>OU824203.1:17740139-19074639 GCA_917499995.1 Ichneumon xanthorius | reverse complement strand
CACGGCTTCCTTTTATGTCCCTACTTTTTATTTATTTATAGAAGGTTGGGCGACCTTTACCCCTGACCAATTTTGAAATTCCTAATTTTTCACTGATTCCCTGACGAAGTTTTTTCTGACCGCCGTTTTCCCTGACAGCGGCCACGATGATATCTGATATATACATCATTTCTGTGTGGGCTGTAGCGTTAAAATTTTTGAACAGCACGAGCCTGATTCTGGATGCTCTGGAAATGGCTGAGGAGCAGTATCAGATGAATCTGCGGTCTCACATGGAAGCTATAGATAGACTCATTCGAGTTTTTCGAACCCGACTTCAGGAGCAGGAAAACCATTATCGACTCAATCTTCAGGAACTGCTGACCACCTCGAAAAACGGAACGGAACTTATAAACTGCAGAGGGAACGAGGACGAGGTGTTTCTTCGATGTATCATCTTCGGCACGAGGCAACGTCTCGACGAATCTCTCATGAACACCCAAAGCGGCACTATCGGTATTCGCAACTAGCAGTCGTCCTTGACGTCTAAAATAATATTTTATCGTCTAGTATGATTTCAAATGGCTGATTTTAATTAATAGTTTTCTTGACGCAGCGAAATTGAATGCTCTGAACGAGGATAACAGGAATTCGATACGGTTGAACACGACGATTCTGGAGAAGCGACTGATGATTCATTGGAAAGAGTTACGTGGTGTTCTGAATGAATACGAGAATGGTAAAAAAAAAACATAAAAAAAAGTATGGTAGGGCATCACTTACGCAATATTTATTTCAGTCCAAACTTATCTCCGGATAGACGCGCGCCTACTTTTCGTGACGCGCGTCTATCTGGGTACCCTAATGAAGATGAACCATTGGTCGTCAAATGGTTACCATTGGATTTGATTGGTATACTGAATGGTGCATTAGTGGTAACGCAGTGGCAGAGTTCTTGTCTGGTAATGCGAACGTCGTTGGTTCGAGCCCAACGTCAGTCGAAAGTTTTTCCCAACATAATTAGATCGAAGTTTGGCTCATAACCATTAGTAACAAGGCAGAAACACTCTAATACTTTTTTTCACATTATTTGCTTTAACAAAATAACCAATGGTGACAATTTAAAAAATAGTACGGTTACCATTGGGAAATTGAATGGTTACCATTGGGAAATTGAATGGTTACCATTGGGAAATTGAATGGTTACCATTGGGAAATTGAATGGTTGTCCGAATGGTGCGCCAATTTACCATTGGGCATATTCCAATCGTTATCCCAATGGTGTCCAATGGTTTTTTTTCTTAATGGTGACCAATGGTTCATTTTCACGAGGGGACGTCATAAGGAAAAAAAATCTGGTATTTATCTCGAATGCCGCCACCCAGATAGATAAAAGGCGGCCATACACGCTCCACGGCACTTTTTCTATCTAGGCCAAATCAGCCTTACAGCCCCGCTTATAGTACATAAGATTCGGATACGCGGTGTTATTCTGACCTAATTACTATTTACCGGAAATGACTTTTAACTTAAATCAATTTGGCGTAAATGATACCCTACCAAATATGTACGGAAGGACTTGCCATCGTCACGTGCAGAAACGATGGAGCGCAGACGAGCTTATGAGATAATCAAAGCGAAGGATGATCGGGAACGTGGCATCATAGCGCGCCAGGTTGTAACAACATCGTTACTCTTCGAGACGAATCGCAAGTTGAATAAAAAAATTGGGCAACTCAGGGCCACAGCCGAGCAAAGAATTTCTATGATAATGGAAGAGCACAAATTCTTCCAGGAATCGTATTGGACGATTAAGCAACGATTTACTGCGGGTATGCAAAACCTCATTCTACACCTAAGATAGGCTGCTGCTTGTTTTCATTAAAAAGGTTTTATTATTCTGTTAATTATACCATTAAAACGCGACACTTTGATACGACAATAGAGCAAAGAAGAGACAAGGCACGCTTACTAACGCTCATCAAAGAGTACAACTTGACGCAGATTCACCTGAACAAGCTCGTAAAAAAAGCAAAAAAGCTTTTGGTCACTGTACAGGAGTGCAGCAAGTACGAGACGCAGGACGAGAAAATAATGCCTTTCAGCGAGCCCGTGGAAACTGAAGCGTCACGACGAAGAAAGCAGCAGCTATCAAATTTGCCGCACGCCATAACATGTCCACAGGTTATTTAACATTCGACGCTTTCGCTTTCTCAGCCGTGTGAAATTGGGCTGGACAGAGTGAAGACGATCAAATGTCTTTGAGCGGCGAAGTTGCTCGCACATAAAACAACGTTTGCCGTTTTCCGTCACACAGACGAGTCGATCGGACCAGATCGGACACCAATACGCGAGCATCAGCCAATCACGGCTGTGTGTGGATACGGCACGGCCTGTCTGTGTTCCGTACGTAGTTTTGTGTGCGAGCAACTTTTGACCCCCGAAAGGTTGCACGCGTTTCGGATTACTAGTATAACAAACTAAATCTAATGATTCAGGAGCTGGAGGAGCTGGAAGTTAAACTGGAATTATTCTGGAGGCGCACCGGCACCGCAAAGATAATAACGACTGAACTTCGACTCGAAAGAAATAGACTCGAAAAGGAATCGCAATACTTGCGGCAATGTTTGCGTCACTGCCTGTCCCAAAGATTCATTAATGTTTCAAACAACGACGAAGAAATGCTCAACGATCTCAGAAAGAGATCGACTTTCGTCGATTCATGCGAAGCGAGTATTTCTTCTTAGCCAACGGTGCGTTTGTCGCCTTTTCCAAAACACGAGATCATGAAAATTAACAACAGTAGATTACAACGTACAGAATTGTAGGACTTTTTATTTAAAGTCTAGTACACCCAATGACTACGGGTACTTGTGTAATACATCGATGACATAATTGTCATCGACAATTGTATGATAATTCAGTAGGGAACGAGGTGCGCGTATCACACTTTTCATATATACAAGCTAGACGAGCAGGAGAGAGGTGCTTCGTGTTGTTTTGCACTCGTCTATCGATCGTTCAGTCAGGATGCGTACGTAGCGAGGAGCTTGATGATCCTATTGGAATATATAGTAGTAAGTTGTGGTGTAGTATAAAAAAAGGGGTTTCGTCCACCCTCCCGGCAATCCCGATGCGATTAGCGGGCCGCCTTGTGACCGTGGGCTATTTGCGACAGCAATTTGCTGCCCGCCAGGAATGTTACGACACCGAGACCGAGAAGGTATCGGAGAGTTACGAACATGTTGAGCTTCAGCCAGAAGATCCCGAAGAGAATGAAAATGCCTGAAAAGATGAGAAAGCAGAGATTAATAGTCGTTAGGTTTGGCAATGACGAAAAGCTGATCCGGTCAAAGGATTCAGTGTCGTGAAAATTGGGCTACAAATGCGACGAATAATTGTCGCATTTGTGAAAAATTCACAAATGTTTATTTGTGCCCGATTGAAAACAAATCGATCCAGTAAAATCAAATCGTCTGTCAAGCATCGGGCAGCAACGCGTTTCAATTTGTAACCTCTCGCGTGCGCATACTCACTTCCTAAGCCGAGATGAAAAACGATTGCGCTGACGGAGAAAGGGAACTTGGAGATGTTAACTTGAAGTTTGGCCCAGAGTATCAGCAACAACAGGACCGGTGCTAGGCAGAGTCCCGTGAAGAGATTCGACACGAATACTGGCGGCCTCTTCTCGGGCTCGCGGAACATGTGCTGAAAAACAAACGAAATTATCGCCTTGTTATTATCACCTTAAAATTTTGTTCTACTGGATTCGTAAAGTAGCGTAGACAAAGTATAATGTCGGCCCATTGCGTAGTTTTTATCGAATAACAAATACTCGATAAATGTAGAAGCACATTATCGCCATTGTTTTGCCAGTGTTTTGGAGGTGACAGAAGTACTTATCATCCTCTGCCGCTAACGAGCACTGACTATACGGATTTTACCCCAATTAAATCGGATCATAATGTATCAAGTTTGTCGCTACCAATTCGACATCCTTAAGGATCATCGAATTAGCAGAGGCATCAAGAAAATAACGTACAATTTAGCTAAATAAATAATCCTGAGAAGGGCCAACAAATGTGGCCGATACGCAAACGAACAAAGTTTGGAGTTTCGCACAGTCTTTCCAAACTAACGGTACCGATGAGTCGGTCGTAGCCGTAGCACACACCAAAAACATTTTCGATATCGACCACTGCCCAACTATCTTAACTGACTACACAGTCGAATGCTAAAGTCTTTCGTTGACAATGTTACCTGAATTTCGGGCTTGGGTGTGTAGACATTGGGTCTCTGTTTGTACGCGGAGGACTTGTCCGCAGCGGCGACTTCCGATCCTGACGGTTCGGGGAACTTGAGACTAACAGTCGCGAGGGTCCACTGGAACGGATTGCTGATTATGGCGTCTCCGACTATCAGTTCGATGTTGTAGTTGCCACTCTCATAACCGAATGTTTGTCCCGCACTGGCTACGGGCTGTTGACATAAATAATCGTAAGCTCAAATATCTCACTTTCACATGTTTCTCGTTATTTCTGGAATGCAAAGTTGTTTCGCAATGTGATTACCATATCGAATTTGTAAACGTGCGACGCGTCCGGCTCAGCGACGAAGACGATCTCACGGCCCTGTTTACCTTCCGGCGATTTCGACACGGAATACAAACGCACGAACGCTTGATGAACCCGCATAGGCTTGTCGATTGCCGAGTCGCGCAACAGGAATCTTATGACAAGCTTCTGCTGAGAATCGGCCTCCAGTTTGTCGGACAAATTGTTTGGATAGGCAACTCTGCGATGGAATAATAGTATCAAAGCTCAGCGTGGTCGACTTTTTTTTTCAAGGTGTGCTATACAGCACACCCATCGTCTGGGACAATCAATGGACGGTCGAAACTTACTTCACCAATTTCGGTTGAGTAGTTTGATCGGCATCACCGGTTCCGATCTCGAGATAATTGACTTGCGCCTCCGACAGGACCTTTACAGTCACGGTGTTGGAAACACTTCCGGCCGAAACGGATATCTTGTAGAAACCACGGAACGGTTTGATGTCCATTAGATTCATTGTGAAGAGTGTCCTGTTGAAATTTAACATTATTATCACTTGTTCGGTAACTATAGGCAAATTATAAGATAGCGTAATGTTAGTTAAATGTCCGTAAAGCCCGCAAATAATCGCATCCGACAATAGATGGAATTTATACGATTGCGAGTTTAACGAATTTTTATATACCCCAAGCGTATAACTGAAATCACAAGGATATTTAGAGTGAAATCAGCAAATAATTGGGAATTGAAGTAACCATTGAGTCACGATAATTAAAAAATCGAATAAAAAGTTGTGAATGTTTGCGGCACCCACTTGTCTTTGGGCGATGGCGCGAAGCTCTGCTTGCTTATAACAACGACGTCGTCGCCGGTTCTCGTGGCAGAATTCGCTACGACGGTGGGTGGCGTCGGCAGAGGTCTTCCGAGAATGTCGCAGACTTTCACGCTGACGTGCGGCTGCTGAGCGGACACGATCATACCACCCTCGGCCAGAGTTATGCAGATCGGCTTGTGGAACTCATTGTTAGCCAGGGTCGTCAAAGCCGACAGAAGCTTGACGACGCCCTTTGGCGTTTGGACGGAACGACGAGACAGAAGATAACTCGACAGTTTGACAATCTGCTGGGCCGATACCGCTGGTTTCTTTTTCAAGGAAGCAGACAACTTCGCAATTCCATCGATCACGAGACCTGCGAAACGGGGCAAAGGTGACTTTAAGAGACGTTTTTCCCTCTGGCCCATAGAACTAGTAAAGTGTAATTTGTCAGTATAACAAAAGTTATCTACACTGTTCATCCAGAAGAACGAAAGTTATATTTAACATCATCCAGATGTATAATATCGAAAAAGAAATCGATTTAAGGATGTTTGGGCCAAAACGCGTTTCTGTTCGATCGCTATAAAGCTGTGCTACATTGTAGGGAAAGACCCACTGAATCATTTGCAATTTTTTCACATTTTTTGACCGTGTACTTTTTTTTAGTAATGCTTTCCCTTCGGTTCCGCTCCCGCGATTTTGGCCCAAACATCCTTAACAAGAGACAAGTGGGACAGGACATACCGGTAACGGAAAGACCACCCTCGAACTGTAAAAGTCGTCCATCGACCTCGTCAGCCTGGAAAATAGCGTCTTCTATTTTCTCGAGAGCAAAATCACCGGCTGGTCCCAACAGCGCACCAATGTGGAAAGTGTATCCCAGACTTAAAAAAAAAACGATCCATTAGTCAACAGTTCTACAATTTTTTTATAATATAAGAGTATGTAATAGTTTACCTGGATAGACTGTCGTCTTTTTTCAATGCCGTTTGCACAGTTTTTACCAATTTAGAAACCATCGGCTCGGAGAGCTTTTGCGACAACGACGTGTAAGCAGACACTGCGTGGTACAGGTCGGCAATCGTCGAAGAATCACTCTCTATTACTTGTTTCAATGCCTGTCAGGAATTAATCAAACATTACTTTTCTTCCTCGCTTTAATTTTCTCGCAAACTAATATCCATGGGATTTATCAGAATAAAACAGTTTCTCCACAGTTATTACAGAAGAACGAAAGTTTGTTTGTTAATCATCTAGAATACAAGTTGCATAAAAATTCTGCGCCAAGTAGACCGTTTAGATCAATGAACCTCGTTTACCTTTGCCAGTGCGACTGTGGGCAACGCGTCGCACGTCGCAAGAGCCTTCCACGCCGAAACGATGTAGTAGATATTTTCCGGGCTTGGATCGACATTGTTGCTGGCCGTTTTTATGAGATACTTGCAAATATCCTGCAAAAAATTGAAAAAGTTTCCATTGTTATGTAATCCATCGTAGTTATAGAAACGATAAATAATACGAGTCATCATCATCGTCAGTAAGACTAATCAAACAATCATGTACAATCAATATTTGCATTTTGCATCATTCGATGATTTTTAGAAGGCTGTGTATACAGACAACTAACAAAATCAACTTACCGAAGGTTTCGGTATAGGCTCTTGCAGCAACTTGTGACCGACCACCGCATGATAGGTAGAACCTACATCGGTCAATGCTAAACTTGGTTCAAGGACTCTCTTCAAGCGTGCTTTGTCAGACTCCGTTAGGTAGGTACTCGTTGAAGTCAAAGCATCTTCCGCAGCCAGGGCGGTCGCCAGCGCCACGACGCTGACGAATAACCATACAACTGCAACAGATACATAGTTTAAGTAACTTTCCTCCCAACATAGTATTATTATTTATTTATTTATTTATTTATTTATTTATTTATTTATTTATTTATTTATTTATTTATTTATTTATTTATTTATTTATTTATTTATTTATTTATTTATTTATTTATTTATTTATTTATTTATTTATTTATTTATTTATTTATTTATTTATTTATTTATTTATTTATTTATTTATTTATTTATTTATTTATTTATTTATTTATTTATTTATTTATTTATTTATTTATTTATTTATTTATTTATTTATTTATTTATTTATTTATTTATTTATTTATTTATTTATTTATTTATTTATTTATTTATTTATTTATTTATTTATTTATTTATTTATTTCTCAACGGGATCAACCCTTTTACAAAAGATAAATATAGCCTGTTTATTATAACAAATAAGTATTTTAGAAAATGTTCATGTTCGGTATCGCCCATGCCCAGCACGGTAAAATAGAACAATATCACATAGAACAGTGCCCATGCCCAGCACGGTACAATAACAATATCCCATCACTCATCGTCTCACTAGAAGAGTCTCTATTGATAGTTCAGCACTAGTCTGCTCGCCATCCTTTTGAATTCTCCCAGAGAGCTTCTGTAAACAATTATCATTGTTTACAGAAATTAAGTTTCCACTTATTGATCTGCTTCTCTATAATGAGAAGCAGATCAATAAGTGGAGATCATTCTCTATATTTCATATAAGTAGCTAAGTGCAGATCATTCTCTATAATTCTCTATCATGTAAAAATGTATCAATTTTGGTCATGAATTGGTTCAATGTCTCTGCTTCTTTACATTTTCAATATTCCCATAACGACCACAGTGATCCTGTGTTTTGTTTGGAAGTCGTGAAAGTAACAGCCATGCCAGTATTAATGGCATTAAAATTCAGAGGCAAGTCTTTGAATTGTAGGTCCTAATAATCCCAGTCTGTTGGTCTAGTGGTTAGCATGCTCGCCACTAAACCTAAGGCAAATGGGATACAGGGGGAATTTCGGCTGCAGTTGCAAAAATAGGGGGACTGGCTCGGTGTGCAAGTACAAAAAACAGAAAGGAATTTTTTAAAGTGATGACTAGTAATTACGCATCAACCGAGCCGACCCGCTATAAGGCAGTAGCTTTGAGAAGCGAGGGACAATACAGATGAGTAATAGAATGTCCTAAGAGTCGTGCATCCCACGCATGGCATGTACATATTATTTCAATGAAATTTGAGAAAGATCGATTTTAGAATTTAATTGAGAAACAATAATTTTAAGAATTGAGAAAGAATAATTTTGAGAACCGAGAAAGAATAATTTTAAGAATTGAGAAAGAATATTTTAGGTTACTTTTTCACATATTGTCGAAAGGTTCGCAGCGATCTGATTTTTTGTTCGCGAATAACAGTAGTAAGGATCGTGGCAGTATTAATAGCAATATAGTGCAAAGACAAAACTCTGAATTGTATGTCCCAAGAATCAGGCGTCTCACACATGGCATGTATACGCAATTCCAATGAAAATTGAGAAAGTACAATACCACAACATTTTTACGATTGATAATTATGTCGGTTTTATTCGTCGGGATACGATCGCGATAAATAATAATATGTGAATATATCGAAGACGCTCTCGCTGAAACACGAGGTAGATTGGTAGGTAAGTTGGTAAGGAGCAAGAGCTCCCACAGAGAACGACACAGTTTAAACAAGGAAAAATCTCACTCGAATTGGAAAAGAACTTCATTTTAGTTACATTTTATGAATAACAATACTCACAGGCCTTCATTGTGAAGGAAGGAATTTCGTGTAAGCCGGCAGCCACGTCGGCTTCCCAAACAAGATGGCTCTTTCTCCATTGCGCGTGTCTAGAAAAATGGACGATACGCTGTACAGGAAATCGCTGGCAAGGCGTTGAATCACCGTCGGGGCTTCCAGCGCCTTGCGCATTACCGCAGTGAACGATTGCGCATGCTCGTACAGTTTTTGAGCCACTTCCTGGTCGGTGGACGTCCGGTGAAAATAGCCGGTTATGTACCGTGCGTTCCTTAATTCATTTCTGTCGCTGGCTCTGTCATTGGCTCATTCGAGATGAATTCTTTCCATACATTTGCCCACTTTCCTGTACCCCTTAAGGGGAAGTGAAATATCGCGGTCGTTAATGAACTTTTCTCAAGGGTGCTAATTTATCTGAGGTAAAAGCAAATTCAAACCGGTTGCGCACGGTAATTTCGCATCGGGGCCGATTTCATTTTTTTCTCAAAAAAATTACATAGCACCATTCTACAAAGTTAATTTGAAAATTGCAACTATCTCTCTCGCACGCACAGCTGTTTCACTTCCCGTCAATAAACTATATAGACTGTGTTAGACAAATTAATTATCAGAAATGATAAAAATCCAATTCCATTTACATCGCTGTAAAAACACTCGGTAACTTGACCGGTAAAAATAACATCTACCAAAATTTACCGACAAATTACTCTTGCAGCTAATATCGAAACTCTCCCTTCATAGCCGAAGAGAGAGAGGAATGTTTAGTAGTAGTTGCATCTTTCGAGCTGGCTCTGGTGACTGAGTTTGTAGCTTAAGGTGAATTGAAACACGTTCTCTCTCGGTCTCTCTCGCCCACCGTAAGACCAATCCCGTCCCCTCTCTCGCACTCCGGCTCCGTCACGTGACTTTCGCTTCACCTTAAGACCATATGAAACACCCCCGTCCCCGTCCAACCCGGGCTCAGTCGGTATCAAAAACTGTAATCAACTTTTCTCATTGGATCTCGCAAAATAAAAGTCTCATGGGAAGCCGAAATTATATCCGTTTCCGATGAGACTTTTCTTTTGACCGTATATGCCAGAATTCATAAGAAAAGTTGATTACAGTTTTTATTACCGACCGCGGTATTGCACATGCTCTTAAGCACACGACCGAAGTGGCCCATGCCGTCTCTAGATGGCGATAGCCAGGCGTGAAGGATAGAAGAATAAAGAAGCATGCGGCCATGGTCGAGGCGAGGAATTTCGTGGCGTAGGAACTTACAGCGCACACGCAACCGGGCCAGTTTACGAGTTTAGTGGTGAACCGCAGTAATGGCCGCGATGCGTTGGACGTATGCATCTTTTGCTATCGAGCCTCGAGCCTAAACCACAATTGGATAGCCCGTACGAAAGCCCCCTGAAACTTGTCGAACGATTCTTCGTCGTTCCCGATCGATCGCGCCGCAGAGATTCGGGCCGGTTGAGCTTTGTATATCGCGACTCGCAACGTCAGCCACGCCGACAAAAACCGGCCGGGCATAAAGGTTTATTCGATTCCGTCGCACACCTGACGATTATATCAGCACCGGACAGTCATTCTGTCGCCGGAAGCTTTGCATAATTCCGACCGGAGCGAGAAGCTCGACGCTCTTTGACCATGGAACAAGAATCCAGGCGAAAGGGGCCGCGAAGTCCCAGCGCCGATTCCGACGACTCTTCGCACAGGAGACGATCGAGAAAGTACGACAGATCGCCGTCGCCCAGAAGATCGAGGTATCGAAGATCTCGCTCCAGAGACAGAAGATCGGGCTCCAGAGAGAGACGAAGGAAAGAGCCCAGCAGGACTCAGGAATGGAAGCCACAGGCTGCGCCGAGCCAACCTCAGGCCTCCGCGTCCAATTCTTCGTCCGCCGGCTACGTTTCCACCGTTCACAATCAATACCAGGTATGAAGAGAGTGACCGTTTTCTTCTTTCCATAAAAATTGAACTTTTGACTATCTCAAATGTTACTTTGCAGGCGCCGCCTCCTCCGAACACGAGTCAACCGCCGCCGCCGATTTCTTCGTATAATCAGGGCTACAACAATTACAATTACAGCTACAACCAGGGATATGATTATAGTTACCAGCAGGCCGCCGCAGGGTATCGCAGTGTAAGTTGAAGGTTTTTTTTTTATTTTGCAAAATTATTATTGTCTCACAGTCATCGTTCGGTGTTGAGAAAATTATATTCGCGTAACACTATCAACGAATCACATGGTGGCCGCAGTCAGGAAAAGTGGGAAAAATCTGGGAAAAAAATCTTGGTCAGGGAAAAATTCAGGGAATTAAAAAATTCGTCAGGGAAAAAGTAAATTTTCTCAGAACCTTCTATAAATCAATAAGAAGCACATAAAGGGGAGCCTTAAAAAAAAAAAAAATTGGGAACATTTTGAAAAAAAGATTTTTGAAAGAAAACAAAGAATTGAAAGATTTTTGAAAGAAAAAAAAGAATTAAAAGATTTTTGAAAGAAAAAAAAGAATTAAAAGATTTTTGAAAAAAAAAGAATTCAACAGTAATACACTTATTATGGATTTTCATTTGCGTCATTAATTTTTTTTTATAGAAGTAGTTCGTAGTAGTTTGGTCAGGGAAAATTTTTAATTGGTCAGTAAAAAGTCAGCGAATTTTTTTCCGAGGGAAAAACGGCCACCATGAATCATCACTCGTAAACCATACACTCATCACCTGTATCGATTATGTATATCGATTCTATAATCGTTTACTCGTTTGATAAAAGTAACACTTGGCCGTACCGATAAATGTCCATCTCCGGTCTAGGAGGGATCGTTGGATGCTCCCCAAAATCGGGGTTTGACACAGGGTAATTCGTGAGCGATAAGATCAATGAGAATTTTTTGACAAACATCTCCGAAGAAAATGGTAAAACGCTCGCGGTAACGGCAGCTTTTCGAAGCGCACTGATTTACCCGATGTTGGCTCGTCGCCGGGCATAATCGAATGCATGCTCACGAAACAACACTGTACTACAAATTTCGAGCGTAAATTACGAATATTACATTGCCGAATACGATTTTGCACTCGGCAGTGTTGCCAGGCTCACGTAGCACGAACAATCTTTTTTTTTTTATCGTTTACCTCGTGGCTGCAACTTTGTCCCGAGGGGAGCGAGTAAGTATTAAAGCAAAAAGAAAGAAAAAAAAATATCGCGTGATTTATATATTTTAATCTGCGTCAACAATGGAAACGCCGAGCGACCGCCTCGACGTGTAATGTGTTCTTGATGTCCCAATTGTGTGGATGGGGGAAAAGGTAAGGGGGCATCGAAAAAAATATTGCATTGCGGTTCTGGAAATGAGCGACGATATTCGATTTCTTAGGATTATCCACCCCCGAACTGGCAGGCCGGCCAGGTGCCGTACAATAATCAACAGGCTCCGCCAGCGCCGACGATGCCGCAACAAGATTCGTCCCGATCGGCCGACTCTGGTGCGACCGCATTGCCAGTGACGACGTCGCGACCGGAAGACGCTAAAAAAGAAGGTACGTTGACTAAGTTGAAAAAAACTTTCGGCCTATCCGTAGAATTACCGATTTACTAACGTTTGTCTCCCGAGCAGCAATCGCAGCTGAAGTTAAACAGCAGAAAGCCACCCTGGCAAAGCAACGCGAAGAGTACGTTAAGAAATCGACGACCCTTCAGCGTGAATTGGAAATATTGCGTCAACAATGCGACGAGATTGGGAAAGAGGGCGGTCGGGAGAACAATCGTATCGTCAAGGAGAATCAAAAGCTGCAGGTAAGAATTTCGTATCGCTCAACATCGGAATTTACCGAGAGACGAATTTAAATACTCTGTCCCACTGTGTTTTCGTAGATTGAGATACAGAATAAGATGAAGTCGATCCATAACGTGATCGACATGCTCACTGGGATTATCGGTGACAAAGCAACGGTCGACGATCTCAGAAGCAAGTTCAAGCTGGAGGCGTCGATAAAACGTCCGAAGAGTCCTAAAGAAGAGTTTCCTAAAGGCAAGTCACAATCCCCCGCCAAATCGTCGATCTCGGACTCCGAGAAGGAGGCGAAAGGTGAAAGGGAGAAAAAGCCGATCGAGGACTCCAAACCTATGTATAATTTTGTGCACTATGATCCTGAGATGCACTGGTGCAAAGTCTGCGATATCTTTCCAAAAACAGCAAAGGAATACTTAAACCATCTGCACACGAACGAGCACAAAGAGGCTTGCTTGGTGAGTTTGAAACTTTACGCAATTTCATTCGCAAATACTAGCATACTTAAGTATAGCATTTCGAATGACTACAAATATGACGATAAAAGAGCAATCGTAAACGGTGTCTCGTCGAAGCACATAGATAGTAATGACGATATTTCTTGATCAGTGCATCATGATAGATACATGAAAAAACGGTAACGTACACGCATATCACCATTCGGTCGTCGATTATCAAATGCATTTTTTTTAAAATAAGAATTCACTAACACGCGATAGTGAGAGTGAGAGGCAAAGCCAGTTTTCCAGAGTTTTTTTTTCTCCCTTTTCTTAAACGTTATGATGTGCCGTGTCAGATATATAAGATCGTTGCAAAAATCTTCTCTATAATGTCTTCCCTCAAAACAGGAACGCAAGATCGTAGATATGCCGTGGCACGAGAGGAACGGCGAGGGAACTGAAAAGGAAGTGCCCTATTATCCAGGCCTGCCGACAAAACGAACACCGATTAAAGGTACGATTAGTTTCCAACGGATACTTACTAATAGAATACAATTCCGTAGCTTGTGCACTGACACTGTGTTGTCTGGTATGTATTGAAGACCTACGGCCTACGCCGATGGATTGCGCGACATGTCTTCGCCGTTCGGCACGTTGGCTTTCCATTCGATATTGTTCACGGCGTCGATCGTTAAAACTTTTTACTTTCCCGCTACACAAAGCCTCTCGTATATTACAATGCATACACGGGTTTCAATGTCGAATGAGAGACTTCGCGCCGAAACTGCGAATTTTTCAGCGATATTTTACGTACCGGCCCCCGCACGCTCGTTACAACGTCGAGAATCGAAAGGGGATCTCACCGACGACACTGATCCGACACCGATTACAATCGAATAGTAGCATTTCCTGTGCAAGACCTCTCTTCGTCACTCTGACCCTTCACTCAATTTAGGTGTACATCGCGCAAGGAGAAAATTGAAAAAAAAAAGAAAATGATTGTTCGCTTCCGTTACCGCTACTACTTGTACTTCGGCATCGGTGGTGAAGAATCGCACAACGAACACATCATTATAAGTGAACAATTAATGTGTGTACTACGTATACATAGTGAATGACTTCGCGATATTGTGAATGAACTTGTGACTGAATTAAATTCAGTTGATATCTGTTATTTGAGGCAACAAGTGTGTTATACTTCAGACATAGAATTGAATATGCAATGTAAAATATGTCGTAATTGTCTGGTCGTCGAGTACACACTTCGCGAACCGAGGAATATTGGATGGTTCCGCGATTGCCGTAACCAACGCATCGAAGCATCGATCGTGGAAATTGAACACGGATACGAGGAAACCGCGCGCCGAGAGAGCGAAAAAAATGATCAATATAAATCATCGACTATCAGCCAAGTGCAGTATATTAAGAAATAAAACATCAACGATAGGCCGATACTATCTTGAGTATCGCCTGGACATGGAATGTAATTTATGACTGTACAATGTACAAATTTCTTGTTCAATAAAGAATACAGACATGACCCGGTTTCCTCTTTTCAGGAAGCGACTGTCCGGGTTTCACGAGGGAATGCAATTCGTAATACCGTGACAATATTTAAAAAACCGGCATTTAACGTACAATCTTTTTTTTCAGTGACTTGAGTGTATCGCGGCAGAGCACAAGGTCATTCTTTATGAACTTATAGCATTTTTTTAACCGCTTCAAAGCCACGATGTTGTCTGATGTTTGTTTATTCTTGTTATAGGGTTGCAATTCTTCAGCGCCGCGACGTCATGGTACTGCAAACTTTGCGACTCCTGGATCGGTGATCTGCATTGCGCGAGTCTGCATCTGAAGTCCAAACGGCACTCGGAGAACTTTTCGGTAAGGATCGTTCTTGATGTATCCTTGCATGGTGTCCAGCGGTCCTTGAAGTCCTTGAAGTCCTGGAACTGTCCTTGAATTTTGCCTGTCCTTGAAAACGTCCTGGAATGTCCTTGAATTTCATCTAACGTCCTTGGGTTTTTAATTCCCCGCAAATTTGAGTTTGTTTGAAAATGTATATTACTAGCAACAATGCTAAAAAAATATGTTGCAGTTTCGCTGAGCTATTATTTTTTCCGAACCAATGATGACGTGACCGAAAACGGTTATCGAACTAAATGTTATTACTCACGTCGCGCGCGATATGCATATCTTAATTTTTAAAAATAAATGTCCCAATACAACCTGGAAATTGTCCTTGAATTTCGTACGGACGTTTTACTGGACACGATGTTGATAAATTTGTTTTACGATAATGATTTCTACAACTTGTTCTCGTGTCTGTCCGATAGCGCTTCGTCGAGCAAAATCCACACTGGGAGACCGATTGGATGGCGGATCGCGAGAAAGCCTTTTCCGAGGAGAGGCACAAGCAGATGCAGATGGAGCTGCAGAAACAAAAGGAGGATGAACCTCCGCCAAAGCCGAAGAAGTCCAAGAAGTCGAAAAAGAATAAGAAGAAGTCGAAGAAGCGAAAGAACAGAAGTAGCGCGAGCGAGTCGACGACGGATACCGAAAACACCGAATCGGATTCCGATCAGGATATGTCGAGGAGTATCCGTGTGGCTATGAGAAACAAGATGAAAGCCTCGACCCAGGCTATACTGAACGAGGAGATCGACTATCACGGCATTAAGCTGAAGGGAAACTGGGCACAGGTGGCGCAGGTAAAAACGCCTGCAACACCGGAAATGCCACCACCGGAAAACGACGATAGACAGCTCCTGAATTCGATAAGGGACAAGTTGAAAGCGAAACAGGAGGAGGAAATGAAGAACAGCAGCAACAGAAGACAGAGCTTGGACAAGGCGCCACCTCTGCCGCTACCGCCGAAGGAGGAGATCAAGCCCAGTGTGCAAAAGAAAACGGCGGAGGGTCTCGAGGCCTGGGGCCCCAAAGAGCCCCCGAAATCCTTTTGGATCAAGAAGGACGAAGAGAAGCCGCAGACTCCGGTGACGCCCACGAAATCGATCGATTTGCCGAAGCCCGAGGAAATGCCGAAGCCGCACATGGGTTTCTGGACGAAGCAGCAGGTAAACATGTCGGCGAAGCCACCGGACAGCAAACCCGCGGAGAAGGACGAGGAGCAGAGAGAACGTGAGAGAGATCGCTACAACAAGGACGAGCGCGAGCGGAAGTACGATCGCCGTGATGAAAAATACGAGAGATCCGACAGATACGAGAGAAGAAGAGGTGGCAGCGGCAGAGACAGAGATCGCGACAGGGAACGCGATCGCGACGGCGACTACTACGACGATCGCCGAAAGAGCCGATACTCAAACGAGTCGCCACGTCGCGACAGAAACTGGCGCGAACGGGACAGTCCCAAGCGCAATTACAGCGACAAGTACGGCGGCAAAGACGGCAGGAGAGAGGACAACAATTCGTCAAACGACGAGTCAAAATTTGAGAAAAAAACTAACGAGTCAGCAACGAAGTTGAAGAAGGGAGGTCCCCAGTCGAAGAAACCCCCGCCACCCGCGACCAAAGGGAAGCTGCCCTTCATCGGTAGATTGCCGTTGTTCAAGAAAAAGATCGAAGAGCCAAAGATGTCGGATAAGGCGGACATAGCGCCGCTTCCTTATCAGCAGAGTAAGTTCGAGGACACGCCAAAAGTGCCAAGCGAGATAATAAATCCGCCTGGCGTTGTACACATCACGAAGCTCGCAACTCCGGTTAATCTGAATAACAGCATTCCAGCGAAAGTGACACCCATGAAGATTCTCGTTGCCCCGCCGCCTCCGGTGCTTCGGAGCGAGGCGAAGCCCCAAGCGTTGACGACGCAACAGGTCGTCGACATGGAGATCGAGGATCAGTCGGAGGAAACGATTATCGAGGAGCCGATCGTCGAGCAGCACAAGCAACCGGAGCCTATACCGGCCAAACTACCCGCGCTGCCCTCCCATCCGCCGCCCGCTCTCACCAGGCCACCTCCGACATTCGTGGCCACTCAACAACCCGCCCAAATCCCGTCTCAACCAATCTTCACGCCGAATCGACCGCCACCCTTCATACCCACAAATCCACCGCCTTTCGTTCCAGCCACTCCGCGATTCGCCGTCAGGCCACCGACGCAAACGCATGCTCCCTACGTCGCGGCGCACGAAGGTCTGACGCTCGCGGCCGCGGCGGCCTCGTACGCTCAGGCTCACGGCAATCCACCTCCCCAGATGCCCGCCGTCGTTGATCCGTCGACTCCGGATATCTCTGAGATCCCCGAGCCGGTGGAGAAACGGCCGGATCCCAGCATACCGCTACCCGACGATTTACAGGAGGCTCTCAATATTATATTCCCCAAGGAAGAGACACCGGAAACGAAAGCAGCCGGTCAAACGTGCCTGCCGGATACGAGCGTTATGTACGCCTCGATGTACAGCATGCTCGGTTGCGTGGGCTACGGGCCCGAATACATGGATCAACCTCCGCCCGAAATCACCCAAGCCGACACCGACACCGAGGCACAGCCCGGACCCGATGACCTCAAGATGCTCGGAATCGACGAGGGAGACACCATATTTTAATTGAGACTCATTTTCTCAACCGTGTTTTCCAACACACTGGGCGATGAGGACAATGAGCTTTTCCGATTCAACGATTCAAAGTGGCAAAAACTTGAGAGCCTGTAAGTGACGATTTGCTTAGTGAAAACGTGTTCTTTAATTACTGTCTCGGTGGTCGATAAATCGGGCAAAAAGCTTTTTTTTTCAAATGTACGAACAGTATGTCGTCTACGATGCGCATTTGGGGCTTTTATTCAGTTTAAAAATAAGGGTGAAAGGTCATTTGAAACTGTTCACACGACACGGCGATGGACATTCCCTTTCATCGGTTATTTTTCGCGCGATATGCAGGGCTTGGATGTTATCATTCAAATCGTTCCAAAAAATATATAAATAAATAAGACACGTGCGTTTGTTATACCCCGCGAAGCCGTTCTACACTAGTTAGACTGATATGGTTCTAATGCAACGTCAGTTTTTATTGTTACCTTGTAATAACTTCTGAAGGGTAGAAGTAGGAGATACACAGAGAGGAGGAAGGAATGTGAGAATAAAAAAAATATGCTATACTTAACTCTCGTGTATATCATAAACTTTATTAAAACCTATTGCGAATAAAAATCATCGTAAATAGCAGTGAAGCAGTTTGTTTTTCTTTTGTCTTTTTTTTTTCTTAGGTCATTCAATTGGGTCTCGCACAGTGCGTAGACAAGTGTTGAGTAATCCTAAGTAACGAATGTAGCAGAAGTGCGAACTCATATTGTGGAGTAATTAACGCAGCGGGGCTATAAAATTAATCGACGTTTGCAACGTCGAACAAAGATCGGTTATCGGTTGGGCAGTTTCTGAGATAACGTGTTCTTGCGGCGTATATCGCGTACACAATCTACGTAATATATCACGTTGACGGTTTCATTATATATATCACATTACGATAGTTCGATCCTTGGGATAGAATCTGCATCTTTTTTATAAATTTCACGAACGGGTGGGATCAAAATTTTGAACGACCGAAATGTAAGACGAATCAATATTTTGACATTTCATCATTGCGAATACTAAAGTATTGAAAAGTAAATAGTTCGAAAAATGCATGTTCGACAGCTCGCTAAGTGGAATAACCGTTTCACCGAAAGGTTATTTTTTCGAGCGCTTGTTTATTCGGAAATACATATTCAGAAGTCGGAGGTCAATATTTTAAACGACCAGATTTAAAAAGACTGGAATATTTTAGTTGTAAAAATGGAGACAAGCTAATATATTTGATAGCTTAGATATCTATCAGAAGAATATTGAGATCATAGATTTCGAATGACTAAAACGTAGATACGCGTAATATCGAAGGACCAACAAATATTGAGAGTTGAAATAGAGAAAGCAAATAGCAAAAGACAGCAATGGCTGAAGATTTTACATCAAAAGCGCTAACAAATGTGAGAATTGACGTTTCGTACGCTTTCGCTATTTTGACTGTTTGGCTTTTTGGTTTTTCGATTTTTTGAACGCTAGACGTATTGATCTTTCGCTATAATGAATTCAAAATTATCAACACTCTTAATATCCACAATTCGAGATTTCCAGGACTCAAACTTTTTAGTGTTTGAATTTACGTCTATTCTAATATTCAACCCTTGCAATATCACCTATTTATATATTTGTTCTCAATATAAGTTCATTTCGATATATTCATATTCTGAATTTTTATTTATTGCTTAAGGACTCCCAGAAGACTGGCCGTTATAAATTTGAACGTTCGTCATTTTTCAATTTCGAAATATCGGCGTTCTACATTTCGATCGTTGAAAATGTTGACCCCCTACCCTTACAAACGTCAACACAACGCCAATCGTCGAAGGCTTATCTATTTTATATAATTTTTATGGCACATGCACGGCGTAACGGACTATAAGACAATTAAGCGATTTATTCGAACACTTTGATCGTTAATGTATCGATTCGTCTTTGACACATCGAGACACTAAATTCGCTCGTCGTTCCACGAACAAATTTCGCGGAGTACGCTATCATTGTTGTCAAAAACATGTAAACAAGAGCGGATAACATAACGTATCTCTTACGTTTTTCCGCACTGGAGCATAATTATAAATGCTTATCATCTCTTCTTAATTTCTAAGCTAACAAAGAAAGACATAACAGCATAATAATAAACGGCATAATAACAGGCATAAAAGACCAATAGATCCTATGCGAATTTGGAATTTAATGTATTGCACATTTCTGATAGAGGCCTCGAGGCGGAATGATTTTGGTTCTTTGCGGTGAACGGGAATGCGAAATGGTGGATCAATCTATGCTATAGTTGTGATTGTTAGTTCGTTGACGGGGACATCTTTATATTTGCAAAACCAGACCCGCGCTTGAAATGTTGTCGCCACCACCAGCCGTCTGACTGGCTTCCGTGCAGACTAGAACCGGAGCTACACAAACTTCGACCGTAATTTTGTCGTTTCCAGGTTTAAGTATTTCGTCCCAACAGGAAACCGGTTTTTCGCTGTTAAGCGGTATCCTCGTACCGGATTTTATAGACGTGGAGAAACTGTCGTCCATTATAAGGGTGGCCTTGCGCAGGTCGATCTATAAGCCGCAGAAAAAAGAAATGTGAACGTTTCTCCCACTCCAATCGATAACGCTCGAGTTTACGCAATGTACTTACGTTATTCGTTCCACAAACGTGGCGATGAGCGGTGAGCGAGGCCTTCGCTGCCGCGGCCATCGTATTCTTCCATGCGGAGTTTTTCACAGTCAAAATAGCTTGATAGGCCAGAGTGTGAACGTGAATTCTCGTGAGATCTCGGGCATCCTCGATCAAAGCTCCTTTAGTCCTTATCAGTTTGAAAAGTACTCTCATGTAGTCCAATATAGTGGCAACTCTCGGCGTCGAGTTCGCCACCAATGAAATGTTTCCATAATACATGGAATTGTATAAATTAGCGATCTCCTGCTCGTTCATGCCGAGGCTATCGGCGTAGGGTATGACGGTGTCGCGTAACTCGGAAAGCAAACTTTCCTCAGCGAACGAGGCCATCTCGAAATGAATTCTCGTCGTTTCGGGCTGATCCCTCATTTGTTTCTGCACTTTTGCGAGTCTACTTCGACGAACGCCTATAAATAAGTCGTACGATAGTTATATTGTTTTTTTTTTTGGCTGATAATTTGTAACCCAAGTCGTACCTTCTGGGAATGGATAATTATCCATCATCTGTAGACCACTTATCACCAACAAATCGGGCTTGAAATCTGGCAATATCTTATCAAAATCCTCAAGGGAACTTATTGTCGGATTATTTGCGTCATTATGAAGAATATATCTGAAATGAAAATCTCTGTTATCAACCCAGATAACCGACTGTAGTACAGGCAAACAGGGGCAATTGCTGGCTAGCAAGCTTTGCTGTTTGCTTGCCGACAATACTGCAACAATAGTTTCTAGCATATTGGTAGCAAAAATCCAACAACGGTTGCTATATGCTGATTTCTTATTCTTAACAGCCGTGAAATCGATCAAAATTGTGGATGGTCCATTTGTGTATCATATAAAACATAATACACAAATGGACTAGCACCAGCAATCCTTGGAACCGAATTTTTGTGAGAATCGATAGAGGCACTTAAATTTTATAAGAAATCGAATTTTCAATAATTTCACGCAAAATAACAATGATTCAAGCAAATTAATCTTTATAGTGAGAAGTAAAGCACCGGCAAGCCTTGTTGACAACTTGCCGACAATATGTTCTTAAGGATTTTCGGCATTAAATGCTGGCAAAAACGTAGGCAAATGCGGATGCACATGCCGCAATTTCGCCGCTATCCCGTGCGGAGATATGCTGGATATTTTTATTATTATTATTATTATTAATAATATTTACAGAAATTAAGTTTTCACTTATCGATCTGCTTCTATAATATAATATACTATCACGAAAAAATATATGTATCGATTTTGGATTTAAATTGGTTTAATGTCTCTGCATGTACTGCATCTACCGGTAGCTCATTCCACGCATCCACCACTCCATTGCACAAAGCGTGATATTTGTTGACGGGTTGTTGGCAAAATGCTATCTGGGCAATATCCACAACAGCATATTCGCTTAACGTTCGGACGGCACTGTACCTGTTAGCTCTGGCACTTGTGTAGGGTCCCCAAACCTCTCCATGCTTGTACTCCAAAATGAGATGTACATCGTCATGGTCGACTTCGCCCCCCACAACTTGGACGGAGTCCGGTATCATCTGATGCAGAGATTTGGTCATCTTGGCCGCCACAATAACGTCGCAGCCTTCCCTCGCGAATCTCAGGCCCATTACCGGAGCGTTGCCTCCGATAGACGAGTACGAGGATGGAAAGGATTGCGCCCTGGATACCAATTCGTCAAAGAGCTTCTCATTGGTCATGTATCGTCTGAAAATAAAAACGGAAGTGAAAACTTGTTGTCTCGTTCGATCAAAGACCCCTGGCAAACAATGTAGATATTGCTCTACTCTGCGGCAGCTCCGTGTCTAAAGTAATAAGCGAAGCTCTTCAAGAGCTCCTCCTCAGTCTTGATCTCGTCAAAGTGTTTTGGCTGCCCCACATCTTCGCTATAGGACAGCAAGTATTTTGCATCTACAAAGACGTCGGTGCAAGCTCCGTAACCTATGGCAACCTTAGGCCGTATGGAAATCCGATGTTTCGTTTCGAGCCTCTCGAGACCGTGACGAACGGCCATGAGACGATTCTGCAGATCCTCGTCGACATTTCTGTAATAAATTGCTATCAAGACGACGACGGCCGTCAGGAATGTGCCGAACTTGAGGCCCCGGTATCCCATATCGAAACCGTCGGAATACAGACAACTTTCGTCGTAACCCCGGGCACCCGCCGCGACGACAACCGTTCTCAGCACTACACACCGAACTGGAGCGCACTTCAGGGCGCGTTTCGAAAGCAGCTTCAAGTTGCCAGCAGCGTGGGGTAACATGAAAGTGACCGAAGTCATATGGATGTTATATACGATAGATGGTGCTGTAAGGCTACTTTGGACCAAAGTTACCTTTTGCGGGACTGGTGAGGGTATTTTTGAGTCACTCGTCTGCAAAAAGTTTTATTTACACATTTTATCGCTGTATGCGTATGAACATGTATTGTGAATAAATACTACGACAGAACGTGTGCGTTTTACGAGCGCGTGACTCAAAAATAATAGCTTGGGGGAAATTAAGGCGAGGTGAAAGAGACTCATTCGGTAACAAAAACTGTAATTAATGGCATTCTGAGATGGTAGACATTTCGCGAAAATGAAAAGTATTACCGCATGTAGAATTCAATACCGCGTCCGATGACACTTCGATTTTACCCCAAATGTCAACCAGTTTTACATGGTATTGATTCGAAAAATGCAGCTATCTATCTTGCACTCGTATGTCACGTGGTACATGTTTCACCTCTCCTTAATTAAAACCTCCCGATGGCTCGAGAGCTTTGCCCCGTTGATTACTAAGTTATCGGCCTTTCAATTTTTTTTTACCGAAAGTGACGTCATAGAGAAAAAAGGTACCTACCGGTTTGACAATCTCTGTTTTTTACTGGAAGCGCCATCATACAGAAAAATGCCACTTCAGGTTTTAGCTTTCGAGCGGAAATGACGTCACACGGAAAAATGTCACTTCGTGATGTCCTAGCCGGTATACGTCACTTCCGGTTGAAAAATGAGATTTTCAAACCGGAAGTGATGTTTTCCTTCACTATGACTCACGAGCTAAACTATTGCCTTGTATTGTTGAAAAACGTAGAAATCTGCGTTACCGACGGCCATTGATGAGCCTGGAAACCGGCAGATTTTCGTGTCATGCAATGCAGCATGAATTTGTAGATTTATTAACGGTATCTTGACTCATAGTACAGGTATAGTATCTATTAAATTAGTCTTTACTATTCTTTACTATTAGTCTTTACTATGCATTATATTTACCTGTTGCAGCCAACAGTCGACAGTGTCGAAGTTCGAAATCGATGCCTGGATGAAAATACTTATATCTATATGTCATGCATATTACGTGTATGATAATAAATTGAAGACCGGGAAAATCTAACGTGTCAGAGCTGACGCACCGGGAAAGATGCTGAATGACGGCGCATTGGCTGAATCGAGATGGGACGACGATCGAGCCAGGCGAGCGCATATCACAGTGGCGTTATTTTAAAATAGCCACCGAGTACTCGGAGTACTGGTGTGGCGTGCGGTAGACTGTTGACGCGTCCGAACTCACAATGCCTTCTCCCAAGGCCTTGACGGCGCGAGGGAGGGGAGCCGGGAGTTTATCCTCAGCAGCCGGCAACCGAGCGTCATTCGCCTTTGTATTTATTTCGTTTTAGTCAATTTTAATATATCCTCAAAATGTAACTCTACAAATCTTTTACCCTCGGTTCTACGCTAAATTTTTTCTCTTCCGTTTACGTAGCGTGATGGTCTGACAGCAGCTGATGCTGACGACCGCTCGGAAACTTTCGCTTCCCTGATCCACACTTTCTCCACTACGATCGTTAGCGATTGTAACATTGCGACGAGTTGTCAGTTAAATTAAGAGACTCGTTCTACTCGACTGTGTCTAGTCGCGGCTTTACAGGGTAAAAAAAAATGTAAATTTAATGTACCGAACTGGAAGTTTGTATGCAAAAACTGGTACACTAAATTAAATTTACAATTGTGAAGAAAAAGTAATGTACTTTTTCATTGAAATTAAAGTAAATTATAAGAATTAAAGTACTTTCATAGTAAAATTAAGGAAAATTATTAAAAATGAAGTATCCCCAATGTTTTTAAAACACTGAACATTAATTTTTCATCACAATTGCACATTAAATTTAATATATCAGTTTTTGCATAAAATCTTCCGGACCGGTGCATTAAATTTCATACGATTTTTTTTACAGTGAATTCACTCGAACTGAGCTCTAATCTCATCGACGAAAAAAGAACAATGACTCGTCTCTTTATCACATTTATTGTGTCATCCCTTCTGGGGTTGACGACGTTATTATTTTTTCTTCTCGGTTTTCAGCAGTAGATAATAAACACTCTAAAAAAAGTTCGCATGAAATTTAATGTACCAGATTGGAAGTTTTTAGGCAAAGACCGGTAGATTAAATTTCATATACAATTGTGATGAAAAATGAATGTTCAGTGTATTAAAAACATTGGAAATACTTTCTTTTTAAGAACTTACATTATTTTTACTATAAAAGGAGTTGAATTTTAATAATTTACTTTAAGTTATTAATTTTTCATCATAATTGCACATTGCATTTAATGTACCAGTTTTTGCATAAATACTTCCAGTTCGGTCCATTAAATTTACCATTTTTTTACAGTGTAATATGCATCATGTACAGCGCTGCCTCGCGACCCTCGCATTCACAATTTATTCTTTCTTTCTTACGCACAAAGTATAGCGAAAACTTTTCTTTGTTCGAGCGCTACCAGCGTACATTTCATTCATTATTTTTCACGCGATCCAATGACACATAAAATTTGCCTCGTTTCTTCCGTACGCGTTCGCGGATAAATCAAAACTCTCCACCTTGGAGTGTTCGCGCTAGTCGCCGCATTGCAACACGTCACTCGATGACGCACCGGGCTCTCGGTCTTACAACTCTATACTCGTTCCATCTATCGCGCTCGGCTACCCGTCGACGTTTCGAGCGCCACTGTAATTACTACCAAAGATTACACTTTGCGCTAGCGTCTTTGAGGCCTCGGAAACCTCACGCACGTTTTTCATAAATACTCATACGTTTTTTCGTTTCGCCAATTTTACCGACTATTATAATTCATCGATTTTTCAGCATGCGGAGAGCCGGCGGAGAGCGAACGAGAGGATTGCTGCTGGCCTGCGTGAATCAAATGTTGGTGGGCTACGATCGGCGACGGGACAGCATCTTCAAGAGCGGCCTGCTCGAGGAACTTGTATATAAGAAACCAACCATGGGTAACCGGTTGTCCCTGAGCTCGGCGAGGTCCGTTTATTTCCACTTTTTTTTCTCTCTTTTTTTTATCTATTTTTCAAAGGCAAACCTTTGAAAAGCAGAAGAAGAAAAAATAGCGAGCCCGCGTAGTCGGTTCTCCCGGTTTCGATGTGCCCGACGAGCCGGTTATACCCCATTCTTGCTTCTCTCATACACTGCTCCCTCATGTTTAAATATACTATTCGACATGTCGCAAACACTTGAGTCTGCTATCCGTTATTATCTTTCAGATATAATATCCGTTTCTCATCTTGATCGTCGATAGAAAATTCAATTATAAATTGTCAATTTGATTCTCTCGTGCTCGCGAGTATTTATCGCGTCGTTAATGGGTGACGATGCGGAGAGCGAGGCTTCTCGCGAAGAATAGTAAATATCGAGTGAACGAACAGTCGAGCGAGCGTCGCCAAATTTTTTCCTTTCACACTGCCGAGCGCCGACTCGAAGTTTGTTTATTATACTCGCTGGCCGAGCCAACTTCCACGGCTGATGACCGTCGCCAAATATCTTCAACACCCGCTACCGCTTCCCTCGCTAATTTTAGTCCCTCTTGAATGGAGCTTAAGGTGTCGCCACGGATTGTCGGCTGCCCACATCGGGGAGGCACCAGCCAACTTATTTGTCGGTTTTGGCTCACTCTTGCCACTCGCTCTACACGCGCTCGTTTTCGAATCTTCACGACGACGAGATAAGCTACTGGCTGCTGTGGACGTTGAGGTCAATGACCGTGTCTCTCTTTCCGAGAGAAAATTAAACCGGAGGCCCGTCGATCGGTCTGACCGTGACCCGTCGTCAATGAACTTTTCTCAAGGCTCAATTGCTATTTTAATAATAAATAGTAATAATAGTAATAACAATAATAATAGTAACATGGTTGCCATGAAATTGTCCGACTGGAATTCCCTGGCATTTCCCGGTTATCCAGACCAAAAATTTAATTTTCCAGTCCATCGGTCAGGGCAGGAAAGTACAATTAAAAGTAACGTACAATATAATATATAATGATTATTAATGTATTAAAGTCAGTTGACAATGTTAAAAGTTCCCGGCGAAAATAATATCATGACGTAGTCATATATTAGTAATAATTTTAATAATAAATGGTAATAATAATAATAGTAACATGGTTGTCACGAAATTGTCCAACTGGATTTCCCTGACTTTTCCTGGTTTTCTAGACCAAAAATTTAATTTTCCAGTCCATCGATCAGGGTAGGAAAGTACAATTAAAAGTAACGTACAATATAAGATATAATTATTATTAATGTATTAAAGTCAGTTGATAATATTAAAAATTCCCAGCGAAAATAATATCATGACGTAGTCATATATATGCTGTATATAGTCGACAAGTTTGCCGAAACGAAAAAATGTTGAATTTAGAAGAACATCAGATTCAAAAAACTTCCATCACTTTTCGTTGATTTTTCCAGGTTCCAACAAATCCCCTGACTTGTCCCGATTTTTTCCGAACCATGAGTAATACCAACAACAATATACGCTTACCTTGAGAAATAATTTGAATGAGCTCGCTGAAAAGGGAATGGTGGATAACGAGGTAAATAAAAATACGAGACAATTTGTTATTTTGTAATAATAAAATGTATTAAATAGGTAGTGTACCATTGGCAATACTTATCAAACTACATGTTTCGCGGTAAATGAGACTTTTTTTTCGGTGTCGCTTTTGCTTCTGCAAACTAATGAAAGAGAAAGTTAAGTCGCCAGGAAGGGCTCGCTTTAGAATATCCGAACGAGACAGTTATCGGTGTCGAGAACCGATCTACAAAATGACTCGGTCGTCGTTTTTCTATTGACCAAACAATAGCTTACCACCCTTCTATATTCTCTCTAATAACGAAAAATCTAGGCTGTTGTTTTTATCACTTTTGTGGTCCCATTGTGGATATGACTCGTAGAGTGAGTGCGTTCCAAGGATTCTCTCGTCAGCCTATCAATTGGCTCTCATGAGCGTGCAGTACGTATAAATTCAAGTTTCGGCCGATACACCGATGTAGATTTAACAGATTTAAACGAAGGGATATGTGGATTTTTAAATAAACAAAAAAAAAAAATTGGAGATCGAGTTGCCGGTTTTCTCTCACGTCGTTTCCACGATCGAATTCAATATCACAAAGAGAAATTAAGTATACGCGTAGGTTCAACTTCTGCATTACAACGAGATAATAGGCTTTGGAAAAACAAAAAAAAAAGTCGAGCATTGAATAAAATAAACAAATTTAATCGCATAAATAACGTTCGGTAGTTTCTAGACTTGAGACCGGAAAGTACACGTGTTTTACATACTTTTCGGTATTCGGTTTATCACAGTGAAACAAAAGAAAAAAGAAGTATATAATAACGGAGCGAATAATAAGGAACAAAGAAAGTAATGATTCGATTAAAGTGCCGAGGGTAATAAACGACGCTATAAATTATTAATTAATTACATTCGTTCTGAGAGCCAAGAGATCGACCTTGCACATTCGTACAAACTCATATATTTTAATCGTGTATAACTGTCAAGAGAACCGAGTATAAAATATTGTATAAATATATAAATACGATTGAAAAAATAAATATATTAAATTAAAAAAAGAGACGTACATGTAAAGTATATTATTCAATATTAAATGTATTAATGATCAAGTCTATAATGGGGCTTTCAAAAACGCACGACTGCCAACGTCGAGAGTCCACGTTTAGTCTCGATTAAGAGTTACCCGTTGTGCACGACCGCTCGTCGCAGACAGTGTCAACTCGTCAAACGAAATATTTATATCTGAATGTTATTGAGACAACTTTAAACAACTAAATATGCCTTCAACCGGGAGACTATCAGTTGTCGAGTATTGGCGGAAAAAAATAAAACCCCGCAATTATCGATTACGGAAGCCCCCCCCCACAAGAGTAATTAAAGTTACATGCATGAATGTTCATCGGTTTAAAAAATAATACGTCTCAATTGTTCACGCGACTATAATTGACGTTTCAGATATAATATTTCGTGCCACCGTGTCATTAACTGAGCTGCCAATACTTTTCGAGTATTATCAAATGAGACTCTGGACGTGCAGTTTTGCGTACATCGGAGTGCTGTTTGCGCGTCTATATACCTATTATTCGTTAACATTGGCTCTGGTCCACACGGCTGTATTGCACGATTTACTCGTTGCGAGTTCTGACCATGAACGCAACCTCAACTCTTTCCGTTTCCCTCTCCCCCTCCCGCCCCCTCTATCTACCCCCCCCCCCCCTTTAACTCGCCGAAACTCTAATTATATTAAATATATGTATTCCACTACTACGAAAGGCACTCGGTGAATGTGTGTCGATAGTTATTTGACACGGGCATTTGTAGGAATTGCGGTGGAGAAAAAGATGAGATATGAAACGGAACGTACAAAATTAAATAATCGTTAAATAATTAGACGATAACTCGTTAATAATATTCGTGGCAATAGCCCTGTATCGATAGACGTATATATAAAGTTTATATATATATATGCTGTTTATTGTATGTACCTGAATATAGGGGAAGCCTTTTTCTTGGTAATCAACAAGTATTAGAATAATAATAATAATATTAATAATAATAATAATAATAATATTAATAATAATAATAATAATAATAATAATAATAATAATAATAATAATAGTGACGGTGGTGGTCGTGAACGGTAGCATTTGCAACAATGGTAATAATAATTATAATGAAAAGTAATAGCATCAATGGTTAGTGGTAATAATAAACGGTAAATATCTGACTTTTTTCGTTCATCTGTTTTTTTTGTTTGTTTTTTTTTTTAAACGTGGATAGGGCGTGTGAGCAGGGGGTGTTCTTTCGTTGAAGTTATAGCATATCGGAGATCGAACGCAGTATACGGCGCGATGATTATTGTCTCGTCACTGTATTATATCGTTGGTTATAAAAAATAGTGTGTACATATATATTATTGTCGAACTGTTCGTCAATTCTTTACGGTGAAAAAAACGCTTTAAGAGACCATATTCTGTCGCCGTTATGAATATAAACTCTGCACGACGTCTCCGAACCGTGTAATTCGGTACGAATATAATAACATTAAATAATAATAAACTAAGTCTATAATAATATTTTCTTTCAAGTATAAGTTAAACGAAACGATTATTTTTTTTCTTTTGTTTTGTTTCGCGTAGCAAGTGTATATACAAAAATGCATTCGATTATCAAAAACCACGTCACGTTCGGGCTGGCTTTTACTTTTCGCTCGCTCGTTACTCCCACATTTTTGTTATTCTATCGTCGACGAATTTCGCACGTTTGGCATGGACCATCGCAGCATTTTCGCTTCGTCACGACTCTCAAAGTCCCTCTCCGTTCTCCACGATAAAAAAAAAAAACGTTCGCCGATTGCAAGCTTTAATTCACCCAACCCGTCTGTCGACTTTTTTTTTAACGCGACATAGTTACAGAATGTTTGTTTATAACAGTTAATATTTCTATTGCAATAGTTACATATCACATTTTTTTTTAAAGGGAAAGAACAATGTTCACCACGAAATGAATCTTGCGTTTGCTCCTATCCGTTATCATCTACGCTCTTGGATAATTTTTTTCTTAGCTTGATCACGGGTTCCCACTAGACTAATAAAAAGAAAAACAATTTGTGTCTCGATGTCGACAAGTCGCGTCGATATTTTCGTACAATGAAGAAGAAATGAAAACTAACACTGTTCCATCGCATGGTACGTGATTTTTTTTTTCAATCAAGCTGCTTCGAAATATACAAGTTTCACGTGTTTTTTTTTTTACTCTTACTCTTGCACTAGTTGTCAGTGTTGGAAGACAATCGGAGTTTAGCCACTAATATTAATATTTTCCATCCCATCATTGAAATAATCTTTGACTCCTGGTCGCCGATTCATTCCTTACTTACTCCCTCCCCCCTCGTTTCTCTCCCTCAATCAATCTCTCGTCTCACCGGCCTCGAGACCAAGCAGAGAAAAAATGAATACAGAAAAATGTGAATGATTAATGAGATAAAATATTCATACTATCATTCTCTCAAGACCTCGCTCATCCCCCTCTGCAGTGCGGCTACGATCGTGGCGCCCGGATTTAACCCGAGCCAATACGCATACGCTCAACGAGCTTCAATACTACGTACAACAAAAAAAAAAAAAAAAAAATTTAAAAAACGAAAGAAGAAATTATCGTCTTCATGGCAGTCGTGGCAGTGGATAAAAAGCGCGCGCGAGCAATTTTCACTACCCGATGCTCCTGTACATACGTATCTAAATAATATTCGCCGTGTATAAATATCGTCAAAGTTTCTGGCTTTTAGCCGTCGATCAATGTATTGAAAAAAGAGACAATAATATTAATAACGGCGATATCCGCAGCGGTTAGCACTGGGTAGAACAATAATGACGAGGGAGACTTACAAATTTGCAGAGCGAAGAGGAGTAAGTTAAAAAAAAAAAGATCTCGACGACGGTGTTAGATCTTGAGGGTGTCGAAGTCGCCGAGCGTGCTGCTGATCCTGTTGAAGACCGGAAGTCTGGATTCGGCGTTGGGTGAGAGGGGTGACGGTGTCCTCGGTGCGAGATCGTCGGAGATTGGACTGACGATGCCGCCCGGTGGGCTGGGACTGTGCCTCGTCGCGAGAAGCCCAAAGTCCTGGCCGAAGCTGAACGGCGTTGTCGGCGGGTTGTTGCCGCAATCGTCGCTGAAGAAGCTGGCCATCGAGTTCGTCGGTGATTGGCTGAGACTCGAGGACGGGGAGACCGAGTCGGCGGTGCTGCCGAGTGAGAACGTTGGGCTCAGATTGAGGGGCTTTGGCCTCGCGGCGCCGATGACCGAACTGGGGTTGTTCTGGTGATGATGGAGTTGCTGATGGAGCTGTTGCTGCTGCTGCTGCTGATGATGATTGTTGTGATGGCGGTGGGATGGCATGCTGAGAGAAGTCGTCCTGAGCAACGGAGGATTGCTGCTGTATCCGTTGGCGTTGTTTCCGCCGGCATGAATACCGAAACTGAGCGAGGTCGATCTCATGCGCGGCGATGCAGAGGTCGCCGCTGTCGCAGCCGCAGCCGCCGCGGCGACGGCCTGCGGCGAGGCTGTTATCTGCTCCAGCAGGCTGATGTTCAAGTTGATGCTGCCATTCGTCGAGTTCAACAGTGGACTCAGTCCCATTATGTTCGGTTGGGTCGAGCCCAGCTGGGCGCTGACTTTTTGATTGTGGATCCTCGCCTCCTCGAAGTTGTGGATAAAGTGGCAACGCGGCCCGTACGGACAGAAACCGATCGTGTGGAAGGTGCGACAGAGCTCCGTCTTGTATTTGGGATGACGGGCGAGATTGCGGAGCTCGCTGTAACCGTGAGCGAACTGACACTTGTCACCGTACTTACAGGCACCGCTCTCCTCGAACGGACGGCAAAGCTCCGTCTTGTAACGCGACGTCGGCTCGCTGACGCTTCTGTCGAGCTTGCGATGCTGCTCTATGAGCGTCACGAGGGACGTGTAGCTACGGCGGAGGGGCGCGTGACTTCCTGTGTGACCCCCGGCCGGATCCTTCGGCTTCGATGGCGCTGCATTCTGCAAAATAGAGGAGGCGTTTTGTTATTTTTTTTATTCACGTACAATGCGTTACGAATTAAAAATTATTTATTTATTTATTTATTTATGGGATGAACCCTTTTACATTTTAAATTTGTTATAGTTCAGATAAAATTTCAAAGGGTTAGCTTGTAACATGTGTAACAGTATATAATTTATAAAAATTCTTTGTAATTAATTATTTTACATTATTTATCTTTTTCATAGACTTTGTTGCGAGATAACAATATGACTAGGAATATGACTTTAAGTGGAGCAAAACATTTATTTATTCGTATCTTGGAACTCTTATTCCGAGCTGCGTGTTGTACGAGGTTTCTGGAGTATAGAAAAAAAATACAAGCGACGGTGTTGAAATTTATACACTGAGAAAGAGAAATGGTTGGATTAAGGTCGTAATAGCGGACAGCCTGAGCTCACGTGAGTTCAGAGAGAATTGAGAGAGAATTGCGAGCACTTCTCGATGGGATAAAAATCTGAAAAAATCTAGCATATGGAAGGTGCTGAAAAGATTGATTTTGCATAATAATCATTCCACAATGTTATTGACAAATGAATGAAAAAAAAAATTGTTCAACAAATCCCCCGGCAACTCAAGTTTTTATTCATATAACAACAATTTGTTAATCGTCTTGAATCCGTATGAATTTTTTCAGATTTTTGTTTAATTTTTGAAAATTACGTTTTTTATTAACTAACAATGCAATTTTCAAAAATTACACGAAATTCTGCAAAAATCCATACACATTTGGAATTATTATTATGCAAAATCAATCTTTTCAGTACCTTCCATATAATTGATTTTTTCAGATTATTTAACAAAAATGTTTGTTTCAGTCGACAAATTTTGAATAAATTGAAGGGAATAATTTAACAAAACAATGTTTTATTTGTACCCAACACATAACAGCTTTGAACGTATGTCACCGCGACTTTTGGTTAATCCAACCAATTTTTTTTTTTTTGCTGAGTGCAATGTGGGACCAAATTCTAGAAACAATTGCATATAAATTAATATGCATTTAGTGATGGCCTCCACTCCCAAAGGCGAAGGTTCAGCCCCCAACAGAGCAAGGGACCGCGAGGATTTCCCCAAAATGTCGGGGTCCGGCAACAAGGGAACAAAAGACATCTCAAGAACCCGTTAAATCCTTTGCCGCGCAGGTAGACTGGGTACACTTCGACCCGCCCGCTTTTCCTTCATCGAGGGACAGATCGGTCGGTTCTTCCAAAAGGATAAATCCAACCCTCGATTTTATGACCTTATTCTCTCCAAACTGACACGCCACTTGAAACTATCGTCCCAAGTTCTCGACATCACCCGACGATGCATAAACGATTGTTATATTTGAAATCGATACTCTCTCAAATACTCGATATAGTCACAATAGGGCTAATTGCATAGCACTTTAAAAAATATATATCGATGACGACGCTGACTATATTTCTTTTAAGGTAGTCTTTGCATAAGTTTCAGAGAAATGAAAGTGAATTGCAAACACTTCTGGATGGTATAAAAATCTGAAAATAATCAAGCACATTAAAGGTGCTGAAAAGATTAATTTTGCATAATAATAATTACAAAATGTTATTAGCAAATTGATGAAAATTGTTCAACAAATCTCCCGGAAATATTATAACTTTTTTTTAATGAAAATTGTTTGTTCATTTTTCTGAAAACGTATGAATTTTTTTACATTTTTATACCATTCACAAGTGTTTGCAATTTTCCCTCTCATTTATCTGAAACTTATGCGAAGTGAACACTATTCGCCAGAACTACCTTAATCTATGCACATGAATCGCGTTGATCTATCAACAGCGTTGAGTAGCAGGAAAGTCGAATGACTCTTCGATGCACAGCACGTGGAGGCAACGCCCCCAAGCCAGGTATAACGATGTTATTTTATCGCATCCAGATAGATCGTTGAGCCTTGTTTTCCAACGATAGTCCAGATTAGAAAAAAAAAAGAGTTTCAACTTTAATATTCGAGAGAAGGGTAACTCGGGCTTGTCCGGCAACGTCGGCGAGCTGAACTTCTCGTGCGCATGCGCAACGAGGCGAGACGAGGCTACGTCGTTGGGGCACTGCAGCCGCAAAAGTCGACTGCATATCGCCGCTGTATATGCACTCTCGCCGACTCACATTCGACTCGTAAGTCGTTATTACGGGCTTACCCGGTACCGGCCAGTGCTTGGATTCACCGGTAGGAATGTAGCTTCAACGCCAGATAGAGTGTAGCGAGATGCGGAATGTAAGCGTACCAGGCTTGTAGCGACACACATTCGGACACGATATAGTTATTTACTTATAATTACGATCCAGGGAAAATTTGTGTGTTATATATATAAATAGATATATTTATATAGATATAGATAGAAGTTTATCGGGCCCTGGGATAAATCATTTTAGGCACATTTTTCCATGTAAAAAACAAGAAAAATCAAAATAAAGATAAAAACCTGAAAAAATTCATACGTGTTCCGAAAAATGAACGAATCATTTTCATAAAAAAAAAAGTTGAGGTACCGCATATTTTGATCAACAATTTTTTTTTCAACAATTTGTTAATAACATTTTGAAATTGTTATTATGCAAAATTAGTCTTTTCAGTGCCTATGATAAGTATGAATTTTTTCAGATTTTTATAACATCGGGAAGTGTTTGCAATTCTTGCCCGAATTTCTCGAATTTAGACGAAATGAACACCACTCGCTGGAGCTACCTTAAAGTCCCGAGCGCTGGGTAGTTCTTGAGTACTGGCAGAACTGAATTGCCGAAGTGCCGAGTACTGGACACTGACTCAATACTCGATACGTACATCAAGTACTTAGTGAAATTGCCCAGCTCTGCGAAATAGTGGTAGATTTTTCATGAAGCCGTATAGAGCAGCTTAGACTTAAACCTAAATAAATATATAGTGAAGAGAGAGCAGCGCAGGAAATTCAAAATATAATATGAGATTAAAGCCGCGATGTATACGACGGTAGACTATTTACATAAAGACGTAGACAGTGGTATTTATTCCTCGGATAATACGACCGAGCGCGAGCGGAGCCGTACGATGAGATTACGGGACTATTACGCGCGAGAGAAAGCATGCGCAGAGTACCTGCCCGAGGAATCCTCCGTTAGGACAGATTAAAATGAAATGGAAAGAAGAAGCCGCCTCGCCTCGATGCTGGAAGAAAGTAAAAGCTCTCTCTCTCCCTCTCGCTTCAGCGCGCCGCCGGCGGACGGACGATTAAACTATCGGTGAGCGCACCACTGTATACTTATTACAAGAGAGCGCCCGATGTCCGAACGGGACTAGAAGCGACGAAGACCGTTGCCGCTTACATCCAGCCTCGCGCCTTTTCCTTTTCACTTTGTATTCCCAGTATCGCAGATTCACCGAGTTACGCAACGCGGCTGAGGAAAAACGCTCCATGCTACGAAGGGGCACTTGTAGCTATATAGGCGCGACTAACGTGCGGACTCCACGACGACGAAAAAAAGTACGGACGATACCGACGAATAATCGTCCGAACTAAAAAAAAAAAAACTAAAAAAATAAAAGTAAAAAATCACAATTAAAAGAAATACTATATATAGTTCCCTTTCCTTCTTCGAGCCTCTTATCCTCCGTCACGGCCAATGGGACGACAAGAGACGCTACCACTGGCCACTTAGCGCCAGTCGGTGTAGTGAAATTCACATTGCTGCGACGAAATTTTCTAACTGGAATTCCCTGACTTTTCCCGGCTTTCCAGAACAAAAATGTTATTCTTCCAGTCTATAAATCACGGTAGGAAAGGACGATTACAAATAATCCAAAGTATAACATGGTGGCCGTTTTTTCCCCGGAAAAAAATTCCCTGACTTTTCCCTGACTTTTCACTGACGAATTAGAAAATTTCCCTGACCAAACTTTTAACGACTTCTAATAAAAAAAAATTATTGTATTAATGTTTAATTTTTTTTTTCTAAAGTTCCTATTGTTTTTTGAAGGCTCCCTTTTATGCACTTTTTTTTATTTATTTATACAAGGTTCGGCAACAATTTGCTTTTTCCCTGACCAATTTTGAAATTCCCTGACTTTTCCCTGATTCCCTGACCAAGATTTTTCTTCCCTGACTTTTCCCGGTTTTCCCGGTTTTCCCTGACCGCGGCCACCATGTATAATATCGCACCCCTAGAACAACAGTTTAACATTTCTTATGGCATTGCCATATAAGTTGTTACACTGTTGTTCTAAGGGCGCGATGTGTAATGATTGTTAATATATTAAACTCAGTTCACAATATTAAAAGTCCCCAACGAAAATAATATCTCTACATAGTCACATATATTCTCCATATAGTTGACAAGTTTGCTGAAACGGAAAATTTAGATGACGTGCAGCACAGAATTAAATGCAAAACATCAGTTTCAAAAAACTTCCAGGATAAAAAAAAAATTCCATGACTTTCCCATCTCCCAACAAATCCCTCGACTTTTTCCAGTTTTTCAGGTTTCCCAGGTCCGTGGCAACCGTGAATTCGCATCTAAAAATGAGGCCGAGAGTGCAATCTCACAAATTTGAATTGGTACTTGTCCTCAGGCATAAAACGAACGACAAGGAGGAAGAAGAATCGTTCGAACGTTGCAAAGAAGAGGGCCGACGCGCCGCTCCTCTTTCACACGGGCGGGGCGCGCCTCGTCGCTCACATTCGTTCTTTCTGCGTCAGGTTTCTTTTCAGGAATATGGGAAAAAATTTCATACCGCTACGGGCCAACGCGACGTAGGAACCCCACAAAGGCCGGGCACCCTTAGCTGCACGTGCGTGAGCGGAGTCTCCCTCGCGGATGGATACGCACAATGGACGCGCGGGGAAACGCCGAGAAACCGAGGGCCACGGAACGCCGTGGCAACGTACCGGCCCGACTGACAACCTCTGCGCATGCTCGAAACACAAGGCTCGGCGCAACAGGTTTTCATTACACCGGTCCTTTCGTGGTGATTTTTTTTCTCCTCTTTCTTTTCCGCGCTTCTGTCTCGGTCGTAGAATCAGAAATCGCGAACACTCGCGTACATCTGTCTAATTTTTTTTTTTCCTTTTTTTCATCAAATTTTCATTCAACACAAGCCACTCGGTCACGCTCGACGGAGAGGACACGTGACACTCAACAGGTAGCTTCGACTGACACACCGGACACGCATCGTTGCACGCCAAAAGGCATCCTTGACTGAGGATTCGCGTAATGGTCGGTGTATATAGTAATATAACAAAAACGTTGCAGAGGCAATTTATTCTGGACTTGACTTGAATTTTTCCCAGCGTGCGTGTGTCTTTTTCTCAATCTACGGATAGTATTTATCGTTTAATTATATAATCGAGACGAAAGGAAAATGTCAAGTCGAACGAGAACCGACCAGTAATATTTTTTTTTTTACATCTGTTCCACCTGTACGGGCTTTTCGCTTTTTAGACATTCCACCTCCCCCCCCCCCCCCCCCCCCCCGGATTGCGTCCGTAGTCGACTTACCCCCTTAAGGAGGGAGTCTCGCTGCGCGCTGACTTCGCATAAGTTCGACAACAATAAGAGAAAATTGCAAGTACTTCTTGATGGTGTAAAAATCTGAAAAAAATCATGTATACTAAAGGTACTGAGAAGATTAATTTTGCATAATAGTAATTGCAAAATGTTATTAACAAATTCATCAAAAAATAAATTGGTTATCAAATTACCCGGCAACAAAACTTTTTTTTTAATGAAAATTATTCGTTTGTTTTTCTGAATACGTATGAATTTTTTCAGATTTTTAAGTAATCGTTGATTTTTGTTCTATAAAAAAAAATAAAAAATCAACGATTACTTAAAAATCTGAAAAAATTCATACGTATTCAGAAAAATAAACGAATCATTTTCATTAAAAAAAAGTTTTAATTTCAATTAATTTTTTGATGAATTTGTTAATAACATTTTGCAATTATTATTATGCAAAATGAACCTTCTCAGTACCTTTAGTATACATGATTTTTTTCAGATTTTTACACCATCAAGAAGTACTTGCAATTTTCTCTTATTGTTGTCGAACTTATGTGAAGTCAGCGCGCAGCGAGACTCCCTCCTTAAGCTGCTCGCACACAAAACTACGTACGGAACACAGACAGACTGTGCCGCATCCACACACAGCCGTGATTGGCTGATGCTCGCGTATTTGTGTCCGATCTGATCCGATCGACTCGCCTGTGTGACGGAAAACGGCAAATGTTGTTTTATATGCGAGGACCTTTACTGTGTCGTATTCGCACAAGGGCACAGGAAAACTGCCGAAAACCTGGCCATACACAGACGGCTCTTTCCCCAGAGATTGGTGTTCCTACAGGGTAACCACCAAGAAAAAATTACCCCGAAAAATTACCGAGAAAATTACCTCGGTCACCCATCCAAGTACTGACCGCGAGCGATAGTGCTTGACTTTGGGGACCGCCCGAGCTACGCACCAACGGAGCACCTATCGCTGTCCGCGAATTGGCCAGTAATAAGAATATATACGTGGGTCTGTTGGGAGATGGAAAAGTCATGGAATGTTTTTTTTAATCCTGGAAGTTTTTTGAATCTGATGTTTTGCATTTAATTCTGTGCTGCACGTCATCTATATTTTCCGTTTCAGCAAACTTGTCGACTATATGCAGTATATATATGACTATGTAGAGATATTATTTTCGTTGGGAACTTTTAATATTGTGAACTATACCGATATACAAAGAAGTGACTGTAAAAGAGGCGGGCGAAAAGCGAAAATAAAAAAGAATGTCCTCGAAGAATCGGCAAATAAATGTATACGCATTATATTTATGAGTTTGGCACGACACGGAACGTACGCGCTCCCGAGTCCGATGCGAAGAATACTAAGACGGGAAATGACAAGTGGGTTTCCAGTGGGAGGACTCACGCCGGAAATCGTACGATAGCGAGAAAAATACATGGAACGGAAGCGCGAGGCGCCGCACGAAACGTCGTCGCTCGATGCGCGGCCGCAGTTTCCGATTAATGTGCGAAGACGATAAATTCGATATCTATCGCATCCCGATGAAATTAAGACAAAGACCGAAAGCACAGAGCTGTGCGGTTTCGGTAAAGTCACCGCTCTCGACGCTAGGAACTTATTCCTCGCGGTTCGTCGAGCGTCCCGTACACGAAAATAGATTGACTTGTGCAGGCGAGCGCGCGCTCGTTCCACGGTTCTTAGCGTAGGTCGTTTACTCGGAAACTACATCCTTCGTCGCCCCCTCTGTGACGTTCGGACTCACGCACGTTTCTAGACTCCCTCGCGAATCGACACGCCGGCAGTGTTAACTCCGGATCGAACTGTCCCGTTAAATGCGTCCACGCTCTCGCGACCGAGTCTTTGTTGTTGTTTTCTTTTTTTTTGTTCCTCTGGGAAAGAAAAAGTTGGCGGGAATAATGATTCGGCGACACGCTCCGTAGCTTTCGAGACCGAGTACGCCGTAGTCGTACCACTGTATCACTTTCCTTCATTCCCGGCCAGTCGATGCTTTCCGCGGCTCGAACTGTTATCTTTGTTCCTTACAATGTAATCTCCGTTCTCGCGGTTCTTCGCTCCTCGACGCAGAGATACACGCTTATCGTGTGGCTCGTTTATAATGTAAATTCTTTAACAATCTCGTGCCGCACGGTACCACTCAGGGCCGGTGTTCTATATGTACCTGAATCCGAGAACTCGACTTTTTGAGACTGAAGTTATCGCAGCTATTCGCTGTGGATCTTTGGGCGACTTAAAAAAAAAAAATATCTGCGGCTGATTCTTACCTTGAAGAGATGCTCGGTGCACTCGAAGATGGGGGTGCTCATCACTGCGGTTGACATTTTGTTTCTCCCCGTCTCGATTATTCGCACAATTACACTCGAACGAACTGCTTCCAAAACGTTTTTCAAACGCACCCAACAGCTTTAAAAAAATCTTTTCTCCGGTCTGTCGGTCACTGTTATGCCGCTCGAGTTTTTTTTTTTTTTGGAATTACGATAGTTTCACCAAATCTTTATTCGGTACGCTTTTATTCCCTCTGCTTTTATGTGTCACAGAGGTAACGCGACGCGGGTCTGTAAACTTGGAGAGTCGCTCCTCGTCCCGAGTTTGTTATTACAACGAGCAACGTAGAGGCGCGATATAATGTAACTCGCGCGACACAAAAACAACCACTCTCGACAAAGATTCGCGGGCGTTCGGACGCCGTTCTATCCTCCTCTCACGTTTCGGCTCGACTTGCATTAAAGTTCATTTACATTTAAGCACAAAACAAGAAAAAGCAGCTTACTCGTCGTCTCGACAATCTCTTCGACGATCGATATCGTTGGTAAAATTATCTCTCGCGACGATTGACAAATATAAAACGATAAACTCTCTTTTTCCGTTGAGGTCTCTTTTTTTTCAATCACCGAGCCTTTACCCGACTCGCTATAGATCTGAATCCACGAATTTAAGGCTTGCGTGTCTTTTAATGAAACTTGGCACTTTCGTTCGACTTTGTTCCTCTCGTTGGCGTATGACGATCTTATCGGTGCGTCTCACGTATAGTCTCGGTTACAGTACAGTCTCTTGAGCTCGACTATCGTTTGCCACGTGACTAAAATGATGTTGCTCGAAGGGCGCTCGAGAGCTGACTGACGAGTGGAGAGCTCGACCGGCGAGGCGGCGGTGGCGGCGGCGGCGTGAGAGGCTCCTCGGGTACGACGCGAACGGCGAAAGGCGGCGCCAACCCGTTGGCCAATGAAAATCCACGGTGTCCCTCGTAGCTCGTCGGCGCGCACGACCGACACGGAAACCCTCTCTGCCCCTCGGGCCCCCTCGCCCGGTAACGCCGTCGCTCCGACACATCGGCGCGATCGCGTATCAACGAGCGAAACTTGGCAACAGCGCGCGCTCGGGCCGGGCGATACGGCTCGCACGTTGCCGCTTATTGCGCGCTTCGACACCGATCTGCGAAAAATACATTCGGTGAATCGAAAGAGGCAGGCCACATAGCGATAGATTATTGCGCCTCTCGTTGACCCCTCTTACCTATCTCTACGATTTTATCTAAATCTTCCCGGCCAGATAACAACCGGCTCTTTCGTTCCACCGATATTGTTGTTTCTTCGTTCTAAATTCGAGAGACTTTTTCATCGCCGGTGCGGCAGTTTACCAATATACACTCTATTGTAACAGACCCTCGTGACCCCCGCCAGTAGGAATCGATTGCCGGCCGAAGTCTCGAAGGTGAACCAAACGGTCGTAAAGGCGTGCAAGAAGTATTCGCTGCTCCCTCGTCCTCTCGATACTCTAACCGCTTGTGGGCACATACCGGTATGGTATAACAACGTACAGTCTGGTATCCGTAGGTAGCTCTCTTTCGCTCGCTGGGCGAGAGAGAGTACAGTAGGTGAGCGAGGCATTGCGCTCGGGCGTTCAATGGTTCTTGAGCGGAGACGAAGGTGGACTGCGTCGTCGTCGTCGTCGACGGCCAGGAGGGACGCGCGGGCTCGCCTCGCGGTGAACGCTCGCATGAATGAAGACTAGCCTTCTATTCATAGGCGACGGCGCAGACCGCAGCTCCTTCTAAACAGTCGTCGCCGATGCTGTTATTATTGTTGCGCTCAACGGCGATTGTTGCCGATATCGAGGATCTCGCGTTTTACAACTTTTGTTCGACCTCCGCTGCACCTCGATCGAGCTCATAAACATTCCCCTCGTTCCCATCGCACTAAATTCTTCGGTAAAATCCACCCGCATGTCCCGGACGATTTTTCGTCTGTTCGATACAGCGACCCACAACCCCTCCGCGCATTGCCCATTAAGTAATCGTTATATTTAGCCGCGTGAGAATCTTTACGGGCTTGGAAAACTGCCCCTCCCTACGGGAATAGAGGCGAGCCGCGAGAACTGTTGTATTAACCCTCATGCGCCCGTATCTTGTGGAAAATACCGTGACACGCCTAATTGAACGTACGCCGAGTCACGTGACACATGGGACTCTGAGGGCCCTCGAAGGCCAGCATGCATAATCCGACAACAATGCCCTTCGTGTTTTTTTTTTTTTTTTTTTTTTTTTTTTACAAAACATGGATTTTTCGTTCGTGTTCGTTTTTCGTTTCCTGATCGTCTTTGGATTACTCAGAGGCGACCCCGAGGCCGAGGCTTCCGGCTTTGAACAGCGCTGAATGTCACTTCCGAGTCTCGCTCATTATTATTACGAGAGTGGCAAACACTACGTCTAGGAAATAGCATCGATTAATTTAGCCGCGAGACGTTCACCTTGCCTCGCTGAATGACAAGCTTTCGGTCAAACTCGCAACAACGCACGACGCGTACGGCTGTATCAGGGACGGTTTCCCAGGAGCTGTCGCTATCGCTACGACGATATGCCTCTATACCTCGACTATATGCAGAACGAGGAGATTATAATGTACGCCGATGACCTCCCGGCCGCAACCGGAAACGATAATGGAGCACGCCTGTGGATAAATCCTGATCGTCCGTCGTATCCTTTGGGGTTTGCTTACAGACTCGGCCAGTTTCTTCTTTCGCTCAGTTCGCTGTTCGGACAGAGAGAGAAAGTTATGTTTATTCCGTGCTCTGGAGTAAAGTCCCTGGGAGCATCGTGTTCAATACACGTGAAAATACAAAATGAAAAATGGCGAACCATAAAATAAACAGGCGAAAAAGAAAGCCTTAAGGTAGTGAATAGTGTTCACTTCGCATAAGTTTCGGAGAAATGAGAGGGAATTGCAAACAGTTCTGAATGATAAAAAAATCTGAATAAATCAAGCATATTACAGATGCTGAAAAGATTAATTTTGTATAATAATAATTCGAAGATGTTGTTGACAAATTGGTGAAAAATAAAATTGTTCATCAAATCTCCCAGAAACCTAATTTTTTTTTAATGAAAATTTATTATATTATCCCTTCATTTTTCAGAATATGAATAACGTTTTCGGAACGAATAATTTTTATTAAAAAAAAACGCTACACTGAAAAAAATTCGCTCGCGGGCTACCGAAGAAAACAATGTTTGTTTCAATTCTACTTTCGATTCATACAATTCCATATGATATTGAAACAACGATGCCAAGACCGTCAAGGTAACATGTTACCGTTTCAATCCGATATGAAATTGTACGAATTGAAAGTAGAATTCAAACAACATTTTGTTTTGTTTGGCAAATTTTACTTTAATCATTGATATTTTTTTCAGTGTATGTTTCCGGGAGATTTGTTGAACAATTTTGTCTTTCATCAATCTATTAATAACATTTCAGAATTATTATTGTGCAAAATTAATCTTTTCATCATCTTCAATACGTTTAATTTTTTCAGATTTTTATATCATAAAGAAGTGTTAAAAATTCCCTCCCATTTCTCTGAAACTTATCCGAAGTGAACGTTATTCGCAAGGACTACCTTAATAGTCCCTTAACACCACCTAATATAACCCATAAGAATTAAGAAGCGCACTGATAGAGGAAGAGAATTTTCGGTTAGAGATCGCTTTTTCGAAGATCGTCGAGTCGAGATCGCAAATGAATACGAGACAGGGTGAAAGTGGTTGACATCGATGACCCGCGAACATTGACGAACCCTTTTCACGCATTTATCAGAGCGTTGATAAAATAAATAAAAGTCAATAATAAGTATCGATGACGTCTGCTCCATCGGCGTGTGACATTATTATTACGATCGCCTTTTCCTCGCTCCACTGACGCGGCTCGTTCTGTCCGGCTCGGCTCGCTCGCACTGCTCGCGCCTCTTTCCTTGCGGTATACGCGAGTCCGCACCTTTCTCGGTATCTCGCTTTCTCTTTCCATTTCTGTCTCGCTCCTTCGTTCATCGCTGCTGCCCGCTCAGACAACGCTTCTCAGCTTCCCCTTTCATCTCGCGCTCAGCGGTGTACCGTGCATGTGCGGCCGAACATACGAGACGGCGAGAGCTCGCTGCAACAACGCAAATCGTGAGGTCGCGTAAGAAAGGCTGCTGCCGTTGCTGTGGCCGCTGCGGTCGCTGCTACTGCTACGGCTACACCAAGACCTACCAGTGGTCCCGGCTCTCTCCTGCACTCGCTCAACTAATTTACTACATAAGCGTACGGCTCTTGCGTATCGCACGTGGAAACTAAAAGTATTTTTTTTCGACGAACATTTTTGTACTTCGGATATATTTTGTTTCAGCTTGGTGGTGTTAAGAAAAAATATTAATCAATGCGAGCGGGTAGACTGAGGAAAACAAATGGTTGCATTAAGCAACTGCGCTTCACAGTGTATTTGGTTGGTACAACAAAAATGTTTGTTTCAATTGAAACGTTTTGAATACATTGCAGCGAATAATCGTTTAAGAAAAGAATACTTTGTTTTTACCAAACAAATAACAGGTTTGAACGTATGTCACAGCGACTGTTGGTTCATCGAACCAATTTTTTTTCTCAGTGTATCCGCGCTCTTGCACTCGGTCATCTAATTTACTACACTAAAAAAATTGTGGATCTAATGTAGTGATACATTAAATTGAATGTACGATTGTGATAAAAAAATTAATGTAATTTTTCATTGAAATTAAAGTAAATTATAAAATTTAAAGTACTTTCATAGTAAAATTAAGGAAAATTGTTAAAAATAAAGTATTCCCAATGTTTTTAATACACTGAACATTCATTTTTCAGCACAATTGTACATGAAATGTAATATACCAGTTTTTGCATAAAAACTTCCAGACCGGTGCATTAAATTTATATATATTAAATATAATATATAATTTATATATATGAAATTATAATTTTCATCCGATTTTTTTTACAGTGTACATAAGCGTACAGTTTTTGCGTATCGCACGTGGAAACTGAAAGTATATTTTTTTGACGAAAATTTTTGTACTTCGGAAATATTTTGTCGCAGCTTGATGGTGTTGAAAAAAATTGTTAATCAATGTAAGCAGGTACCCGCGCCCTGCGCCAGACACATCTGTCGGACACTTGAACTCTGGAGCTTTCGCGCACAGTATAGGTTGGTGTCTTGCGTGCAACGAGACACAACAGATGTCTTGCAGACGACGGCGAGGAGAGGAGTGTAGATAAAAGATTAATATTAATAATCACTCGTACACATGTCGATATTATCTTTGCGGCACGTTTGCCCTGTCGAAAATCGTCGTCGTCGCCGACGGTGCAACTCATTACTAAAAATTACTCTGAGGAACATTTGTAAAATGATATGTCATTTAAAATGAGCTGCAACATGAAAAAAGAGCGTCGAGTTAATCGTCATTCATCAACACACGCTTCGGATTCACAAGCAATTAGTATTAATTATCTCGACAAATGAACCGCAAGAATATAAAGTGCGAATCGTGCAACGCTCGATCGAATCGTCATTAGCGACAGGCCGGAATTAACGCGCAGATTAAAGTTTTAGAAAATCTTCATTGTTGCGATTATTTATCAAAATTCTATGAGGAATATTTGTAAAATGGGATGTCATTTAAAATAAGTTTCCATATTTAAAAAAAGAGCGTCACGTTAATCGTCATTCATCAGCACACGCTCCGAATTCGTATTACTAATTATCTCGAGAAATGAACCGCAAGAATATAAAGTGCGAATCGTGCAACGCTCGATTGCATCGCTATTAGTGAGGGGCCGGAATTAACGAGCAGATTAAAGTTTTTAAAAATCTTCATTGTTGCAATGATTTATCAAAATTCTGTGAGGAATATTTGTAAAATGAGGTGTCATTTAAAATAAAGCTTCTACATATATATAAAAAAAAGAACGTCATATTAATCATCATTCGTCAGCACACGCTCCGAATTCGAAAGGTATTCGAATTACTAATTATTTCGATAAATGAACCGCAAGAATATAAAGTGCGATTCGTGCAACGCTGGATCGAATCGTCGTTAGCGAGAGGCCGGAATTAACGAGCGGATTAAAGTTTAAAAAATCTTCATTGTTGCGATAATTTATCAAAATTTTGTGAGAAATATTTGTAAAATGCGATGGCATTTAAAATAAGCTTCCACATGAAAAAAGAGCGTCACGTTAATCGTCATTCATTAACACACGCTCCAAATTCGTATTACTAATTATCTCGACAAATGAATCGCAGGATTATAAAGTGCGAATCGCGCACTACTCGATCGAATCGTCGTTAGCGGAACGCCAAAATAACCGATCGGATTAAGGTTAAAAAAAAACTTCATTATTGCGATGATTTATCAAAATTCTGGGAAAAATATTTGTAAAATTAGATGTAATTTAAAATGAACTTTCATGTAAAAAAAAAGAGCATCGCGTTAATCGTCATTCATCAGCACACGCTCCGAATTCGTATTACTAATTATCCCGACAAATGAACCGCAAGAATATAAAGTGCGAATCGCGCACTACTCGATTGAATCGTCATTAGCGAGGCCGGAATTATCGAGCGGATTAAGGTTAAGAAAAAAATCTTCATTATTGCGACGATTTATCAAAATTCTGTGAGGAATATTTATAAAATTACACGTCATATAAAATGAGCTTGCACATGAAGAAAAGAGCCTCACCTTAATCGTCATTCATCAACACACGCTTCGGATTCCTACAAGCAACCACTATTAAGTATCTCGACAAATTAATCACAAGAATATAAAGTGCGAATCGTGCAATCTTCGATCGAATCGTCGTTAACGAGACTCCGGAATAAACGAGTGGAATAATAAGGTGAAAAAAATGTGTTCGCGAGCGTCTCGTTGACATTTCAGGGTAGGTGTAGATCTCTCGACGCTGGCGCTCCGCGCTCGAGATGCCAACGATCCCGTCGCCGTATCGAATCTCTCGTAAGGTAACTCCTGCCGGGAATGAGATACGATTTGAGAGTAAGCGCGTGCGAGGTACGAAAGGTACTTTCTTTCTTTCTTTCTTTCTCCCGGTGTCTTGCCATCTCCGTTACCGACCGGTAGACTTTCACCTCATCGACTTTCCCTTTCTCCGGTCCGAGTATCCTAGCGTGAGCAGCGTCGTGTCTCACGAGTCCAAGTCAATTCGTGGCCTCGGGCCGGCTACCGGAAAGCTTCGCAGCCGGCCCACTTCCGGTCCCCCACCCCCAGCCTCCCATCGGCTTCTTTTCCTTCCCTCACTCATCGCAACGTGATTAACGCATCGATTTGATACGCACGTTTTTTGAAATTCATTTATAGGAAATAGCGGGGCAAAATGGGACAGTGGGGCAAAACGGGATAATGGGGCGAGACGCAATTCTCCAACAACTTTTGGATGGCGGCGGTGATGGTGAGTGGGGCAAAACGGCATTGAAAATCCGGATGTATCGTTGGGCCAAAATGGGGCGTCCAAAAATTATTGGAAAATTGAGTTTGGACCCCACTGTCCCATTTTGCCCCGCTCTCCCTACCTCTCCACGCAAGTTTGATTATCGCCGATCGATCATCTTTCGCACTGTAAAAAATAATTTCGTAACATCGAAATACGAAATTTCGTAAAAATAATTTAGTGGGCTGAAGGACTCAGGTTGATGGCCCTTTGCGAAAGTGTATTACCAACATAAGAATAAAACTAATATAAGGAAACACATGTACCAAAATTGTTAAGCACTGGCAATAAATCTCTTTTACTACTACTACTACTAATTTTGTTATATTTGAATATACGAACGTGTCTTTTTATTTCCCGTGTCATTGACAATTTTAGTTTGTACGCTTGTTTGTAAAACTAAAACATTAACAAATATTAAATTGCCGAATAATAAATTAATTAATTAACAAATAATAAAGTGGACATAAGTTGTATAAAGTACAATTAATAAAGTGGACATAAGTTGTACAAAGTACAAGTAACAGGTTGTAAAAAGTACACACTTTTTTTACTGTGCAGGTACGATTCTGTACTGGCGAAACTTAAGTCGCACCGTAATGAAAAATAAAACCCCGTTTACCGCGCTCGAAATAATCGAGAGCTCGCCGATGCCCCAACAATTACGAGATTTATAATTCGCATTAAATAACGTTCCCCCTCCACCGACGCCAGATCGATGATACAATTGTTACGTGGGACAACACGTCCCGCCGACAACAATGTCGAAACGGTATCTCGCATTGGAGTCAAACCGGTAACACTCTTGCGCAACGCAAGAGCGTCGATCGAGAATGATAAATAAGGCGAGCGCCCATCGGTGAAGAATATTATCCTTGAGAACCCATTCGCATCGTTATACTCGATAACGGTTTTGTCATACACTCGTTTCTCGAATCACGAAAAACACGACAAAAACCGCCCGAACGAATCGTGCCGCGTTGCTTGAAATATTTTTAAATCCTTTTAGCGTTTCAGATAACAGCCTTTACGAGGAACTCGATGGATCGCGCGGCTCGCTGTACCAGCAGCCGCTCGCATTGCGCGCCGTCTTCGTATCCTCACTGTCGGCTATCTGTGGATCGTTGGCTCGCGTGTATCTTACGCTCCCGCTCGCACGATCCCACTGCGTGGAATTTTCCAGCGCTATCGCCCGGTGCTTATCGCTACCCCGGTGCTTTTGCTCCCGCCATCGCGCCAACGCCGCGCCGCCATTCCATCTCGCTTGCTCTCCTATTGCCCAACTACGTTACCCGTGTATTTATCGCCTCGCTCGTTTTGTATCCACTCTCTATTTCGTTTCGTCGTTTATTTGTTCGTCCGACTCCTCGAGTTTCGAATCGTTGTAGTGTCAATTTTATTCTTATTAATAATCGCACGCTTGTTGCAGCGCTGTCGCTGACGACAAACAAGAGCTCGCCGAACTCCGAGCTGCTCGATGTGCTGCTTGGTTGGACGGACGCTTCGGGGAACGATCGGTCCCCAAAGGGCTCGTTTGAACGCTGCACTGTAAACAAAAATTCGTACGAAATTTCATGTACTGGGCTGGAAGTTTGTATTAATAAACTGGTATATTAAATTTAATGTAGGATTGTGATGAAAAATGAATGTTCAGTGTGTTGGATTGGAAATACTTTCTTTGTAATCATTTACTTTAATTTTAGTATGAAAGTACTCTAATTTTAATAATTTACGTTAATTTCAATGAAAAAGTACATTAATTTTTCATCGTAATTTTGAAAATTAAATTTAATGTATCAATTTTTGCATAAAAACTTCGAGTCCGGGGCATTAAATTGACAATTTTTTGACAGTGTAGAAAACTACCGATTGCACAAGCCAATTTGACGAATTTACTATAAATTAATTGATTAATTAATTTACTGTACACCGAAAAAAGGTTTGATAAGATCGAACGAGATTTGTTTGAATCAACCAAATCCGGCGGTTGCGGGTGGCGAAGGAAATATTTAGTTAAATTGACTGAAAAGTTGCATCAGCATTTAAAAAATCATTTCGTTGTCCCAACTAAGAATATGTTTGACCGAACAGAATAGGCAATTATATCGATGGAATATTATATTATTTTTATTGAAAAAAAATAACAATGACTCAAGTAAAATTCGATTACAGGCTTCCAAAGAAAAAAATTATTATTTCAATTCTACTTTCAATTCTTCCAATTGCATACGGGATTAAAACGATTAAAACGAATTGATATAAGAATTTTTTTCTTTGGCAACCCGCAAGCAATTTTTTTTTTTAATCAATATATATCCTAGCGGAGCTCGAACTCCGAAACTAACACATCCTGACCTGGTACCTAACCACTACACTACAATCGCTTATTGATATGTGCAATCTTGAATCGGATATGTAAGTCATTCTCCGTCATTAACTTAGACTCAACTTTCATGATTTGGCATTGAAATATCGAAACAACTTGAAAGTTGTTTACTGTGGGCCTAATATTTGTGACTAAATTGACGTCTTGCCCAATTGAGTAACAATTTTTAAGATGACAAATGTTCCTATATATACGAACACATCGAATCACATTTATTTTCAAATTGACCAAATATAAGTTCAATGTTCAATTCAAAATAATATACCTTCTGTACGTTGACAGTATATACGATTTAATCAAAAAAAAAGTTGTTGATTTAATGCAGTTTTGGTTCACTATGAACCAACGTTGTAATCGCAGTAACTGCCATAAGCAATTAACACAACCGCACCAGTTTTATTGTTTCAAAAATGGTGCAGCCTATTTAAATGCGCCCGGATTGATTCAAACCAATCTTCCGTGACCGCAGCTGCGAGGTTGATATTATACCAAACCTATTTTCGGTGTACGTACTATGCGAACGGCACCGTGTTCACTGTCACAAACGACCGAGCGACGTTAGCATACGCCTTGCGAAACACGTCCGCAGGCCCTGACTGCGCTACGTCTGGTAGCTAAATTACATAGTCACTTTCCTTGAAATCTCGTTGGAAAAACAAGCGAGTAACCATCGAGTAGGTGAGCGTGACTCAGCGGCAAGTTCTTCGGAACGCTTGTTTTTCGATCGAGTGGAATTTTCTATTAAATATCGTAGGCTTAGGAACCCATAAAAGGGCGAAGGGATGGTAAGAATTTTTCGAAGCCACAAAGGGATCGCCGAGTAACGGTTTTCCCCCGAGGTGTAAAATTCGATGGATCGCTGAATAAAGGGTCGGGGGCGAAAGAGTAAACAAAAGTTTGGGTGCCCGGTACGATAAACCATTCTGTAATTCCCGCATGGGGGAGGTGATAATTAGTGATACAATAAACCGCGAGACCCGAGTCATAATCTCATTCGGATCCTCCAACGGGTCTGCTTTTCGTTGCCGCACACCGAGGGTCACTTCCGGTACGAAATTAGAAGCTTCAATGAAGGTCTGGTGGTTTTCGGAGCCTTTTTTTTCTCTTCGTCTTTACTGTTATAAAGACCTCGCTGTTTGACCAAGTGCAGCGCATCAATGCGCCCCTTCTGCGGAGACCCACTGCGTTGCTCGCTTCTCGCATTTCGAATGACGATAAATAACGAGCCGAACAAACCGTCAAGTCGAGACCACAGTGAGTAAATTTTGTTGAGACGCTTTGCGTAACCAAACCTTTCTCATCACGTACTATGTATGTGACGAGAAAACCAAAAAAAAGACCGAGAACTTGTCTACACGCTGAAAAAAAATATACCAATGATTCCAGTAAAATTTCCTTGCGGGCTGCCAACGACAACAAAATGTTGTTTCAATCAGTACCTTTTTCGAAATTTTAAAAATTGACCATTTTCGGGATAGGAAATCCTATGTTAAATTTTGCGAAACGGCACTCTTTTTCAAAAAATTTCGAGATATCGAATTAAAACCTCCGCCATTGTTTTCAAGTGGCATATTTCCCAACGAATTTCATCAACGAAAAAATTCTAAAATTTTTTTTTTAAAGAATACTAAAAAATTTTTTTGAAAGAATTCTAAAAAATTTTTTTGAAAGAATTCTAAAAAATTTTTTTGAAAGAATTCTAAAAAATTTTTTTGAAAGAATTCTAAAAAATTTTTTTGAAAGAATTCTAAAAAATTTGTGTGAAAAAATACCATTTTCTTCGAAAAAATGGTAAGGGTACCCTTCGCATTTTTGGACTTTCAAAATGGCGAAGACGCACGTTTAATCCGCTTCCCGGTTGATCCGACGCCGGTTAACCGGGGTTCTACGGTCCACGTCTCTCAATTGTTTCATTTCGAATGAAGTGAGAAGGGCGACACGTGACGAAGCTCAACGAGCCGAGAGTAGTCGAGTAGAGCTACACTTGATAAAACATAGAGCCGAATCAAATACAGCTGTACGGACATCTAAGCAAACTCGAGATTCAATCAAGACGATATTCTCGTCGTGGCGGGCAATTTTCTACGAGTCTCCTTCCAGTCTTACACGCTTCATTCTCGTTATATAAGAAACGGCGATCGCTTATCTTTGGCGTTCCTTGTTTCCCCTTAATGTTTTTTTCTCTTCCTCTTAAGGGGTCAAAGAACTCGAGATAAGTTAAAAAGTCAAATGTGCGCGCGCACAGTGAACAACTGTGGCGTACAGGCCTCGACGGAAGATAAATCCGCGCGGGATTATACAAAGCTATGCATCGGAATATGGGTTAAGTGAGCTTTACATATGTATCGCACCCAACTTTTCGAGCTCCGTTCGACCGGTCGACGCAATTTCGTCACGCCCGGTTTTCCTTACCAGCGTTGTTTACCAGCGATCGAGGAAAAAGGGCGTGCACGGTTCTCGTACAAAATTTTACGCCCTTCTGGCAGCGATCGAATTTTTTTTGCCTTATCCGAAAGATTCGAGTTGTAATTTCCAACTTTAAACGCCTCTTCTAGCGCCCCTCTACGACAACCGAGATGAAAGACCATTAAACTCTCACAGTTTAATGGTCTTTCATTTTTTTTTTTTTTTTCGGAAACCTCGTTTGGGAAGGGTCGGTATACGGACACCCCCATAACCGTCGAAGTCTCGGCAGCCAGGGCAACGGTTGATCGGGTCGTCTTGCCCTCGTGGGAAAGACGCTACAGGCTTGAAAACTGTTGACCGCGTGGTCGTAGAAGAAGTCCAAAAAACGACGCAAAAAAAACCACCAGAATGTTCGTAGAAACACTTTTGGGGGTATTTTGGACAAAGATTGTTCCAACTCGCGAGAAGTTCTTAAAAACTTTTTTCCTCAGTTTCTCAAGAGGCTGCTCATGAGTAACCTCGGTCAATACTTCTCAGGCCTCGAATCTTACATGTGGGCCGCATCCCCAAGACGCCGAGGTGCCCTGCAGAGGCGTACAAGAGCCTCTTCGTTTCCCTCTAATTTTTAAGTTCCACCAAAAGTCGGTCGGCCAATTGAAGAAATAAGCCATAATACGGAAGAGCGATTGCCAGTCGTTTAAAAAATAATACCATACGTGTGTTTGGTTTTATGCAACACTTGCAAGAGGAAACGCGAAGGTTTTTCTTGCGGGACGGGGGCTTCTACGCCACTGACGGTGAGGTTCGCGATCGGTCCCACAGGCGGCAGCAGCGTCGGCCTTCACCCCCGATGCCGCCGCCGCTGGACGCCGCTGTTGCCGCTGCCGCGGTACGGCCGAAGAGGGTGGGCGCGACGGCCCAGGTCGCGAGAGAAGCGGAGGGCGAGGAAGAAGCAGGGTCCCGAAAAAGGGAAGAAAAAACATCGAGCGGGATCCTTATACGTAAAGCCTCATGGGTCCCTTTTCGACCAAATCGTGGAGGGGGTGAGAGAAAGAACGAAATGGAAGAGAGTATTGAACTCCGGTGAGACCCCGCATGGGTACACTTACCGTTCGACCATAGGATCGGCTTTTTTGTTGTTGTTTTCGAACCTTAGAACTCATGGATCATTTTTGCTACCTTCTAGCTCGTGACTGGGGCACATATGTACCCCAGGCGTTTCTTCAACGTACAGTGGTCCTATGAGCTGTAAATAGGTTTTGCCGCACACGAATCTGTTCGTTTTTTCATAAGGAAGAGTTTAGGGGGTGAAAATCATCCTTAAAGGCTAAAACATTACAAAAATTTACAAAGACGGCACTTTTTGTAAAAAAAAATTGTCCCTCTGTATTCCGTTTAGAAATTCTATTTATTTGGACATCTGGAAATAGGGAAAAGTCGGAAACTTGTAACATGGAAAGAATCAATGAAAACGCAATAAAAATTGGTTTTGCATCGGTTTTAACATGTATTTTTCTTGAAACATTGTAGATAATTAAAGATAATGATAATTATAATAAAAGAGTTACAATTATAAATTTATAAAAAAATAAAATGTCAACTATATACGTCTAAATGATATATATAGCAACTTACATTCGCTACTATTCGCTACTATTAGGCTACTATCGACCTCCACATCATCCTCAGATCATGGAACTAGGAGTGCAGTTTAGGAGTGCAGTTTGAATATCGTCTGGGGTACTTTTGTACCCCATACATGAGTCGCTCCCTGATATCACGGAGCGATGTGAATTTAAAAAATATCAACAAATTTTTTCGAACTCGAAACAAACCGATATTACCAATAACTTTGAAATAAACAATTTTTTTGTCACCGAAGGTCTTACATTTTCAATCTCCTTCGAGGTATCTATGCGCGACGGTGTTTGAACGAGAGGGACAGAATAAAAGGGAGAAACGACGTTCCCGGCGACAAAAGGTACCAAATCATCGTCGAAACCGAGGGACGATCGGTCAACACTCACGTAAGCCGTAGGGTAGAGAAACGTGAGAGTGCAGACGAAATGAGGGGGGGGGGGGGGGGGGAAGCATATTCCTGACCTTTTCTATAAGACACCTGTGTATCCGAGACATTTTTATTTATTCACCTATGCACGAGGCGAGGATAACCGAGGTGGAAGCTGTATTATGAAATTTATCAATGTCCCTGGGTCTGCCAGTTCACCCGCCTCACTGAATTACAGTAGGACCTACACGATCATCGGAAATACCGGTATTCCCGAGTTGGCGAGAGGGGAGTGAACAAGAAGCTCCTGGGATAGACTTTAGACTGCACACAACATACGACATACCATATACACATACATATATATTTTTATTTTCCAACAGGGGTGGAAACCTTTTGTGGCTACGACCGTTCCGTCCTTTGGCACTTGGAGATTTATTCGGTCGCAAGAATAGAAGCAAACTACCCAAAGGATAGCTCAAATACTACGCCATAGTGTGCCATATACCTGTAGCTGGAATAAAAAAAAACCTGCCGCTAACGTCGCCTCAGACATGTGGGAAGATGTGGAAATTTTCTTAGAGGGTCTTGCCGCTAGTCGAGTGGATGGAAACCTGTCGCAGCTTGATTCTCAGGGTGACACTGAGGCTAGGGTGCGAGCATCTGCTCGAACGCATACGTCAGAAAGATGAAACGAATGTCTCAGTAAAAAAAAAAAAATTATGCACTCCTGATTTTTTTTTTAGGCATTTTTTATTTTTACTCAAGAAATTCAAATTATACCTCTTTATCTAAATTTTTCTACCCCGTCATATACATCATCCTGTATACTTATTCTAGAATATGATGAATACCTGAGTTTTTCCACGATGCCATCGAGATGCAAAGAAATCGTTGTTCGAAAATCCGCAAAATCACTCATTTTTGTAATATTGGTTATAAAAATTCTCGAAAAACTTTTTTCATTAATTATCACTCAGGGACTCTATGTAAAATATTTTTCCCCACAAATGGCGAATCTGCAACTTATTGTACCTTCAACTCAAAAATGTAATAAATATTCAACTCCGATAGAAGAACAATGCGCGAAATATTGATTGCCATTAAAAACAATTAAATTTGGTTATCAACCTGGTAAGCTACCCTCTGAATATACTTAAATGTGCATCCGCGGGCAACAGCGAGGCCGTTTCTACAAAGTTTTCACTCTCACTCTTTCGTCTCTCTTTCATTACTCAAGCTATCGCTCAGCATTTCTTCCTAGACAGGAGTAACTTTTATTTTTCAAGTTGGCTTCAGCGCTCGTCCGATTACCGGTCTTTTGAGCCCCCTCCGGTGGCAGGCACGGCCGGGATAAGGAATACTACTTCCTCACTCGTTCCGTTGCCGTTGAACCGACGTCAAAAGTACTTTCTCCTCATCTCGCGAGAGACTCGTCGTTTCACTCTATGACTATATAAGACCTCGCGCGTTCTACTGCGTTCGATTTACATTATACGCGATGGGTAGTACACACGTAGTCTGGTATTCAATACCGATAATCTTCCTATAATGTCCTCGGGCCAAAGTCCGGAATTGATCGTAGGCGAGTTTCTATTTTAGACTCGACCTTTGAGAGCGTGCGAGCGACCGCCTAAAATATAACACGTATATCACGCACCGTAACGACATGTTCAGCGACAGTGATTACGAGAAGTACACAGTAATTAACTGCTCGCGAGACTATCGAGAAGATTGTTCAATTAGTCTATTCGTATCGTCCGCGAAGATTGGCTCGAAAGCGAGCAAAAAAACAAATGTCTCGCCTTACGAGTCGACCCTGCCTCCAGCGTAATCTCTTCCTCTATTCTGGTATTCAATACAGATAATCTTCCTATAATGTCCTCGTGCGAAAGTCCGGAATTGATCGTAGGTGAGTTTCTATTTTAGACTCGACCTTTGAGAGCGTCTGAGAGACCGCCTAAAATATAACACGTATATCACGAACTGTAACGACATGTTCAGCGACAATGATTACGAGAAGTACACAGTAATTAACTGCTCGCGTGACGATCAAGAAGATTGTTCAATTAGTCTACACCCAGAAAAAAAATTTGTTTGACGGCCACGCTTTGTTTGGTTTAGGTAAAATATTTATTTGATTTAAATAAATATTTATTTGATTTAAATAAATATTTATTTGATTTAAATAAATATTTATTTGATTTAAATAAATATTTATTTTAATAAAATAAATTATTACTTAAATGAAATAAAGATTTTACTTAAACCAAATACACGGTGGCCGTCAAATAAATTATTTTTCTGGATGTATTCGTATCGTCCGCGTAGATTGGCTCGAAAGTGAGCCAAAAAAACGTGTCGCCTCACCGGTCGACGCTGCCTCCCGCGCAATCTCTTCCTGTACTCTGGATTCAATATTCTGGTATCCAATACAAATAATCTTCCTATAATATCCGCGCGCGAAAGCCCGCAATTGATCGTAGGTGAGTTTCTATTTTAGACTCGACCTTTGAGAGCGTGTGAGAGACCACGTAAAATATAACACGTTTATCACGAACTATAACGACATGTTTAGCGACAATGATTGTGAAAAGTACATAGTAATTAACTTCCCCCGAGACTATCAAGAAGATTGTTCAATTACTCTATCCGTATCGTCCGCGTAGAATGGCTCGAAAGCGAGCCAAAAAAAAAGTCTCGCCTCACCGGTCGACGCTGCCCCCCGCGTAATCTCTTTCTCTATTCTCGATTATCGTTGGGCTCCAGACAGATAAAGAGCCCGGAGAGTCGATCGGTGCAAGTATACTCCGTCGAGTGATATCAGCCCGTTTGTTTATGAGCCTCTCAGGCTCTCGAGACTCGCGAGATTGCTGTGCGGCGTCGCCGCGGTCCAGCCGCGGCCATATTGAAAGGTTGACCTTGAAGGGATAAAAAAATCTCTCCCGTCTCCCTTCGGCCAGCGCTCTTCCTGTCTCTTTCCCCACGCGACTGTCCCTCTTTCTCCGAATCTCATCTCGTTCGACTCTCCTTGTCCAATGTCTTTCGCCCGTCCTTCTCCCCCCCCCCTCGCTGCCTCTCTCGCGCGCACTCGCCGTCTCACTTGCCTCTATTCATCGGGGGAGGCCACTAAAGGTGCCTTCTTTTTATGTTTTTCATACTCTCTTTTTGTGTCTTGTTCTTTCTCTCGCCTCCTTATCCCTTCCTTCTCCAACTCGCTCACCAACGAAACCACTCTCCAGTTCGTCTTCTTGTGCCTACCTATACTATATCGGTATTGGCTACATGAGCTTATCTCTCTCTTTCTGTCTCTCCCTCTCTCGATCCTCAGCCTGCGCCTGCGCTCCTATCATCACGCGCTCTCCGTCCTGTCTCGTTCGCACTTGACTTGGAATTAGCACGAGACGCTAAGCGACACATCGTCCTCATCGTTGTACACGTTCAGCCGCGTGAGAACGTGCCAATGTTACAAAATTCTTACTGCAATAACAATACGTATTCTTATGTCGTCGCGGGTTGGCCAATTTCCATTGTCTTTCGCTTATTCTGGGATTTTTTTTTTTTTTTTTTTTTCGAAAGTCACGACTCTGATAACTTGAACGAAAACTGAAAGTCGAAAAAGGCAAGAATCTTGCCCGTTTCCCGATCGTGCCAGAGGTCCCGATCTCTAGCCCGTTTGAGTTTCCGACCTCGAGCGAAAGCGACGGTGTACGAAACATGTTTTGCACAGATGCGCCTTTCTACGTGCGGTGCGCGCTCCAATTCATTCGTCTGTACCGTCTTACACCTTTGGTACCGATCGAGCCTGCGCCCATGTCGCGAGGGCAATTCCGTTTACTGACATAGGTCAGTGCAGTCGCATACACAACTCTCCTTGGATTAGTGATGGGCGATGTTCACTCGATGTTCTGAAAATCGGTGTTTTTTACGCGCTGCATCGATTATTTAATTCGATGTTTCAATGCATCGATTCATCGAAACATGATCGATTATTAAGGCAAATAATATCTATGTTTTTTTACTGCCAATGCGCAGGTCAATGATTAAAAACACTTTCACGGTCCATGGAGAATTCGAATTGTTACACTTCAATTTTCTGTTTATTTCGTATAAATTGTAACCCTTCTACAGTATGATAATAATATCTATGTTTATTTGGTTTTCTTTGACACGAAATATTGGAACCCTCGAATTTGGCGAAGAAACCTGGAATCGAACTCCATACGGAATTACGTTTAAAAACTTGGACATTATAAGCCTAATGTGCTCTTAATAATGAACAGATTTTACTATAATTACTGTACTTATCCTACTTTAGGTTCCTTTATTCTTTCGTCAAGGTTAACCGTGTTGCACTTATGAAAGAGCAACATTTATTTTTTTCACGTAAATATAGCGTTTAAATTAATGCGAGCTTTTCCTAATTAAACGATGCATCGATTCGACATCGATATTTTAGAAAATAAATCGATTCTGAAACATCGATTTGTTCTGCAATCGATTATCTAAGCATCGATGTTTTTTTTCAACATCGCCCATCGCTACCTTGAATCCAATAATTTAACAAAATTACGAAGCCGTTAATTGACAGAAACTGTTATCGCAGTTGCATACGAGACAAGGCTAAAGTGCCTGTGTATTTCTGTATAATTCCCTTTGAAATTCCCTGTTCCGTAGTCTTATTTGTCGCTGGGAGTGGCTTCACTGTGTAACATAGCCTCGGCATTATAGTCACGGAGCGTTAAATAAATATATATATATACATATATTTTCATTCTCACGACGTGACGTATCGCGTTGGCACAACAAAGAGCTGATTTTGCATGAGTAATATATAGCACTTTAATCAAATGGCCTTGATAGCATTTTCTAGACAATGAAAGCGAGAACGTGCCGATTATAGAGATTTGCAAGTTCATCTCGACGGTCAGCCACGGACGCGTTTCCGGCTTCGAGGAAAAAAAAAATAAAGTCTAATCTGTCTCCCGGTGTCGATTTGAATCTCGCGAGACCGAGAACGATGCGTGTTCCTCGATACCGCAGACCGAATAATATAGGCTAACGACATCCGGTGCGGAGTCGATATTTTTTTTTTTTTATAACACAGTGAAACGAAGTGACGTTAGCTGGTGAGTCATCTTATTCGAGAGATTAAAGAAAATAATGTATATCTTGTTTCGGTCTGCGGACAATTAACGTACAACCGAATTATTATCCCGGATCACTTCGGAGAAGGAGAGAGAAAATTTACCTTTTCGTGTTTTGACGGGGTTTCGGTGGGGCTGGAGCCTGAGACTGGACCTGAGCCCCCGTCGGCGATTCATTTTTCAGGGGACCAAAGGATCTCTCGCCCCCCCCCCCTCGTGTAGTCCACTCCTCTCCTTCTTCCACTTGCGTTTTATCCTCACCAAGGGCTGTACAAAATAACTCGACACTTGGCTCTGCCCCCGCTTTTACTACACTCGCATACATCACTCCGAGTAGACACTCGACACAAAACGACCGAACCTCGCTCGGGGAGGGATTAAAAAAAAACAAAAAGAAAAAAAAAGTACCGTAATTTCTAGAGAGGATTCGAGCCATGAGGGACTGTATCAACGTCGTTATTGATAGTTGTAAAAAACGGGGGAGACATTTATAATTAAACATTCGTCGAAGAGCATGAAATAAAACGAAACATCGTTTACATTGATGCCTGCAGTAAAACCGCTCGTACAACGCCGCATTTAACGAGCTAACGTACATACGCGAATGCGAAAGAGAATATTGAATATCGTGGTTAAAATTTGCCGGTAACGAAAGAGTTTCGAGAAAGAGCCTGCGGGGCGTGGGGTTACAAAATGTTCGCGTCGACTGTACGCGAGCCGCTCTTGCGAGCGACTGTACCACGCTCAGTTGTTTACATTTTAACGGAGGGCGACGTTGCCAAGTTTACGGACCTGTTGCGCACTCGCGCGCGGTCGAGTCCTCGGCGTCAAGAAATCGGTGATTAATTAACTCTTTCGGATTACGTAGACACCCGGTACGGTAGGATAGGCCACCGAATTAATTTGTACTCTCCGATTTTCAATGGCCAATCTAATCTGCTCAACGAAGCCCGGAGAGCGTAGTAGAATGTCGGAGTTGATGGTTTGCGAGACTCGCCCATATAACGGGTAGCTTGGATCGAAGCTAGCCGCGCGGTTCGCTCACTCGACACGACAATTTTTTACACGCTCATTGATAGTTCTGTTTACGCGTTTCCGTCGGTAATCGTAAATATTTTTCATCCGTCCGAATACCGTTCGATCGACCGATCGTAACCGATGACCGGTCAGCATTTTTTGTAAGTGAGAATTATTTCGAATCATTTATTTTCGTCCGCAGAGATCGACGCCGCGCTTCTCCCCAGCGTAATGATATACAGTGCCTCGCTAGATATGACAAACCAAAGAACCGTGTCTGCGTGCGGGCTCTAGTTTGCGTCCCAACGATAAAAACTTATCGTATCCGGCTCCCCTTACGCGGACGTTGTCACGTGACTGACATGATGCGTTACATTACAGTGTATACGACGCACAAGCAAATATTAATAAAAGTTTTTCAAGCGTCGAATCCTCGAAACGATAGACGATAAAATTTTGCATGAGCTTTGCGGAAAAATAAACGTGGAAGCTTGTGTGTTGGCAGTCCTTGCGTGCAGTTCAGTGTGTGCTCAAGTACGAGTACAGTATCTTGTGCGTCTATGCTTTGGTCATGGTTCGCTAAGGTCCTTCGGAAATGGGTGAACAGAACACGAGGTTCGCGCCGAGTCGTCACGCCGTAAAGGAAGAGATAGATGAGCCATGCTTGTTTTCGCTAAACTCGGAGGGATAAAACCGTATTTTAATAATAGTTTTATCACGATACATTGGGAGTAAAAATAATGTTTTAACCGGCTGTTCGTATTTGTAACGAAACAGATTGACCCCACTCGTTGGATTTGCATTCTGCGCATTTGTCCGCAAATCTATGTTTACAAACGATATAGATCTAGGCGCGCTGTGAAAAACGTGTTTCAGCCACAAAGTGTACATAGACATCGACGGAGGTTTATCTCCTGGCAAATATTACAATCTTACGTTCGACGGAAGATTTTCACACCCAGTCGACACGACCGCGGATCGAATGCCACCTTTATAGCAACATTTATACACGAGAGAAAGCGCGCTGCTATATTCGTACACCGATTTCTATGGGTTTGCGTTGGGGCGAACGAAATTCAAACACGGGGCATAAACGATAAATAAACTTTTTTTTTATTGAGATTATATAACTATTCGAAAGATAGTCAGGTTTCGGAGATTTGGCGAGGGGCTCTGCCCGCAATTCGCTTGCCCAATGTTTCGCATTCATCGACACTCGTCGCTCGACGATAGCTATTGCGACATCCTTTTTTGTGAAATTTCTTCGCTCGGTTACAGTCACTCTCGTCAACTTTCTCCGCATCCGATACTAACTCGGTCTCAATAGAAATCCAAGATTATGTGTTATTCTTTAGAGTCGGCAATTTTTTTTTCTTCATAAATTTCATTGTATCGATACAATGAGCGAAACGAAAGCGCGTAGTTAGCGAGTGTAGATTAGATTTTTTTTTAATTACATGTTATTCGAGCATGTAGTTTATCCCATCGTTGATGCGACATGCAACGATATAACAACTTTTCGCACTTTGCTATCCCACGGAGAAAGATGGTTTAGCTGTTCTGACAAAATGAGTTTTGCTGACAATGACCTCGTTCCCGCAGCAAAACGATTAGTAAAAGCCGCAAAAAAATTTCCAAACTTTCTTGTTACTGCGACGATTTAGTTTGCTGTGAGAACAAACGACGCTTGCTGTAATTTGGCGGCTGAGTAATGACTGGTAATAGGATAGTTATACACTGTAAACAAAGTACCTTTTACCACGACTTATTGTCTACACGTACACAATTTTTTATTTGTTAATTTCCTAGTTTTACAAACAAAAGTACAAAATAAAATTGTTAATTGCACGAGAAATAAAAGGGCAGTTTTGTAATATTGAAACCTGGACAGACGAGTTTGTCACTTATTTAACAAAATTATTTTTACGAAACTTCTTATTCCAATTTTACGAAATTATTTTTTACTGTGTAGATACATACATACATTTATTTGAAGATGAACTAACCGCGTTTGTATTTTATCATTTTATTATATTAAAAATAATGTCTGTATTTGCAATTGCGAATTCTTGAAATTTGCTGTATTTGGATGTATTAAACTCCAAAAGGTATTATTTTTTCACAGTTTATACATCCATATACAGCGAATTTCAAGAGTTCGCCATTCCACTCTATTTTTTATTTTATCTCGAATACAAAGGAACTATTTCCTCGTGTCTCTTTGTTTGCACATATGCGCGCCTCAGTCACTCATATACCAAATTTTTTTGTTACAGTAACAAAGGCTGTTTTTGAAGTAGCAAATTGATCCAAGCCAAAAATGTTGCTATGGTTACAATCTGGTTTTGTTAGCCCGATATCAACAAACTACATTTATTACGGTAACAAAAATCTTGTACGAACAATTTTTTTTTCTCCGTGAATTCTCATCCTTCAAATATTCTTCGACACAATTCGGGCTGTCGTTGTGACCTCGACGATGGGTCCTTTATAGACAGCCCATTTCTTCAAAAAACATTTCCCGCTTCACCTGTCCTCGATGAAAAGCCTAAACGAGAACCGAAGGAACGTTGGTGGATTCGCAAGGTGCCCCATTATTCCACTATTCTTCAGCCTCCTAGGGCTCGAATTTCTCTTTCTCCCTGCTGCATGGGGTCGAGTCCCTTACGGACAGGTTTCACAACTATTTTTTTTTCTTTCTTTTTTTTTCATTCAAACGAAAATAATAAGCGCGACGACCTTTATAATGCATTACACCTGCGCCGGGGGCTCAAATTTCTAACCACCTCGTTATCCTCACTACGGAATTCATCACTCTACCCTCCCTTTCACTAGTTTTATGATTGCGGCGACGGATCTGCGGCTTGAATGTGTATAAATACGAAAATTAAATTCGTCGATGGTTAACAAACGGTTGACGAGTCATTGTCGCTCGCACCATTTATTTTTAAGAATTTTCTTTTTTACACAGCTACATGGAAACGCGGCGAGAAACGTATAATATCGTTATAACTGGTCGACTGTATGCGTTCGGAGTCCGGGTGAACTTTACGTTCGAACGGCTTCGCCTATCTGCAGGCAACGTAGAAAAAAAGGAGAAAAAAGTTTAAAGTAAAAAAAGAAGTAATAAGAAACGATGGCAAAGAAGAAACAGGAACGAAGAAGAAAAAGGCCTGAGGACATTTTTACCGACCCCATGCCGAGGCACCGAGCGCACCGTACAGCCGTTGCACTATTACCCATCTGGCTCTCATAACGTTGCGGATACATACGTTCGAACACTTGTGTGAGACGACGAAAATGTAAATTTAACGTGGCATTTTATAATAAAATTGAATATCGAAATGTAATGATAAATAATAAATATCGCAACCGCAGCACAGACCAAGAACATTTATCGATACCGACAACTGCCCAATTATCTTGATAATAAATATCCCCAGACGCAAACACCGTACACTCACTGCATACCAACAACTCGAGGGAATGGCAAACGAAGATGCAAACTACACCTAAGCATCTAATTTAATTAATACTTTCCCACCGAAAGCGAACGCACTTGCACAAAAAAAAGCGAATCAGGGCTGAATGACTTAGGTCGATGACCCGTTAGCATTAGAAATTCAAATACATACTGTTAATATTATCCTCCATGTATCGATGATCGCACCGTGCAAAACATTGCCAATAAATACAATTGCTACTAATAAATATAAAATAAGAGAGCCCGAAACCGTAAATTTTTCTTTTGGTTCGTCGGCTTCGTTCGATAATATCCTACCGAGTTTTAAATCGACGACTTAGCGACCTCGCCGAGCCCTCATGCAGCAAAAGAGGGCGAGCCTGTGATAACTCGAGATAAGGGAATCTCCGGGCCCGACGAGCGGAGGGATTGGAAATGAACCGCGCTTGTAATAAGTCAATAGTTAAAAAAAACAGAAGGCGGGTACGCGCGTTACCGAGTGTCCTCCCCCGAACGACTGGCATCCGACATCCGGTTGCTCGCCTCATATGCAATGAAACATAATTTTCCACGAGATATCCCGTAACGGATCCATCGCGATATTCCTCGGCGACCTTCGGAATCTCGCTTATTCGTTACGCGCCGATACTCACAGCTACGTCGGGGAGATACTTTGCGTACGATGTCTGTAACATAGGTCTACCAAGGCGATTGCTATATAATTTGTACGTAGCTCGCTCGGCGAGTAAACTTTGAAAACTTTTTACGTTCGAATCCGTTGACTTCGCGATCGGCACTGTTACGCCGAGGCGCCTTCAATCGTGCCGCTTTCAATCCTACACTCTTTTAATCCTACACTCTTTTAATCCTACACTCTTTTAATCCTACACTCTTTTAATCCTACACTCTTTTAATCCTACCCTCTTTTAATCCTACACTCTTTTAATCCTACACTCTTTTAATCCTACACTCTTTTAATCCTACACTCTTTTAATCCTACACTCTTTTAATCCTACACTCTTTTAATCCTACACTCTTTTAATCCTACACTCTTTTAATCCTACACTCTTTTAATCCTACACTCTTTTAATCCTACCCTCTTTTAATCCTACACTCTTTTAATCCTACACTCTTTTAATCCTACACTCTTTTAATCCTACACTCTTTTAATCCTACACTCTTTTAATCCTACACTCTTTTAATCCTACACTCTTTTAATCCTACACTCTTTTAATCCTACACTCTTTTAATCCTACACTCTTTTAATCCTACACTCTTTTAATCCTACACTCTTTTAATCCTACACTCTTTTAATCCTACACTCTTTTAATCCTACACTCTTTTAATCCTATACTCTTTCAATCGTACACCGCGCCACTGTTATTCTGCAGGTAAGATGAACCCACATGGGGGATTACCATGTGATCACAGTCAACAGTCGGTTCATCTTACCTGCAAAATAACAGAGGCGTTCATCCAACGCCCCTCTCGAAGACCGTCTTTCCTCTCCGTCGGTGTAAAGTTGCTCGCGTGTAAACTTGCGCATGTGGAGTATATTGGACGTGTAACGTTTTAAAGTCGTAAGGTTTAGCAAGTGTTGCAATCAAATAGTATAAACTTACTATAGTGTAACATATTGAATACGTAAACTTTTTGTGGTGTAAGGAAATGGTGGTGTACAGTTTTTGATCCGAGGGTTGGACAAGATATTTGCGGTGTACACTTGAACGAAGTTGTGAACTTATGTAACATCATTTGCGGTGTACGATTTATTTCCGTAAGAATGAACGAGTGTACGATTGAACGGTGTACGATTGAGTGCGCCTCGTTTCGCCACGTAACTCGACACTCAAATATGAAATTCTATCGTCATCGGTATCATCTCTCGAGGAATTTATGTGAATCTGTCGCGGGCGTAGCGGAGTTTTTGTTGGGGGACCTCCGAACGCGCGGGCTAAACTCAATGCGTACCGCATTAGCTCAGCGCAAGGGCGGAGGGGGGAAATGTGAGACCAAGGATTTTTTTTTCCTTTTTTTTTTAGTTCCACTACTTTTCTCAGCAATAGCGACTTCTTATGTTTCTAATGGTGTCTGCGCGAGGGTACGGCGGGACCTCGAGAGCGAGTGGGACGGGAGAAGGAGTGAGAGATTAAATTCCAACGCGTTGGAAGAGAGAGTCACTGGATGTCCCTGTGGGGGAGTCGAGGTACGGCCAGAAAACAGCATGGACATGCGGAGAAGGCACGCATAGCGCTACGGGGTGCCCGTTAGTTTTAGGGAAAGACGTTGAGACTTTTGAGTGTAGTTGGGGGCCCCCTCGAGTAGGAAACGAGAGATGAAAAGAGGGCAGATAGGACGAGGTTTGTTTTAGCAGGTCGAAAAACCATCTCGATAGTACGGTAAGCCTCCGATGGGTCTGTCCGGACCGAGGACCCTCGACTGTTTCGTCTCCGCACAGTTTCTCTCGGATCTTTGTCCGTGGCTCTCCTCCTCTTTCTTCTTCACGACTTTTCCCATCTTTAATCTCTCGACACGGACTTCCCGTGGCCCGAACGCAGCCCGAGCATAATCCGAGTAACTTTTGTTGACGCCCAGTTAGCGCACAGGACGTCGCGGACGAAGAAAACGAATAATCCGGATTGTCGTCATTTTTCTGATATTTAGCCAACAATCGCGCCACGATGTATAACGATCGAACGCACAAGCATACGCGTACGAGAATATATGAGAACGAGATTTGTTTGCCAAGTTTGGTGGGAGCGGCGACTCGCGGGACGAGCTTCCGGGAGAAACTCGGCTCGATTCACTGTCACGCACGATCGTGGAAACGACTCTCCGTCTCTCTCGCTACCCCCCTCTCTCTTCGTTGCTTTCTTTCTCCGTCCAACGCTCTCATCTCTCCGGTGTATTACGCGCTCGAAATGTCGCAAAAGGTTTCAGTCCCGAGAACCAATGACGCGATCGCCATCGGCGAAGCGACGAGGTCGTAAGCAATGGCGAAATGCATACGCGCATTCTACTACTCGCGTACGTGAGAGCATCCCACTATCCCGGGCAGTTCCAATTTAACTCAATTTATTAACGATTTATCGGTTCCGAATTAATTATTTATACTTACCGCTCTCCGAAGTTTGTTCACAATTGGTTGTACAAACGAGCGTGCGAGGAGGCAACGAAGCCGAGGCCTCGAGAGACCCTCGGCGAGATCGGGCATGTACACGAAATAACGAACATATGGATTTTACCGTATTTTAAAGGCTGCTGCGCTTTTGTGTAAAAGCACTCGTAAAAGATCGTCGAGTCCCTTGCCTAAACTGCGAGAGTGTACTGGCTGGTGCGCACGTGTTTTCACCACGTGGCCGAGCCCGTCAGCGCTGACGATCGTCATCGTCGAACAAAGAAACCTTTACCCTGGCTCCGCGTGCGACTTCGGTAACGATCGTGCAGCGTCGGAAGTTGGCCCGAGTGCGTTAGGCTTGTCACGCTAACGCACACCAACCGAACGGCGAGGCATTACATAAACGACACATCGCCCTTTTCGTACGTGTGTCTATAAATTTTGTAAACCACGAACACCGAGAGTAATATGCATTTCCGTTTTTACGCTGACTCGATCTACGTTTAATATACTTGCCTAATAATATGTTTTTTCACCGTCGGAACTTGTCGATATTCCATTCCAAGAGTCTACAGTTAATGCTAATAATACCAACAGTGAAAAAAAATAAGATTTTTTTTGTCCTGTAATCTTTATCTCCTAGTTGATTTTATTCAAGCGTGCATCCGGCTGCGTCCAATGCCAAACAACTTGTACGAATACGCGTGGGGAGCGACGAGAGAGGAGGAGTCGTTTGCTATCTGTCTGTCCCTCTTTTTCGTCCTCTTCTCCTTTAGCGATCCTTAACTTTGCCGGGTGACTGTACACTTCTCGGAATTACACGTATCTCAGACTGGAGAGCAAGTGAGCGGTGGATGGGAAAGAGAAAGAAAACGAGCGAGAGGGACGGAGAGCTACTGGGATATTGGACACGAGAAGAAGAGGAGGAAGAAGCGAGGCACTTGCCTCTTTCTCCGTCGCACGATCCACCGGTCTCGCAGCTCTTGTTGAATGTTTTTTTTTTTACTCTCCCGTACCGCCTAGCCCCGGTCCTCCCTCCAGCCGTTACGCGGCTCGGCCTATCTATTTTCTCTTTTTCCCCTCACTCTCGATCTCTACGCTATACAGTCGATTACAGCGAGTCCTGTCGCGCTAGCTCTCGCGGTCTCCACTCTCGAATGCTGCGCTCTCTGCTCGATCTTACTCTCTCTCTTTCTTTATCCTGAACGGCCACAAGATCGTACCCACGATGAAAAAAGTTTATCTGCAATTGAACAAATTAGCCGCGTACCGATTACGCGAAACTCCCAATTCCTTTCATGTCAGTGATAGATCGATTATAATTTCTCCATTTTCGATTTCACTGGTTCGTTTTGTTTTCCGCCTCTTAGCATCTTTTCACGTTCGGAACTTCGGGAGCTCATTCGAACCATTAAAAAGTTTTCTTTCAATCACAAATGCGAAGGTCCTTCGATTATCAATTACACTCAATTTTATGAGTGCGAACGAAGCCGAACGTTACGCCGATCGGTTGATCGATTTAATCTCGTTAGACTCCTCGACTATCGGGCGTTGTTCGCCAGAGTGTTTGTATCTCTATTCTTAAAAACCTACAGCCGCGAGGTTATCCTTATCGTGCGCGAGTTATCGCAAAATTAATTGGAATAACACCGACGTAATCATCCGACAACAACAGCCGAATCGATTTTTGTAGTACATATAATCGTACGCGGCGCACAATTAGTTGTACCACGACCCGTTATATTATATAAATAAACAAATGTTTACGTGTTTTGTAAACACATTTGCCAGAAAAGAAACAAAGTTTTGTTGGGTTCGCGCACCGCGTCGACACAGTCGGTAAACTTGTTGCGTCCGCTTTACCACTCGTTCGTCTATTAAAAATTCGGGGTCACGGAATATTGTGTATCCATTGTCGAGTAGAGGACATTCAAACGATCGAGGAATCAACAAAGAAAGATCACATGAAACGAGCGTGTTAAAAATATCGGTAAAACGGCCTTTTCTCAAGCGAGCTGAATAAAAGTACGAGAGATGAAGATGGGAGCCGAGCGAGGGGGGAACGGAGGGGCGTCCCGAGAGGTCGCGACCTGACCCCGGAGAGGGACGGCGATAACTCGCCGTTCCACGCTCAACTCGGCTCGGCCCATCACTCAACCTGGTAGCATGAGCGGCGCGGATCGACTCCTCGACGACGACGCCGACGACGACGACGACGACGAGGGTCGAGAGAGACGGGTGAAAGCTATAGCTTCTCCCGACAAGCGTACATGCCGGCGAAAAAAAAAAAAATTGTGACTCGTTATCGACGGTCTTGTGCGTCAATTGCTCGTATCTCCGACGAGATAACCGCAACGCCTCGACCAGCATCTCGCGTTGTCGATGACGTCTTAACGTCTCGTGAATGATAATTTTACTTGCTTGCACTATTATCGTAGTGTTAACATTTTCCATAGTCGTGGCTCTCCCGCGGCTTTGTATTTTTCCGCACGACTTCGGACGATAAACAGGCAATGGCTTACATTGTAACGCGACTCGCCGACTCTTCGAGAGAATCGAGACAGTTAGAGTATTGTTATCATATTTATGGTATTATATTTCCCCTCTTTGAAAAAGACGTGACACTGGAATGATTCGAGATAAATATATCGAAATAATCGAAATCGTTAAGCCAGTTTTCGTAGCCAATCGGGATCGTCCGTTTCTTTAGTAAGGTCGGCACACCTACCCTAAAAGAAACGAAATAAGCGCGGGCGAAGCGAGCGCTTTGTACATTATAAAGATAATTTTTTCAGTTGTTAACATTTTTACGGCGTCTCACAATTCTGAACAATAATTTTGACCCTTCGTGGTCACCCTGGTCAGAATCCACCCGACGACCATAGTACCGTACCTAAGGAGTATCAGGTTCAAATTTTGGAAAAAAAAACATTAAAAACTCACAGTTATGATTTTTTTAGTGTAAAAACTTTTTTGCATTTTTCTTCATGATTTTTTTTGTATATGTTGCCATTTGATTTCTCCTAAACAATTTTTTGTTCATCAACTAGAATGTTAGACGGATGTTCTGTAATTTTTTGAGATTTTAGCGATCGATACTTTGGTCACAATACTGGTTGAAAAAAATGGACCGCGTAAAATCGACGCAGTCTGAGCATCGGGATCGGTGAAATGTGTGTGACCACGAAGGGTTAAGTGCACTTAAGTATTAACGAACGAACTCGCTTACAAAATATAAGTATATCTTTCGTCACACAAGAGAACAATTGGAGAATCCAATGACACACGAATATAGAGAGTGAAAAGGCGAGGGCGAAAGTGAAAGTGAAGTGCGCCGAGGCGACGATAGCGGCAAGATGCGGGAGAGCTTGCGGCGTCCATTAATAATTTCGTTCGTGCTTTTGGCTCTGTGTATCGCAGCGAGGATACGAGAGCTCGTAGTGACGTAACAGCCAGCGCCGACGAAGGCGACACACGTTTGATACGTTGTGACAAGGAGTAGGGACCATTTGACCCCACTCATTGTTTCTAATCCCACAATAAATTGAAGCAGCTGTACGAGCAATTGATACGAATTTACCGTACAGTCCGCCTCATAAGGCGAGCTTGCTTCTCTCGATGCAAAGTTCCTCTCATCTCATTCGGCCGCAGTCGAGACAACGGGAGAAAAATCGTGTATGAACAGTTGTTTTTGAGGTTACGCCAGCAGCTTTAGGTCGGTAGGCAGGGGGCCACATTATTTTAACTACAATCGGCCGAATCGTCGTACGACCGAAAATCATGGGTCAGAACGCATTTCATCCGAATAGTCAAACTTCCGAAGTTTTATTGTTCCGAATCATAAACTGACGAATCTTTATTTTTCTGATTCGTCAAATTTCCGGAACTGTATTATTCCGATTCTTAATTTCAGCGAATATTACTCTTCGGAAATAGTATTTATGTCAATCGGTGGGAAAATGGCGGTTTTTTCGCACGCTTCGCGTGCGAAAACCCCCATTTTCACACCTTGTGAAATAAAATTTTGTTCGATACTCGTGCGAAAAACGTTTTCTGAACTCGTGTGATTGCAACACTCGTCAGAAAAAGTGTTTTCACACTCGTATCGAAATGTACTATTAGCTGAATGTTAGGCTTTCGAATTGTCATTTGACCGAACGTTATTTTTCCGAATAATAACTTCACCGAACTTGATTTCCCCGAATCGTCAAATTCCCATACGTCAAGTCGCTGAATCGTCATTCGTCCGAATAGTATTTATACAAAAGGTCATTTATCCGAACCGATTCGTACTGAATCTTTCGGATTTATATTCACTAGACTCAGACTAGACTAGACTCGTTATATTTTTTAGTTTCCTCATTCAGTTGATTGGCAATTCGGACGAATGCCGATTCAGCGACTTGATGTTTGGAAGTTTAAGGATGCTGGAAAATTACGTTAGAGGAAATTATTATTACGAAAAACGACGTTCGGTTAAATGGCGATTCGGAGAAATAACGTTCGGCCAATTAAAATTTCCGAAGAGTAAAGTTCGCCGATGTGAAGATTCACAATAACCAATTTTCGAAAATTTTACCATTCGGAACAACAAAGTTTCGGAAGTTTGACTATTCGGATAAAATGCTTTCGGACCCATGACTTTCGGCCATATGACGACTAGGCCAATTGTAGTTTCGGCAAAATGATTTGGCTCCTAGGCAGGTAGACAAGTAAGTGTGGTACGCTTCGTGAAAATTCAAAACAAAGTGAAATTATACATCGTATAAAATCGTCAATGGTAATTCGAGTCGGGAATAACTCTGGCGTTGCCTCTGGAGGTGGAAAAATACGCGATTAAGGGCCGCACGGTCTCGGGCCAGCGTCCGATCCCGAGAGCTGTTTGCTACTGCTGCCGCGCATCGGTCACATTCAACGGATCAGCCAATGGAGAGAAGTCGTGGAGCCAGCGCGTTAAACACATTTAACGACAACCCGCATTTCATATGCACGGTGCGGTACGGCGTGCCGCGTTCACGCCCGTGCTTCTCTCCCTTTTTCTTCTCCAGCTCCCTTGTTTTACGTTCACGAACTCTCTCACTCTCGTTCTTTGTTCTTAGAGTTACACGCTCGTTTATTTTTATTGATTGACAGCAACGGTCACGTACCAGACTTCCTACGAAGAGCGTGCGCGAGCGAGCGCTTGAATACTCAAATACCCGAGATTAGGCGTTACTACACAGTACTGCATGTCCAGTAAGGTGTAGTATTATTCCGAAGGTATATTTATTATTCTCCAGAATGAACCTTTGATGGATTTTTCAAACACAATTCTCACCGACGGAAACGTGTCGGCATTAATTTGTAAGCGTTTCGGATAGACGATTTTATATATTTTTTTCAAAATTCCTCCTTATCATCGTTTTTCGTTGTGTACACATTCGACATCAAATATCGTTGCGTCACGACTTTTTGCGATTGCCGTGCGCGATAAGAGTTTCGATGAGTGCTCAGGTGAATGGTATTCGAGTGCTTTCTTTCCTCGACGATAATATAGTATCGACTGATTAAATATTTAATATGTATTATAATGTACGCGTTTTTATTCGATTCGCCCGATCCAGCGTGTTCGTGCGACGAACACGGTGAGCGACTGCTTCTTTTAGTTTTACATCGTGTAAATGTGATTTTACAGAAACGAATATTTCGAATTTTAATATAACACGAGAGTTGCAACAACAATAAAAAGTTCTAAGCAAGATAATTCCACTGTACATTCATGAGATAAACCCAACCGATAGAGAGGGAGCGTAATGAAAAACCGGTTCGGTAAAACTCGAAAACATAAACCGCCGTCGGTTCTTTCCGAGCGGCGGGTATGACTAGTCTCGTCGCTGTTCGGCACACGTGTTCGCAACCATTATTATCTCCTTTTCGATTTTTCTTCCGTTCGAGCACTCGAGGCCGAGTGCTCGAAGAAACGATTTTCTTTTAGAGACGCTACCGTGTACTTTAATTCGAGGTATCGTCGAATGATTGTACCAGTAGGTCTGAGGGTTTCCGCTACTCTGACGGTCAGTTTTTGTAAGCGTCAATTTACTGAAAAATTACCGTCAATTAACCGGGTTTTTTGATTCCGCAAAATGTTTGTTTTGCCATGACCGTCGTTTTTGTTCGAGGTCACAAATATGGTCAAAACGGCGTTGGGACTTGACCGTCATTTTTTTTGTCACAAATTTGGTCAACTTTTTAGCAGTTTAGGTTGATTTCAAAGAAATTTTCATCATTCGTTTTTTATTTTTGTATCAATTAACTCATCAATCAATGAATACTATAAAATGAATACGAAATTCATTTTTTCTGATTAAGGCGAGGTGAAACGGGCTCAGTCGGTAACAAAAACTGTAATAAATGGCATTCGGAGATGGTAGACATTTCGCGAAAAAGCAAAGTATTAGCGGATGTAGAATTCAATACCACGTCCCATGATACTTCGCTTTTGTCCCAAATGTCAACCATTTCTACATGGCATTGATTCGAATAATGCAACTATCTCTCTTGCACTCGTATGTCACGTCGTACATGTTTTACCTCGCCTTAACAAGATTGGTACTGTGTTAAGGGCTACAGACTAAGTCGGTAAAAAAACGGTTTGCCTATTTTCTCCGCGCCTATTAATACTTCAGACAAAAGGAAATTAGGTTTTTATGTATCGAAGGGAGAGCGGGGCAAAATGGGACAGTGGGGCAAAACGGGACGGTAAGCAGAACACAATTTTCCAATCATTTCTGGATGTTTTGCCCCACTGCCCGTCTGAAATTTATTGAAAAATTGCATTTTGCCCCACTGTTCCGTTTTGCCCCACCGTCCCATTTTGCCCCGCTCCTCCCTATATATAGTCAAGGAAAACCTAATTTTCCTTTATCCAATATATTAATAGTCGCCATGAAAATAGGGAAACAGATTTCTTACCGAACGACTTTGTATCACATGCCTTTAAGAGCATGTGCAATACTGCGGTCGGTAATAAAAACTGTAAACAACTTTTCTCATGGATTCTGGCATATACGATCAAAAGAAAAGTCTCATCGGAAGCAGATATCATTTCGGCTTCCCATGAGACTTTTCTTTTGTCCGTATATGCGAAATCCAGTGAAAAAAGTTGACTACAGTTTTTGATACCGACTGAGCCCGGGATGGATGGGGAGGGGGGTGTTTCATATGGTCTTAATTCTGAAGTTGGAACCGTGGAGGTTTTTAGAGTCAATAGGTCTGTTCGTTTTCAGCGTAAGCTGGAGCAGAGCGCTCTATTTTACGTGGAAAGTATATCTATATTTATTGGATATATAGATATATAGATATACTTCCACGTAAAATCGAGCGCTCTGCTCCAGCTTACGCTGAAAACGAACAAAACTAATGTCGCACTTGTCACAGTGCGGTAATTTCCAGAGCGGTCAATTGACGGTCACGTGACAGTCAATTGAAAAAAAAAATGACCGTTCACGAATTCAGCGCCCATCTCCAGTCCGCCGCGCTGTTTACAATAGCGCGTGAGCGTGGTTTCGTCACCCGGCTCCGTCGGTCAAGAGATAAACTCTTATCGCGTTTCATTAAGCCTGAACGAGGATGAAGCGAGGAAGACAGCCTTGAGCGTTTATTACAAAAGAAAGTGAACAGACTGCTAATATTCGGTGCTATCCAACGCACGAACACGAGTAAACGAATAACTGTTAAAGAAAAAAATTCACGGCGAACCGTCGATCGGCGTGAGGGAAATTTAAAAGTCATCGGCCCGGGGCAGCAGCAGCAGCGCCAATGGAGACGGGAGTGTAACTTTGGTCAGCCCTCGTTCTGCTCCTACCGCAGCGGAGAACCGTATCAGCAGCATCATTCGAGACTGCGGGACACCTGCAAGGATCTCCCGCACGGGCACGGGAGAAGAAATAGAGAAAGAAGAAGGATAAGCCCGCGGGTGAGCTGGAAAAAAAGGCTTAAGGAAGAAAACAAAAATTGGGCACATCTCGCGGAGAGCGGGAGACCGGTCTGTCTGGTCCTTGATTCGAGCCCGAGAGTATCCCCCCCCCCTCCCTCGCTCGCGCGTCTTCGTACCTTTCTTTATACTTGTATATCTCAGACTCTACGACTCTGCTTGAGTCGGTTTCCTTCGCGTTCGGTATAGAATATCAGTCCTTCTATATCTGTATCATTCGATCGCAATTAAAAACTTGAAGGATGTGGATGAATTTTTTTTTTACATTTTTCTATCGCGGCGTTCAAAGAGCGAAATAATAATAATAATAAATCAGGGTAGAGATGAGATAAAGAGGGAATGCTTCGCTAATCGTCTCATCTCATAAAAACCTAATAGGCTATATTTCTCGATATCATTATATCATTACATATAACTTTGCCTTCTTTTTTGTTGTATAGGAAAAAATGACAAAAAAAAAAAGAATGTTGCCAACCTTTGCCGTCGAGCTCGCACGAAGGTTTAACGGATCTGGTCTCTCGTATAGAGACGGAGTGAAACAAGGGACCAGCAGAAAGCGAAATGAAAAGGAGAATCGTGCAAGCGAGTAGCGGACAGGGAAAGTGGTGTCCTACTTCCGCGCCACGACCGACACGCGTTCACTGTCGAACCAAGAATGCACACGTAGGTACTCTACCTACTTAGAGGGAGAGACTGAAAGCCTTTATGTAATCGAGCGTGTAACGCGCGGCGGTGTCGCAAGATTGCATGAATGAATATATTGTGTATATTCATCTGGGAGCTCGTTCCGTTCGGCGATCGGACGGTTCGCTCGGTTCCCGATAGACGAGAGGGTGATCTCTCGCGGAGAGCACAAACCACGCAGTTCGTGTCTAGCGGGGAGTGAGACACGGAACGGGCAGCACCATCTCGACATTAGCGCTCGAGCATTCTCGCGATTTAACGTTGCATTAAATTACAGTGACGGCGAGAGATGAATTAAGGAGCGCGCGGTTCGTGTCGTAGATTGTATGGGCTCATGAATGAATAGGCATTTGTTTGAATGCTCGCGAGTTCGATCGGGAGGTAAGGCGATCGGCGCTCAATGAGAATGCGGTTCTGATCTGTTCTGCTAAATCCAAAAATATTCGAGATGTATCTACATGTAAGTATAGGCAGCTGAAGTGGATGTTCTTATATTCTAGACTCCTCAGTGCAGGGTTTAATTTTGAGACAGATCCGCTCTGATAAGCGTTCTTTTGTTATTCAAACGGATGAAATGTATCCCGTGGGAAGAACCGGATGCACGACGTTCTTGAATACAGTTCTGATCTGTTCGGCTAAATCCAAAAATATTAGAGATGCTTGCACGTGTATACGTGCGGCTGAAATACGCGTTATCATGTTCTAGGCTGCTGTCGTTTCGGCACATTTACATCTGTACCATTAACAGCTCTAACAGAAAACAACTCTACCGGATAATAACTCTACCAAATAGGACAGTCTAACAACTGTACCACATAACAACTCTACCAGAAAACACCTCTACTATATTATGAGTCTACCATATTAGAACTCTACCTAAATCTCTACGAGAAAGTAAAAAACGTCTACCAGATTCAAAATACAACTCTACCGGAATTGAAATAAAACTCTACCGGCATTGAAATAAAACTCTACCGGGATTGAAATAAAACTCTACCGAAATACAAAGATAGCCGGTAGTCTTGTATTCCGGTAGAGTTTTATTTCAATTCCGGTAGTTTTATTTTTTTCTAGTAGAGTATTTTTTTACTTTCTGGTAGAGATTTTGATAGAGTTGTAATATGGTAGAGATGTAAAAGTGCCGTAATTTCAGGGTTTGGTTTTGACACGACCCTGCTCTGAAAGCGTTCTTTTGTTATCAAAACGAACGAATCATATCCGGCAGAAAGAATCGGATGAGTCGTTGGTTGTGCCGTTGGCAATTTAAAAAAAACCACTAGCGCAGTGGACAATCACGAATAGGCTAACGCATAGCTGAGCAGATTCGCATTCAAGAAAGCACCGTATCGTTGGCAATTTAAAAACCCATTAGCAGTGGACAGTCACAAATAAAAAAACTGATAGCTGAGCAAATTTGCATTCAAGAACGCACCCCGAATCACATCGGCTGCAAGCAATATGGCTTTCCACATGTCCCAAGTTGAGATGGCTGTGCTTCAAAAATGGTTAAGAAACTCGAATATACTGTGAGAATTTGTTTATGAGGCTTGAGAATTATAGTGAATTTTTACTTTTAGTCAGAATGAGGTTCATCAGGTGAATCCAAGAACTCTCACCGAACGCGATCCGAGCAAACGCACCTATCGTCGAAAGGAGATTATGCAGTATCGTGACGAGCTGAGGGCCACTAGTTTGGAATTTGTGAGGGTCCGAAGAGCCAAATTGCTGCGCCTCTTGACCGCCGACGCTGTACAACAGATCCAATGGATGCGCGACATTGATTACGACTACATTTCCACACAGGCGTAGATAACATATGACCCTTTCTTATGCCGATAAATCGTACCGAGAATGACGATCCTCCACAGAAAATTTTCGTGGCTTCCTCTTGGTTTACATTTATTCCGTAATTCAACGTAAAATACGACAAAGTATTACTGAACTTTCATTCTCAATCTTATACATATCCATACACGAGATTGTCGACATGGCATAAATAAAATATACCTATATTACGAAACTATAGAGTTATCTTACACGGCGATAGAATGAGAATAATAAGGCTCGACGCGAGTTTGGCAAAGTGTTTTTCGTGTATGACAACAATACGACTTGCAGAAGAGAGGGAAAAAAAAAATTAATGCTGATATCAATTAAAGATCTCACACGATACACGACGTTCTACAATATTTACAATGTATGTAACACAATCAGGTCACAATACCGATTTGCTATAAATACATCTTAGACTCTGTTTGTAAACGTCGAAAAACCATGAAATATCATCTTCATCTTGTATAAAAGTTGCACAAACAATACCGAAATACGATAATAAAATTGACATTTTAGTTGAAACTTTCTCTGGACGGTATCGTAGCACGATAGTTGTTTTCCTTATTAGATTGTTTAATCGAGCCGAGTCGAGCTTAGTGCGCGCCGGATAGTCACCAATCAGGCCAGTGGTGCAAATATCGTAGTACGCGCTCCACAGGTTTAGTTGACAACCCATTGAAGAACACTGGTATCCATTCCTCCTGTGGATACCAAACGTGTGTCGTCCTGGAGGAAAGTCACATTCGTCACGTGACTCGAATGACCTCCGTATACGTGACACAATGACTGAAATCAAACGAGACCAGAATCAGACATCTTCGCTTTCTCTCGGGTCTCAAACGGATAAAATTGATCGTTATCCTTGGACAAACACGCACCTTCGGTTGGCAAGCTGGATGTGAGAATAGTTTGACCTTGCCGTAATCGTCGCCGGTTGCGAGCAACTTTCCATCGCCGCTACGGGTACAATAATTTATATCGGAACCGTCCGCGCCTTCCGGCCAAATGCCGATGGTCTCGTAAGATAGCACACAGGTGTGTGTCGCCCAATCAACGTCCCGGAGGGCGGAGGATTGCGGGATTTGTCGACAGACTCCGGGATTCCCTGCAAACATTTTTTTTTTTAATCACACGTCGATAAATCGTTAACGTAAAAACGTGAAGAATTATTACACAAGAGTCATACATACAATACAATAATTCGTAGTCTCCACTGTTACTCCGTAAGTATTGCCCATCGACCGACCAGTCCAGATGCGTTATGAAGCTGGAATGTCCCTATGACAGAAAATAGAATCAGAATGTTGATGGCGATAAATTTTCAAGCGTGTCTCGTGCGGACAATTGTCCCTACAACGTGCACGCCTGTGACATCTCTAAAGCCAATGCGAAAAGCTAGCTCGTATACAAATCGGTGCGAAACGCAGTGGACTAAGACTTTACTAATTATCAGAACGCAGAGTCTTACTCGGAACCTTCGGATCCGCTTTGGCTATTAGTTGAAGATAGAAAGGGAGGCTGATTCAATGAAGCTCATAAGTCGAGTCGGTAATTTTATGAGTACGTGATATTTAAACTCACCAAGCAACGGCCAACTCTGCTATACTTCGTGGCATCCTCGTTCACTTGATAGATATAAATATAATTATCTCTCGATCCCAGAGCGAGAAGATTGCCGCTCGGTGAGAAAGTTACGACCTGAATAATTGTAATAGTAAATAACGGTCCAGTACGAACGATAACTACAGTCGGATTGACTTTACCTGCAGTGGTTCCGAACCGTCGGAATGATGACTGTAGAGCTCTCGCGTACCACTGTCGATAGCCAACCATTTGCCGGAAACGCAACCGACTACCATTATCGAGCCATCCGGTGAAAAACAAACACTCTGTGCTTGTTCCTGCAGGATGAATGATTTTATAACAATTAAATATAAATAAAACATGAAGCGTTTCTGGACAAAATTGAAAATCTCCTTAAAATCTGACCGCTATGTCCTTGCTCCATACGACGGTATGGCTGAGACTATCCCACATCTGCAGTAATCTGTCGTGACCGGCTGTAGCGAACTGCGGTAGTGTGGGATGCGAGGCGAGGCCCCAAACTTGTTCCGTGTGTCCCAGCATCGCTGGATTGAAGCCCATCTCTACATCGCCGACGAGAATACAGTTTCTCGTCGTACCCACCAGCAGTTGGAAACCCCTGCCCTCGGACACTGTTCGAATACCACCAAAGTGATCTTCGATCTGTCGATAGATAAAATACAATGTTATCAACCACCCATTTTTATTCGAGAATATTTCTCTCCTCTTATTAGGTTGTATATATTTTACCTGCGCCTCAACTCCGGTGACGTTTAGAGAAGAATCATAGTAGAGAATCCTTCCGTCCTTTCCACCGCCGGTGACGATGTTTCCAGTCTTGAGTACGCAAATCGAGAATATAGAGCCCTCGTGAAGATTTCTCACCAGCTTGGCCATTGTATTCGTGCCTGAAAGATTTAAGATGTAGATTTGAGTTTTCTGAGTCTTCGTTAATTTAATAATTATCTGATCGCACCTCTCGCCCATACGATTATATTTCCGTTGCTGTCCCCCGTAAGAACGTCACCATTCTGATTGAAGGCCACGCAAGTGACGTATCTCGGCTTCTCGCGACCCTCGAAAACTCCCATTCGCTTGTAAAGCATACCACCATTGTCCAGAGACCAGAAGGAAACGTGCCCCTTGCCGCAGGAGACGATCTGGTTCCGTTCCAGCGGATGCCACTCTGCGCACACCACCGTGTCGACGGAACACTGCAATTTCAAAAATTCCTCAGTTTCAAGTACAATTTTTCTACAATGTGTGTTTTTTTTCTTCTCTTTAGTTTTTCGATTTTCGTTCGATCGTTACCTTGGTTTCGGTTACTTTGACCCCTCGATCGCTCTTCTGCCACTCCCAGACCGATATGTTGTGATCCGAGGTCTCGTCTATAGCGCACAACAAGTTTCCACCGTCAGCCTTGGAGAACGAAAGACAGCAAATCGAACCGTCGAACTCGCCACTTCCTATTACACTCAGAGTTGTCAGGCTCACGGCGTTCCATATCCTAATGTGAGGCTGTCGAAATAAACGCTTCTATACGTGAAATAGTGTTTCAATTAATTGTTTTCGTCAAAGGCTTGAAAAATTTACCATAGCTTCCCGTCGATCGGTTCCCAGAACTTGGCCCGTAGCTACGATCATTTTGTTCGGATGAATCGCTATGCTGAAAGAATTAATAATAAATCTCTTCGCGTTTCAATTCAACAAGAACATCTCTCTCTCTCTCTCTCATGGTTGCCACGAAATTCTTCAACTGGAATTCCCTGACTTTTCCTGGATTTCCAGAGCAAAAATGTAATTTTTCCCGTCCATCGATTAGGGTAAGAGAGGACAATTACAAATAACGTAAAATATAATACACTACGATTGTTAATCTATTGAACTCAGTTCACAATATTTAAAGTTCCCAACGAAAATAATATCACTACATAGTCATATATATACTGCATATGGTCGAAAGTTTACTGAAATGGATAATTCAGTTGACGTACAGCACAAAATTGAACAAAAAACATTACATACAAAAAACCTCCAGCGTTTAAAAAAAATGCCATGACTTCTCCCTGACTTTTCCAGCTCCCAACAAATTCCCTGACTTTTCCCGGTTTTCCAGATTTCCCAGGTCCTTGGCAACCATACTCTCCTACAAGAGCTCCTATTTCATGGACGTACCATTTAACGTCATCGGTGTGTCCCAGATAGTGTCTTTGGCAGTGTTCCTCCATGTTGTAAAGCACAACGACCGCAGCGACGAAATAAACCATTTCGCCAGTTGGCAAAAAATGCAAATTGCTCCTGCAGTCCCTTCCCCTGTAGCCGTACACCCAATCGAGTTTGAGTTTGCTCTGCGGCGGTGTACTGACTTTGTGCAGATCGTAGGAATCGATGGAGGGCGTCGGAACGTAGAGAAGCACCGGTCGACCCCGTAGATACATGCGGACGGTGCCATCGGTCTCGTTGTACTTCATGTCTTTCGTGCTACGTGAAATAAGAGACGAATGAATGACAATAATTTTCAACAGACTAATCAGCGACTACAAAGAATTTAACTTGCTTTATAATATTCATAGAGAACTTCAGACAACTTTGTTTCGAGCTCGCGAATTAATCGGAGGAAGCGACCTTCTCGAGCGTGCAGTCGGCGAGTTACTACGCGGAACTCTCTCCGCTCGTCTACATGTGTACTATTGTTCGCAACGATCCCGTATTATCGCCGTACTATATTATTTCTTACTTCAACGGCAACTCTCGTTTTTCTCCCGGCAACAACCAATCGCGAAGCGGAGTTGGGCAAGTCAAGGCTTCGAGCCGAGGTATTACCGACACGCTTCGCGAATTGTTTAGTTGCCGGACTCGAGAGACCGTTTCTTCGCCAATGAGGCTATTCGGCTCTTGTAATAAAAGTCGTGAGTAATGCACGATTTTGCATACTGTATAAATGTAAGTTCGTAGCGGAGACGAGAAGATCGTTGGATGTCATATTATCTAATCGCTGCGTCGTACTAGTAAAATGAATTTTACCCGTGCTTGACGTTGCTCTGGACCGGGGGCTTGAAGAGGTTGAACAGTGACTTGGTCGATGCCGACAATCTACAAAGTAACGACAATGCAAACGAAAGGCATGCGGTGCAAAATGAAAAGAAAATATCAATGTGAATGACGAAAAATGTTTGGCCACAATGGGAAATGGGGTAAGCAAGCATTGATCGTGCGTAACATTGCATGGAGAAGCGGGTGAGAGATTTCGTCGTTTGGTTCTCTCGGACAGTGTGAATAATTTACCTGCTGGATGCGCCAAGCTGGGAGTTACCGCCGGGCGATTGCGGGGGGTTCGTGAAGTCTCCGGTCGACGACCACCTCTTGGCGCGCCGTAGACTGCTCTGCGGAGGAACGTTCGTTCTCGTCGTCGGTGACCTACGTTGGCGACCGGTTCACAGTACAATCAGCCAAATTGCTTTGCGTCAAGGAACTCTTTTTCACCGGCGAGCGTTTCCTGACGAGAGTCGCGTGCAAAATAATTCAATCACAACTGACCTGGCAACTGGTAGAGGTGTCGCTCGGGGACTCGGAGACGGCACGGGCGACACGCTGCTGCTGCTCGGACTGTCCGAATGCAACGAACCCGTCGACTGATAGTGGACCGACCTTCTGGACATTATAAACCGTCAATATACGTTCTCATGGATTATCGAAGCTGTTTGACTAGAAACTGGGGATGTGCGAATATTCAGACATTTGAATATCCAAAATATTCGAATAATTTGAATTATTCAAAATACATGAATAATTCAAATAATTTGAACTATTCAAAATACATTAATAATTCGAATAATTTGAATATTTCAATACATTCTAATAATTAAGAACACTCGAATGATTTTAATAGTCTAAATATTCCAAGAATTAGCGAACAATGCGAATTGATTTATAACAGAATTTGTTGTACACGCGTAAGCTTTGAAAAACGAAATGACTTGCAACCGAGCGTAAGTTCTTCAGCTTTGTTGTAATCAAAATTCTTCATTCAATGAATACAATTTATGTGCTCAGTTTCATTATAATCGGAATTTCATCATTCGAATATCCAATTCGTAAAAACTATTCAAAATATACGAATTTTTGAAATTATTCACATTTTTGAATCTTAAATTCAAATTTTGAATTGAATATCAATATTCAATTGAATTCAAACGCTATTCGCACACCCGTACTGTGAACCGTTCTCGACCGACCTCTGGGGTAGCTGCGAAGGCGGCGTGTAGCTCGCGGGACGCCTGGGACTCGCTGCGGCGTCGCGAACGTCCTGCGTCGATCCTGAAGAGCTAGAATTCCGGAGACAAGACGTGCTGCTCTGGCGAAGTCGCGGCTCCTTCTGTGGTATCGAGTTTTGACCTGTAACGAGATGGGTTCGCATTTTAATTTTACTTCGTGCACTTTATCTCTATTCGATTGACGATCAAAGTCACCAGCGAAGGGCGCTGCACGGAGCCGCGAAGCGGCCTTAACCATCGCGTGCAGGCACTCATGGCGAGTTGAACTTTGCCTCAAACTGGGTTACCCATTATCACCCAAGCGGGCCTTCCGAGGATTGTGTACATAGAAACTACGCAGACCCGCTTTGGCCCCGGAGCCTTTCAACAATTACTAACGTACCAAACTCTATTATGTCTGCGCAACTATGCGTTACCAAAAAGTTTCCACTGAAGTCCATATATTTCATGCCGAAACGATCACGAAATTTTTAGACTTTAATTAAAAATAGTACACCCAGAAAAAAAATTATTTAACGGCCACCGTTTATTAAGATTAAGTAAAATATTTATTTGATTAAAATAAATATTTATTTAAATTAAGTAAATAGTTAATTAAATGAAATAAATATTTTACTTAATCTTAATAAACGGTGGACGTCAAATAAATTTTTTTTTCTGGGTGTAATAACGAAAATGCGAATGCGCGCAATTTGGCAAGACGTGTGTCGAACGTAAAGGTAAATTAATTATAAAATAAAATGGCGCATAGCGTGTAAAGGTCGAATTATTCGCCCGCTTACCCCTGAGAGGGACGTGGCCGTTTCTAAGAGGCGATGAGACTAGCCTATCGTTTCTCCTCTCATTTCTCTCGTCCTCCCTCTTGTCTCGAGCCTCCAATTGAGCGATTCGCCGCAGAGCGTCGGCGAGAGTAGCGCGAAGACAAACTATCTCGTCCCTCTGTGCCAAGGATTGCCTCTCGAGATCCGCCACTCTGCCGAGTAAAGATCCAGTCTCGCATTCCAGCATCTCATCTGCAACGTCATTAAGGGAAACAAATTATTTAAAATCCTGTTCCAGTGACATGCGACCACTGCGTATGTCTATAGATATGCAAAAAAAAAAAAAAAAAAAAAAAAAAAAATGCTTCGAAGAAGAATCCCTTCTGTATAAACCGGTAATCCCGGCTTCGGCTCCGATAGAGCCTCACGTTCGCGCAAGGCAACGACTCTTGTGGTTCATCCTTATTATTTATTTTTAGCAAGAGTCCGTTCGGTAGTTCCACCAAGAGACTCTACATTGTATCGAGTTCTGTCACGGGGTCGACTTTGTTATAATCTGTGCTAATTTCATCATTTGTAGCTAATCTTATTATCTGTAGCTAATTTCATCATTTGTAGCTAATCTTATTATTTGCAGCTAATCTTATTATTTGTAGCTAACTTTATTATTTGTAGCTAATTTTATCATTTGTAGCTAGTCTTATCATTTATAGCTGAAATAAGTAAAAAAATCTAGCTGAGTGAAGAAATCGTCGCTTTATTAGGTAAACGTCCCAGTGGCCGAACAAAGCGTGCGTGCAAGAAAGATGGAAATGTGATTTCTTATGCATGTCCTGGGACTGGGACTGCTCCCTTAGGTCTCCTACCATTGGTAAGGTAAAAGGCCCAGTTTATGACACTTCTACGCAGCTCTCTCACTTTAAGCGTGTAAAATCGTAGGGATAAACAAAAAGGACCATGTGTCGCAGTTTGTGACCCCCCGAACGCGCGCTACCCATTGGCAGCATATCAAATGATGAGGGGGAGCCGACTATGCTAGAAGTACCACTGTCACAAACTGGGACAGTGTTACAAACTGGGCCGTTTACCTTACATTTACGATTTCGGACGGAAAAAATTGTAAAGTGTGCTCAAAATATGAATAAATATGTGGTGAAAAGTTCGCAGTTGTATGTTTATTTAGTTCGCCAAAAAAAAAAAATCCCAAAAAAACGAAAAAAAGAGCCTTCACACGGGATGACTCCCTTAAGGTAGTATGAGCACGAACGTCACTATTAGATAGAATACAAATTTTTTTATATGTTACAAACGATGCATAGAGGATCACGTATACAAAAATTCAAGCGAGATTACCGGCTATTCACTTCAAATAAATAAATCCAAAGTCGACAGATTTAGCATGGTAGCTTGTCGGAAAAGGCTCACGATCGCGCTTTTGTTCAGTTTTATTTGTATTTCGCGATTAGATGGATATAGGAACGATAACCGTAATGTGATCCGGAGATTTCGGGTATTAAAATGATGTTGGAAAATATTGGGTTTACCGAATGTTTCAATGATAATTCTTTATTTAATATCGGCTATTAATCTGCCGGCAGTGGTCTCACTCTATACCAATATGGCGACACGACACGAAATTCGAAACCACTAGTTTATTAGATGTGCCAAGCCATTAGGTTAGACCGGTAGCCCTCGAGCATATATGAATACATCAAATTTGTGTAAGAATCAATAATTTGCAAATTTATTATCGACCGTGAAATTGTATGTAATAGACTTTCTGTTTATATACATATATTGTAGGTTATGTTCACGCGTCAAATTTTTCTCACGGTCAAATTACGTGAGCCAAAATTCGATCTATCTTAATATTTAACAGTTCCCAAAGAATGTTATCAGGTAGTATCATACACATGTAAAATAATACTGTATTATATTATTATTTTTAAAAAACTGAAATAGTGATACTTCAACATTTTCTTGATACCACTCTAATTTGACTAGCTAACGCGCAAGGATTACCTTAAGATATTTCTTGCGAATAGTGTTCACTTCGCATAAGGCTCAGAGAAAAGTGACGGAATCGCAAACACTTGTGGATGGTTTAAAAATCTGAAAAAATCCAACATATCAAAGGTGCCGAAAAGATTAATTTTGCATAATAATAATTCCAAAAATAATCTGTCCAGCACGTTTAATACGTTTGATTTTTTTCAGAATTTTATACCATCGAGAAGTGTTTGCACTTTAAACATCCGAAAAAATTCATACGTATTCAGAAAAATGAGCGAATCATTTTCATACAAAAAGTTAGGTCTCCGAAAGATTTGTTGAACAATTTTATTTATCATCAATTCGTTAATAACATTTAGAAATTATCATTATGCCAAATTAATTTTTTCAGCACCTTTAATATGTTTGATTTTTTTCAGATTTTTATATTATCGAGAAGTGTTTGCAATTCCCTCCCATTTCTCCGAAGCTTATACAAAGCGAACACCATTAGCAAGAACTACCTCAAATATTTTTATTTAATTAACTGAATTAAATTAATTTATCTGGGCGGAAGGACTCCGGTCGATAGCCCGTTGACAATACAAATGTAAATGTGTAATTGTATTAATGTTTAAAAACTGTAACGGCCGTTAATGTATCGTATGTATAGTCAATAAAGACACTTACTACTACTTAATTTATCTTTATTTAACCGAGCAATTGTCCGATCATTCTCGTCAATCGTATTTACAGTACAGCAAAGAAAGTACACAACACTATCAACAACACCCGCCACGAACGCAGTACCGAAGCAATACTCACTCCAGGCCTGTTCCGCCTCGTCGATAGTGTCCATCATATCCGGCGTGGTCATCGCGAGATCGAGTCCTCGCGGTGACCCGCGCTCTCTCGGTGACCTTCGATTAAATTAATATTTCTAATTAACAGCCTCAAACCGATAAAAACTTTGTCCCTCCCCTTCCACTCTCATATCGTCTTCTATTTACACTCCCGTTCCAGCAATCTATTGCCAGTCGATGCGAAGCACTTGCGAATCGCGCTAAATCGCCCGAGATGAGCGTGGCCGGCGATGCGCCGGGCCTTCATTCTCCGAACGAAAGTATCGCGTCCCCGGTGGACAGAACGCACCGGTTGATAGAGCGAGCGAAACACTGTGCATGCGACTTATCCCAGATCGGGAGACTCGGCGAGTGATCGGCGTGTACGTCGCACACGCTCGCTCGTTCCGAACGCCGAAAGATTATGTAACACTGCTATACGTTGGCCTCTCACTCTCCGACCTCACTCGTCGTCGTCGTCGCCGCCGTCGTGTCATACTTTTGTCGAGCGGAAAAAAAATAAAGAAGAAAACTCGTCAAATTCCTGAAAATCACACCCTATCTCGACCCGCTAACCATAAATAATAAACATATTTATTCCGTACACTCGATTCTGAAATAGATATAGCGGATCGGGATATAACGTTACACGTATTGCTCGACGCGTACGCTTCGTAGTATAAATTAACACACTTATATATATATATATATAATATGTATATGTAAGTGTGTACAGTGTGCACAGTTGGCGTCAAAGCCAGAGATGAAACGAGCTTTCGCGCGCACGCGATATCGATCGGGCTTTCGATCCCCAACGAGAAAAACACGTTTATTTATATTCCGCACGTACTATCTATGGGACTCTATCCGTGTTAATTTAACGAGATAAATGATCTCTTACTCTCTCACGTGGATGAGTTTACCTTCCGGTGCAGCCGTTTCATCCGATTGGAAAGATTTTGTTTTTTTTTTTTCTATTACATCACATTTACGTTACCGAATCGACTGACTCTAAGAAATATCCCCCCCTATTGCTCTTCTCAATGGAAACAAGTGCTGGAGACGCTTTACTTGATGTGATCCTGCACTACTTTAAAATGCTCGCCTAACGTTTTATTGATTTTGGATCTTTTTTTAAAATACATTGTAAAAGTTTGTCAAAGCTATAATGATAATTTGATTTTTTTTCGTTGACACTTTTTCTCACTTTATACTTGGTTTATATATGTGCGGCGTTGGATGATGCTCTGAGAACGAAACTTGGCAACGAGGAGGGTGCGCCAGCGATAATGCGCGTTCGACACGTGTGTTTTCCCCGTGGCCGCTCTAACGCTACTGTCAGAGACCGACTACAGCTGCTTAGACGCGATCAATACGCTGTAGATAGTCGAGATCGTTCAGATAATAGGGGGAGGGAGGCGGGGCGAGGGGGGGGGGGGGCTCGTCGACTCGATGGAAACGCAACACCCGAGAGGACCGACGCACCGTTTCGCCACCTACCAATCGCATTCGATAAATTTAATTTTGCCTTCGAACGAACGACGAGTCCCACCGATACGTCCGCGAATATGTCAGTCTCTCATGCGCGATTCTCTCTTATCGTCCCGCCGAATAAATTACGCTCTTCGAACGGAACGAGACCAAATTATCAGTTTCCGGTGCGTCGGCGCACCTCGGAGCGACACCGCGCTCTGTGTGGATGCCCTTTCACAATCCAATCTCTTTTACTAATCCCCGACGCAGCTACACTCCGACGCATTATATAGAGTACGTTTACGGCAAGTTTTTTTTTTTCGATTCGCATACAGTACAAGCCCGATTAATCGCGATTGCGTTAATCGGGAAGCGGATTAAGGTAGTACAGTGGAAACCCGATTAACCGGGACGCTCGGGACCGAAGAGTCGACGGATAATCAAAATCGCGGTTAATTCGAACTCGAGAGCGAAAATATAGAAGTCAATAATGGCTAATGATACGACTTTGTTTTGACTAGGTTCAATGAGATTTGGTACAACTTGCACTTAATTGTTAAATAGTGTGGACTAGAATGTAAAGCTTTCGATTTTTTTTCATTAATAGTACGAAAGCTAGACTTTTTTTTTAAAGTGAGTTTGTTTTGCTGGAAGCATAAAAAAAACCTCGGAAGAGGCACGGTTAATCCGCTTCCCGGTTAATCGGGGTTCTACTGTACTTGCGGACAGTTCGACCTCATGTGAGTTCAGAGATAATTGAGAGGGAATTGCAAACACTTCTCGATGGGATAAAAATCAGACAAAATCAAGCATATGGAAGTTGCTGAAAATATTGGTTTTGCATTAGAATCATTCCAAAATGTTATTATAAATACGTGACGAACTCGTTTGTCACTTATTTGAATATACGAACCTGTTCTTCTATTTCCCTTGTCATTGACAATTTTAGTTTGTACTTTTGTTTGTAAAACTAGAAATATAAAAATAAAGTTGTTGTAAATAGTACACATTTTTTTTACTGTGTTTTCCGAGGTTTTTTTTTTAATGCGCGGAGCAAACCAAAGTCACTGAATAATTCCAAAAAAATACTAGCTTACGTACTATCAATGAAAAAAAATCCAAAGACTTTACATTCTAGTTCACACTATTTAACAATTAATTGCAAGTTGTGCCAAATGTCATTGTAACTATTTTTAAAAAAAGTATCATCATTAGCCATTATTGATTTGTATACTTTCGCTCTTTAGTTCGAATTAACCGGCAATTCGATTATCCGGGGACTCTTCGGTCCCGAGCATCCCGGTTAATCGGGCTTCTACTGCAGTTCCTCCATTGTTTTCGGTACAACGTATTACAGGACGATGGTCCAATTTTCCGTCCGGGAACAATATTTACGCGGCGCATGTTCGATGGAGCGAAGCGCTTTATTAACGCCTGATGAAAATTGCTCGCTGAGCACTGCCCTGGCGCGTCGTCGGATAATGGCTCAAACGATTCCACGGAGGAATACAGATTGGTCTCAAGCACTCTCGCATTCGTAGCGCTGCACACTGTATTCATTTATTATTATTATTTTTTTAAAGTAAAACACCCGAGATTGTACGAGCCACCGAGCCGTTTGATTCAATTACAAGCGTTAAAGAAAAAAAAAACTTTTTTTTTCACGCGCCAATGAGAGTGTTGCTCTTTTTTCCTTGTTTTAACAACACATTGCCTCCGCTCAACGCATTCGATACTTATCGCGGGAGGTTGTGGTGTATTTTTACATGAGCCTTTGGTGGGCGTTGGTCGTTTAACGTAGGTGCAGCATAATCGCTCGCTGGTCACTTATCCAGTGGATGAGTAAGCGAACGAGATTAGATGATTATGAAATCCGAACGAAAATGAAGGTTCGTAGTGGTCTGTAATTCGCTGATAGCGTAATAGGGACGAGCAGCTGGACACACCTTACTAGCGCCATTCATTAATGAGTTACCTTGAACTGGTCGTTCACGTAACGACCAGTGACGTTATTGCTCGTATCGTCGAACAATTTTTGTACACTTGTCGTATCACGGCCATGGTAAATAAAAAATAATAATAATGATAAAGTGCTTTAGCACTTTACCAACCCATGTTAGGAGAATATGGAACCAAAAAGATAAAAACAATACCTAAATGAACATCTTTTGTCAGGCATATAGAGCATTGATAGGGATATAAAGTAGCTCCTTTACCAGCCAATGTTAGGAGAATATAGAACCAAATGATTTTAAAAAATACCTAAATGAACACCTTTTGTTAGGCATATAGAGCATTGATAAGGATATAAAGTAGCTCCATGGTGCGACAGAGGATCTCGAAAATTATATTTATCATAACTACACTAATTGTTAATATATCTTAGGATCTTAGGATAAGCATTGGGGCCGCGAACAATCGCATAAGCGTTTAGGCGGCCTTCTCATGCTTGGAAGGCCGCCGGAAGGCCGCATAAGCAGTATTAAACTATTAAAAATGTAATACCGTAAGAATCTGAAATCTGTTACCGTAAAAAAAAGTAAAAATGTATAATTTTATATGCAATGAGGATCCAATAAATTATTATTTATTTATTTATTTATTTATAATAATCGAGGAATGAAAAAATAGCGTCAACGCATAGGAGCTGTTCGGCCGCAGCGCCGCTCGACTTTTCTCCTACCAATGCCGCACAGACCGTAGCCACATCGTTTAATCTTTCGCTAGAATGACCTTTTTCGTACAACGAACGAGCACAGCCTCGGCGCTGCGAGTGTTCTGCACCGCCGAGAATCAATTGTGCCGCAAAAGTTTCCTCGCCTTTTAGAGTTAAATCGGTAACAGACTTGCCTCGCTACTTTAGTCGTAGACATAATTCGGTCGAGCATACTTGTTACCATTTCAACAAAAATGCATCACTTAATCTACGTAATAATTATAACAATAATTATTTAATTACCCATTTCTCGACACGAGTCATACGTTCGATGCCCGTTTACGCGCATCATCGGCCTCAAAATTTTTCTCTCATAATTCTTGTCACCGTCGTTGCTCTCGCTCGCCCCTTGTACCTGCAATAAACAATAAGAACATTACAAACAGGCATTAATAAAACGGTGCGAAAAAACATAAACATCGTTTGTTTTTTTATATCATACGAGGAATTGGTTATCGTAGTGGGGTTAAAAATAAAATATTATTAATTATTCTTAATCGCGCGTCAAAAAGCAGTAACTGTGGCTGTGAAAGATATTCCCAGACATCTTGTAAGTGAAATGGTAAATTAGTTCTTAAGCCTCACGCAGCGAGGAAAAGCTGTGTGCAACACAAACTGTTCAACCCGCTAAAGAAATTTTCAATATTATAGTTTATAGTTATTATAATTCAGTTCAGTTCAGTTCAGTTAATATAATTTTAGATTGCGAACAAGTGTTTATGGCACTTTTGCAATCACTTTATGTGTATTGAGCGCGACAGGAATACTTCGTATTTTAAGCGTTAGCCCCACTAGCTCGTATAAGATAAATTATACGTAATGTTACCAAATGTGTTAATGTAATAAATATCAGATGAATGTATTTCTGTTGCGAATGCTCAATCAATTATTATTATATACATCTATCGAACGTTATCTAACTTCAAATACTTATATGTGTGAATTTAATACGTACTTATATTGAATGTTTCAAATTCTAAGACTATTTATATGTGTATATATAAATTATTATTATTAGGGAACGGCTTCAACGCAACGCCGCCGATAGCCCGGTGCACAGATCAGCCAAACTACTGCGCTACGAATGAACGCATATAGTACAGCGCGACGCAGTTCTGGATTCTCGTTCGCGGTGTGTAACACAAAACCCGTAAGCATTGACCCGTCCGGAAGATTGCCTTATTGGTCGAGCGCTGCTCACCGCACAGGAGCGCTTGTTTATTTAACTCTTCAAAGGTGTAACAGAGCGCACCAGCAGTCTCCTACTGTTTCGTCCGGCTATCGCGGCGACGTTAAGCCCATATAAGATAAATCTTGGTTTACGGTCATTAGATTCCCTGGTAATTTAATTTCTGATCAACTTATGTACAGCTTCCGCTCGTTCTCACAATATGACTCGATGCGTACAGCGTAATAAATATATTGCATAAATAAAAGAAGTTGAGTAAGTATGTTGAATGAATACTAGAGCAGGGTTAACGACAATGCCGAGAATCTCTGCAACGAAGCCTACGCGCGGATAGGATTGGCGCGCTGGCTTGATATTACAGTATACCATGTAAATACAGTAGAACCCCGTTTATCCGAAGTAATGTGGGGAGAGCGTACGTCCGATAAGTGAAATCTCGGATAACACGGATAACTTATACTGGACAAAAATTAATATAAAATTGAATGCACAATTGTGACGACAAAATGATGTTCAGTGTATTAAAAACATTGAAAATACATTATTTTTAATAATTTACTTTAATTTTACTATAAAAGTACTTCAATTTTTATAATTCAGTTTACTTTCAGTGAAAAAGTATATTAATTTTTCATCACAATTATGCATTAAATTTAATGTACCAGTTTTTGCATGAAATTTTATTTTCAAGTATACATACTACGCGCGCGGGAACTGCTGCTTCATCCGTTTTATCCGAGTTTTTCGTCTCGGTTAAAGCGAAGGCTCGGGTGATGGATGGTCGGATTAGCGAGGTTCTACTCTATAGCTAACCAATATGTAAACTCGCCAAACACTGCGAGAGAGCAGTGACGCTCGTTCAATGCATATGTACCTCGAGCCACAGGTGTCACGGATTCCTATCATCGCGAGGACCTTACACTACTTTCGTATGCAACACTTACACGAGTTCACTGAACAGTAAAACGGTTGACAGCCATATTCGGACCGGAATAATATTCACGGGACTTGGAACTCGAGTGGTCTGTACACCGCGCCCGATATATCTGGAAGGGTCATGAATGTCAGTGAATCTGTCTCAAGTCACTGCACCGAATTGTCAAAGCAATACAACAACCGCCAAGAATCTTCGTCGATGTTAAACGAACCGACCGATATTCTAACCTCGATGAGAGACCGAAAACTACCGAACTCGCGATGTCCCACAGGTACGCCATTACTCGGACGCATTCTACTTCGATAAATGTTACACAGAGCGCGTCACGCTTCGCCGGGGGCAGAGCAGTCAGCTTGCGGGCCCCGAGAGAGAGACCGGCAAACACGCCGGTCGTCCGACGTTCGGGCATGTTTTGTTTACATAAAAAAAAGTACGTCGCGGCATCGACTAACCATCAGTGTATCGGTGCAACCTGTCGATTCGTTGCTCCCTGTGACGACGTAACGTTAACTACCTTCTCGATTCATTGTGTTACAGTGTCGAAACACGAGGATGATGATCCTTCGCTAGTTAAATTGGATGCGGCTCGATTAATTTGACAGCCGAACCGGCCGGTTTTATGCGCAAGATTTAATGGATTTAAGTGTGTCCCCGTGAAAGTTTTTCCTGTTAGGCATTGGCCAGTGGAAAGTGTATAAGGTAAAAGTACCAGTGGCCGGACAACCAAGGAAGCAGTTTCGTTCCCCGGATATGCATGAAAAACCGTAATTCCGTCTCTCTTGCGCGCAGGCTTTGTCCGGCTACTGCGACGTGTTCGGTCACTGGGACGTTTGCATTAGTGCAATTGGGATTGGACGACCGTTTAGATGGCATCGATTGGTAAGTCGCCGGTAAGGTGAACGGCCATCATGTTATCTATGATAAAACATTGGAAATATTTTATTTTTAATAATTTACTTTAATTTCAATGGAAAAGTATATTAATAAAGTATATTAATTCCTCATCACAATTTACATTAAATGTAATGTACCAGGTTTGCATAAAAACTTCCATTCCGGTATATTACATTTACAATTTTTTTTACAGTGTAAAATTAAATTTTTCTGCAATACCAGTTACTTCAATACCTCCACTGTGTTTAACAGTCTTCTTTCATTTTCAATGCCATGCTGAGGTAGTCAGTAATGGGGGCCGTTCACCTTATATTTTTATAGCCTCAATATTTCTATATACGTACAATTAAACGCGTATAGAGTAACACGATCGTGACAATGTATCGTTGAATAGAACGACCGTGCGCGTTCGGTGAAAGAAAAAGGGGAGAGACAAGGAGTCTCGATCGTGTGTACCCTTACCACGGCACACCCGCAAGTGGGTCACGGCTTGCAAAATCGGTTGTCGGGACAGAACAGAGTTTGCCCGTCGCCCGTGCTTTCAAAGGCATTGTAAAATTCGTCACGCAACAATTCCCAATGACGAATTATTAAATACGCTCTTCTGTTTACTAATAATGCGACTTATTTGCGTCGTGAGGTCTCAAAACAGGAAATCGAACAAAAAAAAAAAAAGAAAAATGGACACTCGAAAATTCGCACGTATATCGATGTCGCGGCTTCCAGAGACAAATTACGAGGATGGTCGCGTACCAGCGTGAAACGCTGGTCATTAGAGTTTGCGAAATGGTGACGGTTAACGTACGGCAAGTACGTACGAGGATACAACACAACACGCTTATATTAATTCGAGTCTTGTAGCGTCGCGGTCTTTTATTTAGCGCTGACTCGACGATTGACTCCTACCTACGGGCCGCCTTGAATTAGCATAACCATTATGACCGAGTAGTATGAAGCGGAATTCCTGCGGTACTTTATCGACGATGAACCGGAGTTTCTTCGCCGTTGCCGGAGAAACGGAACGTGTTATATGGCAAAAGAAAGATTTTCTTTTCGGGCTCATTTTACACACTATATTGTTATGTGCCGCGCGCATAAAGTTCTCAACCGGCAGTGGTGTGCGACAACACGTAACTTGCAGAAACCTGCTTTGCCACTGTTTCGTCCCGGCAAATGTACCGAGAGAGGAGGTCAGTCAACTGCAACGCGTACTCACTCAGTTCTCCCCGCCGGGGCAAGCCGAGTTGCATTTGCATCCTCACAGGCGTAGGATTCGAGTGCATTCGTCGAGAATTCGCAAAGCTATTCGAGCCCAATGTGCCCTTTGGGGATGACAATTTTTAAAAGAATTAAAAGAATCGACGTTAAATTTGCTGTTGTTTTTTTTTTTTCTAGTAAAATAGGTAAAATAGGTACCAACGCTTCTTGTCCACAATCATTGTTTTGTTAATTTTACAAAAATGTCTGTCAATTTTATGAATATTTTTTGTAAAATTAGCAACAAAATAATTGTTGACGTTTGTGGACAAAAAAGGTTTGGTAAATGTACAGATCTTTTTTGCTGAGTAAGATGGCAAAGTTGTGAAAGAGGCTCTTAATCCGTCGTCGGGAGTTACAATAATGGAAAATGCACAATAATGAAAAATTGGAAAAAGAGGGCGCTAATCTGTTTCGTAAAAGGAGTCGTCGAGATAACCCCACCGTTGCGGCGTAACGTAAGAGATAAAGAAGTGAGCATCGTCGTCGCGCAAACAACAGAAACAAAATAACTTGGCGTTCACGGTGAGACGGAAGGAACGAAAGTCTGCGAGTCGGAGAGAAGCAATGTGTGGAGCGTCGTCACGGTTATTGCGGTTCTGTGGGAACGGAACTCGGGAACGTGACCTCCTGAGCCATGGGGATGTGTGTCCGCGATACAAAATAGTTTCCACCCGTGCAGAATCTTTCACTCTCACGTTGCTCGCGATATAATGGCTAAGGATAGGTACGAGCAAAAGTGCCGCATCTGCTCGTTGAAATTAACGGGCGAACATTATGCATTCTTCGCGCGAGCGTCAAGGTGACTGAAAAAAAGTAACGCATACCGTTGCGTACGGTCTTGTGTCCTCGGCGGTTATTCTTACCGATGCAATAATTCAGCCGTTATCGGGCAACATTTATTTTATTCCTCTTTTTTATTTTTATTCTTAACGATTTGTGTCTAAGTAGACCTTACCGATTTGCGTCTAAGTAGACTTAACGGTTTTCGTCTAAGTAGGCTTAACGATTTGCGTCTAAGAAGACTTTACCGACTTGCGCCTAAGTAGACTTTACCGACTTGCGTCTAAGTAGACTTAACGATTTGCGTCTGAGTAGACTTAACGATTTGCGTCTAAATGGACTTAACGATTTGCGTCTAAGTAGACTTAACGATTTACGTCTAAGTAGACTTTACCGATTTTCGTCTAAGTAGACTTTACCGATTTACGTCTAAGTAGACTTTACCGATTTGAGTGTAAGTAAACTTAACGATTTGCGTTTAAGTAGACTTAACGATTTGCATCTAAGTAGACTTAACTATTTGCGTCTGAGTAGACTTAACGATTTGTCTCTAAGTAGACTTAACGATTTGCCTCTAAGTAGACTTAACAATTTACTTCTAAGAAGACTTAACAATTTACTTCTAAGAAGACTTAACAATTTACTCCTAAGAAGACTTAACAATTTACTTCTAAGAAGACTTAACAATTTACTTCTAAGAAGACTTAACAATTTACTTCCAAGAAGACTTAACAATTTACTTCTAAGAAGACTTAACGATTTGCGTCCAAGTCCGACAATAGATTGTCGTTGCGTTACTCGCATTCCTTCATCGTTAAAAATGTCGCAACGCTACGTCCTTGCACGGCCGTTTTAAATGTCAGGAGTACTAGACAAGCTAGACAAAAAATAAAAATACCCGATCAACCGGCGAAAATCCGACTCTCCGATCTTTGAGGGAGTTACGAGTTAGATTAAATTTGACGACACGACGATAAATAAAAAGCTGGTACTCACCGAAAGGGAAATTCCAGATTCCGGGACGAAGATCGATGAGAATTTTGTCGGTAACACTGGTGGATCGGGCGGTTGCGAACGTTGTCTCGACACGTTTTTCCGCTCGCAACGGGCGTGTGTGAAGCCCGGTGTTGTTCGTTCCGGAACGCAGGCTCACCGTGCAGGGCGTCGCTCACGAGAAATCGAAAGGGAAAGAAAAAAATCGTACGCGTTTCAGAACCACGAGCAATCGATATCGACCAACGTCGTCGAATCGTGCAACTTTTTCTCCCGTTTATTATTTCCTCTCCCGTTGTGCAACTTTTTGTTTTCTACCGCGCGTTATCGAATATCGATAAAAAAAAATCGTCAGCGGACATTGAAGCGACGATCCGGCAGCGAGCGGCGAGGATCCGCGCGGTTGAAACTCCAGTCAGATACTGGCGAGGCCAACAGGTGAGCCGTGCCGACAGTTCGGGCCCAGTGACGGAGCGAGGAATTGTTCGGGCGTCGAGAAATCGAGGCAACAGGTGAGGTATTTTACCGCCTGTACAGTTATCGATCGAAACATCATTTTTTAATTATACACAGGCTTGGAATTAAAATTCAAGTTTTTGTAGCCGGTACAGTCCGGTCAAAAATATTGTTGGGGCGTTGGATTTTTTCGAATTGTCCTTTACAAATTAATTCCTACTGTAAAATATTTTTTTCAACGCCTACCACGGCGTCCGAACCGTCGTCGTACCGGTCATATTGGGATGGAGGGGGCGGTTTGGCTGTCTCACCTTGCCGCTACTGCTTTCGTCTATCGGCTCGCGACCAATCAACGCCGCCGAAGATCAGCAGGGGTATCCGCGCTGCTTAGCCACAGATATTCTCTATTTACATAGTCAGGCGAGTACGAGTTTGAACTATGACTTTGAACGACACTCCGCGACCGCACTTGGATGGACTCGCTCGCTCGTCAATATACGGCTTATTTTATTCTTCGAACTCGAACGCTTCGTGCTGTTGTAGTTCCGAAAAACTCAATAACACGTCTAATATGTGGTAGTCCAATATGTAGCTACGACGAACTTCGAACCCGGCGATAAACAGCAAACCCCCCTCTCGAATGTTATTTTCGTGGTATTAAAACTGTTTACTCGCCGGGTCGTCGATATAAACCGGCTGTAATGTTAGCACACAGTGGGAAAAAAATGAAATACGCTCATAATAGTCGGATTGTGGATATTGTCATTATTAACTATAGGAGCTCGGTGTATCTACACTGTGAAAAAATTCGTATGGAATTTAATGTACCGGACTGGAAGTTTTTATGCAAAGACTGGTGATTAAATTTAATATACAATTGTGATGAAAAATTAACGTTCAGTGTATTAAAAACATTCGAAATACTTCATTTTTAATCATTTACATTAATTTTACTATGAAAGTGCTCTAAATTTAATAATTTACTTTAATTTCAATGAAAAAGAACATTCATTTTTCATCACAATTGTACATTAAATTTACAATTTTTTTTACAGCTATACTGAACTGGAAGGTTTTATGCAAAAACTGGTATATTAAATTTAATGTACAATTGTGAAGAAAAACTTATGTTCAGTGTATTAAAAACATTGAAAATACTTTAGTTTTAATAATTAACTTTAATTTAAATGAAAAAGTACATTAATTTTTTACCACAATTGTACATTAAATTGAACGTACCAGTTTCCGCATAAAAACTTCCAGTCCAGTACATTAAATTTAAAATTTTTTTTACAGTGTATATCATTAAGCGACTATGGTAATTTCGTATACACATGCGTGTGTACAAGCTATTATGTGCCGCCGAAGCCAGTCGATAAATTCGACTGTGGGTAAATCAGATAGTAAATGTGTATCTTTGCCAAGCGGCCATCTGGTGGCCGTCGCGGTAACTCGACGTTTCTTTATTATCGCAGATCTCTATGACGCCTGTGAGAATGCCATTTGAGAGGAAGAATGCCGTCTTTTTATCCTGTACGTACGTACACGTATGTATTTCACAACTCGCCTCACATATGCGCGGCACTTTCTTTCTCGTCCGAGCTACTAGCCGAAGCGAGTCACTTCCGCTCAGGTTATGTCGATGGTCGCACGCCAGAAAGGCGTAGAGGCTATGCCTGCACACAGCCTATGAGGCCTTATGCCATCGAGCCATCGATATGTATGTCCTATGTATGTCAGGCCTAGGAAGCGTGACTTAAATTTCGAGCTCCCTTATTTCCAGACGGAAATAAGATCGTTCCACCGTGAACCAAGACGATTCATCTTATATAAAACAGAGGTGTTGCCACTTGCGTTTAAAAAAAATGTTCATCATCAATGCGTCATTATTCGATATTCAGCGAGTTGCTGGTCGCAATGGTCCATTTACTTATTTTTCTATGTACTATAATGCTTATAAGACAAGCGCTAGAATCGATCTTTCAGATCGACCTTTTCATTGTTTGTCCTTATTTTTAACAAGTTTTTATTTGTTGCAAAACGAGGCTAGAATAATTTAACTGCTTTATGAACGGAGGACTCGTTCGCGATCGCAATTAATCTTATATAAAACAGAGGTGTGGCCACTTACGTTTAAATTTCTTTTTTTATCATCAATGCGTCATTATTCGATATTCAGCGAGTTGCGAGTTGCAAAGGACCATTTACTTATATCTACATACTATAATGCTTATAAGACAAGCCCTAGAATTGATCTTTGAGAGTGACCGTTTTTTGGTTTGACTTTATATCTGATAAGTTTTTTTTGTTGCCGGAGGAGACAACAATAATTTATAACGGTCGATAACGGGAGGACTCGTTCGCGCTCCCAATTACGGCGATTAGGCCTTGGCGCTAGCACGAGCTGCGGTGTCCGAGTGGTTAAGGAGTTGGACTCGAAATCCAATGGGCTTTGCCCGCACAGGTTCGAATCCTGTCCGCAGCGAATTTCTTTTTTCCTTTTTTTTTTCGTTTGCAATATTCGTGCATGTTCCTCTGTGATTTCATTGTCAATGAAAAAGTAGACGGCGAAATTATTATATCACAATTAGTATAGTTTAGACTTTCGATCGTTCAATCGCTGGGAGCGTGTGGGGCGCTACACTGTAAAAAATTGTAAATTTAATGTACCGGAATGGAATTTTTTATGCCAAAACTGGTCCATTAAATTAATATACTTTTTCATTAAAATTAAAGTAATTTTCTAGTCAAATTAAAGTAAATGACTAAAAATAAAGTATTTCCAATGTTTTTAATCCACTGAACATTAATTTTTCATCAGAATTGTACATGACATTTAATGTATCTGTTTTTGCATAAAATCTTCCAGTCCGATATATTAAATTTACCATTTTTTTTACAGTGTATTAGAACTGTACCACAAGTTCTACTAGGCAGTAAAAAAACTCTACCAAAATGGAAATAAAACTCTGCCGTAATAAAAGGCTACCGTCTAGCCTTATATTTCCATAGAGTTTTATTTCCATTCCGGTAGAGTTTTATTTGAATTCCAGTAGAGTTTTTTTAAACTTTCTGGTAGAGATCTTGGTAGAGTTCTAAAACGGTAGAATTGTTTGAAGAGAGATGTGTTATCTGGTAGAGTTGTGAGTGGTAGAGATGCAAATGTGCAAAAATTACCATAGTTCATGGTAGTACGCAACTAGGGCACCACCTATGTCAGAGACCCGGATTTTCCATGAAATTTACCATATAATCTACAAAAAAAAAATGCTTATAAGTCCGGTACTTTCTATCATAGGTGGCGCTCTAGTTCCCTACTACGACGTGCTATGGTAATATCTCTCAAGCGATATTGTCATATTTACTAGATCCTTCTCTCAGTGTGGACGGTACACGCGCCACTTGCACACAACATACATAATAATTAGTAGTAGTAAATGTATTTATTGACTTTGGTCTTTACAATATTGATGGTGAGACATTTACAAACGATATGCAATACATATAATGTCAATGGGTCATCGACCGAGGTTCTTTAGCCCTCTTCATTTTTTACTTTCCCTTAGAAACAGAAAATTCTATCCTTCACATCTATCCGGGGTTTGCGATAATAAAACTATCCATCGCGAGAACGCAGTTTTACACTTTAATTGACGCATTTGCGATCGATGCCCGTTGTGGGGATTGCCGAGCTACTACTTCATTTGTGTATTTTGATCCGGAAGATGAAGCAACACTCCTGCTCCTGGGGATTAGATAGCTTCCACTTGACGTCGTACGTTCTCTGCAACGAAATTTCATATCAGTTATTACAATTATCAAATTATTAAACGACGACGACCGAGTCCTTGTTGTAGGAGTCAATATCAATAGCTCTATGGTGTAAGAGTTGTAACAGGGGAGTGATTATACGTTGTGAACCAGTTGATTGACGTCGATTTATCAATTAATGGAGGGCGGCGACCTTGTAACACTTCTCGTTCGATGCACGGCCACATATGCACTTGGTTCCTTTTGAGCGTTAATTAACATTGAACAAAAGACGATGACAAACGGCAGTCTCTTTGACTCGGAAAATTTCACTCGTGCATTTATCAAGTACGTGACACGTGCGGGTCGCCGAATTTTCGAATGGTACAGTAACATGGTTGCCACGAAATTGTCCAACTGGCATTCCCTGACTTTTCCCGGTTTTCCAGAACAAAAATTTAATTTTTCCATTCTGTCGATCAGTGTAGGAAAAGACAATTACAAGTAACGTAAAATAAAATATATAATGATTATTAATATACTAAAGTCAGTTCACAATATTAAAAGTTCCCAAAGAAAATAACATCATGACATAGTCATATATAGGCTGTATATAGTCGACAAGTTTGCTGAAGCGAAAAATGTAAACTTCGCGCAGCACAGAATTAAACAAAAAACATCAGCTTTAAAAAAATTTGAGACTTTGAAAAAAATTCCACGACTTTTCCCTGACTTTTCCAGGTCCCAACAAATCCCCTGAATTTCCTAGGTTTTCCAGGTCCGTGGCAACCATGAATAACTTCGCCTTTTTTTTCAAGGCATTGCAACCGAAAGATTAAAGTTCGAACCTTATCGAGGGATTCGGCACCAAGTATATATACGCGAAAGTCGCAATTTTGCCGTCCACTTTTTTACTTACTAGTGGATAATTCTTCGATATTGGCAGATCCATGTGGTAAGTTCGTCTCTGTCCCCGAGCCGCTGGGCATTCGGTCGCCAGACAAGCGTTCGATTCCATGCCAAGGAAGGGCAGATCGAGAACCTGATTCACCCAGTAGGCACGACCTTCCAGTGTCTCACCTTCAAAATCTGGGAGCACCAATAAAAAAATTAGGAAAAGGTTGTCGAATATAATTTAGCACTTTCTTACAAAAAATGTTAATTTAAAATGAAAAAAAAAATCTTGATATTATTCACCTGCGGTGTAGTCGAAATCGATGCTGGCATTCTGACCGCGCTTTATACGACAGGGCTTTCCTTGAGCCGCTTCCTTGCACGGAGTAACACGGAGTTCGTGGACGGTGCAGTTGATCGGCGCGTTAGCTGAAATTTTGTTATTTATTAAATTATCGATTATATCGCGTCTGTAAATCAATTGAGTACTCACCGTCGGGGTAAGGGCAGGCCTGGAACGGAACAACATCCGCGTAGGCGCCGCAACAGATTATAGCGAAGATGCCAAGGAAGGCGACCGCAACACCGTAGCTCTTCATCTCTCGGCAACGTCTCGGTAGTGAGTGAACGAAATCCGATGCGGCTCTCGACTGAGTAAGCTGATAGCGGGATCAGGGTGGGGCATAGGTCAATTGAGATAGTATCTTGTTCGTCTCGGCTTGTGTCGTTAGCCCCGATAAATGCTCAGCCCCACGCGTTTCAACTCCCTGGAGGTCACCGAGGGAGCTCCACGCTCGTTTTTATCGCGCGTCCTAACACCTCGTTTGACCTTCCATCTCCGACTTCGAACTTTCGTAAACAATGCCGTCGACGGTTTCTATTAGCATTGCGCATTATTAATATCCCATAGAACATGCGTCAGGAGCAATCGCTCGGTTGACGGAGAAAAATATTGATTCACCCCAAACGCTTATAATAGACGGTGTATTAATAGCGTCGGGAATTTATTTTTCTATCTTCTCGAGTAATTTTTTTTTCCCGCGCTTCGACGTGTAGTCGCTGGCACTGGCTTCGAGCGCTGCGGAATATTTTGTAGATGTTAAGGTGGTCCGAACGGTACAGACCGGCCAAACGTGAGTTTCAGGGAAAAATTTAAACCATTTTTATGTAATAATAATTCCAAAATGTTATTGACAAATTAACGATAAAATAATAATTGTTGAACAAGTTACGCGTCAACTTAACTTTTTTTTTCCATAAAAATGATTCGTTTATTTTCCTGAACGGGTATGAATTGTTTCAGAATTTTTTGTAATCTTTGAAAATCGCATTTTTTCTGTGTTCAAGCTGTGAAAAAACGCAATTTTCAAAGATGACAAAAAATTCTGAAAAAATTCATACGTAGTCAGAAAAATAAACGAATTATTTTTTTGAAGGAAAGTAGTTAAGTTGCCGGGTAATTTGTTGAACAATTATTTTATCGTTAATTTTTCAGTAACATTTTGGAATTGCCCGGTAATTTGTTGAATAATTATTTTTATCGTCAATCTATTAATGACAAAGTTTAATTATTATTTTACAAAAACGATCTTTGCACCACCTTCCATTTACTTAACTTTTTCATATTTTTATTCCGTGAGAAGCGTTCGAAATTTTTTCTGAAACTCACGTTGGGCGGGACTGTACCGCTTAGAGTACCTTAAATAGCCGATAACACGAAGCGACAGTCCTTCGATACCCTTCGAGACGTCCGAGTTTTCTTCCCAACCGTCGGCCCCATTTTCCGATACGAACCGGGAATTATCCGATACAATTTGTTTGATCGTCGCTAACTTGTTGCACGAATCGTACGAGACGCGACAGCATTCTCAGAATGGCCAAAGATCTTTGACCCTCGAAGCTGGCGGGCACCGTTTACTATCTACCGCTTCTGTTTTGCCTTTCCGGTTTACGATCGCCGCTTTCAATGTACGCGATGACCGTGAGTGACGCAGCCAAGATTACATCTAGTGCCGTTACGACTGGGCATCGAAAATAGGCTGAAAATGAGACAAAATTCAAATGGCATTTGTGAAGAACTGAAACAACGTATATACATTTTCTTTTTTACAGCGTCTTTATTGGAGTTTTGGCTATTAAATTCAGAGGTTACAGTTTCGAAAATATATAAGTGAGATATGAGCGGATAAAGAAGACCACGCGTCTCATGCGCTGCTTATTACCACGATTCCAAGTGAACGGTTAATTTTCGGCGCATCTGTTTTTTTTAAAATGAAGATATCAGTTTTCTCTACAAAGTGAACTAACGTCTATGTGAAAAAATAAATTTATTATTGTTGTTATTACAGCAAATTTCATCCCTTTTTCAATGTTTTTCAAATTTTAGCCGCCATTTTCTTAATTTTTATATTTGTTCAAAAAAGTTTTATATTTGTGCAAAACAGAAAATGTATGTACGTTGCTTGAGTTCTTTACAAATGCCATTTGTATTTTATCCCATTTTCAGCCTATTTTCGTTGCTTAGTTCCTTTAATGAACTCCCGTCTGCGTTATCGATACCCGCTAGATGGGCGCATGTTCTATAAGAAAAATCAACAGTTTTATTTTACTCAATGATTCAATGAGTACGGAAGTGACAGGCTGATTCTCCTGCTAGTTTGTCATTTCCAATTTAATTGCGCACGATATAGCAAGCTCGAGTAATCGAGAATAATCGCGAATCATCAATTTCGGTGATCGTTGAGCCTGTACGCGAGTAGACCGACCATCAGCTCTTCAATGTCCGGAGTTATATAAAAATAGAACGCCTCGCGTATTAGATTCACCGTGAGTTTAAACATCAGCTACCGCTACGTGTCCATCGACGATTATCCAATTTAAGACGCCGGACGGTTGATCAGCGAAGGACTATGAGGAAACTCACAGTACAGAGATGTCGTAGCGCAGTTTCTTTTCAAACTTTCTACAATGATATCGGCGAGCGATGTCGCGACATGGTTAAAAGCAGAACTGGGCAAATACACTACGTATAATAATGTACGTATTGAAGTACGAAGTGCTTGAAGGCCCAAGTACTTGAAGATCCAAGTACTTGAAGATCCAAGTACTTGAAGATCCAAGTACTTGAAGATCCAAGTACTTGAAGATCCAAGTACTTGAAGATCCAAGTACTTGAAGATCCAAGTACTTGAAGATCCAAGTACTTGAAGATCCAAGTACTTGAAGATCCAAGTACTTGAAGATCCAAGTACTTGAAGATCCAAGTACTTGAAGATCCAAGTACTTGAAGATCCAAGTACTTGAAGATCCAAGTACTTGAAGATCCAAGTACTTGAAGATCCAAGTACTTGAAGATCCAAGTACTTGAAGATCCAAGTACTTGAAGATCCAAGTACTTGAAGATCCAAGTACTTGAAGATCCAAGTACTTGAAGATCCAAGTACTTGAAGATCCAAGTACTTGAAGATCCAAGTACTTGAAGATCCAAGTACTTGAAGATCCAAGTACTTGAAGATCCAAGTACTTGAAGATCCAAGTACTTGAAGATCCAAGTACTTGACGATCCAAGTACTTGAAGATCCAAGTACTTGAAGGTCCAAGTACTTGAAGGTCCAAGTACTTAAAGGTCCAAGTACTTGAAGGTCCAAGTACTTGAAGGTCCAAGTACTTGAAGGTCCAAGTACTTGAAGGTCCAAGTACTTGAAGGTCCAAGTACTTGAAGGTCCAAGTACTTGAAGGTCCAAGTACTTGAAGGTCCAAGTACTTGAAGGTCCAAGTACTTGAAGGTCCAAGTACTGGATAGGACTTCAGCACCGACGTATTAATTACTGGCAGAACTTAACTTGCTGAAGTTCTGAGTACTGAATACTGACTCAGTTGATACTGCTAGTACTTAGTGTATTTGCCCAGCTCTGGTTAAAATGCAACGTGGGTTATTGGACAGTTTAGCGGATGAGTAGACACAAGTTTTACATAGTTGATATAACAATCGTGCGTCGAATCGTGTCGTTGAATCGTTTATTGAAATATGAAGATAAACAGGCGTATTTATAAAATGAACGTATAAGTGATAATGAATAATTATTAATATCGATGATTATTATTTGCTATACAAGGATCGAAGACCGATAGGCAGATAAAATTGGTCGTGTACGAGATATCGCGATATTAGAAACAATCAAGATGATATTATATCTGAGTGTTCTCGGCTGCTTCGCAGGCTTGAAAGTGTCGTTTTAAAAAGTCAAGAGGCAGCGTCTACCGGGTCGGCACTCGAGAACGGATATCGATTCTTTGGTACCTGTCGACGTTAGATGAGACTCGTGGTCTTTCACCCCCCATCGAAATTGTTGATGTTTCCTCTACTTTTAGCCTCATATTCTGTTTTATTTCATCAAGAGCTCAGCCGCCCCCATTTGACCCTTGAAGTATCTCCTCACAAAGTCTCTTTGGCTTTTCCGTTTTCTTTATTAATCCTATGCCGCCATTGTCGCACCCTCGCCTCGATCATAACGCACACGACATCTTTCCATTCGTACATAAATAGTTAAAGCTATAGTAACATCTCTTGAACTGTCGTCGTTTAAACTGTAGTCGGTATGGATAATAATAATGTCTGTATCGTCTATTGTACTCGGTCTTGTGCGCGTCATCCGCCTTCCTCTCTTCGATTGTCTTCAGTCTGACCGGGAGGAGGAACAGCACGAGATTGATGATTTTTTTTTTAAATCGTTACTCAAAACCGTCGCAGTTTTGATTAATAAAATTCTAGGGTATGCTTGCAACTACAATTTGTAACTTTGTGTGCCCCTTTGAAAGACTTTTTTTTTCTTCTTTTTCTCCTCGTGTTAAAGATAATTGATGCGCTCGCGTATTTTATATTCAAACGACGTAAACGGGATCCTTGCAAACGGATATTCTCGCCTCTTGAAGGATCCTTAGTCTCGGGCCCAGCGGAACGCCCATTTTCTGTAGCCTCTCTTCGCTCAAGTAAGGCAACTCGACCATTCCCACCTTTTCCTTCTCGAATGCGTTCGCGTATTTCTGTTGACGAATAATTTTATTCTCGTTAGACGGAATGTCGGTGCGATTCAATTATTCGTAACTCACCTCGTAGCCGAGCTCGCGAAGAAAAAGTCGTATGAGAGGGGGCTCGGCTCCGAAGAACTTTGTCAATTTCTTGACTCTCGAGGGGTTCGACAGCGCCGGAAGTTCCGAATCCTTGATCAGCGGCTGCGACTGCGACCTCACCATAGCCATACTCGTCTGCGTCCTCAATGCCGCGATCTCCCCTCGGATATTCTCCATTTCCTATCAAATATCGCAAACTTGTGTAACTCGTTCGATTATTTACATACAATATATAAATTCAATTGAAAAGCAGAGTTGGGCAAAATACTAGAAAATACTGAAAATATAAAATATTTTTTGTACTTGAAATACATTGATAAGTACTTCGTTTTAGTATTTCCGAAAATACGTCGTAAAAATCAATGAAATATCAATTTCATTTTTTCTAATTAATTTCAGTTTTTACATTATTTTTACGGAACATTTTTATTCATTTCTGTTAACTACTTAAGTATTTTGCACATTCCCACAATCATTCTTAAAATTCAAATGTGGAGCCGAGTGTAAAAATATTTTATATTTTAAACTTCATTGGCCCGAAAAGTATTTTAAATACGTAAAGTATTTAAGTATTTAAAATACCTAAAATATATCACGTATTTAAAATACTGCCCAGCTCTTTTAAAAATCCACCAACCTGGATCATGAGATGTTGCGTTCGCATTTCCGATGACAAATGAGCGACGGATCTCGCCAGAGTAACAACGTGAGACTCTAATCGTTGAAAACGTTTGTTTATGCTCTGAAAGTATTACATTCAACGATCTTATGTTTATTCGAAAAGCCGACTCGACTATTTGTCACCTTGACATCCTTTGCTTTCTTCATTCGGTCGTCGATCGCATGGGATCTTCTCTTGTCGTGGTGTCTGGCAACTGGCCTCGAGGAGACCGAGGAAGTGGGCAGTGACGATACCGAACCGTAACTCGCCAGTCCTCTCGCCTTTCTTCGCTTCTTTACGCTACCGCCCAGTAACTTCAAAACCTACCGTGCAGACGTTGTGGATTAATGCGATTATACAACATTTACACAATCCATGAAAGACCATCGGCAAGTACTCGCCTCGCTGTACATATTCTCCAATCCTTCCAACTGTTTTCTGATCGTCCGCGCGTCGTTCGTACTCAAGTCAGAGTCGCTTCTGTCCAGCATGGAATCCAAATCGAGGGCTGTGGTCGTCGACGTCAGATCACCAGCTTCAACACCGAACACTGCACAAACGTAAGACGAACATAACATAGTTACATTAAGGCTGAAGGACTTCAATCAATTGGTAATATGTGTAAAAAAATATGGCATTATGTGTAAAAAAAATTGATTCCAAAGAAAAAAAGATCTAACATTGTAGGGAGTTCACACAGAAAAAAAATATCATTGAATCAAGTAAAATTTGCTTGCGGGCTGCCAATGAAGTAAAAACGTTGTTTCAATTCTACTCTGAATTCGTACAATTTCATACCGGATTGAAACTACAAGATGTCACCTTGGCAGTCTTGCTGTCGTTATTTCAATCTCATATGGAATTGTAAGAATTGAAAGTAGAATTGAAACAAACATTCTTTTCTTCGGCAGCCCGCAAGCGAATTTTTTTTTCAGTGCAATAACAGTACTTTTGTAAAGCATGCATAAAAAGTGTAGCCAGCGTGCATAAAGTAATGAGCAGCGTGCAATAAATTCCAGAAATAGCACGCAAAAGTAAATCGCACGCAAAGGAGCCGATCTGCGCATGCGCCGGGGATTTACTAAACTCACGGCTGCAAAGCGCCACTTACGCCACTCTCGGCTGATCCGGAAACTCGCACTTTTCATGCATGAGTTACATAATAGTAATTTACGATACTAGTGCGATAAAACTTTTTCCGATGAGTTCAGAAAAAGTTTTTCGTATCGTGCCAAATTTAGCTTCACGATGTGTGAAAATGTGGGTTTTGTGCGAAGCGTGCCTAAAACTCACATTTCCGTACCGAGTGTAACAAACATCTTTTACAACTACTAGTCAGACTATCATATGATTATATCCTCGATACGATCATGGTATCCGCACTCACGATGCGACAATTTCTTCGCAGCGTCCTTCTTCGAGGTGCAAGCGCCTCGATGCTTGCCGGCGTTCGGAAAGTTTCTTTTGTCGCCGTTCTTCCCGTATTCGCTGTAGTTCGGCTTGGATCCGTAGGGCAAGCTACGGACAACGACGAACAAATAAGTATCCAAAATATCGACACGGTGCCGAGGGAACAAACGCCTACCTGGCCGAATATCGATTTCTCGGAGTTCTCGGACTTCCGTGAGGCGACAGCGGCGGCAAGGGTGGGCTGACCGAAGAAACGCTCTCGGAGAGCGTCGAGTGAGCCATCGCCGGAACGTCCCTCGGTTCCAATATACTCCGTAGTTCGGATTCCACGATATCAACCCACTCGGAATCCTGTCCTATTGATGAACAACATAAAAAGCAGAGACGATCGGTAATACAGAAATTTCTCGCTCGAATTACCAAAGTCATTAGACGATCTGAGCCGACGAACCTTGACGAGGGTCGCTCTGATCTTCGGGCGCTGGTCGTCTTCCGCTGGAGTAAACCGCCGAGCCCCTTCCCGAATCCACGTTCGACGAGCTCTGCCCGGTCTTGTCGTAGTCCGAACCTGAGCCTTGATTTTGAAGCTTCAATCTCGACATTCCATGCTCGAGCTCGTCCTTCCTGATGTCATGCTTCTGAGGAACGTTTCGCTCCTGGTAACTCGTCTTCTCCAGCCTCCTCGGCATCTCCTCCAGCTTACTCGCGGCCTCGTGCGCGTGACTCTTCTTCACGGAGATTCTCAGATTTTCCATCTCCGACGGATCCTTGACCTGAATCTTCTGCCCGTAGAGGTTCGACGAAGACGCCTCGTGCTCGCTTCTCTTGTGCATCTCCTCGATGCGCTTCTGCACCGCGTTGAGGTCCTTGGTGTCGGCGTTTGCATCCTGCAGGTATTCGCCGCTCATCAGATCCCTCTTCGAAGACCTCACCTCGTCGCGGCCGAGACCAAAACTCGTCTCCGGTCTGACTTGCTCCTGATTGTTCTGCCTCTGCGAGCCCTTTCTGCCGAAGTCCACGACACCGTCGCCGCGTTCCTCGACCGTGATCTCATACTTTTCCTTGGTCATCGAGTCGACTGGATTGTTGGCGTAGTCGTCCTTGTCCGCGTTCCTCTCCCCATTCTTCTCCTCCTCGTAACAGAGTTGAGGCTGCGAGGCGGCTTTCTCGATGCACTTCCCTGAACTTCTCGGCTGGAACTCGCTTTCCTGATTATTCGCCTCGGGTTTCATGTACACCTGAGGAGCGCCGTATCGCGTTCTGTTCTGAGCGTAGTGATAGTAGACTTCCTGTCCGGGCACTCGGACGTCCAAACTCTGCCTCGACGTGCTCGGCAAATCGAGCTGAGATCTCGACATCGGTTGTCTGGCTTGCTGTTGTTGTTGCTGTTGCTGTTGTTGCTGTTGTTGTTGTTGTTGTTGTTGTTGCTGCTGGTACTGTTGATAACCAACACCGACGGGAAAGTGCGCCTGCTGCTGGTGACTTCTCATAGCGCTCTGAGGACTCTGCTGACCGACGACCTGCTGCTGCATCTGTTGGATCAGTTGCCGCTGGTGCATGTTCTGAACGTGCTGCTGCGAAAACCTTGGACTCTGGTGGATTTGGTTCTGGTGAATGAGCTGCTGCGGGCTCTGATAGGATTGATTCGCTTGCTGAATACTGTTCGGTGGCTGAAGAGATGCCGCTGGCTGCATCGGCAATCCATGCTTATTTACAGGCGCGTTTTTAATCTGTAAACGAGAATTTTAAGGTTTTATTTGAGACAAGAACTTTGAGGTTTTGTTTGAAACAAGAATTTTGAGTTTTTGTTTGAAACAAGAATTTTGAGTTTTTGTTTGAAACAAGAATTTTGAGTTTTTGTTTGAAACAAGAATTTTGAGTTTTTATTTGAGACAAGAATTTTGAGATTTCATTTGAAACAAGAATGTTGATTTTTTGTTTGAAACAAGAATTTCGAGTCTTTATTTGAAACAAGAATATCGAGTTTTCATTTGAAACATGAATTTCGAGTTTTTATTTGAAACAAGAATTTCGAGTTTTCATTTCAAACAAGAATTTCAAGTTTTTATTTATCACAAGAATTTCAAGTTTTTATTTATCACAAGAATTTCAAGTTTTTATTTGAAACAAGAATTTCGAGTTTTTATTTATCACAAGAATTTCGAGTTTTTATTCAAACGATCAATTTCCTTGATTTGTCGTCGTCATTACTGTACCGAGGATTGATGAAGGCTCTGTTGCAGCTGCGTCGTCATTCCTCCGGGAGTTTGTACGACGTATTCGCGATTGGAGTTCTGAACCTGCTGCACGCCGCCCGACGATTTGCCGAAGTTCGACACCACCGTCTGATGAACGGTCTGAACACCTCCGGGCGGAGTTATATGGGTGACGTGAAGCTGGGCGCTCTGACCGGGCAGGCTCGGCTGAAGCGTTTGCGGGGTGGATTGAAGTTGTCCCGGCAGAGGTACGTTTTGCTGATTACCCTGATAGCCGTAGGCCTGACCGTACTGAACCGCTGATTAAACATTACCGAACATTTATTACGCAAAAGCCTCGGCGGTGAGTTTCAATAATCTCATGCACCAGTGGGATAAATTGTGTTTTTTTTTTCTTAATCGCGGAACCCTATCAAACTCGACTGTACCATCTTACATAAGTTTCATTGTTGCAGCAAGATAAATCTCGGTCTACACGCGATCCGCGAAAGTACAAAGTGGTATATACGTTCTAGTGTGAGAAAAAAAGAGTAACGAAGAATCGACGTCGTACAGCGTGCGACTCGCGGCGAAGTAGAGTGCAACCGAGTTTATTACGAGCTCATGCCCGGTATGAATTTCTCACGTCGTCATTGTTCGCGGTGAAATATACAAGTATAATGTGCGCGTGTTATATCGTCGGGGATTCTTAGGCGGCTCGTTGGCTTGGTTTCTCGTTGTATATCGATAAATCATTTACCATAGGGTAAAAGTGGGGAATATGGCCCGGTCCACATACAATTGATTTATGTGTTAATCGAGGTGGGCCATATTCACCACTTTTGCCCTAAGTATTTTTCGAGTATTGCTGCATATTGATAATCGTCGGGGATTCTTGGGCGACTCGTTGGCTTGGTTTCTCGTTGTATATCGATAAATCATTTACCATAGGGTAAAAGTGGGGAATATGGCCCGGTCCACATATAATTGATTTACGTGTTAATCGAGGTGGGCCATATTCACCACTTTTGTCCTAAGTATTTTTCGAGTATTGCTGCATATTGATAATCGTCGGGGATTCTTAGGCGACTCGTTAGCTTGGTTTCTCGTTGTATATCGATAAATCATTTACCATAGGGTAAAAGTGGGGAATATGGCCCGGTCCATATATCATTGATTTACGTGTTAATGGAGGTGGGCCATATTCACCACTTTTGCCCTAAGTATTTTTCGAGTATTGCTGCATATTGATAATAGTCGGGGATTCTTAGGCGACTCGTTGGCTTGGTTTCTCGTTGTATATCGATAAATCATTTACCTTAGGGTAAAAGTGGGGAATATGGCCCGGTCCATATATCATTGATTTACGTGTTAATCGAGGTGGGCCATATTCACCACTTTTGCCCTAAGTATTTTTCGAGTATTGTTGCATATTGATAATCGTCGGGGAGTCTTAGGCGACTCGTTGGCTTGGTTTCTCGTTGTGTATCGATAAATCATTTACCTTAGGGTAAAAGTGGGGAATATGGCCCGGTCCATATATAATTGATTTACGTGTTAATCGAGGTGGGCCATATTCACCACTTTTGCCCTGAGTATTTTTCGAGTATTGCTGCATATTGATAATCGTCGGGGATTCTTGGGCGACTCGTTGGCTTGGTTTCTCGTTGTATATCGATAAATCATTTACCATAAGTATTTTTCGAGTATTGCTGCATATTGATGATCGTCGGATCCTGAGGGCGCGGTTTCCCGTAAATGGTCTCGTTCTTCTTCGCCTCCTCCTCGTTTATGCTCCTGCTAGACTTTCTAAGTTCCTCCGTAACATTGTTCAAACTGACTTCCGGCTCTGGCTCCACATCCTTCCTGCTCGGTCCGAAACGGCTCGAGATCATATCTTTGATTGTGTGGTAGGTCCTGGACAGGGACTTTGTTTTCTCCTCATCACCCTTTCCGGTTCTCGGCACGGCTCCTGTGGAAGGTGACCTGGGAACGAAATTTTGTGTTTTTTTTTTTTTAATGTATTCAACAATCGAGTCTCATTCGAGCGCCTCACGGAATTCACTTACGAGTGGGTTTCCTGGGATTGAAAGTTTCTCGCCTGACCCTCGTGCCTCTGATCTTGCACATGTCCCTGAAAGCATTTAAAGAGTTAAATGTTAAAGAGTTAAATGTTAAAGAGTTAAATGTTAAAGAGTTAAATGTTAAAGAGTTAAATGTTAAAGACTTAAATGTTAAAGAGTTAAATGTTAAAGACTTAAATGTTAAAGACTTAAACGTTAAAGACTTAAACGTTAAAGACTTAAATGTTAAAGACTTAAATGTTAAAGACTTAAATGTTAAAGACTTAAATGTTAAAGACTTAAATGTTAAAGACTTAAATGTTAAAGACTTAAATGTTAAAGACTTAAATGTTAAAGACTTAAATGTTAAAGACTTAAATGTTAAAGACTTAAATGGTTAAGAGTTAAATATAAAAGACTTAAATGGTCAAGAGTTAAATATAAAAGAGTTAAATGTTAAAGAGTTAAATGTTACATCAGAGGTGATGATGATGATGATGATGATGGGAATTCGTCGATCCGATCAATAGTCGCTAGTTACAATGGAAAGAAAAAAAAATTCCTATCCATCTCGCGAAGGTCGTTGAATAATCGGTGGACTAAACGGAAAGTCTATGTTCGCGTACTGTATGTGTCGCGCAGAGGGAATTCATAAGTAACCACTGAATTGTACAACAGGACGCCACTTACGAAGGGATGCGACTGGAATAACCAAGGGATCCTCGTCTCAAATCGGGAGGAGGGATAAGCGGACGCACGTTGCATACGCAAAAAGCCTGCCGCTGAATTACGATCGTGTACGTAGGCACCGGTCTAGCCCCTCCCCCTCCCTTGCCCCTCCCCACTCTTGACTCGAATCTTTTTTTTATCCCGATGCGTTTCCTTCGCTCAGTGAGATTTTTGCTACTAGTTCGACTTGTCCGTGACACTCGGCACAACTGTGCTCGTTAGGGCCGCCTGCAATGTGGAGTGTCGCATCGATTATGTGGGCACATTTACATCTCTGCCACTCACTACTCTATCGGATTGGAAATCTACCGAATAAGACAGCTCTGACAACTCTACCAGAAAACATCTCTGCCATATTACGACTGTACCGTATTACAACTCTACACTAATAAAAAAATACGGTTGAATCAACTAAGATTCGGACAGGAACGTTCAACTAAATATTTTATTGGTACAGTTAAAAAATTGCTTGGTGCAACAATTTCTTGGGTGATTTCACCAAAATATTTTTGAGTAATTGAAATATTTTGTTCGTAGAAACTAAATATTTATTTGAACGTCCCTGCTCGAATCTTAGTTCAGTCAACTGTACTTTTTTATCAGTGTACCGAAATCTCTACCAGAACGTAAAAAAACTCTACCACAGTCTAAATAAAACCGTACCGGACTTGAAATAAAACTCTACCGGAATACAAGGCAATCGTCTAGACTTGTATTCCGGTCGTTTTATTTTGATTCTGGTAGAGTTTTTTTTAATCGATATAGTTGGGCAGTCGTCGATGTCGAAAATGTTACGTTCGACTTATCGGTACCGTCAGGTGGGAAAGACAGTGCATAATAATCAAATATGTCCACATTGTTTATAAATAAATCAGAGCTGGGCAAATACCCTAAGTACTTGAAGTACGTATTGAAGTATCAAGTACTCGAAGTACTGAGCGCTGGGTAGTTCTTGAGTACTGATGTATTGAATGCTGGTAGAACTGAGTTGCTGAAGTTCTGAGTACTGAGCACTGACTCGGTACTTGATAATTTGATACGTACTTCAAGTACTTAGTGTATTTGCCCAGCTCTGAAATAAATAATTCTGAAGAGGGCCAGCACATATGGCCCAAGCGTGAAGAAGTTTGGAGGTTCGCACTGTCTTTCCCACCTGAATATGCCGATAAGTCGATCGTAGCGGCAGAATATTTCAAAAAGTTTTTTTTACTTTCTAGTAGAGATTTTGGTTCTAATACGGTAGGGTTGTAATATGGCAGAGATATTTTCTGGTAGAGTTCTGATGTGGTAGAGTTGTTAGAGCAGTCTTTTTTGGTAGAGTTATCATCCGGTCGAGTAGAAATTTTCACGCGTTACATCTGGCCCTGACAAGGTCCTGAGAAGGCCTTATCAGGACCCTATCAGGGCCCGATGTAACGCTCGAAAATTTCTACTCGGGCGGTAGAGTTGTTTTCTGGTAGAGTTGTTATCTGTTAGAGTTGTGAGTGGTGGAGATCAAATGTGGCATTACATGTATTAAAAGAATGTAGAACAATGTCAGTCCACACGATTCCCGTCCGGATATCTCGTAATATGGCAGAGACATTTTTTGGTAGAGTTCTTATGTGGTAGAGTTGTTAGAGATGTCTTTTTTGGCAGAGTTATTATCCTCCTGAGTAGAAATTTTCAATCGTTACATCTGGCTCTGATAAGGTCCTGAGAAGGCCTTATCAAGACCCTATCAGGGCCCGATGTAACGCTCGAAAATTTCTACTCCGGCCGCAGAGTTATTATCCGGTAGAATTGAAATTTTCACGCGTTAAATCTGGCCCTGACAAGGTCCTGAGAAGGCCTTATCAGGACCCTATCAGGGCCCGATGTAACGCTCGAAAATTTCTACTCGGGCGGTAAATTTATTATCCGCTAGAGTTGTTATGCGGTATAGCTGTGAGTGCTGGCGATGTAAATGTGGCATTATATGTATTAAAAGAATCTAGAACAATGTCAGTCCACAGGATTCCCGTCCGGATACATCGACGCGCACATAATGTTATTTTCATGAGTAGCCTGTGGATGAGACACCGGCGCTCGAGTATAAAGTGCATCGCCACCGCGCGGCGGAGTGTGCGTCTCTCTCGAGTCCCACAGGATAATTACCGAGCGCGGCGTTGACTGTAGACGAGTAACACCGGTCGTAGTTGGTTCGTACACGAGGTACCGACTCTCCGCGTACGTGGGCTCTCCGATGCACCTCTCGCAGCCTATTTCACTCGCCGAGCTCGTTCCTCGAGTGCGCCAACGACTCGGCGGTGAAGATCGTTCACCGCTCCGCTCCGACTTTGCGCGAACGGTTCTACCAATATTATTCCAGCGCGAACAATAATACACCATTCTTCATACTCGACATTCGCGTCGCCGCGATGAAACTGCACTTCCGTGTGTTTTCCGCGCGTCGAGTCCGAGTTTTGCACATTCGCGATTTTGCACCCGGATCTGGGACGCGAATTCTTTCTCCGGCTAGTGACCGGGATTTCCTTATTTACACCGCTCACGACGCACCAGCCGTATTTATCGGCGCGATTGTGATTATGATTTTGCGGTGGGAAAAATTACGCGCCAAACTCGCGATACGATCTCTACGACTTTTCCAGACTCTCGGAACAATGTCCCCGTATCCGCATTTGTTTCCGTTAATTGCAGTCGTAGACTCGGATTTTTACGACTACGCTGCATAGACGCATTCCTCTTTTCCTCGTATGGTTCGCTGTAAATGAGGTTGAATGAATTAATGAATGAAAAGTCGCGTATGGCGGATCGGCACGACGTTCTGCGATTGTGAGGATAATTGGGCTGTGGATGCGAGTTCGTTGTACGGAGCTCATTCGTGGCTGAAAATGGGCTAAAAGCGAGAGCGCTTGTTCGGCGAAAAATTATCCGATTTACTCGCTGCCCGTAAGAGACGGCGATGGGATCGTTGAACGGTGTTTCACTCTCGTCAGCCGACTTTGTCGCAACTGCGACGATAACAAAACATTCTGTTTTTCGGGGCGTAGACCGAGAAGACTAATTTGTTGGATTCACCAAAAGTCGCGGTGAGATTCACGGCAACAGTTCAAAGCTGTTATTTTTTTGGTTCAAATAAAGCATTTCTTTTTTAAATTGATTATTTGCTTCAATTTATTCAATATTTGTGGATTGAAATAAACATTTTTGTCGTACCAACCGAATAGACCTTTGAACGTGTGGCAACGCGCATTTGCTTAATCCAACCATTTTTTTTTCCTCAGATAGTAAAAAATAATTTCGTTAAATCGGAATACGAAGTTTTTTGAAAATAGTTTTGTCAAATAATTGACAGACTCGTTTGTTCAGGTTTAAATGTACAAATTAGTATTTTTATTTCCCGTGTTATTAATAATTTTAGTTCGTACTTTTTTTTGTGAAACTTCAAGCCTAGGATGGTGCGATAAAAAAATTGACAAATAAAAAATTGTGGGCTTTTGTGGACAACAAGTTGTTGTAAAAAGTGAAAACTTTTTTTTACTGCGAAGTGTGACAATATCGGAATGGGCAAATTTTCAGGAGAATTATTTCTCTTCGAGGTTCAACATTGTAGACGCGACATGTGGAACCGAGCGGTTCATTCGGACTGTATAAATAGAAAAGGGAAAAAAATCGATAACGCGGCCTGTTTACCGTCAATATTTGGGACGTTCTCATTCGGAGGCTTTCCTTTCACAAACATTCGTAAGTGCACGGTACACGGATGAAGCTGTTGCGGCGCCATTCTTCGATTTTTTTCACCCCCACAATTGTGGCACATGCTTCCTTTGTTTAATGACCGAGTTTCCATGCCCATCGTTCATGGAGCATTAATAGCGCAACATAAATTTATCGATTTCGGTCGAATCGTCGCCGTAAGCTCCGTTAATCGGTGTTCGCTTAAGATAATCCTTGCACTGAGAAAACGAAATGGTTGGATTAAGCAAATGCGCGGTGAGATACGTTCAAAAGTGTGTTTTTTTGGAAGAACAAAAATGTTTGTTTCAATCGACAAATTTGGAATAAATTGAAGCTAACAATCGTTTAACAAAACAATGCTTTATTTGAACCCAACAAATCGGAGCTTTGAACGTATGTCAACGCGAATTTTGGATAATCCAACCAATTTTTTTTTCTCGGTGTGCGAATAGTGTTCACTTCGAATAAGTTTCAGAGAAATGGGAGGGAATTGCAAACACTTGTGGATGGTATAAAAATCTGAAAAAAATCAAGCATATTAAAGGTGCTATAGAGATTAATTTTGCATAATAATAATTCTAAAATTAATGAAATTATGAACAAATTAATGAAAAATAAAATTGCTCAACAAATCTCCCGAAAACCTAACTTTGATTTTTTCAGATGTTTAAATTCACCTTGAATTTTGTGACTTTCTACATATGAAAAAATTTTTCATATGAAAAACTTTTCCCATATGAAAAAAAATTCAAGGTGAATTTTAAAAATCGGAAAACATTCATACGTATTCAGAAAAGTGAACGAATCATTTTCATAAAAAACAAAGTCAGGTTTCCGAGAGTTGTTGAACAATTTTTTATTAACATTTTGGAATTATTATTACGTAAAATTAATCTTTTCAGTAGCTTTAATATGCTTGATTTTTTTTCAGACTTTAATACCATCCACAAGTTTTTGCAATTCCCTCCCATTTCTCTAAAACTTATGCAAAGTGAACACTATTCGCAAGGACTACCTTAAGCACTCCGTGATTAATCAACGCTATCACGAGCCGCTTAATTTTACAAGTGGCTCGCGAACTCGTGCACGACTAAAATAAAAAAAAAATGTGAATTTCTACTTCGTCCTCAATCGATCGAGTGCCGAAGCGAGACTCATCAGTTTAGCTTGCCGTGCTTCACCGAGCCAATCGCGCTCAATAACTGTACAATAAATAATAGAGCGAATCGGGGAGTAGGAAGAAGAACGATCATTGTCGTAGATAAATTTATTCGACGTGTTTGCGCGACGTTGAGGCTTTCCCTACGCGTCCATAAGCGAAGAGGACGCGCTTCGAACGGTCTCGCGTTCGTTTCGAGAAACTAGGACAGTGACTGTGCCGCTATACCCCCCCCCCCCCACACACACACACACACACACACGCACGCACACATATTCATTTTTGACACGGCAAAACGAATGGCTTTATAAATCACGCGAGACGAGATTGAAGCCTGACGAGAGAAGGAAGTAGGCAAAAGAGAATCCTCCTTACCTCCTGGACCCAGGCCTGTTGCTTGATCGGCGCATCCGGGGCGATCGCCACTCTTCCGGCACTTCTTTGCTTGTACTCGTGCAGTATCGGAATCTTGGAGTTTTTGTCGGTCGAGGACAGGACGACTTCTCGTTCGATCTAGAATTATTCATCGATGGATTCATTGTTATGGCCAGCGTCATCGAATTTTTTTAGACCGTAGGGTCAACAGTTGATTCGATAGATTTGGCAACCAATAAAGTTGCAACATTTTTGTTCATCGATGCGAATATAATCTTTTCTATTGTATTCTATTTTTCCTTGCATTGCATTTTTATTCTTATTTTTTTCTTATCGTGTTATTTGCAGTTGTCTTTTTGGATTGTAAGGATTGTTTGTATCTTGATGCACGGTGATGCATTTAGGGGGCTTAGGACCCAAAACACGAAATAAACGAATCTATCTATCTACAAATAATTGGATCTCTCGGCGTCGTATGTAATGTTAAGAAAAAGCGTCACCGAATTTTTTTAGACCGTAGGGTCAACAGTTGATTCGATAGATTTGGCAACCAATAAAGTTGCAACATTTTTGTACATCAACGCGAATATAATCTATTCTATTCTATTCTAGTTTTTCTTGCATTGTATTTTTATTTATTTTTTTTCTTATATTATTTTATATTATTTTTTTCTTATCATGTTATTTGCAGTTGTCTTTTTGGATTGTAAGGATTGTTTGTATCTTGATGCACGGTGATGCATGTAGGGGGCTTAGGACCCAAAACACGAAATAAACGAATCTATCTATCTGTAAATGATTAGATCTGTAGGCGTCGTATGTAATGTTAAGATAAAGTCGTATGAGACTTAAGCCTACAACTCATGACTTCATTTTTTTTTTACCTTTAAACTCATGAGTGGGGTTCTAAGGCAGCCCACGCTTTTCTCGATTATAAAACCGGTCCTATGCTGATAAACAGACTTTCTCATACATGGTTTTCTTCGTTTTTTCATAATGAAGAAGATCGTGTACGAGAAAGCTGACATTATTTACATTTAGTCAATGAAAAACGTATTCGAAAACTGGAAACCGCAAAAAGTCAGCAGAGCTCATTTTTTCGCGTAAGCGTGGGCGCGTTCGGACCCCAGTGATGAGTTGCAAGGATAAGGTTGTACTTGCAAAAAGTCTGACCCCACGGAATTTTTGAAAATTGCGTTTTCAGTTAAGAAGAAAACGTAATTTTCAAAAATTACACAACATTTTGAAAAAATCCATACGTATTCAAGAAAATTAACAAATTATTTTTATAAAATGTACATTTTTTTTAGTTTTATAGAATGAACAAAAAGTTAAGTTGCCGAGGATTTGTTGAACAATTTTTTTTTCATTCCTTTGTTAATAACATTTTGGAATTATTATTATGCAAAATCAATATTTTCAGCACCTTCCATATGCTTGATTTTTTTCCAGATTTTTATCCCATCAAAAGGTGCTTGCAATTCTCTCTCAATTCTCTCTGAACTCACGTGAGGTCGAACAGTCCGCTAGTACGACCTTAATATACTGACACTGGAATGTTGTATGCATACACTAGTATATTGAATTTCGTGTATAATTGTGATGAAACATGAAGTACATTGAAAACTGTAGAACTATTAATAATTCACTCTTTAATAATTTACTACAAAATTGCTTTTATTCCAACCAATTTATTTTAATTCCCTGTAAAAAGGATATTAATTTTTCATCAGAACTGTACATTCAATTTAATGCACCGTAATGTTCCAGTCCGGTACGTTTAAAATTAATAATTTGCTTTAACAATGTAAGCGAGCCAAGTCCGAGAATGGAAGAGTGACGCGCGGTACACCCGAACGGCTATCGTAATGCCGTTTCCGGTAAACGGTATATGTAACAACAGCGGTAGTCTGGTACGACGTAGCAGGTACGTCGAGCGCGGGCAAACGATGCCTTTGTCTCTTTCTTCCTTCTCCTAATCTCTATAAAAGAGCGGAGTATGAGAATATTCCCAAGAATCGTTAAGGGGGGCAACAAGAGAAGTAGCAGAGGCGCAGCGTACGCCGAACCGATCCTCAAAGATTTAACCGTACGTAGAGTAACGCGAGTCAGGCAGCTTTGTCTCTCGCCCGCTCTCTTCACCGGGCTGCTCGCGTGCCAGCGGCGTACTCGTATTTGATTGGGTAACACATAGCGTTAATCAAACTTAAGGTACCTATGTCGGCACGCCGCAGTCATAGACTTTACAGACTTTATGTCTATATGACATAAAAAAAATATTATATGTGGTACTCTGCATCAATAACATTATAAACAATAATAGAGCATCGATGAAGATTTTTCGCAATCAGATTAAACCGATTATTTGTAAGCAGATTATTTGTTTTCTGTGGATTTGACTTTATTTTTACGTCAGTTTGGTTGGGAAACGTCATTTGGCCCGAAACCGTGCACTTTTATCGCAGTTCTTTTGAACATTAGTCCAGTGACTTCACTTTTTTTTTGTTGCGCATCAATTCCTGATTGATTCGCGAGTTCGTAGTACTTAATATTCTTTCTCTATCTTTGATTTAAGTATGTTAATTCTCGATTTGAAGATCAATTTCGCCAGCTCTCCCTTAAGCGCCGTCTAAAAAGACCGATTTTCAACATCTAATTATTAATTCAAACGTTCGGTAAAAGCCTTCGTAGATTTTGCACAAGTAAAATTTGATATTTAAATTACAACATGTGAAAAGTTTATGCACACGACTTTGGATTGCCTTCGCGCCATAACTACAATAAGAGATCATTACCGGAAACTTGTTACTGTGCGTCTGAAGATTAGCCGTTGGCTGATTCTGATTAGAAGTTTGCTCTTCGCCGTATAGCGGTGGCATCCTGTATTCGGGTCCAGGTCCGGTCAGTCCGGAGTCGCTAGTTCTGCCCTCCTTCTCGAACCCGCCGTCAGTATTATCGGCGTAAATCCCAGTAGCGATTCTATCGGCTATCGAACGCTGCGTCTGCCTGGGCGTTGACTCGTCGTGTCCCTGACAGTTTTTATTGCGATGATTGTTCGGCACCGGCTTCGGCGCTGGCACCGATTTGTAGGAATCCTCTTCATCTGGAACATGCCAAGCAATTAATTAGCTCGACACTCGTCCAGAGTTGAGCGACGCTTCTCGGCTGTTCCGGGGGGGAAAACGGTTCCGAGATTAATTCAGTCGAGAACGTCGTCGCCTAGCGATAATTTTATCATTAAGGTAGCTATGTCGCTTCCCGCTCATCTCGCATAAGTTATCGAAAAGAAAGTGAATATTGCAAGTACTTCTCGATGGTATAAAAATCTGAAAAAATTAATTCATATTAAAGGCACTGAAAAGATTCATTTTGCATAATAATAATTCCAAAATGTTATTAACAAATTTATGAAAAAACTAATTGTTTAACAAATTACCCGGCAAAACAACTTGTTTTTAAATTGAAAATGATTCATTTATTTTTCTGAATACGTATGAATTTTTTCAGATTCTTCACGTAGTTTTGATTTTTGTGTTTTTTCAGACATTTTTTCCATATAATAAAATTAAAAAATCAAAGCTAATTGAAAAATCTGAAAAAATTCATACGTATTCAGAAAAATAAACGAATCATTTTCATAGAAAAAAAAGTTGTATTGTCGGGCAATTTGTTAAACAATTAATTTTTGATTAATTTGTTAATAACATTTTGGAATTATTATTGTGCAAAATTAATCTTTTCAGTATCTTTAATCTGCATGAATTTTTTCAGATTTTTATATAATCGAGAAGTACTTGCAATATTCGCTTACTTTTCTCGAACTTATGCGAGATGAGCGGGAAGCGACATAGCTACCTTAAGTTGGCCCTAATTAAACCGTCCTCCCGAGTTCATCCCGTTAGCGTTGATACCTTGATGCTGATTCTGTCGTCTTAGACGGTTCTCCTGCTTCACTTTGCGAACTGTCGTGGCCATCGCGTTTTGGCTGACCATATCTGAGGAGATGGATCTTCCGAACCACTCCCCGTAGGTTTTGCACCCAATCAACAAACTGTTTTTTTTTAATTTTTATGGACCACCCACTTTCCACCACTAATCCCTCGAACGGTTATCGGGACAAAACTTAAGGCGCACTCGAACACCTCCGGAGTCCAAGTGCGATTGGGATTCGGCTCGAATTGTACGGGGAATTCGTTGGAATCGGACTCGTGCCGCCGTAGCAACCACCCCAACGAGCCTCTTGGCGGTACTGAAAGACACAAAACTTTCCATTGAGTGAACGTCCGCAGGTTCCGCCGTTCTGACTTGGCTTCCGGTATCATCCCACCACGCTCGCAGCGTCGTTGCTACAGCATAACGCGGCTGAGAAGACACTGGGATAATTTATTCCGGGGCCCGTACACCGTCTTGGTACGTGATAATAGTTGCCTTCTTTTTCCGATGTACGCCGCTGCACCTTTGGCTACCTCGAACGAATGCAGCCGCCGACGCGAGCCCGGACCTCGTGGACCGAGAAGTACGGAACACGTGAACCCGATCCGATGTACCCTTAATCTATTCTGGACACCGGATCGAATCTTCAATATTACACGTTGTTATACACTTTAACGTTATAGCGACTGACAAAAGTCCCGCAATAGCGAGAATGTGCATTCTCGGGACAAATTTGATATTTGAAAAATGTTTTTTTATGTATCTTTCGGATGTACTTCTTATTCATGCGGCAAGTTCAAATTTGTCGCTGCTTCATTTTCGATAATTATCGTGTCGTCCTGCTAAATTCTTTTTGACGAGTGGCGAGTTCACTCTGCGAGATAATTTTTTTTTTGTGTATGCCGTTTTTTTGGAATTAAGATTTACTGTGGCAAGTCTCAACGATTGAGACTTGTGACAGTAAATCTTAATGACAAAACAAGTAGTGCACAAAAAAATAAAATCGACGATTTCCACGATGGAAATCGCCGATTTATCGACCAATCGTAAACAACGTGGAATATCACAAGCTCCGTGTTATGGAGAATATAAATTGTCGTGAAAAATGTGATATTTAAAAAATAGGATTTTAAACATCTTTCGGATGTACTTCATACCTATGCGGCAAGTTCAAATTTGTTGCTCTTTCATTTTTGATAATTATCTGTGTAGTCCGATATGCGTTCCGCTAAATTCTTCTTGACGAGTGGCAAGTTCGCTCTGCGAGATAATTTTATTTTTTTGTGAATGACTTTTTTTTGTTAGAATTAAGATTTACTGTGACAAGTTTCAATCGTGGAAATCGGCGATTTATCGACCAATCGTAAACAACGTAAGACACTACAAGGTCGGTGATACCGAGAATATAAATTCTCGTGAAAAATGTTATGTTTAAAAAATATTTTTTTTATATATCCTTCGGATGTACTTCTATAAAAATGTCTTGCTATTTCATTTTCGATAATTCTCCGTGTCGTCCGATATACGTTCTGCTAAATTCTTCCTGACGAGTGGCAAGTTCGCTCTACTAGATAAATTTTCTTTTTTCTGCCTGGCTTTTTTTCTCCTGGAATTACGATTTACTGCGACAAGTCTCAATCGTGGAAATCGGCGATTTATCGAGCAATCGTAAACAACATGAGACACTACCTCTTCGTCTATGGGGTGTATCCCATTAATACGTGGAAAAGCCAGCGAGCGGGTATACTCGTACACTTGTATCGAGCACGCAGGTTCTCATCCTATTTTCTCGTACACAGTGCCCGAGTATGTGACTTGTATCTCAAGAGTTTTTTCCAAACCCGTCGACCGAGTCGTTCCGCGGGAGAATCGTGCAACGTGGCAATAAGGAGCTCTCGCTTACGATGCTTGTAGTAGGTACTCCGTACGGGGAACCACGCCTGGCTGATTCCAAACTCGAGTGCGCCTACCGGCCGAGAGTACCCCGGTCGAGCATAGACTGCTTCCACTAATGCCCCTGGCTTCGGCTTTATATCTTCAATATTTTTAATAGTCGACCTTCGGTCGCTCCTCTATGCAAACACATACATATACATATACATATACATATACATATACATATACATATACATATACATATACATATACATATACATATATACATATACATATACATATACATATACATATACATATACATATACATATACATATACATATACATATACATATACATATACATATACATATACATATACATATACATATACATATACATATACATATACATATACATATACATATACATATACATATACATATACATATACATATACATATACATATACATATACATATACATATACATATACATATACATATACATATACATATACATATACATATACATGAAGTATAGTTTGAGATGACAAATACCCATATATGTACACATACTCATATACCCATATACCCCTTGCCCATATATATATATATGTCCTCCATACCTCTATATACATATTTATGTGTATATATATTCGGGTAAAGAGCTGACTAAGTAGCATATTTTTGCCGATAAAGTAGGCCCTATACAGATAATGCAGGGACTTTGGGATTAATTCTACAGCGTACTTTCTCACGGGCCACTCGAGCGTCTCCGAACGGTCGTCCGAGACGGGCCACCGGCTCGTTCGCCGCAACATCTCTTATTAAATTTAATATTATATTACCGTAGCGTACGGGAAGTTTTTTTTAGAAAGCCTGCATTGCAAACCTCGTTGCAGTGTCGCTTACTCAAGATACCTTTTATTTTTCCCCCCACGGTCGATGGTCATTGTGCGCATACGAAACAAGACCCCCGCACTCCTATCGCCATTAATCCTCTAGGTTTATCTCCGCCGTTCGCCGCATCCCTTCTGAAATGCACTCGCAGCCATGTGCGTGTTCCCTCTCGCCGGCAAGACTCTTCCTTTTTATCTCCCTCTCCGAGAGCTCCTCCAACAGACTCTAATTTAGTTTCCCTCCCCTTCGATTACCGACGACGAACAGGACGACGGCCAATTGCCGGGGAGATTTTCCCCGTCCCGCCGAGATCGACCACTGACAACTGATACCTGGTACCTTTCGCTAACGCGCTCGTAATGTTACCCCGAGGCATCGACCCTATCTTCCTCCATAATCGTTCCGGAAGAGGTTTACTTCGTTTTGTATATCGTTCAATAGCATAAATCCACCTATCTTCATATTTTTCATAAATAGACGTGTTTTTTTTTCTTATCATTTTTTTTATTTTTATATTTTATTATAGAACCGCTATGAAATTATGGCCGGTGCTTCAAAACACTTTGCACCGCTAAAATGGCCGCTGCGAGGTAATCCAGCCCACCTGACAAGTTACTTTCCACGCAGCACGCTGGAATCTCATTCTCGTAACGTGTCCATTATGAGCACCTCGCGTTTTTCTCCTCGTACGCCTGTTCTTATTATTTATTATTATTATTATTGTTGTTGTAGACGCGTATCGAAACTTCGGGCCGTGCTGGTCATCTGGCCGGCTCTCCGCGTCTAGCATCTGCCGCTACCGGCAGGACGGCTGTACCGACATAACTGTACTTTGTGCCCTGCAACATTCGCTGTGCACTTCGAGTACTTCTACGCGTATTCCCAACTCGAATATACCATCGATGCGGACCGCGTGAATTTTCATGTTTCTGTCCGATGTTTGCGTATCTCCGTTATGTAAGGAAGAGCGGGGCAAAATGGGACAGTGAGGCAAAAGGGGACAATGCGCAGTAAAAAAAGTTTGTACTTTTTACAACAACCTATTGTCCACAAACGAGCACCATTTTTTATTTGTTAATTTTCTAGTTTTAGAAACAAAAGTTTAAACTGAAATTGTCAATGACGCGGGAAATAAAGGGACAGGTTTGTATATTCAAATAAGTGACTCAACCAGAAAAAAAAATTATTTGACGGCCACCTCTTATTCAGTTTAAGTAAAATATTTATTTGTTTTAAATAAATATTTATTCAAATTAAGGAAATTGTTACTTAAATGAAATACATATTTATTTACATCATATAAATATTTTACTTAAACCAAATAAATGGTGGCCGTCAAATAAATTATTATGTTTAACAAAATAATTTTTCCGAAATTTCGCATTCCGATTTTACGAAATTATTTTTTACGGTGTGGGCAAAAAGGCAATTTTTCAATGATTTTTGGATGAGTCAGTGGGGCAAAACGGGGCGAGAAATCCGAATGCGTCGATGGGGCAAAACTGGTCATCTAAAAGTTATTGGAAATGTTCGTTTTGCTCCATTGTCCCATTTTGCCCCGCTCTCCCCATCTCGTTATCAGAGACACTTAGCAAGCCGTTCTCGCCCCGTAGGCGAGTTGGAAGACGATCCTAGTAATGTATGGATTGCGTTCGCCAAAAGGGCGTACGGGAGCCGATGGGGAAAAAAAGAATCACCGGACGACGACTTGGCAATCCTCACCGTCGCACGCTCGAATTAATATTAATTGCTCGGACCGGTCGGATCTCGATTATTATAGAACCGGTTGGTCGGCTACTCGATTTTGCCTTGAACGATCTAGGATCCCGTCTCGGCTCTATGCTACATAGTACGGATCCGTAGTGTAGTACACATGTATACCGATGCTTCGCTCATAGAACGCTACAGCGCACTCTACAAGTCCCCCGAGGGAGCAGCCGTACCCTACTGTAGACACTCGAGAGAATTGCAAAGTCCTGGACGCGTTTTGCGCTATGCATTATTGGTCTCCTCCGAGACAGCCGTCTCGAACGGCTAATGGGTCAACTCGCGTGCCGATATCCGGCTCATTTGCATGATCCCCAGTCGAGAAGAGAAACGAGTAAGGGTCGAATTTCACGACGTTAGTTCAAACTTAAGATTGATGTTTAACCACATTGCGTGCTTAAGACCTATCTTAAGTTTGACCTTAAGTCTGAACTAAAATTCGATTGTCGGTCCAGTTTGATCTTAAATTTGGAGTCCAGTTTGAACTTAAGATGAAACTTAAAGAAATTAAGAACGAAATTAAAAACGAACTTAAATACGAAATTAAGACCGAACTTAAGCATGAAATTGAGACCAAACGTAAACATGAAATTAAGACCAAACTTAAGCATGAAATTAAGACCGAACTTAAGCATGAAATTAAGACCAAACTTAAGCATGAAATTAAGACCGAACTTAAGCATGAAATTAAGACCGAACTTAAGCATGAAATTAAGACCGAACTTAAGCATGAAATTAAGTTCCATCGGAGGTTCGTTCTTAACTTTGAACTTAAAATAGATCTTAGGCATGCATAAAGTTCGAGCCAAACTTCGATCTCAAGAGCAATCTTAAGTTCAAACTAACTATTAGATTCAACTTGAGTGCGAACTTACGATCAAAGTTAAGTTCGAACTTGACATCAAATTTAAGCACGCAATCAAGTTCGAACCGTGGTTCGATTTTAACTTCGAACTTAAAATCGATCTTAAGCATGCAATGTAGTTCCAGTCAAACTTCGATCTTAACTTCGAAGTTATAATAAATCTTAAGCATGCAATGAAGTTCGAGATGAACTTCAATCTTAAGTTCGATCTTAAGTCCAAGCTAACGTCTTAAAATTAGACCCTAAGAGGCATCATACCGCTGCCGTTGGGACGGCATTAGTTTTATCGAGGCACCTTACCGCAGTGCTGTCGAAGAGAGCCGCCTCTTCCACCGTGGTATACGACCTACGAGCCGTTCTTGCTGCACGTACATAGCGTACGAGGGGCTCCTCGAGTCAGTGTACTCGCGGGCCCTCGGGACTCGCGAGGACTTACGAGCCTCAGAGCGCGTGGGTTCCGGAGCAACGAACGTCGGGAGAAAGGGAACGAGCGGACGACGTGTATAGAAAAGATTTTCTTCAAACTATTCAACTCGCGGAACGAGCGATTCACGCCGATGCGTGTATAAACTGTTGGGCACGGCAACTCAAATATCTCAATTTTCACGCTACGATTCCGATGGGTTTCGCAACTCCGACGACTCGGCAAATCCAATCGAAATTCGACGATGGAGCCCGAGACGGGCCCTGCGGGACGGTTTATTTGGAAGTAACGTTTTCTCTTTTTTTAACAGACGGAAGAGCCTCGTCGTGCGTGTCGGCCAAACGGATGTTAGTCATCCGCTCCCTTCGGATTACGCGGCGCCCGAATCTTCGACGGTTTGGCATCTCATAGACGAATCCACGATTATGTTATTTATTTATTTATTTATTTATTTATTTATTTATTTATTTATTTATTTATGTATTTATTTATTTATTTATTTATCGACGGGCTAAACCCTTTTACAAAAGATAAAATATAGCCTGTTTGATTTACCGAGTATAATACGTAAATTACATAATTAACATGTGAAAACATTTTGATATCGCTGTGCATTGCACGCTACATATAAAGTACCACATCTAAGTCACATAATGCATAGCGCGAAGAATGCAGTTCAGCACAATTTGAACTCCCCAAAGACCTTCCATGTAGTAGTAGTTTATTTTCCACCGTATGGCTTCAATCGCCTTTTACAACCCATCTCTCACATCATCTTATAACAAAAAGATAAGTAGAAAGAACTTATCTTATAGGAACCATGGCACAGAATTTAGGAACTATAGTTAATACCGCTTCTGTGCATGTTTTAACCTAGTATCACCTTTTGTACATAGATCCTTTCTACATGTATCCTTAATGTTATGATATTGTACTCCCAAAGACCTTCCATGTATTCATTTCATTTATCGTTGTTCTCCCATTACGTTAAAAAAAAAACAATTTTTGAAGATTTTAGGGCCAAAGTACCCAAAACAGTCCGAAGCAGTCGCAGCTCTTTGAGCCAGTTTAAATCTGGCGCACAAGTGCTACATAATAATTTTTACTTTTTAATTTTTTTTTAATTAAAAATTATTTTTTTTAAAGTGCTACATAATAATTTTTACTTTTTTATTTTTTTTTAATTAATTTTTTTTTTTTTTTTAAATGGTGCATAATAATTTTCATAGCTTACCTGTCTCGTCGAATCTCAAGTGAACGACCCGACACTGTTACGTTCATCCACCCAGCGCGCCCCGACAATGGTACACATTCCCCGCTCTTCCGTTTCCACTGTTCGCACTTAGCACGCAACTCAAGAATCGCACTCCGGCGCACGATCGCTATCAGTCACCGGATCGACGCCGAAATTTCGACAGTCCGCCGCAGCCGCGATCGATCCCTCACGCAGTTTCGCGCAAGCACACAACCGACCCAACGACAATCCTCAGCATCGACACTTGCCATAGATCTTTATCACTGCTCGATTCTCCCGCATTCCAAGGCGTTCAACCGGCGCCCGGGCTTTTTCCAGGTATCGCTCCGCTCTGTCCGGCTCGGGCCTCTCGGGTACTCTCTATACACACATACACACACATACATACATACATATATATATAGTCCAAGGTACTTGCGGCACTGTAAAACAAGCAGCGATTAATCCAAGCGAGCGCCGCACGCGCGCCTTCTTCTCCGAATCGGGGAAAAATCCCTCGTTCTTCTCCGCCGAGTTAAACACGCAGGTGTCGGTGAGCGACGAGCTGAGTCGAGGAACGTCGAACGATTCACGAACTATCCGCGCACTGCCGATCTACGGTTTTGCCCACGAGTCCCTTCCGCGACGGGGAGGGGGGGGAAAAAAATTTGATATTTATCGTATCGATTCGCGATCCGCACCGACGTATGGCGCCCGATAGATCCGTACGGATCCGATGACTGACGCGCCGAGGAAGCGTGTGGCTGGTGTAGCTGGGACGGTGCAGCCTCGCGGCCCGGCTTCCTCGCTGACGCCAGGTGGGAGTAAGGGGAATATACATATATAGTGTTTTACAGGCGTGGAAGAGGACCGAGAAAGCGGCGGCGAGGGCCGTAAGTATATGTGCACGACAACGGCAAACCGACTCGAGCACTCTCGATTAACCGAACGGCCCCACCTCACTGTCTCCTCTCCCGGCCGGGATCTACGCAAAGGTTTTACTGTCGCCTATCGGCCTGTCGCCCGTCGTCCGCTGCAGCCCGGCACAGCAGTTCCCTCGGGTTCTCTCCGCTCTCTCGCTCGAGAAACTGGTATACCTCGGAATTGTTGGCTCGTCGGGCCGCTCGCTCGTTCCCCATTGGCTGGGAGAGCTCGGCCCGAGCACGCTGTGTACACGCACATCCTGTCCGAAGCGTGCAAGACGCGCTCGGGAGAGAACCTTACGCCGCGCGAACGAAATTCACCTGCCGGGCCGCGGGAAATACCTACGTTACCGACCCTCCGCACCTGTGATCTGCGTACCGGGCTGGAGGATCTCGAATCTCGTGTGGAGTTGTGTTGAGTTTTTTTTGTTTGTTCACAGCTGCTCGCGCGTGTCTGACCCTTTGGAGATGAGGCTTAGGGTCGGATTTTAAGACGGGAGGTTGAAGTTCGGGGCGGGCTTGAGATCGGATTTATGATCGATGATTGGATCGAACTTAAGATTAAAGTCAAGTTCAAAGTTAAGATTAAAGTCAAGTTCAAATTTAAGATCAAAGTCAAGTTCAATGTTAAGATCAAACTCAAGCTCAAAGTTAAGATCAAATTCAAGTTCAAAGTTAAGATCAAAGTTAAGATCAAAGTTAAGTTTAAACTTAAGATCAAACTCAAGTTCAAACCGAAGATCAAACTCAAGTTCAAACCAAAGATCAAAGTCAAGTTCAAAGTTAAAATCAAACTCAAGTTCAAAGTTAAAATCAAACTCAAGTTCAAAGTCAAGTTCAAACTTAAGATCAAACTCAAGTTCAAACTTTAGATCAAAGTCAAGTTCAAACCCAAGTTCAAGCCCAAGATCAAACTTAACATCAAACTCAAGTTCAAATTTAAGATCAAACTCAAGTTCAAATTTAAGATCAAACTCAAGTTCAAATTTAAGATCAAACTCAAGTTCAAATTTAAGATCAAACTCAAGTTCAAACTTAAGATCAAACTCAAGATCAAACTCAAGATCAAACTTAACATCAAATTCAAGTTCAAACTAAGGTTCGATCATAAGTTCAAGCTAAGGTTCGATCATAAGTTCAAACTAAGGTTCGATCTTAAGTTCTAACTTAAGATAAATCTTAAGTACGCGATAAAGTTCGTGACAAACTTTGATATTAAGTTCGATCTCAAGTTCAGACTAATGTCTTAAAATTCGACCCTTAGACTGCTGCAGAGATCTCCGAATTCAGCGATAGCCAAGTTTCGACGATTCGTCCATTCACTCCCTTCCCGATTATCGGTCTTGATCGTGTTCTGAAATCGGGAGGGTGAGGATTCATTATTTTTACTCGAACACAAAGGACCTGTTTCCTCGCACCTCGGATCAGTTACAAAGGAACTGTTTCCTCGCGTATCTTCGTTTTCATTTTGCCCGTCAAGCGTCTCGCGCTCGTCGTAGTTGTTGGCACATGTATGCGCCCCACTCGGTCACATATTTTTTTTGTTACAATAACAAAGGCTCTTTGTCACGATAGCAAATCGCTCCAAGCGAAAAATATTGCTATAGTTACAAGCTGGTTTTGTTAACCCGATACTAACAAACTAGATATGTTTGGTAACAAAAATCTTGCTGTACACAGTAAAAAAATGGTGTGCTTTTTACAACAAGATTTATTGTCCAGAAGCGTCCACAATCTTTTATTTGTTAATTTTCTAGTTTTACAAACAAAAGTACAAACTAAAATTGTCAATGACACGGGAAATAAAAGGACAAGTTCGTATTTTCAAATAAGTTACAAACTCGTTTGTCACTCACTTAACAAAATTATTATTACAAAATTTCGCATTCCAATTTTACGAAATTTCGCATTCCAATTTTACGAAATAATTTTTTACTGTGTACCAACAAATTTGTTTTCTCCGTGCGGTGCCCTCTCGAATGATTAATTATTCGAGCGCGATGAGCTGTCGAAGAATCGAGTGTGGAAGCTCTGCTTGCCGAATTTGCAGGCTTTCGCTGCTCTTTCAATACTGACCCTTACATCGTCCAATATTCATCTCCGTCCCTCGACTCACTTTTCCTTCACCGACTGCCGATAAGGCTCCCCAATGAATAAATCCGTTGCTGCGCAGAAGTAAAAATGATTGAAAACAGTGGATCAGGGAGGTCGGGATATTTTGTGGAAGCGAAGACGAGCGAGCAATTTAGCGTGGCGAGAAACGCGAAGAGGAGAGCACGAAGATGCGAGAAGTGTACCTGCGGCCTGCGGCGGAGTAGAAACCCGGGAGCGACGGGGGTTCCATGATACACGGCCATTATGAGCCGGTGCATTTTCTCACGGGATCTACCCTGGCTCTAATTATATGTCTAGCCTTGCTCCTGAAACCTACGGCTTCATTGCTAAATATTCTCCGAGCGCCATCGCAACCGTTGCCAGGCTCGGGTTCGCCAAAAAATAATAATTTCTCCTTTGGCTTTCGCTCTCCGTCTCTCTCGGGCTCTCTCGCGTTCCCGCTTTCCCGCGAACCCCTCGCCCCAAGGGTCGAGCGCGGTTGATAGCTCCGGCGAAAAGAGTTTTCGGGCAGAGTCATTTTTATGCCTCGTGGCGTTCACCGAAACTTTGACCGATAGTTGTACTACGGTGGAGCCACAGCATTTTTGCGGCACTACAATTGGCCGAGAGTCGTCGGTCCGAACGCACTTCGTCCGAATGCCAAACTTTCGAAACTTTGTTTTGCTGAATCGTCAAACTGCTGAATCGTTACTTTTTCGAATTGTCAAATTTACGAAACTTTATTGTTACGAATCTTTCTTTCAGGGAACGTCACTCTTCGGAAATAGTCATTGGCCAAATTTTATTCTTACGAATCGTAAATGTAACCGAACGCCATTTTCCCGAATAATAATTTCACCGAGCGTAATTTTTCCGAATCGCTAAACTTCCAAACGTTAAGTCGCCGAATCGTCAATCGACCGAATAGTCATTCGTCCGAATGGCCATTGGTACGAATAGTCGTTGATAGGAATAGTCTTTGGTACGAATAGTCTTTGGTACGAATAGTCGTTGATAGGAATAGTCATTGATAGGAATAGTCATTGATAGGAATAGTCATTGATAGGAATAGTCATTGATAGGAATAGTCATTGATAGGAATAGTCATTGATAGGAATAGTCATTGATAGGAATAGTCATTGATAGGAATAGTCATTGATAGGAATAGTCATTGATAGGAATAGTCATTGATAGGAATAGTCATTGATAGGAATAGTCATTGATAGGAATAGTCATTGATAGGAATAGTCATTGATAGGAATAGTCATTGATAGGAATAGTCATTGATAGGAATAGTCATTGATAGGAATAGTCATTGATAGGAATAGTCATTGATAGGAATAGTCATTGATAGGAATAGTCATTGATAGGAATAGTCATTGATAGGAATAGTCATTGATAGGAATAGTCATTGATAGGAATAGTCATTGATAGGAATAGTCATTGATAGGAATAGTCATTGATAGGAATAGTCATTGATAGGAATAGTCATTGATAGGAATAGTCATTGATAGGAATAGTCATTGATAGGAATAGTCATTGATAGGAATAGTCATTGATAGGAATAGTCATTGATAGGAATAGTCATTGATAGGAATAGTCATTGATAGGAATAGTCATTGATAGGAATAGTCATTGATAGGAATAGTCATTGATAGGAATAGTCATTGATAGGAATAGTCATTGATAGGAATAGTCATTGATAGGAATAGTCATTGATAGGAATAGTCATTGATAGGAATAGTCATTGATAGGAATAGTCATTGATAGGAATAGTCATTGATAGGAATAGTCATTGATAGGAATAGTCATTGATAGGAATAGTCATTGATAGGAATAGTCATTGATAGGAATAGTCATTGATAGGAATAGTCATTGATAGGAATAGTCATTGATAGGAATAGTCATTGATAGGAATAGTCATTGATAGGAATAGTCATTGATAGGAATAGTCATTGATAGGAATAGTCATTGATAGGAATAGTCATTGATAGGAATAGTCATTGATAGGAATAGTCATTGATAGGAATAGTCATTGATAGGAATAGTCATTGATAGGAATAGTCATTGATAGGAATAGTCATTGATAGGAATAGTCATTGATAGGAATAGTCATTGATAGGAATAGTCATTGATAGGAATATTCATTGATAGGAATAGTCATTGATAGGAATAGTCATTGATAGGAATAGTCATTGATAGGAATAGTCATTGATAGGAATAGTCATTGATAGGAATAGTCATTGATAGGAATAGTCATTGATAGGAATAGTCATTGGTATAAATAGTCATTGATAGGAATAGTCATTGGTGCGAATAGTCATTCATCCGAGTCGCCAAACTAAATAATATTAGTGTAGTCTAGTCTAGTCTACTGAATATGAATCGCAGATATTCAGTACGAATCGATTCGAATAAATGACTTTTCGGATAAATAATTGTACTTTCGTCAAAATTGTGTGGCTCCTACTCCGGTCTTGTTGGATCGACGATTAACTTGGTTCAATGAATCTCAGAATTTTCGTATCCAATATTTTACATATGGAATTCAGAAATCGATATAAGCAAATTCACTGATAAAGAAGCTTCTTGAGAAAATCGTTGATGAGCTCAATCAATAAATTGTATCGAATTTTCGGACAGTGTTTAAAGTTTGATGGAGATAGGGCAGAGCCTCTCTGCGGGAATAGACGTCGGTCGATCCGATCGACGCTCGAGTGGGTATCTAACGTATTCCGCAGGCTAGGATAGTGCAATCTCGTGTACCTCGAGCTTGACGGCACGACTTCGGAAGCGCGACCTACTCGATGAATGTTTCCCGGGTTACATGCTCGACGAGTCGCCTAGCGATCAGGGACACCGTCCGCAGTCCATTGCTCGATGCGCCTATCAGTTGAACTTAAAAAAACAACCACCAGAGTTCCTCCTTCGATGCTCCACCGTTACCTTCGATTTTTACTTTCATGGTTTTATGATAATAGTACGGGAACGAGACGCGATAAGATAAGTCTCGCAGTTCTCTGCTAACGGTTCATACGAGTTTCATTCACAGCTTCGCGAGCGGTCCATCCGAAAATATCACTCGTTATGTAGCTTTTTGCATTCCACCCAGATAGACTGTAAAAAAAATTACACATTTCCTCAATCAGCGTTATTGCTAACGATAACGAAAGCTTTTTTTTTCATGCGATGAATGAGTTCGATAATGGGTTGATAATGAATTACGTTACACGAAAATGAGTTCTTTAAGAGTTTGTTTGCCTAAGTGTAATGCTTAATTGATCATGAATAACGCAACAATTATTGTATTAATTATAATACTCCATAATAATTTATTTTAAATAAAAGTGAATTAATTGGTCTACGAACGATGTAAATTATAGCTCATTGACGAGCGTGTGTACGCGACTCGACCCTCCGAAATGAAAGCTCTATAACAATAAAAAAGAAAGAGCGTTTTTGGATTTTAAATTTGTTAAAAAATTGTGCCAAATTGTGGGTTCGTTTAGTGCCGATATATCTTTCTAAAATATGATACAAAAATGGACTCTCACTAAACGATCCTTGGAATTTAATTTTTGTGAGAATCGATGGAATTTGATAAGAAATCAAATCTTTGAAAATTTCACCCAAAATAACCACGACTCAAGTAAATTAATCTTCGTAGTGAGACTTAAAGCACAAGCCTTGCTGACAACTTGCCGACAAATATGCTCCAAAGAATCTTCGGCATTGAATGCTGGAAAAAACATGGGCAAATGCGGACGCACATGCCGTAATTTTGACGCCATCCAGTGCGGACATTCGCTGCCTATTTGCAGGTTGTTGGCAAAAATGCTATCTGGGCCAGTTTCACCAATAGAGCGCCGCGCCGTGATGCGCAACTTCTTAATGACGCTCCTCGAAAAAAGAAGTACGGTACACAAGCTCGGTCCTACCTCTGAAATATTCGCCATCCACCTCTTTTCTTGAATTATCTGGTATAGAGGTTCGAGACTCGACGAGCCCCAGTGTGAACGTCGAGAGCAGCGAGTGAACAGGTCTGCGAAGAAACTCTGGAAATAACGAGGACGAATTGGGTACAAGTTCCATCTCCCCGAGAGAATTTGTTCGCACGACGGAGCGACGAAAAGTAGACGCGAATCCCTCGAGTCCCCTGGCCTCGCAACTTTTTCATGCACATTCCTCACGTCACTTCCTGCGCGCATAGGCGAACAAGTGCAAAGTCGATGATTAAGTCCGGGGAAACTTTGCTGATTTCTCGGTCTTGCTTTTCGTCGAATCGCCCGCTGTGTTGGCGCAGGTTCGCAATCGGGGATTATTTATTAACTGAGCAACGATCGATACCATCAATGAACCAGCAGTTATTGTACATTTTGCACAGCGAACGTGTACATTTTTCGTTTCATCAAGCTTATCGACTATATACGGCTTATATACATATAACTATGTCGTGATATTATTTTCGTTGGGAAATTTAAATATATTGCGAACTGAGTTTAATGTATTAATAGTCATCACATATTATATTTTACGTTATTTTTAACCGTCCTTTCCTGCCCTGATCGATAGATTGGAAAATTTAATTTTTTATCTAGAAAACCGGGAAAGTCAGGGAATTCCAGATGGAGAATTTCGTAGAAACCATGGTTATAAAACGACGATTTTTTATAATTTGATTTTTTTTCATCAAGAAATCAGCTTCCTCTATAACTTTTTCATGCACATTCCTTACGTCACTTCCTGCGCGCATAGGCGAACAAGTGCAAAATCGATGATTAAGTCCGGGGAAACTTTGCTGATTTCTCGGTCCTGCTTTTCGTCGAATCGCCCCGTGTGTTGGCGCAGGTTCACACTCGGGGATTATTTAGTACCTGAGCAACGATCGATACCATCAATGAACCAGCAGTTATTGTACATTTTGCACAGCAGACCTTTACATTTTTCGTTTCAGCAAGCTTATCGACTACATACATCGCTGTATGTAGTCGATAAGCTTGCTGAAACGACAAATGTAAAGGTCTGCTGTGCAAAATGTACAATAACTGCTGGTATATAACTATGTCGTGATATTATTATCGTTGGGAACTTAAAATATTGCGAACTGAGTTTAATGTATTAATAGTCATTACATACTATATTTTACGTTATTTTTAACCGTCCTTTCCTGCCCTGATCGATAGATTGGAAAAATTTTTAAAAATTCTGGAAACCCGGGAAAAGTTAGGGAATTCCAGTTGGAGAATTTGGCAAAAACCATGGTTATAAATCGACGATTTTTTATAATTTAATTTTTTTTCATCAAGAAATCAGCTTCCTCTGCAACTTTTTCATGCACATTCCTCACGTCACTTCCTGAGCGCATAGGTGAACAAGTGCAAAGTCGATGATTAAGTCTGGGGAAACTTTGCTGATTTCTCGGTCTTGCTTTTCGTCGAATCGCCCGCTGGGTTGGCGCAGGTTCGCACTCGGGGATTATTTATTAACTGAGCACCGATCGATACCATCAATGAACCAGTTGGTTATTGTAGCTTGCCGGAGGTGTCAACCACACCAATGTGGGGTACAGGACTGATAAACTACTGTAAGCTCGCCTCCGTATCGAGGAGAAGCTCCGAAGCGAACACAAGTTTCAATAGCCACGTAACTTTTCGATGCAGGCACAAGATACGGAGACAAGGGCATCGATACAATGCATCTCGCGCGCATCTAACGACGACATTGTCTCTGGGTCTAAATATGTGTGTGGCTTATCTCAAACTTTGCATCGATGATCTTTGGCCATGGATCGTGTACACGGTAAAAAAAGTTTCCACTTTTTACAACAACTTATTGTCAGCAAAAGTTCACAATCTTTTATTTGTTAATTTTATAGTTTTACAAACAAAAGTACAAAGTAAAATTGTCAATGACACGGAAAATAAAAGGACAGGTTTGTATATTCAAATAAGTGACGAACGAGTTTGTCACTTAATTAACAAAATTATTTTTACGAAATTCCGCATTCCGATTTTATGTAATTATTTTTTACTGTGTACTTGGTGAAGTTACAGTAATTTTTTTTGTACAGTTATTCATGGTTGCCACGGAGCTGGAAAACCTGGAATGCTGGGCAAAGTGAGTGAAAACACTTATAAAAAAATACGCTTGAATCAACTAAGATTCGGGCAGGGCCGTTCAAATGAATATTTTGTTGAGACAGCCAAAAAATTGATTAGTTCAACAATTTGTTGGGTGATTTCACCACAATGTTTTTGAGTCGTTGAAATATTTTGTTCGACCGGAAAAATTAAATTTTTGTTCTGGAAAACCGGGAAAAGTCGGGGAATTGCAGTTGGAGAATTTCGTAGCAACCATGGATATAAAACGACAATTTTTTCTAATTTAATTTTGTTCATCAAGAAATCAGCTTCCTCTGCGACGAGAGGGAAACTGGTAGAGCGGTAACTTGACTGCGTTGTGCCCGGAGGATGGCTCGTTTCGCGAGTCATGTGCGCACCTCCATCCTTCTTCTTTCTTCTTAGTTCCCGTTCAGCGACGCATCTCACGTACACGCCTGAGAGTTTCAGACCGGAAAGCAACAACGTGTCTGGGTATAGTTATCGTGGGCGTGGGTGTTGTAGGTTAAGAGTGGTAAATATGGACCACTCTTCTTGCATGGCAATTTCACGTTGAGTCGAACCGCCATATTCGTCATTTTTACCTTAAATAGTAGTAGTAATGAAAAAGGGATTTATTGACAATAACAGTTGGTCCATACAATCTCCGATACATCTCTATGTTGTTGTTAAGTCGCTTTTAATGACATTGCCAATGGGCCATCGATCGGAGTCCTTCAAGCCTACCTTAAATATTTTGTTGAAAAGATTAAGCCTAAAGCTCATGGATCATTTCTACCTTCTAACTCATAACTGGGGTACATATGTACCCCACGCGTTTCTTCTACGTACAAGGCTCCCATGAGCAGTGAGTGGGTTTTGCCGCCCATGAATCTCTTCGTTTTTTCACAAGGAAGAGAATGGTATGCGACAAGTTTGGTTTTATTAAAGTTTAGTACCATCAATCGGAGTCCTTCAGCCCTACCTTAAATATGTTGTTGAAAAGATTAAGTCTAGAGCTCATCTATCATTTCTGCCTTCTAACTCATAACTGGGGTACATATGTACCCCACGCTTTTCTTTTACGTACAACTGTCCTATGAACAGTAAGTGGGTTTTGTCGCACATGAATCTCTTCGTTTTTTCACAAGGAAGAGAATGGTATGCGACAAATTTGGTTTTATTAAAGTTTAGTACCCCAAGCGCGCGTCCTTAGTGTCCTGCGCGACAGCTAACAAACAACTGAGGCTACTACTGGCCTCCGCACATCGTCACATCATGAAACTAAATTATCATGGAAGTCCCGAGTCAATAATGTTAATTTCTATTTTAGGAGAGCAGTTCGAATATCGTCTGGGGTACTTTTGTACCCCACATGTGAGTTCTAGGGTGAAGGTAAAAAAAATTGATTTACAGCTTTTCCAACTTTTTCTTCGAACGAGGTCCGATCAATGCCAAAAGTGAAATGCGAGAGAGTTTTATTCGATTCCTTTAAAAGGTAAAAAAATTACCGTTATTAATTAAACCAAGCTCCAATTGTGATTCGAATTTGATAATAATATCGAGGGAGAAAATTTGACCGTTGATAATGAGCTACTATTTATAACAAGAAAACGATTTTCGACGATATCTCCGGATGATAGCCGGGTCGTAGGATGGAGTATCATTTTCACCGGCCGCGATATCGGCCGTAAATTATATTGGTAAAATTAGCCGAGTTAATTGACCTAGTTGCGGAGGAGCATGACGACGGACTTGTGCTGGTTCATAAGCTCCTTTTCTCGAATCAACCAATCCCTGCTCTATCATCCCCTCGCTGCGAGCTCGCCTACCCCGCTGTGACTCCCAGGAAAATGCAGTATATAACGTTTACGAGAAGACACTCAAATCCCCCCTCGATCGCTCCATAAGAATACGGTCAATGTAATGTTTCCAGACCCTGATGGGGAGTGGGTGCTCCGCTAGAATTCTGCTCTTCCTTCCATCCAGCCACCCAAGTTTCGTCGAGCGTTTCCAATTCAGCTCTGCATTCGGACTGCGTTTCTCGATAGTCTGAAATGGAATTGGGAGCGGATGATAATCCTTGCCAATATACTCCAAACGAGACTCGAATACCCTCGATCGAGTTAATCGTTCGATTCCTCGTATCGTTCGCCAACGGCATCGAAGACTGGAAGACCAGACTCTAAAAAAAAGCGTGTTGTCAAGTGTGTTGAAACAACTCACAACACACATGTCACATGTGTTGTGCCATCCGAATGCATTAATAAAGTACGTGTTGGTCGGGTTGCGCGTTGAATCAACACACTTGCACTGCATCTTTCCTGTATTCTCTGTACAACGCAGTTTTTAGAGTTTTGCTAGAAAACGAGCTTATTGGAATACACGTTATGTGTCTTGTTTCAAGGCGTTTAAGAGCGAACGACTCACTTGGCATGCAGGTACACGCTAGATATACTGCATGCTTAATAAAAGAAAACACTAGGAAAATAACACACTTGCATATGCGTTTGAATCAACAGTGGGGTAAAACGGGACAGCGGGGGTAAAACTCATTTTTCCAATAATTTTTGGATGTCCCTTTTTGTCCCAACGATACATCAGGATTTTCAACACCGTTTTGCCCCCCTTACCATCACCGCCACCATTCTAAAGTTGTTGGAAAATTCGACATGTGCCAGCGTGTTTTTCGAAAGCATCCTCTCGTCGAACTTAACCAACAAACTGCAGATAATCCTGATGTGGAAAAATATGAACATCTTTAGATGCAAGGTAAATCATTGTAGTTAATTTATAAGAAGCTGTAATGAGTGACTACGCATTTTAAGAATAAAGACTATTTCGTTTAATATTGTTTTCTAATGTATTTACACTTTGTGATGTGATCGGTGGTGGGGGAGGAGGTGAAAACACATAGAACCGTGTAAAAAGTGACTACATGCGTGAATGCGCGTAAAGCGTCTAAAACGTCCACACTTCAACATGTGCCAGCGTATTTTTCGAAAACATCTTCAAGAGCTTAACTCGTCGAGCTTAACGAAGAAACTGCAGATAATCCTGATGTGAAAAAATATGAACATCTTTAGATGGAAGGTTTAGATGAAAGGAATCATTGTAATTCATTTATAAGAGTGACTGATTACACATTTTAAGAATAAAGACTATTTCATTTAATGCACATTCTTTTAATATTGTTTTCTAACGTATATAAACTTTATGATGTGACGGGTGGCGTGGCAGGAAGCGAACACACATAGAACCCTCTAAAAACTACCCACATGCCTGAATGCGTTTCAACCGTGTTGAAAGAAGTCGCCTAAAGCGTCTAAAACGTCCACACTTCAACACATATCATGAATCAACCCAATACGAAGCATCCAAAAAGTGCCTACACGATTCCCTCCCTAAAGCGCATTCAAAACAACACGTATCTTTCAAGAGTGCAAATACCCGGTTGCACAAGGCTGGAAAGAAAATTGCGGAATACAAATGTCGTCTACCAGCTCGACGAGGGTAGGTCAGAGGTCGATGAGGATGATGAGAAAGCACCGTAGGGTACACATGCACCTACGAAAGAAGAGAGTACGCGTATGTCGAAAGGGCGAGGAGGGGGGGGGGGGTGGGGGTAGGTGGATGAGCGTGCAGGGCGGTGAGGGATAAACAATTAATTTCTCGTCGTGTACGTGCCACCGCCGGCGGTAGCCGAGCGACGGAGAAGGCGAGCGGGTGTAAATGCGGGCCGGGTGTGGGTGGCCAAAGAGTCGTCGAGCGTCGTCGAGCGTCGTCGAGCGTCGTCGAGCGTATTCCGCGCAGATGGGGCGCAAGCGCCGGCGAGGGTTTATTATGGGCGCCTCAGTCTCGGCTCGCCTGGGCTGTAGGCAACATCGTCGATATATCCCCGCGCCTACGAGGAAAGCGCCGCAGCGCGCTGGCAGCATCTGCAGCTCCCGGGCTAAACCGCGTATCGAACATCGGAGGCGAAGGCCGGAAGGATAAAAAGGATAAAAATTATTAAAAAATAATTTTTGAAAAAAACAAAAAAAATTAACGGAAGAGGGAAAGCGAGGGTGGAATGAACGGCGACTGGGACGAGGACAGAAAGGAAATCGATCGAGGAAACGTATAAGAACAATCTACCAACAAGCGGTTTTAACTCGCGCGTAATGGCGTCCTCGAATGTCGCGTGCGCTTTAAAAATCACTACCCGGATTCTCGTGACCATGTTGAAGTAACTGGCAGGGGAGGACAAACTGTAAGGAAGATTATGCCGATGTAACTGACGGGGTGAGGGAGAGTGCGGCGTGGTTGTTGAACATAAACGAAGAGGAGGGTTTGATTGAGATATAACAAAAAATCGAGGAAAACCGCCCGACACGCGGTCCACGTATGCAGCATCCTCGACGTTGTACGACGGGTATTGTCGCTGAATTCCCCGAATCGCACATTCGTGTCGTCGCCGATAGCGGTAGTGCAACAATCTCTGGAAGAAAGACGTACTCGGTTGGAGCGAGATGATGGATAAAGGGTGAAGGCGGAGGGTAGAGAGTCAGTTTCCCGTGCTCGTGGAATATTTGCACGTCGTCCTTGTGAGAGTCACTTATCGGTGTGTATAAAAATTGATTTGTTTGTATATCGATGTTTTATGCACGGATTACGGTGAGCATCTTGTACGTGTGTCCTACGCCAGACTGAGTCGAAAGACTGTCTCGGCGAGAACCGCGTGGCGAGTAACTACGAGTCATCGCGGACTGATAGAAAAAATACGGTTGAGCCAACCGAAGATTCGGGCAGGGAGGGTCAAATTAATATTTTGTTGGTGCAGCTAAAGGATTAGTTGGTTCAACAATTTTTAAAAAATAATTTCACCACTACAAGTCATCGCATAATAATTAAAACAAATACGGCTGGATCAATCAAAGATTCGGGCAAGGAGGCTCAAATTAATATTTTGTTGGTGCAGCTAAAAGATTCGTTGGTTCAACAATTTTTTTTACGATTTCACCACATCAAGTCATCGCGCACTAATAAAAAAATGCGGTTGAATCAACCAAAGGTTCGGACCGGGAGGCTTAAATTAATATTTTGTTGGTGCAGCTAAAAGATTGGTTGGTTAAACAATTTTTTTACGATTTCACCACTACAAGTCATCGTGCACTGATAAAAAATGCGGTTGAATCCACCAAAGATTCGGGCAGGTAGGGTCAAATTAATATTTTGTTGCTGCAGCTAAAAGATTGGTTGGTTCAACAATTTGTTTCACGATTTCACCACATCAAGTCATCGCGCACTGATAAAAAAATACGGTTGAATCAACCAAAGATTCGAGCAGGGAGGCTCAAATAAATATTTCGTTGGTGCATCTAAAAGATTGGTTGGTTCAACAATTTTTTTTACGATTTTACCACACAAGTCTTCGCACACTGATTAAAAAAATGCGGTTAAATCAACCAAAGATTCGAGCAGGGAGGCTGAAATAAATATTTTGTTGGTACATCTAAAAGATTGGTTGGTTCAACAATTTTTTTTACGATTTCACCACTACAAGTCTTTGCACACTGATAAAAAAAATGCGGTTAAATCAACCAAAGATTCGGGCAGGGAGGCTCAAATAAATATTTCGTTGGTGCACCTAAAAGATTGCTTGGATCAATAATTTTTTAAAAATGATTTCACCAAAATATATTTAAAGTGTTAAAATGTTTCGACCACCAAAATATTTATCTGAAGGTCCCTGTCCGAATCTTTGGTTGATTCAACTGCATATATTTTATCAGTGCACTATCATGCATGTGTCCGATTGGAATTCACCGAAGCTGCGTCTTTCCCCGGTTTTCCGTACGCGAAGGTGACGCGATGTGCAGGCGTCCTGTGTCTTATCCAACCTGCGAGGCATTGTCGCTGTCGTCCATAAAATGCCGCGTAGGACCGAAGATTTACTCGGTGTAAACTGTGAACGGAAAGAAGGCGCGCGTTACCCGCGCCTCGATGACGTTGCCTGCAATGCTTGCTCAAAAACCTCTCGACGATCTCTGCCATCCAGGCTTTCCGGAGGCTCCCGGCGCTGATATATATGGAGGTTGCTGCTGCAGCCACTTCTCCACTCCACTCACGGGGCTCTCGCGGCTCTCTTCCGCGAGAGAGATTCGCTTGGCCTCTCGTCACGTCACGTCGCGCGGGAGAAAGGGAGAGCCAAGATTCACCCCTATTTTTCTGACGCTCACTCACGCCGAGTAGGGGAGAGGGGGTCAAAATGGCACAGCGGGGCAAAACGAAACAGCGAGGGTCAAACTCAATTTTCCAATAACTTTTGGATGCTCCATTTTGCCCCAACGATGCATCCGGATTTTCGAACCCGTTTTGCCCCAACGATATATCCGGATTTTCGAACCCGTTTTGCCCCAACGATACATCCGGATTTTCGAAGCCGTTTTGCCCCACGTATCGCCACCATCCAAAAGTTATTGGAGAATTGCGTTTTGTCTCATTATCCCGTTTTGCCCCGGTGTGCCATTTTGCCCCGCTCTCCCCTACAACCTTCAGCACCACCACTGATAGTCCCGATCATCGTTGTCACGATATTCCGCACACTTATATCTATCGCTCTGTGCATACAGATAGGTTTTCTACGACACGACTCACATCGACTAACCACGTTCATCCTTAATGCCACCACTTATCTCTATAGGGGAGGGGGGGGGGGAGGGGGGGGCAAAATGGCCCACCGGGGCAAAATGGGATAATGAGACAAAAGGCAATTCTCCAATAACTTTTGGATGGTGGCGATGGTGGTAGGTGGGGCAAAATGGTTTTGAAAATCCGGATATATTATTGGGACAAAATGGGGCATCGAAAAATTATTGGAAAATTGAGTTTTGCCCTCACTGGCCCGTTTTGCCCCGCTGGGCCATTTTGACCCGATCTCCGCTACGCGTGTCGCCTGGCGTTCATACCTCGATGGAGGGATGACACGCAAGGTTATCACCTAATATTGCATCGATGAGCACTCGATCGTGGCACGCGCAAGTGTTCTCAGTATCGTGGGCATTCTTTGAAAAAGATATAGTGTTCTTCTTTTACCGCTCTTACTGGCTGTTGTGTTCTGAATCTGGCGAAACAACGTATTGCGGCGATAATAAACAATCCTACGCTCGAGCATTCAATACACTAAAAAAATGTCATTGAGTCAAGTAAAATTCGATTGCGGGCTGGGAAAGAAAAAATATTGTTATTTCAATTCTACTTTTAATTCTTACAATTCCATACGGGATGAAACGATCACGTGTTACATTGACACTCTTGCCGTCTTTGTTTTATACAACGACGTTACAATGTCATATGAAATTGTAAGAATTTAAAGTACAATCGAAATAACAATTTTTTCATAACGTTAACGTTGCTCATACAACGTTGTTACAATTTCATATGAAAGTGTAAGAATTTAAAGTAGAATCGAAATAACAATTTTTTCATAACATTAACGTTAACGTTGTTCATACAACGTTATTACAATTTCATATGAAATTGCAAGAATTTAAAGTAGAATCGAAATAACAATTTTTTTCTTTGTCAGCCCGCAAGCAAATTTTTTTTTTCAGTGTCGGTTTGAAGTATTCTTCCGCATGGTCGGTGCGATGAAAAAAAATTATCAGATTTTAGGCATCCATTCACTCGGAATAAAATCCATTTTACGTAAGAGGAACATTTTGCAGCAAGTGGATTGTCATTTCCGGCGAATAAAATCTTTTTATATCGTGTGTTTGTAACGTTGAAACCTATATATATCGCTCTCTGCATACAGATAGGTTTTGTAGGACACGACACATCGACAGACCATGTTCACCCTCACAGCCACCACTATATCTATACGCGTATCGCCTGGCGTTCATACCTCGATGGAGGGATGACATGCAAGGTTGTCACCTAATGTTGCATCGATGAGCACTCGACCGTGGCATGCGCAAGTGTTCTCGGCATCGTGGGCATTATTTTCGAAAGATATAGTATTATTCTCCTTTTACCGCTCTTACTGGCTGTTGTTTTAAGAATCTGGCGAAACAGAGTAATTGCAGCATGCGATAATAAAAAACCCTACGCTCGAGCATTTCAATACGCTTGAATTATTCTTCTGCACGCTCGGCGCGATGAAAAAAATTCAGCTCTTAGGCATCCATTCGCTCGAAGCAAAATTCATTTGACGTAAGAGGATCATTTTGCGGCAAGTGGATTGTCATTTCCGGCGAATAAAATCCTCTCGCATCAAATTTTATTTCGCGTGTTTGTAACTTGCGAATAGAGTCGACTTCGCATAAGTTTTAGAGAAATGAGAGGGAATTGCAAACACTTTTCGATGGTATAAAGATCTGAAAAAATTGAACATATTAAAGGTGCTGAAAAGATTAATTTAGCATAATAATGATTCCAAAATATTATTAACAAATTGATAAAAAATTTTATTGTTCAACAAATTTCGTGGAAACCTAACTTTTTCGTTTACGAAAATGCTTCGTTCACTTTTCTGAATACGGATGAATTTTTTTTTGTTCGGGAAAAATGTGTAGAAAGTCACAAAATTGAAAGTGAATTTAAAAATCACAAAAAAATCATACGTATTCAGAAAAATGAATGAATCATTGTCATAAAAAAAGTTAGGTTCATCAATTTGTTCGAAAGTTCATCAATTTGTTAATAACATTTTGGAATTATTATTATGCAAAATTAATTTTCTCAGCGCCGTTAATATGTTCGATTTTTTTCAGATTTTTATACCATCGAAAAGTGTCTGCAATTCCCTCTCAATTTCTCTGAAATTTATGCGTAGTGAACACTATTCGCAAGGACTGCCATAAATGCCCGTTCTCGCTCCGTACGCCTTGGCGTGTTTGTTTATTCGATCCCCTTTCTATTTTAAATGCACGATTCTCCGGCTTCCGATTAAAAAAAGAATCGCACGGTTATTCAGCGAAGAGTCGATTACGTATGAGATCGCAGTCCGCAAACGTTGTTGCCGACGAGCCATTTACGGGGCCGTACATCACAATTAATCAGCAATTCACGAGCCAAGCAACCGGGTCGACCCAGCCGCCTTCGCTGTAGGCAATTACCCTCTGAGCATTTCGTGTTTGTCTAATTGTCATCGGATATGCAAACCGATAATATCTTCATTTCACGTCACCAACTTCGTCCGGCCCTTCCGCCTCGTCGCTCGCTTTTTAATGTATTTTTGTAATCGCCCTAATTTAATAATGTCCACTTGTGGACAACCAGTTGTAGAGAAACGCTGTAAAAATAAATTATAAATTGAATGCACTGGAACTCAAAATTTGCGAACTTTACTGACATTAATTAAAGATTAATGCACTTTGCTTCTAAAATAAAAATACCAGATATTAAAATTACAAATCTTTTGCTCTCTCAAAAAAATTTCATGAAAAATACAAATTTTGGAAAATTGCAACATGTGTTTGAAATTTCAGAAACATTTTGTGTAACAAAGCTTCCATCCAGCTCACGTCAGCAACTTTATCAGCCGGGCCTTCCGCCCCGTCGTTCGCTTTTTAATGTATTTTTGTAATCGCCCTAATTTAATAATGTCCACTTGTGGACAACCAGTTGTAGAGAAACACTGTACAAATAAATTATAAATTTAATGCACTGCAACTCGAAATTTGCGAACTTTACTGACATTAATTAAAGATTAATGCACTTTCCTTGTAAAATAAAAATACCAGACATTGAAATTACAAATCTTTCGCTCTCTCAAAAAAATCGTAAATTTAATGCACTGGAGCTCGAAATTTGCGAACTTTACTGACATTAATCGAAGATTAATGCACTTTCCTTCTAAAATAAAAATACCAGATATTAAAATTACAAATCTTTTGCTCTCCCAAAAAAATGTAATGAAAAATACAAATTTTGGAAAATTGCAACATGTCTTTGAAATTTCAGAAACAGTTTATGTAAAAAAAGCCTCCAATACTGTTAATCAATTATGGAACCAAATTATTTTTTTAGTGGAGTTATGTAACAATTTGTGAATACGGAACGATACGAAGAAATAAAAGCGTGGCTACGAGTCGGCAAAGGTCGAGCTGACTTTCCGATCAGCTCACTCAATTATGAACTGAGTATGGCGTGAAATATTTACGTAACGACGATATCGAATAGATGGCAGGTTGGCTTTGCTTTGGTCAAAACCGTATGAACCGCCGGGCTGGCCGCACTGACGGACCGTGTGCTTTGTGGATTCGTGAAATCGATCGTCCTTGTCGTCGTGGTATGTACGGTCGTATCGTCATCCTATTTCGTCCGGAGTTCGTGGACGGAATAACGAAATTATCTCCGCGGCGGAACATTCGATGCTTTGTAAAATCAAGTATGATGCAATACGCTGCTGTTGCACATCGCTAAATTAAGTAGTGAATTTTTTTAAACCGCCTGAGTTTACTCGAGACGACTGTGCTCTGTAACTTTTATGGGTCGGTATTCTTGGTGGCTAAATGTGCGAAACAATAAGACCGAGTGCGAACGGTTATACCCTAGATTCGCTTCACCGACGACTCTTTATCGAGCTCTCCGGCCAATGCAGAGTCAATGGGCAAGAGCAACTTGTAGAATCTGGGAAAGCCTTTGCCGTTGTAAGCAATTCCAACAGCTATAACTTAACGTTTATGGGATTTATTGTGGTTCGTAAATTGTTGTAAGCATCTGAAACCTTCGACTCGTATACCTTTAGTATTGCATATTGTAAAGTGGGTCGGAGTATTGGCTATAAATAACGCGACAAAAAAAGAAAGCTAATAATTAAACAAATAACAACGATGAGCAATCGATAAGGCCTGATTGACTGAAAAATCGCAATTAAATTATAAGCAATTCCAACAGCTATAACTTAACGTTTATGGAATTTATCGTGGCTCGTCAATTGTTGTAAACATCCGAAAACTTCGACATATTGTAAAGTGGATCAGAGTATTACCTATAAATAAGGTGACAAAAAAAGAAAAGATAGTAATTAAACAAATAATAACGATGAGCAATCGATAAGGCCTGATTGACTGAAAAATCGCAATTAAATTATAAGCAATTCCAACAGCTATAACTTAATGTTTATGGAATTTATCGTGGCTCGTAAATTGTTGTAAGCATCCGAAAACCTTCGACGCGCGTACCTTTAGTTATTTTATGTTGTAAAGTGGGTCAGAGTATTACCTATAAATAACGCGACAAAAAAAGAACAGATAATAATTAAACAAATAACAACGATGAGCAATAAATAAGGTCTGATTGCCTGAAAAATCACAATAAAATTATCAGCAATTCCAACACTATAACTTAACGTTTATGGAATTTATCGTGGTTCGTAAATTATTGTAAGTATCCGAAACCTTCGACTCGCGTACCTTTAGTATTGCATATGGTAAAGTGGGTCAGCGTATTACCTATAAATAACGCGACGGAAAAAGAAGAGATAATAATTAAACAAATAACAACGATGAGCAATCGATAAGGCCTGATTGACTGAAAAATCACAATTAAATTAAATCTTCTCGCGACACGGAGGGAATAAGCGTCAACCGTATATTCTCGTTCTCTCGATATCCCGCGGATTCACTGAATTAATCGAGCCTTTCCATTATTCACAGGCTTGAATTGTACATTTTAAACGCCTTGTGCTAGTTTTAAAAAATTGCAATCCTCGAGTGGCATATCCGTTGTAAGCCTGCTTCGATGTGGGCAATATCTTTGTGTCGCTCTGCAGTGCATATTTTTTATTCGATGTATTTATCGTGTAGTCCGTGTTACATCGTGCATACGTGTATTGAAACGTGGGAGAGAGGCGAGCCAGCTGTCGTTTTTTCCCACAATATAAACTCCAACTGATTTTAACTCAGGACTTTGGTTGTCACGGGAGGGGAAAAAACGGATGTGTTATCTATCGAACGGACGCGCGAGAACAAAACATCGCAATCAAGGGAATGATAATAAAATTCTGTACGAAAGGGAGTTACTTTAAACGAATCGAAACCCCACAGCGACACAAGGGACAATTCGCTCCAACCCTGTAGAATCAACCGTATTTTTAATAAAAGAACATTGCGAGAAAGCGATATGAAAATTTCAATTTTCAATCAACTCTTTTTTAATTGTATTTTTGAGTTGAGGATAGAAAAACCATGTGCAAATTACTTTGCACCTTTCCGTAACATACAAAATTTCTATATCTTATAAAAGTGAAACACCAGAATTTATTATAGGAAATCGCAAACTGTAATTTGCGGATTGCGTCGTTTTAAGGCAATTTTTAATCTAATTCTTCAGCGCTGATTACCAAACTATAACCCATTTTGCTTTGTGCGTGATATCTGATTCAGAAACTCATCTCAAGCTTAAAAGAAAAGAAAATCAAAATTTTCAAAATCCCATAAAATTTAAACGGCTGGATACATTTTTGCCAAATTTAATACGAACGTTGTACAGGGCCAAATTTAAGCTCGATATTTTTAAAAATTTCGAATGCGCGTAAAATTTCGAAATGGGTCTCGATCTTCATGAAAATTACACCGAAGGAAGAGACGCGATTTTGTACACTCTACTAGTGTACAAAATTTTAACCCGCTATCTCAAGTCCTTTCATACACATACACACACATATACATCCGGACGCCAGCAAAAATTCCCATTTCTCGACGTTTTCGACCATTTCTACACCCAGAAAAATAATTTATTTGACGCCCACCGTTTATTTGGTTTAAGTAAAATATTTATTCGATTTCAATAAATATTTTTTTAAAATAAATAAATACTTACTTAAAACAAATAAATATTTATTTAAAACAAATAAATATTTATTTAAAACAAATAAAAATTTATTTTAATCAAATAAATATTTTACTTAAACCAAATAAACGGTGGCCGTCAAATAAATTCTTTTACTGAGTGTATTAAGCTGACATAAAAATTTCAAAATTCTTTTTTCTCACGAAAACATAGCTTCCTCCATGAGGCAGCTAAAAAATGTATATTTTTACTCTATCTCTATATTTGCTGCTCGAGTAAGCTCGAGCCCGCATTTACGAAAAGTAGAGCAGAGCGTTGTTTTAAGTAACGTCGAATGGTAATACAATAACAAGAACATTACAGAATATCGTTTTACAGATGGTCAAAGCCGAGAGCGCGGTGTCCTCAGGCGTGCAGAGAGTCAGCCCCGAATGACCGAATGTGCACGATTCCTCGGGCTCCGGCCCCGTCCCGAGATTGGAGTACGCGCTGCAGCACAGCACTCGACACCCACGGGGTTTCGACAATCGCCGGACTGTCAACAGTACCGGATCAGTGCGAGAACTACGGTGCGATGGAATTGTTCAACTTTGAATTAAACGACAAGTCGCGGAAGGACGGCGAGTGTCCGATGCGGGACGACGAGAAAGTGTCACACCTCTCCGGAATAGTCGACTCGTGTCTGCGAGGCTTCGCCAAGGAATTGCAAACCGAGCATTCGCGCGACGAATCGACCCGCTCGAATTTACAGTGAGACCGTAAATAAAAAAAATCACGAACGAAAGCTCATCGCGTCGAGTGTTTGTGAATTGTTATCGATCGATCCAAGCAAGGGGCACTCGAAGATCAATCGACGTAGCAGTCGATCGATCGGCGAAGATCGGTGCAATATCATCGATCGATCCAAGCAAGGGGCACTCGAAGATTAATCGACGTAGCAGTCGATCGATCGGCGAAGATCGGTGCAATATCATCGATCGATCCAAGCAACGGGCACGCGTAGATCCATCGATGTAGTCGATCAATCGGCGAAGATCGCTGACCGAAAAGTTGACCACAAAAAAAATAATTGCATCATCGGCTATAGAGTTCCTGTACATAGCGAAGTGTAAATTTCCGGGACGACTTTTTGACACTCTGTCCCGTTTTTAGGCACCTTTCGCGCTTTCGGCGAGCACCTTTGGGGTTTGCGAACGCGTCGGATCGAATCGGACGAGCCAAGGTACATTGCGTGGCATTTTGCAGAACAGCCGCGCTTTATAAATAATCAATTGTAAATTATAAGTGACAAAGCTCAAGCGGAAATGCGTCGTTCGATCGAGTGAGGCTCCAGGGATAATTTGCTTAAAAGAGTGCGATCGTTATTATTAATTAAAATTATCAAAGGACAAGCGGAAATGCGTCGTTCGACCGAGTGAGGCTCCAGGAATAATTTACTTAAAAGAGTGCGATCGTTATAATTAATTAAAATTATCAAAGGACAATTAAGATCGGTAATAACTTTAACGTGTCAATCTAAGGCGAATCTCCGTTCGGGACTCACTCGGGAATCGCGCGGCTAAAGGAAAGAAATAAAAGTAAATACATTATTCCGTTGCGTAGACTGAGGTAGCGCGTCTTTCCCTTGGGACGCGACCTCGTCCACCTTCTACCGGGTCGCGTTAATCCTCTCCGCCAGGGTGGATTCTCCGGTGCGCCGGCTCGACGATTATTGGCTCCGAGAAATCGCCCGTCTTGGTTCCGTTCGCGTATCAATTATATATTTTTTACGATTTTTTTTTTAGTCGATCGATCAATAGCATGCCAGTAAGAAGTGGTGCGTGCGATCGTATTTTTCACCATCGGATAATTGAGAATACGTTTTTGTCTGCGAGTGTCCACGGACGAATTGTGTCGCGACGCTCGGGACGCGTTTAGTGCGTTGGGCGCAAGACGAGGGGTTTGGGTGGTAAAAAGTTGGGGAGTTTGAAAAATCGGAGCTCAAGGGGAAGTCAACGACTGTCGAATCATGGGGTGCGAACTCAGTAAATTGGCGTCCTCGACGTCGCAGAATCAAGGCGGAAGGGAGAGTCCGCCACCACCGGCGGCCACGGATCCACGGCTGCCGCTCACGGCGAAGCAAAAATACACGATTATCGCTAGTTGGAAGGCCGTTTCCAGAGCGATGGAACCGACCGGTGTCTACATGTTCGTCAAGTAAGTTATCATCGTAAAAAAATGCGAATAAAAAACGGTACGATTATAAATTAATAACAATTCCGGGCTTCTCTTGCAACGAGAAAAAAAATTTATTTGACGGGGACCGTTTATTAACATTAAGTAAAATATTTATTTGATTTAAATAAATATTTATTTTAATTAAGTAAATAGTTACTTAAATGAAATAAATATTTATTTTAATCAAGTAAATAGTTACTTAAATGAAATAAATATTTATTTAAATCAAATAAATATTTTACTTAATGTTAATAAACGGTCCCCGTCAAATAAATTTTTTTTCTGGGTGTGAGGCATTTGGAAACTCGGCACTATCTCGGCAGCAGCGTGAAGTAAGGTAAAGGACCCAGTTTGTGACAGGGGTAACTCTAGCATAGTCGGCTCCCCTCACCATTTAATATGCAGCCAATGGGTAGCGCGCGTTCGAGGGATCAGGAAAATGCGACTCTTGGTCCTCCTTGTTTATCCCTACGATTTTACACGCTTAAGGAGGGAGTCTCGCTGCGCGCTGACTTCGCATAAGTTCGACAACAATAAGAGAAAATTGCAAGTACTTCTTGATGGTGTAAAAATCTGAAAAAAATCATGTATACTAAAGGTACTGAGAAGATTAATTTTGCATAATAATAATTGCAAAATGTTATTAACAAATTCATTAAAAAATTAATTGGTTAACAAATTACCCGGCAACAAAACTTTTTTTTTTAATGAAAATGATTCGTTTATTTTTCTGAATACGTATGAATTTTTTCAGATTTTTAAGTAATCGTTGATTTTTTATTTTTTTTTTATTGAACAAAAATCAACGATTACTTAAAAATCGGAAAAAATTCATACGTATTCAGAAAAATAAACGAATCATTTTCATAAAAAAAAAGTTTTGTTGCTGGGTAATTTGTTAACCAATTAATTTTTTGATGAATTTGTTAATAACATTTTACAATTATTATTATGCAAAATGAATCTTCTCAGTACCTTTAGAATACATGATTTTTTCAGATTTTTACACCATCAAGAAGTACTTGCAATTTTCTATTATTGTTGTCGAACTTATGCGAAGTCAGCGCGCAGCGAGACTCCCTCCTTAAAGTGAGAGAGCTGCGTTGAAGTGTCATAAACTGGGTCCTTTACCTTATGCGGCATCACTTGCGATCATACGTAATTGTACGTGATTGTGGCAGGTCGGATCGCCGACGTGAATTTTCGATATGTCACCGCAAACTTTTAACCAAATTTCTCCAATTTTGGTATATTAGCTTGAGTTCATACCTCCTCTCACAAATGTATCGTCACAAACATGGATCAGGCTATAAAGTTTTAGTATACCAAAATCTGTTAAGTAATTTTTTGCCGTTCCGAAGTTTGTACACTAAGAATAAAAATTGGTCGGTTTAACCAAAAATCGTTATTTGTTTGGTACAAATAAAGCATTGTTTTGTTGAACGATCATTTGCTTCGATTTATGGAAAATATGTCGATTGAAGCAAACATTTTTGTTGTACCAACCAAATACACCTTTGAACGTATGTCGCCACGCATTTGCTAAATCCAACTATTTCTTTTTCTCAGTGTAGGCACTTGCGAAAAGTGCCGAGCTGGTGGATCGCAATGAAACGCATAACTCCCGTCTTTTTGCGCTAGCGGGCAGTCGGGGGTAAAAAAAATTATCTCGCAATGAACGATGTGAAATTTCATTCAAGATCGTTTTTCGCTGAAGTGACAAAATTATCGTGCAGCGTAAAAGAGAGATCGAAAGAAAAGGTCATCGCGATCTTCGCGAGCATTCGTGGGCTCTGTACGATACTGAGAATCTCCCAATGCGCTCTCCGCACAACCGAAAGTTCGTAGGCTAGCGTCGATGATTCCCCCCGTGATTAAACTCGACCCACTCTCGGAACTATCGAGCTTATCTTTGTACTTTACACTCGTGCGACCCGAAAGATAAACAATGGAAGTTGGGCAATTTTTCTCGCTGGGGTTCCTGATCGATGAGGGTAAATTCTCGCTCCAGACCATCCTCGATGCGGGCCTAGTAAAAGCACCAAAAATGAAATCTACTTAACCGCGACTTAGTGTTCGTAGAACTCGAGGATCTTGCGATTCATTTGACGTTTACGGAGGATCGACATTGAGACGAAATTCAATTTAAGGCCTCAATTTTTTAATATTTTCTATATGAAGACTCTACGCGTTATTCCCGAAGGCTGCAAAACATTGACCGTATAGTTTATTTGTAATACAATTTAGAAGTTGAATACTGTGAGCGTATCATCCGATACTAACATTACAGGTCCCTTCCGGGTCAAAAGATTACTCATTTACTGCTGATAAAGTTAAGCTTTGAAAAACCAGCTTCGAGTAGACGGAGCATCAAGAACTGTGTAAAAAATGCGACATCTGCACTTTACCGCGCAAACTCAATGATTCATCGATGCAATGTTTATTTCGTCATCGCAGTCTATCAATTTGGCGAATTATCTGTGCCAGGCTTGACAACTTTTCCGGTCCAAAGCTAATGCGTTCCGAGAACCAAACGTAATGTCACTTCAGGTTCATTTTAGTACATGTTGAATACTAAGTGGCTTGACGATTTCAAACATAACTTACCTTATGTCTGTATGTGGGAAGTGTGTTTTATCACACAACCCTAATCCACGACACAAAATTATCAATCTACACCCAGAAAAAAAATTTATTTGACGGCCACCGTTTATTAAGATTAAGTAAAATATTTATTTGATTTAAAGAAATATTTATTTGATTTAAAGAAATATTTATTTAAATCGAATAAATATTTTATTTAATCGTAATAAACGGTGGCCGCCTAATACATTTTTTTTCTGGGTGTATCAACCATTTTACGCCTCAAATATTCTTTAAAAATAGTTCACATAATTTTTAGGGAATTATTTTTTTTCCATCAAATTTTTTACTCCAAAGAAACGGTCGATCTTCCTTAATCTTAAAATACGTGCAACTCCTATCACATTTACAAAAACCGGATACGATAATAAACAAATAAAGCAGTTGAGGATAATCGAGCGATTCATAATGAAAGGATAGCGAGCAAGCGATGGATAGAAAACGAAGCCATAGATTCGGTCGATCGAGGCCAGCTGCGGTGCCCACTGTGCTATTCGTGAATGAGCTTTCACGTTCCCGATACGAGATCAACGGGAGAAGACTCTCGTTGATCTCGTATCGGGTCTTTCGGCCGTAAGCCTTATCGGCCCGGGAAAAGGTCGACCTCGCGTCTCTCCCTCCCGGCACTTTGATATATTCTGTATCCAGCAGACAATACGAGGCCCCTTCCATATAGAACAGAATTCCGTTATTGCCAACGTAAAAAAAAATACCTCTCGAATTTATCCCGAGGATCAAGGACTTCTCGCCGTTTCATCAAATGTATTCAATTCATTCGGTATACAATCGATTATACTGCACCGAGAAAAATAATTTGACGGGAACCCCGCAAATAAATATTTATTTTGTTTAAATAAATAATTATTTAATTTACATAAATATGTATTTAATTTAAATGAATATTTATTTAATTTACATAAATATTTATTTAATTTAAATGAATATTTATTTAATTTACATAAATATTTATTTAATTTAAATAAGTATTTATTTAAATTAAATAAGTATTTATTTTCATCAATTAATATATTTATTTAAGCCAAATAAATACTCATATGCAGATGTCCGTCAAATAAATTATTTTTCTGGCTGTGCGAAATGTCTCGTGGCTCGATGATTCCCAACATAACTTACTTTATCCCTCCATGTGGTAAATGTTTTTTTGTCACTCGATTATAAAGGGCAAATATTTATCATTGCCATCCGGATAATTTTATGGTGTCGACGGGGTGGAGTGCCGAAGCAAAAGTTCACCCTAACGGAAGAAATCGATTCTCGCCAGTCATCGCACACAGCACGCTTTTCCCTTTAAGAAAACTCGAAATTCCCTTCGGCTGAATGACGGCGGAGCGGAAGCAGGCTTACCAGGATTTCCGTTGTTGAGGATACCCGCCAGTTTGAATCTGTCTCGAGACCGATAGCAACGTACCGGCGCCACCAGAAAGATTAATCACTCGGCATTACTGCACAATTTAGTCCATACAATTTTTCCCGCTTCGTGTCTTCCACATTTGTCGAAAAAAAACAATAGGTCTTATCGGTAACGAGAGTTCCATCATCAAATTAATCGTTGCGACCTCAGCCTGAGAGCGAAAGACCTCGAGAAGCTTCTCTGCCGGTTACTCGTTTATTCTCATTTAATGTTGACGCCGACCCGCTCGCACAACGAAAAACCATCGATTTAACCCTACACGGAGAAAAATAGTTGTGTTTCTTTAACAAAATGTAGATCGTTAATAATTTATTGCTGCTATAGTAAAGTATTTGCTGCCACAAAAAAAATTTGCGACCACAAAAAAAAAATTTGCTGCCACAAAAAAAAATAATTTGCTGCCACAAAAAAATATTTGACGCCACAGCAAAATATTTGCTGGCCACAGCAAAATATTTGCTGGCCACAGCAAAATATTTGCTGGCCACAGCAAAATATTTGCTGGCCACAGCCAAATAATTGCTGGCCACAGCAAAATATTTGCTGGCCACAGCAAAATATTTTGTTGTCCCTATGTTAAGCAGGTAAATGAGTTATGATAACAAAATTCTTGTTGTCCCAACAATGTTTTTTTTCCCTGTACAACTCATGACTTAATTTTTTTACCTTCAATCGCATGACCGGGGTCCGAACGCACCCCACGCTTTTCTTGATCATAAAACCGATCCTATGCTGACAAACAGACCTTCTCACACATGGTTTTCTTCGTTTTTTCATAAAGAAAAGAATGTTATACGAGAAATATGATTTTATTTACATTTAGTTAATAAAAAAAACCCATTCAAAGACCGAAAACCGAAAAAAAACACCAAAAAGCTCATTTTTTCGCGTTCGCGTAGGGTGCGATCCAACCCCAGTCATGACGTAGCGTTAAATTACATTCACCCCTCTTTGCCGGCGGTCGATTCTAGCGATGCTTCATGCATTCCATACGCGGTTAGCGATTGACTCAATAAAATAAACATACTCCATTATCATTAGCTTTTAAGACTATCTCTTAAAAAAAAAACGACGAATCAATAAAACGGAGCTTATAATAGCTGAACACAATGCGATAGATAGAATTGGCTGATTTTTAATCAAGCCTCGATGGCGAATCGCGCGTCGGCGACGTTGACCCGCAAAGCTCAAACGTCCCGCTGGTTCTCTCTTTATATTCCCCCTATATTCCAACCCTTATTCACCCGCTTCCGTTGACTTTGCTCGTTCTAGCTTAACTCCCTCTCTTTTTATCGGATATCGTTCCTAATCCCTGACCGCTTTGTCCACCCGATGAAGAACAATGGCCCCGAGTATTGGGACACTCACGTAACTGCTCACATAACGGTGGCGGGAAACGGGGTGATTTTTTTTTTTGGTCGTCGCCGTCGCTGAAGTTCCTCGTGAATGGCTCTCAAATACATCAAAGTTTAGCTATTCCCAGCCCCCTCCACTATACTACGGTGTGAGGAAGGCAAAAGAGAGGCAAGAGAAAAAGTTTGCCACATCAGAATTAATTCAGTACCGCAAGCGAATAAATATTTCGTCGGCAAGAAACACACAGCAATTTCCATCTTTTTCCTAGTCATTTTTTTTTGTTTCTCGAGGATATAAAAGAATAGGGGGTGAGAGCCGCGGAACAAAATCCATTGGGTCGCTCGGAATATATGTAGAAAGTTGGGGTCGAGGAAATGGGGAGCGTAACGGAACGGTAATTGGATAGCTAGAAAAAGTAAACGCCAGCAAAGCCAGCCGGCAATTGGAGCGAACACGTGGATGGCTTTGTTCCTCGTTGTCTCGAAATTATTTCGGCTACGTGATCAGCCGCTTGTCACTCCACTCTCTGTCGGCATCGTCTAGAGCGACTATCACGCACTTTGAAAAATGCGTCTTTGAAAGGATCGTTAATTTTGCGAGTCTGTGAATTTTTTTACAAACGAACCTGTTGCCGAATTTATGAGCGGATAACTAACAAGGGGCTTAATTGGAAGCAAAATTGCGGGTAGAATTTAATTTTATTATTCGGTAAAATAGACGCGAAATAGAGGTACGTGGTCGAAGGAAAGTGCACCGGTGACTTTTCCGTCCATACGCGAATTTGCTTGAGGTCCGGTCACTCAATTCCCGCCGTACGGAGCGGGACGAGAGCTCGGCAAGGGCTTTCGGTCCAGCAGAGCTGCCGTTCCAAAAATCAATAAACGACCATATCAAGCCGCTATACTGTACTTGTTTACGGACTATAGCTTCCGTACCAGTTGCTTCGATCTCGTTTGTCCGTAGAATGCAAATTGTGCCAGGATAGACTCTGCAGCGACGAGATATATTTATAAGTACTGAAATCTATTTAATGTCATGACGGGAGCATAGATAATGATTCTCGACAAATGTTCAATAGTTGTTGCTAGGTAAAAGTCATGAATATGGACCACGACTATTACTACGGAAATTAGTGATAAATCGAACGGGCCATATTCACCATTTTTACCCCACTCGTTGGTCATATTGACACCCTCACTATATACACTATCTCTACTATACCTCTACTATATATACTACGTAGTATATACAGTGTATATATATATATATAATATATATATATATACTAGCGGGTTTTTATGGCTCGCGCGCGAAGCACGCGAGTCCCTCTAAGGACTCCGGCCGAAAATATTCTAAGTCCCTCTAAGGGATTCCGGCCGAAAATATTCTAAGTCCCTCTAAGGGGACTTCGAATATTTTCGGTCGGGTCCATATTCTCCCCCCCCCCCCCCCCGACTGACACGGCGGCAGCGGCGGCGGCGGTGGAGGCGGCGACATTTTTATATATTATAGAAAGATATATATATTTATTTATTTTATTTACGGGAGGAACCCTTTTACGTTTTCAATTTTTACAATTCAGATAAAAATACAAATATTAACCAAAATGAAGCATGTGTAAACATAATAACATCATAATATATCTGTTTATTTATTTTTCTTTTTTCGTTATTTCTATTTTGTTTTTCTTTTCTATATACATATATATATATATATATTGTTATTAGGTACAAGTCATGAATATGATTACTACGTAAATTAGTGATAAATCGAACGGGCCATATTCACCACTTTTACCCCACTTGTTGGTCATATTGACCCTCTCACAATATATACTACCCCATCGTAGTATATGCACTGAATAAATATATATATTTACCACTCGGGATAGACGTAACATCACGGAGCTGATGAATGTTTGGGTGGTTTGCGAAAAGTTCCGGATGTGGGGGTGATTCCCCGACGGCGTAGGATAGCCTTCGAGGGCTGATTAATCCAAGGGTAATTGTTATTTGCTACCGTCTGCTAATAACAACGTGATGAAGAGTGTAACACTCAGGACCCGATGACGTCGTCCTGCCCGGATAGTATTCCCACTTCATTATCCAGATCAGTTGGAGGAAATTTCATTCATTTCACACATTAATCCGTTTATCCATTATAAATAAATATACAGCATTTGTGTATAGAAATATTGTAAAGAAGAACATGAAAGGAGATAATAGAAATATTTTAAAAATTATATTTTTAATATGTTCAAAAATGTGTTAACTGGCTTTTACAACGAATGTGTATTGTATGTCGTGTCGGCAGATTATTCGAGGAAAACGCTGAGCTGCTGAGCATGTTCACGAAATTTCAAGATCTCAAGACGAAGGAGCAACAATCGACGAGCATGGAGCTCGCTGAGCATGCTACGACGGTCATGGGGACCCTCGACGAGGGCATAAAGGGTCTCGACAATATGGATGTCTTCTTGACTTATCTCCATCAGGTTGGAGCGTCGCACACCAAGATACCTGGCTTCAACAGGCAATACTTCTGGGTGGGTGTCTATTTGTCCTATATTCACTGAAAGAAGGATCTCGTAAAAACTACCCATCATTTAAGAAAAATTACCATAGCACACAGTACTAGGGCGTCTCCTATGACGGAAAATGTAGGATTTTCCAAGAATTTTTATCATAATAATATAACTACGGAAAATTCTTATACATCCGGTACTTCCTACCATAGGTGGCGCCTTAATACCCTACTACTATGTGCTATAGTAGTGCTATGCGCTATAGTAGTACTATGCGCTATAGTAGTGCTATCTGCTATAGTAGTACGATGTGCTATAGTAGTGCTATGTGCTATAGTAGTACTATGTGCTATAGTAGTGCTAGATGCTATAGTAGAAGTAGTAGTCTATGTGCTATGATAATATCTCTCACGCGATATAGTTATAAAAAAAAATCTTATAAATCCGGTACTTCCTACCATCGAGGGCGCCTTAATTCCCTACAACTATGTGCTATAGTAGTGCTATCTGCTATAGTAGTACGATGTGCTATAGTAGTGCTATGTGCTATAGTAGTACTATGTAGCTATAGTAGTGCTACGTGCTATAGTAGTACTATGTGCTATAGTAGTGCTAGGTGCTATAGTAGTGCTATGTGATATAGTAGTGCTATGTGCTATAGTAGTGCTATGTGCTATAGTAGCAACTATGTGCTATAGTAGTAGTAGTCGATGTGCTATGATAATATCTGTCATGCGATATAGTTATATTTACTGGATCCTTCTTTCAGTGTACTATGTTCATGCATAAGCTTAACGGTGAGGAATTGCGGAAAAACTTCCACTGTAAAATATCCACAATCTAATTGAGAAAAAGACCTTGGGAGATACCGCCACGTAAATGGCTCTGCAGACTTTGACATTTTCCAAGATGTTATTTAATTTTTATGCACGATATCGCGAGCTGCGAATAGTCTCACGCCTTATCAGCTCGGTCATATTTAGCTCGGAACTCGACGAACAGACCGACGATATCGGCACATTCATCGATATAAATTTGCATGCGTGTTCTTATTCATTTGAACATCTGTCGCCAATAGATACGGACAGCTGTACGGTAGTAGTATTTGTACTATTTATTTTGGGAATCCGGAATGGGCATGTCGGGGTTGATAAGCTTAATTTACATAGCGACATGCATGTATCGGTCAGGTGCCTGCATGTGAAACCTGGATGTGTTCGCGCCTGAGACGTCTGTCGGATGCTATTTTACTTTTTGGGCCATGCATGTATAAAATGCAAAATGCCAAATTACAAATGAGTAATAAGTATTAAATTCTGATGTACAATCCTCAATAATGTCAAATTTTCATGTGAATTGGAAAATACAAAAACAAATCATTACATAAAGATTTTTAAAAAAGAAAATTTCAAATTTCGAATGTTAAATCTCAAATGCGAAGTACATTTCAACTGTAAAAAAAAATCTTAAATTTGCAACGCAAACGAACGTATTGACATATTTTACGGAGTACTCAAAAGAAGTACTTATCAATGTATTTTAAGTACAAAAATAATTTTGTATTTAAAACACATATAGTATTTTGTATTTTCAGTATTTTATAGTATTTTGCCCAACTCTGCTGATTACATTGTTAAAGGCTCAACTATTAAAGAACCACGAGGAGAATATAGCTTGCTTCCTACACAATAAAAATCATTCCATTATTTGAGTCCGAAAGACTTGGACTCTGCTCGTTGACGAGCATATAAAATATTCCCAGAAGTTCCAACTATACGAGTCTACTTCATTCCATGCAGAGTTATCGAATTAAACTTGCTACAGTACGAATGTTAGGGAAACTCACGACGTTGACTTTCATATGTGAATATGCATAGACGCATGCATATACATATATTCATTCGGGTGTGCACACGACATACATAGAACGATATTTCCATAGTATGTAATATCTGAATTAACGTCCTCCACGATGAGTGCGAATGCGCTCCTGGATGCACAGAGATACCTGCATGAGACGGATGTTATTTCTATACCGTATTCATGTACTGGTGTAGAGGTAGGTATAAGTACATCATCCCCATGGCTTTGTCGAGAATCCTCTTGTTCCCAGTCACGCAGCCAAGTAAATTAATTCAGTTACACATGTAGACGTGGATGTCGAAGGTTTTGACTGCAGGCCGTAATACCTGCACGTAGGTAAATTCCAGACAGCACACACCCAATTGGCCACATTGCAGACATCGCTGCTATCCACTCAAACTGCAATGAAGGAAACCGATGCTTGAGCCAATACACACAATTGTAAATTTACTCACTATCGGTAATCGATTGCATCTTATGTTTTATATTTGCTGTTGCCAGACAATCGAAAAGGTATAAATACAGCATCCCAATGGATCACGGAGAAAAATAGTTCTGTTTCTCTAACAACATGTAGATCTTTAGTAATTTATTGTTGTGACAGAAACAATATTTGGCTGCTACAGCAAAATACTTGTTGCCACAGCAAAATATTTGTTGCCGCAGCAAAATATTTTGTTGTCCCTATGTTAACCAGGTAAATGAGTTATGGTTACAAAATCCTTGTTGTCCCAACAATTTTTTTTTCTCCGTGCTTTGTCGAGAATCCTCTTGTTGCCAGTCCCGCACCCAAGTAAATTAATTCAGTTACACATATAGACGATGTCGAAGGTTTTTACTGCAACCCGTAATACCTGCACGTAGCTAAATTCCAGACAGCGCCCAATTGTCCACACAGCAGACATCGCTGCTATCCACTCAAACTGCAATGAAGGAAACCGATGCTTGAGCCAATACACACAATTGTAAATTTACTCACTATCGGTAATCGGTTGCATCTTATGTTTTGTATTTGCTGTTGCCAGAAAATCGAAAAGGTGTAAGTACGGTGCTGTTCATGAATGCCTGGACGATCTGAACAGGGCCGCTATAGGAAAACTGACCAGGCATTCATGAACAGTAGTGTACATCATCCCCGTGGCGTTGTCGAGAATCCTCTTGTTCCCAGTTCACGCACCCAAGTAAATTAATTCAGTTACACATGTAGATATGAATGTCGAAGGTTTTGTCTGCAACCCGTAATACCTGCACGTAGCTGAATTCCAGACAGCGCCCAATTGGCCACACTGCAGACATCGCTGCTATCCACTCAAACTGCAATGAAGGAAACCGATGTTTGAGCCAATACACACAATTACAAATTTACTCTCTATCGGTAATCGATTGCATCTTATGTTTTGTATTTACTGTTCCCAGAAAATCGAGAAGCCGTTTCTGGAGGCTGTGAAGCGCACCCTGGAGGACCGCTACACGGAAAACGTTGAGAACATATACAAGCTCACGATAAAGTTCATAATCGAGACGCTGATCGACGGCTTCGACAAGGCGCTGCTCGACAAAGCCAAATCCTAGTCTTCTCGAGTTGTCTTCTGAATCAAGTCTGGACATCGGCCGAGTCGTTCGGCGCTGCGAAGCAGCATCAATACGGAATCCTCGCCTTCGCTCGGCGGTCTGCAAACCACCCTGACAGCTCCATTGTACGATCGAGCTAAAACGGTTTCCACCCACCGCACGAAGTTATCTCGGAGCGTACCAGCGACCATGGGACATTTTAATATCAACGTTGTCCTCGAGAGACAAGAGACATCGAGCCAACAGAAGTGCACCATTGCGATGAAAAACACGTCAGCGTGTAACGTCGACGAGGTCTATCGATTCGTGCGTCCCACATTGTACCGCGACGATCTAGCGAGGGACCGAGGACTCTGCACCGACGAATAGTCGACAATGGTCAAATCGATGAGGCGTCGAAAAATTGGAGATATATGTTTTCTAGTCAAAAATATTGTTAGGCAGTATTCGTAAAGTATACGACACTTTCCATCGTGTATTCGACACCGGATGGCCCGGTGAGCCGAGAGCCGTCGACTTTTATATTTGTATTTATCATCACAATTTTTCTATTTATATCAGTCGTTGTCTAACCCCGAAATCTCCGTCTTCCTTGTTTGGTTCATTTTGTCATCTACTAAAAAAAGGCCCTTCGAATCGGAAAAACGTCGATGCGAAGAGCGAGGGGTTTGTCTATTATACATCGCTCCTTTAATTATCCTAGCCCAGAAATCCGGCATTACTTGTTCACACAATTACTTGAAAGAATCGCGTACAGTTATCAGAACGTCGGCCCAACAACAATGCCCTTGTGATACGATATAGTCGAGAAACATAATAGTTGTATATATATATATATATATAAATATATATATATATTTTTTTAGTTGAAACCGTATCGACCGGGTTCTATTTATGTTTGCTCCATGAGAAAGTCAAGCCCCACCGACCATTGATGCATCACTTCTGAGATAAGTTGTACCGCGTGTTGAGAGCGTTGATTTGTTTTTATTGATAATTTACGACGATGAGCGCGCATCGATAAACAAAATGCGTATTAGTGATAGTAGGTAAAAGATTAGAAGGCCCGCTCTCGAAGGGTATATCGACCGAAATCATCGTCGGATTCATGTGTGAAATTGGAAAAAGTCTTACGACGCCCGTTGGCCGCTGAACGGACCCGGCTCCGGAGATACTTGTCCCTCTTCGAAATGTCAATTTCTTAGATGGTCCTTGAATTAAAAAAAAAAAAAATCGAGGCTATCTCAATCTCTACTTGCCACGTATCTCGACTAATCTATCTTCCCGTTCGAGCGCGAGAAACGGACGGTCAAGCTTCTCAACGTCTGAAAGTCACGCCTATGACTATCTGCCAAATGTGATTTAGCGCACCCCGTTTAATCATTGGATACGAAGTGGGACACAAAGCGTGCGGCAATCAAGGGTTTACTTGGCGTGTCGAGGCTGAGGTCCGTTTCGATCGATACGAAATCACGAGAGTACGATGAATCTGAGAGGGTCTACGTTACACTCGCAATGTACCGAAAAAACGGTGAAATAAATGTCCGAAGTAAATGGGTGATAAGGATGTAAAGTAGGATGTAGAGTGGGTCCGACTTGCTTCCATCGGGGCGGTGACACGCAAGGGATGAATCCCTTTTCACACCCGACGGAAGCTCGTCGCGGCTATGTGCTCCAATTTAATTTACGTAACCCGCTGAGATGCCACGATAAATATTGCATGAAATGAATATTAAATATCCCGATTAAGCGGTCGTTACACGGTAGGCCAGCGTACACACACACACACGTACATAACACACCCTCCGGCGATACCCTCGGGTGAAACCCTCCCGAAAATCAACCCGGAATATAACTCACACAAACACACACACTCGCGTGCGTACCGAAATGGGCCATCGGGACTCGTCGAGCTGTTCAACGCGGATTTAAGTAATTTCATACGAATTGCACAAATGACCTGTACCTTCTTCGACTCTTCGACAGAGAAAAAAAAAGAATACAAGCTCTATTTAACCGAAAGTCTTCAACAAACAAACAAAATGATTAAACAAAAAAAAAATGACATAAAAAAAAGTATATATATATATATATATATTCAAATATATATACAAATTGTATGAATTGCTAGTATAACTTGCAGTTATGCGGATGTTGCATTATCTGTCTGTTTGTTCTATACAGGTCCAATTGTGTATTATTGTATCTGATGGAATATTGTATAACGGAATATATGTATATCTTTACTATCGTGTTATATGTGAGAACGCAGAAATTTTTCAGTAAAACCTGAAGTGCTAAAGTCCGTTTGGTATTGATATTGTTATTATTGGCCTGATCTCATGTAGCTTCTTTTTTCCTCGTTCCATCGGCAATAGAAAAGTCGGTGAGTCGTCGCGAAACTGAAGAAGGCGTAGTTGAGCTTTCTGGGTCAAGCACCTCTGACACTAATAACAGTTAAGAGTATTCTCAAAGTGGCGTGATAATTAAAGGGCATAAACAGCGATGCGCTTTGAGCAGTTTGAGTTATCGTCCGAATTTCCAATGCAACAAACACCTATCGCTCGCTCTTTGATAGTCCTTAAAGCAAAAGGATTAAATATCAGTCGACGTTAAGAAAAAATCGTTTCTAAGAAAATTATCGATGCTCATCGGGTTACAAAACCCGCGCATGCGCACACGTGACGTCATTGCTGCACTTTGCAAATGGCCGCCGATTCGAAGAGTTGACAGTGTTGTGTTTGGCCCGCCAAGACTCACAACAGACGAGTGATAGTCCGGAAAATCTCGGCAGATATACACAGTGAGTATTTTTTAGGCTCTGATGGAACGAATTCGCTGACAAATAATAATACGACTTTAATTGAAGAAACGATGAAAAGAAAAAACACGGTTCCGCTATTCGTACTCCAAGTGATTTTAGGTTATACCAGCAGCGTTGCATATTTATTTATTTATTCATTCATTTATTTATACTCACGAAGAATAGACATTTAACCCTAAACAATCGTATATCGTGAATATTTTCGCTTACAAACTTTCGATGAATAATTACACATTAATAGTGAGAATGTGATTAAATTATGCAAGTGCTGGAATAGAATATAATCTTAAACAAATGTCGATTTTTTACAAAGTACCAAATATTTCCAGAGATCTTTAACAAATAATTTTCTGTCCCAACGTTGCTACTGTACACTATAACGATTGACAGCCTTAGACTCCTTATGATCGCCTTTGCTTATTCGTAGTTGGAAAACCTGAGAAGCAGATGCCCAGCGTCAAGGATGAATCGGAAGCCGAGGGCGAGGAAATGTCGCACGACAGCAACGACAGTAATCAGAGCTCCGCGTCGTGCGACAGCAGTGCGGAGCACAGCGACAGCGATGACTCCTCAGAGATGGACGAGGATGAGTGCGAGAGGCGAAGAAACGAGTGTATGGAGAATCTAGTTGATCTCGAGAGACAATTTACTCTACTGAAGGAACAGTACGTTTAATTTTTTTTTATACATCTGCATAAGAAAAAACCAGTGCGTTGGTCTAGTGGTTAGCGTTGCTCGTCTCTAAACTGGAGCACCGGTAGGACGAAGGTTCGATTTTCGGTGCCGTAGTTTTGGAAAAAAATATAAATATGGGTGCGACATAGCTCCAGATATACACTTGAGGCATGCGTATACTTGTCCATGTGTGCCTTAAGAGCATGTGATACAGAGTCAGTCGGTGAAAAATCTGTTTTCCTATTTTCTTTGCGATTATTACTTATTTTGGACAAAAACAAATTAGGTTTTCGTAGACTGTATGCAGATACATGAAAACCTAATTGTCTTTTGTCTGAAATATTAATAGGAGCGGAGAAAACAGGGAAACCGTTTAACCTTTAATATTATGAGCTGAGTTGAATGCATTAATAACCATTATTACATTTTCTGTCATTTTTCATTGTTCTTTCCTATGCTGATCGATTGACTGGAAAAATTAAATTTTTGCTCTGGAAAACCGGGAAAAGTCTGGGAATTTCAGTTGGAGAATTTGGTGGCAATCATGTAAAACTAAGGCGAATGCGATACAGGGGGGAAGTCGGCAATAGCCGCAAAAAATTGGGAGACTGGCTTGGTGCGTAAGGACGAAAAAACAGAGATGGACAAAAAATAAATGAGGACTTAGTAATTACGCATCAACCAAGCCGACCCGCTATGAGGCGGTAGCTTTGAGAAGCGAGGGACATTAATGATAAATAAAAAAATAAATACATCTACGTAAGAAATCGATTGGAATACAAACCAATACATATTCTTTTCAGACTGTATCGTGAGCGAATAACTCAGGTCGACACCAAGCTCGGCGAGGTCAGAGTAGGCAAGTCGGAAGAATACCTTATCCCTCTGGAGAGACTAAAGGAGAACATGAAAACAAAAACGGAGGTCGCCGGTATTCTCAAGCAGTTACGGTTACAGAATATCCAAAACAAATTTCAAGCGGAGGCGCAGGCTGCTCTACAGAATTTTGAGAGCGAAAAGGGTCTCGTATGGGACGGTATTCACAGCGATCTGCAAGAAAAAATTCGGAGACTCGAGGAGGATCGAAATAACATAGACATACACGCGGATCTGTGGCTCAGTTCGAGCGGTCGACGGAGAAGAAATCATACGGAAAGAAGAAGAGCCGTTTCCGTTGCTGGTCCATATATTGTGTACATGCTCAACGATGCCGACATTCTCGAGGACTGGGCATTAATCAAGAAGAGTCTGAGCAGTCGAAAAGCTGAGATTCTTTAATGTCCGAGACATAGCTAATGCAACGGTGCCAAGTGCTCTTTCTTTGGAATTCAATGAAAAACAATGCTCCACACAAACTATTGCGTAATTGAGACGGTGAGACGGTTTCGTAATTTATTACGATAATATCGCAGCTTTCTTCCCCGATGAATTTGTCTGGATGTACTTTTAAGCTGTAATATAAATAATAGTTAAGGATAATTCATATTTTTAAATAAAGAGTCCTTTGATAACGACCTTTATTATCAATTATTAACGAATGGAGGTACGCGGAGCGCCATCTCTTGACTTCGATGGTAACTCAACTGTCGCGCTGACTCCAATTTACCATCGGATGGTACGGAAAACTATGCGAAGAATCAGGGCTCTTATGATTTATCTGTCGGACAGAATTAACGGTAACTAGCCGATTCATGGCAACGCCAGCATTTGTTTGTAATACGCGGCCCGATGGTTCAATCAGAGAACGAGTCGAATTAGTATTAAGGCGAGGTGAAATATGTACCACGTGCCGTATGAACGCAGGAGAGATAGCTGCTTGTTTCAAATCAATGCCATGCAAAAATGGTTAACATTTGGGGCAAAAGCGAAGTAGCATTGGACGCGGTATTGAATTCTACATCCGCTAATACTTTGTTTTTTCACGAAATATCTCCGATCTCCGAATGCGATTCATTACAGTTTTTGTTACCGACTGAGTCTGTTTCACCCCACCTTAAGGGCATGTGCAATATCGCGGTCGGTAATAAAAACTGTAATCATCTTTTCTCACGGATTTCTGGCATTCACGATTAAAAGAGAAGTCTCATCGAAAACCGAGATGATATCCGGTTTCGATGTGACTTTTCTTTTGAGCGTATACATAGGAGAACCCGTGAGAAAGGTTGATTGCAGTTTTTGACTATCGACTGAGGATGGGCGGGGAGGGAGGTGTTTCATTTGGTTTTAAGATGAAGTGCGACTCTTCGGTCGGTAACAAAAACTGCAATCCAGAATTCTCTAAGACTATTAATTTTTAGGGAAAATACGAGAACGGTAAACTGTGCGCAGTAATTCTGCAGTTCACTATTCTCATCATTTTCGTAAGAAATAAACATCTTGGGTGATTTTTGGGTTTCGAAATTTCAGCTATTTCTTTCGCGCTCATAGCGGTTACATTTCATCTTAAGGCAAAGTGAAGTACCACAGTCAGTATCAAAAAATGTAATGAACTTTTGTAGCGAGATGGCTTTGTTTCTCATAAAAATGCGCACAATTTAAAAAGTTCATTACAGTTTGCTATATGCAATTACCAATTGCTGTATTTCACTTTGATTTAAACTCGATAGATAGCATTTTCGGTTATGCTTATACTGAGGAAAAAAAATGGTTGGATTAAGCAAATGCGCGGTGACATACGTTCAAAGGTGTATTTGGTTTTTACAAAAAAAAGTTTGTTTGAATCGACAAATTTTGAATAAATTGAAGCAAATAATCGTTTAGCAAAACAATGCTTTATTTGTACCAAACAAACAACAGCTTTGAACGTATGTCACCGCGTCTTTTGGTTAATCTAACCATTTTTTTTCTCAGTGTACTGTCGAGATTACAGTTTGATTGAACTACCTGTAGGAAAGCGTATTCCACTTCTGGCATATTCGAGTAAAACTATTTGGTAGCGTCCGGCTTAATTTTTCTACGTACTTGGCGTTTAAGTACTTAATTTTTTTGTTTAAGTACAAGGCGAGTTCAAAAACCAAATACTTGTAAATATGTGTGTGTTTTTTTTTATTCAGGCTATGTACAACATATACGTACAATACGTGATCCGTTCTTAGAGCTATAGTAGCATGCGCCCTGTTCGAGATGCGATAAACTACTGTTTCCTTGCCGTTAAAGTCGACAATCTTTCGCCCGAGCGAAATACGAGCTTCCATGCCATTTGTATTCGTTCCCATGTATTCCTGGAATATTTGTTCGGGCGCGGCGCGTGTGTCTCTCGCACACATGTCATGTACTTGTCGAATGCGTGTGATATGTTACAAATTTTTTTTTGTTTTATTTTTTTTTTAGGAACATTTCGCGTGAATATTTCGGTCGCGATAAATCTGCGCAAAAAATTTCTATCCCCCCTCGCGATCGCTGCAATCTTACAATCGGTACCTCATCCGTCCACCCTACACCTTTCTATCACACTTTCACTCGATTCAAATCGATATATTTATTAAACAGTTATCGAAAAATGACACCGATATAGACAATTGCCGTGTGCAAACAGACTTTTTTGATATCGCGGCTGAGAAACGCCAGAGACAAGTATTAAATTATTAATTTTCCGAATAATAATAATAATATTAATAATATTAATAATAATAATAATAATGATCTTTGGTTGCAAAATATTTAATGCGCATACGTACGTCTCGTTGAAATAATATAACAATGTACCAACACTTTACCGATTCTCAAACAAAACGAAAGTGTCGTCAAATAGGAATGTTTCGAGAATGTAAATTGGTCTCTGGCTTTCGTCGATAAAGCAAAGTTCCAAGACCCGTGCATCCTGTATCTCGCTGGCATTCGATTTACTTTCTGTTGAATCTCACCAATCGAAAGTCATTCGACTAGCCCAAAAGTGAGTGTCTAATATTTATTAAGGGTATGGTTTATTACACTTTAAAAGGACATTGAAAAATCGCGTACGCTATAGAATATATTCGCCGACTACAACGCACGTCGCCTTAACTCGTATTTACACGTCGCGTTTTTCTCCACGCGACCCTCCTCCGCACTTTAAATCTCTTCTCATTTTCAACGTAAGTGTCTTGAATCGTTGTTGAGAAACTAATTAAAGAGTTTCCGACACCGTGTGATGTGTCAAAAAAAAAAGAAATATATCAATTTCCAACGAAAGAATGATTTTTTCAATCCAATGAAAAGTCACCATCTGAACTCTTTTCGTCCTCGATACTTCGTAATACTCAATTTATTAAAGTATCGTGCCATCTTATATATTCGTGTGAATATGTTCGTGTCTGTCAGTGTGTGTGGTTTTTTTATGTCGGAGTTTGTTTCATTTTTTATATATAATATATATATATATGTGTGTATATATATATTTATATATATTCTTATGTATACTTTCTTGGACATGTAGACGCGTCTACGCAATAATCTTAATCGTAATGACAAACGATTTAATTCGTACTTGATAAAAATAGCCAATCTTAATGAGAGGTCGATGAATACAAAATAAACTAGTTGGGGCAAGATTTTCGACGGTCATAAAATTGGGGGGGCGGGGCAACGTCCAATGTTTGCTCTCTCAACTTTGCTCGGTGTTTGTGCAATTTTACAAGTTTGATAGCTGAGAACTCGTACTTTTTAACGAATTCGTGGATTACGAAATAGTCAAAATTCATTCTAGAGCCCCAGGACTAGGTCTAAAATTATGTTTGGTACTGAAGCATTGGTGCGGCGAGATTGGGATGATGAGCCGTGTTCATCCTCAACGCCGAGATGCTCTTGTTGTACCACTCGTCCTCGGCCGACATACCTGAACGAAAAGGAATATAGATTGATATCGTTATGAATTCGGTAAATTTAAGACGGGAATATGTTTAGGGTGTTGTCACCTCGAATTTGATACAGTGCAAATGGTTAACTCTGCTGTTCAGTTCTGCTTCAGTATACGCTTGTACTGTTCGGATCATACTGACCGAACGCGATACAATCAATGAAAAACTCCGCTATACGAATCATTAAAACGTACTCATTAAACACTTATGACAAACTCGTTGATCCTATACGGCTACGATATTAAAACTACGAGGAACATAAGGCACATTTACATCTCTACCACTCGCAACTCTAACAGATAACAACTCTACCAGAAAACAAGTCTACCGGATGATAACTCTACCGAAAAAACAGCTCTAACAACTCTATCGTATTAGAATTCTACCAGAATGTAAAAAAAGACTACCAGAAGCAAAATTAAACTCTACCGGAATGGAAATAAAACTCTACCGGAAGTACAATAAAACTCTACCGGAAGTACAATAAAACTCTATCGGAATTACAATAAAACTCTACCAGAATACAAGGCTACCGTCAGCCTCGTATTCCGGTAGAGTTTTAGTTCAATTCCGGTAGAGTTTTATTTCAAGTCCGGTAGAGTTTTATTTCAAGTCCGGTAGAGTTTTATTTCAATTCCGGTACAGTTTTATTTCAATTCCGGTACAGTTTTATTTCAATTCCGGTAGAGTTTTAATTCAATTCCGGTAGAATTTTATTTCAATTCCGGTAGAGTTTTATTTAACGTCCTTTAGAATTTTATTTCAAGTCTGGTAGAGTTTTATTTTGATCCTGGTAGATTTTTTAAATTTTCTGGTAGAGATTTTTGGTAGAGTTCTAATACGGTCGATTAGTAATATGGTAGAGATGTTTTCTGGTAGAGTTGTTAGAGCTGTCTTCTTTGGTAGAGTTATTATCATATAGACTTGTTTTTGGTAGATATGTATGGGGATAGATGTTTTCTGATAGAGTTGTTATCTGGTAGAGTTGTGAGTGGTAGATATGTAAATGTGCCGAACATAACAAAACTACATAAAAATGAGAACGTAACAGCAGGGTTAAACGCATCTGATTAAATCGATTTGGGGGGGGGGGGGGGGAGGTGAGACTTTTGTTACCGAATTAATGAATACATTATCAAGAGACGAAAGGATAAAGAGGAGTTTAAAATTGATAATGATCGGGCAACGAAGCGCGTAGGATTGTTAATACTGACAATCTCGATATCGGATTAAATTGTTAAATCGTTATACGGCATGTCGGATTCCGTCTTCGAGTCGTTGGAGCGCGAGAGCGAAAGCCGATAAGGTCGATAGGCAATTCGCGAATAGTCTTGATTCGATTTAAAAGCGACATGCCATCTCGTCCCGGAAATGATGTAAGACGGCGCTTGAAAGGAAATGGGGCGTCTTCGAGTGAGTGAACGTCCCGACGTCGTTCTCTCGCTCTCTCTCTCTCTCTCTCTCTCTGAGCTATCTCCGGTTGCTCTTTCATGGGTCTACAAAGCAACAGTGGGTCACGTCCATCGGCAAATAAAGGGAAATGCCGAACGAAACCCATTGCAAACAATTACGAACGAACAAAATCTCGTCCTAACTCACCCATTGTATCTTGCCGCATTCCTGTTACCGCCGACATATTCGACGCCGAGTGCGACATTGAGAAGGGTTGAGGCATGCTCGGGTAGGACGTGGCTCCCATCTGCAAAACATTAATCGTCGGGTGTTTATTAATCGCAACGGAATTATCGGATTCAATTTTGCACAAAATTCGAACACATAATCGACCTTCCCGAGTACACGGTAAAATAGGTAGGGGAAACCGGGGCAAAACGGGGACGCTAAGCAATAAAACCTGGTATAATGATACTGAAAGCATAGATCCATTGTTTGTCACACCAAAATTGTGTTGGCACTGGTTTTGAAAGGATATTTAAAAAAAAACCATCTGGGGCAAAACGGGGTACATGTCCCCATTTTGCCCCACGTCCCCGTTTTGCCTCGGTTTTCCCGTAAACCGGGACAAAACGGGGACGCTAAGCAATAAAATCTGCTAAAACGATGCCGAAAGCATAGATCCATTGTTTTTCACACCAAAATTGTATTGGCACGAGTTTTGAAAGGATATTTAAAAAAACCATCTGGGGCAAAACGGGGTACATGTCCCCATTTTTCCCCATGTCCCCGGCTTTCCCTACCAATGTTTCTTGTTCACAAACGTTCACAATTCTTATATGTCCATTGCCAATTGGTCATCGACCTAAGTCGATCGAAAAGCCACGGATTTTACATAATTTATTTACATTTTTTATATAGTGTACCCAGATAGACAAGCGCCATAAAAAGTAGCAATATATTCACAATATTTACAATATTTATATATACATTGCCAATCGGCCATTGACCTAAGTCCTTCAGCCACAGATTTTACATTTTTTATGTAGGGTAAAAGTGGTGAATATGGCCCACCTCGATTAACACGTAAATCAATGATATATGGACCGGTCCATATTCCGCACTTTTACCCTACATTTTTTACATAGTGTACCCAGGATAGACAAACGCCATGAAAAGTAGCGCCAATAAAAATATTGGCGCAATATTTTTATTGGCATGTACAGAACATGTCGCAATTATTGGGCCAACTGCTACTTTTCATGGCGCTTGTCTATCTGGGGTAAGTGGGTAGTTGACATATGTTTATTCAGTTAGCCTCATCATTGTTCATTATTTCGAGCTTCTGGTATATTGCATGTGATGGATGATTAACTTTGCGTATTATGTTTTGAGCGGGTTGTGTACATGGCCGTTTTATATTTTTTAGTTGCGTTGCAGCCAATCTTTTTGTAAGTTCTTTAATTCTCATTTCTATGGTTCTGATGCCTGTAGCTTTGTATAGAAGAGTATTTCGGGGATTGTGAAGTGGATTTTCAGGATGAAGTTTCTGCGGTTTTTACTTTTTTAATTGCTGATTTTTTGCACTTTATGAATATAGGATGTCCATATTATAGTATTGGTCTACATATAGATTTGTACATTTTTGCTCAGTGTTCTATATGCATATCGCGATGATTGAAAGTGATTCTTCTGAACTGTGAGGCTCCGTGTGTGGTCTATAATTCTTAAATATAAAATATTGTCGATTTTACAAAAATGGCTGCCAATTTTACGAATATTTTTTTGTGAAATTACCAACAATATCATTGTGGATGTTTGTGGACAAAAAAAGGTTTCTTAAGTGTACATATATTTTTTACTGTATATGGAGTCTATAGGCAACAGACTGGAAATAGGTGTCTGACGGAAGAGCGGAGACCCGTGAGAGGCATCGGGCGTGAATATGTGATGGGAGCGGAGATATCCGGTTCCTCCGAGATTTAGAGATTTTAAACTGCGGCCGGCCACATCGCCCGATTAATTATAAGCCCAATTAAACGGGTAGGCGTTTGGTGATCCGCCCGACCTGACTAATCACTCGAAATGCAATTTAGCCTCGGCCAGTAGCGGGAGGATGCAACTCCTCGTATGGCGCACGTCCAACACCCGCATGCAAACCAATCAATCGTGTATCCATTCGAAAGGTTCGACGAGAATGTCGTTACGTTAATGTCGACTCTAAATCCGAACAAGATTTTTTTCGATCGTTTCGTGTATTCCTTGCTCACCTGGGGATAACGATTAATGCCGTTTATACTGTTGTGCGGATGAGCGTACGGCTGGTACCCCCGCCCGCCGCCGGGATAGATGTTTCGCATCATGGCACCCTGGCAAGCCGGTATCGGGGCGAGCGCTTTTTGCAATTGCTTCTCCTGCTTTCGGTATTTCGCTCTTCTGTTCTGAAACCATACCTGCGCGACAAAAAAAAACATTAATGAAATAGTTAACTTGTCGCATTAGGAAAGTACTTCGATACATCCATCGGAGGTAGTTGAGTTACCATTACCTTTATGTACTATTATATGTATTATATACTATTACCATTATTATTAACAGTAGGAACCGAACCAGGCGTTCGGTTTCTACTGTTCTGCGAGCGATTGGTAAACCCATAAAGCCCCAATCCATAAACCTATATAGATTTTTGCATCGCCCGCTACATCCAAAAAATCAACTTTTTCCGCAAACCGCGAGCCGTCGACTTTGGTCTGATTCTATTTTTTTTCTTTTCTTTTTAACATGGATGAAATAGCTGTTTCATCGAATAACGAAAGTACTCCGACACACGTATCGGAGGTAGTTGAGTTACTATGCTTATTATCACTCGTTCGGTTTCTGCTGCTCTGCGAGCGATTGCTAAACCCATAAACCCGTATAGATTCTTGGATCGCCCGCTACATCCAAAAAATCGACTTTCTTTCCGCAAAACCGCGAGTCGTCAACTTTAGTCTGATTCTATTTTTTTTAAAACATGGATGAAATAGTTGTTTCGTCGAATAACGAAAGTACTCCGATACACGTATGGGAGGTAGTTGAGTTAATTTGCCGTTACAACTCGTTCGGTTTCTGCTGTTCTGCGAGCGATTGCTAAACCCATAAACCCATATACATTTTTGGATCGCCCGCTGGATCTAAAAAATCGACCTTTTTCCACAAACCGCGAGCCGTCGATGGATGAAATAATTGTTTCATCGAATAATGAAAGTACTCCGATACACGTATCGGAGGTAGTTGAGATAATTTGCTATTATCACTCGTTTGGTTTGTACTGTTCTGCGAGTGATTGGTAAATCCATAAACACATATAGATTTTTTGGATCGCCCGCTAGATCCAAAAACCGACTTTTTTCCGCAAAACCACGAGCCATCGACTTTGGTCCCATTCTATTTTTTTTTTTTTTTTTCGTCTAGTCGGGGGTAGTCGGGGGTAGCCGCCCACGCGCGGCGATGACGTCATAACCGGCGCGCTATTGGCCGTCGGGAAGGCTGTGACGTCACCGGGGCCTCCCTCATTGGCGGACACGTTTTATCGACATTTCCAACGGACCGCGAGGCACTGTACCGAGGGCGTTTCGCTATCTCTCGCTAACATGGCGTTCCCCCGAGTAGACATTGCCACGATACACTACTTTCGATAAACAACCGACGACAATTGACGAACCGACTTCCCCCCCCCCCCCCCTTGAAACTCGTGCCCTTAAACAAAAATTCAAATTTATGCTTATTACAAATAATTTTGATCCTTGCGTACGCATCAGCGATGTTTAAGCGATTTGTGGTTTTATTAACTGCATTTCAGATTCATAGTAATAACTTTGAAGAACAAACAATTTCTGAGTGGGCGATAAAAGGGAAGTGAAGGGGAAAAAAATGAAAGAGCCATCAGCCGGGCGTGAGCTTTTACGGGAACATACACTCGAGAGGCTTCGTGTCACGGGCGAAAGGCGGATGGCCCGGCCTGCAAGAACTGGAAAGCTAAGAGTTGGTAATTCAATAACTATACTTCGTGAGTTTCGCCACCCGTGGATATCACCCTCCTCTGCGGAGAGATGGAGGGAAGCGAAAAGAGCCACTGAGCGGAGAAACTCGGCATGTTCTCCGCTACTTCCACATTATCGAACGGTTCCTCCGGTTTATATATTGTTAGGTTCTCGTGGAATAAGTAAGTATTAGTGCTCAGTTTTGGCGCGGATATTGTCAGTAGAATCGCAGTTGAATATCTCAAGCGCGAATTGTCAAACGTCTGTTTTTGCTGTTTTCTTTCAGTCCGATCAAGACTGTTGTCATCTCGTCAATCGATAATCTGACCGTTTGTCACCTGTCATACCGAGCTATTCCGAGAGTCACATAAATTCGCCGAATCTACAAATCACAACTACAATCGGCCGAATCGTCGTATAGCCGAAAGTCACGGGTCCGAACGCACTTCTCATTCGGAAACTTGGCTCTTGAAAGTTTAACGATTCGAGAAAATGAATTTAGGTGAAATTATTATTCGGAAAAAAAGACGTTCGGTTAAACGACGATTCGGAGGAATAACGTTCGGCCAATGACTATTTCCGAAGAGCAACGGTCGCTGAAATGAAGATTCGGAATAATAAAGTTTCGGCAAGGTGGCAATTCGGAGAAAATAACAATTCGGAACAATAAAGTTTCGGAAATTTGACAATTCGGAAGAATAAAGTTTCGGAAATTTGACAATTCGGAAGAATAAAGTTTCGGAAATTTGACAATTCGGAAGAATAAAGTTTCGGAAATTTGACAATTCGGAAGAATAAAGTTTCGGAAATTTGACAATTCGGAAAAATACCGATTTAGCAGTTCGACGATTCGGAAAAATAAAGTTTCGGACATTTGACAATTCGGGAAAATAACGATTCGGCAGTTCGACGATTCGGAAAAATAAAGTTTCGGAAATTTGACAATTAGGAAAAATAACAATTCGACAGTTCGACGATTCGAAAAAATAAAGTTTCGGAAATTTGACGATTCGGAAAAATAACGATTGGGCAGTTCGACGATTCGAAAAAATAAAATTTCGGAAGTTTGACTATTCGGATGAAGTGCGTTCGGAGCCATGACTTTCGGCCATACGACGATTCGGCCGATTGTATGTGACAAAATGGTGTGGCTCCGCTATTCCGGTCATCTGTGTAATATCGTATGTCTCGATCCATGAGGATGGTATTAATTTGTATAAATATTTGTACAAATTATATAAATATATAATTTGTAAAAATATTGTAACGAAAATAGAGATGAGGATCTCTATATTCGTTACAATATTTCTATACAAATTAATACCAATCGAGAATATTCACTGTCACGGGTAATTAATTATGGCGAAATCGTCGCTGGGGCACGAGCGCGATGGCTACTGCAAATAAACCGATGAACGAGCCCGACTCCGCGATCGAGAGTCGAAGGTGAAGCGAAGTAAAAAAGATCGAATGAAAACTTGGCTAACTCGATATCGGGGGCCAGCGCGGCGGCTACTCCTTTCACTCCTGCCAGTTTTTTTCACTAGTCGAGACCCGTAATGGGATTTCTTGTGCGGTGATTCGAGAATAATTCTCTCACCGGCGACAACGGCCAGCATCTCCCTCGTCCGCCCCCGCGACCCGCGTTCTTCGTCATGATAATCCTTTTCTTTTTTTTTCAAGTAATTATCTCGCTCGTTCGGCCAGCCGTCGTCGACGAGTCTCCACCGAATAGACTCTCAGGAAATTTCATTAGAATGCCGTAACGGGACGATAGAAGGTTTAATTGATTAATCTAGCGGCGTCATTTCTCCGATATATCGGTGTGCGATCATTCAATGGTTGAATTTATATCCACTCGATATTTATAGTCTTAGGACAATGCAATAAACTGCCTTTTAACATACAAACAAGCGAACATTTGCTTTAGTTAAGAAAAAAGGTTACAGATCGCCGTTTCTTAATGGTGCGGGTCGGGGGTGGGGGGGGGGGGGTGGGGGGGGGTCATGTTACTAGCAATGGTTGAGGTTTAGGTATATATTCATACACATTAAAAAAAGTTTGTACTTTTTACAACGCAACAACTTATTGTTCACAAACATCGACAATTTTTTATTTGTTAAATTTCTAAAATTGTTAATTCCACGAGAAATAAAAGGGCAGTTTTTCAATATCCAAACGTAAATGAACGAGTTTGTCACTTATTTAACAAAATTGTTTTTACGAAATTTCGTATCGTGATTTTACGAAATTGTTTTTTACTGTGTATGCAGGTTCGAATCCCCTTCGACTCGTAATGTCTTGGAAAATCTATGAGCGCAGCTCGATTTTATTTTTTTAATGCGTCCCTAATAATGTTGTAATGTTATCTTAGAAAAAAAATGCTGGAAATATATATATTTTTTAAAAAGAATGTTGCTTTTCACTCGCCACCATATGCAGCCCATGCTAATTGACACCATTTTAAGCTCACATATCTCGGAAAAATTACTATAAATTCTTATAAAAAACCTTATACATTCACCAAAAAAAAGGTTTGGTAATATCAAACTAAACTGCGGTTGCGGGTGGCGAAAGAAATATTTGGTCGATGTAAAGAAATATTTAGTTGATTGAACAAATATTTAGTTGATTGAACAAATATTTAGTTGATTGAACAAATATTTAGTTGATTGAACAAATATTTAGTTGATTGAATAAATATTTAGTTGATTGAACAAATATTTAGTTGATTGAACGAATATTTAGTTGATTGAACCAATATTTAGTTGATTGAACGAATATTTAGTTGATTGAACGAATATTTAGTTGATTGAACGAATATTTAGTTGATTGAACAAATATTTAGTTGATTGAACGAATATTTTGTTGATTGAACCAATATTTAGTTGATTGAACGAATATTTAGTTGATTGAACGAATATTTAGTTGATTGAACAAATATTTAGTTGATTGAACAAATATTTAGTTGATTGAACAAATATTTAGTTGATTGAACGCATATTTAGTTGATTGAACGAATATTTAGTTGATTGAACGAATATTTAGTTCATTGAACGAATATTTAGTTGATTGAACGAATATTTAGTTGATTGAACGAATATTTAGTTGATTGAACGAATATTTAGTTGATTGAACGAATATTTAGTTGATTGAACGAATATTTAGTTACTTCAACAAATAGTTAGTTGGAATTAACAAACATTTTGTTCAATCGACCAAATATTTCTTTCGCCACCCGCAACTGCAGCTTAGTTTGATATTACCAAACCTTTTTTTCGGTATTGCTTTATAACACTTATGATTTTTGGCTCCAAAAGTAGAAAAGTCGTGTGACATATTCCCTTAAGATGCTCGAACGATTTCAAAAGCTCTGTCGTATTTGAACAAAATGCCGCACTCGCTGTCGGAGACGCGAGTTTCGAGCTCGTTCGCAGCGACCAAAAAGGGACCAGCCGAGTTTTTCCCTTGTCGCGGAACGCGAGGCGTAGCCTGATCGGCTGACGGAGTCGTATCGTTTTCCGTCAGAGGGGCTGAATTTGAGTTCTGGACGAGGGATATATTCATCACGAGGGGAATGCGACGAGGGCGCAGCGAGGGAGTATGGAAGAAGCGTCGCGAGGGGGGTCCGGAGGGCGAGGGAACGAAGAAGCACGGGAAGAAAAGGGGGCCTCCGGCGAGAACCATGCGCACACCCGAGCTCGTCGTGACCGAGACGTTTCAGATCTATCTAGGGTGGAGAAAATTCAATTTAAAATGGCGGCTCAGATATAATGGCAGCCCCTGGTACATAGTCACCCACCCTCGATTCATCTCAACTTTGCCACCCATCTCAGCGCAGTGCCTCAACCTTGTCGTTTTTTTTCTTCTTTTTTTTTTGTTTTATCCTTCCTCGCCTTCTTCTTGTCTCATCCTTCCCGAACTCATCGGCCTCTCCTTCTTCTTCTTTTTCTTCGTCTTCGCTTTTTCTCGTCTATTCCTCCCTTCCTGTTTATTACTCCGGCCATTCCCTCGCATCTTTACCCCCTCGCTCGCTTCTCCACTCACCTCGAGCAAGAGAACTGCTGCGAGTACTTCCGCTACTCCTCTGGAATAATCCTGCGCTCCCTCGCACTCTGCTTGCGTAATATATTTTTACTATTTTGTTGTTCGAGCTTTCGCTCCTGCCATTGGTTTATCCGGTTGCGTTCGTGTGATAGTCATTTATACTGAGAAAAAGAAATTGTTGAATTAAACCAATGCGCTGACATACGCTCAAAGGTGGATTTGGTTGGTACAACGAAAATGTTTATTTCAATTGACAAATACACCTTTCATGTACGTTCAAAGGTGTATTTGGTTGGTACAACAAAAATGTTTTCTTCAATCGACAAATACACCTTTGACATAGGTTCAAAGGTGGTTTTGGTTGATACAACAAAAATGTTTATTTAAATCGACAAATACACCTTTGATGTACGTTCAACGGTGTATTTGGTTGGTACAACAGAAATGTTTACTTCAATCGACAAATACACCTTTGACATACGTTCAAAGGTGGATTTGGTTGGTACAACAAAAATGTTTGTTTCAATCGACAAATTTTGAATAAATTGAAGGAAACAATCATTTAACAAAACGATTCTTTATTTGTACTAAACACATAACAGCTTTGAACGTATGTTTGAACGTACCACGCGACTTTTGGTTAATCCAACCAATTTTGTTTTTCTCAGTGTACATTACAAGGATTCGTTTCATTGTCAATCGTTAAATGCGTTGTCCATCGTCCCTTCCGGTTTATTACTTCGCCTATTCCCTCGCATCTGTACTCCCTCGAGTGCGTTGTTATTATTATCATTATTATTATATTACTTTATTTTTTTTGTTGCTCTTTTGCTTATTTTCCTATTTGTATTCGATTTTTTATGCGGTTTATTTCATGATCATAATTTTGTTTTTGCTATTTTTGGGCTTATTTTCTTTGTATTATTATTATGCGGTTTATGTGCAGCGCGTTAGGTATAGTGCATTATATTTTTTGTATTTATTCGGTTTGTTGTTGGTTGGGTGATGTGCCTATAGGACCCCAGGTCCTAATGTACAATAAATGCATATCTATCTATCTATCTATCTCTTCTCCACTCACCTCGAGTACGAGAACTGCTACGAGTACACAGCAAAAAAATAGTTTCGTAAAATGGTAATTCGAAATTTCGTGACAATAATTTTGTTAAATAAATGCCAAACTCGTTTGTCACTTATTTTAATATACGAACCTGTCCTTTTATTTCCCGCGTCATTGATAATTTCAGTTTGTAAAACTAGAAAATTAACAAACAAACAATTGTGGACGTTTGTGGCGAACAAGTTGTTGTAAAAAATACAAGTTTTTTGTACTGTTTACCGCACTTCCGCTATTCCTATGGAATAATCCTATGCGCCCTCGCACTCTTCTTGCATAATATATTTTTACTATTTTGTTATTCGAACTTTCACTCCTGCCATTGGTTCGTCCGGTTGGATTCGTATGATATTCATTTACATTACGAGAATTCGTTTAATTGTCGATCGTTAAATGCGTTATATATTTTCTGACGCGTACCGCAGCTGCCCGAATGTGCGCCATAGTTGCCGGTTGACGAGTATCCTTTGGGCATTGCTTATGAGTTATGAGGGAGCGACTAAAAGCAAACCGCGTTTTACTTGGCATCGCAGTTTAACAGGGTTAAGTCGTGGCGGTTCCCGGGCTTTTAACGCAAACAACACCCGTGAATTATATATCAAAAGAGGGAAACGTAGCGTCGACTGTTTTAATATGTACCGCGCTCTCGGAATTCGTGAGCTCGCCCGACGGTTCCGCGGCATGTTCGTTCTCTCCCGTTCGCCGAAAACGGAAACAAAAAAATTACCGCTACGTACGCATCGATACGTTCATCACCTCGCTTTCCTACTATTTTGTTCCGCCAATTAATTGTACGGAGTATATTTTTCGAACTAAACGCTATCTGCTCAGCTAAGAATAATAATTTAATATTTAATAATGTAATCCAAAACAATACATGTGATAATAATAATGCAATTAAACAATAAATAAACAAAGTTCTGAAGAGGCCCTCACCAGGGTCGAAACGTAAAAGAGTCTCTTCAATAAAAACCGGAAGAAGAGAAATACCCAAGATTAACCTTCCACAGCCGCCGCACAGCAAAGAAAATGTTATCCACACACTGAAAAAAAATTTGCTCGCTAGCTGCCAAAGAAAAATATTGTTATTTCAATTCAACTTCATATTCTTACAATTCCATATGATATTGAAACAACGACGGGAAGCCTGCCAAAGTAACATGTTATCGTCCCAACCCGTATGCAATTGTAAGAATCGAAAGTAGAATTGAAATAATAATTTTTTGGATTGATTTTTTTTTTTTCAGTGCAGAATGAGAAAAAGGATAGTATTTTCTACCATACCAATAGTTCCCAGGGGAACGTCTATGTGGATGGTTTCTGATGGTATGTACTCAATTGGTTAAATTATAATTATAGTTGCAACCATGGTTTTTCGTTATGGTCGTAACTATAAAATGTTAACGTTCCCCTGGGAATTATTTTTTATGGTAAAAAGTCAGTATCGTTGCTTTTACTACGTCATTTTTTCTCGGCGCAGTATTCACCATAGCACTGTGTCGTAACGATTTCTTAAAGTAAAAAAACTCATCAAAGTAAAAAAACCCTTCATAGTAAAAAAAACCCTTCAAAGTCAAAAAACCCTTCAAGGCCAAAAAACCCTTCAAAGCCAAAAAACCCTTCAAAGTCAAAAAACCCTTCAAAGTCAAGAAACCCTTCAAAGTCAAAAAAACCCTTCAAAGTAAAAAAAAACCCTTCAAAGTAAAAAAAAACCCTTCAAAGTCAAAAAACCCTTCAAAGTCAAAAAAACCCTTCAAAGTGAAAAAGCTCTTCCGCTATCATTGGACCATCGACGTGCAGCCACGCAACGATTGGCCACGATGCAACCTCTTACAACGACGCCGTCGAAGAGTTCATCGTGTGTGCGGAGGCGCGGGACTCGAGAGGGTCCAAAAAATAATGTTGTCCGAAAGCTCATCTAAACACCCTCTTCGCAGTAAAAACGAACAGAACAAGTGACAGGACGGGGCAGTGTAAAAACCTCGGGGACTGTGTACTATATATGTCTTGAATCGACATTTATCCCCGTAATTCAATTCCTGCGCGCGCCTCACGCGGTTCTCTCATTCAATTACAAACGAATGCGTCACACGCAAAAAAAGGGAGAAAGAGGGCATTGTATCAAAGAGACTGCGTACCAAAAAAAACTGCAAAAGAGACGACACACACGGTACTTCGAATTCCACCATACGAGTATTATTTTTGCACGGTTATGGAAACAGCGATGGAAAGACAGGACGGTTATGGAAACAGCGATGGAAAGACAGAAACCAATGGTACAGTAACAGAAGCTCGACGAGTGCATTTGCGGGCGAAAAAAAAACAAAAAAAATTCGGTGCAAAAATTGGTTGGATTAACTGAAAGTCGCGGTGACTTACGTTCAAAGCTGTTAGTTGTTTTTTATATAAATAAAGGATTGCTTTGTTGAACGATTATTTGCTTCAATTTATTCAAAATTTGTCGATTGAGACAAATATATTTGTTGTACCAACAAAATACACATTTGAACGTATGTCACCGCGCATTTGCTTAATCCAACCATTTATTTTTCTCAGTGGACTGTACAAAAACCGCAAAACTGTTAATATCAAGCTAATTTCATTTATTTACTATGTTATGCAGAAAAACTGCGGAAGAGACGACACACACGGTACTTCGAATTCCGCCATACGAGTATTATTTTTGCACGGTTATGGAAACAGCGATGGAAAGCTAGGACGATTTGGAGAATACAGCCCGGTAATTTGGGTCTCGACCACGCGCATACAGAGGGGAGCAGAATGCACCCGAAACCAATGGTACAGTAACAGGAGCTCGACGAATGCATTTGCAGTCGAAAAAAAAAAAAAAAAAATTCGGTGCAACAGTCGGACTGTGGAGAGAAAATGTCGACATCGAAATGGGGCATCGAACTGGCTGCAGGCTGCGCGCACCCTCGGTCTCTCGCCGGGCTGTTCGAAAGCCATCAAAGCCGGGATTCGTTGTGTGTCCTCTGGATGGTGCGTTAATCGAGTCACCAGTTCGAAATAGGATCCCGAAATTGAAATCGTAGTCCAGCGAGCGAAATCCACGATATCGCGGAGTGTACGTATCATCCGAACAAGCTCGTACAAAAAACAAATGCAGCGCCGGTTTCGGCCGGGAAAATGTGCAAATCAAAATTACCATTAGTAGATCGAGTTTGTAGTTTAAGGTAATTAGTTAACGTGAACGAAAGAAGGAGGAGGGCGGCGATCCGAGGAAGAAAGCTCGTAAAGAGAATGAAACGAGGAAAAATTGGATGAACCGGGAAGGCTGGATGAATAAACTTGTGTCCGATATATAGAGCTGGTGTAGCGAACGATGGTGGAGGAGCGATGCACGGAGCGGCATGTAGACCAGAACCAGGAAGCCGGCCACACGTTCCATGCTATGGGCTCCCTCGCTAAATAATTACGCAACCTTGCCGAATAATTACGCGGACGAAACGGGTATGGAGTCGGGCCTGGCTTAACGTAGTTCTACGTGTAATTCTGTGAAGCGCTGTGCCGACCGGTCCGCCGCTGCTCCGGGTTCATTAAATTAATCCATTTATTGCGTCCACCGGATCAACACGGTGCGACCCTCACTGAAAGAATTGCGAGGCCGCGATGTTTCAGGCAGTGTCGCGCGTAATCGCCCAATCGTCGATTATAATCTCGCATTGCTCGACTATTTGGACAGAAAAGTCAACTGTTGCCGATAGTATTTTTGACTCGCAATTCGGGCACTTCACATGTGACGGCATGTTACAACCAGAAAAATAGTATATTATACCACAAGGGAGGAAAGTGCGTTTTTTAACTGAGTGTGAAGTTTGATTGACAGAAATTCACACGAGGTGAAAATGCACGTCCTCCCTTGTGGCATACGATATTTTTTTTCCGATTTCGTTAAAATAACCACATTTCTTGCGTCGCAAAATCGTCATCTTCGCCAATGACCATTACTACCCCGGGAGTAATAGAGCTTTCAGCGGGAGTAATGAAATTGTACCGCGCATGCGCACATGTTAATAATGATCATTGGTCAATAATAGGCTATTTTCCACCCGTCTTGCACGCAAGAAATGTGGTTATTTTAGCGCAGTCGGGAAAAATAGTATATTATGCCACAAGGGAGGAAAGTGCGTTTTTTAACCGAGTGTGAAGTTTGATTGACAGAAATTCACACGAGGTGAAAATGCACGTCCTCCCTTGTGGCATACGATATTTTTTTTCCGATTTCATTAAAATAACCACATTTCTTGCGTCGCAAAATCGTCATCTTCGCCAATGACCATTACTACCCCGGGAGTAATAGAGCTTCCAGCGGGAGTAATGAGCCCTATTACTCCCTAGGGAGTAATGAAATTGTACCGCGCATGCGCACATGTTAATAATGATCATTGGTCAATAATAGGCTATTTTCCGCCCGTCTTGCACGCAAGAAATGTGGTTATTTTACCGCAGTCGGGAAAAAAAATTATTTGAAGGCCACCGTTTATTTGGCTTAAGTAAAATATTTATCTGATTCAAATAAATATTAATTTAAATTAAGTAAATAGTTATTTATATTAAATAAATATTTTACTTAAACCAAATAAACGGTGGCCTTCAAATAAATTATTTTTCTGGGTGTAGAGATTCCCAATCGATGCGAACGAATCGCCTCCAAACAATAATTCGACAGCCGCTCCTCGGGGTTCATTAAATTAATCCATTTGTTGCGTCCACCGGATCAACACGGTGTGAACCTCGCTGAAAGAATTGCTCGGCCACGATGTTTCCACACCGAGAAAAATAATTTATTTGACGGGCGAGCCGCAAATAAATATTTATTACAATTTAATTAAATATTTATTTAAATTAATTGAATATTTTTCTGGGTGCAGTAGTGTCGATTACAATCTCGCATTAGTCAACTATTTCGACATGAATTACCCGATTTTATTTTTGATTCGCAATTCCCAATCGATTTTCGGTGTTGGATCGCTCGCTGATCCAACACCGACGAAATAACGCCACGTGAGACAGCGTATAATTGAATACAGCGGTACGATACTCTATAATTCTCTATATAGACTGTATAATACCGCATTACACCAAACCACTCTCACCTGGATTCTGGCCTCGTTCAATTTGGTGCTCCTCGCTAATTCCTCCCTGCAGTATATGTCCGGATAATGGGATTTCGCGAACGCCGATTCCAATTCCGCTAGCTGCTCCTGCGAAACAATTGGAAGCCACGCTCAAGGTATCTCGCTTTATCTCCTCCTTTTCTCGGCGCGTTCACTCCGAATTTCACGCTCCAATAAAATGTTCTCTTATCGTCGAGCAACGCAAAGTCCCTCTTCCGTTAAACATTGCCAATACAATTTAGTCAACAAGTGCAGCATCGGCAATGCTGACCGATCGTCAATACTGTGAGTGACGTAGAGTGACTTATCGTCGGTACCGACCGATGGTTAATTAAATAAAATGTATAACAATACTACGATAAAAGATATATTAAGATATATTAATATAAAATAATCGTGAAGACTATTCTGAACATACACTGAGAAAAATAATTGGTTGGGTTAACCGAAAGTCGCGGTGACTTACGTTCAAAGCTGTTAGTTGTTTTTGATACAAATAAAGCATTGCTTTGTTGAACGATTATTTTCTTCAATTTATTGAAAATTTGTCGATTGAAACAAATATATTTGTTGTACCAACAAAATACACCTTTGAACGTATGTCACGGCGCATTTGCTTAATCCAACCATTTATTTTTCTCAGTGCACTGTACAGATACCGCAAAATTGTTAATTTCAAGCTAATTTCATTTATTTACTATGTTATCTGAATTTCTTATGTAAAAGGGCATGTCCCGTAAATAAAATAAATAAATAAATAAATATATAAATAACTAACCTGTGTGAAGGTGGTCCTGTGTCGCCGTCGCGCGGGCGTTGGACAGCTCGCCGTCGTCGGTGTGTGGCCGATGTGTGGACTCGCCGCACAGGGTTCCGGTTTCAATTTCTTGAAGGCCCCTTCGACACCTTGTGCAAACGAACGACATATCGGTGATCAATGAGCGGTCCGTTTTCTCCGACGCGCGAATTTATTTTTATTTAATTACAGTAAAACCCCGTTTATTCGAGGTAATGTGGAGAGAGCGTACGTCGGATAAGTGGAAACTCGGATAAGGCGGAAACATAAACGCAATTCAAACTTGTACTACTATCATATATTTAAAAAATAACAACAAAATAAACATTAACTTTATTGGTTAATTTACTACTTGTTTCCTTTTTTGAGACATCATGATGTTCCACCATTGACTCTAGAATCGGAACAGATGTATTTACAGCTCGCAATATAAAGACGCAGCAAACAATCGTACAAGTTTAAATGCGGATGCAACAATGTATCCGTTTTATCCGAGTTTTCCACATTATCCGAGCCTACACTTCTGTTATGGTATCTTGGTCACTTCGGGCCCATTTCGCATAAGTTTGAGAAAAATAAGAGAAAATTGCAAGTGTCGATGGTTAAAAATCTGAAAAAATTCATGTATATTAAAGGTACTGAAAACATTCATTTTGCATAATAATAATTCCAAAGTGTTATTAACAAATTAATAAAAAAATTAATTGTTTAACAAATTACCCGACAACGATACTTTTTTCAATGAAAATGATTCGTTCATTTTTCTGAATACGTATGAATTTGTTCAGATTTTTCAATTAGCTTTGATTTTTTTTTATATGGAAAAAATGTGTGAAAAACACAAAAATCAAAACTAATCTTCTCAAACCTATGCGAAATGAACACGAACACTGATAAAAAAAATACGGTTTAATCAACTAAGATTCGGGTAGTGACAATTTGTCGGCTGATTTCACCAAAATATCTTTGAGTCATAAAAATTTTTTGTTCGACCAACTAAATATTTATTTGAACGTCCCTGCCCGAATCTTAGTTGATTCAATTGTACTTTTTCATCAGTGAAGCGACATAGCTACCTAAACGCGGAGGGCTCGGATGACTCGGGTCCTTCGGACAACGCGGAGGGTTCGAATAATCGAAGCCCGTATAAGCGCGGTCCTACTGTGTTAACTTATTTGTGTTTGTTTATCGTTTCGTCGAGTTCCGTCGGGCGAGAACACGAGTCGGAAAGCGAAGACACACGTAGAATACGAGTTGGAAGCGAAACGAAGACTCGAAAGACACATGTGTGAATTCTGTCGCGAATTCCATTGAAAACCGATTGAATGCGAATTGTGCTCCGAATATCCGCAGGAGGAATACGCCGGTGTGTATACGAGGCGCCTCGAGTTTATGACAGGCGCGAAGCAAGGACGAGAGGGCCGCCGTCCTGGCGAGCCAAGTCCCTCGCACTATGCTAACTCGGTTAGGGCGTTAATGACCTAATCATGTTACATGCTGATTCAATGTTCGAGGATGAATGCTGTCCACTTTACGCGCCTTGCCCCGTTTACCCCATTCAACCCCCCAGGAACTCGGTCAAGTTCGTCCAAGAACCGGAGTACGCAAGTCGCGAGACGCTTTCGCTGTCTGTTAATGCACACGAATAAGATGTCGTTACTTTTCGCTGCGGAAGCGGATATTCTCCTGCGGATTGCAAATATTTCAATTGACGAGACTTTGCAACGTTGTTTGCGACGTGGGTCGTCAAGTTCGTCCAAGAACCGGGGTACGCAAGTCGCTAGACGCCTTCGCTGTCTGTTAATGCACACGAATAAGATGTTACTTTTCGTCGCGCAAGCCGATATTCTCCTGGGGATCGCAAATATTTCAATTGGCGAGACTTCGCAACGTTGTTTGCGACGTGGATCGTCAAGTTCGTCCAAGAACCGAAGTACGCAAGTCGCGAGACGCCTTCGCTGTCTGTTAATGCACACGAATAAGATGTCGTTACTTTTCGTCGCACAAGCGGATATTCTCCTGCGGATTGGAAATATTTCAATTGACGAGACTTTGCGACGTGGATCGTCAAGTTCGTCCAAGAACCGGAGTACGCAAGTCGCGAGACGCTTTCGCTGTCTGTTAATTCACGCGAATAAGTTGTCGTTATTTTTCGTCGCGCAAGCGGATATTCTCCTGCGGATTGCAAATATTTCAATTGACGAGACTTTGCGACGCGGATTGTCAAGTTCGTCCAAGAACCGTAGTTCGCAAGTCGCGAGACGCTTTCGCTGTCTGTTAATGCACACGAATAAGATGTCGTTACTTTTCGTCGCGCAAGCGGATTGCAAATATTTCAATTGCCGAGACTTTGCGACGCGGATCGTCAAGTTCGTCCAAGAACCGTAGTTCGCAAGTCGCGAGACGCTTTCGCTGTCTGTTAATGCACACGAATAAGATGTCGTTACTTTTGGTCGCGCAAGCGGATTGCAAATATTTCAATTGACGAGACTTTGCGACGTGAATTGTCAAGTTCGTCCAAGAACCGAAGTACGCAAGTCGCGAGACGCCTTCGCTGTCTCTTAATGCACACGAATAAGATGTCGTTACTTTTCGTCGCGCAAGCGGATTGCAAATATTTCAATTGACGAGACTTTGCGACGTGAATCGTCAAGTTCGTCCAAGAACCGGAGTACGCAAGTCGCGAGACGCCTTCGCTGTCTGTTAATGCACACGAATAAGATGTCGTTACTTTTCGTCGCGCATGCGGATATTCTCCTGCGGATTTCGAATATTTCAATTGACGAGACTTTGCGACGTGGATTGTCAAAGGGTGGTGATAATATGACGGTGTTTCGAACATTAGAATCGTCGAGGGGCGATTCAGGCTCGAGATACAAAATCCCAACGGGGCGTACACACAGAAGTGCGGACAGCGAAGGGGCCATCTGTCAAAGGGCTCGCCTCGGCGATGTCGTCGACCGTCGGGTCGAATAATTAACAACGATTTTAACCACGTCTGCGAGGAGATGGTCTCTCGCACCTACGGATTTCCCTGGACAGCTGTTGTTACCTACAGCTGGACTGGATTACAATTATCGCTGAGAACTCTAATGGGTCTCCTATGTGCCTCGTTTAATCCGTGCGCGACACGAAACGCTGTCGGTGTGGATTGCAATCGTTAGTCGTTGGACCCGTTGCCGATCGTCATTTGCGAGAAGCCGGTCGGCGTTTGTTGAGAAGGAAATTTGAGGTGGTACACATCGCCAGACTCGAGTCAAAAGATCACCAAATTAGAAGCAAAGATGCACCCGGAAAAATAATTTATTTGTCGGGCGCCCCGCAAATAAATATTTATTTCATTTGAATACATATTTATTTCATTTGAATAAATACTTACTTTATTTAAATAAATATTTATTTAAATCAATCAAGATATTGATTTACACCAAGTAAATATTTATTTGCGGGTGCCCGTCAAATAAATTGTCTCGCGGGCTGTCAAAGAAAAAAATTCTTATTTCAATTCTACTTTCAATTCTTACAATTCCGTATGATATTGAAACAACGACGGCAAGACCGCCAAGGTGACATGTTATCGTGTTAATCCCGTATGCAATTGTAAGAATTGAAAGTAGAATTAAAATAATTTTTTTTTTTGGCATCCCTCAAGCGAATTTTACTTGAATCGTTGACATTATTTTTCAGTGAAGCAATGCAGCACAGGCGCGACTATCACCTACAATTGTCCGGCTAAACTGTCCAAATTTGAATTCAATTGGACTACGAAAAGTATGTAAATAAAAAAAATTATTGCTAGTGTGCACTCAGAAAAAAAATGTATTTGACGGCCACCATTTATTTGGTTTAAGTAAAATATTTATTTGATTTAAATAAATATTTATTTATATGAAGTAAATAGTTACTTAAACGAAATAAATATTTATTTAAATCACATCAATATTTTACGTGAACCAAACAAACGCTGGTCGTCAAATAAATTATTTTTCTGGAAGTGGAGTCTTCATAGGCACGCTAATGAAGTGGCACGAGGCGTGAATGCAAGTAAAAATGACACCCGATGCTATTGACTCGACGGAGAGAAACAAAAACGATTTACAGAGAACAAACTAAAGGGTGAATGATGTTTGAGGGATGTCAAAAAGCTCGAGATTGTCGAGACGCTAAATGAGCCAAACAAAGAGAACACTAGACACCCTCCCTTTTTTTCGAGAGACCAAAATTCGTGTCGTTGCGGCTGCCGCCGAAGCGTCGGAAGCTGCGTCGCCGGCTGCCGCAACCCCGGGTTTATTCAGCTCAATCCGAACTTGCCGTGCCTGCCACATTAGCGATCACCCCTCGGGTACTAAGCTTCCCGCTCCCGCTCGCGTTCCCTTCGTCGATCCCTCGAGCCCCATCGGAACATAATAATAGCCCACGGAACAGGTACAACCATATGGTCGTCCCATTGTCAATAGAGTGCGATGCAGAATTTCGCACTCGAGGCTCAACAGCCGGAAAATTAAGCTAACTCGAGTAGCAACAAAGTTGTCCATTTCCATATGCTTGAGAATTTTTCCTTTCAGCTTTTTTCCTCACTCTCGATCTTCCCCGAATGGTAGATTGGTTGGGACATCGTAATGCATTGATATAAACAGTAAAAGACGTAAAGTATAAACTCATTTTTATGTGTACAACAATTCGGCAGCCTTAGCAAGAAAAATTTGAAAATCAAGGCCAAAAGTCGGAAAATTGGGCTAATTCAAGTAGCAACAAAGTTGTCCATTTTCATATGCTTTCGAACTTTTGCTTTGAGCTTTTTCCCTCACTCTCGATCTTCCCCGAACCCTCGATTGGTCGAGCCATTATAATCCATTGGTGTAAACGACAGAATAAAGAACTAATTTTTATGTGTGCAACGATTTGTCACCATTAGCAAGACGTAATTGAAAATCGAGGCTCAATAGCCGAAAAATTAAACTAATTCGAGTAGCAACGAAGTTGTCCATTTCCATATGCTTGAACATTTTTGCTTTGAGCTTTTTCCCTTACTCTCGATCTTCCTCAAACGACGGATTGATCGAGCCATTCTAATCTATTGGTGTAAACGACATTCAATAAAGAACTCATTTTTATGTATACAACGACTCGGCACTCTTAGCAAGAAAAATAAAAAATTGAGACTCAAAAGCCCGAAATTTAAGCTAACTCAAGTAGTAACAAAGTTGTCCATTTTCATATGCTTGAGAATGTTTGTTTTGAGCGTTTTCCTCACTTTCGATCTACCCTAAACGGTTGATTGGTCGAGCCATTATAGTCCATTGGTGTAAACGACATACACTAAAGAACTCAGTTTTATGTGTACAACGATTCGTCACCATTGGCAAGACAAAATTGAAAATCGAGGCCCAAAAGTCCGAAATTTAAGCTAACTCAAGTAGCAACAAAGTTGTCAATTTCCATATGCTCTTGAATCTTTGCTTTGAGCTTTTTCCCCCACTCTCGATCTTCCCCAAACGACCGATTGGCAGAGCCATCCTAATCCATTGGTGTAAACGACATTCAATAAAGAACTCATTTTTACGTATAGAGCGATTTCCCACCCTTAGCAAGAAAAATTCTAAAACGATTGACTAGTCGACGCATTATTGATTGACAGATCATGCTCACCAACGTTACTGGCATTGCCGACGCTGTTTCTCCCGGGTGTCGCGGCGGGTGTCGGACTGGCTTCGAGGCCTTGATGGACACCGTAAAGACCGAAGTCCTGCTCGTTAGAGCTGGTGCTGCTGCACTTTCTCTTCTCCTGATTGTGATTCAAGTGGAACGTGTCGTTCTCGACGAGTCCGACCCCGAGGAGTCCGAGATTCGGCCTGAGCTCGTCCATCAGCTTGTTCTGTCCGCAGTTCGCGGCCGCGGCCGAGAAGTTTAGCTGTCTGCTGAAGATGGCGGGAAATATGTTGAACTGCTGATGATCGAGGCTCAGCGCGGTTGTCGAGAGTCCACTTCCACCAACCGAACTACCGACGGAACCCACACCGCCGCCCGGGCCGCCACTTCCCGATAAGTCGTTAGCCAGGATGATGCCGGGGGTGACCTGAGTGAGGTCGGCGCAACGGATATTCCTCGGAACGCTTTTCGTCACTACGTGGACATTATTCTTCAGCGATCACGTTTGTCCCTCAACCGATCGACAACTCGACGCTTCCAAACCTCTCAAGTTCCTCGTTTTCCTGGGCCCCGGAAAATCGCCAGGAACATCAAAAATAGCGGTTCAATCCTTCTTCCTTCCCCGAACCGGCAAAACGCTCGAGACCTCCCGTTGTCCGCGCACACCTCAACGAAGACCCCAACCGAACGCCTCCGAATACTTGTTCATGCTCACAGACTTTTGGCGACACAATCACTCGCTGGTAGCCGAAGTCCCCCAAACGATCCGCTACACTTGGGTCGGTTTGTTAAAAAAAACCAAAAACTCTCCAGTAGCGTCTTTAGGATGGATCTTGTGCAGTCTTTACCGGAAGTAAATTTTCAAAACCGCGCTCAGCCCCTCAGCAATGGGAACCGAAGAGAAGCAACCGACGGAACAAAACAAACAAACTAAAAAGAAAATAAAAAAAATTAAGACAAAAGGTTTTCTTGGTCCGCCGCCGATGTCCGCGTCAGTCACAGGCTATTCCGGTATTCCTGGTGCCCTTCGCGGTCAGTCGCGCCGCGGAGGACGAAGACGTTGGGAATCCACTCGCGGATGCCCGCCGATTATCGGGAGCCGAATCGGGTAGCGCGAGGCGTTATGGTATTCGCGGCTGGTTGGCTGCGCACCGGTGGCCCCGATTCCGAATTCAAATCTTATTATTGCTCCGATCCAATTAGGAGCGACGGAGAAGGCAGGAGGAACCGCTGTCGCCGGATGTCGCGCGATGTCGGTGCGTCGTCGATGGCGCGACCGCGCTCGTATCCGCCGCGCCGCGTAGCCTCGACAATGCGGACGCCGAAGAAGAGCGTTGTAATTGGCCCGCGCGAACTGCACGGTGGAGGTGACAAAAAATCGGCGATCGTCAGCTCAGCGTATCCGAACAAAAAGCTCAGGATCTCGAGCGAAGGAGGAAAAAACCCAGATCCGGCGAGCGATCCTCGGGAGCCGGGGTGCGTGTAACGTGGAGGACGTCGACGGTGATGACGGCGATGATGGGGGCACCGCTCGCCGTGAGTTCTTGTGGGATTCTGTCCGCGAAATGCAGTTATCCCGGTGACTTGGGGGACGCTCGTCGGGGGTGTAGTACACAGAGGCCCAGGGTTGGTCTTCGCGGGCGCCGGCGAACTCGTTCCCCGGCTCCACACACGGAGCCCCCGACATCGGGAGTTCCCTCCCCGGTGATTGGCCGGGCTCACCAAGCGTTGCCAGGACAACGGCCAATCCTCCGCTTCTCCGAGCGGGGTGGCTACCCCCGGCCGCCAGCATGGCGCCCGTCCAATGAAAATTCCTCCGGAAAATAGCCTCCGAGCGATTTTCTTTCCACCCCCTCGGAGCACCGGCAGCGACGGCATCGCCACACGAGCCTTCGCCCGAACCACCACAGCCAAGCCCGCCACCCCTTTCGGACCCTCCGACATCGCCCGACGCTGTCGCCGTCTTTCCATCCTCGTTCGGCCTTGCCTCGCTGCCGTGTCTTTCTTCAGCCGCACCGTGCACGCGCTTTCCCTCGCGGAAAGACCGGGGAGGAAACGGGGCGGGATTCTCTCTTCTATTTTCGCTGTCTCGCTCGCCGCGCGCTTCGCTGTCTTTTTTCAACTCGTTTCTTTTTCTCTTTCTTTCCATCAGCTCGCGGCAGATAGCTTTTTTAATTCTTTTTCCTTTTTCGGGATTCGATTGTAACGTACACCCTGGGATCTCTGCTGTGTACGCGGAGTCGCGGGAATCTAGGCGGATTTTTCTGAGTGTAAGAACCGAGAGGACCGGCCCGGGGTTCGAGGGATGGATGGGAATGTAACGTCTTTCTGCTGCTAAAGACGGAAACGCCGATTCTTCGAAATTTCGTGATATGCTTTAGGAGAGTCAGCGTGGAAACGCATGGCCGATGAAGGTGACGATACTTTCGATGTTGCATTTACTTTCGATGTTGCATTTACTTTCGATGTTGCATTTACTTTCGATGTTGCATTTACTTTCGATGTTGCATTTACTTTCGATGTTGCGTCGGTGTACTTTTGTAGATTTGATAAGAAGATTATTTTGGAGTCATCGGGAACGTCAATATCAATAATCTCGCGGCAGATAACTTTTTTAAATTCTTTTTTCCTTTTTCGGGATTCGATTTTAACGTACACTCATATCCCGGCATATCGGCTGTATACACCTAGATAAAAAAATGTATTTGACGGCCAGCGTTCATTTGGTTAAAGTAAAATGTTTATTTGAGTTAAATAAATATTTATTTCATTTAAGTAACTGTTTACGCAATTTAAATAAATATTTATTTAAATCAAATAAATATAAATCAAAGAAATAAGCTACGAGTGGCATTCGCGCTATAATAGGTTTATAATATGTTAGAAATTATATTATTCATGAAGATTATTGAACAAACTGTACAAAACCACGAAATTGTTAATTCCAATTAAATTTCATTTATACACTGTTATCTGAATTTCTTATGTAAAAGGGCATGTCCTGTAAATAAATAAATAAACAAAAATAAATATTTATTTTAATCAAATAAATACTTTGTAAATCAAATAAATATTTTACTTAAACCAAATAAACGGTGGCCGTCAAATAAAAAAAATTTCTGGATGTATGCGGAGTCGCGGGAATTTAGGCGGATTTTTGCGAGTATAAGAATCGAGAGGACCGGTCGGAGGTTCCAGGCATGGCTTCGAACGTAACGTCTTTCTACCGCTAAAGACGGAAAGGCGGATTGTTCAAAATACCGTAATATGCTTTATGGAAATCACGATTCAAGTTCCATGGCCGATGAAGGTGACGACACTTCCGATGTTACATCGGTCTTCTTTTGTATCTTCGTTAAGAAAATTATTTTTAAGCAATCTCGAAAGGGAAATATAAAAATTCGGATATTCGCGCTTCGTGCGAGTGTAATTCGATCATCGCGGGCCCGAGAGTCCACAATGCGCGGAGTAAATTTGGCTCGTGTCCATTGTGAAAACGAGTTCCACTGTCTCTCGATCGAAGGAGCTAAATCTAGCAACAGTCTCGCTGAAAATCTGCACGAAAACAGAACGCCCATCGACGCGTGTCACCTAGCGTAGAGGCTGTAATTTGCCCGACAATGCACTCACGGTATCAAAAGCGGGCCAATTCAAAACCAAAACTGTTGTAGCATTGAGGTCATGCCTATTGTGAAACGCGCAGTCACCGACGGCTCGACGTGCACACTGTCATGTCCCGCCCGTTCCCAGGCTTTCTATACAAATGTTTTTTATTCGACGATCAACAATTGTGCAATAAGGACTAGTTTATTCGAGCGGCAAGAGGCAACATTGCTGAACGTAATGTCTATTAACATATTGCAATGGGTCGATAAACATTGTGAAATGACGACCCGAATTTAGTTTCGACGAATTCGATGAGAGCGACGAAGATTTTTAATCTATCGGGAATATTCCGTCGGGAATAACGTGTGTGTAGGCAGATGCGGTTATTAAATTCGGCGTGATATGTAAAAAGCAATTATCCTCGGTGTACGGCCGACAAATCTCTATCGTTACGTTCACCCGCGTGTATTGCGAAGAATTAGCGCGCACTAACGGTTGACACACGGTCGATGATCTCGAGCTCTTTCGCACTCGAAACCAGATCTACGGCTATAATCAATTTCGTTGAGTTATGGAGATTGATAGATGCATTTTTATACGTGTACGGTAGGTGAGAAACATTTTCAAGGATTAAAAAAAAAGCCGAGGATGTCACTCCCCGTTTAACAAACTAGGGTTTCATCGGAAGTGACGACACGGGAGAAAACGTCACTTCCGGTTTTAAAAACTCTGTTTTTAACCGAAAATTACGTCACATGACAGAAGATCACGTCCGGTTTTAAAACCTCAATTTTCGACCGGATGTGACGTTATGCGGGAAAACGTCATTGCCGATTGAGAACAAATTTTCATACCGGAAGTGACGTTTCTCTCTATGACGACCCTCCCGGTCGAAAACTAATATTTTCAAACCGGAAGTGACGTTTTCCCCAATGACGTCACTTCCAGTTTAAAATTGAGATTTTCAAACTAGAAGTGACATTTTACAGTATGATGTCACTTCCGGTTGAAAATAAAAATGTTATAGCTTGAAGCGACATTTTCCCGTATGAAAATGGAGACTTTCAAACTGGAAGTGACATTTTACAGTATGAAGTCACTTCCGGCTGAAAATAAAAATGTTGTAGCTGGAAGTGACGTTTTCCCGTGTGACGTCACTTTTGGTTGAAAACTGAGATTTTAGAACCGGAAATGAAGTTTTCCCCTACGAACTCACTCCTAGTAAAAAAAACGAGATTTTTAAATCATAAGTGACGTTTTCCCCGATGACGACACTTCGGTCCAAAGCAGACTTACAGCGCCATCCATAGTATGCAAGATTCATACACAGATTCATGTCCTAACGTCAAACCGCTGTTTGTACACGAACCGGCGGCGACGCGCTGCGCTCTCGAATCTCCCGCCGATCTATGCATCGGCTCAATGTACGATATAGATTCTTATGCATTAGACGGCCAGGGGTAGATCGACACAAGGAGATTAGATACATCGGCCCCATATGTAGTCAGCCACTCACTAAAGCTACTTTTCGGATTGTGGAGATTTTACTTTTTTTTTTTACTCACCACAGCGACGTTGTTTTTCCTTCTCTATATCTTGTCTGGCAACTACGAATTCCTCGATTTTCTATTATCTATTAAACTGTTAATTAATTATAATTGCGCTTCCAACCTTCCGGCAGGCTTCATTTCGTTATCCGTACGTGCCTATGTGTCTGTCTTAATTTATGTGCAAATCCACCGTCTAATTTTCTATCGTACGTCTCGCAAATCGTCGCACGCTCTTCGCCTATCGCTTCCCCAGCAAAATTGTCATGTTAATGGCTCATTTTGCCCGTAGGCCTCATTACGTCTCAAAGAAGTCAAGCCGCTCTCCCCTAAATCATAAACCGGAACCCAGGACTTTCCGAAGAAATTTATTTATTTATTTATTTATTTATTTATTTACGGAAGGAACCCTTTTACATTTTAAATTTTTTACAGTTCAGATAAAATTTCAAAGATATATCGTGTAACATGTGCAATAGTATATATTTTACAAAAATTCATTTTAATTCATTATTTTACATTTTTTCCCTTTTTTCTTATCATAGACATTGTTTCGAGACCACAGTACGACTACGACTATGATTTCGAGTATAGCAAACTTTAGTTCCGCGTTGCATGTTATTGCGCTCGTACCAAGCTATAGCCGATTCCTCGAGCTTCCGAAGAGCATATGTAGCTCGCATGCACATGTATGTTCAATAATTGATATATTGATACTTGAAGCGCACAGACTTATGAGCGTAGCGCAGGTTTGGAGTTGTATCGAAAGGCACTCGAAATAACGTGCGTTCGTTCGTTCGCGGCCAGTGTGACAGATTTCGACCACGCCCCGCCGATATGGCACCCTCCAGTTGCCTCTGTGCTTGTCTGCCAGCCTCCCACACTCCCGAATTGCCCTCGCACGTTTCGCTAGAATTTACCAGCTTTGATCTGCGTGTTCGAAGGCCTTCAGCGGGGGGCGGAGGATGGGGGCGCAGTGGAGCCGAGCGAACTACTACATATAACTTTCCATCTGCACAGACTTCTCCTCGAGTCGCTTCGATCTTCCCTTCGCCAACCGACGATTTTCGAGACGCATCGCCGAGGGACCGGTGGTACACTTTTCGATGAGAGCTTCGGATAAAATTGTGCCCGTTCGATTAAAGATTAATTATCGCAGATTTCACGCGCCGCGGCGATTTTAGAGCAATTCGGAGGCGACGAAAAACAAAATGTTTTATCGGCAAGTACAGAGTAAAAAAAAATGTGTAGTTTTTACAACAACTTATTGGCGACAAACGGCCACAATAATTTTCTAGTTTTACAAAAAAAAAGTACGGACTAAAATTATTAATGGCACGGGAAATAAAAGGACAGGTTTGGGTACTCAAACTTTAACAAACGAGTTTGGCACTTATTTAATAAAATTGTTGTTACGAAACTTCGCAGTCCGATTTTGCGAAATTATTTGTCGATTCTCGAAATACGAGGACAAATTTGTGTATTTGAGCCCGAACGAACAAGTATGTCACTTATTTAACAAAATTATTTTTATGAAATTTTGTATTCCGATTTTACGAAATTACTTTTGACTGTGTGCGCGATTCTTTCGAACTGTACTGCTCGATGGTCGGAGTCAGTGTTCTTGAGAAGCTTGGATGTTAAATGCGCGAACTACTATATCGATCAAGAATTTTTTAATTCAGCTCTATGGTTGCAGACTGAATTCGCTAAACCTATTGTACGTTAATGCTAATTTTTTTTTCTACTCGTTGCAATGAGATTTTCTTGATAGTTAATTAATTTCTAATTAATTAATACAACAATAAAAAATGACTTCGTAAAATCGGAATGCAAAATTTCGTAAAAATAATGTTGTTAAATACGTGACAAACTCGTTTGTCACTTATTTTAATATACGAACCTGTCCTTTTATTTCCTGCGTCATTGACAATGTTAGTTTGTACTTTTGTTTGCAAAACTAGAAAATTAAAAAAAAAATTGTGTACCTTTGTGTACAATAAGTTATAAAAAGTACAAACTTTTTTTACTGTGTAGGTCGAACATTCCCGCCGCTAACGTACTAACAAATACCTAACAATACCTGTCTGGCGAATAAACGAAATAAATTTCGCCGGAGTATTCTCGTGAATTGTCTTGACTCGATTAAACGAGTAAAAAAAAAATGATTGTCAGCGCAACCTGCACGAGGCTATAAATGGTAAACATGGGCGGCACTTTAACACCATAGAACGATATATTGGCCTATTCAAATCCACCAGCGGTGTTACCGAGTGGTTTTATCGTCGGCACGTGCGCCAAATCAATTGGCCAACGCTCGACGTGCGATTCGGTGACCCTCGTTACGAACGAGGATTCTCGGAGGCAAGGGCCGTGCAGAGTAAAATTTCGGAACGCCCACGTGCTCATTCATTTTTTTCATGCATCCTCATTCTTCGACCCACAATTTGCTCGCATCGCTTCATTTATTTATCTTTTGTCGCAAGCCATCGTGTCCAGCGAAAGTCTAAAAAATGTCCATGATATTTCCATGATTTTTCCATGACGACTCCAAACCGTTCAAGGATGCATATAAGAGACAAAATTAGTCGAAAGTTGGCATGAAATAAAACGTAATTATTAACATTCATTACATTAACAGAACTTTTAACTATGAAATCACAGAGTTTTTTAAATACTATTTTCACTTCGGCTTCGATAATCCTTTGTTGCAATAAGTGATCGAAATATTCGTAACTCTCAGCGGCAAAGAGACTCAATGACGATGAACACCCAGCTTTGGATCGACGCTGATATTTCATATTTCAAAGTAAATACCGTGAATTTCAATATAGCTCATTCAATTGTTTTTAAAATCTTAATAATAAAATGAGAAAAAAAAAATGGATTTTTTTTCAAAAGGCTGAACGAAAGGTTTTACAATGTTTTTACAATGATTTACAATGTTTACAATGTTTCACAAACATTGTAAAAATTTCCCTGATGGACCGAAAAAATTCCATATTTCCATGATTTTTCCAGAATGGTAAAGTTTCATGATATTTCCCTGACGTCCCTGACTTCCATGATCGCTGGACACCATGCAAGCGCACGATTATTATCCAACAGTTTGCAACATTCCCTCCATACAACCTTCGCATCCACCCAGACGCTCCAAAAAGCGATCCTAAGGTGAGAAACGATGCATTCGCGTTGCTCGAACCGTAGAATATCGAGCTTACATCTATAAATCATCGAATCAACACACGCTCCGGACGTTCGCTGCTTTCCTTCTCGCCTCATTCTCCATCCTCCATCGCGTTCATCCCAATTTTTTTCTTATTTCTTCTCCACCTTCCCGCTTCGCTGTTTCGTCCCAACGTCCCTATCCCGTTCTCTCAGCCGTCTTTCCTTCGAACCCCTTACAATCCTCTCCATTCCTCGTGCCGCGGGGTTATTTTATTCTTTTTTACTTTTTTTTCTCTTTTTTTTTTCCTCCTCCGTATACCTCGCGTGTTTCGCTCAAGAGAGATAGGAACCCCTCGCGCTGGCGGAAGCGTCACGTACTGCTCTGAAACAAAAACGTAGCGACGTCAAATGCGATTACGAGAGCTGCGAGAGCTGCTCCAGAACGCGGATGCTGCGCTAGGTTAGATGGGCCAGGGAACTGCGGGGACCGAAGGGGACAGTATGGGGGCTACTGCTGCTATAGCTTTGCGCGGCCGAGTAGAGAGACGGAGGAGGTGCACGAAGAACCGGAGGTAGAGATGCTGGCGCCGCTGCTCGGGGGTTGGAACGCTTGGTGGCGTTCGCAGTGTTGGTGGAATATGGTACGGCAGTGGTAGTGTCGGCGCGGTACTGGGCTGAAGCAGGACGGCGAGCGGGAGGATCGAATGGGAGTGAAGGATAAAAAGCGTGAGACAGCTAGAACGAAGTGGGTGGCGAAGAGGGTTACCAGGAACGCAGAGGCTCGGGATATTCTGTGAGGACCGAGATAGCGAAGGCGGAGTAGTTATATACATTGTATTGCATGTATATACATTATATCCCGTATATATATATATATATGTGTGTGTGGACGGATATATCTATATATCTATATATCTATATATCTATATATCTATATATCTATATATCTATATATCTATATATCTATATATCTATATATCTATATATCTATATTCGTCGATAGATAGCCGCGCGGATATACTACATATATATATGCACTATATAGTATACTGTATATATGTATATATATGTATATATGGGATTGAACACACGCAGCCGGGTACAGCAGTTGGAAATGGTTTCGGTTGCGTCGGTAAAATTGGGTGTGTGCGTATATGTTGATTTTCACTCGGACGAGTATGCCGGTGCGAAAAATCGATCACCTCGTTCGACGCGTCGAGTCGGTACACCTGCGTGATGATTCCCGGGCTCGCGCGCGCGATAGGCACGAATAGTCGACGATTATACGCTCGGGTACGCACGCTCCGCGTACACCCGGCGAGGCTCGAATATTGAATTCCTGCAGCGACGTTTATGAAATTTATAGATTGCGGTAAAAAAATTAGGGGCGAGGTTGTGTTCGGGTGAGGATGTTTTGTTTTGTCGTGGAGGAATTGATTCGGGGGTGTTGAGGGAGAATCGTTTAATAACGCGCGAAATCGGCGAGGATTTGTGACGAGACTTTGCAGCGTCTTTGCGTGGATTCGACGCTGCCGAGGACGGTCGCGGAGCTCTCCAACACAAACGCGAGCCCACCGGAGAGCCTACAGTCCTTGCACCCCGTCAGCGGCGGCAGCGAGAGCGGCAGCAGCATCCCTCCGCCCATTAAAAAGTTGTTAAACGCAGCCTGACGGTGCCCCGCGGCAAATTGGAACCCCATCATAAGTCTTGCTCTCGGATAGGTTTATGTATAGCGTCCTATACGTACATAATGTAAAACGCGCTGCAGACGAGCCGCAACGGTGGTGAAGCCGAGGAAAGCCATCTCTCTGTGCGCCTCTCCGAGATAGCGTCGTTCGGAGTAAATTAAGTATTCCGCGAGAATATTTCGATCAATCTCGTCTACAGAGCGCCCGGCTCTGGCGGCTGCCGCTCTGCGAGAAACCCTCGGTGAATTATTTTTATTGTTGTTTTGAGGAAACAATAATACGGGGATCCGGAGGCATGTCGATGACTTTGCGGCTCGGCTGCGTGGGCGAGTATTGTCGGACGCGGGGGAGGCGCCAGGTACACATTTTTTGGGGTCTGTTCCTTGCACAATTTTTTGTGCACGCAGTTTTTGCGCACAAAAGTGATCTAACCCAGATGTTTTGGTGCGCATACACTTTTGTGGATGAAATGTACAAATCGGATAGCGTTTAGAGCAGCATATTTCTTGTGCACATGCATTATTGTGCACATTGTTATAGTGTACATGCCAATATATAAAAAATTTAGGCCGCAACTGTATAGAACACAATATTATATAGATGCCCATATTATAGTGCACAGATAGTTAGTATATACTTTGGGCGTTACATCGAGACCTGGTAAGGCCCCATTCTTGTGCACATGCATTACAGTGCACATTCCAATCTATAAAAAATTTAGTACACAACTGTGTAGAGCACAATATTATATAGATGCACAGATTATAGCGCACAGATCGTTAGTACATTCTTTGAGCGTTACATCGGGCCCTGGTAAGGCCCTTTCTTGTCCACAAGCATTGGTTTGCACATTGTTATAGTGTACATGCCAATATATAAAAAATTTAGGCCGCAACTGTATAGAACACAATATTATATAGATGCCCATATTATAGTGCACGGATAGTTAGTATATACTTTGGGCGTTACATCGAGACCTGGTAAGGCCCCATTCTTGTGCACATGCATTACAATGCACATTCCAATATATAAAAAATGTAGTACACAACTGTGTAGAGCACAATATTATATAGATGCACAGATTATAGCGCACAGATCGTTAGTACATTCTTTGAGCGTTACATCGGGCCCTGGTAAGGCCCTTTCTTGTCCACAAGCATTGGTTTGCACATTGTTATAGTGCACATGCCAATATATAAAAAATTTAGTACGCAACTGTATAGAGCACAATATTATATAGATGCCCAGATTAATTGTACAAATAGTTCGTACATTCTTTGAGCGTTACATCGGGCCCTGGTAAGGCCCCTTTCTTGTGCACATGCATTATAGTGCACATTCCAATATATAAAAAATTAAGTATACAACTGTACAGAGCAAAATATTATATAGATGCACAGATTACAGTGCACGGATCGTTAGTACATTGTTTGAGCGTTACATCGGGCCCTGTCAAGGCCCTGACGAGCCATTTTCAGGATCTTGTCAGGCCCGATTAACCTGCAACACCTATTCGACACGCTTGCTCGTTCGTAATATTAAAAAATATGAGAAAATTAGGGGGATTCGAAAAATGCATGTTCCGAAGAACCGAGAGTCGACGAAGTGGAGGAGGAGGAGAATGGAAGGTAGCTAAACTTTTTTTCTCTCCTTCTCGTCGCAAGGTCGAATATATCCGAGGTACTCTCGCTCGTCCCGGTTGCACGATGAATTTCTCATGCGGCCTGCAACCCCTCTCATCCCCGACCTCGGAGCGAAAAGCTTTCGAACAAGTTGGACGTTTTGTGGACCAAGTTATAGGCACACGGGAGTAAGGGCGCGTTTGAGCTCTCGACGGAGAGAGCTCAGGAGTAGATGGAAACTCTCTATCTTCCCGTGGAACGGGAGGAATCTGGAAATCGTCGAGAGCATTCGAGGAGCGGAACTCGACTAATAAACCGATAAAATAACGCCGAGGATCTCCGCTTTTGCGACAATAATAACTTATTGAAAAATTATAATTCCAGTTCGATCAAAAATTACACATCGATGCAATCCGTGCGGAAATTGGGAAAAAAATTATTTACGGTCGTTTGGGGTCCTTGAGCATAAAAAAAATGCTTTCCGCCGAACATCGAACCCCTCGTTTATAACTGACCGATAAAATAACGTCGAGGATCTCCGCTTTTGCAACGATAATAACAGTCGGACGAGAATTACACATCGATTCAATCCGTGCGGAAATTGGGAAAAAATTAGCTACGGTCGTTTGGGGTCTTTAAGCATTAAAAAAAATGCTATACGCCGAACATCGAACCCCACGTTTATAACTGACCGATAAAATAACGTCGAGGATCTCCGCTTTTGCGACAATAATAACAGTCAGACGTAGGAAAATTATAATTCCAGTTCGACCAAAAATTACACATCGATGCAATCCGTGCGGAAATTGGGAAAAAATTAGTTACGAAGCGGTCGTTTGGGGTCTTTAAGCATTAAAAAAAATGCTATCCGCCGAACATCGAACCCCTCGTTTATAACTGACCGATAAAATAACGTCGAGGATCTCCGCTTTTGTGACAATAATAACTTATTGGAAAATTATAATTAAAGTTCGATAAAAAATTACACATCGATGCAATCCGTGCGGAAATTGGGAAAAAATTAGTTACGGTCGTTTGGGGTCTTTAAGCATTTAAAAAAAATGCTATCCACCGAACATCGAACCCCTCGTTTACAACTGACCGAAGAAACACTGAGGAGGGTGGCGGTTAAGCGGTCCTTCCCGTGGAGAATTATCTTAAAAAGTCGGAGCGAGGGGGGCGCGTTTGAGGGATCGGGAAGGTATCCGCGAGTCGGGTAGGTGAGCGAAGGGGTTGAAACCGCGGGGAGGGTTCGCAAGTCGAGCGAAACCGCACAGCGGGCATTTCCGATTCTTTCGGGCTGCCTACGACGGTGGCACGCGGCGGGGCTCGAGGGGAGCGAGGGCACACGAGCGGGTGTGCGAAGCTTCTCCGCACACGCGGGGTCAGCTTTCAAGTTAACGCGGTTAGGAAAATGTTTTAAAAATAATTTTGCACTTAGTTCGCAGCGTCCGCGTAACATAACAGCGGCGAAAGAGGTCGAAGAGAGAGGGAGTAAAAATAAAGAAAAAAAAAGGAAACGAGCCGACGAAGGAGACACGAGCCCGCTGGAATAGTGTAACGCGGTATAAGGTAGCGCGAGTGGGTCCCTGCAACCGGTGGAACCTCTTTTCCTCCTCGCCTCGTCCTCTTAGCTACGTTTAACGAAAAAGAGAAACACGAGGGACGATGAGACGATGAAAATATGAGAAAAAGTAGACGAGGGCCCGAGGAACGGAAGAGCGGAAAAAACTTGGCTCTTACACCGACGAAGCCCAACCTACAGGACGATTTTTTTTTTTTTTCATTTCATCTCGTTCAACTTTTCTGTTCGTTTTCTTTTTTCTACTGCGAGCCGAACGCCACTCGTTTCTCGATAAGTAAATTTTCGATCGGAGGTCGGACTGCGCGCTGCATAGTATTTACTACATAGGCGAAACTGTACGCTGAGCCGTGGCCTCCAGTATGATAGCCTGCGATTTGCCCGAGTCCAAGTGACGGCGCTCCCATACGCTCGATTGGTTTTAAGGTTGCACTTGCGGAGAGTTCGACCTCACGTGAGTTTGGAGAGAATTGGGAGAGAATTGCAAACACTTCTCTATGGAATAAAAATCTGAAAAAGTCGATGTGTATGGTGCTGAAAAGATTGATTTTGAATAATAGTAGTAGTAAAAGAGATTCATTGCCAAAATTAATATTTACAGTTGTCTTCGTATACCAAATTTTATACCCAATGCTAATTTGACACCTTGGCAAAGGGCCATCGACCGGGGTCCTTCAGCTCTTTTGCATAATAATAATTCAAAAATGTTATTAACAAATTAAGGAAAAAAAAATTCCCAACAAATCACCCGGTAACCAACTTTCTTTATTTATGAAAACGATTTGTTAATTTTTCTGAATACCTATGAATTTTTTCAGAATTTTATGTAATTTTTGTAAACTGCGTTTTTAGTAATATTAATAACTTAATAACAAAACGTAATGTTCAAAAATTAAACAAAAATCTGAAAAAATTCGTACGTATTCAAAAAGATTAATAAATTGTTTTTATATGAACAAAAAATCAAGCTGCCTGGCGATTTGTTGAATAATTTTTTTTTCGTTCATTTGTTAATAATATTTTGGAATTAGTAGGGGTAGTGAATTTATTGACAGTGCATAACATGGAACAGTTTTTAATAAATAACAGACTTCAAACACATATATGCTGCCAATTGGTCATCGACCGAAGCCATTGAAATTATTATTATTATGCAAAATCAGTCTTTTCAGCACCTTCCATATGCTTGATTTTTTTCAGATATTTATTCGATCGAGAAGTGTTCGCAATTCTCTCTCAATTCTCTCCTAACTCACGTGAGGTCGAACTGTCCGCTAGTACAACCTCAACGAGGGTCGAATGGGTAACGAAAAGATTGGCGGACGCGCCAGATTGGATGAGCAGAAAGTGCCGAGCGTCGCGTGTAAAATTTACTCCATCGTCGATGAATCCGTTATGGGTTTGGATTTGAAAGAACGTATCGCGAGTTGGGAGAGACTTTCGGATAATTGTTCGATAGCCCATTTACGCGGGTATGAACCAAATACGCGACGGAATGACGGTGCCAGAATAGGACACCGGCAGCCGGAGGCGTATCGGCGGGTCCAGGGGGTCGAGGTTGGCAAGCCGGTAGGGGAAAAAGGGGGGACCGGAGTCGCGTTCAACCATCCGGAAGCTATGAATATATTATTCGGCGGGCAGTTTCGGTAGACTCCGATCGGATGGAACATCGATCACGGTTGGCGCATCCCTTTGGGCAATTTTCATGCGTCAGAATGCCGCGCGCACAACGCACCTCGGGTATGTCGGCCGATGTCGCTTATGTGCGACATTCGAACAAAAAATATAATTAGCGCATGTACACTTGCGGAATTGACATTGCATGTACGGCTCGCTAGCACACGCCGAACCAAGCCAATTATTCATGAACTTTACCGGCTCGGCTCTCTCTACAATTAATCTAATTCCGATACAAGTTCTACGCATCTAATATCGAGCGATGAATAACATAAGCGGCAAATTTGTCATCGGTGAGAAAAAAATAAATCGCATCTATCCTTGAAACTATCAGTAAGAAACATACTGTTTGCCAACCACATTTTGCGAAAAGTGGTGACTTTTTTTACACAACGATAATAATAGTAATAATCGAATCAATAGAATGAAAGGGTAACTGCAAATCAAGAATTGCTTAAATTAGTCCGGAGTCGCGTAGTCCCAAGGATACGAATATAGCGTTCCGCACAAGTCGTGAGTGTAGTTACTTTTTTTTTTGCAACCAGCTTTTAGCGCACAAAACGCGAAACTCATTGGAACACGGTGGAGCAAAAGAAAAAAAAACCAACAAGTGACTGGACAATTATTCGAAGGTAATTTGCGCTGCACAATTCGCGAAAGCTATGCAACCCTTGATTTGCGGGTGGGATCGTTCGACTTTTATAAAAATGGGCAGACTGTACATGGATACTTGTTTAGTGAGCACACGCGATTTCGCTTTCACTCTATTGATTCAATTATTGCTATTATTATTATGTTAAAAAAATTTCCACTTTTCGCAAAATGTAATCGGCAAAAAGAACGTCTGAAACGGATAGTTTCAAGGATACATGCGATTTATTTTTTCCCCGCCGATGACTAATGTCGCAAGTTATTCATCGCTCGATATCAGATACGTAGAACTTGTATGGGAATTAGATTAATTGTTGAGAGAGCCGAGCCGATGCCGTTCGTACAGTTGACGAACAATTCGCTTGGTTCGGCGTTTTGTTGGTTTTTTCTTCCACCGTGTTCCACTGAGTTACGCGTTTTGTTCGCTGTGTTCCAATTAGTCCCAAGGACACCAACACAGCGCTCTGTACAACTCGTGAGTGCAGTTCCTCTTTTGGACGACCAGCTTTCAGCGAACAAAACGCGTAACTCATCGGAGCACCGTCGAGCGAGCGAAAAAGAAAAAAACAGAAAACAAACCAACAACTGGCTGGACAAGGATTCGAAGGTAATTTGCGCCGGACAATTCACGAAAGCTAAGCCGCGAGGCACGGAACTCGCAAGCGTGGAACAAGCAAGTTCGAGAACCAGAGGGAACGGTGCGAGAGTGCAAGAGAGAACGGAGCGAAACATCCACACTCCTGTACATTGTTTGCGGCTTGGAATCAATAAAAGCATAGCTTTAGGCTACGCTCGTCGCCATGACGACCGGGGACCCGTCCGCGCTCACTCACTCTCATCCTCTGTATCTCCTCACTCCGCTTTGCCGCTCAAAAGTTGCCGGCCCGCCTATCGCGCGAGGATAATCCACAAATTTTCCATCGATATTTCCCAATTCGGCTGCGTCTGCTCCGGAGTGACTACGGTGACTGCGCTCCAAAATAACAAGCGCACAGTCCTCTTCTTTTTCCATGCTGCAAGTGACCGGCGTGTTCTCTCTGAAAATAAAAGAAAAAACAATAATTTAGTAACGGAAAAAAAATCGAGCTGTAAAAAAAATCTAATCTCTTCTTCCAAATCCAAGCAAAAAAGTCCAAGATAAAAAAATCACATATGTTTCATCATTCATCGATTTAATTGTCGTATCGTCGACGTACTGCGGAATCGGGAATGAAATACTGCTGGTATAATACGATAAATCGTTTATACGCTGTACAACAGTCGAATCATTGGATCTCGGGTGTATTGGAGAACGACGCGAAGAGCGTTGCCCGATGGTCTTTCGACGAATTGCGGACCGTAGTGAAATCCGAAAAACGAACGATACCCGCCCATCCTGGGCGCATCGCATTCGGAGCAACTTCGCGAGGACGCAGGTCCGTCGAAAAACGTCGATAATCGCCAGCGCGTGGCGAGAACGCGGACGAAATTCCGGGGAACAACACTATCAGCGTCCCGGAAGGATCGAGACGAGGCACATCGACGTTCCTCCTCGGTAGATCGATCCTCGCAGGTAAGATCGTCACGTAACAACAGGTAATTATAGATTTTGCATCTGTTCTGACAACGAATCTTCTCGCGGCACCGCTTCGACCCCTCGAACTCCGATGGAGCACGAGGGTTTAGTATTATTACGGAAATTCCAGATGTCACGACGACGAGTGGACTGTTTACTTATCTGACTGTTGCAATTAAGGCGGTACTTGCGCACCGTCTGACCCCATGTGAGTTCAGAGAATTGAGAGAGGAATTGCGAACACTTGTCGATGGGATACAAATCTGAAAAAAAAATCAAGCATAGGGAAGGTGCTTAAAAAATTGATTTCGAATAATAATAATTCCAAAATGTTACAAACAAATTAAGGAAAAAAAATCTGCCGACAAATCACCCGGGAACCTAACTTTCTTTTTTTAGTGAAAACAAATTGTTAATTTTTCTGAATACATATGCATTTTTTCAAAAATTACACAACATTCGGTGAAAAATCATACGTTTTCAGAAAGATTAACAAATAATTTTCTTATGAAGAACTTCAATTTCATTGAACTTAAAAAAAACTAATTTTTTACTAATATTTTGGAATTATTATTATTATGCGTTATGCTTGATTTTGTTCACATTTTTATGTTTGCAATTTTCTCTCAATGGTCTCTGAACTTACGTGAGGTCGGACTGTCCGTAAGTACTACCTTGACGGAATGATAATATACCCCAACACATACGAGAATTACAGTCGCGTCCGATGACGAATTAGATCAATTACTTCAATTATAACAATCGACAAAAAATTTAAATACGTATCGAGTGGAGTCGGCTCATTGATAATTAAAGACCGATAGTCACGGGTGCCGGATCAGCGAGAGGAGGAGTTATTGAAAATTTGATGCGGCAACAGATTCGTTACGTATCTTATTTCAATTCTCAATTGGCCCGGGGACGCGCTTGGCTTGCATATGAAATGTAGCCTCTGTCACTTTGACGACGTTATCTATGGTTGATCTGTTTATCGAACTGTCGATCCTTTATACTATTACTATCTTACATACAGTAGAATCCCCATAAACCGGGGTCGGAGTAACCATGCGTCTTCCGCGTTTTTTTTATACGCGGAGCAAACCGGAGTCACTGAGTACTTAAAAAAAAAATACTAACTTTCATACTATTAATGAACAAAAAATATCCAAAGCTTTACATTCTAGTTCACACTATTTAACAATTAAGTGCAAGTTGTACCAAATGACATTGTAACTAGTCAAAATAAAGCCATTATTGACTTAAATACTTTCGCTCTCTAGTTCGGATTAACCAGGATTTCGATTATTCGGGGACTCTTTGGTCCCGGTTAATCGGGGTTCTACTGTACTTGCAACGTACATGTGATAACACATATTTTATAAATATATGTTACCATACCCACATTACAACATGCATAGTCCAACTTTTATCATCTTGTTTTTTTTTTTTTTTTGTCTCGCAGATTAGTTAGCAACATTGGTGAAACATGCTGTGCCTCGTCTCTTGGTTGAATCGAGGGTGGAATGTAGCAGTAAGAACAGCAGCAACATCGCCTCCGACGCGAACTACAGGTCCCACATTTGTAAGGCGACACAGGTACATATGGGCCCTTTCCCCGTTGAATGGACCAAATGATATAAATTATTTATGGATTTCGACACCCGAGGGGTAAGGGAAGGTGGCTCTCTGTTCCGTGCCGCTGCTACCGTCGACGACTGGGGTGCTCGCTCACCGGGGTCCACTTGCATCGAGAGCCCCTTGGGGCACCCTCTCAACATATGCATTCTCAAGCCCCCTGCTCCATTCCCTATTCCCTCGTGTTCTAAGCTCATATAGAATTGATTTCCGAGTGCCCAAAATCCGTATCACGCTCTTGTGTCTTTTAACACCTCGAGAACTCGTTCTGTTTGCTTGCCCGACATTTCCTGAGGACACAAAAGTATATATTAAAGCGATACTTTAATTAAACGACGGATTTTTCACGCGATAGACAATTGATTTATTGCCCTCTTCGCATGACCGATGCAATAATAATTGTAAAAAAAACACCGCGAATCAATTTGCATTGAATAATTATAGACTATCACTGGGACGATAAAATGTCGCGAAAAGAAATATTCGCGTCTCGATAAATCGAGAACCAGACTGGCGGTGGACCCCCTCCTGGTACGAATCTAAATCAATGGGCTTGTGGGTAATCGCATAATAATTACCGTGGACCCCCCTTACCGTCCATCTGTCGTTGGCCAAGAGGGTCGTCCCGTGAATCCACGCCCGGTGCAGTGCGTCCCAGCAGGTCCTATTGTAGTCGGTTACACCGCTCGCACGCTGCGCGGCATTTCATCCCGAGTGCGAACGGGCCACATCCCCGTGGACTTTATCGAGTCCTTCGAGTGAATCAAATTTTCAAGTGGAAAATCGCTCGGATCGAACCGCTTGCAGTCCTTAAAGCAAAAGAAAAAAAAAGCATTGTAAAAACGTTACTTTAAATCCATGGTATCGATTACTGCCCTTGCTTGCTCGATACCAAACAAATATTGAATCGAACATTACAATTAGGTGTATAATAAAGCTGCAACGAAATTGAAAGTTGTCATGCTTTCAGATCGGCTTCAACGATGTTGTTGATATTTGTACTCACTATCGTGTCTGTCGAACCAATTCTCGACTTTCGGGGCCATCGATTCCTTCGAGTGAATCAAATTTTCAAGTGGAAAATCGGTCGGCTCGAACCGCTTGCAGTCCTTAAAATAAAAGAAAATAAAGCATTGTAAAAACGTTACTTTAAATCCATAGTATCGATTACTGTCTTTGCTTGCTCGATACGAGCAAATATTGAATCGAAAATTACAATTAGGCGTATAATAAAGCTGCAACGAAATTGAAAATGTATCATATTTTCAGATCGGATTCAGCGATGTTGTTGATACTTGTACTCACTATCGCGTATGTCGAACCGATTCTCGGCTTTCGGGGTCCTCATCATCCCAAGAGCAGTGTGTCTCATCATCATTACGTGCCAATTAAAACTGTCAAGATGACCCAAGACGAAGAGCTTTTACACGACGCAGCGTGAGTTCTGCACCGATCTATTGTAACTATTAAATAATCCACTGTGATCGAAACGGCTTTTGACATTTCCATTTCAGGCATCTCGCCGAAGACATGGGCTCGCTCGCCAACCAGATCGACGTATCCAAGATGAACCCGCAAGAATTAGAATTCTATTACTTCAAGTATGCACCGAATGATTTATGCACCGAATGGAAATGTGAGATATACTTATCGACGAAGTTTATGAACCTTTCAGAGTCCACGACATTGACAATAATACGAAACTGGATGGACTCGAACTTCTTCACGCACTTCAGCATACACTCCACGGCCACGACAACGTGGATGGCGATAACAGAGTGGAGGACGATCAACATAAAGACTCGATGGCGGATTACTCGTGGATTGTCGGTGAGTACGGAAAAAATGTATACGTAAATATTAATATAAATTTTTAATAAATATTACTATGAATATAAATTTTTAATAAATATTACTATTAATATAAATTGTTAATAAATATTAATATTAATATTATCCGCAGAGCTGATAGATAGAGTGCTCGAGGAAGACGACCTGGACAACGATGGATACTTGGGGTACATAGAATACGTCCTCGGTCGAGAAAAGGACCAAGACGAGAGCTCGAGGAGAGACATGAAACTCAAAATCTGAATATAATATATACTTTTCTACTACTATCAATGAACCTGACTGAGGGCGTGGGGGGCAGAGAGTTATAATTTTTCGACGGATATTCTTCTGCAGACATGCGTGTCTATACAAACAAAACATTCCAGTTCCTACGGTACTTGAACTGACAAAAATAAAAATAAATCATCAGTTAAAACAATAGAATTCTCTTTATTGATCTGTATAAATGTTACGTACGTTTATTTTTTAAGCTATCATAAAGATGTTCCGACGGAGAATGACTAATCCACGATGGGCAAAGGCACGTCGGTGACGACTATGCATTTTTCCCAGAGATCTCTTGCAACTTGAACCTGTTTGGCAGAAGGAAGACGAATGTATTTCGTTGAAGAGTATATTTACTCTTCTTGTCGAATATTGTTCTACCTTATTGTCTTCGCCTTCTATCGGCAGGTCATCGACCCGCACGAAATGAGGATAACGTCTGATTATCTCTCTAACCGCTGGGGCGAAATCTTTGTCCACCTCGAGAAATTGTGGTTCGTACTCGTGATACTCTTTGGAATTCTCAGTCGAGTAATAAATCCTCATGCAATCTTCTTCTTCGACCAATCTACAACAATGTAATATCTGTATGATTAGACGAGCGAATTGAAAATTAAATTTGACGGTAATTTTGATCATCACCTAACGCAGTGCGATCGTAAGAGCCTGATCCTGGTGTCCGGCTCGATCTCGACTCTGGTCTCGACCAGTCCTCCCACTGTCATTCGCTCACCGTCCTCAACGGCTGAACATTCTTGTTCTTGGGGCGAGAGAACTGGAGGGAGAAAATCGTGAATGTGGCCCCTCGCCATTTGATCGGCAACTTTGTCGACGTTGATATTGTCAATCAGTCTGTGAAGCAAGTCTTTTGTCTTGTCGATAAAATTCTGTCTGACTTGGCTCTCGTCCGAGGAATTAACAAATCCCACGTGCTTCAGATAATCGATTGGCAGACCCTCCCGGAAACGCGAATCCGTTGCGATCGAGGTTCTCAGTGCATCCGGAAGCAATTTTTCCAAGAAGTCGCACCAACTATTTTTCTGGTAAACGCTCAGCGTGATGTGAAGACTGTGCGTCCCGTCGATCGTTTCTCCTTGATGAATCGTTCCTCTAGGAAAATACAGCAAGTCCCCGGCGTTCACCACGGTGTCGAGTATCGGCTCGCCGATCTCCGAAGGGTCAAAGTTTTTCGATGAATAACGCGGAAGATACTCTCCCGCGGTAGTCGGTTTGTACAAGCGCCATCGTTTTTTTCCCTCGATTTGTATTATGAACGCCTCGATGTCGTCGTAATGCGGCGCGAAACCTTGACTATCCGGCGGTGTCAAGTAGGAATTTGCCCCCACAAAACAGCCAAAGAATTCTTGCAACGTGGCTGAAAGATTAATTACCATTCGTTACAGAAATGTCAGGCAGATATAAAAAAAAATTATTCTCACCATTTAATGCGTGTAACTTTGGTATGAAAGTTTGAGGATTCAACATCCTGACCGAACAGCCGTTCGAATAATAGTCCCAAACGACGCTCGGACGGGCCCGGCCGGACGGATTGTGAGTCTCCCTTTGACCATTGGAATACGATGTAATATCGATATTTTTCGTGTAAAGTATGTGGAAGTCACGCAGTATTTTGTCGAGCAGTGGTGTCGACATGAGGAGTTTGTAGTAATTCGATTTGCTTCTTTTTATGTGCAAAGGCGCGCTCTCCCAGTTACTTCTGAAAGACACAAAATCATAAACGATCTAAATTATCGGCAGAGCTAATGCATGGTTGCCATGAAATTCTGCAACTGAAATTCCCTTTCATCATTTACTGATGTATTCTTATTATTGTATGTACTGAAAGGGTTCATCCCGTAAACCCAATAAATAAATAAATAAATAAATAATGATTATTAATATATTAAACTCAGTTCACAATATTAAAAGTTCCCAACAAAATTAATATCACAACATATTCAAAAAATGTCCAGGGATTTTAAAAAATGCCATGCCTTTTCCGGGTTTTCCAGGTCCATGGCAACCACGCACTGTAATGAAAGTGTTATCCTTGAGGCGTAAACTCACTTGAAAAAGTTTTCTATTGATACCGGATGTATGAGCCATTGAAACAGAGATTTCCCTTCTCCCGCTGGATTGTTGTTCAAGCATTTGGGTAGCAAGACCTGTGCATCTGTTTTCATACTTCGCGCCGAACATGACTCGCCACTCTCTCTGGACTTCGGCGAGATTATCCTAGTTTTATCTTTCACCGGCGACTTATTCTTTGGCGAATGTACCTGCGTTTCGTCTTCTAATGGCACTTTCAAACTTTCGTTTTGGTTCTCTGGGCTTAAAGGTTCCTCGCAACTTGCATCCGGCGAATCAACGATAAATACTTTTTTCTTAGCTGTTTTTGCCTTTGGAAGCTTTTTCGAAGCTTTCACCACAGGAGAGTTTCCGTTGACCAATGTCTCTTTGACAGTCTTCTTCGAGACTTTTGATTTCAAATTCTTTCGTGGCTTCTTGACGGCCCGATGTTTCGCCTCGGAAGTGACATTGACCGATGCCGTAGACGGATTTACCGGCAACATATTAGCAAGGCGTTTACGTTTTTTCTTTATTTTGTTCGCCGTTATTGGATTTCCCATTAACGATAACCCAATATTTCTACGCATCTTCGAATACGACACGAATTTTGATAAAGGAATCCCCGAGAGTGTCTTCATCTGTAATATTAATTTAGGCACATTAACAACCTATTTTCTTTTTCTCTCGGTTTTTTTTTCTTTTTCATACGTAAACATAAAAGATTTACTAATTTGTTAAAAGGTAAAAAGGGATTTTTCCCGTCCACTATAATTAAATAAATAAGTAAATAATATCATCTAATTAAAACTTAATCATTTTTTGATACGTTTTGTAATAAAACACTTCACAATGGACTGTAAACAAACGGAGGTTAAGTCGAAGCGCTTGGAGGTTAACTTGAGAAGATTCACGTTTTTTTCTCATAAATTATTTTTAATCTTGTGTATGTATAAAAAATGTAAGCTACTTTTTGCACAATCGATAACACAGAGTTTAATTTTAAGTTCAGCGATGTACTTACTTTGTCTTCTTTGTCTTTAGTATCCACACGTGTTTACATGCGGCACAACCGCGCGCGCTACAAACTCAAACCGATGAACTTGAGCTGCGTGAGTCACGTATAAAGTTTGCCACACTTCTAACAACGCATATAGACTAAGTTATTCTACCAGAAATTCAACCGGAAGTGATCTTCGACCGGAAGTGATCTTCGACTGGAAGTGATGTCATCCCTTAGAAACTTGGTACTTGGCCTCTAGCATATAACCATCTACAAGGAAGAAGATCCCTGAGAAATGTCACTTCCGGTTCCGAAAACTAATTTTCCGGCCGGAAGTGACATGATACCTGAAATACCTCACTTGCGGTGCCAAAAACTCATTTTTCGACCGGAAGAGACGACGTACCGGGGATCTGGACGTCATATGGGAAATACGTCGCTTCCGATTTTTAAATCTCATTGTTCGAATAAAGGAAATAAGTCACTTCCGGTCTTGAAAATTAATTTTTCGCCTGGAAGTTACGACATATCTGAAATACGTCACTCCTCTTCCGGAAAAAAGTCATTTCCCCATAACGTCACTACCGGTCGAAAAATTAAAGTTTGAAAACGGAATTTCCGGTCGGAAAGTGAAATGTCGAAAACGCGCGGTCGAAATAGTAACTTTCGATACGAGTGCGAAAAAACTTTTTCTGACGAATGTGAGTTTGCAGCACGAGCCGAAGGCGAGTGTTGCAATCACACGAGTTGAGAAAACGTTTTTCGCACGAGTATCGAACAAAATTTTATTTCAAAACTCACACTCGTCAGAAAAAGTTTTATCGCACTAGTATCGTAATGTACTATTATTTCACACCGAGTGTCATAAATGAAATTGCCGAACAGTCCCACCTGAGCTGCCGGGCGGGACTGTTCATGCAAGGGAAACTGTTACATCAGAGTATGTGGATAGGTCAAAGAAAAAAAAGTACTCTCGGTGCGTACTACACGATAAAGAGAATGCATATTACCTATTACAATTAACCGATGTGCCGGATCTGTCGAAGCGATTGTGAGTGCGTGCGAATACTGCGATGTATGAAACTGATCGTCGCGTGACGCGGTCACCTCTCATTTTCCTCCAAGTCACATGTTAGATGTAAATTGTAATGAAAACACAAAAATAAAGTCATTATTTACATTATACGCAGATAGAGACGTGGTATTGTCAGTTGGTACATGAAAAAATATTTATTAGGGTCTGGCCGATATAATATTCCACTAAATGGTTTTTTTTCATACGTTCCTGAACATTTTCACAGAGATGCCCAGCACGTAAGCGCTGATAAACGCTTGATCACAATATTATCTAACGTTAAAATGAGATTATAAACATAAACATTACAACATGTCAACATGTAACATCATAACATGTCAAATTGTAAAAAAATGCACGGACCCAATTCATATGTTTTGACAAGATGCCTCGTGCTTTTTTATGCGGTATGGGTACAACTTTCGTCCGCATATAGTGCATTCAACTAGATTTGCCATATGCTGATCCCAATCCGGCACTATGTCCTGTTTCAGTTCTGCAAGTATACAAACGTTTGATTACAAGTATTTTAAGAAGTCACTTCACGACTGTTTAGAAGAATAAAAATGTGTACCTTCCGGTTCCAAAGGTTCGTCTTCGGGTTCTTCTTTAAGTGGTGCTGGGAGAGGTATTTCCGAAGCATCCATTAGCCGTTCAGTTCGAGGCACCGTTTTTGAAACCAGAGGACTTCGCGACAATTGCCGTCTCGGCTTCATAGGGTCAAAGTCGGTCGCGACCTATCGCAGAATAAAAAAATGTTGTATTTGTAACAACGGTGATTTTAATAAATCGTAGAAGCGACCATAGCGAAGATAATACTTTATCTTTGGCAGAATAATAATCTTTTAGTGCCTCTACGATTTATCAAAATAACTTTCTCTCGGTACCCTTTACTGGCGTAGCAGCTAAGTACCTTCTCCTCATCCGTAGTTGCGTCTTTCAGATCCAGAGCGGGTGCGGATCTGTGTGTCTCCTTTTCCTTCCTGTGTTCTTCGGGGTCTTCATTTTTCTCCCCCTTCGTTTTTTTCTTTTTGTTCTTTTTTCTATCCGATGTTTTTTCCGCAACAGCTTCTGCCGCCGCCTCTCCGGCATCCGAAACATCACTGGGAGCCAGCAATATATTTTCCGATTGGACGTCGCCCACCGTTTCTAAATCATGCTCACGATCGTCGACGTTTGCATTTTTCTCCTTCCTCGTTTTTTTCTTTTTGTTCTTGTTTCTATCCGATGGTTTTTCCACAACAGCTTCTTCGTCTGCCTCTTCGCCCTCCGGAACATCACCGCGACCTGGCGATACCTTTTCCGATTGGACGTCACCCACCGTTTCTAAATCATGCTCGCGATCGTCAACGTTTGCATTTTTTTCCTTCCTCGTTTTTTTCTTTTTGTTCTTGTTTCTATCCGATGGTTTTTCCACAACGGCTTCTTCCTCCGCCTCTCCAGCCTCCGGAACATCACTGAAACGCAGCGAGATGTTTCCAGATTCTATGTCACCCATTTCGAAATTAAATTGATGATCCGCAACGTCGGGACTGAACAGACTGCGAGGTTTCCCAATTTGTTCCAGCCTCTTGTTCACCGGCTCCAACGCAGGATGTCTCGGCTCGGATTCTTTGTTCTCCGCCAGAGCCAGCTTGGAGAGTTTCGTCAGACTCTCCGCAGCATCCTTTGAGAGTTGAGGCTGATGGTTAGGGTCGCCGATGTTCTCCTTGTCCGGTTCCTGTAAACAGTTAACAAATCATTATGAATTACAATTCTTCCAGCGACTAAAAGTTTTTTTTTTCTACGGCACAGTTTGCGAATAATTCTTTTCGGCATCTTTAATAAGCTTGATTTTTTTTCAGATTTTTATACCATTGAGTTCTCTTGTTCTCCGGCACAGTTTGCGAATAATTATTTTCAGCATCTTTAATACGCTTGATTTTTTTCAGATTTTTATACCATAGAGGTTTTTTTTTCTCCGGCACAGTTTGCGAATAATTTTTTTCTGCACCTTTAATACGCTTTATTTTTTTCAAATTTTTCTACGAGTTTTTTTTTTCTCTGGCATCGTTTGCGAATAATTTTTTTCAGGATCTTTAATACGCTTTATTTTTTTCAGATTTTTATACCACAGTTTTTTTTTTTCTCCGGCATAGTTTGTGAATTATTCGTTCGGTGATCAAATTATAATTGGCTGTAATACTGACCGAATTTTGGCAGAGTTCGTCACCGCATCTGCAGAATTCTGCGCAGGGAATATTTCTTTTTACACATCCGCATATTCTCGACGAACAGTTGCCCTTGCACGAGCAGCCCCGGCCGGGCGCGCGGGGTGTGCCGGGTCGCGCCGGAGTGTTCGGACTTTTGCCTTTCGGAGCGTGAGCGATGACGGAACTGTGCGCCGCTCTTCTTTCCCTGTGTTCTCCGACGGCTTCATGTTTCGTCTTTGGCGACAATGCCCCGGACAAACCGTTGTCCGCTATGAAACTGCGAAGCTTCTCGTTTTCCCGTGTGAGGAGTTTCACTTGTTCCCGCAAATGAGTTACTCTGAAAAGCCGTTGGGAAAAAAATGTTGCTTTACTCCACATTAAGTGCGTTGATTAACTGACCGGCGATTACTTACTCTGCATTTTGATTTGTAGCGTTCAATCGTGGCGATTTTCGAGGTGACATGTCCTTCGCTGTCCAAAGTTTGTGGGATCGGTAGAGAGAAAAGACAAGCTTTGTACGTGCTGACTCGCGAACGGTTTGCTTTCTTCTCGGGTGACTGTCGGGTGTCGGAATTCAAAAAAGTCCTGCCAGTACCGTACCTCGAAATGTCAGTTACCCACACAGAATAACGGCGAATGACAGATACCCCGAAGGGGGTAATAAATAGGTGTGCCCGAATGCACAAATTGTTTTGACTAACATCTGACTACAAACGGAACGTAAGGCGGGCAACAGGTAAACATGATGCGATTTAATAGGCGAAACGATATAAAACAATTCGCATTCCTACCGTAAAATTCCGGACACAACATCGATTCAAGACAAACAATGTGGAAATAATAATATTTTTTGTGAAAATGATTTTTTTATTTTTATGAATTTTACTATGCTGATTTACCGATTGCCTATTACTTTGTGGACTGATTTTTGAACATTGACAATTGCAAATTTTATACTTTCTCTCCACAACGCACCGGTAAGTTAACCAACCAATGAGAGATCGCTGTTTGAAAATGACAAGCCCTCATTGGTTGGTTAACTTACCCGTACGTCGTGGAAATAAAGTATAAAATCAGGTTTGATGAAAATAATATTTCAATGTTCTAAAATCAGTCTATCCAGTAATCGGTAATCGGTAAATCAGCATGGTAAAAATACTCAAAGGAAAAAAAAATCACTGTCCCAAAAAAATATTATTATTTTCCGTGCTCTTTGTGTTAAATCAATTTGGTGTCCGATCATTTACGGCGAGAATGCAAATTGTCTTACCCGTTCCGCCTATTAAAGCGCATCGTGCTTTTACGTATTGTCCACTTTACATTCCTTTTTTAGTCAGATGGTACTAAAAAAAGTTTGTGCATTCGGGCACCTATACGTTACCGCCGGAAGAGACATACAGCGCGGCAGATTTAAAGCCGTCATCGGGCAATGTGCCGAAAACACGTTTAGTCAAGGACAGAATAATTCTGAACGTCGGCGTATAAAATGCTTTTTGCATTCGTTATTTATTTATATTTATGGTCTAACACATTTATAATAAATCTTACATGACTAATGTTAGCTTAGCTAAAACGAAAAATGTGTGTTCGAAGAACGAAGAAATTGATCGCTGCTGTTCGATACTCGAATTTTTTTGGATGGTACAGTGAGCGGCCAATTGATTTATCATTGGATCATCTGACGTTAGATTGCATTAAATTCGACGAAAAATAAAGATTTTTTTCTTCTTTTTTTCTTTCGCCCCGCTTACAGCACGGCACTAGGATGCAACATAATTGTATGTACTTGAAGAATTTTTTTCTCGTTTTTTTTTTCATGCTTCCTAAGACAACGATTATTCGATCGACAAAATATATTATGTGAATGTATATGTATATCACTTTATATACAGCAATACGAGAGTCCACTAATAGAGTCATTATTATTACAATTTAATAACTTGTTCATACCTATGAAACAGTCAGCGCATCGACGATTCTTCTGTCACAGACGCCGACATAAAATCGGGCATTCTCAATAACGCGCTGCTGTCGTTTAAATGTCCTTAGAAACGTCTATTTACACGCTGAGATAAAATGAATATTAAAAATGCATAACATATAAATGTACTACCGGTTTCACGTTTACTTTTCAATAATTCCCGTCTCGATTTTCTTTACTATAAGTGATTCGATACCCGCGTTAAAAATTGAACTTGTTTACAATATCTCGTCCGACTCCCATCCTTTCGACAGTGTTACACAAAGCTCTGATACACTTTACGGAAAAAAATTAAAATAATAGTTGAGCTAACCAGAGATCTAGAGAGGGGATACGGCAAGATGAGTCTCTTGGACCGAGTCTCGTTTGCACGTCGACATTTCTCGAGACGATGCAACGAGCATACCAAAGTGTGCAAGGGGACAATTGTACCACCCGGCTATTTTTTTTTAAACGGCTGACTTATCTTGTACATTTCGTACATTACATAATATGCTGTAATATAATATACTTTGTGTATGTTTGTTGTTGTTGTTGTTTCTTTTTGTTTCTCATATACCTTAAGAACTAATCAATAACATTTTACCTGGCATTTCAATAAGATTCCAACAAATATAATTGGGTTACATACTTTCAGCGTGCGACCAGCTTCAATGACGGATCGTCCCTTAACAATTATTCTATTAATAATCCTCCCGCAGCTTTCGCTTTATTTATTATCGCACGCGCTTCATCAGTACTTTGTTTTCGCTGCACGCCAGTTGATCCTGGCATTCTTAATATTCGCTTGCTTTTATATTTTGTTTTTGGTGTCGGCGAAGGTGGCGTTCACACTTATTTACCACCGCGATTATCTTTAGAATTTGTTTAAAATCGTGTTTCGCTTCTCTTTCATCTGTTAACTTTTCCTCGTTCTTTACCACACGGTGAACGAAGCGCCAGGCACTCTGTAGACTGTATCTTGCTTTGCACTTTTTAAGGCAGTCCTTGCGAATAGTGTTTCACTTCGCATAAGTTTCAGAGAAATGAGACGGAACTCCAAACACTTCTGGATGGTATAAAAATCTGAAAAAACAAATTGATGAACAATAAAATTGTTCAACAAATCTCGCGGAAAGCCAACTTTTTTTTATATGAAGGTGCTTCGTTCACTTTTCTGAATAAGTATAAATTTGTTCAGATTTTTAAATTCACTTTGAATTTTTTTTTTATATTGGGAAAACGTGTAGTCACAAAATTCAAAGTGAATTTAAAAATCTGCAAAAATTCATACGTCTTCAGTAAAATCAACGAATAATTTTCGTTAAACAAAAAAGTTATGTTTCCGGGAGATTTGTTGAACAATTTTATTTTTCATCAATTTGTTAATAACATTTTGGAATTATTATTACGCAAAATTAATCTTTTCAGCATCTTTAATACGCTTGATTTTTTAAAGATTTTTATACCATGGAAAAGTGTTTACAATTACCTCTCATTTCTCTGAAACTTATGCGAAGTGAACACTATTCGCAAGAACTACCTCAATCGTTAGTTCGAGACCAACGAAGCGCCAATTATAAATGTAATAAGCTCTCTGTTAATAAACTTTGACAAGGAACCGAATAGATCCGTATTTCGATTTACCCACAGAAACATCTCCGGTCATCGGCCTTTTTTCGCCTTCACTTTATAAGTGAAGCAAAGGTGTACAAACGTATAGCGATGGCGAATCAACAGACCAATGTCGAGACTACCTCACAGTGTCGTCGGATATGCGCAGTTGTGATCGCACTTCCTCGACACGATGTTTCCGAGGGTAAAAGGTTGGTATTGCGAACGCTGCCGTAAAGAATCAACCGCTATCATTGTACATTCTGTTCGTTAAAAATCATTGGAATTTCAATTCTTGACCTCAATTGACACACCCGCAAAGGAGAATATTTTGTTTAAATATCATTATTGTCGAAGGAAAAATCTCTAATTATTGTCATTTATTGACGATATCGACTAAAATATATCCAATTATCGAGTTGCTGAATTGGACTAACAGTATTTAATGTGGAGTCGTGCGAAACGTCTGTCGACTCGAGCGGTCTGAATATCAAAATAAAACATAGCTTTTAAAGAGAGCCTACTACGATGTGCATCTGACGTTTCATTCGTTAATCCCTGTAGTATCGACTTTTTTTCACTCTGGATGCCCAAAGACTTTATTTTTCAGGTACCCCCAAGGAATGTACGATTCCAAAAAGTGACTAACAACCACTTGTGAACGCGAACGACGAGGCTACAGCCGACTCATACGCAGAATTAATTACCTTAATATTGGACCGATAGGTCTCTTATGAAAAAAAAAGTACAATTGATGTACCCAATAGAATGTCGCTATGATCGATTTCATGAAGAGACTACGCGTCTAACTCTGTAGAGTCGTTATAAAGTATTGAATAATTGAAGGTTTCGCAATAATGGTCGGTACGAATTAACTGCGTTCAGTGGAGCCGAAGCTACTCGTTTGAAGGAAATATATTCTACAGGCACTCGGACATATATACTCGCATACACATACACACACAACCTTCGGTGCAAGTCTGCAACTATTATGTTAATTATTGATTTCTATTAGAACGCCGTACTGTGTACAAACTTATTCTCAATTTTTTTTTTTTACTATTCGGGTCGCGACCGACAAACGAACAATGATTTAAAAAAATGCATACTCAAAGAAGCTGCGATAGCTAAATAACCGTGGAGAGAAACTCAGTCGCCGATAGATTGTAATCGTAGCTACGCTATTGACGCATGACGATGACATTGATAACATCAGCAATATTATTAATGATGGTAATAATAATAATAATAATAAAATCGTAACACGATCGTTATCGCGTTACCACACGCATAATGGATAAACAATTAAACCTATGAATTATTGTATCTTACAGTTATACATTAAAATCCAAGAGTACTTAATAAATTGATTATCCGGCACTCTTAGTTCAGTAATCACTCGACTGTATTATTATTCATTTGCGTTCATTTGCGGTGTTGACATAATTTAAAGCTGAAACTCTTGAAAAACTGTGTACTCGTTAATATTATTATTTTTCTTATAATTATTATCGATATTTTCTTTTTTTTTTTTACTTTTTACGCGAGAATAGCTTAAAGTGACAGTAATAGTGTGGTACTTGAGTGCAAGTACAAACGATGCGTCTCACGCATCATCTATGTATGTGGTTTTGTTTTTTTTTTTTTAATGTTTACTGCATCACTTTGCTCCACAAGGATTCACATATTATGACCGTAGCTGCACAATGTTCAATTAACGAATAGTGTCAGCAAGATGAAGTGGCGACTCGTATAATTTGTGGTAACGTTTTGCTCATCATCGACCGCGATATGCATACTAGAAAGAATATTGTCAGTAAGAGGCGGAGAGATTCTCATAAATAATATGCGCGCATCGTGTTATCCTTTCTAAGCAACGGTTCATTTTATAGTGGCACAAGAGTATGTATATGTAATGTTTTTGACGTTGAATGAATTCGCATTTAATCCAAAACAATAATTGGACAGATCGCTAAAGCCTTTTTGTTGTTTTTGTTTTTTTTTGTTTTTTTTTTTTGGTTTTTCTTTATATATATAAATTTTAAGGTACTGGTGACTTTTTACCGGTTTACGTTGTCGAAGATGTTGCCAAATGCAATGATTTTATTCGCTTTGTATGTATATAAATATAAATTGTTTTTCTTATAATACGATTTATCGGACACTTAGAGAAAAGTGTATGTCTAAATATCGCGTTTGTTTTTCGTCGGTGTGTTTTTTTGATTTTGGATTATCGTCGAATTATCATTTTCTTTTCATGCAATAACATTATAAACTGGAGCGTAAATAACAGCAACGCTAATAATGAAATAGCTTGATTAAATCCCGTTGGTGTTGAGCGCTCCCGAGACACATTTGCAAAATACGAATAACTTTCAACGGTGGTGGAAATCTACGTCCAACTTGTAAAAGATAAAAAAAAAGGTCAGTTTTGTCGGTACATTATAGAACACAGTGCCAGCCAACAAAGGGGAAGCTACATTATATTGTTAAACACGAAAGTGAATCTCTTATCCTTGTCTGACAAATAATGAAATTTTGGTTGATGTTGTGTTTCATATTCTTTCGTGAGTGCCGAATCATTCTCTACTGGTTTTTTTTTTTTTACTTAATGTTCATTTCACGCCTCTGATCTCGGATTAAAACGTTAATAGATATTTACAAATGTCGGCCCATTCTCGAGGCGCAGGAAAATATCAACGATATTGATGATTTAAAAAGGGGGACAGGGTCGATAAGATATACAACGATGGTATTCTTGGTAAATTTTGCGGTCAAATATTTCCATGCGCCACAATCTGATGTAAAAATCAGGGGTTCTAGGGGTATGTGACTTAAAAACTAATAGCTCTGTAGGGCCTCGTTCCACTTCAACATGAATGATTCGTTAGACACTAATAATTATATTTTTTTTTTCACGATCAGACATTTTGGTTCCTTTTACCCCCTATAACAACATGATTTATTAATAAATTCTTTCATTTTATTTATCGAGCTTAATGCTGTTATCTAATTTTTTAATGGATCCCTAATTCTCATAATCCGTAAGCCCCCCCGGGTGCTCATTCTCACTCGATTGGCGAATTCGAGGAGTCATATTATACATTTGGTACCAATTGAATTGCAAAACGTACCGTACCGATCTAAGACGCGAAACGGATTGCATTGTTATTGTTGTTGTCGTTATGTTTGTTTTCGTTTAATAATTCTTGTTGATGTCAATGTTTTTTTTTAATCTTACAATAGTCGTACTAACAAATCGCCTAATTATCTCAATAAAGTCAGATGCTAGATATTCCCATATATTCAGTGTCACAAGTGGTATAGATTTTAAAGCTCTATACTCCCCTTAACATTTAAAACTAGAATAAATATTAATTGATAAGTCAAGGTCCTTTTTCATACTTTCCGTGGCATAATTAATAGCAGGTAAGCCTAGAATCGGAATCTTTAATGCACCGGAACGTACGCACGTACTACAATTTACATATTGAATTTTTAAATACGCACTTTTATCAATGCGTACGTGGTGTTGTAAGAAGAATTACCCTTTGAAAAATTTTGAATTCGAAAAAAAGGATAGAAGAAAAATCAATTAAATTAATACTGACATGAAACGAAACTGAAGAATATTCTGATAAAAGATGTTTTGATTATCGATATCATTAGTCTTCGCGTTGACGTCAGGAAAGAAAATACCTCTGGCATAATGTCCGGTGTATTAACGATTCCGATAAACGAACTTAAACCGATCTCCTTGTGTGCGACAGTCGCCTACTCTCTCGAATGCATTACGTTCGCAAATCTATCTAACTTGGCTCTGCTCTATAGTTTCTCCTGGTGGATCGCTTGACAAAATTATTGTGTACATAACGAATTGCACGTCGAGACGGCTGTTGATTTACGTTGACTTATTCCACCACGACTATGAGGCTCAATGATGTGGAACTGATACAGGACCTTATAATTCATTTAAAGTGGTCGACTAAGTGGTATTGTATTCTTGCGTGTACCTTATATCTAACGAAATGAACTCCGTATTGTATTCTCTCGCACTATTCTGCCATTATTGTAGATCATCTCAAAGACCTAATCTCTACGTGTTTCTTTATCGCCTCGTTATCTTAGTTCATTCATCTTTCATATGCGTTGCATTGATAGGGCTTCTCGAATCTCGGTCCAGATCCAATGCCACGTTAATTTAAAATTAGCCTACGCGCGACAATTGCCCGCGTCAGAAACGATCCTCGTCCTCGTAATATTGTAACAAATAATTCCGGCCTTGTACAATGCACTATCGGACGCGAGGCGACGTACCCGTTGGGCAAGTGTCACAGCTTTTTTTTTTCCTTTAAAGTAAGCGTAGTCGCATTTCGTACTTGGCCCGAGGAGAACGTGCTACTCGCGACGAAACTCACAAACCACTCGGTCGCAATCTGTTGGGGCGATCGACAATTATTCATTTTATGTTAAACGGTCGCGCGAGCTGGGAAAAAGTTTAAGTTAATACATAACTTTGTGCATAGATGAGCGATCGTTATACGTGTCGAGAAAACGATCTCCATGTGACCCTTAGTACGAAACTATAGCGAGCATCCTTAAATTCTAGTATGACATTGGATTCGGACTGACCAAGTATAGGTAATAAAAAAGATATTAGCATTTCTCTTATCGCATGTAGCTTGCCGTAACTCGCGGCTCAAAAGGCATTTCAGTCTCCCGAGACCACGGGAGTACATCGCTTTGCGCGAAAGTGCCACGAAACATCTATACACGTCCAGATCTCGTTATAATGAAATTCCTAGATTACTTTGGCCATCGATACGGGACGTATCGCCGCCAAAAAAACGGGGCAAGTAGCCTTTTTTTTATGGTATCAATAAAAAGTTGGATTTGCTATGTTTCTTAGATAATGACGCACTCGGACTTGCGGTGACCAATTTTTTCGTCCCCCTCCAATGCCCCCCCTCCCTGTCCAATGCTATTACGGTTACGATCGGGCGTTTGATCGACTGTTGTTTGACAAACGGTTGATATCGATGTTTCTTTCGTCTTCCCCTTTGGGATTGATACTGGCGATTAAAAAATTTCTTTACCTATGTACAAAAAAGTAATGGTCCCGCATTTCGGGGAAAGTAGTACGTTAGTGATTTCTGTGGCGATGCGCTTTCTCACGTTATAATACAAATGGTGGATTATGATGATACAAATCTCTCCTCCATGAATAAGATGAAAAAAAAAATAAGCGTAATTCGCGAGGTACGAACCGAATATTATCTGTAAAAATGAAATTGATTTATCGAACAGATATTATTTCATCGTGTAGTTCACACCCGACGAGCCAGTCCGGCGCGCCTCTAATGTAATCTAAAACATGATTAACTAAAAGCACCTTTCTTTTAAAACCTAACTCTCACTCCCTATCCTTTCCATACCAAACGACTCGGATCAGTCTTCCCCGCGGAATTCTGTCGCGTCGTTGTCCATGCGTCGCGAGGTACTCGAAACGTGTCTTTCACACCCCGCGATCTGTACGCTTCCAATAATTATAAAAGTAAATTTTAAAAAAATTGGCCACCGAAGAGGATTGTCGTCCGACATTATCCGTATTTTAAGTAACCATTGAATTTTCAAATATTTCGCTTTTTGACTCTTTTGTTTCATCCGTACCTACTTGGAGATATGACGTTTGTGTTGGCGAGCGTTACGCTAAACCGTTCGGTGCTGTACTCGGTCTTCTCGCGTACGTAGCATACACGAGTATCGAAATAATTACGCAAAATACATAACTCTCTTCGTGTCGGCGTGCACGGTGATGGCGCGAGCCATGGCTCCGGGTGTTCGATCCTCGCTGCATCCTGACTGATGAGATCCCTCGCCGCTGCAAAAATAAACAAATTAAAATCACGAGGACGTTCGACCGTTGTAAAATTCCATACTGTCGATTAAATGATGTTTTATATTCACCTGTCGTGCTCTTTCTCCACCAGGTGATACCTCGCACGGAAGGCGACGAGGTGAGCGTAATACGCCGGTGCGGGTATGCTGACAGATCTCGTACATCTCACGTATGTGTGACACAATTGATAAGTCAAACATTGGAGTTCGTCGCTGTCGAAATGATTGTCGTCCCAGAGAACGTGATAGTGGGATGGTCGCGATGTTCCCTGGAGCATTGAATCGTGAATATCAGCAGTGAGCGATGGAATCAGCAGCAACGAAATGCAGAATTGATGCGAAGCAGACTTACCTGGATACCTTGGTGACTGCACAGATAGAAATCGAATTCCGTCGGATGTGTTATACACACATCGACCGTCGTTCCTGCTGGAATATTGCCGCTCTTTCCGCTCTGTTCCTTCTTATCGGCACAGAACAATCGCGTGTGATGCCTCTTCTGAACAACGATGAACGTTATACCGGGCTTGTAATCTGCCTCGAGTTTGATGCACGCCTCTCGTATAGCCGTCAATTCGTGTTGAAGAACGTGCAGGAATTGCCCCTCCGAGACACCGTCGCGATACAGAATTATCCTGTGTGGCTTGTAGCCACCGGTGCTCTTGTAGAACATTATAAGCAGTTCCCTGAGGAGAAATCAATTGACAATCGAATCACTTGGTATATCGCAAGAGGAAAAGATTATTAAACTTTACAGAAAGGAAGTGCAACACTTATAAAATCTGCATCTTGTTGACTGAATACATTTTTCTTGTGTTATAAATTCTTGTAAATTCTTATAAATTCTTATAAATTCTTATAAATTCTTATTAATTCTTATAAATTCTTATTAATTCTTATAAATTCTTATTAATTCTTATAAATTTGCTGTGATTATGATTTGTGTGTCCAAGTATGATTTCATGTGAAAATCTCATGTAAACATATACAGGTCCAGCCTGTTCTTAAATTCGTTTACTAATTCTGAATCTATAACTGCCGCTGGTAAAGTATTCCAAGCCCTGACCACCCTGTTACACAGAGCGCGATTCCAGGTATTTTTGTTGAAGGGCTTCCTCCCAAGAATAACAAAGTAATTTATTTTTGTTTGCTTTACTCACCTCACCATGGAGCTCAGTTCTTGTATGATCTCTTGTCTGTGCTGTTGAACCCTGACAGTAGCAGCATATCGGGACGGATGAGCATCGACGCTTCCCACAACCGCAGCTATGCTAGGTTTCTTGTTGTCTCCAGCAGGAGGATGCGTCACGTCGGCGCCGAGGAATATAACAGGTTCATTGAAGACCTTCGGTCTGATGCTCGGTACCAGAATGCTATTAATACCGCCCAATTTAACGTTGATCTTCAGGCACAAATTTGAGAGGGTTTGCGGCGAAGTTTTGTTAACATTCTTCGCTTGAACACACTGGGTGGCCATACCCAAGAGTGTATCACCGACGCGTTTCACCTCGGCTGTTGTGCGTGACGGAAATAAATATTGTAATATATGTTTTCCCCCCTAACGACACGTAGGACGAGCGTCGTCGCACAGTAAAGTACTCACCGTAGACGGGTGTCTTGCCTGGCAAGACGACGCAGACGAGCTGTAACGCCTGGAAAGTGGACTTGAGATAGCGAAACATCGGCTCAACTTGATCCGGGCCGGTTGCGTATTTACAGAAACACGGCTGCCCGATTATCGGCATACCGGCGTCGTTACTGATCTTCTGAAGCTGGGAGGTGAACGTTCGAAGAGCGTCCTCACGGACGGTTCGCTGGGGAGCGAAACACGCTATCGCCCACACTCTGATCTCGACTCCCGTGTAGAATTGTTTGCCGCGCATGTCCCACACTCCTTGATTCGGCAACGCCTGCTGCTTCGTCTTTGACGAAAGACGAACATAAAGAGAAAGCAAATTTTAGTGGATTACGAAAATTAGCCTTTCCTGGTTCACGATAAGAATCGATGAACCTGAAGATATCTGCATGACATCAAATTTCATCTTTGGCGAGTCTTTGTCAGTGCACAGCTTTAGGAATAAACAAAAATTGTTCACTTGCAGAATTTTATTCTCGAAGTGAACTCGAGCGAAGTTTGTCCGATGGAAAACGCAGCTGTTATAACTCAGTGAAATTTCGTCTCGTGCAGATATTTCCAGGGTCATAAGACTCGAGGCAATCTAGTGGAAATTGCAGAAAAGTTTTTAATACCTGTCCACTGAGCGAACTCACACGCCCACCGTACTGAAGTTTCGGTGGTGGCAAGACACGTCCCCGAACTTCCATCATACTGTTGGAAATAGTAAGACCGAATTCTTGAACGTACGAGTCGTTGTTAAAGTCCGCTCGTCTCACGAGATTGTTGATCTCACGCTCGCGGTCAGGCGCCGAACGCGCCGTCGCTTTTATCATCGTTGAAGTCTGCATATCGGTGAGCTTCTTGATGCAACGCTGTCCCGCCACTATATTGCACACCTTGAGGGAAAAAAAAGCGGAGCGTCGATTGCAAGTCGCCGACGAGACTTTGTTAATTTTTGATACTTACCTCGAGCGGCAAGTACGTGTGCTTGTGCTCCTGTCCCACTTGAAGGCACGGTAGATGAGGATAGCGGAGCTTCATTTTGTATTTATCTAAGAAGTATTTGGCGACGGTGCATTCCACCGTCTGGCCGTTCTCCAATTGCAGTGGAAATCTGCAAAACACAAAATTAATCTGACGGTCATACGCTTAATCCTTTGTACACCAGCAGCTTTTATCTCCTTAGAATAATCTATGTTTTCCCATGTTTAAATTGCACTTACGATTGCATTTGAGCAGGTTTCCGCGTAACATTGCAAACCCTATACTTTCGGCGCATAGTGCCACAATGGGTGATCTCGATCTTAAGGCCTTTTATCTCTTTGGTAAATTTGACTCGCTGGGAATCGGTCAGCGGCTTCTTCTGTTCATTAACGTCTCGCATGTCCAATACTTCGCACATGAATTCTATGACTGGCTGGGCCTTGTAGAACGCGGTGGCCGACACTACGAGAGTCAATGATTAAGTCGGTAAATCGGAAGAAACCTCGGGTGAAGAAACAGCGCAACCACGCGGGGGGAGTATTTACCGTCAATGTTCAGCATCATTTTCCATTGCGATGGTCTGACGGACTGATGAAAACCGAACCATACTTCCCTGCCACCCCCGAGAGGGTGGTAGTATCCATCGGGAGTACTGAAGAACGATCTACCGACGGGTGTGTACGTCATGGACGGCAAGTGCCTCATGACGACGTCCAGTGCTAGAATAGCGTCGTAAGGGATTTGTCGAGTGCGTCCCTCCAGAGCCTCCTCCAGAGCGTACAACGAAACCTGGGCTATCCATTTGATCGCTACGCGAAACACCCTGTCTTTACCCTCTCCAGGCAGTATAACCTGAATAAAAACGACTCAATTATTTCTTTGCTTTATGGTTCTTTGCTCTATGGTTCAGCTCGTTATTAGGTCGAATCGTCGTACCTCTAATTCTAATTTGTCGTTCCCTATCGGCACCGGATCTCTGGTGTACAAGTTGTTTCTTCCGTCGAATACAGGTTTGAGGGTGCCGAATATCTTGCTGTAGGCATGAACCATAGTCTCTATTATCTCACGATTAACTTTGCGTGGACATTTGTCAGGCTGTATATTTATATCGTAATGATGAACGTAGCCTCTTGGCATAGTAATTTGGAAGTGATTGGCTCTCAGACCGATCGCTCGACCCTCCCGTCCTATATTTGGCCTTCGTGGACATGAGAACACTGAAAATACATAGACCCAGTTTAATTAAAAGTGCATCAACATTACATTTTTAATGTATTCCAGTAAACTAAATGATATATATAGAAAAAAGTACTATTTTTAAATTTTGTAAAAGGGTTCATCCCGTGAAATAAATAAATAAATTATAATAAATAAATTACGAATTACGATAGACTCTTTGGACGCTTACTTGGCAGTTCCGGAGGTTGCGGAGGCGTGTGTGTCTGTTGTGCGGGAACGAGACCTAACGAACTGGAAGCCACAACGCTGCTTCCGGTCGCTCCCGCAGCTCCAACTGCGGTGCTCGTCGTTGGCCCTGGCGGGGGGGCTAAAAGTAATTAATATAAATTAACAATTACAATATTCTTGCGCTTGCGGCATGTGCGTATCTTCAATATAGACTCCAAAATCAATTAAATTTTAAGTAACTCAATAAAGACTCTATATATCAACAGTTTACATATATTCTGTAATCGTTACCAGTTGTTTCCTCCATATTCGAATCTTTGTATACACTTGTTCAGAAGTTCTGCGAAACTCGGTACTTAGCTATGAAGGACAGTAAAAATGATCTTCACTCGATTAAAGTTAAGATTTTCATTGAGGAACGTCAATTATGTGGAGAGGAAGAACTAAAAGACAATGGAATTGAGCAAATCGATAGTAAGGGACATTGGGTTTGGATTGGAGAAAAAAAAAAACAGAATCAATTATTTTGCAATAGCAACAAATTGTTTACGACAATTATCGGCACAATTTATCGCTACTTTTTAGATATTAATATTCGAATCAACGAGAGGCCCCGAATGTTAACGCGTCAACGCATTAACGCGTCGCTTATCTTCGAAAGAGAGCATTGACTAACTGCCAGTGACTAATGTTAACGAAAACGGATTCTCGAAACAGAGAGAGAGAGAGAAAAAAAGAAATTATAAAAATATCCATCAGACATCGTAATCGGTAAGCTCGCGAAATCAATTGGGATGAAAGATTAATGAGGAAGTTAATCGGATAACGAGTGGAGAGAATGAAAATTTTATGGGAAAATTATTGATTGACTTCGCGGCAATGGTCAGCCGCGTGGAATCGAACGGATAAACGAAGGAAAAGCGATTGCGCTTATCGAAGCGATACCAGCACGAAAGCGCGTGCAACGTGACGAAAAGAGAGGCATCGGGTTCGGTATCTGCCTACGGACTCGCGCTATGACTGATCGGGTAGCATAGTACTAGTAGTACAACTGAACGATGACGGTGACGACGACGGCGACGACGACACATTCTGCCTGTTGAGCGACAATAGGGGTTCATACGGGGTCAGTCTAACGACTCTTGCGCGGGGTTTTGCATTTCAGTGATTGTTCGTCACCCGTGCTTAATTTTTTTCTCACTCGACCGAGTGAAATATCGTGGTTGCAGCACAGGCGTACCAGTGACGAACAAAGGGCCTGAAAAAAATCACTCGAGCGACTTGGAGGTTCTCTAGACTCGCCTAGACAAACTTCGGATCAACTCCCTTTCTGTTATTTTCTTCCTCCCCTCACTCAATCCGCCAGCCCGCTTAAACAAGTGACAATACTCACGCTGGCCTACGGGATACATTTTTGCAGTCGAACGATGAAAAATTACGGATTACCACTAACAAATAAGTAAAAAATTTAACACAAAACCCACTGGCCGCACAACACACTTCCCCACAACACACACTGCGATCGAGACTGCCTTCTGCAATGGCTACCGCTAGATTCTACACGATTGGACCTCCCTCTACCAATCCCGAGACGCTGCTCGTTCAGTGCTGGCTCCAAAACCCATCGCACCCGACACGATCGTGTCTCGGCGAGTCGGGCTCTCGTTCCAGTATCTTTTTACTCCAAATAATATTTTTTGTATTATTATTGTTAAACTTTACAGAAAGGAATTGCAACACTTATAAAATTTGCATCTCTTTAACTGAATACATTTTCGCTTTTGTTATAAATTCTTGTAAATTCCTACAAATTCTTTAAATTCTTATAAATTTTTGTGTGAACATATATAATTATGATACCTTATAATGTAAATACATTCACGGAATTAGAATTATTGTAAAAATGTTCGTCCCGTGTAATAAACAAATAAATAAATAAATAAATTTCGCGTTTCATGTTTCATGTGAATATTATTTGGAGTAATCGTTACTTTTGGGGCATTTTTTCGATCAAGTCATGCGCAACGTCGTAATGAAAAAGAAAAAGGCATCTAATTGCAAAATTATTGCTGGGCCGAGGACGCCACTGATTTCGAACCGTGAAGATAACATTGAAGCGTCGATTCCGACCCAGCCATTTTCCCATCGCGCCGATGTTGGCAGCACTGGAGAAGCAAGTTCTCGAGAGTGTCTGCAGGTGAAACGCGGTGCGCGATCGCGTGCACATTATTCAGCGTTATGTCGATTCCTCTATCAGGAGCTCTCTCGCGTTCCGCCGGACTCGTGAGCGCGATCGGTAAACAATTGAAGTACTTGAATTTGAAGCCAGTGTCGAAAATCACCGTACAATTCGATCCGTTCGAGAAGCGAGTTGATCATGCAAGGTTAGTTGGTGATAACAAAGTTTCACGGAGCACAAAACTAATTTCTCTAACCAACGCCCTGACAGTTTTCTTATTTCATTAAAGAACGCTTCATAAATCTTGCAAACACCATTCAGTCCTATAAAAAAAATTAACAACAAATTTATACATTTTGCCTTAAACGGCATAGATCGTGCATAGCATTATCGTGTGTCTCTCTAGTCTCAGGCCCCGAATTAAAAGAAGCTCACTTGGGAGCATTTTATTTGCCGGTCATTCATACTCGGAATACAATGTTTTTTTTCACGCAATTGAAAATTGCATAAAATCGACCACCCGACGTTGCGTCGGGTGGTCTCGCGCAATGTCGATAATCCGCGCATGCGCCGCTCACACGCCTTTCCAGTAGACTAGCCAAGTACACGGAGCGGTTAATACTGTTATTTTTAGACAAGTACGCTGTTAACGAAAACGGTGCGCTTGTAATAACACGGAGAAAACTAATTTCAGGTAACGATTATGGTCATTACGTTTCCTTCGTTTGTCGACATGTGCATTGATCCTTTTCATTGTTCATCGCCAGTGAATCAAGTGCTGTAAGGCAGCGCGAAGGGGGGGGGGGGGGGGGGGAGGGTGGAGGGGAGGATTTCTTAGTCCGCCCTATCAAACTCGACACCCCTAGCCAATAATGACGCGACATCGCAATATTCGAGTGCTTGTTCTATATATAATTTTCACGTTGGTTCGACCCTAACAGTTGAGCATTGACCGTGAATTTTATTAATTTCGTGAAAACTGAACTTACCACTGCATTGTCCGCATCCGTAAGCCTTGCCGAGCATGGAAACGGCGGCTGTTATACGGAGGGTACTTAGATCCGGCATCGGGATAGGCAGCTGTTGATCCAGTTGCGCCATTTTGTCTGAGAAACATAATAATCTCACATGTTATCACTTGTTTTGTTACAGACGGTTCCTATTCTACCTCTCTGCACCGAAATTGCAGGCAACGAATTTGGCCTGCATACTGAAGTCGAACGTCGTGTGCGACCGTTCTCCGCCCCTTATCACATGCGATCTCAGTGAGTTTGTTTTGCACTACAGTTATCTACTCGCGGAGATTATCTGGTCTAATACGAGCTTCTCAACCTTTCATGGACTGCAAATACAAATGGTTCGCAAGTGTCGACACACTTTACGAGTCGCTTATTTATCTGAAAAAGTAACATCATAAGCTCGATCGCGTTCGAACATATCGTCAGTCGATCGATAAATGTTATGTTGTTCCTAAACGTGTAATACCAAATTTCTCAATTATTTCCAGATTCCGGTGAGAAAATAATCCTCAAATGTGCTAACCTGAGTACCCTCGATATCCTGACGCTCTACAACAAGCACATAAGCTCGCTGGTGCCAAAGGAGGCACCTGTAGAGACCGGCAGACCGAAGAAGAGGAAGAAGCTGAGGGTGAAGAGAAGAATTCCCCGAAGGCGTCAATAAGCGACTATTTTTTTTTTTGTCCACGATTAGATCACCTATAGTTATATACATTGAACAACGAAAATTAAGTGGTTCAACAACTTCCCAAGTAAGAAGAAATTTATCGTACAAGTACGCCGATATTCTATATTCGAGACTGATCTAGTATATTAATCGAGTCTAGATTGCATAAAAAGTTTGATACAACTCAATAAACAGCTATTACAAAAAAAAATATAGACGAGGATCAAACGACCTACATTGTCAATTCACGGGGAGAGTATTTAGCTGTAGATAAAAGGTCGGAAGCTCGCGGATTATAATCGAGTGGCGCGAGGAACGAGTCACAAAAATGGCGGGACGTTCAACGGGAAGAAACAAAGATTACAACATGCAACTCATCGACACACTGTACAGTCAGGTGCCCGCATTCACGGACGTCTTCGACGAGGAAACGTGGTACATATTCGTGGCCTGCTTCGTCGCGGGAACAGTCATAGTTGCATTTATCCTCTCGCGATTCATAACGCTTAAGCCGGTCGACTGATGACGTAAAATTTAATACGTTTCCGTTGCGTTAATTTCGGTACATCCGATTACTCGGCTAGTGTGAAAATCTCGTCATCCTATATAGGTCGTAGTTTTTCGAATTCGACTACCAGTAGGGAATGCCATCGTAGATGATCGTGTCTGAAAATTCGGGCTCATTACTGAATGTTACGCGTTTAACTGTCCGTGTGCAGAAGGTAGATAAACGTATGACGATTCCACAGTCTCGATGAATCGGCGTGCGACGATATTAATGATTGTTTGATTTGTTTTCATCCTTTCTTGTACTAAGCGAACAACTCTGTACGTGTTAATTCTAATTGACGTGTAGTCAAGCTATTACATTGGCAGAGAAAGAGAGATCACGGTCAGAATATTGAATAAGATAGCATTGTCAATGAATGTTGAATTCGCTCCTTAAATACAAATATGTCAAGCATTCACAGTTGTCACGAATTATTGACTGCCATCGTTTCCTTCGTCTGTGCCATTCACTTCTCAAGAGAAAACGTCCTCCTGAAAGGGAAGCCCCACTTCTTTTCTTCTCACATGGTGGCCGCGGTCAGGGAAAACCGGGAAGTCAGGAAATTTCAAAATTGGTCAGGGAGAAAGTAAACTGTCGCCGAAGCTTCTATAAATAAATAAGAAGTACATAAAAGGGAGTGTTAAAAGAAATGGGACCATTTTGAAAAAACAAAAATATAATTGAATATTAATACAATGATTAGGCATTTTCATTTGCATCATTAATTTTAAAAAATAGAAGTCGTTAGAAGTTTGGTCGGGGAAAATTTTTAATTGGTCAGGAAAAAGTCAGGGAATTTTTTCCGGGGGAAAAACGACCACCATGTCTCATTCTCACAATAGACAGTCTACTTTGAGAGTCGCACATCAAAAGACACTGTGGTGTTTCGACGTCAACTTATTTGGTTTTGTAGAGATCGGTATTGGTGATGGCAGGAGATACGGATTTGTGGGTACGTATTCAGATGGATCGAAAGTTTTCGGCACTATAGAAAACTCGTTGGAACGACTGTACACCGGGTAGCGATGGTGTACTTGTGCAGGGACAAAGCGCTACTGCGTGCATGTAAGTTCTGTGCCTCCTCCCGTTATTCTTTGCGGGTTCGAACATCCAAGCGGAGCCAGGCTGTTCAAGGTGCGAAAATTAAATGAGAATCGATATTGAATCGAGAATAACACCAATAACTTATTATAGTTTTGGGATTTTTAAAAAGTTTTCGAATAAGAAGATTCCCTTTACGGAATCTTCTTATTCGAGTCTCAAATCCATCGACTTTACTCGTAAAATCGACGAAAATAAGTAAACCCTTAAAGTGTCATCTAGAATTAGTGCCACTACACGGTTGATGCCCCTTTGCCTCCACGCCCACATAGCACGGAAATATTTCTGAAATGTTTCGAAAATATTTTTTTGTCTACTCATAAATCTTACATTGAAATGTTTCAGAAATATCTCGCAAAAATGTTTTCAAAACATGTTACAAATATTTTTTAATGTCATTTATTAAATATCTTTATAAAATATTCAAGAAATAACCAATTTTTCAGTGCTGTAGATATTGTCCATTATTTTTAACATATGTACTGCCTCCAGCTCTTCAACTATGGGATTCCTGTGAGCCCCTTCAAGAGTGCCAATAACATGCCGTGTTATGACACATTAAATAGTCGGACTGTATTAAAATATATCAACGAACCATGGCACTTTTTATTTTTCATTCCCTCTGAACATAGTTCAATACACACCTGCTATTATTCGCCGTTTCAGAAATATTTCAGATGTATGAAAGAAAGTATAGAGTAAACTGGCCAATGACTGGACAGTTACGCGGACGAAAAAGCCAGTGAAAAGGCGTTGAAAGTGACCATTCATTGGTCCTGTCCATTCAGTGGTTGGTTTACTCCATTTCTGAAATATTTTAGAAATGTTTCGTTGGAATATTTTGATAGAATACTTCAAAATATGATTCCCATATGTTTCAGAAATATTTTGTAAGATTTACAATATTAAAAATATTTCTGAAATGTTTCCTTGCAATATTTCGGAATATTTGAAAGATCTCAAATATTTCTCAAATGTTTTCAAACTATTTTGTGCTGTATGGGCGCTCGCTGTGACAATATTTGCTCGCCGGCTTTCGAGTATACACGAATACAGTGTGTGGCTGCGTCTGTAACGCCGAAGGGGACACACGCGTAGTTTATTCGCGTAGTTGATCCCACAGCCCAGTTAATTGAAGCAATGACTAAAAAGTGAGACTAAATAAAGGTGCCCGCGCCAATGCAGATGAGGGGAGAAAAATGTACACAAACCGAAACGACCCGCGAAAGACAAATAGGAAAAAAAAAAAAAAAAACATTTTGAGCGCAATTGTTTTTTTTATCTATCGAATCAGTTCTTCATTATTTTTCACCGGCCCACGGTAAGTTCGCCAGGCCAACGACTGCACGGCGAGGTGGGCGCCAAGTCCGAAGGCGACTCGCCGGGTAGAGGAGATCCGCGCTCGGTTGGCAACCTGGGACCTCGGGAAGAGAGAAGAGAGACCAGTGTGCGACTCCTCAAGTTCAGCGAGCCTCCCACCTCGTTCTTCCTTCCCCTATCGCCCCTCGAGTCGTTCGACTTGTCGACGCGTTGCACCAGCAATGTCTCTCTCATTCCCGCTCGGCTCTCGTTCGTCTCTTTCACACATGCGTGGCTCGAGTCACATGTGAGCGCTCGCGTGCGCGCGCGCACACACACTTGAAACTTGCGCTCTCCTCTCGGCCGTCTTTCTTTCACGAATTCGAATATCTTTGTCCTCGTTGGCAGTTGCGCTCTCTTAAAATATATCTACGCCGAGCGTACCAGTGAATGACCACTCACCGGTCGATTACCCGTTTCGGATGTAAACTTTTGTACACCAGTCGGATGCAACAGCCGGACTGAATTTCAAACGAGGAAAATGAAAGTAGCATTTACTCTCCGAAATGACGATTGACTTGCAGCGTCGGGCTATCGGTATTTACCGGAGTTGTACAACCATGAGTGTATATTGAACACCGCGGCCGGAGAGACGAACGAAGCTCGAACGCTCAACCGGGGCCTTGGAACTCTGTGCGCAAGAGAGCCGAACGAGTGAAAGAGGGAGAAAATAAAAAAATAAACGAACGAAGGAGCGAAGAAAAGAAAAGGAGGAGCCCGAGACCGCGACCGCGGCTGCACAAGCTCCGTCCCGCTTGCACTCTACTTGTTGCACGATAACGGTTCAATGAATATCACCAGGAATGGGTATAACTGGATCGCGACGTTTCACCAGGAATGCCTGGATTGAGTAGAATGAAAAATGTTTACAGAGTACGTGATCCAAACGATTCGATCTCTATTCTCGAGGAGAAACTCGTCGTCGTAAAAGATGCCGTATGCAGACGTATGCGTGTTTACAACTAGCTTCCTATTATTGTTATTATTCTCCTTGTATCAAACAACCCCAACTGCTACTTATGGACCTAAAACAAGTCGAAGCAAAAGAAATAAAAACAAAAATAAGGACTCACCCGATGTTTGCGAACTTTGGGACGACTTGTAAATAGACGTTTATATTATCCACATAAGTCGTTTTCGAAGATGCACGATAAAGTCCTCGCCACCTCTCGAGTAGACTGTTCGATCGACGTGTTCGCGACGCGTCACGCTTTTTCTCAAACTCGATACTCGATGATCACTACATTTCCGTCGGTATTCATGTTTCCATCGACAAAGTTGTTCTCTGTAACATTGTTAACGGACGACATTTTACACACTGGATACGCATTGCCGAGCCCGAAGCTAATTCCTATCGTTTTGTTATCATATATTCTACTATTGTCCGAGGTGGAAAACCTGACGCGCAATAGTGGGAATGCGCGCGGTCGACCAACCCGTGGATTCTACTCGTTCGGACTCGACGAAATTTGTCGCTTTAACTAAACGTTAGGAGCGCGAGTTTACTATTAATTAGCGCCCAAATAACGCATTATCGGGAATCGCACTCCCGCGCGAACAACCTGCCGCTACAGCGGTCACGAGACGACTGGAACTCGCTGTGTGTACAGCCAATGTAGAACCACAAACACAGATACGGAGACTCGAAAACTGCGTTTTTAGTATGCATGTATTGTACAGTGTGCGCGCGCTATCCGGGAGTGCACGCGGGACCGCCGAAGCCGCGAAGATCGCCGTCCGATGGCAACCATCATTTTTTTCCCCATCCCATCTCTCTCCTTCGAGTCTACCCGCCGCGAGTTGGACCCGGCGACTGAAACAATGGAGACTTCACAGCCGATCAGCCGTCAACTCACGTGTCAACGCGACGGCGCGCAATCGCACCGCGGCTCACAGGATGACGAATTTTTTCTGTTGTTTACGAGCCTCGAAGCCGAGAATGTAATCTACTTATACCTGAACGTTATCGCAAATAAGGTGCGCGTCTTTTCTTATCGCCCGAGTATCGATGTACAAGTGCCTCTAGACGCAATTATATTCCGAGAGAAATGACAGCATATCCCCGGTTCGATACACAAGAGACACGGTGAGTTTATTATTTTTTTATTGTTGTTATTTTTCGCAACTGATCGCTCATCCGGGAATACAAATCGTAAGTGTCATATTCGCAACGGGCATTATTTTGTTTTGATGTTACTTCCGAGTAGAGTCGACGCTGAATATTTAGCTCGGTCTATTTTTATTCCCGATAATGATGTGCAACAATGTCTCCAAGCTTGCATTCTCACGCATAATTTATTGGAACGGCTTGTGAACGTTACGTTCGGTGGAATATATTGTGAATCGATACGTTTCGACATATGACGAAATTCACGGTTGTCCTCGAGTGACAAACACGACCGACGAGAGTTTGCTGGCGAATACGACACATATCGATGTACTGTATGCGACCACATACGAGAAACACAATGTTATGTGGGCTTCCGGCGCGGGAGCTTCTGTCCACGGCGGTTCCCTCGTGCTTTCGCATACAGATACATGAACCGTTGTATCCAACGAAGGACGAACCGACCGCAGGAGAAAAAGAATCGTCTTACGATAGGAAAAAAAGTCACGCACGCACGTCATGTGTCCTTTGGATGCGAGAACCGGTCCGTGTGTTGGGTCCTATGACTGGTTTTGTATCGACGGCGAGAGATTGCATCTGTTGCTGTTTTTTTTTGTCGGTGCATCGATGAATTAATGCAAGTAAATTAAACAAATAATTTTAACGAGTTTCGCACCACTTTCGGCGAATTAATAGTTACGCGGAATCGTTGGTATTTTATTGTACGCTAGGGTATCAATTCAAGCTGTTACGGTCGTGAGTGAGAATGACTATTAGGTCTCTGCTTTCATTAATCCTCATGTATTTTTCGAATATTTTGTTGTGCACTCTCGCGCTCGGTCGTCTCAACAAAAACAATCGCGAAATGTCAAGGTTGCCATTTTACATAGGCTCCTCTCGGCGTACATAGGGAGACTACGTGCCCCCATGTAGAAGATAGATATACTACGCGCGCATCCAATACACACGCTCTCTCGTCACGTACCCCGGGCATCGCTGTCACAACAATGGACATTAAAGTCGATTACCCGCGCTTATTTCACGATGACACCGGCACCCGGTAGCGCCATAACGCGCCCACACTCTTATATTACGAACGTACGAAGCAACGCAGCTAAACGATGCACGAGCCTCGCGAAACGCCGCGACAATTTTTAGCGGAATTTGCGAAGGATTCATCGGTCAGCACTCGCGGGGCAGTCCCCACTACTTGTTCGATTCTCCGACAAATGCGCATGCGCGGTGCGACAGGAGCGTACTTACATGGGGTGGCATGCTGACAATTAAATGCGGTCCATTAAATCACTGCGACGAGTTTCCAAAACCGCCGATTGATCGAATTTTAAATGGATCGATGGCTATTCTGCCTGGGTCGGTAGAATTATTAGAACGCTAGAGACAGAAACAATATAAATTGTAGGTAGGTAAACGTCGATTTCTTGAGACGAAAAATATGTTGTATTGTCGGAATCGAAGCACTGGTAAGCGGCTTATTGAGATTAGCCCACGCATTTGCGAGGATAAATCAATTGGAAAGGTATAAGTGGACTTTTCGTAAGAATTGATGGAGTATAAGTCGTAAAAAGAGGAAAACTTTTTACTCGTAACGCCGCTCCTGGATGATATATCATCCATAAAGAGCCAATCAAGTAGCTCCGCGAATTAACCATGCAAACATCTGGCTGTTTCGTGGGAAGAGTCATCGATCCCCCGCCACGAGGATCTTCACCGGCGATGTTTTATTATTGTTACAATATACGATTCGAAGCGAGCAATTTACCTTCTACTTATCGTCGGTGAGATTTAATAGCCCGCCTTCTCCTGGTACGATGAATCGCGGTATAAACGTTGGCGGCAATGTTATACTATATCGATTATCCCGCTGGACCAATGGCGCGTTTGTGCGTCGTAAACAATGTCAGACGATTGGCCAGGAAATTCCCGCCATTGGAAGATTTCACTCAAGCATGCGTGCAAGATTGTCTCGCCCGGGATTTTCATCCTTTGAATAATCAATTGTATTGTGCGCGGAAGAGCAACAAGGTCATCCACGCGACAACCTCGCCCCCTTATTTTTCATTATCAAGAATATTTCCAACAAATTATGCAGTCTCGTTGTTAAATCTCCTTGGGATTGTTACAGACTGTAGAGTTTGTGGAAATGTCCCACTGCACCCGGTATACATCGCAGCTATATATACCTACGTGTCAACTAGACGTGCTAGTTCAAGGTCAGTCGCGCACCGTGTAGTACCAAGTTCACCGGGCGCTCGTGTGTTTTCCCGCTGTTTTCCAGTAAAAACAACGACCGTCGCTCTTAGTCTCGGGAACATATGTGACGCTTCGAAACTCCTCGACACACTGCAATCGAGCAGTATCCTAAATTAACGCTCTTGCAGAAGCAGGTTCAAAAAATATTCCACTACTCATATTCTCGAAACATTTTTTTTATTGCCACGACACAACTCGTTCGTTCATGTACAAATCGTTAATGTATGAATAATCCCGAACGATGCTCGATTTCTCGAGTTCGAAAAAAGCGCGTGTTACAGTTACACAATAGAATAATTTTTTGAATCGGGGAGGAGAGATGGACGGGGGGCGAGGGAATTTAAGTGGTCATCAGTTGAGTCTACATTGGGGTACAGAAACTCATTGCGCGCAGCAATTTGATTGTTGAGAGGCCGAGATAAATGGAATCTCATTCGCTTCTTCTATCGATGACGAGTAACACAAATAAAAAATAAAAAGTGACTCTCTCTTCGTACTAGACGGAGACAATTGAAAAGGCCTTTTAGTCGAGGGCCATGCCCTCGTCGTCGTCGTCCTTCTTTCCGGGCGTACCGCCAGCAGCGCCCCGCGACGGTGATTGCTTTTTGCTCTTGTCGTCGTCGGCCTGCTGTTGCTGCTGCGGTTGGGTGCCGCCTTGTTGCTGCTGGGCCCCGCTTCCTTGACCGCTCTTGGCCTCGGACTCGAGGGCACTGACGAACTCTTCGAGGTTTCCGCTGGTCGCGGCGTTCACCGCTTCCGGTCCCAGGCCGAATTGACGGATGACTGGGCCCGCCTGTCCCGACTGCAAAGCAGACCAGAACATTGATAGCGCCTGGGAGAACTGGGGGGACGATAGCGTGGTACACAAGTTGTCCCCGGGTGGCAAGTGCGTGCTCATTGTGCGCTCCAGACTTTCCGTAGCTGAGATCGCCGCCGGGATGGAATTGGTCAGCTCGCTCGCTAAGCCCCTCTGCCGGACAATAAGCTGTGCTGTAGCCGACCGAGAACAACAAACAAATCCCGTTCCGCTACCCCAGCTGCTCAGCAACGCTAGGGTCTCCGATAGCCACGAAAAGTTCATGTGTAATTTTTTTGCTAGTATACCGAGAATCATAACGCTCTTTAGTGTCACTCCTTCACTGTTCTACGTTAAACGGCTCAGCTGAACACTGAGTATCGGTAATATAGATGTATATATATGTAGATTTGCTCCGCCTGCGGCAACGTTAGATATCTCACTGTAGATCTACACTCTTTGCTCTGTTAATGTCTACTCGAGAGATAGAGAAAAAAAATTATCAAATAAACAGAATCGAGGCGCGCGACTCAAGTTCGAAACGCCACGCGAATCTCCGACTCGTCTATGTTGGTCGTTTCGAAATACGTAATAACAGTCCCAGAAGCTTGATCGACGTCGCGACGAGATTGTCTATCTCACGAACGCGACGGAAGTAACATGAGAAATAAAAAGCCTCCTTCGTGATTCATTTTTACCGAGGATCGTTAAAGGAAAATAACGTGCATAGCCATTGAGTGCAATATCGATTGACCTCTCCGACCCGACTGTTGTTGTAATTCACGAACGACCGATAAAAAATCTGGTATCGTCGAACAGCGAGAGAAACAAATGACTTTCAGTGTCAATGAAACGCGTCACGCGTCCGTCGGCGAGCTCGGACACAGGTGGAGACGCGATACACAAGCTAACGGGATGCGTAAAATACTTGACAACGCCGATAACTCCGATAAAATCCGAGGAATAAGATCGAGAAATAATCTTATCAGAGAGCATTTCGATACAAGGATAAGGCTCGGTGATTGAGATAAGGTAAGCTCTCGATAGCGCTCTCTCGACGTTCGGTGTGAAACACTCGAATGAAAGAGAGTTTGCTACCGACCGACGTTCAAGAGGCCAGAGGCTACCGGGAAGCAGCGATAGCTCGTATAAGCGACCAACACAAGGTAATAAAATTTTCCCACACCCAAAGTTAGTAATGCCCGTACAATTGCGGTCTATCCGAAAGCGTTGTTGCGATAAAACCAACGAGACGTTACCTGAGCAACCGGTTCGGAGCCGGCCGGAGCTGGAATTCCAGAGAGAAAACTCTGCAGATCGCTGAGGTGAATCGTGTTGTTCGCGGACGTGATACCGAGTAGATTCGTCGGTGTCGCGGTCCTTGCCGACGGGGTCTTTGGGGTTCCTGAGGAAGGGACATGTAAATTAGTGGATTACCGACGATTCGCGCGATCGCCGTCACGTCGGTGACAAACCTGCCGGTTTTGGAGCTTCCGTCACCGTTGTCGGCGCAGGAGTCTGCGCGGCTGGAGGCCTCGCCGCTGTGGTAGTCACCGGCGTAGACGCGCTGGTCGTACCCGCTCTTGTGCCATGAGCTCGATTCATCGTTCCCAAAAGACTGCCGAGCCCGCCGATTTGACCGACTCCGCCGAACAACTGCATCAACTGCTGCTGCGACATGTTATTCAAGAGATTCTGCAAATCGCCCTCGTGATTCGCGCCCCCGCTTCGTTGCGATCCGGGAGTCGGCGGATTGTTGAGAACCTCGTTTATCTTTCTGCAGTGCTCTTCGTCCTTGTCGGTTTTCAAATCCTGTGAGACAAAAGTACATTAAATTAATACGATCGATACACAGTTGGCTAGCTAACAAATATATTCAAGATTTATCATATATTATATTTAAGATCTATTAAATATGATATTTAAGATTTATTATATATTATGTTTCATATTTATTATATATTATATTTCAGATTAATTATGTATTATATTTTGATCGTAAAGAAGAAATCTGTAAAATACATTAAATTAAGTTAAATCAAATTAAATTAAATATCTCGTGTGCTTTGTACCTGGAGCCAGAAGAAGAATTTTCTGCTCGAAAGCTTGAATCGCAGCAAGTACACTCTACCGGTTTTGCACTGAGGCACATGCTTGAACTCGCAGTCGTCCGGAAAGATGATCAGATCCTGCAAATAATAATAATAATAATTCATCAGATGCTCATTGCATATGAAATTATACATTTTACATATATAAAACATAGTACATATATTAAGAAATATATATTTTTTCGTGCATCCGAAGGTCTCTAATTTAACCTAAACGCGAGATGGACAGTGCGATAACTGCATTCTGACATTAAGGAGAAATTTAAGCGGGGCCAAATTTGCTTACGTCCTCGACGACCCCGGTGGTGCGATCCTTCCAGCAAAAGTGCATCAGCGAATCGTCGGATTGATAGACGTACAGTTGACCCTTACGCGTGTCCGGGTAAACCATTTTACCCTTCATCGTCATTTTCCCAGCTTTGAATTCCACCAGATACTTGCTACCTCCGCGAGTGGCATTGTTGCTAAATAGTGCGCCTCCCGACATACTGATTATCGGATTATATTAATTATTAGTTTGTAAAAAATCAAGTGATTCGCTCTCGTGAACGCGGATGATTGGGGAGCGATCGGCGACGAGTGAATAGAGCAGTGACGGAGAACTCTACGGCCGTGCTTCAATGACAGTGCAATTCAATATGGCGTCTGGCGAGACCGACGAGGCTGCACGGTGGCGCCCTCGTGTTCAGTTCTCAACGGCCGGAACGCGATCCCCGAGAAGTCGGTTAGTTATCTCACAGAGTCAGTGCAGAATTGCTAACCTTTTTTAATTTTACCAAGCGCCAGCAAAGGTGGAGGCACGAGGTCGATGCGTAACTTGTGACGAAATAGAATACAGTTATCATGTGGTATAATTTTGCGCCTACGAACGATAAATGGAATGAGCCGATCTCCTCGATTCATGGGACGTTGAAATACGATCCAATATGTATCAATGATCTCCAAAGCCTTGCACGATAGTTTGCTAACCTCTTTCACTCATCAAATTACTACGGATATTCTCCGAACAAGGACGGAGTACATCGTCGATAAGTTAACTTTGTCTGTATTGCTTCGATATTCTTAATTGCGAGACTTGTCAGATAAAACTGATAATTAAACCAGAAATGTCTTTTCTCTCATGAGATTCCTTACTCGCTCGATGGCTCGTACACAGTAAAAAAGTTTGTACTTTTTACAAGTTATTGTCCACAAACGGCCAAAGTTAATATTTATAGTTAACTTCTTATACTAAATTTTATACCTAATGCTAACTTTACACCTTGACAAAGGGCCATCGACCTGGGTCCTTCAGCCCAATAATAAAATTATTTTTACGAAATTTACGAAATAATTTTTTACTGTGTACAAGTGCAATCACACCTCGTAGATAGACGCGTACTTACAAGCAAAAAAAAGGAGAATCACCAATCCGAACACAGTGAGTATATCCGGATTGATAGATGGAATATATATAAGAAAACTGACCTACAGCCCTTTCTTTGATACATCAATACTCAGCATGAAGAAAGCGACGACGTATCGCTGTTCTTTGTCGTTCCTGTTTTAACAACGATGCCAATCTCAATACTAGACGGCGCGAGATTGCAAGCGTTTCCCTTCGTCCCAAGGTTTCGCGATTAAACCAAGTCCCATTATCCAAGGAAACTACAGTAGGTATACGTCGGTGCAGAACCGCGCGTTTGAAAATTATATCTCGGCATGAAGCGCACTCGGCTCTTCCTATTTTCTCACCCGAAGGTTCGCTCTAAAAGGGCCAGTATAAACGGGGGTTATGGCTCCAATATGCAGTAAAACCGGGGATAGCGCAGCGGTACGTAGCTATACTGCAGACTGTACCTCGCTCGTTCTTCCTATTCCATTCTAGCGGAACGTAATGGTGTAGTGGACTAGAGCCTACGAACCCACACCATTGCGTGGCCATGCTGGAACTATCATTCCACGCTGAGCGTCTTGGCTCGAGTGCATTTCGCGACCGCCGACACTGATCGATAAACGGAATAGGCCCGAAATACAAGATACACACCGAAGATGAAATGAGCGCACAGTAACAATTGACCTAGACCAGAGTCGATGACGTTCGGCGAGTCGAACGAATCTGCTGTCCGGCATTTTCCGCGTAGACCCCGAGTGTTGTGTGCGTACGCGCACAAGGTATATTAGAGAGAGTCTGTATTCACGAGACGCCTTTCTATCCTGCCAAGTCCGGCGGACAGGAGTTACCGGTCGGAATTCCAGAGACTATAAACGCGCGAGATCCATCGGGTATGCTGTATCTCTCGCTCAGTGAGGGGGATATCGTCGAGGCCGCTAGGTGTTCCCTGCTACCGCTTGGCTGCGTACTATGTAACGTTGCTTTTCTAAGATGGCCAGGCACCCGACGGAGCTCGCTAGTCTGCGAAGCGGATGAATAATGATTTGCTCGCGCGACCGAAGCAAATCGGTGAACGTGCACCGGCGAGCGCTAAACTCGGTATGCGTGAGGTTGCTCGCCTTGCCCGACCTCGTCGCCACGCCGTAGTGACTCGAACGTAAACCGTCCGAAGGATATAATATTATTATCATCGGGGTGAAAAAACGAAGTAGCCTGTGCGCAATCCCGATCGAGGATCCGAGGATGACGATGGATTCTTTCGAAGGTCGCGCACAGTTCAACAATGCGAAATTAACACCAGGATTCGTGTATCATTTTTTCTAGCTTCTGGCTCGTGACTGGGGTACATATGTACCCCACGCGTTTCTTCGACGTACAAGGGTTCTATGAGCAGTAAAGGGGTTTTGCCGCACATGAATCTCTTCGTTTTTTCATAAGGAAGAGAATGGTGTGGGGCAAATTTGATTTTGTTGCAGTTTAGGGGGTGAAAATCAACCTTAAGGGCCAAAACGTACCGAACATTGGCAAAAAGCGCACTTTTTGTGAAAAAAAATTGTAGTTTTTTAAAAAATGATCGGATTTTCAAATCTCAAACGCCATTTTACAGGGGACACATCAGGCTACTAGGAAAAAATAGTCCCATTGTATTCCGGTCAAAAAGTCTATTTGGACATCTAAAAATAGCGAAAAGTCGAAAACTTGTAACATGAAAAAAATCAATGAAAACGCAAACAAAATTGGTTTTGCATGGGTTTTAACATTTATTTTTCTTGAAACATGCAGGTCATTAAAGATAATTATAAAAAAGTATGAAAATTATAAAAAATTATAAAAAGCCGACTATATAGGTGCAAACTATACATATAATAGTAACTTACATTCGACAGTTCTAACAACAAAACAATCACTTCCTTACATAAAGCACTAACGGGAACTCCGGACTGGGGTACTTTTGTACCCCACACATGAGTTCGAGGGTTAACGTGGCTCGTGTATCAGCAAGCGTCTCGGGAAATCTCGGGATTTTCCGCTATAGGAATTGCGATCCGCAACAAGCTGGAAATCCCGAAGGCGACCCCAGACCAGACACAGCCACCCGATGAATTAGGGAGAGCCGCGTAACGGGGAGGTATCCTTCGGAGGAATTCTCACCCCATACGCCGAGTCGGAAAAGCCGAGGAAATTGGGGTTCCGGAAAACCGTCACTGCAGCGCCGAGCAGCCGTAACAGGACTCTAGGCGATTCAGCAACAAACTTTTCCGAGTCATGCTGAGGTGACCGAAGACGGCATCTCCTTTCGCGCTTGAGTCTCTTTGTAACCTGCGTCCCTCTTCCGGGAACTCACACCCACTTTCGTTCTTCAATAGGACTTTTCTTGCATTGTCCTTGCATTGTATTAAAACAAAATCGTAAAGTCGATCCATCAATGACAAAAAGTTGGTTCCAAAAAGCATCGCTTGTAGAGTTACTGGCATAATCAGCAAACTGTGAGCGTTCCATATTGGTTTTTTAAATACCCAAAGACCGAAAAAAATTGAGGTTCAAAAGCCGTTTTTGTGAATGCCCAATTTTTTTTTCTTCAATCCAAGACCTGTTTTGATAATTCATCCAATTTTTTTTTTCTTCAATCCAAGACCTGTTTTGATAATTCATCCAAATTTTTTTCTTCGTTGCAAAATCCATTTTTGGATTCATCCAAGTTTTTATTGCTGTTAAGATTGCGCAGTTACGATTGGATGAAAATACTATCTCTTGCAGCAGAATTGTTTTGCATGCGCTAGTTGGACATATTCGCAGTCGACGTGCGCCAATTTTCACCGGAAAACGGGTTTTTGACGAAAAATTTGAGCCAACGAATAACGGGGGAACAGCAACGAGACGCGAAGGATTCTAGCGAGTGAAATGCGTGTCGGGGATTCCCGAGGGATTGGTGTATATAGTATACACTCACCGACACTCGGACTCGGTCTCTTACCCTGGAAAAACGGGTCTCTTGTCCTAAAATCGGACGCTGACGGAGCAGGCGGACAGAAACTCGCCCGCTTCCAGCTCGCCATAGATGCAAAAGTATATGCGTTGGCGTCTGGACCAACTCGAGAAAATTCCGAGATCGGGAGGACGAATTTCCCTCGTGACTAGGGAGCCATGCGATCGCGGAGGATAGTTTCGGGACAGTCGGGCTTGTTCAACTCCTGCGACGGGAAAGTGCGCTCCTGTATTCGCAACTTTCGGAGGAATTAGGTAAACGGCCCAGTTTTCGTCGAACCCAAATAGTACCAATAAAATTAAAAAGAGTTTCTGTTTAATCCAAAAAAAAATTGACGCCACGTTGAAGAGCTGATTTTACTCTTGATTTATTGCTGCGATAAGCATATTTTTATAAAAAAACATATTTGTGGACTTCCAAAACAGTCATAATATACGTCTCTGTGATATTCCAATTTAAACTGAATTTGTATTGAATGTTATCTTAATTTTATATAAGACCATCTATTTTGTAAAAGGGCTATGCCCGTCAATAAATAAACAAACAAATAAATAAATAAATAAATAAATAAATAAATAAATAAATAAATAAATAAATAAATAAATAAATAAATAAATAAATAAATAAATAAATAAATAAATAAATAAATAAATAAATAAATAAATAAATAAATAAATAAATAAATAAATAAATAAATAAATAAATAAATAAATAAATAAATAAATAAATAAATAAATAAATAAATAAATAAATAAATAAATAAATAAATAAATAAATAAATAAATAAATAAATAAATAAATAAATAAATAAATACAACTGTTTCATTTAAGAATTTAATAGTGTGTGGCGCAATTCGCGTTTCTGGACTTCACAGCCGAAGCGCATCGCGACTTCTCTGCATGCATTAATTTGCAAGTATTAAAAACCATAAAAGTTATACCAAGGTGTTAGTACAAGTAATATTACCGATGATTTTTATTTTCTGCTGCTGCGGTCGACGTGACAAATTATCAAGTATTTCGACGGGTAGAATCGACCGTTTCGGCGTTTCAAAGGTGAAGTAAAACGCGTACTTCTTCTCTTCTTCGTTTTACGTTTCACTTTTGAATTAAGCGTTTTATTTCACCTTGGAAACGCCAAAACGGTCGAGCGTAGCCGTCGAAATACTTGATATTTACCGATTGTATCGGGAATAATTTGGTTCTTGATTACGTGCTTTATTAAACTTGTCATGGCAGAAAGTGGGTCACCCAAAGTAGGTCGTGCTGTACTTTTCGTCACTTGTTGCATGGCGTTTATTATAAATTGAAGTGAATGTATTGATATAATTTTAGCTGCAAAATTCTTGTAAAATAATAAATATCTGCACCATGCCATAAAGTCCGACCTAAAGATAGAAACTGGGTACTCGGTGGTTCGACATACTACGTCACGAGCAACGGAAATTGCGCTCAAGATGTGTGATAAGTGACGGAAACTGGAAAGGCGAGGTGACGGAAACTGCACCATGAGGTCTAAAAAGAGACGCAAGCCCCGGAAGTAGAGAGTAGATAGCATTGACAAAACGATAATTTAATAATTTAATCCTACTGAATTAACTTCGATAACGGTTGAATCGTATTCAGAAGGCCATGACGTATATATTATTATTATTATTATTGACGTATATATTAAAACAGTGTTTTTGTCTAATCGACAATACAACCCGTGTATAAATAATGAAAAACCGCGTTGACTGCCCTAAAGATTACGAAAATTGGGCCGTTTATCTTACCGTGTACTTTGCACTGATAAAAAATGCGGTTGAGTCAACTAAAGATTCGTGCAAGGACGTTGAAATAAATATTTAATTGGCCGATCAAAATATTTTAATGCCTCAATAAATATTTTGGTGAAATCATCCCAAAAATTGTTGAACTAACCAATCTTGCAGCTCTGCCAATAAAATATTTATTTGAACGTCCCAGTCCGAATCTTTAGTTGTTTCAACTATGTTTCTTATCAGTGTGCAGCCGTTCGAAAAATACGTTTTTGAAATTCCTCCTAGTCTTCGATCTTGTCTATTTTCTACCCGTGGAACATCACAGACTCGATTGTTCGTCGACTCTGGTCGGAACAGTCGGGAGCGAATATTTTCCGAGCTTTCACCTCACTCATGAGTTCCTAACAATGCTGCTTTCGCCTTTTCCCGAATGCCCTCTCGTCCTCTCTCCTACACGTTCTCATTTTTCCTACTTTTTAGTGAGCGGAACGCCTAAAACATGTTTTCCCGATATCGCGGCGAGCTTTCATTCTTCACCGTCCTGTGACGAAAGCTCGATCAAAAAAAATCGTTCTCAAAAAAAAAAAGTAAGTAAATCATGTGTTATAAAATCGCGAATTGTTGAATCCATCTAACTGCTCACTTATAACGATATCGGATGGTAATTCTATTTCCAGCGAGATTTTTTGCCGGGCTAAAAGATGTCCGTATGGATGAAGGAAAAGCTCACAGCGTGAGCGCGCGTTGCCTACGAAGTGTCAGGAATACAGGGAATGCCTTCGGACCTGCCTCGAAGCAAGAATCCTGCGACTCCGGGAAAATTCCAACGATGTCCGACCACTTCTTCATGCTTTCCTACTCGGCCACGGCGTGCATCAGCTCTGAAATATTTTTTATCCCTCGCCGTAGATCAACGAGCGATATTTCCGTCTGGTTGTGCATCTCGCATTTATTATCGTGCAATCCTAGGAACGATCGAGTAAAGAACAAGGGAACAGATGAAGCTACACAAAATCAGATGGATATTTGGTATCGGAAGAAGCGAGAAGAGGTAGTCGAGCGAAATGCCGCATGATTTGTGAAAGCAGCTTTTACCCCGGAGCTCCGCATCCTGCAACATAGTGCTGGATTCGAGGGGAGGGTGGGGCAAAATGGGACAGTGGGGGCAAAACGGGACAGTAAGCAGAACACAATTTTCTACACTGAGAAAAAGAAATGGTTGAATTAAGCAAATGCGCGGTGACATACGTTCAAAGGTGTATTTTGTTGTTACACCAAATATTTTTGTCTCAGTCAACAAATTTTGAGTAAATTGAAGAAAACGATCGTTTAACAAAACACGACGTTATTTGTTCCAAAGGAATAACAGCTTTGAACGTATGTCACTTTCCGCGACTTTTGGTTAATCCAACCAATTTTTTTTCGCAGTGTAATCATTTCTGGACGTCCCATTTTGCCTCATTGATTCATTAGGATTTTCGGTCCCGTTTTGCCCCACTGTACCGTCCAAAATTTAATGGAAAATTGCATTTTGCCCCGTCGATACATGAGGACTTTCTGTCCCGTTTTGCCCCACTTTTCCATCGAAAAGTTCTTGGAAAATTGCGTTTTGCCCCACTGTCCTGTCCAAAATGTATTGAAAAATTCCATTTTGCCGCGTCGAGACATAACTATTTTTTGTTCCGTTTTGCCCCACTTTTCCATCGAAAAGTTATTGGAAAATTGCGTTTTGCCCCACTTTTCCATCGAAAAGTTATTGGAAAATTGCGTTTTGCCCCACTGTCCCGTCCAAAATTTATTGAAAAATTCCATTTTGCCGCATCGAGACATAACTATTTTTTGTTCCGTTTTGCCCCACTTTTCCATCGAAAAGTTATTGGAAAAGTGCGTTTTGCCCCACTGTTCCATTTTGCCCCGCTCGTCTCTATATAGTTAAATTTGAGAGACTTGCGCTGGCTGTTCGTCTCTTCGAAGTTCATCCCCTGAGCGAGATTTGTTGCCTCTAAGCGGAGCCCAGGTAGAATTTGGTACCTGCCGAAAATCAAAGGAGGCAATGGGGGTGCGTTTCGTACCCCTATTGCGACGAGAAAAACTCCGATTTGCCCGAAAATCAGGGACTTTCGTATCGGGAAGACAGCAGCGATAGGGCGTGGATTCCTCCGAGGGTCCGGCGGTCCTCGCTTCTTCAACCCTGGGACGAAGGCGTGGGTGTCGGCGCAACCCGAGTCCCGGGAATTTATCGGGAAAGCCCGGCGACCCTCCCGGTGCGAGCCGTTCGCTGGCCTTGCTCTCACGAGGAAATGCGCGCCCTGTTAACAGGAGCGCACAACACGAAGAGGTCTCCTCTTCCTGTTTCCGCCAAGCGTCACATCGCATTCCCGGGATAGACAGTGGAATATCCTGGTCGATGTGGGATTCGACCAGTGCTTTTTCCATTTAGCCTACTTTAGCGTTTCGTACCCTGTAAGAATAAATTGTAAATTTAATGTACCGGAACTTAAAATTTGATTACATTAATTACATTAATTGAACATTAATGTGCAGTTATTTACAAATTTTTCGCCTGAAATTTACAAAGATTTTCATTAAAAATACAAATTTTACTGTAAAATTACAATGCAATGGCCTTTGAAATTTCGAAAACAGTTTATGTAAATAAGCTTTCAATACCGTTATAATTATACTGAAAAAATATCATTGATTCAAGTAAAATTTGCTTGCAGGCTGCCAAAGAAATAAAAAAGTTGTTTCAATTCTTCTCTGAATTCGTGCACTTTCATACCGATGTTGAAACGATAACGTGTCGCCTTGACAGTCTTGCCGTCGTTGTTTCAATATCATATGGAACCGTAAGAATTAAAAGTAGAATGAAAACAAACATTTTTTTTCTTCGGCAGTCCGCAAGCGATTTTTTTTTTCAGTGTAATTTCCGAACAAAATTTTTTTATAGTGTACAGAAGCGTATTTTTCCGCTCGGGTTTGCATCGTCATTCGTCATGTCGAACAGTCATCGCACAATCTATCATGTCGATTGATATTCGCTCATTCATTTTTGTTCACTTACATTAAATGTCAAGAATGTAAAGAAGAACCGAGAAAATTGTATTCCTCTTTGCTGTATTCCAGAATCACGGAAACCACATTGTTCGATTTAGGGGTGGCTCATTCGATGACGCCTTGTGTCGCAGCCGGCACGATCGCAACATACGGGTAAGAGGAACTGGCGGCAATGGAACAGGAGTCCAGATGCGATGGAGGCACGCCACGGAAGCGGAAGTAACGCGCAGACTCCACTTCGAGCAACTGAAAACGTAACGGTGCGTCGTCGTATCGACGCCCACGGAATTCGAACTTCGCGGTGGTCCTGTTGATCCCCTGTTGAAAAATCACATCCACACTGAGAAAAGAAATTATTGGATCAACCGAGGCGCGGTCACATACTTTCAGAGGTGTTGTTTGGCTGGTTCTACAAAAATGTTTGTTTTAATCGATTTTTAAGCAAAAAATCGTGTAAGAAAACAACGCTTAATTTGTAACAAAGAAACAACAGCTTAGAACTTGTGTCACCGCGACTGGTTGATCCAACCATTTTTTTTTCTCAGTGTTCAGCCTCGCATGTTTTTATGATAATTCTAACGACTATTATCACCTCGCCCATCATTATCGTATAATTGATGGACGTTATGCAGTCCTAGGCGCACGACAGGACCTTTTGCTACCCTCTAAAAACAACACTGAGAAAAACTTACATAGTAAATAATTCTCAGGTGGGACGTCTACATTTTAAAGTTACGACAATGACCAAAAATTATAGCTGTAACTATAATTATAGTTGTAACTATAATTATAGTTGTAACTATAATTATAGTTGTAACTATAATTATAGTTGTAACTATAATTATAGTTGTAACTATAATTATAGTTGTAACTATAATTATAGTTGTAACTATCATTATAGTTGTAACCATCATTATAGTTGTAACTATAATTATAGTTGTAACTATAATAATAATTATAGTTTAATCAATTGAGTATATACTATCACAAACTATCTATATATAGACGTCCCCCCTGGGAATTATTCGTTATAATAGGAACTACCATCCTTTTTCTCAGTGAAGCGTGTTAAAACAACTCACGCCACACATAGTACATGTGTTGTGCCATCCAAATTCATGCATTCATGAAATGCGTGTTGGTTGGCTTGCGTGTTGAATCAACACGCTTGCAGAGAATCTTTCCTGTATTCTCTGTACAACACACTTTTTAGTATTTTTCTATGAATCACGCTTATTGGATTACACGTTATTTGTTGTTTCAAGGTGCTTAAGGCCGAACAACTCACTCGGTGCGCAGGTACACGCTAGGTGCGTTGAGAATCAACGCACCATGAAGCATACGAAAAGTGACTATACGACTAACACGCGTAAAGCGTCTTGAAACAACATGTTTGTTTTTAGAGTCTAATAACAAGGAACATAACAACATAATCGATAACAGGACATTCAAAATTCTACTTTCGCGGTTTTCGCGGATCGAAGGATTAAAAATCAGTGATGTGAAAGAGCTATAAATCGGAGGGTCTTCAGTTTAAAAATAATTCTTACGGCATACTGCAAGGTAATTTATATTCCCCGTACGAACTGCAGCAGTGTAGGCAAGCAAGTACAGAATGTCTATGTTCAAAATCGCTGCATAGTTGTCCTTCGACGAGGGTACGGTGAGCTTAAGGGGGACGACATTGGCGCGATAAAGCACAGGTATATCCAAAGTAGCCGACATAGTTCGGTGGGTAGCTATGCGGGATGGTGTGGAAGGCAGCACGAGAATCCGAGGTTGCTAGGGAGGTTCGTAAGAAAGTCGTAAAATACGAATTTCACGAGCAGCCCTCACCCGTATCGATTCTATCCCGGCGATGAAAGTCGTATATCCAGCTTATCCTGGATGGCCTGCATTCGTGCTACGCAGTCAAGACTCTCTTGGAATCTTTGAATAATACATTTTTTTCCTTCAGTGCACCAGTCATCGGCCAGTTTGAATATAGAATGGAATCGAATCGCACGAACGGAGCGTTAAACTTGAATGAATATTCACAATTTAAGGGAGTTGTTTTAACAATTATATAATTCATGCTGGGTGATGAGCTGAGGCACATGTGCTTCTTATCACATGGGATACACTGAAGAAAAGAAATGGTTGAATTAAGCAAATGCGCGGTGCACTGAGAAAAACTTACATATTAAATAGTTCCCAGGGGAGACGTCTTCATTTTACAGTTACCACAATGACCAAAAATTATAGTTGTAACCAGAGCCGGGCAAATACGCTAAGTACTTCAAGTACGTATTGAAGTGTCAAGTACTTGAAGCACGTATCGAAGTGTCAAGTACTTGAAGCACGTATCGAAGTGTCAAGTACTTGAAGCACGTATTGAAGTGTCAAGTACTTGAAGCACGTATTGAAGTGTCAAGTACTTGAAGTACGTATTGAAGTGTCAAGTGCTTGAGGTACGTATTGAAGTGTCAAGTACTTGAAGTACGTATTGAAGTGTCAAGTGCTTGAAGTACGCATTGAAGTGTCAAGTACTTGAAGTACGTGTTGAAGTGTCAAGTACTTGAAGTACGTATTGAAGTGTCAAGTACTTGAGGTACGTATTGAAGTGTCAAGTACTTGAAGTACTGCACGCTGGGTAGTTTTTGAGTACTGATGTATTTAGTACTCGCAGAATTAAATTGCTGAAGTTCTAAGTACTCTGCACTGAGTCCGTACTTGATACTTCAGTACGTACGTCAAGTACTTAGTGTATTTGCCCAGCTCTGGTTATAACTATGATTATAGTTTAATCAATTGAGTATGTACTATCACAAACTATCTATATAGACGTCCCCCCTGGGAACTATTCGTTATAGTAGGAAATACCATCCCTTTTCTCAGTGTGACATCCGTTCAAAGGTGCATTCGGTTGGTATGACAAAAATGTTCATTTCAATCGACAAATTTTGAATAAATTGAAGCAAATAATCGTTTAACAAAACAATGCTTTATTTGTACCAAACAAATAACAGCTTTGAACGTGTGCCGCGTCTTTTGGTTAATCCAACCAATTTTTTTTCTCAGTTTACTCATTGCGCACAAGCTTCCTTACCTTGTGGGAATTCGTACCGTTATAATTTCCATCGGTAATGTTTACAACGGCACCGTTGAGGCTCGCCGTGCAACGAGCAACTGAAGCATCAGCGCGATGCAACGATGCAACGATCCGACGGCAGGCAAGTTTTCTCCGGGTGTGGAGAAACGGGCGTTCTCGCTCGACACGCTCCAGCGGAGTTACGAGGACGCGCGAGCGTAAAAGTAAAGCCGAGCGTCGTTGCACGACGCGTACCACGTAGGTCGTAAAAGCCTTACCCCCCCCCCCCCTTCCACCCCCCTTCGAAGTCGATGCAACCGGCCCTACACTGTGTTCTCTTCCGTTGCGAACAGCCACTGAACGCAGGTATATTGTGCACATACCTATTCACGTAGCACCCCTATCTTAATCCCGGGCTTTCCTCCGCACCTTCCCAACATTTATTACTGCCACTCTCGTCTTTCTGTCGGTATTCGCGGCGGACAGAAAAAACACCTTGCGTACAATAAATATCTGCGATGACTTTCTCTGGAGATGTTGTACTTGACGGTTCTTGGGTATCGTGACGGTCATCAGGACTTATTCTTTGAAATCGCGTATGGGCCAATTTAGGTCCTTTTTTTCTTGTGACGACGCGATATGAAAATTTTAAGTTTCAACTTTATGAGGAAGCACCATGAAAATTTCAATTTTCAACTTTTATGAGGAAGCGATATGAAAATTTCAAGTTTCAACTTTACGAGGAAGCGATATGAAAATTTTAAGTGTCAACTTTATGAGGAAGCGATATGAAAATTTCAAGTTTCAACTTTACGAGGAAGCGATATGAAAATTTTAAGTTTCAACTTTATGAGGAAGCGATATGAAAATTTCAAGTTTCAACTTTGTGAGGAAGCGCCATGAAAATTTCAATTTTCAACTTTTATGAGGAAGCGATATGAAAATTTCAAGTTTCAACTTTATGAGGAAGCGCCATGAAAATTTCAATTTTCAACTTTTATGAGGAAGCGATATGAAAATTTTAAGTTTCAACTTTGCGAGGAAGCGATATGAAAATTTCAATTTCCAACTTTATGAGGAAGCGCCATGAAAATTTAAATGTTCAACTTTTTTTCTTAAATAAAGAGCGTCGTAGAGTGACGGTGCTCGAGGGTCATTATAAGGTAAAAGTACCAGTGGCCGCGCACCTAAGGACGAAGTCCCAGTTCCCGCACATGCATGAAAAATCGTATTTGCGTCTCTCTTGCACGCATGCTTTGCGCGGCCACTGGGACGTGTTCGGTCACTGGGACGTTTACCTTACTAATCTATTGTGGAGAATAAGATAGGACCTCAGTTTACAAAATGTGCCAATAAAGTTAAAGACAGAGGCAGCGGCTGATAGCGGAGAAGGTGGCAAGTGAGAAAGGGCTCAAGGGTGTCGGCTGTACGTGTGGACTGACCCGAGGCCGCGAATACTGTGGAACGGTGAAACGATGCTCCGGGGGTTGAATGTTATGCCGTTGCATTGTGCCACTTTATGGCCCAACTCTCGAGTCCACGGAGCTCGTATAAACGTATATAAACTCGTGGATAACGGCTCGGCACACGAACCACCAGTTTCCAGCATTTTTTTTTCCCTACACGATCCTCTCGTTGCTCATTTTCACGGCGAAACGAATATTCTGTACCCAATTCGATGAACGCTGCTGTTATTCTGCAGGTAAGATGAACCACATGGCGGGTTACCATGTCATCACAGTCAACAGTCGGTTTATCTTACCTGCGGAAGAACAGCAGCGCCCATCCAACGCCCCTCTCGAAGCCCGTCTTTCCTCTCCGCCCGTTAAGGTTACACTCGTGTAAGCTTACGCATGTGGAGTATATTGGATGTGCAATGTTTTAAAGTTGTAAGGTTTGGCGAGTGTTGCAATCAAATGGTATAAACTTCTTAATGTGTAACATATTGAATACGTAAACTATTTGTGGTGTAAGGAAACGGCGGTGTACAGTTTTTAATCCAAGGGTTGGATAAGTGTAAAATATATGCGGTATAGACTTGCACGAAGTTGTGAACTTATGTAAAATTTTTTGCGCTGCACGATTTCTTTCCGTAAGAATGAGCGAGTGTAGGATTGAACCGACTGTTGACTGTGATCACATGGTAACCGGCCATGTGGTTCATTTTACCTGCAGAATAACAGTCTTCCCTCTCCGACCGTGTAAGGTTGCAGTCGTGTAAGCTTACGCATGTGTAGTATATTGGATGTGCAATGTTTTAAAGTTGTAAGGTTTGGCGAGTGTTGCAATCAAATGGTATAAACTTCTTAATGTGTAACATATTGAATACGTAAACTTTTTGTGGTGTAAGGAAACGGCGGTGTACAGTTTTTAATCCAAGGGTTGGATAAGTGTAAAATATATGCGGTATAGACTTGCACGAAGTTGTGAACTTATGTAAAATTTTTTGCGCTGCACGATTTCTTTCCGTAAGAATGAGCGAGTGTAGGATTGAACCGACTGTTGACTGTGATCACATGGTAACCGGCCATGTGGTTCATTTTACCTGCAGAATAACAGTCTTCCCTCTCCGACCGTGTAAGGTTGCAGTCGTGTAAGCTTACGCATGTGTAGTATATTGGATGTGTAATGTTTTACAGTTGCAAGGTTTGGCGAGTGTTACAATGAAATGGTGTAAACTTCCTAATGTGTAACATATTGAGTAGGTACGTAAACTTTTTGTGGTGTAAGGAAATGCCGGTGTACAGTTTTTAATCCGAGGATTGGGCAAGTGTAAGACATGTGCGGTGTAGACTTGAACGAAGTTGTGAACTTATGCACCATTCTTTGCGCTGCACGATTTATTTCCGTAAGAATGAACGAGTGTAGGATTGAACGGGTGTACGAAGGCGTCTTCTCGTAATAACCGATGTATAAAAAAATGTCCTCTCGATGGAACCGGCATCGAGCATAATCGAGTATTCCGCACACATATCGATTTTCCTGCCGTTAAGCTCGGCGACAAGCGCGAGTTCGAATATATATTCCCGGTTTCGAACCGAGAGTTTCATCAATCGGATTACCATTTATTTCATGCAACGATCGACCGCGAGAGCCCGGGTACACTCGACGTTATATTAGCGACCCCATTAACGCTGCCACGATATTATTCGTTTGGCCCGCTGCGGAAAGATACGGCGCAGAGGAAGGAGTCGGGGATGACGTATAGACGTACTTGACACGCCGATGGGGGATTTCCCGCTGATAACTCTTATTCATTAGATCCGATTATTTGACGGGTAAATCGTCCGCGTCGTGGCCGTAGTCAACGCTGCTTGGGTTCCGCTTCTCTGCCACCGACAGATAGTCGATATCCGATATTGCATAACTGACCGAGGCGGTATATATAGTCAACGACGGCAGAGCGGCAGCAGAAGCGATACTCCGGCATCGGTCCATAGGGTGGAATCATCAGGAACAATGAGCCGAATGCGTGAAACCGTAGGAGCGTCTCGGATTATCGATTCGAATCCGCGATCCACGGGGATAATGTAGCCAAAGGCTAGAGAGGAACGTCAACTACATTGAGCTCCGTTTAGCTCGATTGAGTTTCAACTTGAAACAACTGACTATTATTTTTGTCGTGTAAAGTAAACGGCCCAGTTTGTGACCCGGCATTGTACGGCACATTTTTGGCTGCCGTAAATTCATTTTTCGTCAAAGTTTAACTAGATTACTGGCAAATTGAAAAGCGTTAAATGGTTTTTATTTGGACGAAACGCATACTTTTTTAGTTAAATGTTTGGTCATTAAATTTATCCGCGAATGATACGGATTGCACTTCAATCGGCTCAGAAGATCACTGCTAGACGTAGCTTCGGCAGTTGCAGAATAGTGCGTTTTTCAATCTCAAGTAAATATTCAATCAACCACATGAAACTTATATCACAATGGTCAGCAAGAACCACTTTATTGATGTGAAGAAAAAAATCCTAATTTTGTTTAGTTGTTTCGTTAAATTTGCGGGGTCAATAAGTCCGTCACATAATTAAGACCTAATGGATCTAATACCTTTCTAATGGATCCAATACCTTTCTAATGGATCCAATACCTTTCTAATGGATCCAATACCTTTCTAATGGATCCAATATCTTTCTAATGGATCCAATACCTTCCTAATGGATCCAATACCTTTCTAATGGATCCAATACCTTCCTAATGGATCCAATACCTTTCTAATGGATCCAATATCTTTCTAATGGATCCAATACCTTCCTAATGGATCCAATACCTTTCTAATGGATCCAATACCTTCCTAATGGATCCAATACCTTTCTAATGGATCTAATACCTTTCTAATGGATCCAATACCTTTCTAATGGATCCAATACCTTTCTAATGGTTCCAATACCTTTCTAATGGATCCAATACCTTTCTAATGGTTCCAATACCTTTCTAATGGTTCCAATACCTTTCTAATGGTTCCAATACCTTTCTAATGGATCCAATACCTTTCTAATGGATCCAATACCTTTCTAATGGTTCCAATACCTTTCTAATGGATCTAATACCTTTAAGCCAATTAAATATTTTTCATCGTTTCTATCTGAAATTTGATACCAACATTACATAAGAAATGGAATGAGATCCGTCTCAATTGACATTGCAAAATTTTAAAAACTGGGTACGTAACTGCTGCGTCAGTGTCAGATTTCGGGCTGACGCGAGGGTCACAAACTGGGACATGGGTGGATGCACAGTGTCAGAAACCGGGTACACGCGAGGGTCACGAACTGGGACACGGGTCGGTCCACAGTGTCAGAAACCCCGGCAGTACACAAGCATTATTAAATCAATACCATTATAAAAATGCTCGATTATTTGACTCGTATAATAGGTGAATTTCATTCCGAAGGTTTTAATGCACGTGGAGACAGTTCATTTTCAGTTTGACAATGTTACGCGTTCGTAATTAATAGAAAACCCATACCGCTGCTCTAAAAGTGTCACAAACTGGGCCGTTTGCCTCATCGTGATACGCCGGAGCCAACCCGCTCTCGATCGCGAGACCAGAGACATATCGAGTTCGAGCGAAAGAGGAAAGATAAAAGCGAGCGAGGAAGCAAAAGAAAGACCATTATACCCGATCAGTTTGACAAAGTGCGACGAGCACCTAAGGGGGATGATACGAGTACTTGGCGGAAATCTCAGTCGATACGATCCCCGCAGCGAATAGATCCAAGGAAAAAGCGGATGACACAGAAAGCGCCAGCGAAAGATAAGCGGGGGGGGGGGGGGGGGGGGGGTGTGCGAAAATAGCGAGATACAAAGTACGCTTTCGCGAGGGTGACACCTCTAAATTAATATCGGCGGAGAAGACGACGTTGAGGAACTAACGCTATCAGAGGGCGCATTACGGTACATCTTCTACGCTTTATTATAACAATTGCTGCAATCGATTGGAAACATAAACGCGTTTGCAGAGAAGCTGGTCACGTGTGCTTTTTACTGGAGTAACGTAATGTATCGTACAGTAGAACCGCGCTTATGTAACCTTCGATTATCCGAGTCTCCGCGTTATCCGACGCACCCAACTCATCCGAGCCCTCCACGTTAAGGAGCGAGTCTCGCTGCGCGCTGACTTCGCATAAGTTCGACAACAATAAGAGAAAATTACAAGTACTTCTTGATGGTGTAAAAATCTGAAAAAATCATGTATACTAAAGGTACTGAGAAGATTCATTTTGCATAATAGTAATTGCAAAATGTTATTAACAAATTCATCAAAAAATTAATTGGTTAATAAATTACTCGGCAACAAAACTTTTTTTTTTATGAAAACGATTCGTTTATTTTTCTGAATACGTATGAATTCTTTCAGATTTTCAAGTAATCGTTGATTTTTGTTGTATAAAAAAAAATAAAAAATCAACGATTACTTAAAAATCTGAAAAAATTTATACGTATTCAGAAAAATAAACGAATCATTTTCATAAAAAAAAAAGTTTTGTTGCCGGGTAATTTGTTAACCAATTAATTTTTTGATGAATTTGTTAATAACATTTTGCAATTATTATTATGCAAAATTAATCTTCTCAGTACCTTTATAATACATGATTTTTTCAGATTTTTACACCATCAAGAAGTACTTATACGAAGTCAGCGCGCAGCGAGACTCCCTCCTTAACCGAGGTGTAGGTTCGGATAATACGGAAAACTCGGATAAAACGGATATAGTAGCATGCCCATGCGTGGTGTAGTCTGTAACTGTTACACTGTTGCATACGCGGTGAAACTTGTACAAGTTTGCTGCGTCTTTATATTGCGAGCTGTAAATACATCAGTTTTGATTCTAGACTCAATGGCAGAACATCGCGATGTGTCAAAAAAGGAGTAATTAACTAGTAACTCGTAAATTAACTAATAACGTTAATGTTTATATGAACTGTGTTAATTTTTTAAATATATAATAGTAGTGCAAGTTTGAATTTAGTACGTTATCCGTGTTATCCGAGTTTCCGCTTATCCGACGTACACCCAGAAAAATAATTTATTTGACGGCCACCGTTTATTTGATTTAAGTAAATTATTTATTTGATTTAAATAAATATTTATTTGAATTAAGTAAATAGTTACTTAAATGAAATAAATATATATTTAATGCAAATAAATATTTTACTTGAACCAAATAAACGGTGGCCGTCAAATAAATTATTTTTCTGGGTGTACGCTCTCCCCACATTACCTCGGATAAACGGGGTTCTACTGTATTGTTATCCGCGCAGCCTCGCCACTCTTTTCCCCAACGTTGATCCGAAGGCCGCTCCGTAGTTTCGTTTAATTTCGGAAGACCCCATAAAGGTTGTATCCTGGGACGCGTGTTCGCCCGCGCGGGAGGAAATCCTCCCTCGTAAAGTAGAAAAGGTATAAGGCGGAGGTGGCGGGGGATGAAGCGGAGGAGGATGAAGCGAGTCGAGATAAGGCGGGAGAGAAAGCGAGTGAAAACAAAGAGCTTGGAAATGGACGCGAGGGTGGATGGGAGGTTGGCGCCCGATGGAAAAAAAAGAATTTGGAAAGGAGAGGGAGCGAGAGTTGGAGGCGAAAGGAAACAATGCTGCGGAGCGGACGCGATCCCCGGGGCGTCCACACGGGAGAAACCTCTCGTACAACGAGAGGGACGTACAGCCGAGAACGTCTATAGGAAGGTACACAGGAGCGAGCAACCAACGTGCTACATAGATATACGCGAGTGAGTCGTTCCTACAAAAACTCGGTCTGTCATAGATATATTCCTTTTTTTTTTTTGAGCTGAATAATCCGAGACAATGCGGCTTTAACCATGGCAATTATTTTAATAGCAATTTAATAATATTAATGCCTCACTATCAATATTAGGCAATTAATTATTTTTCTTTTCACCCCGCCACTTGGGCATGTTTGAGGATGAAAGAAATTCCTTTGTAGGATTGCACGGACGGAGAAGAAAGAAAGGGGGCGAAGAACGCGCGCAGTATCTTTAATCTTCATAATCAACCCTCCAAGTTCTTGCACTGGCTGGCCAACCCTTTTTTACCCGGCTATAGCGTGGCTTTCGCTGCTCCTCGACGCGGCTCCCTCGGGATCCTTTTCCATGCAACGTATACTATAGTCTCGTTCTTCATACACTCGTTTCATCCCCACGGGGCAGAATCCCGAGGAGCACTCTCCACTCTCCACTCTGTCTCGCTCGAGCGTTCCCTCTGTTCTTCGTTCAACCTCATCCACCTATAATGGTGAAACGTTAACTTTAAAAATATAAATAAATCGCGTTGATAAATCTATTTTCTTAGCCCATCCACTTTGCCACTTTCAAGTCGTCAATTGATCCTACTTCGACGGATTTGCATCCTCCGGGTTATTCTCGGACTATTTCTGATGAAGATTTCCGATGCTATTGCCTCTTCTACCCACTTCGCCGCTTTTGATCTTTCTACCTGCAGTTGAGGTACTTGGCCTTTCCTTTCAATTCTCGGATGTGCAAAAGTGGTGTTTCGAGGAATTCAATGCGAATTAAATAACTGCCGAGACGAAGCCATAGAAATAACGGCTGGATACGATCTCATCAAGGTATAACTGGAAAATGCGTTAGCTGATAACAAAAAAAGCGACTCTTGAAGGGGTGGATCTTATGAACGAGGTCTCGATATCTATCCGAGAATTTACAAGACTGGTACATAAAAACATTTGGAAAGAATGGAACACACAGTGGTCAATAAACAAAAACTCGAAACTACACAATATTGGGGATAATGTCCTAGATAAATCCCCCAATATTGCACTGAGAAAAAGAAATGGTTGGATTAAGCAAATGCACGGTGACATACATTCAAAGGTGTATTTTGTCGCCAAAACAAATATGTTTATTTCAATCAACAAATTTTGAATAAATTACAGCAAATAATCGTTTAACAAAACCATGCTTTATTTGTACCAAACAAATAACAACTTTGAACTTATGTCACCACTATTTTTGGCTAAACCAACCAATTTTTTGTCTCTCCGTGCATTCCCCATCTAATTATTCACTTTATTTATTGTTGTGTATGTAGGATGATCGCTAATGACCCCAGCAGTCGATGCGACCTAAAGAAAAATAAAAAAAACATTGTTACATGGACATGGATTTTCCTTTGTGTCGAATCATCGACATAGAAACCGTCTTTTGGATGCGTCCAATTATAGGTCGTTCGTTCACTGACAAACCAAATTGGTTGGATTAACCAAAAGACGCGGTGACATACGTTCAAAGCTGTTGTTCGTTTGGTACAAATAAAGCATTGTTTTGCTAAACGATTCTTAGCTTCAATTTATTCAAAATTTGTCGATTGAAACAAACATTTTTGTAGTACCCACCAAATACACCTTTGAAAGTATGTCACCGCGCATTTGCTTAATCCAACCATTTTTTTTCCTCAGTGTTACAGGAACATCCTCAAAAATGTCAAAAGGCCGTTTCCATTCTCGGCTTCTTGGATCTTCCCCCTCGAATCATGCTTAGCACGGGGCGAGAAAAAAAAGCTCTCGCTTAGCAACGCATAGAGTGGGGTGTAGAGCCATTGGCAATTTTCATCAAAAAAGTGCTGTACCCTCGATGTACCTTTATTTCCTTATTGGTTATAAAAGATCATACCTATGCCGGATTCAATAAAACGTTGAAAGATACGATCCGGTCGTAAACGGGTAATCTACTAATCTGCTATTCAGGTCATAACCCAGCACACGCTTTCTCTCTCTCGCGCGATCCCTGGCTTCGCTTCGCGGATGACCCGTTTCCCCGGCAGCTATTCCGGGTTTCTGGTCCGACAGGATTCTGTGCTACGCCGTGCTATCTCACCCCCTAGCGCCATTCTCTCGCTGAGGCACACAAGAGCCGGTTGTATTGGTGGATGGATGCTCACTTCTGTAAGGCCATGCGTTCGCCCGCTCTCTGCTGGTGGTGGACGGTTAACTGCGGAACGTATATATACGTACGGTGGAGTTCACCCCTGCCGGCTCGATAGCCCGGGACGAGCGTTTAATATTACGTCACCAAGGGAAGCCCCGCTCAAGGGAGACGGGCCAGAGAGAGCTAGAGAGACCATGAAACTGCCGATCCTTTCCAGAGATAACGACGACCATCCATCGAGCGAACCTTCCAGTTTTACACACCAAACTAATATCTTTGTGTGCACAAACGGGTAAATTTTCACTCACACTTAAAAAAAATATCATTGATTCAAGAACTGTGACACTTGGGGGCTGCCATTGACATATGTAATCAGTGTAATTATTATTTTCATTATAACAATTATGAAACTGACGATCCTTTCCGGAGATAACGACGACCATCCATCGAGCGAACCTTCCAGTTTTACACACCAAACTAATATCTTCGTGTGCAGAAACGGGAAAATTTCCACTCACTCCGAAAAAAAATATAATTGATTCAAGTAAAATTCGCTTACGGGCTGCCAAAGAAGTAAAAAAGTTGTTTCAATTCTACTCTGAATTCGTACAATTTCATACCGGATTGAAACGATAACATGTCACCTTGACAGTCTTGCTGTCGTTGTTTCAATATCATACGGAATTGTAAGAATTAAAAGTAAAATTGAAACAAACATTTTTTTCTTTGGCAGCCCGCAAGCGAATTTTTTTTTTAGTGCATTGATTCAAGAACAGTGACACTTGGGGGCTGCCATTGACATATGTAATCAGTGTAATTATTATTTTCATTATAACAATTATGAAACTGACGATCCTTTCCGGAGATAACGACGACCATCCATCGAGCGAACCTTCCAGTTTTACACACCAAACTAATATCTTCGTGTGCAGAAACGGGAAAATTTCCACTCACTCTGAAAAAAAAAATCATTCATTCAAGAACAGTGACTAGTCAGTGTAATTATTATTTTCATTCTAACAATTATATATAAAAATGAACCAATGTCTATGAAATTTATGAGAAGATATGTAATAGTTTCATTGTCATGCGTCATTATGTCAAGCAAAATAGACTTGAAATAACAGCGGTATGTTGAGCTTTATTGCTTATCATCCACACGCGTGATGGTTTTTTTTACGCAAACTTTTTTCTCTCTGCAATGTCAATACCTTTATTCGTTCGATCAAGGTAAAATTCTAATAATTATCATATAGATGAGAAATAGAAAGACGTTTCCAGGATGGCTAAAGAACGAGGTTTCATTACCCGATCGTACTTCACTATTTAACGAATATTTTTGTTAGCGACAGAGAGTTAAAATTTTGCGTTTTTTTCCTCACATTCAGCGTCACTCGTTCCGTGCATGGTTGTATCCTGCAATGTATACCATGGTTGGCTAAAGCGAGCAGGAAAGCCAGTGTATATTTGCACCGATGAAAATTCGATATCGCTTGTCCGACTTGATAATTACTTGACCGATTTGTGGAATAACATTTCGCGTGATAAGTAGGTTAACGCGATACATGCGGGGGCTTGAAATTGACTACCGCGACTGAAATAAGCTCGAATAATCTATCGTTCCGTTTTGCAAATAGAGTCACATCGTGCGGTATTCAAGTGTCAACGATTGAATAGTTAGATGCTAATCATTGGAACTTGTCGCAGTAAAAGTTTCATTGTAATCAACGTTTGGATGTGTTACTTGATCCGTTGGACAAACGAGAAAAAAATGGTTTGTAGAAATGAGCGATTCTATATGATATTGAAACAACGACAGTAAGACTGCCAAAGTGACATGTTATCGTTTCAAACTCGTATGCGATTGTAAAAATTGAAAGTAGAATTGGAATAATAATTTTTTCCTTTGGCAGCCCGCAAGCGAATTTTACTTGAGTCAATGAATTTTTTTTCAGTGCCCTACCCAGATAGCCAACCGAGGGTAAACGATAGGCAAACGAGGGCAATTGCTTGCCACGAAGCTTTGCTATTTGTTTTCCAGCAATATTGCAACAATAGCACGAAATTGCAGCATATTGGTAGGAAAAATTCAATAACGGTTGCTGTAAGCTGATTTCTCATTTTTAACAGCCGTGAAAGAGATAAGAAATCCTCCTCGTCAGAAGGCGACCTCTGATTACACATTCCCTCAATCAGTGTTATTGGTAACGATAACGAAAGCTTATTTTTTCATGCGATGAATGAGATCGATAATGGGATGATGATGAATGAATGAATTAGGTTACATGATAATGAGTTTTTTAAGAGTTAATTTGCCTTCAATCCTTTTTGATTGATAGTGAAGAACACAACAATTACTGTGTTACTTATAATACTCTACAATTCATTTTTTTGAAACAAAAGTGCTTACAAAATTAACTTCTATAACCATAAATAAGAATGCGCGTTTTTTAATTCTAAATTTGTTCGAAAATTGTGTCAAATTGTCGATTCCTTTAGTGCCTTTAGCACAAATGGACCAGCACTAACGATCCTTGGAATTAAATTTTTGTGAGAATCGATGAAAGCACTTAAATTTTATAACAAATCGAATAAAAAAAAATCTCCTTAAAATAACCACGACTCAAGCAAATTAATCTCTGCAGGGACATGCAAAGCACCAGCAAGCCCTGTTGACAAGTTGCTGACAATATGCTCCCAAGAATTCGGCATTTTCGCCGAAAACATAGACAAAAGCGGACGCAAATGACAGAATTTTGTTTTTTGGCTGATTGTTAGCAAAATGCTATCCGGACTACCTGTTTCCATTAAATATCGGTAGGCAAGAGCGCGTGCAAAGTTTCACGAGGGTATTTCGGGATGGAAACGTTCGCGGCGCACAGTCGATCGCAATAGACATAAAGCACTTGTGTGCAGTACGTATACCTGTACGTGTGTTCTCGTGGTGAAGCACAGCGAGTGCATCGGGAGTGAGTCCACGAGGTGCATTGATCCGGTCGGCGTTGAGAGTGAGCGCACTGTGGAGCGGTACGGGGATGAGGCTTTGCGAAACACGAGTGCAAGAGTAGCGGCGAGGGAAGGATGAAGCATGCGACGCGAGGAGGAAAAGCCAGGGGGCGAAAGCGAGAGATCGAGGGAGGTAGCGGCGTAAGAGGCAGAACGAGAAGGCGAAATAGGTGAGGATTATGGAGGGAACGAGACGAAAAGAGAAAGACAGGGGGTTGGAAGTGGTCTGTTTAAGAGATGCCGGGCTTTTCGAGGTAAAAAGAGCACGGAGTTGGGTTGCCTAGCAACTCCGAACGCCCACGTACCACCTTCTCGCGTAGTGTATACTCATAGTTCGTGACACTTCGTATCTTATAACTTGTAACTTATAACGATATAACGATAGGTAGGTGGGTAGTTGAGGAATATCCGGCCGAAACGATTCCTCCCACGCATGTTGCATATTATCTATCGTGTATGGTAGAAGGTATTTAATCTCCGGTAGGTTGCTTTCCTAACATCCGCCAATAGTTTGTCAACTAATAGTAATTTATAGGATGCATAAACTTGCGTACGGGTGTAAAATTTTATGGTGAATTTTTTCGATTCTTTTGAGAGGTTTATATTGCTCGAGTGTCCGCGTTGAGCCGGAAGTTTTTAAGCTCCGGTACGTTGTTTTTCTAACATCCGCCAATAGTTTGTCAACTAATAGTAAATTATAGGATGCATAAACTTGCATATGGGTATCAAATTTTACAGTGCATTTTTTCGGTTCTTTTGAGAGGTTTATATTGCTCGAGTCGAGACTCGACTCGACTCGAGCTCTATTGCTCTGGGTCGAGACGGAAGTGTGTTTAATTTTCGATACGTTGCTTTCCTAACGTCCGCCAATAGTTTGTTAACTAATATTAATTTATACATGGCGGCCGCGGTCAGGGTAAACCGGGAAAACCGGGAAAAATCAGGGAAACAAAAACTTGGTCAGGGAATCGGGGAAAAGTCAGGGAATTTCAAAATTGGTCAGGGAAAAATTTAATTGTCGCCAAACCTTCTATAAATAAATAAAAAGTACATAAAAGGAAGCCTTGAATAAAAATTCCGAACATAAAAAAAAAGAATTAAACATAGAATAATTAGATATTTTCATTTGCAACATTAATTTTTTTTTATCGACGTCATTAGAAGTTTGGCCAAGGAAAATGTTTAATTGGTCAGTGAAAAGTCAGGAAATTTTTTTCAGGGGAAAAAACGGCCACCATGTTATAGAATGCATAAACTTACGTACGAGTATAAAATTCTACAGTGGATTTATTTCGATTCTTTTGAGAGGTTTGTATTGCTCGAGTCTCTGCGTCGAGACGAAAGTATTTAATCTCCGGTACGTTGCTTTCCTAACATCCGCCAATAGTTTATCAACTAATAGTAATTTATATTATGCATAAACTTACATACGGGTATAAAATTTTACAGTGATTTTTTTCGATTCTTTTGAGACGTTTATATTGCTCGAGTCTCTGCGTCGAGACGGAAGAGTCGCCGAGCTACCGGCTAGCTCGGCGATACTACGATTCCTGTGCGAGCCAATAATTTCGAGTTGTCGGGAGTGTTGGAGAGGGCAACAAGGTACGGTTAAGAAGTTGCTGGACCGTGCGCCTCTGTACGGGAGGAAGGGGTAACTCGGTACGAATAAGGCACAAAGATGAAACGAAGGGGGGGATGATAAACATCGGGGCGGTCGCGCCCGCCCCAACGGGCAGGTGTTCCGTCTCTACGGACGAACAAAGAGGAGCGCCCGAAAGACTCGGACATTTTTATATTTTAATTCTTCATAACGGAACCGACAGTTCGTTAAAGCGATTGGCCCTCTTAATTAATGTGCTGTTTTCGGTACCGAGCACACTTTCAAACCCCCCCCCCCCGATCTTTCGCTCCGAAGTACAAGATTCAGTTTATTACAATTACATGCGAGAGGTCGAAATTTACCTTTTTGGGTTTATTTCGACTGAAAGAGGCTGAGGGACTGGATGGGCGAACGGGCGTGTGGGCGACCTTTCACGGGCCGCTACCTCTCACGGACTTATAATCAGTTCTGGCTTGCATCTGCCAAACATCTGCCGCGTCCCGAAGTCGATGGCTATAGAGCATCGTCTCCGGCCACCGCGTAATATCCCAAAGTTGTGTTCGTGTCCACGAGGTCCGGTTCGGAGCAAGGTGCGCCCTAAAAATCATGAGAGCGCGCACGGTGACTTTTTATTGCGCTGAGAGAAGGATCTAGTAAAAAGTACCGATCATCTAAGAAAAATTACCATATCATATAGTGGTAGGACACTAGACGTACCCCGATAGACAAGCGCCACGAAAAGTAGCAATATTGGTGCGATATTTGCGACATGTGTGGCACATGTCGCAATTATTGCGCCAACTGCTACTTTTTGTGCCGCTTGTCTATCAGGGTATGTAGACTCAGAGAAAGATGTAGTAAAAGCTACCGATCATCCAAGAAAAATTACCATAGCACATAGTAGTACTAGAGCGCCACCTATGGCGGAAAGTCCCAGATTTTCCAAGTAAAAACTACCGATCATCTAAGAAAAATTAATATACAGTGGTAGGACACTAGAGCGCCACGTATGGCGGTAAATCCCGGATTTTCCAAGAATTTGTACCATAATATCTACGAAAAATTCTTATAAATCTGGTACGTCTTACCATAGGTGGCGCCCTAGTTCCCTAATACTATGTGCTATGGTAATATCTCTCAAGCGATATAGTCATATTTACTAGGTCCTTCCGTCAGTATAGTGGGGCCACCCATGTCGGAAAGTCTCAGATTTTCCGAGAATTTTTACCACAATATCTAAGATAAAAAATTCTTATAAATCCGGTACTTGCTACCATATGTGGCGCCCTAGTTCCCTACAACCATTTGCTATCGTAATATCTCCCAAGCGATATAGTAATATTTACTAGATCCTTCTCTGAGTGTACGCTTCGAGAGGCCATTATAATCCGATCGATGATATACAGACCGGGCAATATGCACCACTTTTATTCTATCAAGTCGATGACACGTACAAGATCTTCGACGATCTTCACCCCAAATAATGGTCTCTACTTTTGCATTACACGTCCAGCTAATTAACGGATTAATTTCCGGCACCTTTCAACTGCCAGCACAAGATCTGCTCTTTCTTTACTCTCTACCCACAAGAGACCCCGCACGATGCATACGGCACAGTGCTCTCATTGCATTTAATTTCTTTCTCGGCCCAATTTCTCGTTACACCTGGACGTTACATGCCAGATTTTACACCTGGCTCTTTCGCATGCACGGCCATAACCAATCGTCTACCGCGATAATTTATTAATTCGCTTTTCGACGCGATCGTTTTATTCGCCCCCTTATTGACTGCACCCAGAAAAATAATTTATTTGACGGTCACCGTTTATTTGGTTTAAGTAAAATATTTATTTCATTTAAGTAACTGTTTACTTAATTTAAATAAATATTTATTTAAATCAAATGAATATTTTACTTCATCCAAATAAACGGTGGCCGTCAAATAATTTTTTTTTCTGGGTGTGTTACACAAATTGCCGACACACCCGTGCTCTTATCTCAACTTTTCACTCGCAATAATTATCTTCGCCGAACTTCGCCTCTCGAAACGAAAACGCAGAAGGAACTCTGAGATTTTCGAGCGTTTTGGTCGAATCTGCGAGATCTCGGACGAACCCTAGCAGCCCCTTCTACACTTTCCTGAATCCATAATGCGAAGGTCGCATAATGTATTCTCTCGCCCCCGTCCCTTTGCCTCTCACGGACTCGCCATTGCTGGCGACGTCGTGGCGTCCGGCACAAATACCGAGAGACGGACACGTTGCCGGTACTTGGACGAGCCCGCTAGCGCACGGACAAACGGACGGACGGACGCACCGGCGGCAAAAGCGGGAGACGAGCATTCGCGTATTTATTTTTAGACGTGTCTCGCAACTCGCCATCTTGAATTACACTTCACGTGCGCGTAGCCTCTTCTTGAAGCAAAAGTTCTGGGCTATCGGACCGGGGTATTGGCTGGGTGGAAAGCCACTTGGCCAACCGAGAGAAACACCGACGGCAACGCGCTTCCGTATTCGATGCACGCAGTTTTCCTACGTCAATCTGTATCAATGCCCGGTGATTGCGTAATGCGCATATCGCGACGTATGTGCGTGCGACCACCTGGATGTGCACGGTGAGAAATGGTGATTGCAAATCTTTGAGAGAGAGAGAGAGAGAGAGGGGGATATTTATTTTGTATTGCTGGAGCTGAAACTCCCTAGGAGTACCGTGCGGAAAGCAAATATAGAGGACTTGCAACCAGAAAGTGGAAAAAGAAGAACAAAGTAATATAAAGATGTTATAAACTACAGGATCAGAATAAAAAGAAAATATAATAAAACGACAAAAAAGAAAACAAAGGTTTTAGAAAGAAAGGACGAAAAACGAAAGAGAGGTTTATTTTGTTCTCTGCGACCGAAGTCCCCTAAGAGAACTGTGCGGAAAGCAAATATAGAGCACTTGCAACCAGAAAGCGGAAAAAGAAGAACAAAGTAATATGAAGATGTTACAAAACACAGGATCAGAATAAAAAGAAAATATAATAAAACGACAAAAAGAAAACAAAGGTTTTAGAAAGAAACGAAGAAAACGAAAGAGAGGTTTATTTTGTTCTCTGCGACCGAAGTCCCCTAAGAGAACTGTGCGGAAAGCAAATATAGAGCACTTGCAACCAGAAAGCGGAAAAAGAAGAACAAAGTAATATGAAGATGTTACAAAACACAGGATCAGAATAAAAAGAAAATATAATAAAACGACAAAAAAGAAAACAAAGGTTTTAGAAAGAAACGAAGAAAAACGAAAGAGAGGTTTATTTCATTCTCTGGGACCGAAGTCCCCTAAGAGAACTGTGCGGAAACCAAATATAGAGCACTTGCAACCAGAAAGCGGAAAAAGAAGAACAAAGTAATATAAAGATGTTATAAACTACAGGATCAGAATAAAAGGAAAATATAATAAAACGACAAAAAATAAAACAAAGGTTTTAGAAAGAAAGGAAGAAACACAAAAGAGAGGTTTATTTTGTTCTCTGCGACCGAAGTCCCCTAAGAGAACTGTGCGGAAAGCAAATATAGAGCACTTGCAACCAGAAAGCGGAAAAAGAAGAACAAAGTAATATAAAGATGTTACAAACTACAGTATCATAATAAAAAGAAAATGTAATGAAACGGCAAAAAAGAAAACAAAGGTTTTAGAAAGAAAGGAAGAAAAACGAAAGAGAGGTTTATTTCGTTGTCTGGGACAGAAGTTCCCTAAGAGAACCGTGCAACAATAGCATAGTGTCGCATACATACAATAAAAAATACCAAGTACAGAATATAGTATAAGGTATGACAAAATATAAAAACGCAAAAGAAAATACAAAGAAAAGGGAGCGAGGCAAATATAATCGAGATACCGCAACGATATAATATCCAGAAATATAATGTAATATAAAAATATTATAATAATCAGAATATAACAATGATCCGAATATAATAATAATCCGAATATGATAATAACCCGAATTTAATAATAACACGTATATAATAATAACTCGAAAATATAATAACCCGAATGTAATAATAACCCGAATATGATAATAACCCGAATATGATAATAACCCGAATATGATAATAACCCGAATATGATAATAACCCGAATATAATAATAACCCGAATTTAATAATAATACGTATATAATAATAACCCGAAAATATAATAATAACCATCATAAGAAAAAGAGAAATTCAAAGGAGAATACCGAAAACTGAAAACCGAAGGAAAAACGCAGGAGTGCAGCAGCAAAAACCCGGCCCTACCCCCTACCGCTTTCGCGGCCCCCTCCCCCCTCGCCAAGCAGGGACGTCCGAAAAGCCTCCTCAAACCTCGGGAAAGAGCCGCTCCTCCTAAGCGCTCAAGAGGCCGAGCACTGATAACTAATCTACAGCACTGATAACAAGCACTGCATCCAGAGATGAGAATCCCCACCTCTACTCGGTCGTTCGCCACCTCTATTCTTAACCGTTTAATATTTTCCTCCTCCCGAGACGTCTTACAATGCATTATTAACAACGATGTGGCGCGATCGGTGACACCGCCTGAGATCTCCGAAACTCAAGCCCTTCCGTCTTGCTTACATCGCAATAATCGTTTCGAGGTAGTTTTTAGAAAAAATTCCCTTTAAAAAAAAAATGGCCTGTTCCGCTGAAAGTGCACGTGTCCAACTTGTGTGGAGCTGCTACGCATTTCTCGAGTCGTTCTCCTACCTCTGTTCCCTCCTCCCGTCTCTTTCACTCTCTCTCCTCCACGCTGAACGTCTATGGAATCTGGTGTAGGATAGAATAGAAGTCGAGTGTGGGTTGACATTTTTTCAAAAACCTACAAGCAAACTCCGTTGACTTCGATCCAACGTGCGCCTGGAGGCCGCGCTCCGACCTTTCAAGTTCTCCGGATTCCTTCCAAGCTCCGCTTGGACATCCAAATTCCGATGGTTCTTGTCTTCATGCACAAAAAGTTCACCGAAAAAAAGGTTTGGTAATATCAAACTGAGCTGCAGTTGCGGGTGGCGAAAGAAATGTTTAGTCGATTGAAAGAAATATTTAGTCGATTGAAATAAATATTTAGTCGATTGAAATAAATATTTAGTCGATTGAAATAAATGTTTAGTCGATTGAAAGAAATATTTAGTCGATTGAAAGAAATATTTAGTCGATTGAAAGAAATATTTAGTCGATTGAAATAAATGTTTAGTCGATTGAAAGAAATATTTAGTCGATTGAAAGAAATATTTAGTCGATTGAAAGAAATATTTAATCGATTGAAAGAAATATTTAGTCGATTGAAAGAAATATTTAATCGATTGAAAGAAATATTTAGTCGATTGAAAGAAATATTTAGTCGATTGAAAGAAATATTTAGTCGATTGAACGAATACTTAGTTGTTTGACCGAATATTTAGTTGCTTCAACGAATAGTTACTTGGATTTAATAAACATTTTGTTCAATCGACCAAATATTTCTGTCGCCACCCGCAACCGCAGCTTAGTTTGATATTACCAAACCTTTTTTTCGGTGTTGATAGTAGCTCAGGGTAAAAGTGGGGAATATGGCCCGGTCCATATATCATTGACTTACGTGTTAATTGAGGTGGGCCATATTCACCACTTTTACCCTACACTGAGAAAAACTTACATAGTAAATAGTTCCCAGGACGTCTACATTTTACATTTACGACAATGGCCAAAAATTATAGTTGTAACTATAATTATAGTTTAATCAATTAAGTATATAGGGGAGAGCGGAGCAAAATGGGGTTTTTGGGCAAAACTAAATTTTCCAATCATTTTTGGATCGGACAAGGTGGCAAAACTGGGCAGAAAAGCATGATGTATCCGATAGGGCGAATTCGGACATCCAAAAATTATTGGAAAATTACGTTTTGCCCAAAAACCCCGTTTTGCCTCGTTGCCCCATTTTGCCCCGCTCTACCCTACTATCACAAACTATCGATATAGAAGTCCCCCCTGCAAACGATTCGATATAGTAGGAAATACCATCCTTTTTCTCAGTGTATATCTACTTTGGCTCCGAGAAGAGACGCGAAAGTGGACATTTGGGCGATAATATTCGTCCGTTTTTGAGTCCGCAGCAGGGTGAGCCAACTTTTCTCACCGTCACAGCATCCCACCGGATCCTCTCGTTTAGTTTCACCCTCGTCGCCTGGTCGGCCGGCTGATGCGTTTCGCTGTTTCGTCGGCAGCGCGGCAGACGACCGGCGCCATGAGGAATCCCCACACACACTCTCGAACACGGTCGGAACCTCCGTTTCCTTCGAGACGGACTTGCGTAAGTCCAACTAATGCCAACGCCTCTTCGCAGACTCGGAAGACGCGCTTCGGGCACGACTGACCGAAGGGCATCTCGAAAATCCTCGAAGCCTTATTTTGTCCTAAGATGAGATTAATAGTAGGGAGACTGGGGCAAAATGGACCCCTTAAACAAATAACGCGGCTAGAACGCTGCCGAAAGTATAATTTATTATTTGGTATAAAAAATGATATTTTCAGAGATTTTGTAACGCGTTCGGAGAAAATTGTCTCGGGCGAAACGGGCTAGCTTCAAAATGTTTACATTTTTTTTAACGCCCGCTTGAGCTATCTTGGCTTATACATCTTGAGTTTCCCTATTTCTCTCGTGCGCCGGTATTGGCCCAGAAGAATTAATTCAATTCGAGTGCGGTTTTTGTAAGCTTTGAATATTTTAATAGCTTCTGTGGCCTGTTATTTTTATGTGTTGATACACCAATAAACGTCAATGTCGCATTCTCTGCTTCTGACATTGCCCACTAAAGGTTTTGATTTTTTTTTTCCTAGTCTTAACAACGAGACAGTCAGACATGCCTAATAATAAAGCCATACAATAATTTTTTAGGTACCCCGTTTTTCCTCCCTTCTCTGTGTTGTAAATTCTCCGCTTCTGTCATGACCACGAAAAGTTTGAATTTTTTTTTCTTTCCAGGTTTTTGTTTCTTTCAAAATTATTTCGCCCCTGTCTCCGAGCGGTCCCTTGCCGATCGCTGCGGTCATCGGACGATCGTGCCTGAGACCCCAACATATTTCCCTCCGTCTTCCGTTTGCTCTCACGAAAATTTCTAAATTTCCTCTACCTGTTTTCGTCGAACAGTGGGATGTGCGGATTCTGATGTACAGCTTAGCCGCTACCGTCGATATTATTATTTAATTTTATTTAATTTTATTTAATTTTATTTAATTTTATTTAATTTTATTTAATTTTTATTCACTTTGACGGGACGAACCCTTTTTACAATAGAAGTAGTAACAGTAAATACATTGTGGATGTGATTGCATAAGTATGATATGTAACAAGTAATAATTAGTTAATTAATTAACACGCTCTCGCTGTTATTTTTTATAACTGCTCGTAGCAGAAATTTCAATTTACTAAAACTAGGGAAAAGCCACGCTAAAATTGTAGCTAAGGATCAGCTTCAATTTTGAGTTGAAAAATTGATGTTACAAAATTTCTAGACAGGTATAGTCTGCAGGTTGCAGACGCGTTGGAAAAGGACTCGTCTCACCTGGAGATACACCCGAAGCAAGAACACTGTAGTCTCTGACACGGACCCCGACGGGTCGGCAGACACTCGGCGCCACGAGGAAACCCCTGGTGCATCGGAGCGTGCGAAAGGGCCGGGACAGGAGCGCTGCACTTCTCGGCGGCGTGTATCTCATTACCATAGCGCTAACGCTTTTCCACCGAGAGTGAGAGTCCATTCATTTTAATTCATGTGTTGCAGTCGTTCCACGCGACCCTCTGCACAATCGGTATCGCATAGTCGGTTTAACCGTTCCCACTTGTTTTCCACCTCGCGGCAACAAACGCCCGGATTGCCAACCGTAGCACAGGCTGAGAAGGACAATTGCTTGCCACCAAGCTTTGCTGTTTCCTTCCCAGCAATATTGAAACGATAGTTTCTGGCACGAGATTGCAGCATATTGGTACCAAAAATCTAACAACGGTTGCTCTAAGCTGATTTGAAAGAGATTAAAATTCGTCACCAGAAGCTGACATCTGATTACACATTTCCTCAATTAGCGTTATTGCTAACCAGAGCTGGGTGCTATTTTAAAGACTTGATGTATTTCAGGTATTTTAAATACACCCGGAAAAATAATTTATTTTACGGCCACTGTTTATTTGGTTTAAGTAAAATATTTATTTGATTTAAATAAATTTTTATTTAAATTAAGTAAATAGTTACTTAAATGAAATAAACATTTATTTAATAATAATAACAATATTTATTGTGGCTGCTCAAATGAATACATTGCTTTTTTTAATCATTAAAATTCATTTATTTAAATCAAATAAATATTTTACTTAAAACAAATAAACGATGGCCGTCACATAAATTATTTTTCTGGGTGTTTATTTATAAATGAGTATATTAAATTTAATGTACAAATGTACTGTAAAAAAAATTGATAAAAAAGTGGTATTTTTTATAAAAGTTCTTTAATAATACTGAAAGTATTTAAAAATTACTTAAAAAGTACTGCAATTTTACATAATATTTGTACATTAAATTTAACATAGTGGTTTATGCATAAAAGCTTCCAATACCGGTACATTAAATTAAATATTTTTTTGTACAGTGCATTTGCTGTCGGGTTGTTGACAAAATGCAATCGGGTCCTACGTGTGAACAAGCCGGTTCGACAAGCGTGATCCCTCGGATTACCTGCGAGAAATTCCCGCGCTCGCACGGACGAATCTGCTCGACGGCGAGCGGTCCGAGTCCGAGTCTTGCGCAACGAGCAGGACGCACGGGAGTGTCTCGACGCGAAGGCTCGCCATTCTGAAAGCCGAAGATAATTGAAAAATTGCCGTCGTTCATCGTCAAGATATAAATTGATAAATTAATTCTGCAATGTTCCGATGCCGATGGACACAGTCGGGATAATCATCGGCAGTTTCCGCGTACACGAAGCGCGCTCGTCAACGGCCAACGTCGATTATTATCGAAGCCCGTTAATCGAACGGCGGGACAGAGGCGTCGAAACGCGATAAACCGAGGAACGAAAGGAAAAGCGATGTGAACGGAGCTTAAGTCCCTCTCCTTCGCGAGTAAAGATCTATTCGTGAGTCCCGGGAGAAGCGAGAATAGCCTCTCGACACGGCCGAGAATCGAGAGGGCTTCCCCAATCCCCAGGACGGACGCTCGGTGGGTTTCTCTCGCTCTGCTCGTAGCTCTGGCGCTGTCGCACAGTGGTCTCTCAAAGACGAAAACGAGGGAGAATCCGCCGGCACTGCGGTCCGCGGTCGCCTCGTCGTTCACCTCCTCCTTCACGCCGCAGCCTCGTCTCGGCCTACCTACGACCTTCCTTCGAACGTGAAGCAGCTTCTGGCTCTCTGGCTGGACCGTGCAGAGTACCACAGGCTATTTCCGACTCTTCTCGACGCTCCGCGGGAGATGACGAGGCATGTATATGCCCGGCGTATGTATCGCGCGCATGCCGAAGGCTGTTGTCGAGACGAGACGGACGTCTCCTTGCAAACGTAATTCACTATTGAAGCGGGTATGATATTTTTTTATTGAGATTTTTTTTTGGTCTTTTTTTTCCTTTTGTGATTAGCGTATGGGAGTGATTTAGGATTGAAATGTACTCTGATATGCCGTTTGGGATTTAGGATTTACGAAATATGCTTCCATGGGCTATAGAAAATATAATCTCTGGAATATAGCGTATGGGAGTGATTTAGAATCGAAATCCAGTCTGATGTGCTGTTTGGGAATTAGTATTTTCGAAATTCACTTCTATATGCTATGAAATACGAAATCTTAGGAATATAGCGTATGGGAGTGATTTTGAATTGAAATTCACTTCTATATGCTATGAAATACGAAATCTCAAGAATATAGCACATGGGAGTGATTTTGAATCGAAATCCACTTCTATATGCTATGAAATCCGAAATCTCAAGAATATAGCGTATGGGAGTGATTTTGAATCGAAATCCACTTCTATATGCTATGAAATCCGAAATCTCACGAATATAGCATATGGGAGTGATTTTGAATCGAAATCCACTTCTATATGCTATGAAATCCGACATGTCAAGAATATAGCGTATGCGAGTGATTTAGGATTCACGAAATCCACTTCTATATGCGATAGAAACCATAATCTCTAGAATATAGCATATGGGAGTGATTTGGGATCGAAATCCACATTGATATGCTATAGAAACTACAATCTCTAGAATATAGCATATGGGAGTGATTTAGGATCGAAATTCAGATTGATATGCTATAGAAACTACAATCTCTAGAATATAGCATATGGGAGTGCTTTAGGATCGAAATCCACTTCTATATGCTATGAAATTCGAAATCTCAAGAACATAGCGTATGGGATTGATTTGAATCGAAATTCACTTCGATATGCTACGATATCCGAAATCTCAAGATAGCGTATGGGAGTGATTTTGAATCGAAATCCACTTCTATATGCTATGAAATCCGAAATGTCAAGAATATAGCATATGGGAGTGATTTTGAATCGAAATCCACTTCTATATGCTATGAAATCCGACATGTCAAGAATATAGCGTATGCGAGTGATTTAGGATTCACGAAATCCACTTCTATATGCGATAGAAACCATAATCTCTAGAATATAGCATATGGGAGTGATTTGAGATCGAAATCCACATTGATATGCTATAGAAACTACAATCTCTAGAATATAGCATATGGGAGTGATTTAGGATCGAAATTCAGATTGATATGCTATAGAAACTACAATCTCTAGAATATAGCATATGGGAGTGCTTTAGGATCGAAATCCACTTCTATATGCTATGAAATTCGAAATCTCAAGAACATAGCGTATGGGATTGATTTGAATCGAAATTCACTTCGATATGCTACGATATCCGAAATCTCAAGATAGCGTATGGGAGTGATTTTGAATCGAAATCCACTTCTATATGCTATGAAATCCGAAATGTCAAGAATATAGCGTATGCGAGTGATCTTGAATCGAAATCCACTTCTATATGCTATGAAAGCCGAAATCTCAAGAATATAGCGTATGGGATTGATTGTGAATCGAAATCCACTTCTATATGCTATGAAATCCGAAATCTCACGAATATAGCATATGGGAGTGATTCAGGATCGAAATGCACTCTGATATGCTGTTTAAGATTTAAGATTTACGAAAACCTCTTCTATATGCTACGTAAACCGAAATCTGGAGAATACAGCATATGGGACTAGCGGATGCCTCGTGGATGTTCGACAGTTCGAGTACGCGGCTGTCCGTTCGGTGCGTCATTTCGTTTTCGAGAATTGAAGTACATGGCAGAAAAGTTACATAGCCATGTGTGTACACCACGATTGTAGAGCAATCATTGGAAGCTCGGGTTCCTCGTCGCGTTTAGCTGCGTATGCTCTATTTCCGACTATTCTTAACGAGCCGCGATGACGAGAGAGTTTAGTGCGCGAGCGAGAAATGGGATGTCAGTCGTGGCATAGACGAGGTGCCACCTTTGTGTCCGTAATTCGTAATTGCATCTCTCGCGGTGCTCGCCTCGGGCTGCCCGATGTTTTGTCACTGACTCGAAGCTCCGCGCGACCTGGAAACGAGCCATAATAACACGCGAAAGGCGGGACAACGTTTTAAAAAAAGTCTATTTGCAACGACAGATCGCAAATGCATGAGCATTGAAATTAAAAAAAATATCAACAGACCCTCGATCGTATAGGGGAGCCCGGGGCAAAATGGCACAGTCAGGGCAAAGCTCAGTTTTCCAATAATTTTTCGATGCTCCATTTTGCCCCAACGATACATGCGGATTTTCAAAGCCGTTTTACCCCACACTGAGAAAAAGAATATCATTTTCTACTATACCAATAGTTCCCAGGGGGAACGTCTATATAGATAGTTTTTGACAATATATATGCATTAAATTATTATTATTAAATTAAATATTGTTAATTACTATTAATAATTATTTTTAATTAATATTATTAAATTAAATTATTATTATTGGTTAAATTATAATTATTGTTGCAACCACGATTTTTTGTCACTGTCATAACTATAAAATGTAAACGTTCCCCCTGGGAACTATTTTTTATGGTATAAAGTCAGTATTGTTGCTTTTACTAGGTCAATTTTTCTCAGAGCACCTTTCACAATCGCCACCATCCAAAAGTTATTGGAAAATTGCGTTTTGTCTCATTATCCCATATTGCCCCGCTGTGCCATTTTGCACCGCTCTCCCCTACGAATGTAAATCCCGTTGAGGAAACATAATCCAGATCGACATCGACGCGCAGGTGAACGAGGAGCAATTTTCGAGTTGCCTCGCGCGATGTGCGAACGTCATACGTTATAATTATCTCGTGCGTGTCAGACCAGAATGACTGTTGTGACTGCCCGCCTAGGAGGCGAACAATCATTCATAAGCGGAATATTTCGAGCGCAGCCTCGTAGGATATTCCGCGATATCGGCGTTCGATTCCGTTGAAACCGTACGAGAACTCTCGCTTTTACCTTCGTTCTCGGTAAAATCAAATTACGCATAGGCGGTGCGTGTTGCAGCGTACTAAATAACACCACTAACGCGCGGCCCGTAGCGGCGGGGTTCGTCGTGTGTGTGCGGTCGAGGCAGGGGGAACACGGACGCGTACGTGAATCATCAGGAACGTTGGGCCGATGACGATAACGTTGGAGCACGCGGCTCGGCCTCCGGAGTTTCCAAGCCGGAACGCCCGCGCTAAAGTCCAGAAAGAGAAAAGTGAGAAATTAAATAAGAAGTACCGGTCGAGCTATATTTATTAAATTCGACATCTATACCTAATTTTTCTGTATATATATAGATATATATATATCTCTATAATATAAAAATATTTCGCCTTGGAATAATAAGGGCCTAAGTCCATATAGCTTAAAGGGACTTGGAATAATAAGGGCTTAAGTCCATTTAGCATAAGGGGATTCGGAATAATAAGGGCTAAAGTCTTTTTTTTATATGTATATATCCCTCTATCATATAAAAAGATTTCGCTGCCGTGTCAAAAATCAAGAGGGGGGGTAAAGACTTAGAACAATAAGGGCTTAAGTCGATCCTTAAAAGCCCTTGGAATAATAAGGGCTGAAGTCCATTTAGCATAAGGGTATTTGGAAGAATAAGGGGGGGGGGGGTAAAAGACATATATATATGTATACGAATTTGTTCTGGGGTGTGTGCGGCATTGAGTGAAGGAGTGTTGGATCTCGTCCGCGAAGGATGCGTGTGCGGCACGCGCACGTACGCAGTCTCGGAGACACACATATGGGCGCGTTACTGGTCGTCGTCGTCGTCGTCGTCGTCTCGCATGGTGGGGTTCCTGGCGTCAGTCTGTCGGGCCTCCCTGAGCCCTCTTTTCCCTCCTGCCGCCGAGCGACTTGGCAATCGAGTCTCTCTCGCTCTCGTTCGTCTCGCTCGTCACTCAGCATCGCGCGCACTCCTGCCGAAAGGTCGGAAAATAAGCGTTTAACATACCACCGAACGCACACGTACCACACCGGGCTGTATCAATGCCAACGTATTTATCGTGTTTTCATGGCACTGGTGTTTAACCGTAAGTTGTAAATATTCGCGTCGAGACAGACGGCGATGCACCGCGGTATGCACCGTGCGGCGCAAGGGGGATGATAAAGTGCATCGATGCAACGACGCGAACCGATCGCCGGTTCCTCCTAAGGAACAATTTCTCTATCTCCGTAGCGAGACACGCGACCAGAAAAAAGATTCGTTAAGGGGAAGTGAAACAGCTGTGCGTGCGAGAGAAACAGTTGCAATTTTCAAATTAACTTTATTCAATGGTGCAAATTTTTTTGAGAAAAAAGCGAATTCGGGTCGGATGCGAAATTACCGTGCGGATCCGGCTGGAATTTGCTTTTTTCTCGAGAAAATTAACACCCTTGAGAAAAGTTCATTCCGGTTTTCATTACGGACAGCGATATTTCACTTTCTCTTAAAATCAAATAAATTTCGATCTTCGAATGAGGTTTAGTAAGAAGAAAGGGTTATTTGCCTTAACAAAATCCTTATTAGATTCAAATAAAGTAGATTCGAATGAAGGATCTGCACGCTTGTTTAATAATAAAACATTGCTCGTTGATGCTTCGTTGACAGAAAAAGTGACTTGTCCAAATAAAAAAGTATTTCTGCATAATTCATTTATCACATTACTCCCATACGACCGAAAGTAGCATAAATATTATATTGTAGACATAAATATCTGTTTATTAGATCCGAATAAACATTATTGAGTAATAAGAATAATACTATCTAACAAATATATACATTTGTATATAATAAAGTATATATTGTGTTATGTTATACTGCAATCTTTGGTACGCAATTCTCTCATATGTACGATCTGTTTATATTGGGCGATCTGTACAATGCGATGTAAACACAGAAAAAAAATTATTTGACGGCCACCGTTTAAGTAAAATATTTATTTGATTTGAATAAATATTTATCGAAATCAAATAAATATTTTACTTAAACCAAATAAACGGTTGCCGTCAAATAAATCATTTTTCTGGGTGTATGTCTCTCACACGGTTATTTGGGCGATGGGTATCCAACTAGCCTGTGTAATTGGGCCCGGCCCGTTATTAAAATAAATAAATAAATAAATAAATAAATAAATAAATAAATAAATAAATAAATAAATAAATAAATAAATAAATAAATAAATAAATAAATAAATAAATAAATAAATAAATAAATAAATAAATAAATAAACGCTCTATTAGGTGAGGTAGCAAAAAAAAAAAAAAATTCTTCGTCCTTAAGAAATTTTCTTTGATTGGAATAAACATTTTTGTGCATGCAGACACACACAAAACCGGAGTATGATTCGGTCGTGGATCTCCAAGAAATCATCAGCGTTTATTAGTTTCCAACACACTCTTACCGATCTTTGGAACTGTCATCACAGTCAATAACGCGAACCGATCGCCGATTCCTCCTAGCGAGGCACAGAAGCCCACAAAACCGGAGTACGCCTCGATCGCTGAGCTCCAAAAAAATCATGCTCGTTTATTAGTTCCCAAGGCACTCGCAACGATGTTTGGAAATGTCACCGCAGTGGGTCCGGTCGGTGGGAATGCGGACTTTGACTCCCCGTTTTCAAATCAACAACCTCAGAAGTCCTCGGAGGTATCGGCGAAGCAACCCACCTTCGCAGTCAAGGACGTTCGAAGCGCTTTGAAACTTTTTAAACGGCGATGAGAGACCGGTTCACAATTTTGTTGTTGTTTTTTTTTTCTTCCCGATGCATCGGAGTGCCGCGTTGTAAATTTTTCGAACAAGATCCTGCCAAAGACCAACTCATGCGAGGTTCCGTCGGGTCGGATGAGTCGAGGGCCGGGCATTGTTTAATTAATTATTGGCACCGTCGATGGATTAGCATTGCCAATTAGAGCATGGTCCGCGGAGCGTGCATCGCGAGCGACGCTAGTACCGTTCCATGGACAAGCGTGTACATTGCCATACAGCGGCTATGCTTTATCGTACGTGCTGCATAGCTCGCGAACGGGTTTTCGAGGAGCGAGTGCCCGGATATTCTCGACACGAGACCATATTCGCCGATTTACCGGCCCACGCAGATCGATTTTCTCCGCGGGCGAATAATTGGGTTACGTAGAAGGCTGATACATGCGTTCTCGGTTGTTCCCTCTTCGTCATTAGCATGTGTAGCGCGAGCTACCGAGAGCTGGAACGCGGCATTTTTGTTAACTCCCGACTGCCCGCTAGGGCAAAAAGACGGGAGTTATGCGTTTCACTGAGGCCCCCCGATTTTGCTGTTTTCGTTGTCTCCAGTGTTTGTCGGAACGGCGCAATGTCTCTTGACAGAATTTGGCACACTAGTTCTGTGTATGTGGAAGTGTGTTCGTAGCAAAGGAATAGGAAAATAAATGTGAAATGGCAGAGATAATTAACTTCGAAAAAACGGGCCAAAACCTTATTCAGATATATTGACAGGCGCCCGCCATTATCTACAATTGCCTTTGCGATTATTTGTCGTCTGCTATAAAAATGCTGCAGCTGTGTGCTTTTCTACAGTGCATTGAATTCATTCAACGTGTAGTAACCTCGAATACGTGTCGAGCTGCGTCTATGCTAATTTGTTATATATATTATATATATATATATATATATATATATACATATATATAAATATATATAAGTTGTTTATTCGTGCTTTTAAAAATTATTATCAGTTTTTATTTATTTATTTTTCGATTTAGAGTAGAGTCGTGGTTAACCCTTTATAAGTCAGACCTCTATCCCCACTCTTAGGGGTTGCCTTAGCAACGCGTCGCCCCCACTCTGCGTCCGTTGGTCCCGATTCGCACGCACTGAAAAAAAAATTCGCTTGCGGGCTGTCGAGGAAAAAAATGTTTGGTTCAATTCTACATTGAATTCTTGCAATTTCATATGATATCGAAACAACGACAGCAAAACCGTCAAGGTGACATTTTGTCGTTTCAATCCGGTGTGAAATTGTACGAATTCAAAGTAGAATTGAAACAAGGTTTTTACTTCTTTGGCAGCCCGCAAGCAAATTTTACTTGATTCAATGATTTTTTTTTCAGTGCGGTTTTGGGCATTATGACTTATAAAGGGTTAAGCGGGGTTAGATTAAGGTGATACTTGTGAATAGTGTTCACTTCGCTTAAGTTCCAGAGAAATGAGAGGGAATTGCAATCACTTTTGGATGGTATAAAAATGTGAAAAAAATCTTCAACAAACTGTCCGGAAACTTAACTTTTTTTTGTGAAAATTATTCGTTCATTTTTCGGAGCATGTATGAATTTTTTCAAGCGGATTAACCGTGCGTCTTCCCAGGTTTTTCTTTATGCGCGTGGCAAACCAAAGTCACTGAGTACTTAAAAAAAATACTAGCTTACGTACTATTAATGAAATAAATATCCAAAGCTTTACATTTTAGTGCACACTATTTAACAATTATGCAAGTTGTACCAAATGTAATTGTAACCAGTCAAAATAAAGTTGTATTAGTAGCCATTATTGACTTACAGTAGAACTTCGCTTATCCGACCTTCGATTAACCGCTAAAACTTGTACAAGTTTGCTTTATATTGCGAGCTGCAAATACAACAGTTCTGATTTTAGAGCCAATGGTTCAAAGGGATTTGTGTTTATATGAAGTTAATGTTAATTAACGAAATTATAATGATATTATATACTTTCGCTGTCTAGTATTTAGCGAACTTTGATTTCTCCACAAGCCTTGAATTTGCAGAGATAGATGTTGTAAAAAAGCTATTTTGTTATATTTTCGCATCTTGTCGACGTCGTTATTAACTACGTATAAGGTTTACTATAAGGCTATCATTATTATAGCAATTTTGTAATAGGTTGTAAGAACCTGAAAAAAAATAAACTACTACACTACTTTCGCTGTCTAGGTCGGATTAACCGGGATTTCGACAATCCGCGGACTCTTCGGGCCCGAGCATCCCGTTTAATCGGGGTTCTACTGTATCTTTCTCTACCCCACATTCGCGCCGTGTGAATACAATTCGGACTCTCCCCTCGACACTCTCGCTGACAATAGCTAATCGTAATACGCAATCCGCCCGAACTCGAAAACATATCGACGGTATGGTCGAAAATTGGCGGCCACGCCTACCGCCAATCGTAACAACGCGTATCGGCGATATTGGCGAGGCGTAGGTGTTTCGCGAAGAGAGCTTGCTCCATCGCGCCAAGAGAGTGCACATTTTCCGTATGAATAAATTTAATAGCGAGGGTGGTACGTCGACCCCGCGGTACGTTGACCTACCGTCATTATGCGTGTATAGTGTACAGTAGGTGTCGAGGCGCACGTGAATCGCTTATAGTATACGAGCCGGGCCTTCTGCGTTAGCCGTAAAAGGGTTCGCGCTAACGTGCGTGCCTGCGTGCGAGCGGCGCCCTTTTGCGCGATCGTTCAACGCGAATACGGGCCAGCATACACTCTCTCCTCTCTGCACAGATTACTATTTATAGTAGCGCTAAACTATACTGCGCGTTAATCGGTTGTCAGTTATTGGTATTGTAAACGTAACCACAATAAACTCGTCAATGTAAACCTATCCACAAAATACTCGACAATACTCAAAATACAAAATGCTGTATGTGTTTAAAATACAAAATACTGTATGTATTTAAAATACAAAATACTGTATGTATTTAAAATACAAAATACTGTATGTATTTAAAATACAAAACACTGTATGTATTTAAAATACAAAACACTGTATGTATTTAAAATACAAAATACTGTATGTATTTAAAATACAAAATACTGTATATATTTAAAATACAAAATACTTTTTGTACTTAAAATTCATTTATAAGTACTTCTTGAAGTAACTCTTAAAAATCCATCCCGTCCGGCCTAACCGTACAGCCCTAATATGGAGAAGACTCAAGAGTATTTAGTATTTTGTACTTAAAGGGCCCAGAGAGTACTTAAAATACCAGAAAAGTATTTGCGTATTTAAAATACCTGAAATACATCAAGCATTTAAAATATCGCGCAGCTCCGGAAAGGATAATGCACGTGCGAACGCGACTCAAAATATCTGACGTAAATACTAATAAAATGTTCACGCAGTGCCATCCAATGCATTGAACGTCGAGTTTCGTATGGAGGATTTTTAAAATGTATTTCATTGTCTCGCCTGGTCGGCGTTAGGCATTGACACTCCGCTTGCTCCCCTCTTTAATTTCGCGCCTTATTTTCCTTCTATCGCCTCGTGACACGCATGGAGGTGCAATTATTGCGTGCCAATTCGAGGGGAAGATTCTTCCCGTCGAGCGGCTTGTTTTTCAAACGATTTTCATCAGTCATCAGCTCCGACCACTCGACGACTCGTTACAAATACACCCAACCACGTGCACTTCCTCCTCCGAAGTCTTCGCGATTTCTCGATCCGTTTGCATTTATCGGACACAACCGTTGATCGGCTAGAGGGATCGATGCATGAATAAACCGCAATCTCGAACGTACGTTGAATAAGCCATGACCCGAGCAATTATTACAAATAATTTATTACGAGTAAAACACGCTACTTATGTACAGTTAACGCCGCACATGCGCATTAAACTTAATACAATGTCAAGACGTTGCACAATCTAACTCCATTGTGATATAGCCCGAGCCAACTCCATGGTTATCGTCGTACAAACGACGTTCGAGCATGCATAATACATAGAAAAATATGACTGGAATCAACAGGTGAACGTAGCGTGATTCGTCGATGTTAGTCTTTTACTGTTCTATACCATTAAGTGGGTACGTCGACAGTGAGGTGTACGAGTTACCGGCACGCTATATCGCTACTTTAACAAAGCGTAAACGCGACTGATCGACCCCTCATGCCCTACCGTAACCGCACCTTTCACGGAACCATCGTAAGGGCTATAATTATTGTGCAAGACGATTGGCATATAGCTCTCCTAGCACCGTGCGCGCGCTTCGCTCTCTGAGTTTCGAACCTTGGATGTTATAAGATAAAGTGTGGTATAAAGATCTTTAATCACATTTTTGCGATCGAGCGGCTTTTGATACCCGAAATTATTTATTTCCTACCGATAATCGACACGGAACAACCCTAAGGGCTAATTGTTATACAAGACGATTCGTAGTGGAGAGCGGGGCAAAATGGGGCAACGGGGCAAAACGGGGTTTTTGGGCAAAACTAAATTTTCCAATCATTTTTAGATCGGACAAGGTGGCAAAACTGGGCAGAAAAGCCTGATGTATCCGATAGGGCGAATTCGGGCATCCAAAAATTATTGGAAAATGACGTTTTGCCCAAAAACCCCGTTTTGCCCCGTTGCCCCACTTTGCTCCGCTCTACCCTATATAGATGTCGATTTTGTTTATTAATTCTCAGTAATTATTATTTAGTATTACGTTATCAGCATTGTAATTCGTTCGATTAGGATTCTGTTTAAGACGTACGTGTTTTTTCTGTACGGCCTCTGAATGTGGTTTCGTGTATTTTGGTGTCGGCTCTCAAGGGACGTAGTCCTAGATCCTCAGGTTCAATAAATAATAATAATAACAATTATTATTATTATTATTATACAAGACGATTCGTATATAGCTGTCCTAGCACCGAGCGCGCGCTTCGATCTCTTACCTTCGAACCTTGGATGTTATAAGATAAAGTGCGGTATAAACATTTTTAATGACATTTGTGCGATCGACCCATTTTCGATACCCCAAACTATTGATTTCCTATCGTAAGGGCTATAATTATTATATGGGACGGTTCGTATATCGACGTATTCGTATTCGTTGATTTCCTATCGATAATAGACAGAAACGACAATTTATTTTTATTTAAAAAATATTTAATTGGGTGCCATCATTGTTTCCAAGTTGCGGATTTCCGCACAAAAATCTCGCCCAAAAATTGTTACAAATTCGGTTATAATTTCGCTCGATCTCTGATGTTGAAAGTCCCGACTTATACATTGTGCAACAAAAAGGGCTCATCAACTCGGCGCATGCGCTCGCGAGCGCAAACGATCAATCGCGAGGGATTCTTTCCGTTGTACCTCGAACGAAAACATAAATTATCCACCAATTCACACCGGCCCGCGAATTATCCTCCCTTCCTTCGTAATCTCGCGAGCTCGTAATTGCAGAACAAAAGTCTCGTGTGCCGTTTGAGGCAAAAGAAAAAAAAAAAAATTCTCAACGAAAAAAACGAGAATTGCGAGATACGCTGCACGCGGCGGTTAGTCCGATGCGCGCATCTCTTTCCCTCGCGTGAGTCTAATAGTTCCACCTCTCCGCCTCCTTCTTTCTTCGTCCCTTTTTTCCTTAATTCGCGCGCAGCGCTGCAGCGAAGTCGTGTGGGTGCCCATCTGGTCCCCGGGACGAACTTTTCCTGGAAGCGACATAACAGTAGCTCGTGGCCATCGTCTAATTGTACCTGGAATCGCTCAAACATCTCTAAAAGTCGCGCTCTCTCATTTATTTTATTTCCCTTTGTTTTTCTACTTTTCCTCTCTCCAAACTCGATCCGCTTGTTCGGAAGTTTAAAGAAGTTCGTCCCTTTTTTTTACTTCGTCCTAGATATTCCCAGTCACTTTACTAGAGTGGTCCTTAAATTTTTAATTTCTTAATTTTCTGGACGCCACCTCGTATTATCGAGAGGTATAAAAGTAAAAATTCGATGCGCGAAGGGTCTCCGAAATTAATGCATTTTTAGTTATTAATGCCTAAAAGTTATAACTATTAGCTATAATTGTCGAAAACTTTGTTTTTTTAACCCTCGGTAGCGACCTCTAAAAATGCTTAGATTTCATAGGGATTTCGCAGAGTTTTTTCTTATTTGTTATACTTTGGAAGTGCAGGCTAACTCCAAGCAAATCTCGAATATTTCATTTTGACTTTAAATTTAGAAGTTACGAATTTTTTAATTTTTTAAATAGCCGGTAGCGACCTCTAAAAATGCATTAATTTCGGGCACTCTTCGCACATAGCGTTTTTATTTTATACCTCACGATTTGAAGAATTTTCAAAATTCTAAGAAAGAATTGACAAAATTGAAGAATTTTCAATTTAAGGACCACCCTACATCCTACTCGGTGACACTTCCGTTGAAAAAGGACACACGCGATTACAAAAAATTTAATTCGGCATAAATTTAGCTTCTGTCGATTTTTGGGCGAGGTTTTGGTGCGGAAATGTGCAACTTGGAAACAATGATGGTAGCCAATTAAATATGTTGAAAATAAAAATACATTTTTTTCCATCCATTTTTTTCGAGCTTTACATCGTATTTTTATTTTATACCTCACGATGTGCAGAATTTTCAAAATTCTAAGAAAATTGACAAAATTGAAGAATTTTCAATTTAAGGACCACCCTACATCCTACTCGGTGACCCTTTCGTTGAAAAAGGACACACGCTATTACAAAAATTTTAATTCCGGATAAATTTCGCTTCTGTCATCGACTATTACCATGTGAACATATGTGGAAGAAAACTATGATGCATGAATGAATTGCCGATAATGTTCCAAGTATGAAAGAACCTTCCGCTTACGGCTACGTATACAATGCTCTGGGAGCATACATTCTCGATATTTTCATATGTATTACCGATTATATATAATGCTGTGAGCATGAGCACTGCGCGCGCAATCGAGTACGCCCGAGTGCAGTCGCGTAGTAAGTGCATCGAAGGAAGCGCGTATGCACGCCGGCATGAATAATGTAAGCTTGCATAACTTCCCCGGTGAATTCACACGAGCCTCTGCGATGGCTCGAACCGCGTAGGCATGTATGTATGCGAGGTGCAATTGACGGTGTTATTTCTTATCGCGCGATCTTGATACAAAGCCGTTTGTAATATAGTCATCTACCCGTTTCCCATCCGATTCTCGTTCCAACTATGCAGTTTTATCGATTAAATTTATATACGTGCAAAAGTATGAAATGTACCGCAAAACTATAAAATGTACTGTTAATGTATAAAATCTTGTTTGCCACTGAAAAAAAAATATCGATGACTCAAGTAAAATTTTCTCGCGGGTTACCAAAGAATAAAATTGTTATTTCAGTTCTACTTTAAATCCTTATAATTCCATACGGTATTGAAACTATAAAGCGTAACCTTGACAGTCTTGCCGTCGTTGTTTCAATATCATATGAAATTGTAAGAATTGAAATAAAAAAAATTCTTTTGCAGTCTGCAAGCGATTCATTTTTCCGTGCATTTTTTTCGAGCTGTACTTTAAGCTTCTTGTTAAGGCCTCGCAACGCCGTCTCAGGAGCTCATCGAAGCCTGATGTCGAAAAGTCGTTTGTAATACAGTCATTTACACGATTCCCATCCGATTCTTGTTTCAGCTATGCAATTTTTATGTGCGTGCAAAAATATAAAATGTACTGCAAAGCTTAAAATGTACCGCAAAGTTCAAAATGTACTATAAAAGTATAAAATCTTATTTGTCAGCATAGTCACACTGAAAAAAAAAAAAAATAGACCACTCAAGTAAAATCCGTTTGCAGGCTGCCAAAGAATAGCCAAAGAAAGTAGAAATGTTATTTCAATTCCACTTTCAGTTCTTATAATTCCATACGGTATTGAAACCAAAACGTATAACCTTGACAAGTCTTGTCGTCGTTATTTCAATCTCATATGGAATTGTAACAATTGAAAGTACAATTGAAATTTTTTTATATCTGTTTTTGCAGCTCGCAAGCGATTAATTTTTCCGTGCATTTTTTTCGAGCTTTACATCAGGCTCTTGTTAATAGCTCGTAACGCCGTCTCAGGAGCTCATCGAAGCCTGACGTCGAAAAGTCGAAAAGTAAAGTCGGTAGCGTAGATGCGTGGAAAGGGTTCGTCACATAAATTCGTAGAATGGTGCGTGCGCGTGTGTGCTTGTGTACGATATCTCCGAAATACCAAAAGGAAGAAGGCGAAAGGGCGTGAGTGCCCACCGACCGGGAGAGGAGAACGAAGAGACGGTGGAAAAAAATACGGATCGTTGCCCTACGCTGGATGAGAAAACGCCTGGCTGCGCTGCCTTTGGCCTGCCTCTTCGCTTTGTCGATTTCTAAGAAAGAATCAAACATGGCGCTCGACAAAAGAAAGAAACACATCTCCGCGTTTTCGAGCTGAGTTCGGGGGGGCCTCACGGTCTTTGCTGCTGATGTAAGCTGCCGGTGCTGGGCGGTCCGGAGAGTACCGGAAAGAGACCTTGGCACACACGCCTGCGTGTCAACCCTTTTCCACCCTCGTATGTAATTTTCTTTCAATCCCATCCTCGTATGTAATTTTCTTTCAATTTTTGGCAACATCTCCACCATTCGACACTCTCGACACCTGGCAATCATTGAAATTTGGATAAAAGAGATAAAGTTTCGTCGACCTCGAGAGAAGTTTACCGAATTGTTGCACTCGCGGACGAACCAACCGTTAACTTTGGGTTGGATTTGGTTTTTTTTTTTTTAAACTACTGTAACTCAACCTGTCGATTGGTGCGCCAAACCGACTCCGATTCCGAGCTTCTGGGAGGTAGCTTTTTAGTTGATATCTCAATACCAAACATTATTTGTCGGATTGAAAGTTGGTTTGCAGTTGGAGTTTCCCGAAACAACCCAATTACCGACTTTATGTCGAGAGCACCGATAACTTTTGCCTCGGGGTTGGAAGTCGGGTTCTTTTAGGAAATTTCAACCGTAAAGCAACTTTGTATCAAATACATAAGGTAAACGGGCCAGTTTGTGACAGGGGTACCTCTAGCATAGTCGGGTCCTTCCACCATTTGATATGCAGCCAATGGGTAGCGCGCGTTCGGCGGGTCACAAATTGCGACACTTGGTCCTCCTTGTTTATCCCTATGATTTTACACGCTTAAAACGACAGAGCTGCGTAGAAGTGTCAGAAACTGGGCCCGTTACCTTATAATGGTTGGCATTACGGTTGATTTTTAAATATCCCCGAAACATCAAGCTCTTGAACGTTGGAATGAGATTTAGTTTAGTGCAATAATCGACAAGTTGGTTTTCATGTTGGTTTTCATGTTGGTTTTCATGTTGGTTTTCATGTTGGTTTTCATGTTGGTTTTCATGTTGGTTTTCATGTTGGTTTTCATGTTGGTTTTCATGTTGGTTTTCATGTTGGTTTTCATGTTGGTTTTAATGTTGGTTTTCATGTTGGTTTTCATGTTGGTTTTCATGTTGGTTTTCATGTTGGTTTTCATGTTGGTTTTCATGTTGGTTTTCATGTTGGTTTTCATGTTGGTTTTCATGTTGGTTTTCATGTTGGTTTTCATGTTGGTTTTCATGTTGGTTTTCATGTTGGTTTTCATGTTGGTTTTCATGTTGGTTTTCATGTTGGTTTTCATGTTGGTTTTCATGTTGGTTTTCATGTTGGTTTTCATGTTGGTTTTCATGTTGGTTTTCATGTTGGTTTTCATGTTGGTTTTCATGTTGGTTTTCATGTTGGTTTTCAGCTTGTTTTCAGCTTGCTTTTCAGCTTGGTCAAAACGCGAGGACGCCACTTATGAAACTAACGTAACTTCATTTGCGGGTAATAGTTGGAGCGGCCAAGTGCCGGGAAGGCGGGAGAGCAGAGTACGAAGAGAGAAGCAAACTGGGCAGCGAATGACCGATTCCGAGCGTGGAGTTCTCGGAGGATATATGCGGTTCTCGGAAAGCCAGGGCAACGTAGCTTCACGGTTCGCTTGACTTTCCGCCGAGAGGCTCTCTCGTTACGGCCTCGCAGCTTGCGACTCGATGGCAGACAGCGTCATTGCTCTCAGCGCTTTGCTCAGGATACAACGCGCACACCCGGAGTCCCCGCGAGGCAACAGGTCCTCCCCGTCGAGCACGGAAGTGCGCTCAGCTCTCGGGCTGTTCCTGGTCGTTTCACGGTAAACCAAGCGGATATAATATCGCCTACCTGTTTAGTCGTAACAATAAGGAGCGAGGCGGCATTTGAATACCACCTTCCGTATCAATTTTCATCCGTGTTAATAATACGGGGCTACGGACGCCCGAGTATTTCCCAGTAGTTACGAACGCGAGGTAACAGACCTCTCGTAACATCGCTCGCTCGCGGCACGCACGCAAATGTGCATTTAATTTCATGCGTGCTTTAGCCAGAGCGCTCCGCGAGCCACCGCAGACACGCGATAACCTTGTCTAGAATGTAGTCAAGGCTGCGCCGGAGTTAGCTGCCTCGCAAGAAACATCTCATTCTCGGTTCGACTATCAACTGTTCCGCTGCAATTGTATGACGCGATACTTTGTAAGATCTGCGAAGCGTTCAAAGAACCAGCGTAATTGCCGATCAATCTTTGGGGCCGAACTTATGTAAAATCAATTTTTTTTTTCTATCGCGATAAGATCGGCGTTGTGACGAATGTGTAGGGGACTATTTTTTAAGAGAAACGATATTAGTTAGGTTTGGCGATTGACGAACGAACGGACGATCGATACATGATCGATCGTGGCAGCGAGTCTGGACGAGACTTTCAAAACGAACAGACTTGTGAATTAACGTTTATCATTCAGTTGGCCCGCGCTTATCCGACTTTTGATTGTTAGAGCCTCCGCGTTATCCGAATAATACGAAAAACTCTGTCCGTACTCAGCAAAGTACTTGTCCAAGACGCAGCAAACGTGTACAAGTTTGCTGCGTCTTTATATTGCGAACTGGTAGAATATCGCGATGTCTCAAAAAAGGAAACAAGTCGTAAATTAGCTAATAAAGTTGACGTTTTTATGAAGTGGTGTTTTATTTTTAAAATATATATTAGTAATATATATTAGCAGTTTATATGAAGTTAATGTTAATTAACGAAATTATAATTATATTTAAACAATATCCGAATTAACTAATAAAGTCAATGTTTATATGAAGTGGGGTTATAAAAAAAAATCTATAGCAGTAGAATACGTTTGAATTGAGTATGTTATCCGTGTTATCCGAGTTTTCGCTTATGCGACGCTCTCCCCACATTAGATCGGATAAACGGGGTTCTGTATTAATAATATTCGCCCCAAAACCAAATACGGTCGTTACACCATTATCTATAACGGAGTTGTTTCAAAGTGGCGGTATGGACAGCTGAATATTTCAGTTGGGAATTTATTATGCTTTACTTCATATTCTGATCTGCAATAATATTTATAGTATTTACAGTATAGCTGACTAACTTTATTATTAGCGACCGGGTAGTCATTCAAGAGGTGACTTATTTATCTGATGCAAGAAACAACCACAGACTTCCGCGTAATCAATAAGGTCGTAGCAACGTTGTACGAGGAAGATTTGTGCCACCGAGTCCTGCGTCTCAATTAAAATCGATCGAACACACGACAAGTGATAAACATATCGAAGTCTCCGTATCTTCCCGTTGAGGTAGTGCGAGCGGTACAGTCGCGCCAAACTTGAGTTTCAGGAGAAAATTCAAACATTTCTCGAGGGGATACAAATCTGAAAAAAATCAAGAATATGGGAGGTGCTGCAAATACTGTTTTTATGTAATAATAATTCCAAAACGTTATTGACAAATTAACGCATAAAATAATTGTTCAACAAATTACCCGGCAACTTGACTATTTTTTTTTTTGCATAAAAATGATTTGTTTATTTTTCTGAATACGTATGAATTTTTTCGCGATTTTTCGCGATTTTTCTATGTTCAAGCTGTGATGAAACGTAATTTTCAAAGGTTATAAAAAATTCTGAAAAAATTCATGCGTATTCAGGAAAATAAACGAATTACTTTTTTGACGGAAAATACTCAAGTTGCCGGCACATTTACATCTCTACCACTCAGAACTCTACCAAAATCTCTACCGAAAAGTAAAAACACTCTACCAGAATCAAAATAAAATTTTACCAGGCTTAAAATAAAACTCTACCGGAATATGAGACTACTGCCTAGCCTTCTATTCCGGTAGAGTTTTATTTCAATTCGGGTACAGTGGTATTTCAATTTCGGTAGAATTTTATTTCAATACCGGTAGCGTTTTTTTTACTTTCTGGTATAGATCTTGGTAGACTTCTAACATGGTAGACTTAAAATATGATAGAGACGTTTTCTCGCAGAATTATTATCCGGTAGATTTCTGATTAGTAGAGATGTAAATGTGCCAAGTTACCGGATAATTTGTTGAATAATGATTTTAATCTTCAATATGTTACCAACAAATTGAAATTATTATTCCACAAAAACAATCTTTGCAGCGCCTGCCAGATACTTGATTTTTTTCAGATTCTTATCTCATCGAGAAGCGTTCGAAATATTCTCTGAAATTGACGTTTGGCGGGACTGTACCGCTCGGACTACCTTAATTATCATTATTGTCAAGCATTCTTAATAACTGCATTAAAAGAATCTCCTTTGATTCCCTGCCAGGGGGAACTGCCGATGACTCGGATCCATAAGTCTCGGCGTTCCGCGAAGTCGTTTGCGATCGGAAGACCCCTCCGGGAAATCGTGAATCATTTCGAGTCGATCGTGTGTGCACCGGTGCGCCGGTCGCACTTAGCAAAGCGAGATCGGCTCTTCCTGCAGGGATTTACGATCCTCTCTCGAACGGATCGGAATCAAGGTTCCGAGAAGAGAGAGCGGCAACAACCGAAATCACCCGAAGGGCCAGCACGCTCGAACGTCGATCTTCCGAGTATTATATTTTTTATTATTGTTTTTTTTTTTTTCGTTTTTCTCACGACGCGTTCATAGCAGGCGAAAGCTGCGAGCAGCTTCCTCGTTCATTCCGAACTGTGATCGGCGCACTCGTGTGTGTTCGCGACTTTCTTGTATCGTCATCGGTTTGGAACCGTTCGGTGTATAGATGAGCCGCGACGGTCATTTTTTTGTAAACGTCAATTGACCAAAAAATGACAGAAAAATGGACCAAAAAATTACAGAAAAATTGACCAAAAAATGACCGAAAAATTGACCAAAAAAATGACAGAAAAATTGAACAAAAAATTACAGAAAAATTGACCAAAAAATTACAGAAAAATTGACCAAAAAATTACAGAAAAATTGACCAAAAAATTACAGAAAAATTGACAAAAAATGAACGCCAATCGACCACCTTTTGTGATTTCAGAAAATGTTAGTTGTGCCATAACTGTCAATTTTGTTCGGGGTCGCAAATTTGGTAAACTTTTCAGCACTGTAGGTCCGGTTGGTTTCAACCGAATTTTGCGTCCTCCTTGACTTCGTAATCATTCCTATATAAAATTTTTATTAATTAATTGATCGATTAAACAATATTATAAAATGAGTGCAAAAAAGATTTTTTTTCTGTTCAATGAGATTGGGTACTTAGTTAATTTTTAAGTTAGGACCGTGTAGGTTTTCAGAGTTAATGTCGCTATTGTCGCAGCGCGGTAATTTCGGGAGGTCAATGGACGGTCGCGTGACAGTCGATTAACAAAAAAAAAAAAAAAAAAAAATAACAACCATTCGCAAAATCGGCGCCCATCCCTAGTTCGGTGCGAGCGTCGACAGGGCGCAGCCCATCTGAAAAAAGTGCATAGACGAAGGCATTAACGGCAACGACCACGTGCTCGCCGAGCCACGGCGAAATAACAAAGGAGCGACCGAAGGACGCCTGGAAAATGTTACTTTCGCGATAACTCAACGCCTATCCTTGAACATGTCACGAGCGACACCGTTTGTGCACTCACGATGTCGTCATTAGTACGACTAATTTAACGTCCACACTTCCATCCTCCCCCCTCCATTCGCCTCCTCCGCGGAATTGAGAAATTACAGTCTTTCTTCGATTGCGACAATCCGAACGAATCTCCGTATAAAAAATCCGATACTCCGATGAAGCATCAAAAATTAAAACGTACCGGGCGAACAGTTTAGATCGCCGGTTATTAATATTTCTGCAATCGGAGTAGCGATCGTTCAGCCTGATAATTGTCCTAGTTGGTCGGAATGAACGGCACTCGAGTCGATACTCCGGGTATAGCTGGGGCAGCTGATACGTCCATAGATGCATCGTCACCGCATAACTGCATACAAAATTCTTGACCGGTGCATGCAGGAAAAAGCTTCCCGTTCAGAACGGCCAGCAGTTTGAACCCACTCGTCCTTGCTGGGTTTTCTTTTTTCTTTTTTTTTAGTAGTTTACCTAATGAAAATACTGCTCGTTTCGCGTTGAGAGCTTAACTGGCAGATCTTCTGGAGCGTTGCACAATTTGTGCTAGAGTTTTAGTCGATCGGATGGAAAATGCCATGACCCGTCAGTGAGACATTGAAAGTCTCGATTGTATGCACGAAAAATAGCATTTTTGGGATTAAAATCTAAAATATTGGGTATGGAGCAAAATGAACAGTATTGGAAGCTTTTTTACATAAACCGTTTCTGAAATTTCAAACACATGTGCGTTGCAATTTTACAGTAAAATTTGTATTTTTCATGAACATTTTTGTAAATTTCAAGCAAAAGATTTGTAACTCTAACATCTGGTATTTTTATTTTACAAGCAAAGTACATTAATATTTAATTAGTATGAGTAAAGTTATCAAATTTTAAGTTCAAGTACATTAAATTTACAATTTATTTTTACACTGTACATACATTCGTGCATAGTGAGCGGTTTTGGTTTCTAAACCCATTCCAACGTAATCAAAAGCGGTTATCGAACCAAATGTTATTTCATAAGTCGCGCGCTATCTGCATAATTTCATTTTTTATAAATGTCCCAACGTAACCTGGAAATGCCCTGGAAATTGTCCTCGAATGTCCTTAAATTTCGCACAGACTTTTTTACTGGTTTTTTGCTGGCCCCGTCAAACAACAGTAAATTTTCCAACGACAATACGAATTCTCTCGTAGCGGCACGGAAAACTAATTCGCCTCGGATAATCGCCGATTTGTGTCACGATCCGATATCGGTTCGCCTATAATTGTAACCCCGAATTATCGTTCTTCGTGATAATTGCACCGGATCGGTGTCGAGAAATTAATTTAACCCGCGTCTCCCAAGACGCCGGCGCAACTCCCGATGAACCACCGATGTACGGTCTCTTGTGTTTCGTTCAGCGAATGATCGAGGTAAATTCGTCCTCGGTCGGAATACGGAGGAAGCTGGATGAAGAGAATATTTATAAATATTTTATGGCAAGCGCAAGTCGGTGGAGCCAGGAGCGAAACGTAATGAGTAATCGACTACTCGGGAGAGCCCGATTAAAATAGATTCGGCGACTCGAGGAATCCGTGCCGATCCGCGAGAGCCTCGCGAATTGGAGAGGGGCCAAAAATACGGGGCGAAATTCCGCCTCGAGTTTCTCAGGCGCGTTTTGCCGGGTTAACTTGTTTGGATAATAGATATCATCGGAAGGTGAATGTGGCATATCTATTTCGTCGCCGGTCGCCTGGAGTGAAGGATCTACCTAAACACGGGAAGGATAAGGCAGCGAGAGAGTCGGTACAGGGCGGGGTGGGGGGGGGGGGGGGGGGGGGTAACGAGTGGGCGAGAGAGTCGTTCATTCATTTAGTTCGGAGGCCACCACACACGGCACTTTGTCCGTACGGTCTCCCACGCGTCGCCGACCACGCGCTGCCGAGGGAATTCAACCGACAGACACACGCGGCTCGCGTACGTACATTCGGACGCACACATTAAATATGATGAATTCTCGGAAGAGGGTACCAGCGGTGAACCAAGTATTTCCCGGTACGCGGAATCCCCATAGATGCCCGCGGCTCTTTCGAGGAAAGAGATACATCGCCGTTGCCTACTCAACGATAGTCAACACAGCTCTCTTCGTGTACGAGTATCAACGGTTGCGCAGTCGACGATTCGCAAGTAACCAGAATTAGTGGCGTGAATCGTGGGTGGAATGCCAATTCGATCCTCCTACGCGTGCGTGTGTGATGTTTTTCTGAGAGGATGAGAGTAAAGCCGAATGGTCTATGGTAACGATTCATTTGTACATCCATTGTGCCTTGATGATTAAATCAAGCCCACCTTATGGACCCGATACCTCTCCTTTCGTAGACCAATTTGGCTAAAAGAGAGGAATACCGCAGCCCCGCGGCGCCTTCAATCCTACACCGTTCCATCGTACACTCGTTCAATCGTACACCCCTTCAATCGTACACCCCTTCAATCGTACACCCTTCAATCGTACACTCCTTCAATCGTACACCCCTTCAATCGTACACCCCTTCAATCGTACACCCCTACAATCGTACACCCCTTCAATCGTACACCCCTTCAATCGTACACCCCTTCAATCGTACACCCCTTCAATCGTACACCCCTTCAATCGTACACCCCTTCAATCGTACACCCCTTCAATCGTACACCCCTTCAATCGTACACCCCTTCAATCGTACACCCCTTCAATCGTACACCCCTTCAATCGTACACCCCTTCAATCGTACACCCCTTCAATCGTACACCCCTTCAATCGTACACCCCTTCAATCGTACACCCCTTCAATCGTACACCCCTTCAATCGTACACCCCTTCAATCGTACACCCCTTCAATCGTACACCCCTTCAATCGTACACCCCTTCAATCGTACACCCCTTCAATCGTACACCCCTTCAATCGTACACCCCTTCAATCGTACACCCCTTCAATCGTACACCCCTTCAATCGTACACCCCTTCAATCGTACACCCCTTCAATCGTACACCCCTTCAATCGTACACCCCTTCAATCGTACACCCCTTCAATCGTACACCCCTTCAATCGTACACCCCTTCAATCGTACACCCCTTCAATCGTACACCCCTTCAATCGTACACCCCTTCAATCGTACACCCCTTCAATCGTACACCCCTTCAATCGTACACCCCTTCAATCGTACACCCCTTCAATCGTACACCCCTTCAATCGTACACCCCTTCAATCGTACACCCCTTCAATCGTACACCCCTTCAATCGTACACCCCTTCAATCGTACACCCCTTCAATCGTACACCCCTTCAATCGTACACCCCTTCAATCGTACACCCCTTCAATCGTACACCCCTTCAATCGTACACTCCTTCAATCGTACACCCCTTCAATCGTACACTCCTTCAATCGTACACTCCTTCAATCGTACACTCCTTCAATCGTACACTCCTTCAATCGTACACTCCTTCAATCGTACACTCCTTCAATCGTACACTCCTTCAATCGTACACTCCTTCAATCGTACACTCCTTCAATCGTACACTCCTTCAATCGTACACTCCTTCAATCGTACACTCCTTCAATCGTACACTCCTTCAATCGTACACTCCTTCAATCGTACACTCCTTCAATCGTACACTCCTTCAATCGTACACTCCTTCAATCGTACACTCCTTCAATCGTACACTCCTTCAATCGTACACTCCTTCAATCGTACACTCCTTCAATCGTACACTCCTTCAATCGTACACTCCTTCAATCGTACACTCCTTCAATCGTACACTCCTTCAATCGTACACTCCTTCAATCGTACACTCCTTCAATCGTACACTCCTTCAATCGTACACTCCTTCAATCGTACACTCCTTCAATCGTACACTCCTTCAATCGTACACTCCTTCAATCGTACACTCCTTCAATCGTACACTCCTTCAATCGTACACTCCTTCAATCGTACACTCCTTCAATCGTACACTCCTTCAATCGTACACTCCTTCAATCGTACACTCCTTCAATCGTACACTCCTTCAATCGTACACTCCTTCAATCGTACACTCCTTCAATCGTACACTCCTTCAATCGTACACTCCTTCAATCGTACACTCCTTCAATCGTACACTCCTTCAATCGTACACTCCTTCAATCGTACACTCCTTCAATCGTACACTCCTTCAATCGTACACTCCTTCAATCGTACACTCCTTCAATCGTACACTCCTTCAATCGTACACTCCTTCAATCGTAGGCAAGTGTAAGATATTTGCGGTGTACACTTGAACGAAGTTGTGAACTTATGGAACATTTTTTACAGTGTACGATTTATTTCCGTAAGAATGAACGAGTGTACGATTGAACGGTGTACAATCGAAGGCGCCTCGCAGCAACGCGTTCACGAATGAATCGTCCCCGAACGCGACGGAATTTCGGATGTTGACGTCCTTCGAGAGAGCCACCCGTTGGGAATATTATCTCGCGGAGGTAACAAGTGCCTCGACAAATTCGTTCTCGACGGCCTCGATAATCAACAAAATCGAGGCAGCATCTGGGGGAGCGGGAGCCGCAGTAAAGTACCATCTCGAATCGCGTCCGAGGCCGATCTCGTTTCGTCGATCGATCCCGGACCAATATAATTCAGTATCTTGCCCCGAGGCAAGAAAACAAAGTGCATTCGACTCTTCGCTGAGATCCGAGAAGAATAAACACAAAAACGGGAAGGGAAGAATTCCAGTCCGGCCAATGCTGCAAGGTCCTCCGCAGAGAATCGAGTCCCGAATATATACGACGTTCTTGTTGTCGTTTTTACTATTATTGTTATTGTTGGTAACGAAGCAGCGAGAGGCACAAACAAATGTTGCGTCAACCGACGCAAATTTCTGTCCAACTCTCAACACAATCCACTCATCCTCCATATCTTTATTCCATCGACTTATCAGCGAGCGCCCATCGCGCGTTCGATAAAACTCGCCACCTTCGTGGGACGCTCGTTCGTCGACAATCCGCAATCGTGCCTTGTATCTTTTATCGCGATTATTTAAGCAAAATGCGTAATAATAGACGATCGGCCGAGCGATCTTTGGCTGAGGAAGAGTCACTTTTAATTAACGCGAATACGGCGTCTATTCCCGGACGTTATATGAGGAAATAAAATATGTAAGACGAGGTAGGAAAAAGGGGAGGACGAGATTGCAAAAAGAAAAAAAGTCCCGGAGAACGAAGATGACAAGATTCCCATTCAGAGACACAGAAGCCGATTTTTCAATACCCGAGTGTTTCCACGAAGTCAGCCGGCCCTTTCCGATCTTTTTCCGTCCTCTTCTCTCGTCAACGGGAAGTCTCTTGCCTCCGATACTCGGATCGCGAGGACAGGTTCTGTAAATCTTCCGAGCTCCATTCAAGCGTTCTTGCGACTCTCTCTCGCCGCTGCCCAACGCTGCAACGAGAGGCACGACGGGACCCGATGCAGTCGTCTTCTCCCCCGGTCCACGAGTCGAATGCGAATAAGCACTTGTTTATATTCCATTCGGATACCACCGACCCGGTTCACTCGAGTGCATTGCGAAAAGGTGTCTCTATATAGAGCACGCACACACATGTCGGGAATGTGTGCACCAAAACTTTCGGCCGTATACCGAATCTATATTCTCTGACGCGTTCTCGAACGCGGCGCATACCCGGAAAAAAGATTTATTAAAATCAAATAAATTTCGATCTTCGAATGACGTTTATTAACCCTAGAACTCATGTATGGGGCACGAAAGTTCCTCGGACGATATTCAAACTGCGCTCCTAAAGTAGAAATTTACATTACCGACTTGGGACGTCGACGATAATTTAGTTCCATGATCTGAGCATGTGCGGAGGCCGGCTGGCGCAAAGGACGCTGACGCCGCGCGCTTGGGGTACTAAAGTACCCCAGTCGGAAGTTGCCGTTAGTGATTTATGTAGGTAAGTGATTTTTTTTTGTTAAAACTATCGACAGTTACAATTATATTATTTGGACGTATATAGTCGGAATTTTATTTTTTTATAATTGCTTATGATTTTTATAATAATTATCATCATCTGTAATTATCAAGAAAAACATTTCACGAAAAATAAATGTTAAAACCCATGTTACAAGTTTTTGACTTTCCCTATTTTCAGATGTCCAAATAAATAGACTTTTTGAACGAAATGCAATGGGACCATTTTTTTCCTAATAGCCTGATGTGTCCCCTGCAAAATGGCGTATGAGATTTGAAAATGGGACCATTTAAAAAATGAAACTACTATTTTTTTTCACAAAAAGTGCGGTTTTTGCCAATTTTCTTTGATAGGAATAACATTTTTTCTGGGTGCACTTGGCGAATTCGGCGTCGACCCAAGGTCCGAATCCCGACTACTCCACGTGGACGTAAAAGGCAGCGGCGCGATCCACGCGGTGTCTCTTCGCCGATACATTGACACATCGAGGCAGACGCACCTCTCCCGTCTGCTTTACTTTCTCCCATTTTTACCCACCTTCTCAATCTCTCCTCTCGAACCTTCCAGCGATTTCGCGCTTCAACGTATATTCTTTTTCATAGATTCATATACAGTAGAACTCCGATTAACCGGGGTCAGATTAACCGTGCGTCTTCCGAGGTTTTTTTTATGCTTCGAGCAAACCAAAGTCACCGAGTACTTAAAAAAAAGACTAACTTACGTGCTATTAATGAAGAAAAATATATCCAAATCTTTGCATTCCAGTTCACACTATTTAAAAATTAAGTGCAAGTTGTATCAAATGTCATTGTAACTAGTCAAAATAAAGTTGTATCCTTTTGAATTATTGGTGTATCTTGTATATTTTGTATCTTGTATCTTTTCTATCTTGTATATTTTCTATCTTGTATATTTTCTATCTTGTATATTTTCTATTTTGTATATTTTGTATCTTGCATATTTTGAATATAGTTGTATCATTAGCCATTATTGACTTATATACTTTCCCTGTCCAATTCGGATTAACCGGGATTTCGATTAACCGGGGATTCTTCGGTCCCAAGAATCCCGGTTAATCGGGGTTCTACTGTACATAAAAAAAATGCCATATATAATCTCTTGGCACGGCTGAAACTTTTGCCAACGTGTGTCAGCAATACCGATATATCGGACCTCCTGAGGTAGTATATTTTTTCTGAAAAAAAAGAAACTCGCCGCCCGGTATACGCGAGAGCTCTCGCGTATTTCTCGAGTGCGAAAAACCGGTGGCAATTAAGGCGTGCCGCGCGGTCGTCCTGCACACTCACCGTGCTTCGTCTCTACGTCGTGGAACACTTACTAGCGAATGAGGAATCGACGGAGTGACAGACGAAAAAGTTAGTTTCGTATTATCGAGGGAGGACGCCGAGTCGTCGAAGGCTGCGAGGTAGCGGCAAAGTGGTGGAGAACGATCGCACACTATAGCAGGGAAAAGCGGGGACGAAAGTACACTGTGAAAAAAATTTGTATGAAATTTAATGTAGCGGACTGGAAGTTTTTATGTCAAAAACTGATATATTAAATTTAATGTACAATTGCGATGAAAATTTAATGTTCAGTGTCTTAAAAACATTCAAAATACTGTATTTTTAATAATTTACTTTAATTTTACTATGCAAGTACTTTAATTTTTCGTCATAATTGCACATTGAATTTCTTGTACCAGTTTTTGCATAAAAACTTCCAGTCCGGTACATTAAATTTACAATTTTTTTTACACTGTAACACGGGTCAATTGTAACAGTACAATAACAACTGTGACATACCGATCAATCGACCATCGATCTCACTATGTCGGAGTACTTGTCGGTATCTCCACCCGCACGTGTACGTGCGCTCTCTAATCGGTATCACGGTATCATAGACACACTGTACAAAAAAAATTGTATGAAATTTAATGCTCCGAAAGTTTTTATGCAAAAACTCGTACATTAAATTTCTAATGACATTTAAAAACATTTAAAAATATTTGTTAAATGTTTTAAAAATATTTTAGCGCAATGTTTCAAAAAAACATTTCCGAAACATTTCAACGTAACATTTATGAGGGGCCAAAAAAAATATTTCCGAAATATTTTGTAATATTGGTAAAAATATTTTCGATACATTTCCAAAAAACATTTCCCAAATATTTCCGTACTATGTTGGTGGCGGCCGACGTTGGCTTTAATTTTGGCACGCTTTTGCCCGGCGCGTCTCCAGACCCGCACCCAGAAAAAATATTTATCTGACGGCCACCGTTTATTAAGATCGAGTAAAATATTTATTTGCCTTAAATAAATATTTATTTAAATTAAGTACATAGTTACTTAAATGAAATATATATTTATTTAAATCAAATAAATATTTTACTTGATCTTAATAAACGGTGGCCGTCAAATAAATATTTTTTCTGGGTGCGTCTGTAAGACGGTGGTCGTTATACCGTTGTTGCAATTGACCCCTGTTACCATAGGTGCCGGTCTCCCCTGCCTGCAATGCCACCTACGGTGACTGCGGGGATCGACCGAGCATGCTCGGTGGAGTGAAAACGCGATGCAGGAGAGCTAGAAGAGTCTCCGGTTCTAACCGCTAACGAGTAAAAAGCATGAATGGACGCCAGAACGGCGCCGTTTGTTATCTGCCACTTCTCTTCTCTTTATTATTATTCTTGGCCCTCTCTCTTCCGCTACTCATACAACCAGCTCTGGCTGGCTCTGCCCCGTACCACCGTTCATCTCCATCTCCATCGCCAGGTTCTTCCCTCTTCGCCTTCCCTCTGTGTTTCTTCCTCACAACTGGCCACGTACACAACCTCTCGCGGCAGACCCTCTGTCTTCTCCGCTCCGCATCGACTGTTCGTGTTGTTATGCATGCACGCACGTATTTCAGGTTTCGAAGATATTCACGTAAATTACGTACCTACTGTTCTTTATAACTATCCGATGCATAAACGTTATGGAAGGTAAACCGAGAAAAATTCAAATGAAAAATCGAACGGCATGAGATCCCTATCGATATACTGTAGAATCCAGATTTTAAGGTAGTCCTTGCGAATAGCGCTCACTTCACATAAGTTTCAGACATATGGTAGGGAATTGTAAAAACTTTTCGGTGGTATAAAAATCTGAAAAAATCAAGCGTATCAATGATGCTGAAAAGATTAATTTTGCATAATAATAATTCCAAAATGTTATTAACGAATTAATGAAAAATAAACTTGTTCTATAACTTTATGTAAACTTGAAATATAACTTTCTTTTGTAGTGTAAATTATTCGTTCATTTTTCTGCATACGTATGAATTTTTTCAGATTGTCAAATCCACTTTGAATTTTGTGAAAAAATTCAAAGTAATAAAAAAAAATTATGCGCCGGCCAAACCAAAGTCCCTGAAACTATTAATGAAAAAAAGCTTCCTCTATGAGGAAGCAAGAATATCAAAAGTTTTACATTCGAGTTCACACTATTTAATAATTAGGTGCAAGTTTTACCAAATGTCATTCTAACTAGTCAAAATAAAGTTGAACCATTAGCCATTATTGACTTTATACTTTCGCTGTCCAGTTCGGATTAACCGGGATTTCGATAATCAGGGGACTCTTCGGTCCCGAGGATCCCGGTTAATCGGGGTTCTACTGTACACATCTACATATCGTTCCGTGCAATAGAGGGGGGCTGGATTTTTATTTTCCGAGGCGATTAATTATCGTACGCGGCGACCGATTACGGCAGCTCGTATTCACGCATCCGAGAACGCTACATGAGAGTGTGACACAGCCAGCGTGTTGACAACGGATTGTGCGAATTGCTTACGGTGTTATCAACGAAAATTTATCTCGTAACTGATAACGGCAGTTGATTACGATAAGGGGGAGGTATTCGTGAGTCCCGAATAAATCATAAAGCGCGGCGCGTCTACGAAAGCCACGCCACGGATCGGATGACTCGCACTTTAATTTTTTTTAATCCGCCAGACACCAGACATACAAATAGTACACACGCTAGAGCAATGGACAGTTCTGATAATTTCGATTCTCTTATCTTATTGAAAGTTGATGAATGAAAATATTTAATCGCCAGAAGATATGCATACTCGTCACTTTTACCCTATTTTTAATGTAAAACTGAGAAAAAAAAATTGTTTGGATTAACCAAAAGTCGCAGTGACATACGTTCAAAGCTGTTATTTGTTTGGTACAAATACACTGTGAGAAGGATCTAGTAAAAATGATTATATCGCTTGAGAGATATTACCATAGCACATAGTAGTAGGGCGCTAGAGCGCCACTTATGGTAGGAAGTACCGGATTTATAAGAATTTTTCTTAGATATTATGGTAAAAATGTGGATAATTCTTGGATAATATGAGACTTTCTGCCATAGGTGGCGACCTGGCACCCCACTACTATGTGCTATGTATAGTTTTTCTTAGATGATCGATAATTTTTACTATATCCTTCTACATGAGTAAAGCAATGAGAGAGAGCAGAGCTGAAAACATACACTAAGTACTAGAAGTATACATTGAAGTACCAAGTACTTGACGTCCTAAGTACTAGAAGTGTGCATTTAAGTACCAAATACTTGAAATACTAAGTACTAGAAGTATGTATTAAGTACCAAGTACTTAAAGCACTAAGTACTAGAAATATGCATTAAGTACCAAGTACTTGAAGTACTAAGGACTAGGTAGAACTTGAGTATTGACGCATCGAGTAATGGTAGACTTTAAATGCTGACGTTCTAAGTACCGGGTACAGACTCAGCCCTTGATATTTCAATACGTACTTCAAGTACCTATTGTATTTGCCCAGCTCTGGTGTAAAGCATTCTTTTGTTAAACGACTATTGGCTTCAATTTATTCAAAATTTGTCGATTGAAACAAACATTTTTCTTGTACCAACCAAATACACCTTTGAACGTATCTCAATTTCTTTTTCTCAGTGTACACATAGACTTTCTTGCGTGGTGATTGCGAGACTTGAGAAGAGAAACGATAGAGTACGAAAAATGTTGGTTACTTAATTACCTATGCGTGGACAGAACGGATGTTGGAGATGTGGAAGAAAATAGAGAACAAAAAAATGCGCGAGATGCTTGAGAAAAATAGGAAAAAGGGAAGAGCAGGAGCGGCGAGTGACGTTGAACGAGAGCCGAAGGAGCAGGTGCTTTTAATAGCGTCGCTCACGATGCAGATAACACGGAGGTAACCGCGAGCTACGGCATAAAATATTCAGGAACGTCACGGTCCTATTCTCGCGGGTCGTTCGGGATTCGTGACACTACCGTTTATACCGTGTCCGTCTCCGCTTCCGGATGTTCCGTTGAACCTGCACAGTACGTCCAATCGATGCCCCGCGAGATCCTCCTCCGGGTTAATTTTATCCTCGAGTGACACCTGTCAGCTTGCCCCTACGTACGAGAGAAATGCATCTGCATCTCTGGCGCCCGGAGAAACCGATGCTTTTCGGACCCGCTCGCGCGTCATATCATTTTATTCTCCTCGTAATTTTGGATCTTTTGCACACAACACGGCGAGCATATATAGTATATTTAAAAACAAAAATCAATGATAGGTGGTTGCCCTATATATTACTTATGTATCGTCGAACAAATTATTAGCGTGAGACCAGCGCATGCGAATTGTCTTGCATTAAGGTAGAACATTCGTTTATGTCCGACGCCGCCTGAGTTTGAGGGAGGAATAAGAGAGAATTACAAACACTTCCCGATCGGATAAGGTCTGAAAAGAGCGTTTGTGCATAATAATAATTACAAAATGTTATTAACAAATTGATGAAATAAAATGTTTTGATTAAATGAAATTACCCGGCAACCTAATTTTATTTTGTTACGAAGATGATTTGTCAATTTTTCTGAATACGTATGATTTTTTTCAGAATTTTATGTCATGTTTGAAAATTGCGGTTTTAAACAAATGTTAACAGAAACCGCAGTTTTTAAGCGTTACATTTAATTCTGAAAAAATTCACGCGTATTAAAAAAAAGTAACAAATTTGTTGCATCATTGTTTATTTCAGTAATTTGTTAATAACATGTTGAAATTATTATTATACACAAACAAGCTTTTCAGCTTAATTTCTGTCAGATTTTTATCCGATCGGGAAGTGTTTGTATTCTCTCTTATTCTTCTGTCAAACTTAGACGACGTCACACATAACGAAAGGACTACCTTAAGGCGGCGGGAGAAAGCTGAGAGATGAAAATAAGCATTTCTCGGGAACGAGAAGGAGAATCCGGCCAAGGGGATTCTCCCGATGACTAAATAACCTTTTTCCGGTTTTGCAACTCGTCCCATCTTCCTGTTGTTGTACAAGCCAGATGACGACGAATGACAATCATCATCGTCATACACGTCGGCCGCAATTATGACGCGTGCCCCGGTGTCTCGTACAGCGATATGGCCGTTCGCTCGATCCTCGCGAACGAGTCACGCTAATTTCTTTGCATCGTATATTAATTAAGGTAGCACTTACGGCCAGTCTGACCCCGTGTGAGTTCAGAAAGAATTGCGAACCCTTCTCGATGGGAAAAAATCTGAAAAAAATCAACCATATGGAAGGAGCTGAATTGATTTTGCATAATAATAATTCCAAAATGTTAATAACAAATTAACGGAAAAAAAATTTCCTGACAAATACTCGGCAACCTAACTTTTTTTTCATAAAAACGATTTGTTAATTTTTCTGAATACTTATGAATTTTTTCGAAACTTCGTGTAATTTTTGAAAATTGTTTTTTTAGTCAATTAAAAAACGTAATGTGCAAAAATTACACAAAATTCTGAAAAAATGCATACGTATTCAAAAAGATTAACAAATTGTTTTTACATGAACAAAAAGTTAAGTTGCCGGGAGATTTATTGAACAATTTTTTTTCATTCATTTTTGAATAACGTTTTGAAATTATTATTATGCAAAATCAATTCAGCTCCTTCCATATGGTTCATTTTTTTCAGATTTTTATTCCATCGAGAAGTGTTCGCAATTCTCTCCGAACTCACGTGAGGTCGAACTGTCAGCTAGTAACTACCTTAAACATAAGCCAAGTTTGATCGTGGCTGGGAGAGGCTGCGACAGAGGCTCCGTGATCGGGAGACACGCACGCAAATACGACGACGACAGAGCGACATTTCGCAACGAGATATCGAGTGCAACCCGACGGGAACAGACAACTGGCGCGACGAAACGATTAAACTTTATTATCTACCGTTCCGTTTTGTTTTGTAATGCGGCCAGCAAAGTACATCGCAATAAATAAACAAATAATCGCGCATCATTCGATTCGCATTCGGTGAACGAACTATTGAGATACTTCTAATTAAAAAACAAATCTGCCGAGCTTGTGCCGGGCAAAAATTGAAGGTCGACGGCAAGTGACCTGGGTGAGAGTGGTAGGCGTCGTGTTGTCGCAATTTCGCGAACGCAACAGGTGAGCAACGGACACCGGTAATGCGATTCAACACGTCTTACGTAACAGCTGGCTAGTTGACGTTTGTGTACATTAGACTGTGCATGATCCAAACGAATTTCTTAAATCCGTTTCTATGGAATGATTGTTGGAGAACAATTGTTCTCAATGACATGATCAGTGATTGTGACGATGGGTGGAAAGCGATACGTGGAGGACGATAAGAAGAGTTTTTGGATATCTTCTTACCACTTCTTATTAGTTTGAACTTAAGATCAATCTTAAATGGAAATTTGCGATCAGATTTGAAGTCGGACTTAAGATTGCACTCAAAATCAAACTTAAGCACGAACAAGTTTGAACTTAAGATAGATCTTAAGCACGCCATGAAGTTCGATCTCAAGAGCGATCTGAAGTTCAAACTAACGTCTTAAAATTCTACCCTCAGACTCGGCTGTGACGAGACTCGGTAACAACGAAATCTGTAATTGACCGACTATATTCGTGTACACCCAAAATTGTGCAATGTTTAACAATTTCTTTTATCAAATTACCGAGTATCATACACGCTGGAGTCCCTATTATTTCTGTCGAGTATAAACAGAAAGAGGAGCTTGTTAGGATAGTTCGGCGGGTTTTCGAGCAGACCACTCGAGCGATCCCCGGGGGGTTTGGTTGGGATGAGCGAGGGAACTCGAGTGGTCGAGGGTATTGCCGGGTAGGGTCGTCGAGGCAGCTTGAAATTGTAATTCGATCCACCGAGTTCGAGGAACGATTTTTCGAGGACTTTCCAGCCTGCCTGCCCAAGCTACCCCGATAACTTTTCGACGCCCATCGACTCTCGGATCCTATTGTCTATCGTTGATTGTAAACTCCCTGTGAATAATTAAATGTTGCTAATTTCGTCGAGCGACAATAACAATCATAATGGGCATAATACCGCATGATTGTTGGAACGAGGATATGAATTATTTATCTATTTATTTGTTTATTTGTTTATTTATTTATTTATTTATCCACGAGATAAACCGCTTTTACCAAAGATAAAATATAGCCTGTTTGATTTACCGAGTATAATGCGTAAATTATAAAATTAGCATCAAGTAAAATTTTTAGGTAATAGCATATCACATCTAAATTACATAATGGATCACACGATTAGTATGGTTATTGGTACTATATATTAATTATAACATTAATTATAGTCTACTATAATATAATATTTATATAACCCGGGTATAATATGTAACCCGAATACGCTAATTCAAAGGCAACAACGGGTGATTCTTGCCAAAGTTAATTACACTGCAGGTGGACGCATAATTCAGTGCGTCAACACATTCGAGTCCCGTTAACCAAGTATCGATGTCTCGACGATAACGATCGGATGATCTCAATCAAGGCTGTCGCTTGCGGTCCCCAACTTTCTTCGGTCGCCCTCTTGATTTTTGCACCTTTCGTCTCTCGTTACACATTGTCAAGATGCTACAATTGCTATCATTGCAGAAGCTTCATATTTAATTCGACTCTTCGCGCAGATCATTTTCAACCAGCGCTGGGCACATACACTAAGTACTTGAAGTACATATTGAAATATCCGGTACTGAGTCAGAATCCGGTACTTAGGACTTCAGCATTTAAATTCTACCAGTACTCGATGCGTCAGTACTCGAGTTCTACTCAGTCCTTAGTACTTCAAGTACTTGGTACTTGAATGCATACTTCTAATACTTGGTACTTCAATGCATACTTCTAGCACTTGGTACTTGAATGCATACTTCTAGTCCTTGGTACTTGAATGCATACTTCGAGTACTTGGTACTTGAATACATACTTCTAGTACTTGGTACTTGAATGCATACTTCTAGTACTTGGTACTTGAATGCATACTTCGAGTACTTGGTACTTGAATACATACTTCTAGTACTTGGTACTTGAATGCATACTTCTAGTACTTGGTACTTGAATGCATACTTCGAGTACTTGGTACTTGAATACATACTTCAAGTACTTGGTACTTGATTGCATACCTCTAGTACTTGGTACTTGAATGCATACCTCTAGTACTTGGTACTTGAATGCATACTTCGAGTACTTGGTACTTGAATGCATACCTCTGGTACTTGGTACTTGAATGCATACTTCGAGTACTTAGAGTATTTGCCCAGCTCCCTTTTCAACTGCCTCTTCGTGATCGTTGGCTTCGACAGAAATGGAAACCGTACATCGAGCAATAGTTCGTTCCCATTGATATTGTAATCACCGCGTTATACCGCTAAGGAAAAGTCTACACTCGTGGGCTTGAATGTCGGGGATGCCGGTAAAAGTGAATGGAAACCGCCGACGCAACGGTGCGGACTCGCAGATATGTTTGTACACATATATATATGTATACACTAAACATAGCTCGCAATCGCCGAGAGAGTTTCACCGGCGTTTTACAAGTTGCATGTGTACATACGCTACCGCAAGTACAGACAGCGTTAGTTTGGATTGCACACATTGAAAACAATTCCATTTCGTCTATGCGCTGTACGGTATTTTACTGAGCGTTTGATAAATTTGAGGCTGCAGGCGTGGATGGAAAAAAGGAGATTTTCGCGACACCGACAAGCATCACTTTCAATGAGCGTCGCGCCGTGTTCCGTCCACTCGAAGTGACTCACTTCGGCGTGCCTTTCGCAGCGATCGTGGAATGCCGCACATAAATTAGAATCACTATGCACGGCGATAAGGACAAGCCGCAGGAAAAAAATACATGGTTACCAATTATCATAAGTTAATGACTAGCCGCTTGATACCGATTCGCCTGACAAGGTTTCCTCAAAAATTTACCGCGCAGCGACTCTGTATACTTTGTTTCACTCGTCGAAACTTTTAATACTCCTCTCGTTTCCGATATTATTTCCCCTCTCGTTACGCGGATTTTCCGCCGTAACACGGAGGTCGATTCCACGAAGAAACTTCTTCCGGGATTCTCTCTCGGAGGCCCGCGCGCCCAGTCAGAGAGCGAACCGACAGCGGGTGAGAGAGAGAAACGTTATAACGAGCAAGGACGCGAGGTCGAGAGAGACCGAATAACGAGATTTTACAGTCCAGGGACGGACGAGCCGTGCGAGTGCGAGAGAGACGAAGCGACAGTTGCGCCGGGGCGGGGAGAGCGTCCCGTCCGTGCAGAGAACTCTGCGCATCTCAAGCGGCAAGTTACACGGCAACGGAAGGAGCGCGTCGAAGGCGGCGGTGGAATGGGTCGACGGCGGTAAGGCGAAACGAGGGAGAGAGGATCGAGTGGGTTACGGGAGAGAACCAACACATCCTCTCTCGTCTCCGTTCACACTCGAGGGCCTCGTCCCCTTCATCCTTCGCCACCCGTCCCTTTCTATCTTATCGTCGCTTTCCGTTCATCCCGGAGCTGCCGATTCCCGTCCGTCCCTCCGCGCCGTCGCCCCGAGTCCGCATCTCTCCCTCTCCTTCGGAGCGATGACTCGACCTATAGTTATTTCCCACTCGCACAGTTCGACTCTCCCCGCTCGCAGCGCCCCCCCCCCCTCGCATAATCTTACTCCCTCGTATTCCCGCACGCCGCCTTCGTTCGTGTCTGTCTCTCGGGCTCTCTTGGCTCCACTCGGCAGTCCCGAGCGTCCCCGAGGACCGAGCTACCAGTCACAGCGCAGCAGCCCGCTGGTAATGGCCTGGCTTTGGCCCGCTGTGAACGTCGACCGATGCCTCCCGCCTTTCCCGTCTTTACCCCTTTTAACTCCCCTCGCAGCTCCGTCTCACTCGCTTTACGGTCGTACCTCACTCGGGGGACTCTCTCGACTCGATTCGTCCGAGAGTTCCGAGAGTTCCGAGAGAGCCGAAGCCACCGAAGGCATCGCGGTGTGTGTGTGTGTGCGTGCGCGCGCGCGCTCGATACACGGAATCGCCTCGTGGTTCTTGGAACGCGGTAGACTGTCGCCAGCCACGCCAGACGGCGCACCGCTCGCCACATCGGCCTGCCTGCCTCGGCACTCCGCGACGGAAACTCGCCGCCCACTAACACGCTTACGCTCTCACACAGCCGTTCTCTCGCTCGCTGTGCGCGGCTGCATTTTACGATACATGCACACGTACTTGTACTTGTACTTGTAGTTTACTATCGCAAGGAGAGAGAGAGAGAACGTTAACAGTGCAGCTATACTGTAGACTGGTGCATTCTGCTATAGTACGCCGCTATAGTAGAGCCCCTTTGGCTCCGAGCATCAACAGCTCCAGCGCGATCAGCGTCGACGCCAGTAGCACCAGAAACAGCGGCGGTAGTGCGCGCGGCTTCAGTTACGTAACAATAACATCGCGCTGCGAGGAATCGCGAGGCCTACGGCACGCGGGCCTGCTTACTTCCTACGGGGACGGTACTCGCTGACGAAATTGGTTAAATTCATTTGACTCGTAGACTCGTTGTCGGGCAGAAATTTAATGTTTGCGAATTGACTGAAGGGTCTGGATGAAGAAAGTCGAAGCGAAATTTAAGTCGGGTAGAAATCGAAGGATTGTCAAGAGATAAAAGTAATATGAAGCCGTGTAAACTCTAGGACTGGCGAAAAGAAAAAACCGAGTGGAACGTACCGGATACACGATACATGCAACTAAGGTAGTCAATGGCTGGAGGGAAAAGTATGGAGGCAAGGATTACAACACGATAAAGTGAGTTGTCCGAGCTTGCGAATTTAGACGCTCTACTCGGCGTCTCCACGTGGGCGTGATTATTTACTCGCCTTCCGGAAGGGACTTCGTACTGCGGGACTTTTGAAACTAGCGCTAGGTCCGCTGCGCGTAGAGTCCCAAAATAGAAATTCAGCGATCTATCGCGCAGGACCATTTTTTAAAATTCACCCGAATGTATCGAGGAGCGCATGCGCAGCGGAGAGAAAAATAATTGAGAAAAAGCTACGGCAAACGGCTACGTCACAAGCGAAGTCTCCGGTGTGTAAAAAAAACCGTTCGGAGAGTACTCGTATCGTACGCGTCGATCTCCCAGTCACGTTTCGTGCGTGCTGCCGTATTCATCATCTCCGTGCTCGTTGCGTGTGCGTGTGAGTGTGCGGATAGCCGGCCAGAGCGTCCCGTCCCAATGAGACGGAGACGATGAGCCGCGAGGTTTGAAAGCGACGGGCAGGTCGAACGGCGGGGAGCGGGGGAAGACGGGCGAGAGGCGGTGAGAGAAGCGAGGAGAAGGGAGGGGGGGGGGGCGCCCGCTGCTGCAAGGTGTACTATATGCGTCTGGCTGAGTCGGTGTGCAAAGTACAGCGCGATTAGGCGCCAGTGACGTCAGGCTAGACTCCTCGTCGGCGAGTTTCCCCGCGGCCACGAGCATTCACTTCGGATCACGAGGTGAATTCGTCGGTTTCGCCGAGTCAGCCACCCGATACGAGTGACGAAGATAGTGACGAAAAAAAAGTAAGCGAGAGGGACAGGAAGAGACGCGTTGGCGCGTGTGCGTAGGAATCTATGTTTTTTTTTTCGCTCCTCGCCTCGAAATGGTGTATCGGTCGCAGTCGGGATTCGGCACTCGGTAGCGAAGGAGCGGTGGATCGTGTGCGGCAATGGTAGTGCCGTCTCCGAGCCTACGAGAGCAGCGGAGAGACACGGTGTAGTTTGGTCGCGCGATTAGCGGGGAGTCAAGAGCGCCCGTGGAATTAACTGCACGGGTCTCGGCGCGACGGCCCGATCATTTATCCGTGTGCGCTCCGGGCAATGACTAACTGCGCGTTAAGTGTGTTAGTAGGAGATATCGTGAACGAAACGGCGGTCTCCTCGTCCGTGTGCTCGCGCGCCCGCTGCCCGGCTACGTCAGCACCGGTTCGACGGGATTTGCATAGCAAACAGATTGACGCGCTTGTAAGTGGATAACGAGAGAGACGGAGAGTGCAGCCGGAGAGAGCAGGCGCACGCGGCACGGAGTGAGAGAGGTGGATCGCGGCGGGACGATGGTGGGAGAGGTGAGTCGCGCTGGCCCTACCGACGACACGTAGAGACGGAGAGTCGACGGAGAGCGCGAGGAGACGAAAGCGTGCGCGCCGATGAGGACCGAAGAGAGGCTATCGGAGAAGTCGCTAAAACAAGAAAATAAAAACATAAGTGCCAGCCCACTCCATCGGGGACCCTGAATAACATGGAATTGATTTTGTGAAGTAAAGAAAAAAAAGTTTGTGACTAAAAACAAAAAAACAAAAAAATACGGGAATACTATCTGGTACTTTAATCGCATGGTTCGACGGGTGAAACGGATAAACGAAATACCGTCGGTCTGGACGGTTCGATGTGGCAAGAGTAGTAAACAACACACAGCACGTTTTGTGAGCGAGTGTGTTATGTGTGCGTGTCGTACATGTGTCGGCGAGTGCGAACCGCGCTTAAACACCACCGCGGCTTACCGGAAGAGAGTGAGAAACGTGCGCTCGTGCGAACGTCGCTGACAATAAATATCGGGCCAGTGTATAAATAGCGGCGAATGCGTGTGCACGCCGAGTGTCCCCGGCGTATTTGGAGAAAAACACGTCGACCGCGACGAGACAGGACTGTCCGTTATCGCTCGGTGCCGCGATACGGAAAGGGCACGGAATAAGGAAAACAGTGAAGGAATAATAGTACGGTGAGGATACAGAGTGCGGTGCGTGGCTACTGTGATAACGCGAGGAAGCTTAATAATAAGAGCATCTTTTTATTTTTTTATTTTTTTTTCGTCAGCCCGAGGGCAAAATACGAGGGCGAGAGCGTCCGAGCGATTCGTCTCTGACTTGTCGACCTCTCGGAGAACGGAGATAGAGGCGAGCTGTAACAGCAGGCGAGCAGAGTCGAGTTTACGGGAGAGGCCGCGCGAGCCCCCCCTCCCCCTCCCCCCCCCCCCCGATTGTGTGTAGTAGTAGTACGCGCTGTGCTGGTTGGTCGTGCGACTACGGTCTGGTGTGCCGCGACGCGCACGATGGATCGGGACTTGTATTCGTGTTACCGCGGAGGCTGCGAGAGGACCGAAGCCCTGGCTGCTGCGCCGATGGAGTAACAAGTGAGCGGCGAAGCGGCGTTGCCATGACGACAGGTGAACCATGAGCCCCCGTGGCTGCCCCCCCACTCTCTCTTGTTTCGCTCTCCGTCGCCCTCCCGTCCCGTACGCGCCACAGTCCGCTCCTCACGGAGTGTCTCTCACCCCCCTCCCCGCCCTCCGCCGCTCATGCTGTGTGTGACGTCGGGAAACCTCGTGCCTCTCCGCTCCCCTCTCCCACCCTCGCCTCGCTCCCATGCCTCGCAAACTCGTCTTACCTCACTCCCCTCACGCCCTCGCTCGTACTTGAGATACGATGCGACAACAGCGTGACTCTCCTCTGTCTCCTTTATTATATCTCTCTCGCGCCTTGCCTTTTTCACCCCCCCCCCCCCCGGGCCTGTTCCTTACTTCGGTCTCCTTCCGACTCGCCGACTCGCCCGCTCGTCGTCTCTTTCTCTTTCGTTATACTTCGAGTCTCGTTTCGTGCGCCTCGAAACACTCGCTCTTTATGTTTCGCGCGGCGCGCCAACTCTCCCCTCCCCCCCTCCCCCTCCGTCGATATTTTTATCCGTCTCCGTCGCTCGAGGGATTCCCTCGATTCTTCGCCCGCGAAGCAACCGTGTACGACCGAGAGGAAAACAAAAACTACGCCGATGCTCGAACCGCCTCGCGGCGTGTTTAACGCGTAAGCACCGCGATATTCCGAGTATGCTCGGCTATTTTCACGCTACTCAACGGCTGTTTTATCCACTTACCGAATGTACTGTGTATGTGCATTATTTTTTTGTAGCGGATAGAATCACGGAGAGCGTTTAGAATGCCGTGTAGAGACGGCAATCGAGACGCGAACCAGCGAACGCCGCGATTGGTCGAGATTCTGAGAATCGTGGAATGTATCGACGCTCCAGTGAGACGAGCTTTTTTCTTCCCATCGAGCCTCCGGGTTCGCGGATGCGAAACGACGTCTCAGCGATCCGAGATTGATTCCTGGTGAAGGATGTCGTTGACGAGCGTTATCTCGCTGCGGTTTCTTTTTATTACACTCGTTATCTCTCGGTTCCCATCGAACACACGCGATATCAACGAAGCTCCTCGTTTATGTTTACCGAAAATATTCGGTTGCATCAACGACCTCCGATAATCACTGAAATATATCACGCATCTCGGGAAACTATTATTTGTTCATCATTATTTGGTCATAAATAAAAAAAAGCATACGTTGTATTTAAGCGGAAGTGAAACAGCTGTGCGTGCGAGATTAGTTGCAATTTTCAATTTAACTTTAGTCAATGGTGCTAATTTTTTTTTTTTTTAGGAAAACATGAATTCCCAATTTGCTTTTTCCTCTAAAAAATTAGCCCCCTTGAGAAAAGTTCATTAGTTTTCACTACCGACCGCGATATTTCACATCCCCTTAAGGAGGTTGGAGCGAGTGGTGTTCATTCCGCCTAAATTCGAGAAATTCGGGCAAGAATTGCAAACACTTCCCAATGTTATAAAAATCTGAAAAAATTCATACTTATTATAGGCATTGAAAAGATTCATTTTGCATAATAATAATTTCAAAATGTTATTAACAAATTGTTGAAAAAAAATTGTTCATCAAAATATGTGGTAACTCAACTTTTTTTTTTATGAAAATGTTCACTTTTCGGAAAACGTATGAATTTTTTCAGATTTTTATCTTTATTTTGACTTTTGCACATTTTTCCATGTAAAAAACAAGAAAAATCAAAATAAAGATAAAAATCTGAAAAAATTCATACGTATTCCGAAAAATGAACGAATCATTTTTATAAAAAAAAAAAAAAGTTGAGTTACCACATATTTTGATGAACAATTTTTTTTCAACAATTTGTTAATAACATTTTGAAATTATTATTATGCAAAATGAATCTTTTCAGTGCCTATAATGAGTATGAATTTTTTCAGATTTTTATAACATTGGGAAGTGTTTGCAATTCTTGCCCGAATTTCTCGAGTTTAGGCAAAATGAACACCACTCGCTCCAACCTCCTTAAGGTAGTTCGAACGGTACAGTCCTGCTAAACGCGAGTTTCAGAGAAAATTTCGAACACTTCTCGATCGGATAAAAAAAAATAGTTACCGGGTTGCCGGGTGATTTGTTGAACAAATAATTTGTCAATAACATTTTGAAATTATTATTACCTAAAAACAATATTTGTAGGTCTCCCATATGGTTGATTTTTTTTCGATTTTTATCCCATTGAGAAGTGTCCGCAATTCTCTCTCAATACTCTCCGAACTCGCGTGAGGTCGAGCTGTTCGCTACGTTAACCTCGTGCTCGTGAACGATAGTCTATGAATAACGAATAATGACGATTGATTCATCCCCCGATACATTGGTAACCAGAAGACTCGAGACCACGACCGCGTGTGCAGGAATGCTTCGAGGAATGTAAAAGTGCAACCCATTGTAAGGACAGTGACCCAAATCCAGTATGGTTGGGCACCGCGCGCGGATTGTAAATCTATGCTTTGTCTAGCGGTCGGCGTAGTACGTCAGGTCACGGAACCATCCGCAAAAACCGGGTGGGATTAGTTCGCGAATTAAAAAAAAACCGGTCTGGAGTGGCGTACAGAGGCGCATCAATTCTGCAACGAAATTACTGGCCGGATAAACCAGTTGTCCGTTATCGTAACTTCGACTACCGCTCGGACTCATCTTACGTCGAGCTCGAACCGTTAACCGTCGATCGGAATACTTTCTGTTCTTTGGCGAGCGGGGGTCTCCATAGAATTTGCCTACTTTCTCCAGTTCATCCGTTCGTGTGTTCAACCCAATTTAGCTCGTGCGGCGAGTACTCGGAAATTCGAAAGCCCGTTACCATAGCTTCTTTCGATAGAGCATCATAAAAATTCCTCCGACCCGGGAGTTTCGCGCCGTTCGATCTTTATCGAACGTACGCTTCGACAGCCACGATTACGTTGCCCTCGTTAGTTACACGTTCGCGAAAGAGTCCCTTAAGGTAATCCCTGCGACTAGCGTTCACTTTGCATAAGTTTCAGAGTACTGAGAGGGAATTGTAAACACTTCTCGATGGTATAAAAATCTGAAAAAAAATCAAGCGTATTAAAGATGCTGAAAAGATTAATTTTGCATAATAATAATTCCAAAGTGTTATTAATCAATTGATAAATAACATTCTTCAACAAATCTCCCGGAAACATAACTTTTTTTTAATGAAAATTATTCCTTCATTTTTCTGAATACGTATGAATTTTTTCAGTTATTTTAACTCACTTTGAATTTTGTGACTTTCAAAAAAATATAAAGAAACGTTTTCCCTTAAGGATCTCGAATTTTTCAAAAAATATATTCCAGTATCGAATGCGCTTCGCTCGGCTCGACCCGATTCCGTGCCTTCCCTCGTTGAGCTCCATCCCGATGTGCTTCTCGTCTGCATCGCCTCGTTGATTGCATTACGAAAATTCCTGAGGAAAGAGTCGATCGTGCACGCACGTGTTCGCGAGCGAGCCCTCTCCGCAGTACAGTTTCCAAGCCGTACGAGCCGCCCGCCGCACGAACTCTATGAGCGCCGAGCGAAAACAATGGGGATTCCGTGAACACGGCCGTGAACGTCCTAGGGCACGTAGACGTTGCAGCAGCAGCGGCAAGCGGCAGCCCGGGGTGCGTGACCCAATCACCCGTTCACCGCGTCCCGCTCGGCCTCGCGGACCTGTGTCGATGCCTCCCGAGCGCGCCCACGGTAGATTCGTGTCGTGAGATACGCGGAGAACGGCGGGGATAGACGCTAGCGCCGAGTGCTACATGGCAAGCTGGCCGATCCGCCTCGGAACGAGCGAGCGGTTATCCTGTGGTGGGGGAGAATCCCGGCAGCAGACGCGCGCGTCGGCTCGTGCGTGACTCACTTTCGAGCCAATTGCCTCTTTCAGCCGCTACGGGATTCTCCCACATCGAGTCGCGGCGGCAGCACCGTACACTGACCCGATCGTACATCGAGAATCTTCGCTCGATCAAAGTACAAAAGATTTTCAAAGTTTTCTTGTCGGAATGTAGGATTGTCGAGACGAACGATTATTCCTTCTCACGATTCGTTGAGCTAGAGGAGATTGATACAATGCCAGTATTGTTTATCTTTCCCCCCCTCCTATGAGCCGGCTGACTGACCGAGCCTAATTTTTGTAACATTACACTGCGTTCTTTTTGTTATTCTGGCTTTTATTCTATTCCATTATTTTTTATTATTTTCTATTGCTATTATTTAGGCGTTATTTCTATGATTCGATTATTTTCATTATTTTTATTGCGGTTTCTATTATTTCCGTTGTAACTATTTTTCGTTTTTCGCCTTTGCGTTTGCGGCGCTGATTTATTTTCTTTCGCTTCGTGCTTTTGCTTCATGCTCGCTTTCTCGGGTACTTTTAGTTTTAGGTGTATATTATTCTGTATTTGATTTTGAGTATTTTATTCTACTGCTGCTGCATGTATTTTGGCAGTTTGCACGGTGTTCTTAGCGGACTTCGCCCCAGGGCACGAAATAAACGACTCTCTCTCTCTCTCCTACCGCGTCACAGTTTTTTCGTCATATCGCCGTAGGACGAGCAACAAACTCTCCCATCGTCGACTCACTCATTATTTTTTCTTATTTTTTAAAAATCTACATCAACGCAGATGCAACAGCATCGAAGCTACGTAGATAGATACAGAGGCGCCAGCTTTGAGGAACGAGACGAGTTCTCGGAAATTCCCGGGACTACGTCGACTCGATGCAACAAGCCGGACGTCGGGAGTGGGGAAGGGACGTACTTGAACCTAGAGTCTCGCGCGATACATCGCAGCGATGCGCACACACACAGGCGGGCGCGCGCGCGCCGGCTTGTTTTTCTTCGCCTCTTTGGAATCAGCGAGGGCTCGCACCGCAACCGCTGAGTCGGTTTCGCCAAGAGAGTTCGCCTTCTCGGAACTCGGGCTCCGTGTATCATCCAGCGTGACGCAACTACGCTCTGTTCGCACAGTCGATTACGTATACAGAATATTATTTGTAATCGGAAGTTTCCAATCGTTTCTCGGTAGATGCAATTAATACTATTAAAAAAAATGCGCATGCATATATTTATAGAGGCGCATGTGGATTCGAAGTGCACACAGAGTTCAACCGCGTTATGTTTTCTCCGAGTCGTTCAAGCTTGCCAGCGCCTCGCGTCCCACAGATGACGGGATTATTCTCAATGGAGACCGGCGCTGTTGCCGTTTCATTCAATTCTCCACGCGCGATCCTTCCCGTCGAACGGGGAACTCGCTTCTCTCGGTAAACTCACCGCCCCGACCGCGCGCTCTGCAGTATCATCGACCGATATATACTCTTTTAAATTAATAGAATACACGTCTCGCCTCGCACAGCCTTGAACGATCCGAGGTCCGAACTTGGCTTCGCTAACTTACGGACGATCGAACGGAGAAACTATGATTCACCGCTGCTGCATAGAATCACGCAAATCTATCGTGTATGTCGGTATGTAAATGAAGCGTAGCTTGCTGGCTCGTCGTTACGAATCGTACCAGTTATCGGCGCGCAGATTACATCGGGCCGGCTCTGTGGGCGTCGTGGAACCGATTGCTGCCATTTTTTTTTCTTTCCTTTTCGTTCTGTTAATTTATTTATAAACAAAGCGGACTAAAATTAACGATGCTTTGGGCGTCTCCGCGCCGCTGCAGCGGAGTCGGAGGAAAGTAAAATGTCCTCGTGCTGACACAGGCCGGGAGTTGCGTCCGTCGCGAAGTCTCGAAAACTATTGCGCTCGCAGCCCGATTCTAATTTATGCAACTCTCAGCTCGCGGTCGTCCCGTCGAATTAGATTAGGTATGTGTGTAACGATTCGTCGCTAATACCCTATATAGCTGACATGCAGTTACGGAACTGTGCGAGTGAGCGTCGGGCGAGCCTTGTGTGCGAGATGCACCGCTATGTGCGGCGTGCATCGGCTTTGCAATCGCGCGCTACCGGCGGTACGGTCTGCTACCGGTAATATACGACGTTGACGTGCTTCATAGCTACACACAGGGAACGGCGAGCGAGACAGTTTGGCACATGACTATTTGCGTCAGTGAACAATATCGCTTTTTTTTTTCTTCTTTTTTAACGAACCTTTTGACTGATGGGTCGAAGGCCACTTTGGTCACTTTCGCCAAAGGGGAATATTTTATTTTTATTTTTTATATACATATTGTTTTTCTCCGTTTAGTGGATAGTATCGAATTACACGGTGACGGCTCTAATACCTTTTAGTATTAAATATTAGAGCCGGTACTCGATTTTGGTACTCGATGTTGGTACCCGATGTTGGTACTCGATGTTGGTACCCGATGTTGGTACTCGATGTTGGTACCCGATGTTAGGACTCGATGTTAGGACTCGATGTTAAGACTCGATGTTAGGACTCGATGTTAGGACTCGATGTTAGGACTCGATGTTAGGACTCGATGTTAGGACTCGATGTTGGTATTCGATGTCGGTACTCGATGTCGATACTCGATGTCGATACTCGATGTCGGTACTCGATGTCGGTACCCGATGTCGGTACTCGATGTCGGTACCCGATGTCGGTACCCGATGTCGGTACTCGATGTCGGTACTCGATGTCGGTACTCGATGTCGATGCTCAATGTTGGTACTCGATGTTGGTACCCGATGTTGGTACTCGATGTTAGGACTCGATGTTGGTACTCGATGTTGGTACTCGATGTTAGGACTCGATGTTGGTACTCGATGTTAGGACTCGATGTTGGTACTCGATGTTAGGACTCGATGTTGGTACTCGATTTTCGTATCCGATTTTCGTACTCGATTTTCGTACTCGATTTTCGTACCCGATTTTCGTGCTCGATTTTCGTACCCGATTTTCGTGCTCGATTTTCATACTCGATGTCTGTGATGTGCGCTGTCGATAATTCGACAGCGCATCGGAACGGTGTTATGCGTTATAAATCAGTCAGATGCCGGATTTAGTCGATATAATTGGACAGTGACATCGGGTCGGCGCTGGGCGGAGGAATTTAAATAAAGCCCCCGAGCACATCGCGAAACATACGATGCTTTGATGAATAATTTAAAAACGAAATCTCACCGAGCCATCATGCGCTGCTCGAGTTTCCCGACTCATTAATTATGAATGGTAATTCATACCGATGGAAATTTCTGCATGTAAGTGCCTGAATGTCACTTGAACTGCTGAACTCGGCTGTTTCCGGTTTCGTAATGTCCGCGCCCCCCCCCCCCCCGCGCTCTCGCCCGTCCTCCACCGGGGAGCCGTCACGTGTCCCGACATTCGTACGTTTAAACAGTTCCACGCGCACCTTTCTTCTTTCTATCTGGCGTACTCCGTCATACGATGATATTTGACTCTCACCTTATTTCCGCGTTATCGCGCCACCCGGACTTTTAATGCACGATAATTGACCCCTCTTCCCCCCCCTCTCCGTCCCGACTCTCTTTGTCAACTTTCACGTAGGGGAGTGCGGGGCAAAATGGCACAGTAGGGGCAAAACTCAATTTTCCAATAATTTTTGGATGCCCCATTTTGCCCCAACGATACATCCGGATTTTCAACACCGTTTTGCCCCACTTATCATCACCGCCGCCATCCAAAAGTCATTGGAAAATTGCATTTTGTCCCATTATATCGTTTTGCCCCACTGTCCCATTTTGCCCCGCTCTCCCCTACTTCAACTGTTATCTTTTTTTATATCTCGAGCCTGTCGACGAACTACTTGCTCGTGCGAATAATCGAGTCAAGTATGCCATTGTTATAAGGATATAAATTAAACATGAATGTGTTTTTTATGTTTCAATAGAGACTCAAACTGTGGCGATGACAGACCCACAGTTAACGAACAACAACAATAACAACAACAACAACAACAACAACAATAACAACAACAACAACGATGGAGAACCGAAATATCTTCACAAGAAGTTCAAAAAAATGGCAACAACGGAGGCTGCACCGGTGGAGTGCACTAAGAAGGAAACGATCCCGAACAGTACATCACCGTCCGCCGAGGTCCCGAAGAAAAAAGACCTCGGCAAGGACCTTAATAAAGACGCCAAGGAGTCCACGAGGGCCGAGGGATCACCCGAGTCGGAGGGCGAACCGACCGAGGGTCGAAAAGCAGGATACGTCTGCCCGTACTGCAAACTCTCGTGCGCCAAGCCCAGCGTCCTTCAGAAACACATCAGGGCCCATACAAACGAGAGACCCTATCCGTGTGTACCGTGCGGTTTTGCATTCAAGACTAAATCTAATCTCTACAAACACTGCAGATCCCGCGCTCACGCACTGAAGATGGAGGGTGGCGATGCGAGCAAGGTAACGAAGAGAATTTTTTTGTTGTTTTAAATGAAGTTTTTTAAATTAAATAATTTAATTGACATTTTTAACATTTTTAAATTTAATTGAACTTTTTAAAATTTACACATTTACTTTAAATCGTTACGATAACGCTTATCTTCGAACGACTTTTGTCCCTGAATAATCGGGCAATCAAAGACAAATAATCGGTGTATAGATTATTAATGTTCAAATGAAATATATTTTGCCTAATTTTATATTAAGATGCAAATCAGTGATATTATTCTAATTGTAGAGACACTTTCATAATTTACTGATTTACTGATGTATTTTTATTATTGTACGTTCACGTAAATTAAATAAATAAATAACTAAATAATTCATATTTTTATTGCAGATATCCGAGGACTCGGACATCAGTCTTTCGGACAGTGCGAGCAACGGAACGGGCACTCCTCCGCCACCGGCAGCCTCAACGCCGAGTTCGGTCTCGAGCGTCAAAACCGTGAAAACGGGCAAGATCTACAAGCCGAAGTTTCACACGGCTCTTCAGTGCGTAAACAACGACGCGGATATGTCGTCGGTGTCGTCGAACAGTTCGAGCGGTACAGCGACCACGAGTACGTCGACGAGTCTCAAGCCGAATGCGGAAAAACTGCAGGAGCACATAGACAAGATAATAACCGACAATCAAGCCATAGTCGAGGCGGTGGATCCGAGGCTGCACAAGCTGATGCAGAGACAGCAGAGTCTCGTGGAAACTAAGCACGTCGAGCAACAGCCGTTGAATCTTTCGGCCGCTGAGGAGGCGTCGTCGAGAAAGCGCTGTTACAGCGAGAGTTTCGCCCAGGAGAGTCACGGTCGGGTGCAAAATCCCGAGGGTTCGATAATAAAGGACCTTCTGTTGAAGAGTCGCGGCCTCAACCAGGACGAAACGACGCCGCTCGAAACCGAGAGCTTCGTTTGTCCGTCGTGCAAGATCGCGTACACCAGCGGGGACAACTTGGAGGCGCATCGAAGATACTACTGCAAGGGTAACTCACCGAGTCCCAGGCGTGCGGACTTCCAATTGGATCTCGATAAACGGGACGAGTCTGAGAATGGAAAATCTTCGGACTATTACGGAGCGATTCAGCCGCTACCCTCGCCGGGTCCCCTTCTCGGTAACACGAGACTCGTCGACGCCTACGCTCCGCCGACAAAGAAACAGAGATCCGAGTCCGTGCCGACGAGTTTGCGTTCACTTGAGGAACTTTCTAAATATCCCAGGCCAAACTCGTTGCAGATGTTCGGCGGCGAGGTGCGAATACTCGACAACACCGGCGAGACCAAGACCATGAGAATCGAGCCGAGACAAACGAATTCACCGTCTAACGAGCACATCGTGAGCGGCAAGTGCGTGACCACCGAGACAGCCTCGATCGTCGTTCGCTCGGGACTTCATTCCGGTGGAACTATGGTCCACAAGCCACCGGGAACGTCGGCGACGACCGTCACACCGAGTTCCTCCATATCTCTTCCGAATACTCCAAAGATGTTGGCACCCATCGTACCTAACATATCAACGCCGAATCTAGCGCCGACGATGTCGTGCTACAACTATCTGGAGCCCCATTTGAATCCGCTTACGAGCATCACTGCCTACAATCCGTTGACCCTTCCGCAGGCCGGTATAGCGAGCATTCTTCACGGAGGGAAGGTTATTCCTTATGTGCCGGGTATGCCCGGACCGCACACACTCACAGGCACGCCGAGCGTAGACATATCACCGAGCGTACCGACCGGTGACAACGCGGCCTCGTCGTACAAAGTCATTCCTGGCCTACCGGGACTTCACATCATGTCTCAGCCCCTGGATCTCGCTAGTCCGGTTAGGGTGCAGACACCGAGCGTTCCAGGTATGCCGGGCCCGACCTCGAACAGCGGCAACTCGCACATCTCGAATCTCGGACAACCGCTCGACCTCGCCAGTCCCGCCAAGGAAGTGAGCTTCAAAACTCCGAACAGCAGCGAGTCCATCCGCCAGGGAGCGATGCCGAGTCCGAAAGTTCCTAGCGTCAAGGCCGGCGAGGCGACATCCTTGAGCAGCGACAAGTACAGATTCGCCCGATCCTCCTCAACGCCTACGAGCGACCCGACCAAGGCTGCCGAGTCGGATCGCCATATAAAAAATAACGTCGCGACCTCCAAGTACAAGTTAGCCATGGAGAGCCTGAGGGAAAGAAAGGAGTTCACTTACGAAAAGAGTCCAAAGATCGACACGGTATTCACGTACCCGAACGGCATCGACAGTGCCGATGTTTGCTACAGCAAACAGTTCTCTCCCAAGGGAATGACGGAGAGCAGAAAGAGACCGGCGAATTGGAGCATCGCCGATCTGGACAGTCCGAGAGCTTCCGCGGATGCGAGTATCGGCGAGTGCAACGCGACGAAATACGAAGCTTCGTCGCCGAACTCCCTCGCGAATACTCCGGAGAACGGACGCACCAAAATCAACTCGACGGACTCAACGCCGTTGATAATCGAGAGTTACGGAAACGTTTTTAACGGAGCGAAGCTTCGTGTCGATAACCTTCCACCTGTAATCGTGATGAATCTAGATTCTTCCAAGACAGATGTGCCAAACAGAGCTTCCATGGAATTAGTTAGCGTTAAGGCGGATAAGTCTGAAACTAGAGCGCCAAAAAGTAATGAGAACGAGGCGAAGGAGGAGGAGACGAATACGAAGTTTCTGAGACCCACCTCACTGCCGTTGAAACCGGGGACATTCACGCCGAAGCGGCATCACGGCATAACGCCGACGGCGAACACGCTGCCGCTGATAAGCCCCGAAACACCGAGACCGAAGAAGTCTTACGGTCAGCTCTATCTCAACGGTCACGCTTACACTTATTTGGGCCTGAAGTGCTCGACGAGGGTGTTCTATTGCACACTGAACAGACCCCAGCCGATGTACGTTACGCAGCAGCACGGTTTGTCCATGTATTCAAATTGGAAGATATGCAAAGAAGCTCCACCCGATCTGGACATGGCTCATTACGACTCGCGACATCGCCCGCTCAGTTACACCGTGGCGTGGAAGCGACAGGACGATATACTGACGCACTCGTCGCAGAGACCAACCACACCCACGAGTCCCGACAGCGGCCTGGAAAGCGACACCCAGGAAAAGAGCCGAAGGGTCAAGATCTTCGACGGTGGCTTCGAAAGCAACGAGGATTACACCTACGTGAGGGGACGAGGTACGATGATTCGAACGGACAATCTCTTCATCGGGGTTTTCGTTTTTTTGTTTAAACATCATCGATATGATTATTTATTTATTATGTTATATACGGTCAAAAGCCCTTTTTACAATAGCATAGTATAGAAGTGTGCACATTTGCGCATAAATTTTGCCCAATAAGCATATAGGAATGTATATATATATATAGGGGAGAGCGGGCCAAAATGGGGCAACGGGGCAAAACGGGGTTTTTGGGCAGAACTAAATTTTCCAATCATTTTTGGATCGGACAAGGTGGCAAAGCTGGGCAGAAAAGCCTGCTGTATCCGATAGGGCGAATTCGGGTATCCAAAAATTATTGGAAAATTACGTTTTGCCCAAAAACCCCGTTTTGCCCCGTTGCCCCATTTTGCCCCGCTCTACCCTACATTCCTATACATATAGGAAATAATACATATAGGATGTAAAATCGCACCATTCCTATATGGGGTGATTTTATTTCTATAATTAATCTCATCAATTGCAAACAGGTAGAGGTCGTTACGTCTGCGAGGAATGCGGCATACGTTGCAAAAAGCCTTCGATGCTGAAGAAACATATCAGAACTCACACGGACGTCAGGCCGTACACGTGCAAACATTGCGCATTTAGGTAATTATATATTTCATTCGATATTAGTCCAAGTAACGACATCGATTAATTATTTGTCATTCCTCATCTGCAGCTTTAAGACGAAGGGTAATTTGACGAAGCACATGAAGTCGAAGGCCCATTACAAAAAGTGCGTTGAACTCGGCGTAGTTCCCGTGCCAACGTCCGTCTGCGACGAGAACATCGACAAGGAAGCGATCGCTCGATTGGTAGCGGGAGGTGGAAACGCCGACGACTCCTCGGACGAGGAGGACGATTCGGAGGGCGAGGACAGCGACGAATCGGGAAGCGAGGAGCAAGAAGCTGCACAGAGTCTCTTGAGTCTCTCGCAGCGGAGCTCCAACAGACTGCCCGGACTCCTGCCCGCCGGAAGACCAACTACTTATCCGTACGCTCTAACATTTCCAACGACGTGCGTTACGACCAGTATCGTTTCGACTTGCGCCGGCACAGCCCCGATGAGCATCACGTCCACGACTGTGATACAGAGTGAACTCTCGCACCGTTATTACTTCCCCTCGAGTCGTTGTTCGGTCGCCGAAGAGGGCCGCGACAGCGTCATACGTCGTTCCAAAGTCGATGACTCGGACGTCGAGGTCGAGGAGGTCGCTGAACCGGAAGGCAGACATCAATCGTCGCAACCGATGGATCTTACGACCAAACAAACTTTGCAACCTCTGCCGTCGCCGTCGCCGACGTCGATTATCCACAGAGGAAAGCCAACCGACATACTCACTCCGGTCTCAGAACCGATTCTCATGCAGACGATCGTTCAGACAATGGAGAGGCTTCCGTTGCAGGGCAGAGAATGGAAACCCGAGGCCGAGGGACACATGCTCCAAGCTTACCTAACCGAGAGGCACGTGATGGACAGCAAGATGAAGCAGCAATACCGCGTCGGAAGTATCAACAGGCAACAGCAGGTCAAAGATCGCGATGCGTATCCGAACGAGCCCGAATTAATGAGTTCGAGAAACATGGATTCGAGCTGCATACCGACTGTGACGTACACCGACCCGAGCAGAATGCAACAGCAGAGCATTCTCGAGACCAGAATCAAGTGCATGTCGAGGCAGCAAGTGTCGGATGAGATTAAGATGGAGATACGAGAGAAAATTTATCAGAACAACGGCTCGATCGAGCGACGACCATTCGACATAGAGTCTCTTCACATCGAGAAAGAGTCGAACAATCGATTGATACTCGAACGGGAGAACAACGTGGACGCTCGATTGGCCGGTCTCACGGGCAACTCTCATCATTCTCTCGTCATCACAAAGACCAATCCCATGGAGAGATCGAGCTTCAACTTGGATTTTCCGAGTCGCGGCACTCCGGTCATCGACCGACAGTCACCGAAGTCTTTCGCCACCGATCAGAACAATCGACTGATCGGCCCGGGCCAGCCAACGAAGAACGAGATCGATCGAAGCTCGATGTTCAACGCTATGAAAATGATGAGCGAGGCGGAGCGTCCTCGAGACTCGCTCAATCCGGACATGCCGAGCACGAGTCACGAGATACTGCGAGCGCGCGACACTTCGGCGGACACGAGAATACACCCGAGTCACAGTCCGAGAAATCAGGAGAACGGCACACCAACCTCGAGACCGCCGAGTCGAGAGATCAGAGCGTCGAGTCAAGATTATAGAGCACAGCCGCCGCAGTCGTTGCACGAGCTAAGACCCTCTAGTCAAGAGTTCAAATTGCCGTGTCAAGAGTCGAGACCGCCTAGTCAAGAATTCAAATCCCCCCACGTCGACTCCCGATCGAGTCAGGACGTCGTGCCTGTTACACCGCCCAGCGTCGTTCTCGACGCGCGTCACAATATCACGAACGACGCCAGACCGCCAAGTAGAGATATGAGAATAATTCCCGAGTACACGAGCGATCACAGACCACAGGATCTTCCTCGACAAGGCTTCCAAATAATCCAACCGATGGTCCACGAATCTCCGAAACTGCACGAGATTCCGCGAGTTCAACAGGGCGACGCGAGAAACGCCGAGCGTCTTGAGATTAAACGGCACGAGATGGAAATGACGAAGCAAAGTATAGCGGAGAGCATAAAGCAGACTGTAGCGAGGAAAATGGTAGTGGGCGGCCCGGGTTTCCGGTCTCCCTCACCACCGGGAGGAAGCGCCAAACCTCAGGCAGAATTTCTACAGCCATCGAGCGGTCCGGCTTCTAATTACGTTAGGTGAGTTGAGTATGCACCTCTTTAAGACTTTTTCGAATTAATCCTCATTCCTGCAAAAAACTCAATCGACCGATGATTATTACAGCGTGACCGAGGATGGCCGAAGTGTCTGCGGCATATGCAACAAGGTCTTCAGTAAACCGAGCCAGCTGAGATTGCACATCAACATACACTACTTTGAGCGGCCGTTCCGATGCGAAAGCTGTGCCGTTTCATTCAGAACGAAAGGGCACTTGACCAAACATGAGAGATCTGTCTCGCATCACAACAAGGTAAATAATCGTACTTGAACGTCAAATGATTTGCAATAATAATATTTATATATATTTATATATATTTATATACATTTATGTATATTTATATACATTTATATATATTTATATACATTTATATATATTTATATACATTTATATATATATTTATATATAATACCGCGCTTTGCGAAGTCATTTTAATCACGCCAATTTCTACTTTGCACGATAGGTCAGTATGACGTCAACCTTCGGCGCGGCGACGACCAGCAACCCGAGGCCCTTCAAGTGCACCGATTGTAAAATCGCTTTCCGGATACACGGGCATCTTGCTAAGCATCTGCGCAGCAAGATGCACATAATGAAGCTCGAGTGCCTCGGGAAACTTCCGTTCGGCACATACGCCGAGATGGAACGATCTGGCGTCAACTTGAATGACATAGATACCACTGACTGTGATAATAGTTTAACTAGTCTACAGGTTGGTGTACTTCCCGCTTGGAAATGTTTGTATCTCTTTGCTCGCATAAACTCCAACATTCTCATGTCTTGTCGCAGATACTGGCTCAGAAGCTTTACGAGAAAGATCCCAGTAAGATGGGACAATGGGACGCGGAAATGATACCGCATCAAGGCGCGAGTGGTGGCGAAACGTCGTCCGACGAGGGCGAACCTATACCGCCTCATGCGATTCACCAATATCCACCTCCGCAAATGAATCCGGAGAGCGAATCCTCTCGAGCATATCACATGCCTATGTTGGTAGTAGGGGATGAGTCGAAAGTAATTAACGACGGACGTCTCCTCAATTCCCGATTCGGACAGCAACGAATCGATTACGGAAGGCCCGGAGATCCCATTGAAGATTCGCCAATGGGCGACGAAAATTCGCATCCTTACAAGTGTCAAATTTGTACGATTTCCGTGAGAACCATTAACGAGCTGCAGGTACATTGCTTTGTCGAGCACAATATAGAATCGCAAGGTAGCATCGCGAATATACACGCCGGCTGCAGAGAGAAAGACAGCAACGCACAGAAACGAATGGCCGACGAAATGAGCATCGTTAGAAATGATCCGAGCAGGCGGAGAAGCGACGATACATAGTGCCAAAATAACGCGACGAACGCGGCTATACTATTCAATGTTTTCCTGAATTATCGGAGAATATTTGACGCAACGTGATAACGCCGGAATTTTCGCGTCGCGACTGCTGGACCGGGACAAACTCGACGAGACGTTGAGTTACAATGACGGTTTCGAGAATTCGTTTCATCGATCGCTGATCGGACGTGTCGAACGATTAATCGTGCTGACGTGAAATCTTCGAGTTACATCGGGAAACGTCTCTTTCTAGCAGTATGAAACTGGTAGGCATTTTAAATACACGATAGGCACGACGCTCGATTGTATTCAATGGAAAGTCACGACAATTCCATTGGCAAGAAGGTATCGAAGCACAGTTTACTGGGATGTTTATCGAGCCGAGTTGTCTTTTGTCTCACGAGTATGTAACGTACTTTTGACGCCATCAATTCCGTGAATCGCGCAAGTGCATTCTAACGTTTTATCTAATATAAAAAAATGTACTATTTATATACGATTAACTTTTTAAATAGTAGTAATAAGGTGCAATTGACTGGCATGTGATTCTGAATTTTTAGTGCAAATGTTGCGTGCAACCTTCAAGAGTATTCGAATATTACGAGGTAATATTATCTATTGAATATCGAAATATATTAAGTACATACATGTACATATACGTATATACATATTATCATATGAAAAGAAAAAAACGCGATGAAAAGATTGTTGACACGACCGGTAAGGGTGTATTTGTATTGTAACAGTTGAAACGTTTGTTGCGACGATGATATTCCGTCTCTTCGCAATCGACAGATGACATTTACGATAGAATATTTATGTATAAATGTTATCGAAACATGTTAGCATTTTACGATAGGTGTTAGGACGGATGCGAAACGTTATCGTTTTTTTTTCGGGTGTCTGCAATATCTCGCGCGATATTGTATCGGGAGTTGTTCGATCAATCTCAGTTTATGGAAAATCGCTCGGATGTGTACTATAGAAAGTAACGATCATTGTCTCTGTAAGTTGGAACATCCATAAATTTACAAATCGTTTCTATCGAAGAGTATTTTTACTGAGGCACATTATGCTTCCGTAAACTATAACAGCTCTTGCAACTATTACATATATCTGTCTAACGTTATGCGCGACACGCTCAAGCACACACAATGTCTTTCCTATCGCATAATCATACCTCGATAATCATAATTTGTACCTAGATGTGCTTGAGACGATGACGGACCGTGAACGGAGAATGAGAAAGAAAAACGAAACAAAAAAAAACGACCGCACAATTGTATACAACGAGGTCAAATCGAGAGAAGGTTGTTGCCAAACGATATCAATGTAGCATAGAGAAACGTAGCATTTGATGTATACCCGTTATGATTCTATCGAAGATCCAATCACACACTATTTAAGAGCTTCCAAGATGTGTACGTGGCCATGTGTCCAAAATGCCAAGCCAACGTTAAATTTTTTGTCGTTCCGAATCAATGGAAAAAGACTCAGTGCTACCAAAAACGTACATTTCTAATACACTTTACAGTGGACTCCCCAAGTTGGAGTCTACATTCTAATATAACTTAACATCATAATTTGACAAGTCGCACATTACATATCACATATCTCTAATTATTTGAGGCGCACTGTCGTGATTTATATCAATTTATCATATTTTTCGTAAGAAGATAAACTTTGAGATAAAGACAAAAAAAATTTATAAATTTGTACAAGACCATTATCCAGTGGCGATCGTACAAACAGCAAGTATCTATGACTATTTTTCGACACGATTGTAATAATTTTACTTGCGACGTTTATATGACTATGGGACTCGGTTGCTGCAGGACGTTGGCTTGGCTGCTTCCAGACTCAGTATTAGAAAGTCTTAATAACCGAGTGGCATCGGTTGAACCATCACAGATACATTTTTGTAAGGACAAGCCCCGTATCATCGGTTTTTGTCATCTAAGTTTATGAAAAAAAAAGAAAAAAGAATAATCTATGAAAGGCTTAACAGCTATTTTTGTGGATTACAGTTTTCTATGCCCAAGAATCCGACGCTCACAGATCATTGGCCGTAATATAGTATTTTATATGTATCGTAGACGATTAGATCTTTAGAATTTTATAACGATTTACCCAGAGGACAAGCCCTGAGGCATTTACGCCTCTCGGCAATCTCATTGCCGAGTTCTATTGCGTATGTACAACAATTCAACTCAAAGGCCTCAGCATTGAAGGAAATTTATCATGTAACATGTTCATTGGAACCAAAATGGCTATTGCCGATGGATATCAGAGAATGGGACCGGAGACAGATTTTATAAGCATATACTAAAAAAGAAAAAAAAAATAGCGTCATCTTTTAAGGATCGTCAAGAGACCAATGATCTGTCGGTGTCGTCACAACTTTCTTCCTGATCCTGTAACTCTGTTAAACTATTAACGAGAATGTAATTTATTTATTGTAAATAAAAAAATATATTGCCTAAAGCACTTCATGGCGACGTCTGGCGATTAATTTTGTTGTTTCATCAATTCAATACAAGGTACATTAAAAAATAGTGTTTGTATTCCAGAAAGTTACATTAGCACTGTGTTTTTTTATCTCTACATATACATATATATATATAAAAGCATGTGAAACATTTCATTATATTCAAGATCGGAGAGGATCCATCGTCAGCTACGAAACTAGCGCGCGTCGAATACCACCACTGAAAAAAGATGTTAAGGAAAAAATATTTCCATCATATTCAACATATATATGCGACTCTATAGTCGTAAACACTACATGGTGGCCGTTTTTCCCCCGGAAAAAATACCGACTTTTCACGGACCAATTAAAAAAGTTTCCTGACCAAACTTCTAACTTCTATTTAAAAAAATGCATGATGGAAATGAAAATGCTTAATTATTGTATTAAGATTTAATTCTATTTTTTTTTTTTTTTTCAAAATGCTCAACTTTTTTTTTTTAAGGCTCCCTTTTATGTACTTCTTATTTATTTATAGAAGGTTCTGCGACAATTTACTTTTTCCCTGACCAATTTTCAAATTCCCTGATTTTTCCCGGTTTTTCCTGACCGCGGCCACCATGCACTATCTTCCGATATCAATCCACGCTGGTCTAGTAAAGTATTGTGAGAAAGGATACACCGCTTGGTTCGTTTCTTGTACATTATTCGATATCCACATTCTCGACAACGAATTGGATCTCGCGGCCGGATTTCATTGTCGTGGTGACACTCTGAAATAAATAACAACAGTTTAAGGCAAATGTACAACGAGGTTAAAACTAAAAGTACGCATGACAAAAATACCAAGTTTCATGCCGCAAGTGAGGTTAAGAACACAGATATTTACGTTCTCCGTTATATCGATTAACTAAAACGTACCTCCACAAATATAAACCATAGCTTGCTTCGGAGCAGAGTCAGCTTTGCTAGACTCCATTCTTGCGCGATATTATCCCAGCGAACGGCGATAAATTCAAACAGTCGTGAGACTACACCTCATCGACAACAACACAACCATGCACAGTCAACCACAGTAACTCGAATCCAACGCACTGCCGAACTCAATTGAATCATTTGAGCTCTGTGGAAACATCGTTCCCCGACGCCTCGCCGAAATGAGAATCCCTGAGCAACGAAAGTTTCCCCGGCAACAGCTCGTCGTCTGCACTGTGTTTCCGATTCCGCCGCGAGAGGCAGCACTGGCGACGTGTACAAGCGAAAGCTCGGAGCCAATGGGGCCACCTGGCAACCGCTGGCGGGATGAGACGAGTCCGCCGATTGGTCTATCTAGCCTCGAGCCATCCCCTCTGAGACGGCGGATAAACAGTTTTCAAAGTTTTCAAGTGCCTGCCGCACACGGGGCACGCAGAGGGATAGTTGGTCCCCGCGTGCGCGTATATCATTCTGTATTCACCCCTGCTCCGTGTCAGTTAAACGCGAATGTGTCTCTCGTCCTTCGTAAACTCAATCCAGTGTCGTATCGTCTAAGAACACCTCTTCGTAATCAACAATCTCACCTAAAACTGTGTCACAATAATCTTCGATCTCGGATTTATAAACGGACTAGCCGGTGTTTGTTTTCTTACCGGAATAAAGTGGCCGTTCCACCGCGAAGGGGTGGCTTTCGATCGACGATGCGGCAGTGCGTACTTTCGATGCAAAAACCGGCATCGGGAGGCTCTTCTTACACGCCAAAAGAGAGATGAGACAGTCTCTTCGTTTTCGCGCGTAATCGCTGCGCAATAACAACAGAGTTCAGCCGTAACCTAGCCATGGCTTTAGCCGCCTCAACCGATGCGCATGTTGTCTGATCGACCCAAACGTCAACAAACGCGAAACAGTGTTGAGCAATATATATATCGTACTCGCGCGTGTTGTCCCGAGAGGCGCTTTCTGCGAACGAAAAAACGAGTAACACGATGATAGCGCGGGAGTGTCAAATCGAAGAGTCGAAGAGATCGAACTCTCATTGCGCGGCTTGAGGCACTTTTAGCGAGTGACTGAGTCCGGTTGTATGATAGATTGAACGGAAAGCGGAAAATGACGAGCGACGTTGACATGGCCGAGGTGGAGAGCGCGCACATGAGCGAAACACCTCGCGGCACGATAAACTCGAACGGTCGAGCGTCGCACGACTCTTACGACGGGATGGACAGTGGTTATTTGACGTTGACACCGCACTCCGGCGCTTTCACGCCGATGGTCGCGGGATGCCGAGCGCGAACTTCCCTCGCCTCGTCGAAGAGGCACTATCGAATGCGCACGGATCCCTGGCAGTCGGACCGGGCGCCGAGACTTCGGTCGAAACTCAATTACCGTCTCAACAACGTCTCCGACGATGCGTGCGACTCGCTCGTCGACGAGTCGCACGAGACTCACGGCGGAGTGTCCCAGGATTCCGGGAACTTCAGCTGCGAACGTCACGAGAGGAGCTCGAGCTCCGAGGGTCAGAGTTTGCACTCGGAGGTCAGAGACTACGGAGCCGAGCTCAGGGAGCGCAGGAACAGGGGCAGACGAGCATGGAGAAGCGCGGCGCCGATAACTCCCGCCTCGAGACTTCAACTTCTCTCGCCGCCACCCTCGCCGGCGGTTCCGTCCTCCTCCTTCGTGGCCTCGGAGCCCATCGAGGAGGACGTCGAAATGAAACTAGTCATCGTTCCGCAAAGCACGCCCTACGTCAACTGCTCGCCAAAGCGCGCGACGCTGATCGACGGGTCTCTTAACTTCTCGCCCACGACGAGCAGAACTAGTCCGGCGGCTGTTACGTCCGTAGACAACAAAAAACTGAGCGACCTTATGATTACGGATCTGTCCAGCATTGCCGAAATCAAACCCAAGAGATTGAACTTCAGTCAGCGGGGCTACGCGCTGCACAGAACGAGAGCCACGCCGGACTTCACTGGGAAGGAGACCGTCGATCTCATGTGTCTGCTCGGCGAGAAGAGCAATCACTGGCGAGTCGTGTCGAAGATATTTTCGCATCTGAGTCCGCAGGATCTTTGCTCCGTTAGCATGGTCTCGAAAGCCTGGCGGAGGGTCTGTACGAACGACTCTCGGGCGAACATGAGGAGACTCAGCCACATCATGCTCAGGCAGAACACCAAGGAGAATCTCAAGATCATCAGAAAGGCGAAGGCCGAAGCGGATATTCAGATGAGCCCCAAGAGCAGGTTCGCGAGGAAGGGATATCTTATCGAGGTTCAGAACCTGCTGCAAGTTCCCGCTACGCCGAGACCTCCCAATAGTCCACCTGTTTCTCCCAGCAAAGTCAAATTTCACTCATTCGTAAAGGTAAGTTTCCTGACCGTAACTCAGTTTATTTATTTTTATTTAATTTAATTTATTTCATGGTTTGTTCCTTTTACATTACACGTAGCATTGATGCATTACCGACCACAGTGGCTTGTATTTATCACATTGGTCATAACAACTAAATAATTGAGACTCAACGTATAAAACTCAGAATACCATTTAACATGTAAAAAGTTTAGTTTGTGAAATATTTTTTGTTTATTGTTTATTGTTTGCATAATGGCATAGACTTTGGTATAACTAATAACATAATCTAATATAATATAATATAATGTGTGTATGCCTAGAAACTCTAGGTTTGTTTAGCCCACAGAAAGAAGATTTGCTCATTTCTGGGTATCACAGAGTTTGCTTACTCCTTGCGTTTTTCCATGTTCTTTTTACAATAGAGGGCTAATACCCGCTAAATAAACTCTTCCTTACTTGCTATTTCATCTTAGTTCAGTCATTTGCTTTCTCTTTTCCAACTTTAAATTTATTTATTTATTTATTTATTTACGGAACGAACCCTTTTACATTTATAGTTTTTACAGTTCAGACGAAATTTCACAGCTATAGCTTGTAGCATGTGTAACAGTGTATAATATATAAAAATTCATTATTATTCATTGTTTTACATTATTTCTCTTCTTCATAATCTTTGTTGCGAAATCACAATTTGACTAGGAATATGATTTCGAATAGAGCAAGACATTTATCCATTAGTATCTTAGAACTCGTATTCCAAGCTGCACGTTGTGCGACGTTTCTGGACCAGCAAGTAGCGGCGACCAGTCGAGCCTATTCGCAACACTTGTGAGTCGATAATGAGCCGACCTTTCCGTTAATGTACTTCGTACTCTCGGCGTTCGAAATATCGTTTCCCTTCTCGGACGCTCTGCTAAAACTTCTCGAAGTTCTTTAAGGATCGTTTGACAGTATTTTCATATATACATTATATAAAAATATAATAAATTTTTTTAAATAGCTATACATGTATCTACGGTCTTAAGTACAGTTTCCGCGTACGAAATTTCATACACTCGAGTAACGCGGGGTGGGGTACAATGTCGCTGACACGTGGAATAATAACCGGCCGGTTCAAAGCGACGCGCGTATCTTACTTCTCGGTATATCGTATTCGAAACTCGGACAATGTTCACCAGTGCGTTGCACTTGAAACGGGTGTCGTATTCGAGACGGCGCTTATCGTTTCCAATGCCTCACGCTCCAGCCCTCCGGGCCTCCTTCGTGCATATAAACTTTCGTTTGATTTAATAACGCCAATTCGATCGAAAGCATCCAACGACATCGCGCGAAGCTCCCAACTCTCGCGCACTCGGCCTCGCTGCGCGCCACACGCGTCTTCGACGCTGTTCGAATCCACAGGTGCCTCCGCCCTGCTCTATCGATATACACGCATGACGGAACATCGGGTCGGCCCGTATTCAATATCTCACTCGCCCATCATCCGCCTTTCCGTAATTCGATCTATCCATCGGACCGCTTCTTTTCGGACGCCACGGAATTTTTTCTCAGTTTTTTTTCTCTGCCACCGCACACTTTCCACAAGTCCGTTCGGTCTCGTTAGAGATGACAAGAATAGAGAAAGGGAACGAATAAACTTTTTACGCCCAATTAGACACGTCGCGCACGGTAGGATCGACGATGCGTGAAAAAAAAAAAAAACAGCTGACTCGTCGCGGCTAGAAAAATCGTCCACGAGCGAACGTGATTTTCTTCTTTTCTCTTTCTTGGATCCCGAAAAACAAAAATTCCCCAACTTTTTCGTGCTATCTCGAAGTCTCGATGATTTATAACTTAAGGGCTCCCCCTTTTCTCGGCTTTATCGACTCTCTTCGATATTGGAAGGAAGTTGCGTTTATCGCTAATCGGTTGAAAAAAAAAAAAAAAAATTCTCGAGATAAAATATTCTTACGAATAATGAGTCTGATGGCGCAGCCTCCGCGCCGTTGAAACTGGAGCCTCCCATAGACGTCGTGAAAGACGCACGTACTTCGAGCTTCTTTGTTGAGCGCCCCGCGATATACACGGAGATTGCGTCACTCGCTTTTTAAACACATATATATAGTGACGAGAGAGTCGTCGCGTGCGGTGGACGATCGGTAATTCGATCGTGTAATAAACTTTTGGCCAGTGTTAATGTAACTGTGCACTTGCCGTAGTCGCCGGCGGAATATTGACATTCGTGGGATAAATCGAATTTACATTCGGACGCACAGATAATAAATCTGCGGACAACCGATTGTCCCCGCTCTCTTGCGGAACGGCGCGGCGCCCGGGCCATCCCTTTATTCTCGAAACTCGAGGCTCGCTCGCTCCGAGAGAAAACCGGCCGGCCGAGGCAAACAATGCGATTCTTATCTCGTGCAAAAACGTCGAAGGACGGGAAGAGGGCGAGCGGCCCGGTCGATCGGTTCGGCGAACAGGCCCGCTGCGCGCGTCGTTAGCGAGACTGAAGCCACTCGGGCTTTGCGGCCGATGCGACAAAATCTCCCATCGACGATCCCCAACGGTCCGAACGGTAGCTAGAGTTTTCGCGCGCGACTTATCCAACTGTTGTTCACTCACCGCACCGTAAGATATTCTTTCAGTAATAACGTCGACGAATGCTTCTGCATTTCGGAGAAATAGCTATAAGGTTCGTTCGCGCGTTAAGTAAAAATTGGGGCACCTCTGATTTCAATTTTTTTTTTGTTTACCTAATTCTATAAGGACATATCAGCTCTGTACAAACATAGCCGTTTCGCCCTATTGGCATTGGGCCGTCTATATGTAGGGAAGAGCGGGGCAAAATGGGACAGTGGGGCAAAACGCAATATAGTAGATAGATAGATGGATACGTTTATTACGTGCTCTGAGGCCAAAGCCCCCTAAGAGCACCGTGCCACAAAAATATACATCATTTCACATCAAAATAATATACACCAAGGTGATAGTACGAACAGAATATAACAAAAGGTAAATAATATAACGGAAGAATATAACAAAAAGGTAAATAATACAAAAGAATATATAAAGTACAACAATGATATATAGCATGAAGAGAATATAAACAAAGGCAAGTAATAAGAAAAGAATAAGCAGGAAAGCAAAGCAAAATGAAATAAAACAGAATAAAATAAACAGAAATAAACAGAATAAAATAAAACAGAATAAAGTAGCTAGAGTTTTCGCGTGAATTATCGGACTGTTGTTCACTCACCGCACCGTAAGATATTCTTTCAATAGTAACGTCGTACGTATAGTAATAGGTTCGTTCGCGCGTTAAGTAAAAATTGGGGCACCTCTGATTTCAATTTTTTTTTTTTTTGTTTACCGTTGCGGAGAAGGTCTCGAGGCAAGTTCCCACCGGCACTTGCCGCATCTCACGTGTCCTGACACGCTGGCCCTTGGAAAGCCGTACAAGGTTTCGTTCGCGGTGCGAAAAGTATCGCTTTCGTGCCTCTGTGAAATTTGACGTGAAAAATGCGCCCTCCCAACGGTCGCGATGGGCTTCGTTCCGTCTTACGGGGAACGCAGTCTCGTTTTTCGGTCGCTCTTTTGATAACCGGTAGGCGCGTTTCTTGATGTGAATTTCTATTACGAAAGTAAGATAAAAGTACCAGTGGCCGCACATCTAAGGGCGAAGTCCCAGTTCCCGTACATACATGAAAAATCGTATTTGCGTGTCTCTTGCACGCATTGCGCGGCCACTAGGACGTGTTCGGTCACTGGGACGTTTACCTTAAAATATTCTGAGAGTTGAAGTATTTGGCGGACACAGCGTGCATTAAGCCTGCGTGTGTACTAGTGGGGGCGATGTTTTTCTGTGTTACGTCGTTTATTTTAAACCGAAGTTTTTACTAATCGATTTGGCGACGAAGAATCGATTATTACGGAAAATAATACAACAGTATAGTTTACCGAGCCTATTATCATATCAATTTTTGCATACAAAAATTACATCGGGCTCGTCTTACCCACGACACTCAAAATTTTGAAGAAAATATTATATAGCCCAATCTAGATGTTACTTTGAACTTTATCCCAGTTCACTTATTTAATTTAAAAAATATACTTTCGTTTCATGCACATTTGTAAATTAGTGCGCCCTTTCTTCTGCTGAACGATGCATCCATTATTGTCGATGTTTTGCAAAAAAAAAAAAAGAAGTTTTCCTAGGCTTTCGAAAATCTGAACAAATTCTGGGTCACTTCTTGAAGGTCTAACTACATGGTCGAGAAGTTGCCAAAGTCAAAAGTTAAAAATCGTTGTTAATAAAAATTGAAGAATAGTCGAAAAAGCGTAAAAAACGGAGAGTTTCAAATTTCGACCGTTCCTTGGAAGACCCAGTGTAAACACGCAGGGTTAAAAATACAAACTCGATCGAGACGGACAATCGTCGGGAAAGTTGTCGACTCGGGGACAGGTGGATTTCCTGCGGGGCTTCGGAGTGTCCCCCTCTCTTCCGGTGCGGCCAGTTAATTTACGAGAAAATTCGTTCGGAACAAGTCGCGCGACGATCGCGAGAGAATGCGGTTTGTTCGACGACCGGTCCACCTCGTTTTCGAGAGGACGAGCTGCAACGACAGGTGGGCTCGAATATTTTTTGTCTCCGGCTTGATCTTGCAAACTCGTTGCCGAGCTCGATCCAGTCGACCGCACACGCTCCGTGGATAAATGGCGATCGCCAAAAAACATTTCTTTTCAACCTCCGAAGCGGGTATTTTATTATCAAGTATTGTGCTAGATTCATTTTTCAGCATTTTTTTTTGTATATCGTAACTTGCGATTATTGTTATTTATTTATATTTTTTTTATCCACCTATCCCACGGTTCACGGCGTGCCTTGTCGAATGCTATGTTGAACGAAACACGCCATGCACCTGGCCATCAATTATTCTTATCAAGTAGTATGCTAGATTCATTTTTCAGAATTTTGTTTTCGGCCACATGACCATGAAAATTTCTGCATCTGCAAAAATAAATTTTGGCAACTTGTAGCGCCTAAATTATCGGCTTGGGGAAAAAATCCTTAAGGACTTTTTTGTTCGTTTTTTTATTCTCTAACAACTCATTTTTTCGGATTTTTTTTTCTTTCAATTTTTGAGCTAGTTTTTATCATTTTAATATTTTGGCACACTGCCACGGTTTAAATAATGAATAAAAAAAAAAAATTCGTAGGACTTTTTTTTTCTTCGTTCAATTCTACACCAACGCATTTTTTCAAAAAATTTTTTGGAATTTTTTTAGAGCTATTTTTTATGAATTTCATATTTTGGCACGCTGCCACGGTTCAAATAATAAACTTAAAAACAAATCCTCAGGACTTTTTTTTCTACGTTCAATTCTACACCAACGCATTTTTTCAAAACATTTTTTGGAATTTTTTTAGAGTTTTTTTTATGAATTTCATATTTTGGCACGCTGCCAGGGCTTTAATATGGAACTAAACAAAAAAATCATCAGGACTTTTTTTTTCTACGTTCAATTCTACACCAACGCATTTTTTCAAAACATTTTTTGGAATTTTTTTAGAGCTATTTTTTATGAATTTCATATTTTGGCACGCTGCCACGGTTTAAATAATAAACTTAAAAACAAGTCCTCAGGAATTTTTTTTCTACGATCAATTCTACACCAACGCATTTTTTCAAAACATTTTTTGGAATTTTTTTAGAGCTTTTTTTATGAATTTCATATTTTGGCACGCTGCCAGGGCTTTGATATGGAACTAAACAAAAAAATCATCAGGACTTTTTTTTTCTACGTTCAATTCTACACCAACGCATTTTTTCAAAACATTTTTTGGAATTTTTTTAGAGCTATTTTTTATGAATTTCCTATTTTGGCACGCTGCCAGGGCTTAAATATGGAACTAAACAAAATAATCCGCAGGACTTTTTTTTCTACGTTCCATTCTACACCAACGCATTTTTTCAAAACATTTTTTGGAATTTTTTTAGAGCTAGTTTTTATGAATTTCATATTTTGGCACGCTGTCAGTGCTTAAATACGGAACTAAACAAAAAAATCCTCAGGACTTATTTTCTACGTTCAATTCTACACCAACGGATTTTTTTAACGGATTTTTTTAAAACGCAGAAAAAAAAACCTAAGATTTTTTTTTTAGATTATTATTTAAACCGTGACAACGTGCCAAAATATGAAATTCATAAAAAGAAGCTCTAAAAAAATTCCAAAAAATGTTTTGAAAAAATGCGTTGGTGTAGAATTGAACGTAGAAAAAAAAGTCCTGAGGATTTGTTTTTAAGTTTATTATTTAAACCGTGGCAGCGTGCCAAAATAGGAAATTCATAAAAAATAGCTCTAAAAAAATTCCAAAAAATTGTTTGAAAAAATTCGTTGGTGTAGAATTGAACGTAGAAAAAAAAAGTCCTAAGATTTTTTTTTTTAGATTATTATTTAAACCGTGACAACGTGCCAAAATATGAAATTCATAAAAAAAAAGCTCTAAAAAAATTCCAAAAAATGTTTTGAAAAAATGCGTTGGTGTAGAATTGAACGTAGAAAAAAAAGTCCTGAGGATTATTTTGTTTAATTCCATATTTAAGCCCTGGCAGCGTGCCAAAATAGGAAATTCATAAAAAATAGCTCTAAAAAAATTCCAAAAAATGTTTTGAAAAAATGCGTTGGTGTAGAATTGAACGTAGAAAAAAAAAGTGCTACGAATTTTTTTTTTATTCATTATTTAAACCGTGGCAGCGTGCCAAAATATTAAAATGATAAAAACTAGCTCAAAAATTGAAAGAAAAAAAAATCCGAAAAATGCGTTGTTAGAGAATAAAAAAACGAACAAAAAAGTCCTTAAGGATTTTTCTCCCAAGCCGATAATTTAGGCGCTACAAGTTGCCAAAATTTATTTTTGCAGATGCAGAAATTTTCATGGTCATTTCGGCCACCATTTTTTTGTGTCGTAACTTGCGATTTCCATTATTTTTATTTTTTTTTATTTATTTTTTTTCACTGCACCAACTATCGTACGGTTCGCGACGTGCTGTGTCATTAAGTATTGTTATCAATTATTGTGATAGATTCATTTTTTAGCATTTTTTTTTACGTCCACAATTTTTTTTATTTTTTAAAATTCGATTATCGTTATTTATTTATATATGTTTTACTGCAGCAACTATCCCACGGGTCGGGGAGTGCCTTGTTGCATGGTACGTCGAACGAAACACGCCTTACACCTGGCCAGGTGTTGCCGCGACCGCATAGGACGCGAAGCGTCACGTTGTGCTAGTCCTTGTGTAGCAACCGTCAGAATAAACGGAAGTTGGAGAGGGAAGATAACGAGTTACCGACTCGCAACTGTCGCACTTTTTTTTGTTCCCTTGTTTACCCGGAACACAATGCACTTCTTCTTCTTGCTCGTGTTCGATTCGTGGAACGTCCATTCGTAGTTTATCTACCTACTCGATGCACTTCGACATTATCGATCCGGATAAACGCGATATTACAGCAGAACTGAATATATCGATAATCGAAGTCCCGGATAATCCGAACTAGACGGCGAAAGTATATAAGTCAACAATGTCTAATGATGCAACTTTATTTTGACTAGCGACAATTACATTTCTTACAACTTGCTAAATCGTAAAATAGTCTAAAAAAAACCCCTTGTAAGACGCACAGTTAATCCACTTCCTGGTTAATCCGACCCTGGTTAATCGGCTTTCTACTGTACATGCAATGCGCAGCTCGAGAAAATCGTCGATCGAACAGCGATTCAGAATTCGGCACCCTAATAAGACGTTGCATGTCGTTGGTTACATTAGAGCCAATTCCAGCTAATCCCGCTGCCGCTCGCTCGCCGACGAAGGAATGTGTCCGTTGAGGCACTTTGAGGCCAGTAACGTGTATCCTTGACACGCGGCAAGGAAATTGCACGGCTCGTTTCTCCGTTAATCGAGGAAGTAAGGCGAAGGCTCCTTCCCGACGATTCCCGTATAGCGCCAGGTGCGCACTCTTTCCGGAGCATCCCTCGAGCGTGACGCGCAAGAAACGCCGGGCGCTGCGAGTTCCGGATGTCGATTAAGGTATACAAGGCGAACGAAAGGTTACAGAAACGAAAAAAAGTCGTAAAAAAAAATAATCGTTTTTTTTAAATTCCATATGGTGAGCGATATTCTCGCACAGTCATTCTTAGGAAAATACACATTGAAAACAGTAGACTTCATTGTTCGAATGGATTGTAGATACAAAGAATGATTATTGTTGATAATAGTCGATCCTCTTATGTACATCAATTACATACGGACCGGTCCATATTCACCCACCTTCACCCTATATAGAAATGCATATCGATACAAGAATGAAAAAAAAAACGTAAAAAAATAATAGTTTTTTTAAATTCCATATAGTGAGCGATATTCTCGCACAGTCATTCTTAGGAAAATACACATTGAAAACAGTAGACTTCATTGTTCGAATGGATTGTAGATACAAAGAATGATTATTGTTCATAATAGTCGATCCTCTTATGTAAATCAATTACATACGGACCGGTCCATATTCACCCACCTCCACCCTATATAGAAATGCGTATCGATACAGGAATGAAAAAAAACCGTAAAAAAAAATGACTTTTTAAAAAAATTCCATATAGTGAGCGATATTCTCGCACAGTCATTTTTAGGAAAATACACATTGAAAACAGTAGATTTCATTGTTCGAATGGATTGTGTAGATACAAAGAATGATTACTGTTGAAAATAGTTAATCCTCTTGCGTAAATCAATGACATACGGACCGGTCCATATTCGGCACTTTCACCCTAGATAAAAATGCATATCGATGGCCTAATTCTATAAGGACATATCAGCTCTGTACAAACATAGCCAGTTCGCCCTATTGGCATTGGGCTGTCGATATATAGGGAAGAGCGGGGCAAAACGGAACAGTGGGGCAAAATACAATTTTCCAATAAATGTTGGATGGGACAGTGGGGCAAAACGGAACAGTGGGGTAAAATGCAATATTCCAATAAATTTTGGATAGGACAATGGGGCAAAACGGAACGGTGGGGCAAAGCGCAATATTCCAATAAATTTTGGGTGGGACAGTGGGGCAAAACGCAATTTTCCAATAAATTTTGGACTGGAGAGTGGGGTAAAACGGACAGAAAATACTCATGTATCGATGGGGCAAAATGGGACAACTTATGGCGACTTATTGGAAAATTGTGTTTCGCGTACTGTTCCGTTTTGCCCCACTGTTCCATTTTACCCCGCTCCCCCCCCCCCCCCTATGTATATATCGAAGGACTTGGAAAACGAGCCGAGCTCGTGTTTGGCTCGCTCGGTGCCGGCAATAAACCGCGGTATTTGTACCAAGAGCGTCGTGCGTACGCGTAATGTCGTTTGACCGATTACGATCGGTATAGCATTCTCTCCTGTATCGGTAGTTCTACACATCGGCGAGCCTTGAGACGCGACACACTCGCTCGGAGTTCGAATTCCTCGGACTGCCATGTATATCTGCATATCCGGTGCTGGACTCACGTATAACGAATCGCAGTCGAGAGTAACGAATCTCTCGTTCTCTCGTTCTTCACGCTCGCGCATGCGCGGTAAAAAAATAATATCGTAAAATCGAAATTCGAAGTTTCGTAAAAATAATTTTGTCAAACAAGTCACAAACTCGTTTGTTCAGGCTTGAGTATGCAAACTTGTTAATAATTTTTGTTTGTAAAACTAGAAGTAAAACTAGAAAATTAACAAATAAAAAATTGTGGACGTTTGTGGAAAATAAGTGTTGTAAAAAGTACGAACTTTTTTTTTACTGTGTGCATTTTCTTGCGCCTGGGCTATTCGTTGCCCTCAGAGCACGGATAATCGCGTTCATTGGCGCGTTCCTTTCCATACCGGTGTGTCGAGCGGGCCCTTTACAGAATTGTAGCCCAACACCGGAGCGATTGGAACGTTCCTACATGCCGATATGAAACTCGGACGAATAAGAATGAGGATAATCAACGCGAATGTGTACAGAGCTCTACATACGATTTGTAAATATTTACAGTAACCGGTCATGAGAGATTAAGAGACGAACATTGTAGCGAGTTTATTGAAGCGTTGTCTATGCCATCAATCGGCAGCTTGTTCGGGGCAAGAGCTCCGCTCTACGAGCCACATAATTCGTGACGAGATTCGAGATGGAAAAAAATTAACAAAATAATAATCGAACGTCAATTGCCCTTGGTATATTTTTACATGCTGGTCGCGGTCAGGAAAGAAAATCTTGGTCAGGGAAACGTAAATTGTCACCAAACCTTCTATAAATAAATAATTACATAAAAGGGCGACTTAAAAAAAAATTGGAAGTATTTTGAAAAAAAAAATGTATAATTAAATATTAATAGAATAATTAGTTATTTTCATTTGCATCATAAATTTTTTTCAATAGAAGTCGTTAGAAGTTTGGTCGGGGAACATTTTTTATTTGGTCAGTGAAAAGTCAGGGCATTTTTTTCCGGGTAAAAAACGGCCACCTTGTTTTAGTGCACTTCGTCGCCGTGACGAACAGACAGACAGACGGAACATACTAGCTTCAATTTACGTCTAATTCTTACCACACAAAAAGGCGTTATAATAATTTATTGTCGACCGTAACAAATTAGCTTTTTGAATGATGCGTGTACATCGCATCGATACTATTGGCTACGTTTTATTATAGAAATAAGGTGGACATCCGAGACACTTGTATTTAATCTACCGAAGTAAACAGTCGCGTTTGTACTCTGAGAATAGACGCTCTTACATAGGGAAATATTGTCGAAGTAACCGAAATTCCCCCCGTCTACGTTGATGACCTTTTCTCTTGGCCCTCACATTTTTCTTTTTATTTTCACGAGTTCTTCTTCGACCCAAGAAGCTCCAGGGCAAGCAGCGATAGTTCACTGAATTATTATAGCGGCTCTGTTTACTCGGTGCGTTCTCAACGTGCCGCTGCCGCTGCTGCTGTTGCCGGGCCCTCTCGCTGGGAGCGAAACGAAAGCCAAGCGCACGAGGACTCGGGCACAACGAATCAAGGGGGCTGCGCTACAGAGAAACAGCCCCGGCGGTGCTGGGGAGCGAAGCCTCGAAAGACCGAACGGTACACAATAAAAAAAAGTTTGTACTTTTTACAACTTATTGTCCACATACGTCCACAATTTTTTATTTGTTGATTCTCCGATCGCACCACCCGGGTTGTAGTTTGACAAACAAAAGTACAAAATAATATTGTTAATAGATGGGGAATAAAAGTACAAAATAATATTGTTAATAGATGGGAAATAAACGTACAATTTCGTATATTCAAACCTTAACAAACGAGTTTGTCACTTATTTAAAAACATTATATTTACGAAATGTTGTATTCCTATTTTATGAAATTATTTTGTACTGTGTACGCTACGTATACAACAAGTACACGATTTCGAGAAAGACATTTTTTTTTCACCAGCTATCTTCTCGACTGTACAATTTTCTCTCAACTTGATAGAACTGCCATACATAAAAAACGGATAGTTTGACGAGACGAAAAAAAAATACCGGAAATGTAACGTTCGACCCAATATGTAGACGATGGTGGTGAGGAGATTCATCTTTGTGGCACGTTGTGAAACTACATTAAAGTAGTCCTTGCGAATGGTGTAAAAATCTGGAAAAAAATCATACGTATTCAGAAAGATGAACGAATAATTTTTTTTTTAATTAAGTTAGGTTTCCGGGAGATTGTTGAACAATTTGACTTATCATAAATTTGTCAATAACATTTTGGAATTATTATTCTTCAACACCTTTAATATATTTAATTTTTTACAGATTTTTATAGCATCCCGAAGTACTTGCAATTCCCTCTCATATCTCTGAAACTTATGCGAAGTGAACACTGTTTGAAAGGACGACCTTAAACGCTAGGATTCCCTTCGCGAAGACGGCGCCAGAGCGGCCGCCCGTTCGATCGCACGAAGAGGCTCATAAGCAGCTTCTCGCCTGTAGACATATCCATGACAATTCCTTTTATTCACTCGCGAGGATTATTAATGTCCCGAGTCAACATTCCGCGGTGAATTAATTTGACGATAATTCGACGATCACTCGTCGCGGTGTATAACACCATTGTGAACGCCCCTTTAGGACGGCGATTAAAATTAGAAAAATGTTTGCCGGATGCATCTGTGACGGGTGATGAGATTCGTCGCGAATCCTTAAGCGAATGGGATAGATACAAATCGTCGAGTGTGGTTGGCGAGCCGTAGGAAAGTATATCTGTATAGTGCCAGGCCTCCCGCGGGGAATATAAAACTGTGGTGCGATCCGAGCGGCGTCACGTGCACGCGCCTCGGCCAGCACGTGTAAACCCACTCGTTCCTCCTCTCCGGTTTGCGCGCCAAGCCAACGGCAGCCTCTGGACAACTCTGCGAATCGTACTCTTGTCACTTGCGGCGAAAAATAAATAAATGAATAATAACGATTGTGTTGTGGAAATGGATAACAAACTATAGTCTATCAAATACTAGAGTCTGCATGATAAGCGGCATTTAGAAGGCGTTATAAAGGTTAAGTCTAGAATGTAAGTAGGGGGTGATTTACCCAACTTTATTTAATTTCTTATTTTTGTTTATGATAAGTTACCTGCCAAAAATAAGTGGAGCATATTATTTGTAGAAATTTATGAGATCTGGATGCGGACAAGTGTTAAAGCGTTTATGCAACTATAGCGGGGCGCGGAGAGGGGAGGGGGCAGGGATACATGTCAAGTTGTTTCTATGTATTCTGAAGTGCATGCAAGCCATGGTGCCATCTCTATACCTCAACACCTCAATAAATTACAATTATAATTGACTGACCGCGATACTAAGATAGTCGTGCCCTTTGCCGGTTGCGCGCCAAGTGGGGGTGGGCGAAGTTTAAAAAAAAGGTTACAAATAGAATCGATGTTTAAAAATCGATATACTGTCACATTATTTCTGTCGACTATTTCTATTGGTGTGGTAAGAGTATTAATGGTATCCATTACATACAACATTTGAGCCGTACAAACCAAACTACAGCCCAATCGAACGGGAATTCAGTTGGATAACAAACTACTGAGTTTTTGAAAGGAGCTTCGGTGCCTGCACCAAAGGTAAAGATTGGTTAAGAAATATCGATTATTTACCGTAATAATCGATTCTTCGTCGCCAAATTGATTAGTAAAAACATCGGTTTCAAATAATCGATATAACACAAAAAAACATCGAATGAACATCGCCCACCACTAGCGCGAAGCCAACGGCAGTTTGTGGCCAACTTTGCGAATCGCACTTTCGTTTCTTGTCACGAAAAAAAAGTAAATAATAATGATTCACTGACCGCGATACTAAGATAGTCGGTCGTGCACTTTGACGGTCACGCCGCGATGATTCCGCGGGAACGCACGTGGTTCCGTTTCCGATCGAGCGATCCGGTTGTGTCTGCGTCATCGTCGCACCGAGAGGCGATTCGAGCGTAACAACTTCTCCCTCGCTCGCGGCGCAGACCAGCCGGCTTCTCTCCATTCACTCGCAGCTCCGCGCGTACTCTTGGCCTAATTGCAGTACAAACTTGCGGGTACACCGGTATTTCCACCTAGAACTTGTGCCGACGTTAATTCTCTTCCGAGCGTGTTTACTCCTCGCTTCCATGAGAGCTCGTTGCGCAATGGACGAGTGCGCGCACACGCCACGAGCCCGAGAGATCCCGTTGTTAGATTAAAGCGCCAGCTCACGATTAATAATTGTTCAATTATTTCGCGAAGGGACTCGACACTCGGTGGTTTAATGCATGCACGAACGCACCCGTGGGAAAACACGACATACGACTGAAATAGAACTCCGCCGCAGATGTCGACGACCAAGAATCGAAAGGGCGTGACCCATGTGTTTTAACGTTGCAATGTTAAAAAATCTGACCACTTCGATAGATTTTGACCAAATTCAATACTAAAGGTCTTTGATCACAATAGTATATTTGTGTGCAGTTTTAAGACGATAGCTCAACATTTACGCAAGTTAGAGCTACCACAGAAAATTTTCAAAAAATTTTTTAATTGCGTAAAACTTTCAATTGGGGTCTCAAAAATAGCGCCGAAATTTTAACTCGCTGTCTCAAGCCGTTTCCGAGTTATAGCCGTTGCAAATAATGCAAGTCTTTCATATACACACACACATCCGGGCGCCCGCTAAACCAAATTTCCCGACGTTTTAGACTATTTTAACTACTCTGACACAAAATCTCAATTTTTTTTACAAAAACAAAGCTTCCTCAATGAGGAAGCAAAAAAGTACGGTCGAATCAACTAAACATTCGGGCATTTTATTGGCACATCCAAGTAAGCTAATAAAATCGGTTAGTTCAACCATTTTTTTTTATGATCACCCTAATATATTTTTGAGGCATACAAATATTTTGTTGCACCAACTAAACATTTATTTGAACGTCCATGTCCGAATCTGTAGTTGATTCAACTACACTTTTTAATCAGCATAATGACCTTTCGATTCTCAGCCGTCGAAATAATTAAATCGTCGATGTAAAGATAGACAAAAAGAAAAAGAAACTAATTCCATTCGATCTCAATTTCCATACGAGTTATCCGGAGCTCCCCGGATGCTGAGAGTGAACGAGAAAAGAAGCGTAGGGACAAGGACCGTCGCGCCGTGTCTTCCCACAGCCTCGATGACCTCTAAATACACGGAAGACAGGAAACGCCTCCGAGAAGTTCGCTCATTTGAATTTCAATAGCGAAGCGAAGCGCAAGTCGTGCTAGCCGAGCGGTCATTCGGCTTAAAAACAACGATTAATTTCAATTTTCCTCGACTATCGGAATAATTTGGGACAACGTTTGTCCCGTACCGAATCGACTCTACATTTTCTCTAATTTCGATGTTCGTAACTCAGCGTTGTTGTGTGACCTCATAGCACGACCCTCCACCAATCGGTGAGATGTTTTTAAGTTGGTCCATAGTTGCCCGAACTTCGTGCCAGCCACTCGAGAAACGTGGCTTCAAACGGTTGCTTTGAAGCACCCGAGGATTGTGTAATCGCTGAAGCGGGCGCCTGCGCGGACGACTGCCTGCGTTCACATCAGCGCCCAAGTACTGAAGCGAGGTCTTCGGACTCGCCAGTACTTCCGGCGTTGATATGAATTTGGTCCCCCTCGCGTTTCTAATCTTCACTGTACTTTTCTCTCTTTCACACCGAGCAGCGGTAACCCTTTAAACATTTGCCTATACACATTCATAAATAACAAACCTGGATAACAGGATTGCAAGATGAGAAAAAAGTGTAAGTACAGTCTCGACTGAAAAAAAAAAATGAGCGTGTCGTACCGTGACAACTCATCGCGGTACTGATTTAATTACTAATTAGATTAAGGTGGTCCGAGCGGTCAACCGTGAATTTCAGAGAAAACTTCGAACCTTCTGAAAAAAATAGTAACATGTTAAAAATAGCAATTTTTAAAAAATAATTGTTAAACAATTATTTTTCTCGTTATTTTGTCAATAACATTTTGGAATTATTATTAGATAGATAGATAGAATATTTATTTGATATTATTTGATAGATAGAATATTTATTTGTAAAATACCTTTTACAAATTAGACAACAAGTTTAACTTTTCTTACGAGGAATTATTATTACATAAAACAGTATTTGCAGCCCCTCCCGTATGGTTGATTTTGTTCAGATTTTTATCCAGTCGAAAAGTGTTTGAATTTTTCGCTGAAACTCAAAAGTTTTGCGGGTACTGTACCGGCTCGGACAACTTTAAAAAACGCTACAACAACGCATACAATGGTGCGTACCGAACGTTTACGTGCTAGAAATATTCTTTCGCCTTCTCGGTACAATTCGACGAATCTTTGTTCGTGAACGACGAGAGTGTGCAGCGTGCATTGAGAGAAGAACAAGAGAGGGGCTCGGAGAGAGAAAAACGGCGAAGGGTCGCCAGGATGGGATCGAGGAGAGCGAGGGAGAGAGAGAGAGAGAGAGCGGTTCGGTCCCTTAGCAGGGATGAAAAGAGAGGGGTGAAAGCCGAGGGATGGGGAAAAACGATAGGGACGCAGGAATGTACAACAGCTGCCCCTATGCGCAGTCGGATTTGCTTTTGAAAAGCCTCGACCGCGCTCGTCTAACGAGATAGTAACCCAATATGCGTGAGCAGTGGGAGAAAAAGAGAGAGAGGATTAAATTTTGGAAGGGCCGGAGAGAGCCGGAGAGAATTTTATGTATAAGGCCGTACGGAATACACGACCGGAGTGGTGGGGGTGGACCATAGGCAGCCCAGCAGTAAAGGCAGCCTCCCCTGCCCCGAATGATAAAACTTCCCGGCGGCAGCTGTGCAGCCTCTACCTTAGAAGCGTTTCTTTGAAGTGGAACTACTACCTACTTTTTATTCTTCATCCTTTCCAAAAAAAAAATTTCCTCTGGCATCGTGTTGGTACGACGTGTTGCGTGTTCTATCTGCTTTCTACACTTCTGTTATATTATTTTTAATTAATTAATTAATAACTGATCCAAGATGGTATTTTTTTCGCTCGTTATCTTATCGAAGTCAAGCTTTCGAGAAAATCTGAAAATATATTTATTCGTAAGAATCCGAATGATAAAACTTTCCGGCGTCAGCTGTGCAGCCTCTAGCATAGAAGCGTTTCTTTGAAGTGGAACTACTACCCACTTTTTATTCTTCATCCTTTCCAAAAAAAAAATAAAAATTCCTCTGGCGTCGTGTTGGTACGACGTGTTGCGTGTTCTATCTGCTTTCTACACTTCTCTTATATTATTTTTAATTAATTGATTAATAACTGATCCAAGATGGTATTTTTTTTCGCTCGTTCTCTCATCGAAGTCAAGCTTTCGAGAAAATCTGGAAATATATTTATTCGTAAGAATCCGAGTGATAAAACTTCCCGGCGGCAGCTGTGCAGCCTCCAGCTTAGAAGCGTTTCTTTGAAGTGGAACTATACTACCTACTTTTTATTCTTCATGCGTTAAAAAAAAAAAAATGAAAAAAATTCTCGCTTCGGGTTGGTACGACGTGTTGCGTGTTCTATCTGCTTTCTACACTCCTGTTACATTATTTTAATAACTGATCCAAGATGGTATTTTTTTTCGCTTCTGCACTGCAGCTCGTTCTCTCATCGAAGCCGAGCTTTCGAGAAAATCTGAAAATATATTTATTCGTAAGAATCCGAGTGATAAAACTTTCCGGCGTCAGCTGTGCAGCCTCTAGCTTAGAAGTGTTTCTTTGAAGTGGAACTACTACCTACTTTTTATTCTTCACCCATTAAAAAAAAAAAAAAAAACTTCCTCTACCGTCGTGTTGGTACGACGTGTTGCGTATTCTATCTGCTTTCTCCACTTCGGTTACATTATTTTAATAACTGATCCAAGATGGTATTTTTCTTCGTTTTGCTGCAAATCTTTCTTTCATCGAAGCTTTCGAGAAAATCTGAAAATATATTTATTCATAAGAATCTAATGTACGGTAGACAGAGGCGTGTGTTCTAACCCGTATAAGACCGGGTGACAAGATCACGTCCGGGTGAACAGGTATTCTCCGATACGTGATCGGTATTCACATCGCTTTTTCATTAAGGACAGGCTCATATCCTTTCGGCTATCATTATTTTTTGGCCCGACGAACGTGGCTGCCGCGTTTGGACCTCGCAATGTACGCGTCAATTGTACGGTCACGTCGAATCTCGACTCTGTGTACTACGGATTCTCTTTGTATTACTTTGTTCTTGGGGGTTCTTCTCATGCTCGAGTGTGTCGATTCGTTTAATGGGTTGGCACGAATTTTCTTTTTTTTCTACCGTAGAATCCCGATTAACCGGGATCGGATTAACCGGCAAGCGGATTAGCCGCGCGCGTCTTCCGAGGTTTTTTTTTTATGTGCGGAGCAAATCACAGTCACCGAGTTCTTAAAAAAAAAAGACTAGCTTACTTACTATCAAAGAAAAACAATATCCAAAGCGTTTACATTCTAGTTCACACAATTTAACAATTAAGTGCAAGTTGTAACAAATGTCATTGTAACTAGTCAAAATCAAAGTTGTATCATTAGTCATTATATTGGAAACGGCAAATTATAAAGGTTGATTTTACTCGGGTTTAACGAGTAACGAGTAACGAATAATTACTTCATTTAAGTTATAATTACTCTCGAAATATTCGGCACTAGTCTTTTTTTTTATTTTATATTGAATTGTGAATTTCTAAGAAATCTATAGCATCTTTCATATTGCGCAAAAATGCAGTGTATTCACTTTTTGTTCTGAAGTGTTAGTTTGGTTAGATTCTCATAAGTGCCCATGCATAAAACCTTATTTTTTGTATTAATTTTTTCGACAAATTATTCGGTAACCAATCCTGAAACTTCGTAATCACATTGAAAAGGACTTTAACTACAATGTTACAAAAATTGATTCCCCAAAGTTCACAAAGGTAGATTCGAAAGAACTACCTTAACCGGGTTTTCGATAATCGCGGTTTTACTGTATTTAATATCCATCTACCATTCAAAACAACATGACCAATTCCGGCTGAAATCAGCGTCGTTCCAGCTCTAATTTCGTTGTCCCCACTTTGCCTCGTTCACCTACGTTGAGTGTCGAAAAAAAATCCCACCCGAGTTTTCTCTTCTCGCAGCGCGAAATGAACGGACGAGCGAACGGCACAGTTGGGAGTTGGCGCCGAAAAAAAGTTTCTATTCCAACGGGAGCGAGCGCCGCAGTGTCGATGCGCGCGACGCCGACTCGAGAGCCGCCGCGAGCAACAACGAAATTCATCGTTGTTTCAAACTATTCGCGGCGTCTCTTTTGACGCGGTACGCGAGAGCTCTCGCGGCCGCCCGAGCCATTCCAACTCGTGCATCCTGAATGAGCCGGGCAGCCGGAAACTCTCCGTTAATCGACTCTCTTGTATCTTTCCTTCTCTCCGTTTCTCCTTCGCTCTCCGTAACAGCGCCTCCTCTCCGGTTGCTATGGGCGACATTCGAATCGCCCGCTTCGCATCGCGTCACCGCGATTCAATAATATCTCTTTAGGGACAACACAGAAGAATAAACCCAACGCGTCGATTACCAAATTTCCACTGGTAACGAGAACGTACCGAAGTGGATCTAAACTAGTGACTGATTTTTACTTAAACGCTCTAGTCAACAACCAATCGCTTACAAGAATAGAACTCTGTTCTCTAGTTTACTAGAATCTCGTCAGTAGCTTAGATACATTTTAGTCCAGTCTCACTTACGGTGGAATCCCAGTAAGTACATAGATTTACGAATAAATCGACCAGTCACTAAATCTTCGGTTTTCGGGTAAATTCATCGTCCGCGCATGCGCAGGAGCAACAACCTGACGCGCCGTCACCGTGCTTCGGTCCGAAATCGCATCGATTCTCGGAGGTATACGAAATACCTTCCGAACTCTCATCGCGTATTTTTTTATTTACAGAAACGTTGAAACAAGAATCTCCACCCTTCGTCACAGTAATCCCGAATCGAACAAAGTATCGCTGATTACGTAAATAAAATACGTGTATCTTAACTCAATCCCGTCCGAACCGTCTAAAAAAATTTCTCTTTGTCTCTCCAGTCTCTTTCCTCTTCCCGTTCGTATCAACGTGCGTTTCTCGTTGACGCGCTCACACGCTCCTCTCTCGCATTCCCTTTCCCCGTTCATCCTCCTTCGCGCGATTGGCTCTCGCTCGCCCGGACCGCGTGTGTTTCACCGCGCGCCAACGCAGAGTCGAAATAACACACGCTGTTCTCTCCCTGTTGCTATGCAGCGCGCCGGAGATCCGTGACCATGCGAGAGAGCTGCCGGTCCTCTCCCTCCATCCTCGCTCTTCTCGCCACATGATTATTATTCGCAGGCCAAAAAGCTGCGCGGAGCCGCGTGGCGCTGTTGTGTTGCCCGGCGGGCCCCTTTTTTTCCTCTCCGGTCCCGAATTCTCCCCACCACTCGCTCGATCCTCGGTTATTTCTCGGCAGCCCCCTCCCCCTCGCCGATCCTCCCCTCCGGATCCACCCATCGCGAGCGTGCGCGCTTCGACTCGGGGAGCGCCGCACACTCCCGGCCATATCCTTCAGCGACTCGCTCCCTTCGCGCCCAGTCTAGACGCAGCAGGACCGATGATGACGTAACGTTGTTTACCTTTAAGGCCTCCATAGCAACAGGTCGCCTTCCGCGATTTCTGTGAATCGCACGCGCGAACCGGGAATTAAATGAGAGAGGGGGATGCTGTGACGACCGTCGGCCGAGAACCTCGGGTATCCCTCCCTGATTTATCGGGCCTCTTGGATGTCGCTGGTAACAACCCCATCGATAACTCCCCGCGGGCCTCTTCCTTCCTCGGTGGCACAATGACTCCGCTCGGTCGCTCTCTCGGCTCGCTCGATAGTAAATATTTTGGCTACTTCCCACGTACACCCGCGACGTCCCACGCAGACTCGGAATTGTAACGCCGTGAAATACCTTTCGTATTACGGCCGTTTGTAATTCGGCTGCGTAAAGGCCGCGCGACCTAGACAACATAGTGGAGAAACCGACGATCGGGACGTAGGCAGTAATAAGTACCTAAACAGTCGCCGAGTGTAACGACGCGTCGTGGCCTAGTCAGCATCCCAGCGCCGGGACGTCCGGACGTCCTTGATAAACCGACGCGCAATAACATTCTCCAGCGGGTCGAGCCGGAGCCCCGAGTACTGTCTCGAGTAACGGGGTAATCGCCGCTTCACGAACCGCGGTCTTCCGCTACTCTGCTCGAGATACCGTCGACACGCTCTCCGCAACTATGCGCCTACGCATCCTGGCCACCAAATTCGCGCGTAAAATCTACGGTCACAACTCTTTGTTTTTTTTTCTTCGGGACTTTTCTACCGTATAACATTGGAACGCAACCTGGGCACCGAATTCGCGCGTAAAATCTATACTCAGAACACTTTTGTTTTTTTTTTTTCGAAGCGAAAATATAAATTAAAAAATAAATTAAAAATACTTGGTGCGTCCTTTCTTTTGATGCTATAAACTCAGCCTATTCGTATTTCACGAGCGCACCGAGTATTTTTTATTCTGTTTTTTCTTATTGTGTTTTTGAGATAAATATAAAAGGAAACTTTTTTTAATTTTCGACTATATAATTAGCATATAAAATACGTACGTGTACCACAACTTGCCTCATACATTAATTTATTTTTTTAAAGATTGTTTCGACAAACAAAGTTTTTTTTAGAACGTAGAAAAAATGTTAAGTACTTGGCGTAGAATTAAAATTTTTTAAATTGATTTACACATCAGGTTTCCGCATAGCAACAGGAGACTGAAGTGACGAAACCCTCATTCATCTACCTCACCTACGTAGAGTGGCAATTTTGAACTTTAACAAAGCTATTATATAATACCGAATCTATAGTTGACATTATATAACAGCTTTGTGCGAAATTGCTTATGTGTACTATATATATAAGTTTCAACTAGTTCGGTGTACGCTCGCGTTGATTGTCCAGCGAAAACACGACGCTCGATCGTGCACCGACGAAAACTAATTTATACACGTAGGCGCTGTAATTCGACAAGCTCAGTGATTTAACTCACGAATCACACCGGCTCGTGTGATTACCGTAATTACAAGCTGCCAACACGGTCGGCGTTCGGCCACAGACGATGATTAACGGCACGGTATAACTCGAACGTTTCTGGTCATATACAAGTCGTTATCCGAACTAATTATTAGACGAGACTAATCTCGTGACGAGGTAGCGATTTTTTCGCTGCTCGTTCGGGCGACTCGCGATCTCAATACATGTACCGATAATCGTTTTGCCCTTTCGATCTCGCGCGATCCTCGAGACATTAATATTTGTCAGTTTGTCGAATGTTTTTTTTTTTTTTATCTACGCATGGAGAGAATTTTGTAGGAATGGCTGCAATAAAAATATGAGAAAGTTCTCCATGCAATATGGTAAATTAAGAATATTCGACCAATCTGTCAATTTTTGCCATATGCATATGAATAAAGATCTAATGAATATGAGTTACATCATTAAAATGTCGTTAAGAATTTGTATTTACATGATTTGCTTGCGTATCTTGCTTGCCGCACTAGCCGCACAAAATCGATGTTTCCGTGACGACAACAAGATTAAGAGTGCTGGCGATGTAAACACGGGGCAACCTTTGTCGGGCGTACAAAATCGCGCACCGGCAAGGGTATGGCGAAATTTCAATATTATTTGCAAACGCATCCAGAAATCGAGAGATAGTTACTTGACTCGGAGGACTCTTTAGCCCAAACACCGAGTATAGAAAAGTAAGCTATAGTTGAGATGTGAACAATTCTTGGGAATTTCGGAAACCTTTCAAGAATTGTAGATCATTTCAAGACATCGATGAGCTATTTAATTCTTACAGTCCGTATAGCAAAAATCGTCCGTTAGGAATAGAAATCATAGCTACAATGCATAGTGTTCTTGACGCACTATCTATTATATTTAATTATAGTGTCTCATAAATATTTAATACGGTTTTTAAATTGAAAGCTCCTAATAATTTCTGTATACACCCAGAGAAATAATTTATTTGACGGCCACCGTTTATTTGGTTCAGGTAAAATATTTATTTGATTAAAATAATTATTTATTTCTTTTAAGTAATTACTTACTTAAATCAAATAAATATTTTACTTAAACCAAATAAACGGTGGCCGTCAAATAATTTTTTTTCTGGGTCGATCACATAAAACGACGAGTTGTAGTAACGGCATAAGCGCGTATGGGAAAAAACGTCACAAAGGCACTGTATTCCTAGTTTACCATACGAAGTGTGGTAAAAATTAACAGAACCTTCTCTCCCCGCGTAATTAACAGCGTGCCCGATAATACCTGCGAGTGAGATAGCCGTAATGGTACGGGTTAGTGGCCGGTATAGTCGAGAGATAAAAACTGAGAAGGAGAGTAATTTTGTGGTACCCTCGCGCGATAAGACTTACCTGCGAGGTGAGTACTAGTTCACGTTTCCACCCGCCAACGGGCAGAGGCAACGAGCCGCGTTCATTCACTCCTGTCTTCTCAATGGAACGAGAGAGAGGGAAGCCCCTGCCCGAGCGAGAGCCGAGGCGAAAGCCGAGAGCGAGTTTCTCTGTCCCCGGGACAAGAGAACCGAGCGGGAAATCTGCGATCTCGGGGGTTGCCGAGAAAGAGATACGACCTTCGGACAGGTTCAGGTACTACGCACGTTGCCTCGGTGAGGAAGCCTCGTGTCCCTCTCGGCGTCTTTGAACTCGAGAAATATTTTCGGGTACACTCGAATATGATTTATGAGCAATATTTTTTTTTTCCCCGGCGAATGTTATGATTCGGCGAAATAATCATTAAATATATTTCGGGAGCAATAAATTTCCTGGATTCCGCGACGCTTCGTGCGACACGACTCGGACTGTGGGGCCGATAGCTCGGATCTCTTACTAGATGAAAATTGATATCGAACGTGATATTTCATTTGGCTGAACTCCTCTCTCTCGCTCTCATAGAAACTCCATGGCGCTGTCTCTTTCACACCCAAGCAACCGCCATCTGAGCTTAGACTCCTCTTAAAGTAGTCCCTTAAATGAAAATAATTATTTTTTCAGATTTTTTTTATTCACTTTGATTTTTTTTTTATATGGGAGAATGTGTAGAAAGTCACAAAATTCAAAGAGAATTAAAAAATCCGAAAAAATTCACACATATTCAGAGAAATGAACGAATCAATTCAGTAAAAAAAGAAGTCAGGTTTCCGCGAGATTTGTTGAACAATTTTATTTTTCATCAATTTGTTGATAACATTTTGGAATTATTATTATGCAAAATTAATCTTTTCAGCACCTTTAATACGCTTGATTTATTTCAGATTTTTATACCATCCAGAAGTGTTTGCAATTCCCTCGCATTTCTCTAAAACTTGTCCGAAGTGAAAACCATTCGCAAGGTCTGCCTTAAGGAGGTTGGAGCGAGTGGTGTTCATTTCGCTTAAATTCGAGAAATTCGGGCAAGAATTGCAAACACTTCCTAATGTTATAAAAATCTGAAAAAATTCATACTTATTATAGGCGTTGAAAAGACTAATTTTACATAATAATAATTTCAAAATGTTATCAACAAATTGTTGAAAAAAAAATTGTTCATCAAAATATGTGGTAACTCAACTTTTTTTTTTAATGAAAATGATTCGTTCACTTTTCGAAATACGTATGAATTTTTTCAGATTTTTATCTTTATTTTGACTTTTGCACATTTTTCCATGTAAAAAACAAAAAAAATCAAAATAAAGATAAAAATCTGAAAAAATTCATACGTATTCCGAAAAATGAACGAATCATTTGTATTAAAAAAAAAAGTTGAGTTACCACATATTTTGATGAACAATTTTTTTTTCAACAATTTGTTAATAACATTTTGAAATTATTATGCAAAATGAATCTTTTCAGTGCCTATAATAAGTATGAATTTTTTCAGATTTTTATAACATTGGGAAGTGTTTGCAATTCTTGCCCGAATTTCTCGAATTTAGGCGGAATGAACACCACTCGCTCCAACCTCTTTAAGGTGAAGTGAAACACATTCTCCGTTGCTCTTTCACACTCCTGGCTCCGTCACGTGACTTTCACTTCACCTTAAGCTAAGTTTAACCGCTATGAGTGCGAGAGAGACAGCGCTAAAATGTTGTATCCCTTTTTCTCGGAACCAATTCTATATAAAACAAAAAACGAATTGCGCAATTTTCTTTTTATTTTTCAAAGCCCTTTCGGCGAAAAATGGTTTGAAAATATTTTGAGGTTGCGTTGATCTTCAGCCCCACCTTAAGTATCCTTCCCGGCGCTGTGGTGCACTCTCGAGAACACGGCACAGGTTCCCGCTCAATGTTTCGATGACGCTGATTATGTGACCCGAACGACCGTTCCACGGAACGTCGTAAATCCTTGTCCGGGATCTTTTATTTTTACGCACCGGGATTTAGTCCAAGAGCATTGTAGTAGCGCTGTATGCTGGGTGTACCGTTTCTTCGGATTAGCGACGACCCTCTGTCCGTCGTAAAGATCCCAGGCGCACGGACGGCCCGACTGACCGGAATGCTTCTCGCGATCCTCACAGTTTTCCTTCTATCCGACTATTTTCGTGATATTCGGCGCCCATAAAATATGCGATGGATTCGCGAACACCGAGTTAAAAAAGAACGGTAAAAAAATAAAACAAATGTTCGATGTGCGAACCAATGCATCGCTACTCGTTCGCCTCGAGTCACGTATAGCGATCACTTTTAGTGATACTTGTATTCATGACCATTCTTGCATGTCCCGCGCGGAGCGTTGTGGATTTCACCGGCGACAAGTAACGTACGTGCCCGAGGCTGTTCGACCGTACGTATCTGCGCCTCGAATCGAAAAGCATATCCGGCCGAGGTAAATAAACACACTGTGTAATAACGATTCGCGCCTTCGGCCCGAACTACCTTTTCACCGGGCGGTACGGATAAAAGGGTACCGCTAATTTAAATACTAATAGCCACAGCGCCGCGGACGTTACGCCCGATTCGGCGAAAAAATGTTGCGACAGTCGGACCTTAGAGTGTGTAGGGTCGATTCGCGGCTAATCCAGCTGTCATCTCCTTTGTGACCGTACTGCCGGCCGTAGGTATAATTTCGGGGAAAAAGGTCCTAGGTGCTAAATAGCGCGGAAGGAGACCGCGATCTTAAGATTTATTACACGAAACTTTCCTCGGTCGGAAAAAAAAATCAAATTAATATACCTGAGCATTCACCGAACCGACTAATGAATTTGATTTCACTCGACCATGAATTCGACCCGTAGATGAATAATCGTAATTATTAGATTTTTTTTTTTGTAAGTAATTTTTCAACGAAAGATGGTTGCGACGGATCTGGAAAACCTGGAAAACCGAGAAAAGTCACCGAAAAGTCATGGCACTTTTTCAAATCCTGGAAGTTTTTTTGAATCTGGTGTTTTTCGTTTAATTCCGTGCTGCACGACGTCTACATCTTTTGCCTCAGCAAACTTTTCGACTATATACAGCATATATTATATTATGATTTTTTTTTGTTTTACATTATAATTTGTTTACTTATGGATTTCTCCATGACCAGAATTCTATCAGAATTAAATCTATCAATTCCAATAGAAAACGAGTTACAAAAAAAATATATATATATTTCATATCAACATATAACATTTCATTAAATCAGACTCTGTTTCATTATATATTAAATTATTTAAACTTATTTATATGAATATATATGACTATCTCATGATATTATTTTCGTTGGGATTTTTTAATATTGTGAACTGAGTCTAATATATTAATAATCATTTTACTTTACTTCAAATTGACCTTTCCTAACCTGATCGATGGACTAGAAAAATGAAATATTTGCTCTGGAAAGCCGAGAAAAGTCTTCCAGTCGGAGAATTTCGTGGCAACGATGCGAAGTCGATTAAACGAATTCTCTCGTCAACGATAAAAGTAGGTTGAGACAGGACCATGATCTTTATAGGAACCAGGTCGCTACAGGACCCGATTCTCTTTATTGTACAGATATCCTTCTGCTCTAGAGGGACGACGGCTCGGCCCGACGTGAAAGCATCGGTTGTGTTTAACCGTCGGTGTCGAATCCGCCTGTTGCTACCCGGCCACGGTGCATCGTACTGAATTCGCAACGAGAAGTTTTCGGTAGTAGCAGTGGTCTCGGCGGCGTTGAATAATGTATAATAGACGACGCGTGGCCCCGAGGCGCTTAGCAGCGCGATCTTCGGCGCTGCCGCTCCGCGAATGACGGAGAACGAGCGCGAGATAAATTAGTGCGCATGCGCAGGAGACGCGAGAGTCCTTGGCGGATCGGCGGACCAAAAACGTCATCGACAAAATCCTGCATCCTAGTCGAAAAATCTTGGACTACGCGTGAAAGGCTGAGCTAGCAGAGGTATGAGTAAGTCGTCGGGAATCAAAGATGGCCGCTTGCGAATGAAAATAATAACAACAATCATCGTAGATTGGCCGCTGGTATATTCTGTTCTAACGCGACGCAGGCTCTGTGTGGCACGTCGTACGGTGCCGAGAGACGCGAGTGACTGAGCGAAGGAGAGGACGCTCGATAGGCCGGCTCGTAGTACTTAGCAATTCGAATGAATGACCAAACGTCCGTTTTTATAAGTCACGATTGAACGCTAATAGCCGACTCGTTACCGAATAGACGCGCGGAATATCTCGACGATGGGCGGGCCGTGTACCAGAAGCCGTGACAAAAGTTACACGGAGGCGTACAACGCCTTTTCATTTACACCTCTCGCGTTTGCTTGGCATTCGTCTCGCTTCTGGTAGAATCTCTGATGAAGCGTGGGCGACGTGACGCACGAGTTGCTTCGCGCGAAACGAGAAGGGCCAAAGACTCTAAGGATCCAATTTTAAGACTTTAGATCGAAGTTTCGCCCGATCTTCATTGCGTGCTTAAGTTTTATCTTAAGTTCAGACCTAAGTTTCATCTTGAGTTCGGACTTAAGTTTGATCTTAAGTTTGGTTTTAAGTTTGATCTCAAGGTCAAACTAATGTCTTAAAATACGGCCCTAAATCCGAATTGCACTGTGATACAAATACAATATTTGTTTCACAGCGAGTACGTCACGTTGTATTCGCGCACCTATCACGCTCACAGCTTCTTGACGCTCGGATCGAGTTCCCGGAAGAAAAGATGATCGGACTTCCGGTCAGCCGCGTCCGTATCTCGGGAATTCGTCATCCGCGCTGCGGCAGTCCGAGGCCGTAACAGAGTACAGTGGGTTTTTTTCAGCCCGCTCGTTCCGACTACTCGTACGCACCTCCCACTAACCCGAGCACCTTTCGAAATTTTTTTGATTAATGGACACAATGACGATTAGTCCGAAAAATCGACGAATACCCGCAAGGCGGTACGTTGTTTTCGTCGGATGAGATTTCTCTCGGAGGTTTCGGGTGATGAGGACCGAAAATCATTCGGGTCGTCGTTCTCAATACAGTCGGCCCGACTCTCCGCATAGCAACAGGGGAGACCACGTGTTACATCAGCGATTTGTGAATTCTATATTTCGCTACGGGTCCTCTCGTACTCACATGAATCGTAAGATCCTCTCACACTCTCGTCACAATTATTTATTTATTTATGTATTTATTTATTTATCAACGAGCAATGCCTTTTTCCATTACAAAATCATAAAATTCTCCAACGAATGTTGTTCGATTTTTCTGCGAAACAAAAACTATCTCGCCAGACACAACGCGCGTCTTCGCGCCACATCGGTTTCCCGCGTTTCTCAGTGTGCGCGCGCGCGCGCGCTGGCATTTCTCCGATCTCGCTCTCCTCTCTCCGATCAATCTTCAAGGTCAAACAAAGCTTAATGAACGCGAAGGAAGTGTCCCGGCGGGAGCGACCTCCGGCCGTCCTTGTACCGCGGCGATTGGCCGCGCGGGCGTCTCCGTCGCGTGTTACGTACAGGCAGGAATCTGTTTTCTCTTTTTCACTTCGCATCGCGCGCACAATGATGCCATGTAAATTCTCGCTCCCGTAAAAAAGAAGAAAAAAAAAAAGAAAGAATCACCCGCTAAGCACTCGAGGCCGCGTGGCGAAATCGAACGTGCTGCGAAAGTCGAAGATGAAGAGGTGTATCGTGAACAAGTGGACAGGGTATTAGAGAGGAGTCGAGTAGAGAGACAGTCGAAACGATCGTCCGAGCGACGAGTGTTTCTATCCACGTGCTCTCGGGCCGTGTTGTTGTTGTTGCTGCGTCTTCGTTGGTCGCGAAGCCAGCGAGCGAGTCTATCGCTCGTGTGTCTCTCGAGTGAGCGGGAACGGCGTTGTCCTCTCCTTTCCCTCTTTCCCTCGTGTCTCCGAGCAGTGCGAGCGGCCCGAGAACGAACGAGCGACGAGGAAGAGACGAGAGGTTTGTGTGCATCGGTCGGGAGCTCCTAACGCAAAGAAAAAAAGAAAGAGCAGAGGGGGGCGCCTAGACGAACAGCTAGCTAGAGCTCGCAGCGGACTCTCGCGAAAGAAAGATCGGGAGCGGGCGTGCGCGCGCAGAGCCTCCTCGCGGCGAAGCGCCCGTAGTGTTTGGGTATGGCAGTTCTGACGGTAGGGGGAGTTGGCGGGCGATTAACGGAGTCTAATTGCATAGCAACAGTGAGGCTGAGATAATGATATATCTGACGCGTTTTGCCGCTGGGCCTCTGGCCCACTTCAAAACCCGAACGAAAACTCCTCGCCCCCCCCCCCCCTCCCTCTCTCGGATACCTACGGCGAATCGGTGCTATGTGTTGGTAGACGGCGGACCAGACCTCAGCATCAGCTCCCCAAGAGCCCTCCCGGTCCACAGCGCGTCGTGCTCTCCTACCGTCGTATTATGCGAACACGACGCTGCGGATGCGTATCTCTCTCGGGACGAGCGAAACACAAGGGAACGCACACGTGTTCTCGCAAGGGCTCTCGCCGAGTTCGCTTTTGCACACATTTTAACATTGTCCCTCCGTAGAGCAGCGTTGCGGTCCTGCGGAGCGAATACTCTTCGCCCTGCGGGCCTCGCTCGCTCGCCGTGTTTGCAGGTGTGCGTGTGTAAGAAGTCCCGAACTTCACCGCCGAAAAGCGCCCACCCCTTCTATCCCACCACTACCCGCTCCACGGGATTCGCCACGAATCTCGGGACCGCTCCCGATTGGCCCGTCGTACCTCACGATTCTTCGGACCCCCGACAAAATTCTTTACGTCTCTCCTGCCTCTCCTTTTTCATCTTCTCTCCTTACTTCCCTATCCTTCCACGCCTCCGCCTCCTTCGTCCTCGTGTGCCTCCATCTTCGGCTTATTTTTTACTCGGTTTGCCCGACGTCTCGCTCGCCCGGCTTCTTCCTCCGCTTTTATCCGAAATATCGTGCCGCCGAGTGAAACCCTCCGTGGATCGCTTTACACGAAGAGACTTCATCGCGCCGAGCGACGCTCGGCGCGCATCCCGTTCGACCCGACAAACGACGAGCTGGATTCTTTGGGGAAAGCTGCCTCGCTCCCTCTTTCCGCTTCTTCTCTCCGCGCGTTCCGAGTTGACCCGATCGGTCGCTTCGGGACGCTGGGACACTCGCGACGGGTTTTCGGTAGGGCGAGTCCGACGCCACTCCCGACGAGTGTTTGGACCCCTTCGTCAGATCATCCAGCGCTCTCTGGATTCCTTTTTGTTTCGACGCTTCGTTGCACCTTCGACGACATGCGGCGCAGATGGAACTCGGAGTCTTTACAATCATCGAGTCATCGATTTTGTATAGAATTCGTGAGGCAGCTTCCAGGGCACGCGCTTTATTCGGCGCCCTGGTCGGCAATGCAGACATCTGTTCTCGATAGTCAACCCTTCGGCGTGACGATCAGGAACGACTTTGCTATTCGGCGCTCTGGTCGCCGGTGCAGAATATGTCGTCGTGAATCAACTCTTCAGTTGAATTGCGATCGATGGTCGGGTTATTACACGAAAATTGTTATGAAGTTTGTTATCCGTTTTTTAGGGAGTTATTCCTAGCGGAAACGTACAGAACAGATTATGCACATTTCGGCTTAGTTGCGCTGTTAATTTTATACGCGAACAAATTTAACGTAATCGAGGAAGTTTTTGGGCGAAATCTTTCGTAACAACCTCCTACGGTCTAGACTGTAAGTTCTGTAAATAATGTCAACTCTATCCTGATTTATTATGTTACCATATACGAAAAACTTTACTTGTTGTTTTTTCTATGTTTATACGATCTTATCAACCTTTTGTAATGTAAAAGGGCTTGTCCCGTTAATTAATGGCATATTTACATTTCTATCACGCACAACTCTACCGTATTAGAATTCTACCAAAATATCTACCAGAAAGTACAAAAAAACTACTAGAATCAAAATAAAACTCTACCGGAATACAAGGGTATTGTCTAGCCTTGTATTCCGGCAGAGTTTTATTTCCGTTTCGGTAGAGTTTTATTTCAATTCCGGTAGAGTTCTTATACGGTAGAGCTGTAATATGATAGAGATATTTTCTGGTAGAGTCGTTACGTGGTAGAGTTGTTAGAGCTGTCTTTTTGGGTAGAATTATTACCCGGTAGAGTTGTTTGGGGAGAGATGTTTTCTAATAGAGATGCTATCTGGTAGAGACGTAAATGTGCCAAATCAATCAACATAAACATAAACATGTGCATCATAAGCAAGGTGGATGTTCCAGTGACCGTCAGTTATGCGTTTTAAACATAGATTTTCCCAGTACAAAAAAAGCACACTGACGAACCATCGGTACACTCGAGATCACTGGGACATTCACCTCGACCGCACAACAATCGTTTCCGCACTCCAGAATTCGTGCCTCGATATTAATAATGTAAAAAGTATAATCGACCTCGTCATTGAGACTCATTGCTTCCTAAACGAGGTCGTTCACCCGCTTCCAAGAGTGCGGATAACTGTGAATTAACCGAGGTATGGTTCGCAATGAGATACCCGACTTACCCGAAGTGAAAACACTGTTGAGTTTTTACTGCCCCGTAATAACAGTCTACTCGGCCGCGAGCGTACGTACTCTCGTTTATGCTGCATTTTCGGTTCATCGCCGTTGCAAAGTGATTTTACTGCACGATACTTTGCGAATAATATATTGTCTCGGTAAGTAGGAGTTCCAGAAAAATGTATGGGGCTCAGTTCCGAATTGGCAATAGGCCCGATATTTTGTTACAATAAAAACAACCAAAAATAAGTCTCTCAAGGTGCATTACCAATTCACTCTCCGCATCTTGGGAGCGGTTTCGGTACGAGGAATAATCGCGCATGCATCTCTCGTTCGCCGTCTTCATCTCGCATTCGCGCGGACGAGAACAGGGGGAGGAAGTAATTGTCCTGCGTCGGGTTCGCTCGGGGAGATAATCGTAAAAGGTCCCAACGTTGGTGCGTGGACCGCGCTTCTTACAGTATAGCTATTCGTACTGAAAAGCGTTCGGCTGAATAGCAGCTGGCAAGCGTAGGTACAGTCGGCCCCCCTACGACGCTACACAATGTCTGGAGGATATAGGTGCGTGTATTAAAAAAAAAGCTGCAGAGTCATCGGGGAAGGTATATTGGTTCGTTACGCATCGAGTCGAAGGACTTTACACGCTTATAAACGCAATTAACACAATGATTGGTGTAACGATCGAATCAAACTCGAAACCTCTCTGCAAATAAATAACTTTGGTATTGATGGGGGGGAAAAAAATGAACTCGTTCGTTTATTCAATCTTACGGGTACTTATGTCCGATTACGCATATATCGACGTATTACGGTCAATACGGCTCCTTAAGGTCGTCCTTTCGAATCTACCTTTCTGAACTGTGGCGGTTCAATTTTTTGTATTTGTATTTATTTGTATAAACGGGAAAGAAAATTCCCCGTCTACATCATTTTTGTAACATTGTAGATAAAGTCCTTTTTAATGTGATTACGAAGTTTCAGGATTGGTGGGCGAATTATTTTTCGACAAAATTTCTTAGAAATTCACGATTCAGTATAAAATTTTTTTTTATCCGAAAATGTCGAGACTAATTATAATTGAAATTAAATATACATTTAGAAAACAGCGGCGTTACTCGTTACACCCGAATCAAAACAACCTTTACAATTTGCTATTTCCAATACAATTGATTTTGTTTTCTATTACTAAATATCTACGACTGTTTTTTATTTGCATTGTGATTTATCGAATATGAATTTTTTTAAATTACTTGACGGTTTACGAATTTTTCGAGATAGTCCAGTTGACTGGCATGCATCGCAAGAACTACCTTAAAACGCGAAAAAAAGTAGATCGAACGAAGAGTCCCGAGAGCGGTCGGGAGATCTTCTATGTAGATGTAAAATAGAGTCGGACAGCCGCCAAAGTCTCCGATGCCGCTACACTCGAGAGGTTGAAAAGATCAATTCGGGCGAGTAATTCGTCGGAATGAATAATAAGACCGAGCGATAGAGTGAGAGCCATTCGGGCGGCAAGGACGGGTACGAGTTACGGGAGGAAAAATGGTAACTCGATACAGATAGGTAAATGAAGATATAGAATTACAGCTACGACCTTATACGAGGCGATAGGTGAAAGGATGTAAATAAATCGTTCGATATTCATCAGTGAGTTCGTTTTCGCGGTAGCAGAGGTCGGTCCGCCCGTGTGGTAGTGCATGGTGGCCGCGGTCAGAAAAAACCGGAAAAACCGGGAAAAAAGAACTCCGTCTGGGAATCCGGGAAAAGTCAGGGAATCTCAAAATTGGTCAGGGGAAAAAAATTGTCGCCGAGCCTTCCATAAATAAAAAAAAAAACTACATAAAAGGAAACCTTGAAAACAAGAAGTTGGGAACATTTTGGAAAGAGAAAACCAGCATTAAACATTAAAACAATAATTATAATAATAATATACTTTCGTTTCATGCACATTTATAAATTATCGCCGAGCCTTTTATAATAAATAAGTAAAAAGTACATAAAAGGAAACCTTGGAAAAAAAAAGTTGGGAACATTTTGGAAAGAGAAAACCGGCATTAAACATTAATACAATAATTATAATAATAATGTCATTTCGTTTCATGCATATTTATAAATTAGTGCGCCCTTTTTTTCGCCGAACGATGCATCCATTATTATCGACGATTTGCAAAAAATATCGATTTCGAAACATCGATTCTATTCGTACCCGTTTATTTTTACCATCAATAATTTTTTTTTAACATCGCCCTCCCCTACATTGTGCCAATCCGAAACTCCTCCGCGAGAGTTTCGTCGATTAGAGGCGATTCGCCGGTGAAAGCACCGCATAACAACGCATTCGACACATCTCGAAGAAACTCTTTCGCGTAGAAACTTCGTTACATCTTTATTCATCCGAGCTCGTGTCGCCGAACTTTTGACAATTTGTCTTTTTTTTTCTTTAATTCCGATTTGTCAACAGCGATGTGAGACCAAGACGTTGGATTACCCGAATTGAAAACTCGTTGATTTATCACCGTCGCATAAATCACTCGTGACAACGCGCCGGATTTATATTAATTAATTTCATAGCCGATCCATCAATACATCGGGATGAAGCGATTAGATCACATATATTTTGTCCGCCTCGTGCGCGCGCGTTCCCTCGCCGCGATCGCTTTGGGCGCTGTTCGTATTAGGCGACTCGGTCTTGTCCTCTGCCGGTCCGCATCTTTTGTGTCTCCCCCACCGTTTTAACGACTTTCGTCGCGCCGGAAATGCAACCGCAAAGTTGCAACCGAGCGTGAGTTGTATAAATTTTTTTTTTTCTTAAGATCGCTAATACGCGTTCTTTTTGTATTTTTTTTCCGGCCTACAAGCGTTCGCGTAACCTGCGGTCGAGGAGAAACGTTGTAGACACGCAGCGGGTAAAAATTGTCATCTCGGAGTTTCGCGTTTCACGGCCGCGCTGGGCCTTCGCGATAAGCACGCTTAATTAACTGACGCTCGTAACGAACCCGCATGTGCGGTTCTTGAATGCTTTCTTGAATCGCCGTTTGACTGTAGACCAAGGCAGCTGCCGGATTCGCGCCCAGAGCCTGCAATAGTCCGTGAAAATATGTGGCTCGGAACGTTCGTCGAGATCGTTACATTAAAAAGAAAAAAAAAACAAAAAAAAAACAAACAGAATAATTGCAAGACTTAAAAAAATCTTTATATCTGTATCCGTATAGTTATAAAGCGGCGATGCACTATAAATATACGAATCGGCGAATATAAAAAAATATTGTAATAAAAAAGTGTGCTTTATATGGTATTTTATTTACATACAGAGTATTTGGCTGTGGAGAGTGCGAGTACATGAAAATATGTGGTCCACAACGTGCGTTGAGGTCGATTCATTTTTTACAAAAAATAAAATAAAAATAAAAACAAAAAACCAGAATGATTGCAAGAGTTCAAAAATCTATATATCTATATCCGTATAGTTATAAAGCGGCGCTTCACCATAAATATACGAAACGGCGAGTATAAAAAAATATTGTAATAAAAAAGTGTGCTTTATATGACATTTTAGTTACATACAGGGCATTTGGTTGTGGAGAGTGCGAGTACATGAAAATATGTGGCCCAGAGCATTCGTTGAGATAGTTCCATTTAAACAAAAAAAAAAAAAACAGAATAATTGCAAGAGTTCAAAAATCTTTATATCTATATACGTATAGTTATAAAGCGGCGATGCACCGTAAATATACGAAACGGCGAGTATAAAAAAATATTGCAATAAAAAAGTGTGCTTTATACGGAATTTTATTTACATACAGCATATTGGGCTGTGGAGAGTGCGAGTACATGAAAATATGTGGTCCACAACGTTCGTTGCGCTCGTTCCATTTTTCACAAAAAATAATAAACACACCGAATAATTGCAAGACTTAAAAAATCTATATATATATATATATATCCATATAATTATAAAGCGGCACTGTACCATAAATATACCAATCAGCGAGTGTAAATAAATAATGTAAAAAAAGTGTGTGTTACACAGCATTTTATTTACATACTGCATTACATTGGACTGCGGAGAGTGCGAGTACATGAAAATATGTGGTCGAGAGCATTCGTTGAGATCGTACCATAAAAAAAAAAAAAAAAAAAAAAAACCAATAATTACACGAGTTTCAAAATCTTTATATCTATATCCGTATAGTTATAAAGCGGCACCGCGCCATAAATATACGAATCGGCGAGTGTAAAAAAAAAATTCGTAAAAAAAGTGTGTATAATACAGCATTTTATTTACATACAGCATTATATTGGGCTGCGGAGAGTGCGGGCCCGAGGCAAGGCGTGGTCATCGGGCCCGATTCCAATTCTAGTTTTCGCTCGGTACCTTCGTCCTGACGAGCGTATCTCGCTGGAATTTTGTTCGGTGTTGCTAGGCAAGAAGAGCGTCGTTGTCGTCGGAGTGGCTTCCCCGGTGGCCCCCCCTCCGATTCTATGTGTCGTAACGGTAGTGCCGTAAATTTCTCGGAGCGAATCAAATGCCTCTTTTTTAATATACCGACCCGGTTATGTATACGAGCCACTTCCCCGTGGCTGTTTTCCGAGCTCCCCGTCGCGTCTTCGGGCTTCATTTCCAAACTTCAGAGACCCCATCCGCTTCAACTCGGATTTTTCGAAAAATACGGTCCAACGTTTAGAACCGCTCCCTTCCTTTCTCTCCGATCTTTCGATGGTCCTTATAGATCAGAGTTGGGCAAAATACTAGAAATTATTGGAAATACAACATACAAAATACTATATTTATTTTAAATACAAAAAATAATTTTTGGACTTAAAATACATTGATGAGTACTTTGTTTGAGTACTTTCTAAAATAAGTCGTAAAAATCAATTTCATTTTTTCCAATTAAATTTCAGTTTTTACATTATTTTTATACTTCATAAATCGACATTTGTCGGTGTTTTTACCTCAAACTTTTTTTTCTTTGTTTGACATCCGATATTTTTTAACATCTGACACGTTTCCATATTTGCCATTCAATACGCTGTTTGTATTGCAAATTTAAGGTTTTTTGTACATTTAAAATGTACTTCGCATTTGACATTTAGCATTCGAAATTTGAAACTTTCATTTTTTTAAAAATATTTATCTCACGATTTGACTTTGTATTTTCAATTTTGCATGAAAATTGGCATTATTCAGGATTGTAAATCAGAACTTGATAATTATTTCGCGTCTGTAATTTGTCGTTTCGCATCGAAATTTTCAAAAATGTTACTTAACATTTTCCTTTCTCTAAACTACTTCCAAGTATTTTGGCTTCGCACATTCTCAAAATTCAAATCCGCAGCCGAGTTCTAAAAATATATTTTGTATTTCATACTTAACAGGCCCAAAACTCAAATACCAGAAAACTATTTGAGTATTTTAAATACCCAAACTACATAATGTATTAAAAATACTGTCCAGCTCCCTTATGGATAATATTCTCGTGCGTCGCGCTCTCGACTGACGTTATCCGAAGTGAAGCGCGATGACGCATAATGATCTTCGCCGTGCCTTTCACTTCGGACGCGCGCGAGATAGGAGATCATAAACTCCCGATAGTCGAACTGGCACGCGCTCGACTCCCGACAGTGACGATTAACCGATTAATGCATATGAAGAACTAACGTATTACACCCATCGTGTCGACATCTCAAACAGGAAATCAATGACGTTAATTTATGTTGCAGGCTAGTCGTTCGCTGGAACCCTGGGAGCACCTGTTACCGTGCCCGAACTGTTCCTTCCCGTGTCACGTAGACGACGAAAAGAACGTGGGCAAATGTTCGAGGCAGGGCTGCAGCATGGAATTCTGCACGTCGTGTTCGTCGAGACCGCACACCGGCGCGTGCAAAACGCCGCTCCTCGCAACGCCGACGAAACGCAACAAGCGCCTCATTGTCGGTTCGCGGCAGAGCAAGAGGAACCTGCGACGGCTATAACGATTGAGTGCGGGACTGCACGTGAAGAGCCGAATCGGCGACACCGCCAGCATTAAAGCGACATTTTTTTTTTATTTTTTATTTTTATTAATTCGTAGGAAGAAATTCCAAACGTTCTCCATTTGCCATAGAGATGCGGCGCAGAGTTTCAGAAACTCGTTCGATATCCAGGCCGTCCGTTCGTCAGATACAATATTATTATATACACGTAGGGCGACACGAAGCAGAAAAGTGCACGAGAGATTATTATTATGATTATGTATTTAACAAAAAAAATGAATGAAGAGAACTGACGAGAGGGAATAAGAGGGCGAGAAAGCCGCGCGTCGTAAAATATTTCCAAGCTCGCGAGCTGCCCGCGTACCTGTTGTATTCCGGTGCTTACGTACACGCTCGCCGTCTCTCACCGCAACGCTCGTATAAGTATTTTTTTTTTGTATTCCTTTTTTTTCACCCGGGCTCGCCCCGTGGCCGAGGATCGTTGCGGGCCGACTTAATGTACATTTTTACCTCGCGTCGCTACGGTTTTTGTCGCTGCGACGAGAGTCGTTTATTTATATTGTCCTCTTACTTACCGTTATAAAAATTCGTTAAGACACTTCCGATGAATTTGGGTAATTAATCGAGAAAATTTGAAAGCTCGCGGAGATAATTTCGTGCCGCGAGTCCGGAGAATCTTTGTACACCGTGGGGAGATTGAAGAGGTTCAGGGAACGTATAAGTATTTTTTTGTATTATTTTTTTACCCGGGCTCGCCCCCTAGCCGAAGATCGTTGCGGGCCGACTTGATGCACCTTTTTACCTCGCGTCACTACGGTTTTTGTCGCTGCGACAAGTTATTTATATTGTCCTCTTACTTACCGTTATAAAAATTCGTTAATACACTTCCGATGAATTTGAATAATTAATCGAGAAAATTTAAAAGTTCATAAAGCTAATTTCGTGTTGCGAGTCCGAATAATCTTTGTACACCGTGAGGAGATTAAAGAGGTTCAGGGAACGCGAAAAGATTTTTTTGTATTCCTTTTCAATTGAACATTTAATGCACCTTTTTACCCCGCGTCGCTACGGTTTTTGTCGCTGCGACAATAGTTATTTATATTGTCCTCTTACCGTTATAAAAATTTGTTAATACACTTCCGATGAATTTGAATAATTAATCAAGAAAATTTGGAAGTTCATAAAGCTAATTCGTGTTGCGAGTCCCAATAATCTTTGTACGCCGTGAGGAGATTCAAGAGTTTCAGGGAATGTGTACGGATTTTTTTGTATTCCTCTTTAATTGCACATTTAATGTACCTTTTTTTTGTCGCTGCGACAAGAATAGTTATTTATATTGCCCTCTTACCGTTATAAAAATTTGTTAAGACACATCCGATGAATTTGAATAATTAGTCGAGAAAATTTGAAAGCTCGTGGAGCTAATTCGTGCGGCGAGTCTGAATAATCTTTGTACACCATGAGGAGATTAAAGAGGTTCACGGAACGGCCCTTCTGCGATCACGCGACTAAGCTCGCTAGCGTTGCGATAACTACATTCTATCGCCGAGATAAGACGCGCGATGCACCCGTTCCCAGAGTAATGTCCCACGAGTGTCGCGTCGACTTATGAACCCTAGCGATCTTTATTCGAGAACTAAAAAAAAAATAATGTAAAAAAACACCTACACAGCGAATGTTGTCCGCACGGGTTGTATACGAGGAAACGGGCGAATCGTTCCTGAACATTCTCGCGGCAAGGTATCGGGCAGGTGCAAGTCGACGGGCGAGATCGTAGCGAGTAACGAGAGTGGACGGGAAACGATCAACCGGTATTCGGGCGAGGAGCAGGTGCGAAACGATATAAAAATTTTACGTTCATACTGTATGTAAAACTCCGGTGTAAGACGTCGATTCTTTGTGCCGTAATGTCTTCACTGAGAAAAAAACAAATTGTTGTATCAACAAAATTCGCGGTCAGACACTTTCGAAGCTATTATTTGGACAACTAAATCGTTCTTTTGTCGAACGATTATTCGCTTAAGTCGATTCATGCAAAAAATTTTATTCTACCAACTAAATAACGCCAACAATTTTTTTTCTCAGTGTTCATGAATATCGAGCCTTTATCTCCAAAATGCAGTCTCTAATTTTTAATTGAAGTTAAAAAAACCGTTTTCTCTCATTTTTAATTGACGTTAAAAAAACTGTTTTCTCTCATTTTTAATTGAAGTAAAAAAAACTGTTTTCTCTAATTTATGAAAAGTACAACAGAATGCGATACGGTGGGCGAGCGAGTGGCGACTAGCTTTGAGAAACGAGGTGCAACGCTGTACCGAAGCGGCGCATTACTGTTACAAGTTCGAACGTAATCGTCCTGCCGCTGAAAGGCGCTTGTTTGCGGCGCGCGATCTCTCGAATTTTATGTTTGAAAGCACCGAGCAACGAACTCTTGCCCTCACGCAAAAAGCATCCCTCTCGCAGAGCCTAACTTCTTTCTTCGATTTTATACCAGCGTAGTATTCCGGTACACGAACTCGTCTCGTCTGGACGAGTTTTTTTATCGAGAGTTTTCGGGCGGCCTGGAAGACGACGAATCGTTTGCAACGGTTGCATCGAGCACGCGCACGCCATCTCTCTGACTTGCCAAATAAGAATCGCAGCATTCTAGGGACCCTCTTTACAGACGGTTCCGACGCGCAACCGGTTTTTTTTTTCTTTGCTCTTTTGAAACTCCTAGTCTCGTTCGCGGAGAATAGCTCGGAAGCGTATCAGTCGGGCGTTACACCCGGAACAATAATTTATTTATCGCGCGCCCCGGAAATAAATTTCTATTTGCTTTAAAAAAATATTTAATTGATTTAAATAAATAATTATTTGATTAAAATAAATATTTATTTGATTAAAATAAACATTTACTTGATTTAAATAAATATTTATTCAAATCAATAAAAATATTTATTTGCGGGTGCCGGTGAGATAAATTATGTTTCTGGGTGCAGCGGGGTAAGAGGATTACAATGTTGAGCGGTTGGGGGAAAAAAACATGAGGTGAAATGGGCCGATGTACGTCCGGGCTGACGGAACGTCGTTGCGTGGACATTCAATTATGGAGTCCGAGGTATTTTACAGTTAGGCTGGGACGAAAACCGTCGCGTACGGGTTGAGCGAGTAATTATATATATACGATGCATTCGTACATTGTTCCTAACGAAAAACAATGGAGGATGAATGGATTTATAAATTATTCTCAACTCTACGCCTCCGTCGGTTATCGCGCTTGATTAAGAATGTTTTATAAAAATGTGCCATCGTATTCAGCGCCATAAAGTTTGCCATAGACAGTTGCGCCATGACTTATTGTTAATCAAAATATACCTTTGAACATTGTATTATTGTATCTCCGTCTTTTTCACTCGTCGCATTTAAAAAAAAAATTGTTTAATTTTGTTAACCGTGCTCATAATTCTGCAGACTTTGTCCAGTGTGCACTCGTTTGAATGTAATTGCTAATTGACTATTTTTTATTGTCATCTGATAAATTTGATGAAACGATGAATGAGTGAGAAAAAAAAAACATTTAGCATTCCCGCGTAATCGAGCATACGATGGTTTCATCTTCTCGGTATCTCCGATGTTGGCGAGAACGCCACGACGTTGCATCGATTTATCGACGAATAAATCGGTACATCGAAGTGGAATTCCATCGTCTCTCGGCAAGTGGACTCAACGATATTGACTCGATTATTCGTCACTCGATATCATTGTTTTATAGAAAACTTGTATGCGACAGGATAACAATTTCCATTATTCGAATAATCATTCCGGTTTTGGTATGTATGTGTGTGTATGTGTTTTTATCAATCTGTAACGTATTCTGACGATCGTTCATATCAGCGGCTACTTAATCAAAAAAAAAAAAAGAACACAAAGTATTCGTTTGTACATAGCGTTAAGAATGTTATGCCAAATTTCATGAGACATATATAGTTTTGTATTACAAGATCATAGTTCCGAATTAAAAACGAATCTATGGAGGAACTTGAAAGGTGCTCAAAATTGAACGCGCATAATCCCCGGACGTAAATTAATCATAGTAACTCGTAAATATCGTACTGAATCTCATGAGTCAATGTGCGAGGGTTGCAGAGCTTTGTGAATACCAGTAAAAAAATCGTACGGGGAATCGTTTTATATGTATAAAGTAGATTTTAAGAGTAGCGTGTAATCCAAATTTTTTTTATTCCGTAAACCGTAGGTCTTTTAAAATGTATTCCTTCGTCTAGTTCTACTTAACGCGAAATTTCAAAATTAGTACGTAAGGATGAAAAGGTTTTTATACATATTTATCTAGGTTTAATATTTTAATACGCACTAGAATTAAAATTTCCATCGTCTACGCGTCCATCATCGAGCTCGACGATATAAAAAAAAAGATCCAAGTGCCTTATAAGATAATATTTTCGCATTTAAGGCCAGCGCTTAAAAGTCCGAGGACGTTATTATATAAATGTATACATCAATATATAGTTGAAAACGATATTTCAAACGGAAATTGTCAGACTCGTACCTTTGCGAGTTGACAAATTCGAGGGTCGAATTTAATGCTGAATATCATCTATGATAATATTATTTATACCAACTGTTCAAACAATGGAAATGTGTTGTTGTTATTTCGACTCGAGAGTATACAACATTATTGTAGCCATGATATTTCGCTCGCCCCTCAATTGTCGCTCAAACTATTTGCTCAAAAAACAAGCTGAACGGGGCGCAATAGCCAAAACAAAGAATATATAGTTTAAAAGATAACGTAAAACTGTCACACATGCTCTCTTTCTTGGACTAATTCTCATTCAGTGTACTAGTAAGCTCGCATTAATGTTCGATACAAAATTCAACGAAAGAATTTTCCATTTTTAAATATTCCGTGCCTTAAATTTTCCTCTTCCTCACCCATTCATCTCTAATCGTTCAGTCGATTGATCCTTCACATGCTCTCTTTGGAACTCCTTTCCTCACCCCTTCAGCAACAAAAAGCCACGTGCAAACTTTAATACTCAGGATAACGTTGGCAGGAATCCGAAGCGTTTATTGCGTTGAAGCTAATATTATATTAATTAGTATTGAAAAAAAAGAAAACGGTGATACCAAATATTGTAATGTATGTGTACTGTGCAGATGCAACGTGAGATTCTTCTTCGTGATTACGGAGGACTGTTGAAAAATATACACTACTCTAATCAAACGTTGTACGCCCTTTCAGGGTATGTTCCTGTATTGTCAATTTTAAATATAATGAACGCCATCAATTAACTTTAATATTGAAGTATTTGCAGTTTCCTTATTTTCCTTGACCAAACAAAATCACTTCGGCTTAGATCGTCGTTCCATGTTGTTTCGATAAATTACACGCGGCCTCTAGTAAAAATCCATACGAAATTCAAGGACATTCAAGGACAATTTCCAGGACATCTCAAGGTTGTGTTGGGACATTTATTTAAAAAATGAAGATGTGCATATAGTGCGCGACGTCCGAAATAACATTTAGATCGATAACTGTTATCGTTCACGTTAACATCGGTTTAGAAAAAATAATAACTCACTATGCACGAATGTATATATATATATGTATTTCGGCGAGACTGAGACACATTTTCTTAGGATGGTCGCTAGTAATATACATTTGCAAAAAAATTCAAATTGCCGAGAAATTAAAAACTCCGAAATTAAAAGGACATCAGGTGAAATTAAAGTCCATTCCAGGACTTTTTCAAGGACAGTCAAAATTCAAGGACAGTTCCAGAACTTCAAGGACTTCAAGGACTTCAAGGACCGCTGGACACAATGATTACATCAACAATGGTATTACAACAACAATATTAAACATTATTTTTATTGATTCGAAACATCGTAAGTAGATACAGTCGAATCGCTTCATCATAAAATAAAAAGCTTCCACAGCATTCTCGCGACTATCGAAAACAATACAACGATAACGGCAATAGCTTTGTACTTGGATGGCTTAATTTCCGAAGGTACTCCGGACACGAGACCCTTCGAGAGCGGCGCTCTCAGAGAAATCGCCTCGCTAACTTCGAGCGGCGCGCCTTTCATAGAATGCTTCGTGGCCTCAACGATTTTCACCGTCACCATTTTGCCCATGAACTCTTCCCTCATCGGTATCAAAACCTGCTCGTAGAATTTATTGTGGCCAACGTAGTGGACCTTGTCGTGGGAGATCTCGGTCACCAAGACTCTCTGAATCTCTCCGACCTTGTGGCCGTAAGGTTCGTAAGACTGAAAGAACTCCGAGAGTCTCTTCGTCCGTTTCTTAACGTCCTGGGTCGGAACTTTGTCCATCTTCGCAGCCGGAGTACCGGGCCGAGGAAAGAACTGATTGATGAACAGACTCGGAAATTTGTACTTCTCGCACAGATTCATCGTGTCCTCGAAATCCGTCTCCGTCTCCGTCGGAAAACCGCAGATAATGTCGGTCGCGATGGTAACGCCTGGAACGCGCTCCCGCAAGAAATCCACGACTCTCTCGAACTCCGCACGACTGTACTCCCTCTTCATGTCGAGGAGTACCTGATCGCTGCCCGATTGCACCGGCACGTGCAAAAAGCTGTAAACTCTCGGGTGTTTCAAGATACTTCCGATCTCGTCCAAGTGCTCGAGTATGTACGGTGGATTGGTCATTCCCACTCGCATCATGCAGTCCTCCGGCACAACGTCGATGAGTTGCCACAGTAATTCCGGCAAGGTCCTACCGATGTCTTTGCCGTACGCTCCGGTGTCTTCGGAGGTGAGCCACAGTTCGCGGACTCCCTCGTCGAACGCCTGTTTCGCGCGCTCCACGATTTCCTCCGGAGGATAACTTCCCAGCTCCCCTCTGGCGTGCTTCGTCTTGCAGTACGTGCATTGATTCAAGCAACCAGTGTTTATGGCTATGATCTCGATGAGAGGATTCCTACGGACCTTGGGCAGAGCTAACGAGGCTCCGCCTATCTTTTTACCCAGCGATTTCTTCTGACCGAGAAATCTCACTGTGTTTCCTTTCAGCGTCTCCTCGACGACCTCCACGACACGGTCGATCTGCTGTACGCCTATCGTACTCAGACCTTGGAGGAATCCCGTTTTCGGAGCACCTTGCGGTACGCACCTGTGCGATAAATTATTTAAGATATTAGTGAAATTTTGCTTGAAACTTTCTGTAGCGGATATTTAGATCAACGTGTGCGAACAGACCCGGCAATTACAATGTGCTTTCCCATCTGTTTACCGGACTCGATTTCGTTTCTGAAATGATCCTCCGCGGGAGCTTTGACGGTGCAAGAGTTCAGCAGCCACAGGTCGGCTTTGGATTTCTCCTCCGTCAAGTTGTATCCGTAGGCGGCCAGTTGACCGGCCATGTATTCGCTGTCCGAACTGTTGTGCGTGCAGCCCCAAGTTTTTACATAAACGGTCTGCGAGCCGGGTATTACACTGGAAAAAGTTTGCGCCTCGGGAAAATTTGTGATCTTCTCGGCAGGCTTTTTATGTTTCGAACGAACAGTGACTTTTTTTCTAGTGCTGTATCGCTCCTTTGGGGTTATGTCCTGCGATGAGATTAAGTCCTCTATATCGTCGATTATTTCGATGCACGACGTCGACATTGTTGAGATATTGCGAGGCCAATTTTGATGGCGTGGATAAAATCGGTAATAAACGATCAACGAATTATTGACCGACGTAACGTGGTAGGTATCTTCGTAAACAATATTATTGTTGAACCCATGTGTGATTCGTGGGACACAATTCTGTTACGGTCGGTAACAGAATTGCCTGCAATCGGCACGGTGTAAGTACGCGGTCTTCGGGGGAAAATGGTAGGGTACTTACGCCAAATTCATTTAATCTAAAACTCATTTCCGTCGGAAAGTAACTAGGTTGGAGAAACACCATTTATTCATCCGAATCTTACAGATGTCCTATGTCACGCTTATACGGTGGAATACGAACCGTATTATGATGGACAAGCTGCCAGTATTCTTCCCCTCAAGAAAATTAATTTTCCGATAACTCAGATAGAAAAACGTGCCGTCAAACGGGTATCTTACCATTGGTACCGCCATCGTTCCGTCTCCGTGCCGTCATTTTTCTATCTGGGCAGAATCGACGTCATACCTGAAATACGTGACTTCCCGCTTCGAAATCTTTCTTTTTTCGACCGGAAGTGAGGTCAATGCAGTCATCGTATTTCCGTCATGACGCTACTTTCGGTAAAAAATGAGAATCCGAGAACGAAGTAAACATCCGGACCTTTGCCCGGATGTTTACTTCGTTCTCGGATTCTCATTTTGGCCCTCGAGCCATCTGAGCATTTAAATTCATTTCACTCGAGCGCAGGTCCCGTAAAATCTAAATTCGGTCCAAAGCATTCTAACAGTGTTATCTGCAGTATATAAGATTCATATACATGAAGTTTTTTTATTACGATTTATGTTTACTCCCATAGAATGTGATTAAAATTCCATTTTATGAGTTAAAATAACTCAACGCCTAATTTTTAAGGTAGTACTAGCGCAATGACTGACGCCGCCTAAGTTTGAGAGGAATAAAAGAGAATTACAAACACTTCTCGACCGGATAAAAATCTGAAAAAAATCAAGCATATGGAAGATGCTGATAAGATTGTTCGTCCATAATAATGATCCCAAAATGTTATTCATTTCCTTTATGTTAAAATTTGTTTAAAATCGTAATTTTCAAGTATTAGATAAAATTCTGAAAAAATTCATACGTATTCAGAAAAATTAACAAATCATTTTCGTAATAAAAAAAAATTTGGTTGCCGGGTAATTTGTTGCACAATTTTTTTTTTCATTCATTTGTTATGAACATTCTGGAATTATTATTATGCACAAACAATCTTTTTAGCACCTTTTATATGCTAGAATTTTTTCAGATTTTTTTCTCATCGAGAAGTGTTTGTAATCTTTGTCTTTTTTCTCTCGAACTTAGGCGGCGTCAGTCATTGTGCTAGTACTACCTTAGCACTTTAACTCTTAGCACTTTGCCCAACCTTTGACCGAAATGAGTTTAGTGTAAATGATAAGCAGGAAAATAAGGGAACGGGAATGTTGTCGAGTTGTAGATACAAAGTCAAGGCTTGTTTGCGATACGTATAAAATATGTATTCTTTAATAATCGATAACAAAGTCAGCTATGACGCAACTGAGTACATATAAATAAACAACATCTACATCTTTATATACAGACCACTGGCTGACTTTTGTAGTTTTTTTTTCCTCCGGCAAGACTGTGCGCGATGCCAGAAAAAATAATTCGATTCCACCAATGCTTTCGCTATCGCGTTGCGGTATCGAACACAAATGTTGCGCTGGCGCTTAGGAATTTAACATCACAATTTGAATTTCTCTCGATTCACCGTGTGGCTCAGCTCCACGCTAACCCAGACCGAGTACGTACTTGGGTAGATTGTAAGCAAATCTTGGAATTGCCATGACCACTGACATCCTGTGGATATTAGAGAAATACATTATTAATTCACGTCACTCAGTGCTACCGAGCTTTTACAAAGTCTCGTTTGCAATCCGTCCGTTATTGTAATTAATTAATAACCGAACATGAGAATTGCCCACATAGCACGAACATATTTTTGAAAGGTTTCATAACATTTTTTTGAAATATTAAAAATATTTTAGCGATATTAAAAAATGTTTGTGAAATGTGGAAAAAATATTTTTTAGTCCGCTCATGAATCTTACATTGAAATGTTTCTGAAATATTTTTTTTTACATTTGAGCGAAGTGTCAAAGATTGCATCACGAGTCCAATTTCCACGCAGACACCCGCGTAAACACGGAAACAATCGTAGAAATATTTCGGTGAAACAAGAAATTAAAAACATTTCAAAATTTTGATCGCTATGTTTTAGAAGTATCGAGAGATTAAGTATGTTTCTGAAATAGTCGAAAAACGTTTCGAATATTTCGAAACATTATTTTCATATATTTCAGAAATATTTCGTACACTGTAAAAATGAATTATAAATATTTCTCAAATGATTTCAAAATATTGCGTGTTATGTGGGCGAGTTAAGTAAAACAGTAGGTGTTGGTAGACACAGCCACTTCGAAATAGAGTATGTAGAAAAGCGTGCTTGCTACTTACAGTGTGCAACAATATTCTTAGATTCCATCACCAATAAATGTTGAGATCCCTCGCGGGAGTTGCGAGTATATACAGTGGCGTTGTTTGAGCCCTTAATACTTAAAAAGTTTGTTTTAACGCTGTAAATTTCCAAAGCCTTTACCACAGACGTTGTTACAGTTAATAATTCGTTGTGGCGAAAGAACCTTAAGCATCGATAATATGTACACGTTTATTCACAAGTTTTTACCCAACATAAGACACTTACGACTAGCGAATATTCTACTTAAAAATACCTATTAATTTTGTATATACACGTCGGAACAAATATTCGACGTGTCTATCACGACAGTTTTCGTCCGTTGTTTACGTACGCGTCAATGAAACTTTCACGAGGTAATATTTTCGACACGAAACGTAACGATCGGAGAGTCGACGATGAAGTCGAATGTCGCGTAAAACGTGCGACAGAAAAAGAAAAAGAAACATTGTAGAGCAGAGTCAATGAAATGCCTATCATGGAGTTCGTTTGCTAGATTTATAGAGATTTTTCACTCGCCCTCTGCGATGTGTTTTGCGAAGAGACGCCTGAAACACACGTAAGTCGACATTCGTCACTGGCATTACCGGGATCGGACACGGACCTTTCACAACAATGATCCATGCACGATATTTCATAGTATCCAGGATACAAAAAATCCGTTTATCAGAGAGCGTGTTCGAACTCCTGCCTCAAATACGAAACCTTCAACGTGGTCTGAGACCTGATCAGGAATCTATTGACCGTTACCGGTAACTGCATTCCTTATTACGCTATTCAACCGCTATGTTTGCGTGGAAGGACTTAATTGCATTTAAGCTTTCTTCCGCGCGATTATTTTTCCAATCCATGCGTGGTTATTGTTAGCTTGTAATTAACCGTCTCGTTGGTTTTACGAGTGCAAATTGTCATTTACAGAAATAACCATGCGTGGTTATTATTAGCTTGTAATTAACCGTCTCGTTGGTTTTTTGAGTAACAATTGTCATTGACAAAAATAACCATGTGTGGTTATTGTTAGCTTGTAAGTAAACGTCTCGTTGGTTTTAGGAGTGAGAATAGAAGAGAGCATTGCGAAGAAACAGTTGCAGAGGTCAGGATAAGAGTATAGGCGTGGTTATTAGTGCACATAGTTTTACGGGGCACTAGTGGCGTTTATATCTGGCAAGCCAACATTATTAGTGTCAGTATCGCCGTTGTAGTAAGTCTTCATCCACCAATCTTGTACGTACGACAATGCGAGGCCGTTGTAAATCCATTCTCTCCAGGTTGTTCGAGTCTCGCCGTCGATCCGCGACTCGAGGCTCGAGCAGAGCACCTTTCGATCGTGACTTCTGCCGCTTCTGAGATCGCAAAGTAGCCTCTTACGGCACTCCTCGTTGCAGGCGGGTCTCACCGGTGAATTCTTGTAGTAATGCCTGCGACAAAAATTATTTTCCTCGTTTCAGTTACTGTTATTTGCAGAAATTTGTAACGCAAACCTGAAGACGACTCGACTCACTTGTAGTACAGATCAAAGTTGGACGGTTCGTTTGTCATTTTGTCTATGAGGGAATCCCAATCTCTGGGCAACAAAGACGCCATTTGATAAGCCTGACGCGCACTGTACATCTTGTGCCATATGGGATAGTCATACAGATTCGCTTCTTTGAGATTCATTACCCAACTCTCGTGATCGACAACCATCTGCGAACAATGTTTACTCACGTTAATTCATTGAAATATCGCGATTTATTTGAATTTTTTAAATTATTCAAATTTTTGAATATTCAATTCAAATTTTGAATTTAATATCAATATTCAATTCAATTCAAACGCTATTCGCACACCCCTAATCGCAATATAACAGGCGTCGACATTCAAGCATCGACAGAGTATCTCGTACCCTTGTTGTCTTCGGATGATCGCCATCGACGTAATATATCCGGTAACCAGGATTAAGATCGTAATACGGCGATACGGAGGGCCCGATGTATGCTATACTCAATGCTCTTCCGAGATCCGAGGTGTCGTAGAACAATTGAAATTCGTCATAGTGGGTATGACCGAAGAATTGTGACGTTATCGTTGACTCGTATCTGAAAACACATAATTCCGTATATTCATGACAATAAGTTATACGTCGCGACTCCACCGATCCGAAGGTTGTTGTCAACTTACCTATTGATAATGTGATAATAATTTCTCGACCACACCTTGAGACAGTCGGAATGTCCCGGGGGTATGTGTCCAATGATATGAACTTTTTCACCGTTCATCTCAGCTCCCTGGAGCTCGTAAACGAGCCACTGAAGCTCGCTCACCGGATCGGTGCTGTTTATCAGAAGCCACCAATTTTTGTTGTTGCAGTAATTCATATTGACCGAAAGAATTCGAAATCCGGGACGAACTAAAACCGAATAGAAAGCACCTCTGCGAACGGTGTGAGATACACCAGCGGGAAGCCAACGCTTCCATTGCTTGTCGAGCTCGTCGTATAGCCACGATATGCTGTTGTCCTCTGGTACAAACGGTGGCGGAAAGCTGCAAGACGCAAAAAGAAAGATATATATAGGTATGTGTAATATAAAATTTCAGTACGTTTGGTGCAATTGACTTGCATTCCTACCTATTCACAGGTGCACTCTCGTGATTCCCAAGAGCGGGGAATATTGGTATGCCCGGGAAGGTCTCGATCATCTGCGTAACCGTGTCCCGGAGAATTTTCAGATTCTCTTCCCTGGTTTGATTCCAAACGTCGTGGGGTGGAAGATCGCCGGTCCACAGTATGTAGTCTATATCCTTATCGCATATAACACAATTTAATGTCGACGCACTGACTCGGAATTACGAAACGATATATTGAGAACACGATGAAAAAAAAAATATATATATGGAAAACCGGGGTAAAACGGCAACCTCGACTAAAAATAGATATTGGGGGCAACACGGGCACCGTCTTAACTTTCTTATAAACTAGTTATTATATAACACCTATGTAGATCGACTCAACAATCGATATATATTTTATGTCACTCGGTGGGAAAATGGCGGTTTTTTCGCACGCTTCGCGTGCGAAAACCCCCATTTTCACACCTTGTGAAATAAAATTTTGTTCGATACTCGTGCGAAAAACGTTTTCTGAACTCGTGTGATTGCAACACTCGCCTTCGGCTCGTGCTGCAAACTCACACTCGTCAGAAAAAGTTTTTTCGCACTCGTATCGAAATGTACTATTTTCATGAAGAATTTGACTTATTTTCCGCCCTTTTCTTATGTAAGGAACGCCACAAAACTGAAACAAGTCGTTTATAAGAAAGTTACGACGGTGCCATTTTTGCCCCCAACTGTTTTGACCGTTTTACCCCGGTCTCCCCTATATACAACGAACAGTTGTCGCGTGAACTGATCGGGGCAATTGTGTGTGAACAAATTGCCTTTTACCACGGGTACGTTAAAGGAAACACGCAACTGCAACATTATTGGCCCGACCTTGAAAGGTCGTTTTCTCAAAGTAATGAGCCGACGCGTGTACGCTAGCCGTAAGCCGATACGTGTAGTTGTCGATTTCCTAGGCATGATTATGGACTTACGGTATGTGTGTCGGATATGTGTTTCAGCATATGATCGACGGTTCTCTTGGGTGTATCGCACTTTCTATAATCGCCCCAACGTCCAGCGGCCGCGGAGGCGGTCAGGGGTGCGCCGTTCGTCAGACGACAGCACAGTGGTTCGTTGCACACGGCGTTCGAGCCCTCCTGATAATAAGGGTCATAATGCGTGTCCGAGATGTGAAGGACCTTGAAGGTCGGCGTACCTTCCTTCGGAGCTATGGGCGGTTGAATCGGTGGCTTGTTCACCGGCGGGAATGCAACTTCCCACTCGTGCTGAGGATTGTACGCGTCGTCGCAGGCGTCACCGATAACGAAGCTGCAGATTTGAGATGGTCCCATGTTCACCTGCTTCAAAACGTATATGACCTCACCCTGAAAATAATATCGAGCTTATGTACTTCCAGCGATCGAGCATCGTCATACGCGTATCCACATAGCACGCAAGTATTTCTGAAATGTTTCGAAAATATTGGAAATATTTTACCGATATTACAAAAAATTTTTGAATTATTTTACAAACATTTTCAAAATAGTTTTTCACCGTTTCGGAAACATTTCAAATGTATGAAAGATTAAGTGTATTTCTGAAATATTGTAGAAATGTTTCGTTGGAATATTTTGATATAATAATACTTCAAAATATGATTTCCATACATTTCAGAAATATTTTGTAAGATTTAAAAGGATTGAAAATATTTCTCAAATGTCTTCCGAATATTTCGTGCTATATGGGTAGCGATCCTCTTTGAGGATGCAGTATCGAGATCAAGAAAACATCGAGACGCGCGGTAACAGTCATCGGCGCAACCACGAATTACCGGCAAAATAAATATTGCCGGAGACGGAAGCAACCACGGCGGCGAGTAACGAGACGAAATACGATCAGAAACGCATTCATAGCAGCGAGCCGAGTATATACCCGACTCGATTATATCCGCTTCCCTCGAGCAATATCAAAACATAACGGACGATCGGTGAAATCACCGTCTATATAATTTACAAGTAGAAAGTGCGGCCGTGACTGTGCGCGCGGTCCCATTATTTTTTTTTCTTTTCTTTCTCTATTGCTTTCGCATTGTACGGGGTATCGAAGCATTAATGCGTTGTGACGTTGTTTCGGCGGCTCGGAAAATGATCTTTCTGGAGTGCGCGTATAGATAAAGTCTCTCACCCCGAACAGCATCGTGACCCCTTGACACACGCGAGGACTTTGAATGTTCAGCGAGACACAGAACTGATAGATGTTGTTCATAATGTCCTGATCGCTCTTGCCGGTCTTGATGTAATGCTGAAGAAGACCAGCGCCAACCTTGCAGGCCGTGCACGAGACCTTTGACATCACCGATGTCTCGACTTCCATCATCACTTGCCTCAAGTCAAGCAGCTTCATAGCTTTGTCCACGAATAGGGAAAGGTGACCTCCCTGCTGGACGGTCTCCATGTCCCACAACATTCGGGAATAGTTTACCTACAATCAATTAAAATAATTATTTCGATTACCTCCATCTATTTTTGAGGTAGTGCGGACTGTTCGACCTCACGTGAATTCGGAGAGCATTGCGAGAATTGCGAACACTTCTCGTTGGGATAAAAATCTGAAAAAAATCAAGCATATAGAAGGTGGTGAAAAGATTCATTTTGCACAACAATAATTCCAAAAGGTTATTGACAAATGAATGAAAAAAAAATGGTTCAACAAAACCCCCGCCAACTTGACGTTTTGTTCATATAAAAATATTTTGTTAATCTTTTTGAATATGTATGAATTTTCTCAAAATTTTGTGTCATTTTTGAAAATTACGTTTTTTTATTCACTAAAAACGCCATTTGCTAAAATTACATGAAATTTTGAAAAAATGCATTAAAAAACGATTTATGAAAACATTAAATGGTTCATTTTTTTCAGATTTCTAGCCCATCGACAAGCGTTCGCAATTCCTCGCTCAATTCTTTGTGAATTCACGAGGCGTCAGACTGTCCACAAGTACTACCTTAATAACAATGCAATGGGCGACAGTTTGTAAGCAGTTGGAACCTAAGATTCAACATCTCGCGATGTTACGACATGCACAGTAAAAAAAGTGTGTACTTTTTACAACTTATTGTCCACAAACGTCCACAATTTTTTATTTGTTACTTTTCCAATCCCACCAACCGGTTCTAGTTTTACGAACAAAAGTACAAACTAAAATTGCTAATGACGCGGCAAATAAAAGGACAGGTTTGTCACTTGTTTAACAAAATTATTTTTACGAAACTTCGTATTCCGATTTTACGAAATTATTATTTACTGTCTAGACATTACAGCGTCGACTTTTTAACGTCTCAGTCGTAATTCGAATATTCTTCACTACCGGCTGTGGAATTCCTTATTTTTAATCGACGGCTCTGTCCGTGCTGCACAGTTCGACGATCTCGATTCGCGAATGGTTTCTTTTGCGCGCATTTGCAGTGGGCTCTCGGTGAAAGTATTTTGACATTGAAAGTGAGAGCTGACAAAGGCGGCGCGCTGCCCGTCTGGGAAACGATCGCCACCGCGTCAGAATAATGCAGCGCTTATAATCGATGTATAATTAAAATCGATATAAAATCGATATTCTCTACTGAGATATAATTTTTTTTTTGTCGTGTAGAATATCGAATGATCCAATGCCGATCGAAGACTTTGAATTCCGTACCCGTTTGAGCTCCTCCGCGCTCGTGATCTCGGCTTCTGTGGGCGCAGTGGGCGGCAACTCGCGCACTCTCTCGTCCGAGGGTAGTAAGGCCACGCCGAACTGGTCCTCGACCCTCTCCTTCGCTCGCATCCATTCGTCGGCTAATCGAGTCCAATTCGTTCTCGCAATTTCGGCCTCCCGCTTCGACCTACACTCCCGTACTGGAACTCCTGCGGCAACATTGAGGACACGCTCGATTAAGGTAGTATACTTGCGGACAGTCTGACACCACGTGAGTTCATAGAGAATTGAGAGAGAAATTTCTAACACTTTTCGATGCGACAAAAATCTGAAAAAAATCAACCATATGGAAGGTGCTAAAAATATTGATATTTGCATAGTAATAACTCCAAAATGTTATTGACATATTAACGAAAAAAAGTCCCAACTAATCAACCGGCAACTTAACTTTTTTTTAAATGAAAACGATTTGTTGCTTTTTTTGAATACGTATGAATTTTTTCAAATTTTTTTCAAAGATTCTGAAAAAATGCATACGTGTTCAAAAATATTAACAAATTGTTTTTATAATGAACAAAAAGTTGAGTTGCCGGGGGTTTGTTGAACAATTTTTTTTTCGTTCATTTGTTAATAACATTTTGGAATTATTATCATGCAAAATCAATCTTTTCAGCACCTTCCATATGCTTGATTTTTTTCAGATTTTTATCCCGTCGAGAAGTGTTCGCAATTCTCGCTCAATTCAGAACTGTCCACTAGTACTACCTTAAATTCACTCTTGTTTCGTTTATTAGTCAATGTTGTGTATATGGTTTTTTTTCTTTTTCCACATACCGAATACGTTTTCTCTTGGTCCAACGAGGCAGAGAAGAAGAAGGCCATATGCTGTTAAACTCCATCTTTGATTTGTCATAATACTTCTTGGCCGGGCTTTCTGTGCACCTGAAAACAAAAAGTAAGTTTATTTGGTAAAGATATTTTTGTACACGATCGACACTATTCGCCCGTCAGCCTGACTAGATTTTAGACGATGCCTCGTAGAAAAATCCGACATTGGAATTAATTGTATGCACAATGCCGCAATGAATTTACGACCGTTATAAAAGACGGTAATTTATATTTCGGACACAGCGTCGACCCAAAGTTGATGTACTGTTACGCGCAGAGCTAGGTGGGTCAATGACGAGAGAATCGTAGCTCGAGTTCGTCGAAGTGTCGGCATTATTTCTGTGTAATCGGGACTTATTGTTGACGTTGTGCAGATAGTGTGATATTCTGAGGATATTATCTGAAGACACGTGTTTACGATTGTAGTTATGATAATATTATTATTATTCTGTTTGTAACAGGTGTTGAGGTGAATACAAATAAATATCTATTTGGCCGAATCGCAGTAAGACCATTCGTTAAAAATCAACGAGTATTAAATCAGTTTCGTCAGAAAATCAAACCCAAAGCATTTTATACTGCATTAAAGTAGTCCTTGCGAATGGCTTTCAGTTCGAGAGAGAATTGCAAACACTTCTCTATGTTATAAAAATCTGAAAAAAATCAAGCATTTTAAAGGTGCTGAAAAGATTAATTTTGCATAATAATAATTCCAAAATGTTATTAACAAATTGATGAAAAATAAAATGTTCGACAAATCTCCCGGAAACCTAACTTTTTTCTTTTATGAAAATAATTCGTTTACTTTTCCGAATGAACGAATGATTATCATTTTTTTAAAGTTAGCTTTCCGGGAGATTTGTTGAACAATTTTATTTTCCATCAATTTGTTAATAACATTTTGGAATTACCGTTGTACAAAATTAATCTTTTCATCACTTTTAATATGCCTGATTTTTTTCCCGATTTTCATGCCATCAAGAAGTGTTTGCAATTCCCTCTCCTTTCTCTGAAACTTATGCGAAGTGAACACTAGTCGCAAGGACTACCTTAAAATACCTTCCCGCTGCGTCGTCATTCACAACATCTGTATTGTGACAAACAGTGAAAAAAAATGAAATTATCTTCCACCGGAATATTCCCAAGTATTGTAGTATATTGCAGGTGGCAAAGGGAAAGAGATGGCCAAGTTGAATATGCTCGGCCGACCGTTATTCGACCCACCGAGAGACGTAGCAACCGAGGAGACCTCTCTTCCACTCAGAGTCGCGCCAGAGTTACGGTTTCGAGGAACTTGATATTTTTTAATACGCTAACTGATGCGAATGCGCGAAAAAAAAAGTATAAAAATTCGGAAACATTGTGAATAAGTTGTTATAATGTTTAGATGACGATATTTTGTTATTTATGGAGACGCCGTCGAGTGAAGAATGTAACAAGGTCGACCAATCGTCAATTGCATTAGCGAGTCCGAATGATTCTGTATACGAACCAGCATAGGTGTATCGTGAGCGAAGGGAGTGCCACAGAGGACGAATACTTTGGCCGGGAGAACGATCCGAGTGACACTGAACGGACGACTGAGAGCGTGAGTCAAAGTTGTGAGAAACGCGAACCCTCCTACTGTTTACTCGCCGGCTGCCCTTGTCAACGCCGTGTTACCCTCTCCTTCGAATATAATCGTAATCGTGACCCGTGTCGGTACTAGCGGGCAGTTGATCGATTGACGCACTAGAGTCCGTGTATCGATCGTTCAGCAGAAAATCCTACAGCATCCAAAGCCTTTTTCAATCGGAACGGCAAGTGATCCACAAACGGATAGCGTCATACTTATTGTAAACAAAGCGCTTCGATACGTCATTGAATAGGCGAGCGCTTCTGTGAAAAGCGAATCGAACAAAGCCTGGCAAATTATGGTCTAGTACTAGCGGGCAGTTCGACCTCACGCGAGTTTAGAGAGAATTGCGAACGTTTCTTGATGGGATAAAAATCTGAAAAAAATCAAGCATATCAAGGGTGCTGAAAACATTGATTTTTCATAATAATAATTCCAAAATGTTATCAACAAATGAATGAAAAAAAATGTTCAACAAATCCCCCGGCAACTTAACTTTTTGTTCATATAAAAACAATTTGTGAATCTTTTGATTACGTATGAATTTTTTCAGAATTTTGTGTAATTTTTTAAAATAACGTCTTTTATTATCAACTAAAAACGCAATTTTCAAAAATCACTTGAAATTCGTACGCGTTCAGAAAAATTAACAAATCGTTTTCATAAAAAAAAATTAGATTGCCGGGGGATTTGTTGGGAATTTTTTTTTTACGTTAATTTGTTAATAACATTTTGGATTTATTATTATGCCAAATCACTCTTTTCAGCACCTTCAATACGCTTTATTTTTTTCAGATTTTCATATCATCGAGAAGTGTTTGCAATTCCCTCTCATTCGTCTATAAACTTATGCGAAGTGAACGCAAATTTGACTTTACAGTTGCGCTACTCTATGGTAGAATACTGTAATTGACGTATTACTGGCGATTTCTTACATTATCTGAGACCGTGACGATGAGTTCATTAACCTCAACTTCGGCACACACCATAGTCGTTGAATGGCTTTTGTATTGTCTAATTGGGCGGAGCGATTTGCTTGTTGAGTATTCTTGTACATCGTTCGTGAAAAACTAATAATAAACAGGGCACGCGCTTGCCTCTGGTGGCTGCGTCGTTTGCGTGCGCATGCTTAGATACCCTTTTCACGTTTTCCATTGCGAAAATAATATTCAGCTCGTTACTTTTCGTTAAACTATTATTTCGTAGAATGTCCCTGCAGATTTCTTATTATAAAGAAGATGCGCAGCCGAGAAAAAAATGATCGGGCTTCCCGCTTGACTTCCGGTAAAACAGTTGTTATTTCGACTAATGACTGCGACACTTGCACATGCAACACAACCACACGAAAAAACCTAAACCGAGAGATCACGAACGGCAGCTGCACTCCGAGAACAATTAAGGGACACTCGAAACGACGACCGGTCGCGCTATGGAATTACGTGCACTAGACGTATATTTATGTCGCTTATTTCGCGACATAATGATAGCTCTCATTGAGATTTATCGCATTACGAAACGAGTCAACAGGACGAGTCTACGCATTGAAATACTTCCGCATAGGGAGTTCATCTCCTGCTTTACCGCGGTGCCTCGATTTGTTATTGACTGTACCACCGAGGCGTATTTCCTGCGGATTCTTCGAACGAACGCGATATAATTTAACAGGTACCAATTGGCGAAACGAAAATTATGTGTTTCTGCAGGACAAGTTTATCAATCTAAACAGATTCATTTTTATTTGATATTGATGCGAAACAAATGGTCTTTCGTTTAGTTATGTTTACATAATGAAGCTCTACAGAAAAGTTTTAAAAGTTTTCAAATTAACTTTATTCAATGGTGCTAATTTTTTTGAGAAAAAGATTAAATCGGGCCGGATGCGAAATTACCGTGTGAATCCGGCTCGAATTTGCTTTTTCCTGAAAAAAATTAGCACCCTTGAGAGAAGTTCATTACTGTTTTCATTACCGACCGGGATATTTCACTTCCCCTGTGAAACAGACTAAGCCTGTAAAAAAACGGTTTCCCTGTTTTCACCGCGCCTATTAATATTTCAGACAAAAGGAAATTAGGTTTTCATGTATCTATATATAGTCTGCGGAAACCTAATTTGCTTTTGTCCAAAATATTAATAGTCGCGAAGAAAATAGGGAAACAGATTTGTTAATGACCGACCCTCTATCACATGCCCTTAACGTACGAAAGGTCTCTGCTCGCTCGACCGTACCAGAGGCAAATTCAGCAGCTGTCGACCGCAAGATGGCTCGGGAATAGCCCCCGGGTTCCCGCCAAAAACGACCAGTTCTCCGAGCGGATCGACGAGCACGCGTCCAGTCTGTACATCCAACGTTGAATGTCGTCAAATGTGATCGCGAGCGTGGCGCGTGACAAAGGACGAACAACTACTATTTAGTTTCGATAAATTTTTTCGTTAATACGCGTTCCTTTACCTTTACGAACAACGAAAAATAAGCATCCGTGTTGTCTCGTTGTACCTTCAATTACTCGGTTTGCCCGTCCGTTTCGTTTGTACGGAAGTAAGATCGATCAAATATGTATGTCAAAGTGAGAATGATCGACGGTAAACAGGAGGTCGTATTGGACGTTTCTAAGTTAACAAGGATCGAAGAGCTCAAGGTAGTGTCGATGCTCCGTTTGAAAAATTACCATTAAATCTTTGTCCTGTAAAAACTATTATCAATTTTTTATATTAAGCCATTTCGCTTAGACACACGATAAAAAAATCCAAACATATGTTTCGATGACGCGTAACTTTTTCTACTCTCAGGCTTTGCTCAATGCAAAATGGTCGATAGAGGAAGAACTGCAGAAATTATTCTATCGGGGCAAGCTATTGGAGGATGGTTACAAATTGTTCGACTACAACGTCAACCTGAACGACGTCATACAACTGATGATAAAGCAAAACGTCAATGACACAAAAGAAAATGAAGAAACTAAAACGGAAGTTAAGAACAACGTGGACGAACGGAAGGAGGCGGAAGACGACTGTAAAGACGCCACTAGTCCTCACTACGAAGTCGGAGACCACATCGATTGCCTCGATAGAGAGTACGGAGCTTGGTTCGAAGCCATAATCCTCAGAATATTAAAAAAAAATGAAGACCTTATGTACAATGTAAAATGGGAGTTTAACGAAGACGACGAAGCATTCGACGTCACGGAAAGCGCCGTAAGACCGAGAGCGTACAGAATCCTACCGTTTGAAAAGTTGGATTTAGGCAACAAAGTAATGATAAATCATAATATCGATGAAACGGACAAGGACGGGTTTTGGTACGACTTTACAATCTCTAAGATGCGCAAAACGAGAACAGTGGAGGAGCTGGTTGGAACTCTTCATGTTGGCAAGTGAGTAAAAGAATTGTACTATGCAATAGGGTAGAGGACGCTTTACCGGCAAATGCAATCGAAGCAGAGTCTACAAATATATTTGAAAATAAAATTGATTTATATATAAATTTATATATATATAAATATTTTTGAAGTAGATGTAAAAAGTGAAAACTTATTTTCTGTACATAAATAATAATAATAATAAGATTTGATAAACACTTGTCCACATAATGTACAAATTCTATTGATGCAGATATAAGTTATAACTTTCTTTCTGTAAATATTAATAATAATAATAATAATATACGTGTATATATTTATGCGTAATCATTGAGGCCGTTAATAAAGAATTCGTGTATTTTTTCAGTGATCAAACGGTCGACGATTGCAAGGTAAATCCGAGAGGAGAAGTTTTTGCTATAGAAGCGCCCCAACTATTGGAGAAACGCAGTGCGAAAGATAGGAAAAGAATAAAGGAGGGTGTTCCAAAAAGAAGGAGAGCAGTGATATGCGGTAATTGCAACGACGATCAGACAAAAGAGTGCAAGGAGTGCGGGTGCAAGGTGTGCGGCGGTAAACACGACTCGCACCACCTGCTTCTTTGCGACGAGTGCAACAGCGCGTTTCACCTCCAATGTTTAAACCCACCCTTGACTGCTCTCCCAACCGACGATTATTGGTACTGCCCATCTTGCAAACGCGACGAGAATGAAATTGTTAAGGTACAGGGCTCTCGTACGTTATTCTCTATGGTAACGCGAATTGGTTAATTTATACGAGACGTTAACTGTCGAAGGCCGGCGGAAAGAAGCAAACGAAGAAAAAACTTAAGGAGCCCAGTGAGACAAAGAGCAAACGGGACTGGGGCAAGGGTATGGCTTGCGTCGGAAGAATGGAGGAGTGCACGATCGTACCGAGAGATCATCGTGGATCGATTCCCGGTGTAGAAGTCGGAATGTCTTGGCTGTTTCGTTTAGGCGTGAGTATTGAGCGCTGACACATAAGAACTAGGATTCAATTTACGGACAAGTGACTTCAAATGAGTATCGAATTAATTATTTGTAGGTGTCGCAAGCGGGAGTACACAGACCCCACGTGGCAGGAATTCACGGTCGTGAGAGAGACTGCGCGTACTCCATCGTCTTATCGGGAGGCTACGAGGACGACATAGACAACGGCGATGAATTCATGTACACAGGATCGGGTGGTCGAGATCTATCGGGTAAAACACACGCGTCATTGCTAACACGTACCCTTCACGTACCGATGTCTTGCTCAGCGAGACACCGGAATTTGTCCAGACGCAATCTCGACTGAATCGAATAACAAGTTAACGTGCTAGAAAAAATCTGAAAAAATTCACAGACGTACTTTGAAGTGTTATTTTTTTCGATAGCGCAGAAAAAAATGCTTTTGTGCTTAAAAGAAGACATGGTCGTTTGCGATTGTCAAAAAGTCCGCGGTACCTGAAGGCTTAACCGAGGTGTAGGCTCCGATAAAACTGAAAACTCGGATAAAACGAATAAAGTAGCAATGCCCGCGTATGGAGTATGTATGTTATTCGTGTTATACGAGATTTCACTTATCCGACGTACGGTCTATCCACATTGCCTCGAATAAACGAGGTTCTACTGTACAGCGATTACATCGTGAAAATCGTTGCAAATGTAAATGATCCTGCGTGGGCAATCACGCAAATTTGTGATTTAAATTTCAAATGACTTTAGGAAACAAGCGAACTGCTGGACAGAGCTGCGATCAGACGTTGACTCGTATGAACAGGGCCCTAGCCCTCAATTGCAACACGAAGTTGAATACGAACGGAGCTACGGCCGAAAACTGGAAAGGCGGGATTCCGGTTCGAGTAGTTCGAAAATATAATCCGCGCGAGCACAAGTACGCGCCAAAAGTCGGCTATCGGTGAGTTGGAATTCAGCGTTTCTGCAGTTATAGGGTAAACCGGCCAATGAATGGACAGTTAAGCAGATGAAAAAGCCAATGAATGGACAGTTAAGCAGATGAAAAAGCCAATGAATGGACAGTTAAGCAAATGAAAAAGCCAATGAATAGACGTTTTTTATGGACGTCGTTTTTTATGCTTATGGAAAGTGTCCATTCATTTGCTGGTTTACTCTATCGAGCCTTTGAAAGAGTCGTAATTTTTATATTCACCCCCAATATTTTCAGATACGATGGCATCTACAAGGTGGTCAAATATTTTCCTCAAAAGGGTAAAAGTGGATTCAGCGTGTGGCGTTATTGCCTGAGAAGAGACGATCCATCACCGGCTCCCTGGACGAAAGCGGGGCAGGAGAGAACAGCCGCGCTAGGATTGGAACTTATCTGCCCGGAAGGTTACGAACCCGACGGCGAGAAGGAAAAAGAGAAGGACAAAAAGACGCGAAAAGCCACCGACGCGATGCCGGAAGACGACGGCGTATTCGATGAGGAACGCCCGAAGAAGAAACCGAAACGCGAGGCCTACAAGTTGGAAGACAAACTCGTTGAGCTCATCGAGCAGGACATATTGAACACGAAAATCTGGGAGGAATGCCGAGCTGCACTGTCCGATGGAAAAACCGCGTTTCTGAAACGAGTCTCGGACAGGTAAATCGAGAAATCATTTTCGTAGGTCCTTCGAATCGTCAGCGAACGTTCGACTTCATACTCTTTCGTTGCAGATTCTTGTGCGTTTGCTGTCAAGAACTCGTCTACAAGCCAATCACCACACCGTGCGCACACAACATATGCCAAAGTTGTTTGAAACGCGGTTTTCGAGCGGGTGTTTATTCATGCCCGACCTGCCGACACGATCTCGAAAAAAATCAGCAAGTCAATGAGTCCTTGTCCTCGGCCTTGTTACTCTGTTATCCCGGTTACGAGAATACGAGATAACTTGAACCCCTCCTCGTACAATATTTGTTATTTATATTTACTTCTTTTGTTTGTTTTTTTTTCTCAGTATTACGCAATATGTAAACAATAGTCCGCTATGAATTTTGTTCGCGAAAGTGATAAATATTAAGTTCGATGAATTCTCAATTCCAAGTGGCCGACCGAATGCTTCATTTTTCACTCTGAGCAGACACATTAACACAATTGCATAAATCGCCGGTCACAAACGTTGATACGAACGACCAAAGTTCATGCATTTCCGATATCGTCATTTGTCTTTTCGACGTACGTTGACGTTCCCAAATTGTTAATCTTTCTTAATCCCGGTAGTATTAATAATTTGTATTTTCAGAAAATAAAGAGAGATAATAAATAAATAATGAGGAACAGTGGTTTTTTTTTTGTTGGTAACACTGCGGTTTCACTGAGCGCGTTCCAAGTGAAAGCGCAGTTGGTAAAAGACGTTCCACGCAGGCGATGCATTTCAACGGATCATTTCGATTCGTTTTCTTCGCGTGGAATAAGCCCAACAGCGACCCGAGTGACCTTACGATATGAGCTGGCAGAAGTAGTACGAAAAAAGAAGTCGACGGCGCGAGAGAATCTTCTTGCCATTTAGCACATTTTTCGTGATCTTGCTGCCCCTAACCTTGTCTCGCAGGCGCGTGATAATATCGGCCTGCGCTCGGCACCGCAGCTTTCACTCGAGGAGGTTTTCACGCAGAACTTCATACGAGTATGCGGCTCATTCATTCCATACATTTCAGAATCATTAATTACTACGTTCAACGACCGTAAATTTTTTTTTCTAGATCTCCGATAAATCCCACTTCGAGATGCAGTAACAATAATGCATATAAAATTTAAATATTCAACGACTCTACGTCTGTACGCCTATCAGGTACCCATGGCTGTCCATCAGTGCGGGCCTAATAGTATACACTGTCGGAATACTGTACAGCAGAGTGGCGCAAGAGAAGCGCTTCGTTGGTCCACACAAAGCAGCCAACCGGCCATCGGCGTTGCACGAGTCTCTACGAGTCCCGCCGGGGTCGTTGACCTTCGCCGAACAAACCTTTGTCTCTGCTGCTTTGTGCGATTTTGCCTTATCGAACTATTCGTAAAGCATCTTTCTCTAAACGGATATGTACGTTACGTTCGACGAGATATTCCCTGATTTTATACTCGGTTTATGCAGCTGTTATGAGAGTTACATAGTATACGTGTATTAGTAGTATGACATCGCAAGTTTTAACGGTCACGAGGGAGGGGAGCTTACTACTGTATGTGGACCTCGACTTTCTCTCCTCTTTGTGAGGAAGTGGAGATCGCTGAGACCGCTTCTTGTACCATATTGGTATTATATCCGAGTATTTTGCTCGAGTTTGCTTCGTTGGCCATGAAAGATTATCGTGTTTCCGATCAATTATATTACAAATTCTTTGCGTGTATAAACGCTTCGAGACGAGTCAACGCGGCTGCAAGGGTATAATCCGATAGTCCATTCGGAACGCGGTGGTGTGCTATATGATCGTTTCACACAACAATGGCCGCGACTTCCTTTCGCCCGGTATGTGTAGTAATGGATCGTTTACATCGCGATGTACAAGGAATGCTACTTTTACCACTATTCGGCAAATAACGCTCGATCTCTGCTAAAAAAATTATCGGTATAAATCCGTCCGGACAGAGACAGGTGCTAAAACTATATACAGTAGAAGCCCGATTAAGGTAGTTCTGTCGCTTTTGGTGTTCGTTTCGCGTATGTTCGAGAAAAATGACATAAAATTGCAAATACTAAAAATCTGAAAAACACTAACATTTTGGACTTATTATTATGCGAAATCAATCTTTTCAGTACCTTTAATATACATGCATTTTTTCAGATTTTTATACCATCGAGAAGTATTTGCAATTTTGTCCCATTTTTATCGAGCTTATGCGAAATGAACACCAAGCGGCAGAAATACCTTAACCGGGAAGCGGTTAACCGTGCGTCATCCGAGGTTTTGTTTATATTTTTTTATGCGCGGAGCGCGGAAAAATAAAAAAGGTGATAGACGAAAATCGAATGAAGTGCAAGAAGCAAACCAAAGTCACTGAGTACTCTCAAAAAAATACTGGCTTACGTATTATTAATGAAAAAAAACATCCAAAACTGTACATTCCAGTTCACACTATTAAATAGTGTAGTACAACTTGCACTTAATTGTTAAACAAGTGGTAAATGTATTTATTGACAATATATTACACGGTATGGATGCTGGAACATTTGAAAGATTATTTACATTTCATAATGCTATTGCTATTGCCAATAGGCCATCGACCTAAGTCCTTCAGCCCTTGTTAAACAATTAAGTGCAAGTTGTACCAAATTTCATTGTAACTGGTCAAAATAAAGTCGTATCATTAGCCATTATTGACTTATATACTTTCGCCATCTAGTGCGGATTAACCGGAATTCCGATTATCCTAAAACTATATACAGTAGAAGCCCGATTAAGGTAGTTCTGTCGCTTGGTGTTCATTTCGCGTATGTTCGAGGAAAATGACATAAAATTGCAAATACTAAAAATCTGAAAAACACTAACATTTTGGATTTATTATTATACGAAATCAATCTTTTCAGTACCTTTACCGCATTTTTTCATGCATTTTTTCAGATTTTTATACCATCGAGAAGTATTTGCAATTTTGTCCCATTTTTGTCGAGCTTATGCGTAATGAACACCAAGCGACAGAAATACCTTAACCGGGAAAGCGTTAACCGTGCGTCTTCCGAGGATTTTTTATATTTTTTTATGCGCGGAGCGCGGAAAAATAAAAAAGGTGATAGACGAAAATCGAATGAAGTGCAAGAAGCAAACCAAAGTCACTGAGTACTTCCAAAAAAATACTGGCTGGCGTATTATTAATGAAAAAAACATCCAAAACTCTACATTCTAGTTCACACTATAAAATAGTGTTGTACCAAATATCATTGTAACTTTTAAAAATAAAGTTGTATCATTAGCCATTATTGACTTATACACTTTCGCTGTCTAGTGCGGATTAACCGGGATTTCGGTTATCCGGGGACTCTTCGATCCCGGGCGTCCTGGCTAATCGGGGTTCTACTGTAATCGCGAAGAAACTTGACATCGACGATATGTCCCGTTATCGAGTGAATTCTTTACGTCCCGACGTGGGTATCCCGGATCCGATTCGTCGAAGAATGTGGCCTCGATGACGAAAAAATTGGTCAAGGTCCGTGCGAGGCGATATTAAGGAAGGATTGTTCGGCTCGTTGCAAGGGACGCGAGATGGACCGGTGTATAATTTCTCGTCCAACAAGACACGGAGACTCCGGGGAGACGTTACGATGAGTCGCAGCGACCTCACTGAAAGACACGAGGAGTTTGACCCAAAACGAAACTCGCGTTGGAGATCGGAGGATGTCCACTGACTATGTGTATACATATATATTTTTCTTTCCGTAGGTATGAGTATGCTCGATACACCGTTCGAGACCGATCGTGCGTCGCATCGCTCGGCTTCTCGTGGCTCTCGTGCGAGCGGGGCTGTCCAATAGCCCGGCATCCCGTGGCGGACGCACCAGCTATCTAACCTACTTAAACCTCGCTCTCTCTCCTCGTGACGTCACGACGAGGTTCCCATTGCTGGGTAACATGATCATCGAAGGAACCGAGCACCTCGAAGCATGTTTTGTTGTGTTCTGTTTTGTTCCATCGCACGCACATAAATGCCGTCCAACAGTGCCGATTCCTCTCACCGAAATATCCCACTTTCCTCGGTAGCTCGGCAAAAGATTTTCCATCGAATCACATATCCTTGATTAAACTGTTAAAAAAATTCGTCTGAAATTTAATTTACCGGACTGGAGGTTTTTATGCCAAAACTGGTATGTTAAGTTTCAAGTACGATCGTGATGAAAAATTAATGCTCTGTGTATTAAAAACATTGAAAATACTTTATTTTTAATAATTTACTTTAATTTGAAAGTACTTCAAATTTTTATAATTTACTTTAACTTCAATGAAAAAGTAGATTAATTTTTCATCACAATTGTACATTAAATTTACAATTTTTTTTTTACATTGTAAAAAACAATTGTAAATTTAATGTGCCGGATGGAAGTTGTCATGCAAAAACTAGTACATCAAATTTAATGTCTGATTGTGATATAAAATTAATGTACTTTTCAATGAAATTAAAGTAAATGATAAAAATTAAAGTACTTTTATAGTAACATTAATGTTAATTGTTAAAAATAAAGTGTTTCCAATGTTTTTAATGCACCGAACACTAATTTTTCATGAAACTTAATATTCCAGTCTTTGCATAAAAACTTCCAGCCCGGTACATTAAATATCGTATGAATTTTTTTCACGGTCTAATACATAATAAATTCATGAAGATAGTCACGATAGAATCGCCTTTAGCAGTGGCAGCTAGTGTGATTTACATCAGGTTTGTCCTGTCCCATATTTGACCGTCCAACTTGTCATTCTTTTAATAATGTCAAACCGAGGGTGCAGCGTGTAATGAACTTTCGATAGTTAATGCAGTTGAACTTGACGAGTGATCGAAAGTAAAGTCAGGTGGTATTGTGACGGTTATTACTGCTCGTATTGAACAAAATTATATGTTGGCGTTGACACCCAACAGTTCAGTGCATTAGAAATGATCTCTATAAAAATTATTTAAAAACTCTCGCCAATTTGACTAGAATGGATCGTGCATGGCACGTCCTATCAAAGTGGAGCTGGCGGCAACAATGTCAATTTCTCTCGTTATTCTTCGACAGGTTGTCCACTTTTGTATCACAAAGTCTTCTATTTACGTAGCCTACAGAGCGCGGAACGGCACACGTGATTTTGCACAGTAACGATTATATAGTTGCGCTTCTGCATTTGCCAAACTGCTGAATACAGCACTGAAAGTCGTATCGCTCATGCATATAATATGTGCAGTTTAATCCAACGGAAGTATACTATATTACAGCGTTTCGAAGAGTTAAACTCGTGTGGAAGAATACGTAAAATACATAGCGTGATACCGGGTCAGCAGAGCAGAGCTCGCGTAAGTATAAACTCCAATGTCAAGGCTCAATAGCCAAGACGTTGAACGCACAAAGTGCTCGCCTCGTTTCTCTTTGAAACTGCGTCCCCGTTTTGAACCCGTTTTCGTTTGTAATTAAACGTTAATTTTCGCACAGCTGTGTTTTTGTCACATCCTACTTTTGTACAGAAAAAAAGATTTAATCGTTCGGGAAGAAACGATTATGTTCCGCAATAACAAAAATGGAACGCACGGGGAACCGTGAAGGTCGGGACGCGTTTACATTAGAAGACACAAACCTGTTTCGTTGTGCGAAAACAGAATGAGATATTATGGATGGGGTAGATGAAAAACGTAACTGTAATAGTACTAATTTCGATACGAGTGCGAAAAAACGTTTTTCTGACGAGTGTGAATTTGCAGCACAAGCCGAAGGCGAGTGTTGCAATCACACGAGTTCAGAAAACGTTTTTCGCACGAGTATCGAACAAAACTTTATTTCACGAGGTGTGAAATAAAAGTTATTTATAGCTGGGGCTTCCAACTATAAACTTAAGAGGGGTCCTGCTTTACAAAGTCTTAAAAAGCGTTTTTTCAAGATTTTTTTTTTAGAAGGAAAAAAAACAAGCGAGCCCAGTATATTTGAACTGTACGAAAACATTTGTTTTGACACAAAACAAAAAATGCCAATTGAAAACTACAGTGCAGTAAATCGGCCAGTAACTATGCAGTAATTTTTCTGTTTTTTGTTAAAAAAAATTCTTGTTAAATTTTTGTTAAAAAAATGTTAATTAAATTTCGTACAGTTCAAACATACATTAAAAGATACCTCTAAAAAAAAATTCTAAAATGTTTTTTTCCTTCCTAAAAAAATTCCTGAAAAAACGCTTATCTTAGACAATTCGCGGTTATATATACGTTATTCACGAGCTTATACAAATGCATGTTGCGAATGAATATTTAACTTACTCAAGAATGAACGAAACCCCGATTGAGTGGCAAAATTCATGAAATATCAGCAGTTTCTGTGTCTCCGCCGGGGACGCTTTAGTAACGCACAGAGGTCAACGAGGAATTGCCGCAAGCGGAGGCTTTATTTATTTTGTAACGGTGTCGTGTTACGAAAACGTTTTTACACCGATCGTGTGTTGCCCTGTTCATCAACTCAGCGTGTTACGTATCTTCGTCGACTGCGTTCGTGTGGATGCGCTGTGGCTCGAACATTAACCACGTAAATTAAAAAAAAGAGCATCGCTACGTTTAACTTGACAGGCTGGCGGGCATTCCGGAAAAGCGCCATCACGCGAAATTATGTATACCTAACCAGTTCTCTATCGGATAACACCGATGGTCTAAAGTAAAAAGGGCGTATGGAGAGTGCATGACCGACTCGTTTACGCCTTTCTGGCACTCGCTCGTCGACACATCTTGACAAATTATTTTGTTCGCTCGACTAAGGAATATTTAATGTTAAGTCCAGACTACGCGTGGCGCGAGTGGCCGTGACTTTGTGATAACGGCTAGTCGAAATAGTCAATATTCATACGGGGCGATATAAAACCGGTTCTGCATCGTCAATAAACATTGCAAATTAAAGGGCCGAATATAAACATCTTCGTCTGAGGTTACAACATATGAATTGTAAAAGTAGTTCTATACGAAAGACGACTGTTTGGATGCACGCTTAAAGGCAGTGACACACAATTTCGGTGTTGAACTTCCTTGATTTCGTGTCATCGCATTCCTCTTACTGGGAATGGATTTATAGATCGTTCGGCTTTAACCGTTTACTCGTGACCTCTCCGGGTCGTCGAATACTACAGTTGCGACCAGCGTCACGCCAAGACCCAATGACATATTCAGCACGTGAGCGTCCACGCGACGTTATTTGTTTTCAGCTCTGACGCTTGATAAAATGCGACGATTCTATGGTCCCATTCAAGAAAGATGCCGTTCATGCTTCATTCTAAACTCTTTCTTAGTTCGCAACACTCCAACGTTCTATACGATATTATTTAAATAAAAATAAGGGAGTTACGAAAGCATAGATTAAAAAAAAAAATTTGCTTGCGGGCTGCCAAAGAAAAGAATTCTTATTTAAATTCTTACAGTTCCATATGACATTGAAACAACGACGACAGGACTGCCAAAGTGACGTGTTATCGTTTCAATCCCGTATGCAATTGTCAGAATTGAAATAATTTTTTTTTTTTAATTTTTCTTGAGACATTGATATTTTTTTCCACTGTAGCGTCGTTCGAGCTTATAGAAAAATAGCCTTATAAGGAATATATGTGACACACAATATCGGTTTACTTACGAGTAACAAGCTGCGATCGCAATGTGCCGCCGAAAGCCTTCAAAAACCTTCGAAGCACCAAAACAGTTTCAACAATTAAAAATTATATAAAATTATTTAGTGCCGTTTGGCACAGCTCGATTGTTTTCGGTTGATTCGCACTTGTTCCCGAGTGTCACGATTGTCTCCGCAGTTTGTTTGTTCCCGATTATAGAGAATAAAGTACGACACCGACGAGCACTCCACCACCCACCTGCCCGTGTAGACGGCTCGGCGTACACTGGGACATTTACTGATTACGATGCAGCCCGCCGCTGAGAGTACCGCTAAACGCGTTTGATTTCTCGCGCTCGGGGATTGGCCAATTTTCGGCTCGTTGCCCGAATCTTCGTTGGGCCTTATTCTAGAATGACGACTGTACGCAGTGGAACATTGGTAACGGCATTATTAATCGCGTGTTGCGTTAGAAACGTTCCGCCACATATTTCGTATATAATATAATAATACTAATACCAGTGATGGAAATAATGGGGCTTCCCTCTGCCTATTAACCATGCTATACGTTTTGTCGATAAATACTGTTTTACCTTTCGTCAGCAATTGCCCGACCAAACAGAACAGTTGTGTGCTCCGGCAATGCAGCGACAATAAAAAAGGAAGCTACCTTCTCCGCGGCTGGTATTACAGATCTGCATACTTCAAGTTCGGTCAACTCATAATGCAAAGATTAAAACGACCATATTCGAGGATTCTTATTGTTGAATATTCATTTTATTTCAACTTGTTGTCGACAGTAGAATATTACAGCTGACACGATAGAACCATTCGATAAAGAAGGACGCGATATTTGAATGTCGGACGCAATTGGCTCGACGCCGCGACCCCTCGAATCCCATTGGTTGCCTCGGCTTGTGTACATGACAACCGCCGGTGCCGGCGCTTCGCCGGCAACGGCAGTACGGCTACCGTCAATCATTCATTCACCGTGCGATGCCGAGTGCGTGAGAGACGTGCGTCGGCCACGCGACCACCAAAGTTCGGTAACATCGGCACCGCGATACACACAAATCTCGTGTGATATGTGACGTTTCGAGCAATAAATTAACCACGCGGGTTTGCCGGTCTCTCTCATAAATCCCTCCGTGAACTTAACGCGCAAATGGTGAGAGTGCATAAGCGTGCAATTTCGCCTGGACGCAGAAACGAGCGGGAATATGCGGTGTCAATGATCTTTTGAACGACGAAGGTAAGAATACACTGTTTGAATCGATCGATCGACTTGGCAGTCGGTAGCCTCATCGCCGCCGTACAGAATACACACACATATATATATTTAATCGGCACTACGTTCAATCGCCAGTTTTCGCAATGTGCAATACCGTCAGTTACTGTTTTTTTTTTCTCGGAACGCGAAATCGGGTCACACCAGCATAAAACTCGAATAACGAGCTATCGAGTGTGAGTTTTTCTATAGGTTTCGAAACGTTTGAAAAAGAGACGGGTTGTCGATTATCGGGAGTCTTTTTGGCGAGGCGCTTGAGGATTGAGAGTCGAAAGATGTTGAAGGCACGTAAGGCGCCATGTGGTGTGTAGAGCCAGAACGTGTAACTACGATTATTTCGTACTTCCGGACGACGTTGTTGATTATAGCGGAGTGTAGCGGATAACCGTGCGAAAGCGTTCGCTGCACGCGGCGCATACACGAAACCGGGACAAAACTTTTTTGCTTACATCTGTCGATCCGGAGAGCGAGTTTCATTGTTGCGTGCGGCGAGGAGTGCGAATACGACCCGTCAATTCCGTAACACGTATCCAGCAATATGATACATCCCGACTGTCTCTGTGAAGGTGAAACTTCGCGATGCAGTCAATCAACTTCCCGAACCCGGGGGAGTTGATTGAAAACGACCCTCACAGAAGTATCAAACTCCTGCGTCTCTATAATTCGAAGAGAGGTATAGAATTCGAAGATAGTGTATCGAGCAGTGGAGGGACAAAGGGCCTTTGCATAATAATAGTTGGGGATTTCTTTTTCGTCTTATACATATAAACAATGCATTCTGGCATCACATTATCTTGGGAGCGCATAAAAAAGTAAATGAAATAATGACGATACACTGCGCGACATGGGGGAAGAAACAATGTTGTTAAGCCTTCGTGTATTACATTGTTGTCATTTTGTACGATCTATATATATGCAATTCTTGTTTCCCCGGGCCGATTTCGTTCATTTTGAGTCCTCATAGAGGAAGCTATATTTTCGTTTTAAAAAATCGAGATTTTGGTGTCATGTACTTAAAATAGTAATTTGCGATACAAGTGCGGTAAAGCGAACTTTATATGCACGCTGTGAAATAAGTGTGACTTACTTCACAGTTCGCTTATGATGTTCTGTATTGCATAATATTTTCTGTAATTAATGCAGGAGAAGTGCTACTCCGTGCCTGTTGATTGTGGCGCTGTACAGCCAGCGTGCGTAAAGTTCCAGACGCGTGCGTAAAGTTCGAGACGCGTGCGTAAAGTTCGAGACGCGTGCGTAAAGTCCGAGACGCGTGCGCAAAGTACGGAACCCGTGCGTAAAGTACAAGACGGGTGCGTAAAGTCCGAGACGCGTGCGTAAAGTAAAAGACGCGTGCGTAAAGTACGAGACGCGTGCGTAAAGTCCGAGACGCGCGCGTAAAGTACGAGATGCGTGCGTAAAGTACGAGACGCGTTCGTAAAGTACGAGACGCGTGCGTAAAGTACGAGACGTGCGATAAAGTAAAATCGGCCCCATGTGCGCATGCGCCGGGTATTTATAGTACACTTGGCTGTAAAGTCCCACTTACGCCACTCTCGGCCGGCACGAAAAGTAGCGCTTTAGAAGAAACTAGAAGAATAGATTAAAAATTGTCTCAAATCGACGTAATCCGCAAATTTCAACAAACCATTTTCTACAATAAATGTTCCCATAAATTTTGACGGTTTCAAATTATGAGATGTAGACTTTCCGTATGTCACGAAAAAAGGCGCAAAGTAATTGGCACATCGCTTCCTCATTTACAAAAATTCTGCGAATAGCTTTCTCTATAAGAAAACTAGAATCGATCAGCCAACTTGTTAAATTCCGTTCAGCGGACGTCGACGATTATCGCAGACTCTCAGATCGTTTAAAGAGCGATTAAACATTTTGTTTAATCGCTCTTGCGAAAAGGAAGATAAAATATGCCTAACTAGCGTGGTATGGTATGGTCCGCATCGTGCACGGACAGCATCGCCATCGATGAACAAAGAGGTGCGTTCACGGAGAAAAAAAAGGCGTAACCCAGTAGCACACAACAAGTCACTTGATCGGTGCTCAGCGAACTACGGTGGCCCGCACAGCTTCCACTCAACTCCGCCAACGGTTGAATCGATGGGAACAAGACACGACCGCTGCATTATTCATAATTGCAACATTCGTACATGTGTACCGCCACGATCGCAGCATCGGTTTTTTTTTTTCATGCGAGGACATTCGGTAGATGTTCGTCATCCAGTTCAATCCGATGCAGCTAATCAACTTATCGACCGGCTACGAGTTTTTTCCATTACATATTAATCGATGCATCGGCGAGAGTACGAAGCGATGCCATCGCAATTATCCCCCGCGTAGCTGCAAACAGACTGGTTTGAAGGAAAATTCTTTACCTGAGTCACGACGGAGACAGCGGAGATAAAATATTCGATGGACTACCGGGATTATACTTCACTCAATTAAACGGCTGTGAGTCATTGACAACTCGCCAATGACGTGTCGATTCGTCGTCTATTTTAATTAGCGTATATAGAACGGTGTAATGGTCGGGAATGTTGTCAAGTGGCAGGTTGACATGGCGAGGGCGCCCAAGCTATGGACTGTGAGATTCAACAACATTATATTTAGATTTTCGAAGATTTAGCAGAAAGAATTTACACTTCCGGTTTGAAAATTTTAGTTTTTGGGCGGTAGTGATTTCGTACCGGAAATGCGGCACGCGCGGTTGGAAATCTCATTTTTAGACCGATGTCACTTTCGGTTCGAAAAGTGAGTTTTCTGGACCGGAAGTCATCTTTTTCCGGTCAAATTTTTTTTTTTTTTTTTTTTTTTTTTGTACCGAGTTATTGTGCACAATACACAGAGACGCACCGAATACTACCAGAATAGTAAAATAGGGAACTTAGAATAATCAATCTGCCCAATGGGATGCAACAAACATACAATGAAATCCACAACTTTGAAATATGTTATAAATTAATTAAAGGCTTAAATGAAAAGGAAAAACAGAGTGTAACTTTCTAAACTGCCCTGAGACGTTTCACGCGATTGCCGAGATTCCACCAATCGCACTGCGATCTCTTAGAATCGATGGCGATAAAGTAACCCACTCACGGTTTTTCTGTACGTTTCTTCCTTGACATGCAGAAAATTCGTTTGCGTAATTAAGCTTCTGATAATTTATGCATCGACTGTTTCGAATCTCAAAAATACTGCAATTATTATCGAATGAAAAGTTTCGCTTGAAAAATAATTAACCGGCATTCTCGTGTAGAAATTCGATTTAAAAAAATGGAATGCCATCTTTCGATTGGTAACTCTGGTCACTCTTCTGCACGAATGATAAACAGCCGTAGGAGTTGCACGTGGTTGATCTATTGAAGCCTTTTTTATTGGTCGACGTATAAAGTTAAAATGCGGTATATTCAATAAAATATCGGGTCTTTTATCCTCAGGTTTTGTATAGGCGTGACCCATATTCAGAACACAGCGATTATAGCTTCTTTCGTAAGGGATGACTGTTAGCGGCGTGGATTAAAAGTCTAAGGTGCCTCTCTCGCCCAAACGTAAAATCGATTAGAAAGTGTACGATTTTATCTCGGGCTATTTAAATTCCGGAGGCCGGGTCGCGAATAGCTCGGCAGGTTGGTGGTTTTAAATCTTGAAGGAGTTGCGATTAATGATTGCTCGAGGCGCGTGGTAATAGCCAGAAAATTCACGGTTTTACATTTTTTTAAATCCATGCTCTAAGAAAAGAATTTATTTCACTCGGTAGGAAAATGAAATTTTCCGCACACTTCTCGTGCACAAAACCCCCATTTCCACACTTCGTGAAGTCAAACTTCTTCTGAACTCGTGTGATTGCAGCACTCGTCGGAAAAAGTTTTTTCGCACTAGTATCGTAATGTACTGTCCCGCTCTGCACTGAGAAACAGAAATTGTTGAATTAAGCAAATGCACGGTGACATACGTTCAAAGGTGCACTGAGAAAAAGGATGGTATTTCCTATTGTAACGAATAGTTCCCAGGGGGGATGTCTGTATAGATAGTTTGTGATAGCATATACTCAATTGATGAAACTATAATTACAGTTACAACTATAATTTTTGGTCATTGTCGTAACTGTAAAATGTAGACGTCCCCCCTGCGAACTATTTACTATGTAAGTTTTTCTCAGTGTGTATTTTGTTGGTCCAACAAATATGTTTGTTTCAATCGGCAAATTTTGAATAAATTGAAGCAAATAATCGGTTAACAAAACGATGCTTTATTTGTACCAAACAAATAACAACTTTGAACGTATGTCACCGCGACTTTTGGTTAATCCAACAATTTTTTTTTCTCAGTGCGATCAGTTGTTATAGTTGACAAATTTATGGTTAGGAAATGTTAGAGAGTTGATAACTTTAGCCGCGTTGTAAATAAAAAATAGCTTCCTCTGTGAGGAAGCAAAAGAGAGTTGATAATTTTAGCCGCTTTAGTTTTAGATAATTTTAGTTGTAAATAAAAAATAGCTACCTCAATGAGGAAGCAAAAGAGAGTTTTCTAGAAAAACCAATGCCCGGCACGAGTTTGTCCCAAATTGATAACAACGAAATAGTTCAGTGGTTCTGGACACTCGGTTGGTGGTTGAAATTCATGACAACTATCGACGTCGTTGTGTCTCATCGAAATTCAGGTGGCCAACGAGTATGAGTAACGCCACGAGTTTCAATCGAAGGCTATGCACGCGCGTTATTTTACAATATAAACGGCGTAGGCGGCATGCCAGGTGTATCCACATTCTACTATGTGAGCTCGGTAACCCTCGTCTCTGAGCACTGAAGCGTAACCCGTGCGCTCCGTCCGCCGCAACGGCAGCAGCTTGTGTCTCTTTCAACACAGTGTCGAGCGTTCGGGGAACGAACAAAACGTTGAATATAAGTGTCGATACGAGTCCTTTTCACTCGAAACTTAAAATCCCTTGGTTCACTTTCAGCTTAGTTTAGACTGCGCTGGATGGAACTCCACTGATATGAAACGCAGTCGCGTCCTGTTCCGATAAGCCATATTAAAATTTGTCTCAATAAACCAAAAAAGAGCTCAAGTAGGTAAACACTCGTGGAAAGAGCTCATGGAGCAAGAGACGCCGCAGGTTTCTGGGAGTTATATTTTTAAACCTCCTTACCGGGTTAAAAATAAGATGCCATCTCGAGGAAGCGCGGTAGCTGCAGGCGACCCTCGTAAAGCAGCAGGCACCGTGCAGAGAGCCTACTCTATGAGTGCCTACTTAGAAGAGCGGGCAGCGAAAAGCACGCACAAACGGGAAAGGATAGCGACTCTCACCGCCGTAGGAGAGGACTGCGAGAGTCTCTCCGTGGATGCCACAGAGCTCGTTAATCTTGTATATTAAAGGATGACGACGTGCGTGGGAAGTCGAGTGGTTGAATGGCAAAAGCGTTGAACATGGCACCACAAAGATTCGCTTGGAACGACTTTGTGGGATTAGCTGGTGTCGCATAAAGTTTTCACTCCCAGAGGCTCAATAACACATAACGGGCTGGTCCATAGCTGGGACAATGACAATCTGGCGAGATCGCGACTGATCCCTTTCATTCCACTGAGACGAACCAAGACACATTAGACAAACGCGGGCAGCGAAAAGCACGCATAAACGGGAAAGGATAGTGACTCTCACCGTCATAGGAGAGGACCACGAGAGTCTCTCCGTGGATGCCACAGAGCTCGTCAATTTTGTATATTAAAGGATGACGACGTGCGTGGCAAGTCGAGTGGTTGAATGGCAAAAGCGTTGAACATGGCACCACAAAGATTCGCTTGAAACGACTTTGTGGGATTAGCTGGTGTCGCATAAAGTTTTCACTCCCAGAGGCTCCGTGTCGCATAACGGGCTGGTCCATAACTGGGACAATGACAATCCGGCGATATCGCGACTGCTCCCTTTCATTCCACTGAGACGAATGGCAAAAGCGTTGAACATGGCACCACAAAGATTCGCTTGAAACGACTTTGTGGGATCAGTTGGTGTCGCATAAAGTTTTCACTCCCAGAGGCTCCGTGTCGCATAACGGGCTGGTCCATAACTGGGACAATGACAATCCGGCGATATCGCGACTGCTCCCTTTCATTCCACTGGGATGAACCAAGACAAATTAGACAAACGCTCGCCGGTTCTGGAGGCTAGCGAGTGAAATGACGGTTAACGAGGCAGTCCGGTATGTTCCATCTTTTTGTGACAAGACGGACAACGAGCATTGATCTGCATACGTGCCACTTAGAGATCGTTGTACTCAGCGACGCTGCATGCTCGTAGGTAATCAGAACTTTAATTATGTTTTTGTTCACGCGAGTCATTCCCGCAATGTGTCTCGACGATATACTGTACGTGTGCAGTCTATATACTTGTTTGTTCGCACATATAACCAGCTGCGTATTTCGGTGGCGGACGAGGAGTCCAGGGGGTACGGGCTGAGGGCGAAGCCAACCGACAGCTTCATTATACAAATGAAGACGCATGATGCGCGCCCTTCTTCTCCACTGGCACACGCACGATAACGAGTCTTCTATGTGCCGTACGAGTGAACGTTCGCGACCGGACGCCCGCCTCCGCAAGTTTGCTCTTTTCCCTTTTGGACACTACGAGAAGATGGCTTCGCGCTCCGTCGCCTGTCGCCTAGCCCCCCCTCCCCCTCCCGCTGAAGTTTCTTTTTCAATTGTCGAGCTGCGAAAACGAGGTGTTGACTCGCACTCTCTGCGAGACGTGACTCACGGAACCGCACATTGTTCGTCTTCCTTTTGAAAACTTAAAACTGGTACTATTCGATCGTTTTGTTGCGTAGTCATCGAAACGAGACAAGCCAGCCCTTGTGCGAGCTGTATTGTCTTCTGTTGCTGCCCGCTATGGGCGATGCGTCAAACGTGGTCATGTACCCAGAAAAATAATTTATTTGACGGCCACCGTTTATTTGGTTTTACTAAAACATTTATTTGATTTAAAGAAATATTTATTTCATTTAAGTAACTATTTACTTAAGTTCAATAGATATTTATTTAAATCAAACAAATATTTTTTTTAAACCATATAAATGGTGGCAGTCAAATAAATTATTTTTCTGGGTGTGGTTTATCGGTATCCTCAAGCTGGACAACTCAAAGCTTCCTACAATGTGTCTAAATAGACTAATGGCCCTGGCAACATCAAATCCCAAAGTCAAATATAACTGGGCAGCTCAGCTTCGGGGTTTTCTCACGAAGCTGGACCTACCCGATATATGGCAGACTTTAGATCCAACTTATTTAGCAAGTCAAACTGAATACGCCTTTGCTCGATACAAAACCGCTCTGGAAAACCGTGACTTGGAAGAGGGGTTAGCACGAAGCTCAGCACTGCCCATTCCCAGACATTTAGACAACAAATGCGCTGGGTTCCTTTAATCGCGATCAGATGATCAATGATCAGAATTATGGCACAGATGAGGCTATCAAACATCTACGTGTGTATGCTGATATGTAATAATTCCTCATTCAAGCTTACGCCAGACGGCTCATGTAAAGTCTGCCTTGTTCCCTCATATGCAATAAACTATTTTATTCTGTTCCTGCCCACTATCACAATATTGTAGACATTGTGTGTTAAAAAGTTGTTTGGGATCCGACGAGATCCTTCGCTCCCTCGACGAGGCGAGATTACCGCGCACCTGAGCACTTATTCCCATCAACGGGAAAGAAAACCGGATATCTCACTTGATTACGACCCCGTGTTTGTTTGTTCAAGAAACGCCCGGAATTGCCTCTCTATACGTCTGTCGTCTCGTTTCCACAAGTGCATGGACGTACAGTTGATGTAAATTCCTGTAATAGGAGACCGATTCGTTTCACCTCTCGAGATAACCGATTTGTATAGAGTGAAGAATCATACGAGGCAAAGGTTGACTCAGCCACGCTCGTTTCTATTTATCTCCTCGAAAGAGTCCAGAGCGGCGACTCGTGCTCGCACGTATGCCGAGGTATCCTTAATACGAAAGTTGGGGCAAAACTGCCCGGAGTACCGGAGCGCCTATTACTTAAAAGTAACGGCCAGGTTTAAAAGCGCGATGCTGGTAGCGCGCTACAAGATGATGGTCTGGGAACGTCGCGGTTGTAGCTCCACGTAGAGCAAATAACCGTAAAAGTTTTCGCGTGCGGACCGGAGACGAGAGCGGCATATTACAGCCTCCATGGGACAGAACTCTGTGTTCCGGAGTTGTAAAGCTCAAATTATTGGGAGACCGCACGCGTCCCCGGACAGAGAAAACTCGATCGTGTAAAGGAAGTTCGACGCTTATGCGCGAAGAAGACGACGTAACCGAAGCAACAGACCGGCGAGTCTCAGCTGAGGAAATTTATGAATTTATGATTTATTTGCATTGGCCCCGGAGAAGAGAGGGTGCACGCATCGCCGGCGATATAAATTACGACAGGGCTGGATGCCAGTGACGTGCGGTCATCGCCAATGGCAAACGCGGTCCCTCTCTCCGCATCTCCCATGAATCCCATCCCGTCTATCCCCCCTGCAGTCACTCCCCGATACACCGGAGACTCGACCCTATACTTAGCGGGTAATCGCCGGCGATATACCATACTTATTAGCTGATATAATGATCGCGCGCGCGCGGCGGGCTCTTCGCAAAAATCCCCGGCGAAGATTCGTTTCGGTGGGGCCCACCGAGACTCGTTCCTCTTCTTTGCTATTTCTTTCCGTCTTCCTCTCGTAGCGGCGGCGGTCTTACTTTTCCCCCCCGAGTTTCGAGACCTTCGTGCCTCGTATATCATTACCTGGTTATCCGGATGCGTATGTGCCCGGTACACTGGACGCACTCGGCACAAGGGCCGCGTTACCGGGACCCCTCGGTCCTATCGTTGGTTGCCGCCTTCTTTCGGTTTCGGTTACGATATTAAACTCTTCCAGAGCTGGGCGAACACCCCGAGTACTTGAAGTAGGTATTAAAGTATCAAGTACACAAAAAAAAAAATATCACTGAATCAAGTAAAATTTGCTTGCAGGCTGCCAATGAAGTAAAACGTTGTTTCAATTCTACTCTGAATTCGTACAATTTCATACCGGATTGAAACGATAACATGCCACCTTGACAGTCTTGCTGTTGTTGTTTCAATATCATATGGAATTGTAAGAATTGAAAGTACAATTGAAACAAACATTTTTTTCTTCGGCAGCCCGCAAGCAAATTTTTTTTTCAGTGTACATGAAGTACTGAGCGCTGAGTAGTTCTTGAGTACCGTCGTATTGAATACTGACAGTAGTCCTGAAGTTCTGAATAGTGGGTACTCACTCAGTACTCGATACTTCAATTCACTGAAAAAAAAAATTTGCTTGCGGGCTGCCAAAGAAAAAAATGTTTGTTTCAATTTTACTCTCAATTCTTACAATTCCGTATGATATTGAAACAACGACGGCAAGACTGTCAAGGTTACATGTTATCGTTTCAATTCGGTATGAAATTGTACGAATTCAGAGTAGAATTGAAACAACTTTTTTATTTCTTTGGCAGCCCGCAAGCAAATTTTACTTGAATCAATGATATATTTTTTCGGTGTACGTACTTCGAGTACTTAGTCCATTTGCCCAGCTCTGAACTCTTCTGTTGAACAAAGCTTCGTTTCATGTAGACCTGCATGCGCGGTAAATACACAGAGGTTCGCGAAGTTTCTCCGTTCGTCCTGGGAGTTCGAAGAATTCCCTTCGATTGCCCGGATAGCCAACCTTAGCGCAGAAAACCAAAGGCAATTGCTTGCCACCAGGCTTTGCTGTTTGTTTGCCAGCGGTATTGGCACAATAGTTTCTAGCAAGAGATTGCAGCGTATTGGTAGCAAAGATCCAACAACGGTTGCTATAAGCTGATTTCTTATTCTTAATTGTCGTGAAAGAAATAAAAATTCTTCATCATCAAAAGCCGGCTTCTGATTACACGTTTCCTCAATCATCGGTATTGCTAACGATAACGAAAAGGAACGACAGGATTTCAAATGTGTTCGAAAATTGTGTCAAAATGTGGGTTCGTTTTCTATGTATATATTTTTCTGAAATATGAAATACAAATGAATTAGCACTAACGATTCTTGGAATTGAATTTTTGTGAGAATCGATGGAGGTATTTAAATTTGATTTAAAAAAACGATTTTTTTTTCGAGTAAAAAAAAAAAAATTGGAGATGCCGGGGATCGAACCCGGGGCCTTTCACATGCAAAGCGAACGCTCTACCACTGAGCTACATCCCCACATGTTGATCCGCATTCTGTAGGTACGCATTGAGCATTCCGTAGATTTACTTATATATTAATAGTTACCTGTAATATACTAAGGTAACAGAGTGATAAGAGTTAAAAAAAAAAAAAAAAAATTTGGAGATGCCGGGGATCGAACCCGGGGCCTTTCACATGCAAAGCGAACGCTCTACCACTGAGCTACATCCCCACATGTTGATCCGCTCGTCGCACTTCGCTCAGGTGATCGAGGATTTGTGAAAGTATCGCACTCACGATCAACCAAGAAGGCCACGTTCGGTCTTCTTGTTCGATGAATGTGCGCCGGCAAATTTCACCTTTTTTGTGATCCTTTCGATCGGTTGCCGTGCTTTCTCATATAAAGTGCAATAACGCTGATGAAGCTTACCAGGACTTGATAAGGCCTGATAAGACCTTACCAAGACCCTACCAGGGCCCGATGTAACGCTCGAACATTTTTACTCGGGAACCGCTTCTCTACGGCCAATACTAGAGATGTGCAATGACCGTGATTTCTCGATGACGTCAATTGACACAAAAATTACCGTCAAAAGACCATCATTATGGTATTTCTCGAATCTATCATATGCAATGACTTTCATTTTCACAAAGCGTCATTGAAATATCGTCCAACTGCCATATAGTTGTACAATGGCCGTCATTTTTTTTTCGTCACAAATTCCATCAGATTTTTAAGCTTGGGAAAAGCTTGAATTTGAATAATCAAAATTTCATTAAAGTCAACGTCATTTGTACATTGTCCAATTCCTTTGTATTACGATCAGTCTGAATAACATGATAGACATCTCTTACGATTAATAAACCATGGGAAAGTTTCAGTTTAAATAATTGTTGGGCTTCAACCAAAACTGGCGGTGCAATTTTTTCGTCACTTTTTGTCAGCGTCATTTGACGGTCACGTGATGGTCTCAGGACCAAAAAATGACCGGTCATAAATTCGTTGCACCTCTAGCCATTACTCTCAGATATTCATTGTTGTGCGTTGCGTACGAATAGATGAATTAGTCGAAACGACGTTCCACCCTTCTCAACACCGAATTCTTCGCCGTCTAGTGTACATCCGAATTACCTTTTGTCTCGTTGACCCTTATTGGACGCGTGCCAAGCTGTCACGGTAGATCAGCGATCCGCGCAGCCTCTCGAGGGACCGAGACAAGATTGAGAATGAGTGAACCACAGCACAGTCCGAGACTGGCGCCTATCGCATTTTGCGGTAGGCGCTGAATTCTAAGAGAATGGCTTCTTATTTCGTACAGAGCCTAAGAAGCTCGGCGCTGCAGCCCGATGGGGAACCCAAGAATAATTGGACGGATGCTTAGCTGGATTGTCGACGGCACAAAAGTAACTCGGTTACCCCACCAAGTCTGGCCGAGTGCCAATAGCGTCCCTCGATACATGAAGCTTCGTGCGGGCAGTGGTAAATATCTGAAGCCTGCATCTCTGGTGGTTTATTCACACTTATTGTCAGTGGGGTCTTTGCAGTTGTCTTCGCCGCAATGGTTGGCTCAATTTTCAATAACTCGGGGCATCAAGTGTATAAATACTATAAATAGTTTCTTCAACAACGAGGAAAGAGATTCTTCCGCCTTACTTTTCTGATGTGAATGACACACTGAGAAAAACGATAGTATTTTCTACTATATATTTTCTACTATATATTTTCTACTATATATTTTCTACTATATATTTTCTACTATATATTTTCTACTATATATTTTCTACTATATATTTTCTGCAATATATTTTCTACTATATGTTTTCTGCTATATATTTTCTACTATATATTTTCTACTATACCAATAGTTCCCAGGGGGAACGTCTATATAGATAGTTTTTGACAGTATATATACAATTGGTTACATCAAAATTATTGTTGCAAACGTGACTTTTTATCACTGTCGTAAGTATAAAATGTAAACGTTCCCCCTGGGAACTATTTTTTATGGTATAAAGTCAGTATTGTTACTTTTACTATGTTATATTTTCTCAGTGCATAATCGTAGTTCGCGCTACGTTTGACTGTACGAGTCCAATGCAAACACACTGAAAGGCCCGACATGTGGGACTGGCAAACATTGTGTTATACCGCGTTAAGTACCGCACGCAGCGCACATTGTGGACAAGCATCGTTGCATTGTATGCACGGTTGGTTCAATTGTGCACTTCGTCGGAGGGTCGAATTACATTGCTCTTTCCTCTTTCGTCCCATGCAGAAACATTGTGTTTATGTGCAACTTTCCGTCATTGGTTCGGCGTGCTTCCCGGTCTCGTGTCCGCAGCGTTGATTTATTGGTATTAATTAGTCGATCATCTTGTCATCGAGTTCGCCATCGCGAAAATTGGATCTAACGGGCCCTCTGGAAGAGCATGCGGTTCTCGAGGTAGGGGACGTCGTGCAGTCGGAGGGTCGGTAAAAAAAAATGGAACACAAGTGGCCGGGACACCCGATATACCCTGCTGGTGCGCCATACGCGCCGACTCGTGCCGGCAAAAAGTATCCGCGTACTACTTTAGAGAGGGTCCCCGTCGACAAGATCGTCCACGCGTTACCGGGATGGTCGTTCACCTGCCCGATCTCACTTCGCCATACGTAACTTGATATTCCATGGATACGCACGGGACCTGGAGGCCAGTTACCGAATGACTTAATTCATAAATCATTATGCCAATACCGTCGATTCCATCAATTTTATTGGGGCTTGTCTTTCCCTTTGATATGGTCTGTTCCGGACCTTATCAGGGCCAGAGGTAATGTGCAACTTCTACCAGCATTCTACAAACAATGATTGCTCGCAATTGCGTTAGTTAAGACAAAATATACAAACGTCCATTGTCGACATAAGTTTCGTAAGAGCAAATGCTCCAATTAGTCGGAGAAATACATTTCTGTAGACTCTTCATCGCTCACTGTGTATACAAAGCTAGTACACCAGTTTGTCCAAACTGATCCAACTATACAACTATCCAACTATCCAACTGTCCATCTGTCCAACTGTCCAACTGTCCAACTGTCCAACTGTCCAACTATCCAACTATCCAACTATCCAACTGGACTATCTAAGTCCATATTGGTGGTCGTTCACCTACCTGATCTCACCATACATAATCCGATATTCCATGGATACGCACGATACCTGGAGGGCAGTTACCGAATGACTTAATTCCTAACTCATTATGCCAATACCCTCGATTCCATCAATTTGATTGCGGCTTGTCTCTCCCTTTGATAAGGTCCAAACCTTATCAGTGCCAGAGATAATGTGCATAACTTCAACCAGCATTCTACACACAATGATTGCTGCCAATCGCGTTGATTAAGATAAATATACGAACATAAATACAAGCTGCCTAAGTTCGGCGATTTCGGCACTTCAACATGCAGGACACCAACCCTCCAATTAGTCGGAAAAATACATGTCTCTAGATTCCTCTTTGCTCGGTCTGTGTACAAAGCTGGTACACCAGTTTGTTATCGACGTCCAAATTGATGGTCGTTGATTCATCGGCCTTAATGGCCTCGGTACATAACTTGATACGAAGGGAATGGAGTGGAGGACGGGTGCTTGACGCAACGCAACGACACGCGCCCGTTACGCGCTGCCAGGCCACAGCCAACAGCGGAACAGGCACCGGAGGCCTCATCGGTCTTAGCGGGAGGGTGGGAAGACGCGGCATATGGCGCGACACGTGCAGGAAAACCACCCCTCGGCACGGAGCGCGATCCGTTTGTTAGCCCGGTGTTGTCTCACATGCTCTTAAGCTATACGGCGCCCCGAAGGCAAGCAACGTGACCGAATCCCCCGGAGCTAGGGTTTAACTCGACGAACCCGGGCCCGTTAATTAATCATCGGTTGCCCAATTAAACCGAATGCTCGGCCGTAACGGAATCGCCGAGTCTGCGAGCAGCGTAAGCGCCCTATCGATCCGAATTGCGATTGAATTTGGTGTGCCGGCTTCATCGATGGAACCAAACAAGCGATGCAACGTGAGCCACGGAGCTATCACCAGGAGAATCATTCTCTGGCATTTCTAAGCTTACACTTTTGACCACTTCGGTCTTCCATTCTTGTTCGTCATTCGAGCAATGACCAGTTTTTTTCACTTGGGTCTTCTTGTTCGAGTGGAAAACTCGTTTCCGCTGGGAGTTGCTAGGGGGCCGGAGCGAGTCCAGGCTAGCGTTACAGAAACGTGTTCCTTTACGGAATCGGCAACGCGTGTTCAACGTCTGTACAGGCTTCTTCGTAATTTTCATGTTCAATCGTCATATACACGTGTATATGAAAAATCTGTCAAATATTTAAAAAACGCGAAAAGACGCTGCGATTATTTATGAATAACAATTCCGGGCTTCTCATTTGGCATTGAAAACTGACGATCTCGGCAGCAGCGTAAAGTATGCCGCATCATTTGCGATTGTACGTAGGAGTGGGCATCGCCGACGTGATTTTTCGATAGGTCATGGTGAACAATCTTAAACTATTTTAATCGGATTTCTCCGATTACGATTTATTTCCGCAAGTTTTCATACTTACGCTCACAAATGTATCGTCCAAACATCAATCAGGCTATGAAGTTTTAGTGCGCCAAAATCTGTTGAGTCATTTTTTTTGCTGGCGCTTGCAGGAAGTCGCCGAGCAGGCGGATCGGAGTGAGACGCATAAGTCTTTCACCCCGGCGGGCAGGCGTAAAAACACGTGTATATGAAAAATCTATCAAAAAGTTTGGAAATTATCTGGTCAACAAACTTTCAATAACATTGTCACCTTTTTTCACCTGTTTGTTCAATCAACGAGGTATTTGAACATTTGTTTTGCCACCCGTGAGCGCACATTTTGTTGACTCAATTGATTTTTTTTCTCTGTGCATCTGGTACCACGATTTCCAACGATCAACATCCGGATTTTTCCTTTCTGTTTCCAAAGTCAGACCGTATTCCCGTAGAATCAAAATCAGTGTCAGTAATCAGCATCTCGAATCTTCACACTCGCCGAGCAGGCGGATGGCAGTGAAACGCATAAGCCTTTCACCCTGGCGGGCAGTTGGGCGTAAAAACGCGTGTATATGAAAAACCTATCAAAAAGTTTGGAAATGATCTGGTCAACAAACTTTCGATAACATAGTCACTTTTTTGTCATCTGGTACCATGTTTTCCAACGATCAACATCCGGATTTTCCTTCCTGTTTCCAAAGTCAGACCGTATTCCTGTAGTATCAAAAGCAGTGTCAGTAATCAGCATCTCGAATCTTCACATTCGCCGAGCATGTGAAACGCATAAGTTTCGCCTGCGGGCAGTTGGGCCTAAAAACACGTGTGTATGAAAAACCTATCAAAAAGTTGGGAAATTATCAGGTCAACAAACTTTCGATAACATAACCTTTCTTTTATCTGGTACCGCGATTTCCAGCGATCAACATCCGGATTTCCCTTCCTGTTTCCAAAGTCATCAAAAGCAGTCTCAGTAACCAGCATCTCGAATCTTCATTCCTTGAGTTAAAGGATGCTGGTCGATGCTGCGTGTTCTTTTCCCAAGTGTCAACCGCTTTTCCCCCTTCCGTTCCACCGCATCCAGTGAGTGCGACTTCCCGCTACGTCGGGGACTACGTCGAAGGTCTACCCATTCGACGGCGATCATCCACCCCACGAGACGCGATCCGTGAGCGCGTTAATTGGCACCTTTTACCGGCGTCAGGTAAGGCGTTGCGTAAGGAGAGACGACGGTAGCCTTACAAGCGTACTCGCCAACTAATTAACCATTAGACGCTTCGACCAAGTCTATCGGCCACTTTTTTTCCTCGCTTGGTTTCCTACACTCGAACAGGCGAAAGGGTTCCCTATGGGAGAATAACGGAAGCACCGAATCCCAGGAATGGCGCTTTGTTCTTCGACACCTTGGCCGGAAACCAAGCGATGAATGGAAAGACACATCGTCGAACCCATTGAGCAAAAAGTCTTACAGCATACAAAGCAAACGTGACAATCTTCTTCCTTGATGAACGAAAACGCAATTAAGGGAAGAAGTGTTGCAAAGAGTCAGCAACGAGAATTAAGCAAGCTATAATAGTGTGCCGGGTGGGCGTGCTACGGTGAGAAGTAAATTGCGACGAGTTGCCTTGATGAGCGCACATGAAGCGATTACGTTCACTCTTCTTGCAAGCTCGAGAGTTATTGCGCTACGTGTATACAGGAACTTTCGTTTTCTTTTTACAAATGTTTACAAAAAAACCGTTTAAAACTCTCTGCGGGGATTATGCGAGACGAGATACGCGGCAAGAACGTGATGTGGAGGCCACCAACGGTGTTTGACGAACTCGAGCAACCGAGAAGTGTATGCACCGGACACGCCTTAGGGGCGATGTAATGTATAGTTCTGCAATGCGGGGAGAGTGCATTGGAAAATGTGCGGGCATTCTTCGGGTATTTGAGTACTTGAAGTACGTATTGAAGTATCAAGTACTGAGTCAGTGTTCTCTACTCAGAACTTCAGCAATGTAGTTCTGCCAGTACTCAAGAACTACCTAGTGCTCGGTACTTGATATTTTAATACGTAATTCAAGTACTTAGGGCATTTGAGTACTTGAAGTACGTATTGAAGTATCAAGTACTGAGTCAGTGCCCACTACTCAGAACTTCAGGCATTAAGTTCTGCCAGTACTCAATACGTCAGTACTCAATAACTATCTAGCGCTCAGTACTTGATATTTTAATACATGCTCCAAGGACTTAGGGCATTTGAGTACTTGAAGTACGTATTGAAGTATCAAGTACTGAGTCAGTGCCCGCTACTCAGAATTTCAGGAATTTAGTTCTGCCAGTACTCAAGAACTACCTAGTGCTCAGTACTTGACATTTCAATACGTACTTCAAGGACTTAGGGCATTTGAGTACTTGAAGCACGTATCGAAGTATCAAGTACTGAGTCAGCGCCCGCTACTCAGAACTTTAGGAATTTTCTTCTGCCAGTACTCAAGAACTACCTAGTGCTCAGTACTTGATAATTTAATACGTAATTCAAGTACTTAGGGCATTTGAGTACTTGAAGTACGTATTGAAGTATGACGTACTGAGTCAGTACTCACTACTCAGAACTTCAGGAACTTAGTTCTGCCAGTACTCAATACTCCAGTACTCAATAACTATCTAGCGCTCCGTACTTGACATTTTAATACGTACTTCAAGTACTTAGGGTATTTGGGTACTTGAAATACGTATTGAAGTATCAAGTACTGAGTCAGTGCCCAATACTCAGAACTTCAGGAACTTAGTTCTACCAGTACTCAATACGTCAGTACTCAAGAACCACCGATTACGTTTACTCTTCTCGCAAGCTCGAGAGTTATTGCGTTACGTGTATACAGGAACTTTCGTTTTCTTTTTACGAATGTTTACAATAAAACCGTTTAAAACTCTCTGCGGGGATTATGCGAGACGAGATGCACGGCAAGAACGTGATGTGGAGGCCACCAACGGCGTTTGACGAAGTCGAGCAACCGAAGTGTATGCACCGGACACGCCTTAGGGGCGATATAATGTATAGTTCTCCGATGCGGGGAGAGTGCATTGGAAAATGTGCGGGCATTATTCCGTTCGATTGGTGAACCCACCGGTGTATGCGCACTATCAATGGGATTTCACTGTGGCTGGAAGTGGGTCGGCACAACCTTGCCCACATCCGTCGATCGGAGATAGCGCGGCTCGTCGCAGTTGTAGGTACATTATAAACTGGCAACCCTTTTTAATTTACTTCGAGGCGGAGAGGAGCGAAGAAGGATGGGCGTAGACTGCGCGTGTATTTGCTCAACGATAAACCATAAGCGATTATAGGGTGGGCTCAGACAATAATCCTGAAGCGATAAACGATTCCGAACGCGGGCGCGCTAGCCTCGGTCAAGGTCCTCGTGTAAATGCGCGAAAGCGGCTGGGAGGATAAAGGGAGAACGAAGATTTGTCGTCTTTGGCGGTGGGTTGGGAATTCTACGCGAGCTTCCGTGCTCGGCGTACGAAAGATGCGACGAACATTGATGGGAATTCAATCGCAGATATGGAGATTCGGCATGTTGCACAGTGTTTGAATGGCGATGCGAACGGCCGTGGAATATTACCATCATCAGCGGCTTCGACGGTTTTCTTCGCCTCGCAACGTTTTTGGAGTTGATCGAATATTTATTTATTTAGTTTACGGGAAAAACTTTTTTACTACTTACAACAATAAAAATATATGTAAATCGGTAAATTATGAAAGTATCTCTACAATTAAAATAATATTACCGTAGGTAATATAATAATAATATTTATATAAGAATAATATTTATTGTGGGTGCTCAAGTGTATACATTGCTTTGTTTTTTTTTTTTTTTTTATAACATATAGTTAAATTGATTTAAAATAGTTCATATAAACGGTCCCCTTGAGCTGGTCGCATAAGCCCTTAAGAGCTTGTTCGCGACCTCCAATTCTATCCTACCCTACCCTCACTTACATACTAAATCTCATAACCATAGAATCTGTACATAACATTTAATTTTTCTAAGAGGCGATACTCCATTTAAATAACTATAAAAATGCAGTCGGTAATATTTTTCGCTCGAAGAGAGCAGTTCTTCGTTTAACTTCTTTTTAAATTCTTTATGACTCCATAATTTCCTCATATTCGTTGGTAGCTTATTAAAACAGTTTATTCCTATAAAATCGTAAGCTTTCCTTCCCACCTCTTTTTTCCTAGTGAGACTTGCTTAACGCTAAAATGTTGGGCATTTATTGTCGTTCCTTCATAAAATCTTAATTCCTTATTCACGGCCGTACTCTGGTTTATTTTTGCGATCAGTAGAATTTGTGTTTCCTGGAATAGCCTATTCGCAAGATAGAGTCTGTCGCTCCACCCCACGCTATTATTCCATACGTTGCAATTGACTGGAACAGAGCCTAACATACCTTAATGACTTGTTTAGTGCTCAAGATAATATGGAGTTTTTTTTAAAGCAAAATGCAGTTAATTTGTTACACTGTAAACATGTTCAAGTATTTTTTTTTTTTGCCCAAAGTCAAGCCGTTGACTGCCGCAAAAAGTCTTTCCCGTTTCGTTTTCTGCGCGGCTAAACTTCATCGGAATATCTTCCGAAGGTTCTTCAGAACATCCTCGTAGGAGTGATTTCACCGTTGGCATAAGATATTCAAGAAGCGTATCAGCGAGTCACAAAGCCGAGAAGAAAGTCCCGTCACGGAATGTCCGTGACTGTTGTCGCGCGCTCAACCTGTCAAAAAATATGGGAGGTGCGGTTTCCACAATGTTTGGGTTCTATGGTATAATCACGGTGAGAGGGTAATTGCATAGCCCGGGTACCGTAATTAAGCTGAGGTCGAGAGGTGGAATTATGTATTCCACGAAACAACGAAGAGGGAGATAAAGAAAGAGGCCCGTACGACTATCCGTACGGAATCGGCGCACTCTTTTTTTTTTCCTGGTCGATTTGGCTCCGAGTGGTATACTTGGCCGTGAGAGCGAAACGCTGCACAGATACGCTCGTCGTGACGACAACGACGCTCTAAGTTACATCGACTCTTACCCTATCCCAATCTCTTCCCAGCAATGCGCGCCATGAGCAACAGTTAAGGCGGACAAGATCGTTCCCATAAGCTCGTCAACGCTGCCCGACTCCGTTCACTTGATAAAAGCAACGGAAGAATTCGACCAAGGGAATCACGTAGCTCGCCTCGAATACATCCGCGAAGATCCACTACGTGGAATGTATAATGCGCCTCTCGTCTTCCCGGAAGGAGTCGAAAAATATCTGCTTCTCGGTGGATAGCCGAAGCGACAAGAGCCGCCTCTGTATTCGACTAAACGATCTCTTCGGGCTGATTTCTCGTAATACGCTATCGAAAACGGTTATCCGCATCCTGGATCCCTCGATCTCTGAATGGTTTTTGGGAATCCAATTTTCTCAGCTAGGGATAAGTGGTCTAGTCTGTCCTGAATCATCAGGAGGATTCATCTAGTTATGGATTGAAATATCTTCACCCGGATGTTCTTTCATATGGTTCTCCCGGACCAGAGCCGGGCTAATGCACTGAGTACTTGAAGTACGTATTGAACTATCAAGTACTGAGTCAGTGCCCACTACTCAGAACTTCAGGAAGTTGGTCCTGCGAGTACTCAGTACGTCGGTGCTCAAGAATTATCTAGCGCTCATTACTTGATATTTTAATACGTACTTGAAGTACTTAGGGTATTTGAGTACTTGAAGTACGTATTGAAGTATCAAGTACTGAGTCAGTGTTCGCTACTCAGAACTTCAGGAATTTAGTTCTGCCGGTACTCAAGAACTACCTAGTGCTCAGTCCTTGATATTTTAATACATGCTTCAAGGACTTAGGGCATTTGAGTACTTGAAGTACGTATTGAAGTATTAAGTACTGAGTCTGTGCCCACTACTCAGAACTTCAGGAATTTAGTTCTGCCAGTACTCAATACGTCAGTACTCAAGAACTACCTGGCGCTCAGAACCTGATATTTTAATACGTACGTCAAGTACTTAGGGTATTTGAGTAACTGAAGTATCAAGTACTGAGTCAGTGCCCACAACGTAGAACCTCAGGAATTTAGTTCTGCCAGTATTCAATACGTCAGTACTCAAGAACCACCTAGCGCTCAGTACTTGATATTTTAGTACGTACTTAGGGTGTTTGCCCGGCTCCGTCCCGGACTGTCTCACCGACTGACGATCCGTTTCACCGGGACAACAACCGGTCATTGGACAGCGAATCAGGCAAGCATCAACGAGCCCGCATGCCGACAAATCGAAACGTCTTTTCTCACCGCTTTCCATTACCGATTAATTAGTTCCGACCGATTCCACTGCAAATAGATTCCTCCTCGACTCGTTATGCAGCCACGAGATGCCCAAGGAAGAGATTAAGAAAAAGGGAGTACGGATCGGTGACGTCAGTGTTGCCCGCTCGGGATCAATCGAGGAGTCAAGTCGCGATAATTGGGACAATCATGGCGATGCTCGCCAATCAGAGTCTTAATTCCACTCTGGAGAATCGAGATACTCCCTCGCCCCCTCTCCACCGCCGCGCCGACACCAGCGGACGAGATTAAATCCTCTCGAGACTTGAGCGAACCGAGACACGCGCATCTCCAGCAACCAACCGTCTCTGAATTATTGACGCATTCAATGAACCCAAGAATTTCTCGTGAATAACTTTACACAAACTAGCTCGAACGTTTTCGTACGAGGCTTGGTCGAGTTCCTCGAGTATTATGTGTCGTTTGTAACATACCGTTACGCTATTACGTACACAATGTATATAGTACGTAACGCGAGTAATAAATCGCCCTGGGATATATCGCACGGTTTCTTCTCCGCCCGAGCAATTAGCCGAGGCATTGCCGGTCGATATATATACCGTACACTCGCCAATTAACCCGTCCTTCTGTTTTTACCCGACGTTCGATCCTTGGCCACATACCTCGAGGAGCATTTCGTTCCTCTCCCGTGGTAGGGCAGAGCGGGGCAAAATGGGACTGGGGCAAAACGGGACGGTGGGGCGAAACTCAATTTTCCAATCATTTTTTGGATTTCTCATTTTGTCCCAATGAGAACATTTGGATAGAGTTGAACCCCGTTTAGCCGAGGTAATGTGGGGAGAGCGTGCGTCGGATAAGCGAAAATTCGGATAACACGTATAGGGTAAAAGTGGTGAATATGGCCCACCTCGATTAACACGTAAATCAATGATATATGGACCGGGCCATATTCCCCACTTTTACCCTAACATACTCAATTCAACCTTGTACTGCTATTATATGTTTAAAAAATAACTCACCACTTCATATAAACATTAACTTTATTAGTTAACTTATGACTTTGTTTTGTCCTTTTTTGAGACATCACGATCTGCCATTGACTCTAGAATCGGAACTGATGTATTTACAGCTGCGCTGAGAAAAAAATTACATAGTAAAAGCAACAATACTGACTTTTTACCATAAAAAATAGTTCCCAAGGGGAACGTTTTCATTTCATAGTTAAGAGAATGAGAAAAAAATCATATTTGCAACCATAATTATAGTTTAGCCAATTGAATTTATTCTATCAGAAACTATCTATATAGACGTTCCTCCTGGGAACGATTCGTTATAGTAGGAAATACTATTATTTTTCTCAGTGTGGAAATATAAAGACGCAGCAAACTTGTGCAATTTTAAGCGCGTATGCAACAATGTAGCAGTTACAGATTATTCAAAAGTTTATAAAACGGCAAACGGTGTTTTATGTGCGAGCACCTTAAGGCGGAGGCTCGGATAATCGAAGGTCGGCTAAGCGCGGTCCTACACTGAAAAAAAATATCATTGCTTCAAGTAAAATTTTCTTGCGTGCTGCCAATGAAAAAAAAAAAGTTTCAATTCTACTTTCAATTCGTACGATTTCATACTGGATTAAAACGATAACATGTCACCTTGACAGTCTTGCCGTCCACCCAGAAAAAAAAATTATTTGACGGCCACCTTTTATTTGCTTTAAGTTAAATATTTATTTGATTTAAATAAATATTTATTTAAATTAAGTCAACAGTCACTTAAATGAAATAAATATCTTTAAATCAAATAAATATTTTACTTAAACCAAATAAACGGTGGCCGTCAAATAATTTAATTTTCTGGGTGTCGTTTCAATTTCCCATTGTAAGAATTGAAACAAACATTTTTTTCTTCGGCAGCCCACAACCGATTTTTTTTTTCAATTACCACCACCATCCAAAAGTTATTAAAAATTGGGGTTTGCTACATTATCGTCTTTTGCCACACTGTCCCATTTTGCCCCTTTCTCCCCTGCTCAATGATTTTTGCACGTTGCCCATTCGGAATTGCGCGCGCTGATGTAACGACTCATCCGCGTCGTGCGAAGCGTCGGTCGACGCGTAGAAAGTTTAGCAGCTTCGCCAAAGGGAAATGCATGTATCGTCGAGCCAACCGGAATTGACACCGAGCTTAATTGAATTTAACATCGTTGTGACGACGCAGTCGTCGTAACGGTAAGTGACCTGGAAACGCTACGCGACACGATCCATTGAGTGCAATTTGAGATAGAGCCGACGACGGTTGCCCGGCATCGGCTTCGGTTCTTTACCGTCTACCTCATCCGTTGCATAATTGATAGGCTCCAACCGGGTCTGCCGTCTTGCCTCGCTAATGGTCAACCACCCTCCATTCACGCCCGTCTAGAGCCGTTCCCCCGATGGCCGCCGACTCGTCAAGACACCACGCCGTGTCCACAAGTTATCGGTAATCAGACCGTCGAACGTAGGGGAGAGCGGGGCAAAATGGAACAGTGGGGCAAAACGGGACAGTGAGGACAAAACTCAATTTTCCAATCATTTTTGGATACCCCATTTTGTCCCAACGATACATTCGGAACTTGAAACCCGTTTTGCCCCACGGACCACCATCGCCACCATCCAAAAGTTATTGAAAAGTTGCGTTTTGTCTCATTGTCCCGTTTTGCCCCGATGTGCCATTTTGCCCCGTTCTCCCCTATTCAACGATCAAATCTTTACGTCTATTTTCATTGCGAGATGTACAGTGGGAGAATCGAGGAAATGCACTCGTTCCGAAATACATAGAACGAGACTCTTCGACTCTCTGCCGCGGACCTACGCGAAGAAGATTCTCCCTCATCGAGCACGATTCCAGAATCATTCGAAATCCCTCTTTGAAAGGGAAACTCCATATGTGGGAAACTTTTTTTTTTCTTTACTTTATCCCTTATTATTATGGTGGAATCGCAAGTCCATCAGTTGGTTTCACGTAGGAAATTCTCCGCACAACAGACTGTCCTAAAACTTGGTGAATATGTTGGAGGATGTTCAACAATAATTGTCGAGTCAAATCTTTTTGCAACCAAAAATTAATCGACTTTGAAAATCTAGTGGGAACGCAAGTCCATCGTTACATTTGTATGGAATCACCAACCATTTCTATGGATCCAGCTGGAAATACTTCATAATTATAGTGTAGGATACTTCATAATTATAGTGTAGGATACTTCATAATTATGTTGAGCATGCACAGGGCTTGTAACTGCATCTACGTCAATTCATATCAAAATACGAGGTCAATTTGTCGGTTATCTACATTGAATATACTATTGACAGTTGAGGTCAATTCGTTGCTGCAACGTTGCGAACTTTAGTTACATTTATTATCTTATTTCACTCGGTGGGAAAATGACGGTTTTTGCGCATCACTTCGAGTGCGAAAAGCCCCATTTTCACACCTTGTGAAATAAAATTTTGTTCGACACTCGTGCGAAAAACATTTTCTGAACGCGTGTGAAACTCACAGTCGTCAGGAAAAAGTTTTTTCGCACTCGTATCGAAATGTACTATTTCGCACCTTAGATTTTTAATGGATTTTTAGAATTTTTCACGCCCCTCCTATATAGTGGACGATCTTCCACCGATCGACCGTGGTTGGTCACTGCTGGGTATGCCGCGGTATACGCGAGCCGCACCATAGTCCCTTATCAGCAATATCTGTAGCAATATCTATAGCAATTATCTAATAACAATCGATTATCAGCGGCGGGCAAAGCGATAAAAAGCGCATCCGATCGTCCTGTCGTGAAAATGCCATCCATTGTAACGAGCTCGCCGCTGCTCGGACCAGTCCGACGCGGGCCAACGAGCCAGAGGATATAGCTATTAGACGTATCGCTTGACATTGCGCGCTCGTTGACGCGCGTCCACTCAAATACCTCGGCCCCTAATTATAACAGACGTCCACCGGCCGCTCATTGATTTTTCATCGCGACTCGAGTCTCGTTACCGTACAGTTACTGCAAGACTGTGCTGTGCTCGAGAGGGGCGGCGGAGTTTGTGCCCATCGAAAAATTAGATAAATAGATTCGTTTATTTCGTGTTTTGAGGCATAAGTTCCCTAAGAAAACCATGCATCAAGATACAAACAATAGTTACAACAGAATAAAAATAGGCAGAAAAAATATAGTGAAAAAATAAGATATGTAAGCAAGCATAAGAATACAGAAAAAATAAGATATGAAAGCAAGCATAAGAATACACAAAAAATATAATGAAAAAATAAGATATATAAGCAAGTATAAGAATACACAAAAAATATAATGAAAAATAGGAAAAACATAAAGTACGCATAAAGTAAGATAGGGTAGAGCGGGGCAAAACGGGACATTGAGCAAAACGCAAGTTTCCAATCACTGCTGGATGTCCCATTTTGCCCTGTTGATACAGATTGTCTGTCCCGTTTTGCCCCATTGTCCCATCCAAAAATGATTGGAATATGGCGTTTTGTCCCGCTGCCCCATTTTGCCCCGCTTTTCCCGACCTGACGAAAAGAAAATAAGAAAATAAGAAAATAAGAATATAAGAAAAAATAAGAAAATAAGAATATAAGAAAAAATAAGAAAATAAGAAAATAAGAAAAATTAAATACAACCCTCGAAATATCGCCGAACGGAAACGGCAGACACGCAAGACAACGGGCATTCCGCGAAAAGCCGTGAGCGAGATCGCAAAAGCGTGTCCGCGAAGAAATCGTCGGGAGGAAACTGCGATACGAAACTGAGGCTCGTACGCGGAGTCGCGCACGGGTGAATGCGTGAAATTTCACCCACTCGGCATAAGTAGCGCTAATATACGTGATTTATCTTACGTGCGAATGCGTCCTGCACGTATACTGCGTTTGTTGCACGCTCGAGTACTTGGACGCTGGTACGAAACGTCTCGCGAGCGGCGAGTGCAGCAGCTCCGTAAACACACACGTCCGTTATCAATTACATACCAACCGGTATACCGGCCGCGACTCTATACGGCTTTGCAACGGTGTACGAGGCAGGCCGCGGAATTAAAGCGAACACGTGTGCAACAATTCCTCGATACTTTTCTAACCGATGCTCTCCATTCGTTTTCCGGCCGTTCGCGATAGTAAAACCGCATCCGCCCCGAGTCGTAGACTTTCCTCGGTTGAATTGGAGGAAAAAAACAATACCATGGTAGAGAAGCGATAGTTGCAAAGAACCTTAAATTTTTTAATGTGAATTAATAATAATGCTCAGTCGAGCTGAAGGACTCCGGTCGATGGCTCATTGGCATTTTTGTTATTTTTTATATTGTTACACTGTATGAGCTACAATATGTATATAAAAGCTCTTATGTATCGTCGATATTTATAACAAAATGTCAAATATACGTACTACTACTACTAATAATGCTCTAACGACCCCGCCTGATCTACTCTCGATAATGCCCGGATCGACGCTAACTATAATTAGGATAGTCTAGAAGATGCAGGGTTAGTTAATGCAATTAATGCGATTTTCTTGGGTTATCCACGCAAAAGCTATCGCTTTCTGTTCCAAGACTGAAAAAAAATCGCTTGTTGTCAATTCTACTTTCAATTGTTACAATTCCATATGATATTGAAACAACGACGGCAAGATTGTCAAGGTGACATGTTATCGTTTCAATCCGGTATGAAATTGTACGAATTGAAAGTAGAATTGAAAAAACATTTTCTTTTTGTTTGGCAGCCCGCAAGCAAATTTTACTTGAATCAATGATATTTTTTTTAGTGGGAAGGTGAATGGACCGACTGGGTGATTCACCCGCAGTTTTGCTGCTTTGTGCTTGTACGCGCAAAAAAGCGGTAGATCCAGATAGCATTTTGCCAACAAACCGCCAGCAAATAGGCAGCATATGTCCGCACGGAATGGCGGCAATATTGCGGCATGCACTGACTAAAAGAAATGGTTGGATTAAGCAAATGCGCGGTGACATGCGTTCAAAGGTGTATTTTGTTGGTACAACAAATATGTTTGTTTCAATCAACAAATTCTGAATAAATTGAAGCAAATAATCGTTTAACAAAACAACGCTTTATTTGTACCAAACAAATAGCAGTTTTGAACGTATGTTAATCCAACCAATTTTTTTTTCTCAGCGTGTGAGTCCACATTTTCCTATGTTTTTGTCAACATGCAATACCGAAAATCCTTAGGAGCGTATTGTCATTTCAAATTCTTAGGAGCGATTGCCTATGCTACCGCTATCTGGTTGGCTATATGAGGATCCACAGTATGCCCGTTGAACCCAACATTTTATTGGTATCGAACGCATGTCACCGCGCCTTGGTAAACCCAACCATTCATTTCTCCCAGTGTAGCAAACTGCAGTCTAGTCGGGCACCGATTAATCAAACGCGACGATCGCCGGAACTGATCGTCTACCGGATACCTATTAGATAGATCGAACATAATCGCCGCAGTGTCTAGAGAGGGTGGAGGTGCATCGGATTGGCAAGAGTGCGATGACGAGTCTTGATTCGAGTTCGATTCGTCACCGATCGTCGTTGACGCATCCGAGCCTACGTAAACTTCCACTATAATATATACAGTAAAACCGCGATTAACCGGCCGCGGATCAACCGGAAAACGGATCAACCGTGCGTCTTCTGAGGTTTTTTTTCATGCGCGGAGCAAACCAAAGTCACTGAGTACTTAAAAAAAACACTAGCTTATGTACTACTAACGAAAAAAAATATCCAAAACCTTCTAGTAAAAATGACCGATCATCTAAAGAATCTAGTAAAAATGACCGATAATCTAAAGGATCTAGTAAAAATGACCAACCATCTAAAGGATCTAGTAAAAATGACCGATCATCTAAGAAAAATTATCATAGCACATAATAGTACGGTAGCAGAAAGTCTCAGATTATCCAAGAATTTTTACCATAATATCTAAGAAAAATTCTTATAAATCCGGTACTTCCTGACATAGATGGCGTTCTAGCGCCCTACTACTATGTGCTATGGTAACCAAATGTCATGGTAACTAGTCAAAATAAAGTTGAACCATTAGCCATTATTGACTTATGTACTTTCGATGCCCAGTTCGAATTAACCTGAATTTCGAATCCCCAGGGACTCTTCGGTCCCGAGCATCCCGGATAAGAGCATGTGAAACACTATGGAGTGCGCGAGAGATAGCATCAGTAGCGTTCTCGGCGGAGCGAGAGAAACAGGCTGATAACGTGTTTCACATGCTCTTAATCGGGGTTCTACTGTAACCCCCCATGGAAATGAAGTATATGTCAGATATATAGAAAGATATATAATTTATATACGTCATATATAACGGCAAAAAGTTCTATATCCCGTATATATCTTTTATATATCCGCCAGATATATAACGGGATATATTACAATTTTATATTTTTAATATATACTGATTATATGTTAAATATCTTAACTAATATATGTTCAGATATATATATTATATACGTCATATATATTCATGTATATAAATCTTTTACATATTCCTATATATTAATTATATATAATTCGATGTATTTTTTATATATATCTTTGATTTGACAGAACAGCGTATCATCTGTGACTGTACATAGCCTAAACTCAAACTGCTCCGAGAAATATGTAAATAGATATTGGCGATTGCATCTAGAGACTTAGATATCGCGCTACTCCGCAACCAATAATTTTTAAAGCATCTGATAGTACCTATGTTTATGGTTAATATTATAGAAGTGAATTTTGAAAAGTTGTGAACATTTTTCTAAATTATTTAAATTTGACATTCAAAATCATTTTATGCGTAAAAAACTATCACATACAGACGCATAGGCGATCCGTTATTCGGTAGCTTAAACATAAGTATGGTTATTTTTGTTCTTTTTCATTTTGTAATAAGCAAAAGGCTCAATAAACCGATTTACTTTCATCATCAGAAAATTGATGATCATCACTTGAAATAAGAAAACTTTTGTTACGTTCAAATCTCGCTGGGAATGAGAACAATTAAAATGATAGGTGGCAGCGTAGCGGTAAGGTTCCAGGTTAGCGTGCGAAAGGTCCCGGGTTCGAGCCCAACTTCAGGTCGTTAGGTTTATTTCTTTCTCCAAATATAGTATTGTATTCTAAATTGATATAATTCATGATGACAAACCAATCAATTTTTTAAATATTCCCAAACCATTTTTCGGTACGTACTAACCGCCGTAAAAAGAAATTTGAATGAATATATGTCATGTATATATCTTTCATATATCTTCGTTATACTTTTCAGATATATAATATGGCAAAAAGTTCTATATCTCAGATATATATTGGATATATATTATATATCCAGTATATATCTCATGTATATATAACATATATCCCGAAATATATTTATGCATATACTTTATTTCCATGGGGGACACTTGTACAGTCTACAGACGTTACGCTGAGAAGTAAGCATCGCGCGCGCGAGTTTTCCACTCGAGGCACTTCTTCCCGTCCGTCCGTTCCCAGAGTGTCTCCGCTCCGAGGGCAAGCCGAGAGCGCACTGCCTGCTCGAAGATTAGCCCCACGCGTTCGCCACCCAGACGGAGACCACGACAAGACCAACTGCTAAGCTCGGAGTGATAGTAGTTGGTCGCAGTCGCGAGTGTCGACCGGTTGTTTGACACAATCGCGCGCTTGCCAAGACCCACAACTCGCGTAGCGAAATTCCCAAATTAAACGAACATTCGCAAGTTTCGGGATATTAAAAAGCAACAACCAGGGCAGAGGGCCGAATGGTGATTCTAAAAATGTTCGTTTCGTCGTTTCGAAAATATCCGACTATACCGGCAAAGTGGATCGCGCTACGGACCAATTGAAAGCGATGTGACGGTGCTGGAAAATTCGTTTCGTATTGGAATAATTAATAATTCATTGTCGCTTTTTCGCTCCGTTGACCCTCCCGATGAACCTGCGACTCACTGCCGGCATTCAAGACTCAGCAAGATGGTGCAAGATGAGTTTGAGGTAATAACTTGTTAATAGGATGATGCAACGGTGGAGTTTTTTTTTTTTTTTTGCGCACGGTTGGACGAGCTCGAAAAAAAACCACCGCGGGCAACTGCTGGTTCTCAGCAGCGTAAAACGTTTTGTATAAATAGACGATCGTCGCACACACTCGCGACGCGAACGCAGCGTCCGGGGAGCCCACGAGTAATCCGGGATGATTTGTCGTCGGATTTTTAGCGTTTCGAACGAATGAAATCCGGCGGATGAGCGAAGCTGTGAGAGAGCTTCGAACGTGGTGGCTGCGGTCAGGGAAAACCGGGAAAAGTCAGGGAAAAAAGTATTTTTCAAGGAATCAGGGAAAAGTCAGGGAATTTCAAAATTGGTCATGGAAAAAGTAAATTGTCGCCTAACCTTCTATAAATAAATAAGAAATAGATAAAAGGGAGCCTTAAAAAAAGGGGAACAATAAAAAAAAAGAATTAAACATTAATACAATAATTAGACATTTTCATTTGCATAATAAATTTTTAATAGAACTCTTTAGAAGTAGGGTCAGGGAAATTTTTTATTTGTCAGTGAAAAGTCAAGGAAAAGTCAGGAAATTTTTTTCCGGAGAAAAAACGGCCACCATGTTCGAACGTCTTGCGATAATACAGACTGCGGGGGGAAAAATCATTTTCGAATTATTATTGTGCCCAAACAATCTATTCAGCACCTTTCATATGCTTGATTTTTTTCAGATTTTTATCCGATCGGGAAGTGTTTGTAATTCTCTCTTATTCCTCTGTCAAACTTGGGCCGCGTCAGACATAACGAAAAAACTACACTGAGAGAAGGATCTAATAAAAATAACTATATCGCTTGAGAGATATTGCCATAGCGCTATGTGTTATAGTAATTTTCCTTAGTTGATCGGTAATTTGTTACTGGATCCTTCTCTCAGTGTAGGGGAGAGCGGGGCAAAATGGGACAGTGGGGCAAAACGGGACAGTGAGGGCAAAACTTAATTTCCAATGATTTTTGGATGCCCCATTTTGTCCCAACGACACATCCGGATTTTCAACCCCGTTTTGCCCCACGTATCACCATCGCCACCATGCAAAAGTTATTGGAAAATTGCGTTTTGTCTCATAATCCTAATTATATTTGTATTGTATGTTAAAGGGTTCATCCGTAAACGAATAAATAAAAAAATAAAAAAATAAAAAAATAAAAAAATAAAAAAATAAAAAAATAAAAAAATAAAAAAATAAAAAAATAAAAAAATAAAAAAATAATCCCGTTTCGTCCCGCTGTGCCATTTTACCCCGCTCTCCCCACCTCAATCAAGACGCCCACAAAATCGAATTCTGTAGCATTATTAATTGATTCTCATCGATCACCCCCGACAAATAAAAATCCCATCGATGAATAAACTCTTTCATAAACATGTCTTAACCGGAACCGTTGCACATTCCAGATGGAGAACCAGGGTTACGAAGAGGAGCATTCCACGCGTCCGCCGCTCAATCGGCAGTACATGGTGCAACATTCCTCCGCCGCAGTCGACACTTCGAGGTCATCGCCAGTCGCCCAAGGAAACCGCGCGATCGGCGTGCGCGGTTTGTTTCGCGCCGACCAGGAAGCTCACGTCTACGAGGACATCGCAGTGTCCAGCCTCGAGGATTCCGTCTCGATCGACGGGCCCCACTGTCTTCCCACAAATTCTGCCAATAACAATAATCCGTACAACGAATCGCTTCGCTGGTCGCAGAACGGCCCGAGGGCGAATCGCGATGCCCGAACGGTTCCGTCGATCAACGGCTCGTCGCCGAGCGAGTTCGAGGACTCGAGTAATTTCCACCGAAACTTGACCCTCCCGATGCGCCGATCAATCGCGGACGTCGACGTTGCGGAGAGCGCGACTCGTTTCTCCGTTCGCGTCACCAACCGAGAGAGATCCGGATGCATGGCGAGCGAGAACGATTCCTCGATGTGCAAGTCAGTCGGATCGACGAGGATCGGGGACGAGTTGTCCAAGGCGACGAGTTTCGTGATCGACAAGCCTGGGAGGAGGCGCAGAAAGAAGGACTGCAAGCACTGCAAGAGCAAAGCGAACGGGTCGGTTGGGCGCGAACATCTTTCCGACCACTTGGTGGAGGATTCGTTGGGACACGATGCTCCGTTTCCGGTCGAGATGTCCGACCGAGTTCCGACATCGAACAACGAGGTCATCGAACGGGACGCGATGGTACTCGGTCTGGAGCCGATATTCTCGATTCCGGACGGAAAACTGCCAAACGTTGAGACTCAGCGCACCGGACATGCGATGTCGCTTTTGGAGGGGAAAGGGAATTCAATTTTTTCCATATCGAACAACGCCAATGGGTTGTGTTCTGCGAAAGGACCGAAGCTTCTTAACTATGACAAGAACGACACGGACGTGCGCCTCGTTAGTGTCGAGCACATGGACGACAGGGCGCTAATAACGCCACAGAAGAATCGGGCTGGTATGAAGGTCAACTCGATCTACTCGCAGGACCACTGGCACTCGAAGGACGTGCCGATCTTTGTGACCGACGTCAAGGAACAAAACCCCTTTCAGGTGAGACACCTTCGACGACTTCATATCCGGTCGCCACTCGTCGATAGCCAGATAGTATTTTGCCAACGACCTGCCAGCAAATGGGCAGCATATTGTCCGCAGAGGATGGAGGCAAAATTGCGGCATGTGCGCCCGCATTTGCCTATTTTTTTGACAGCATTCAATGCTGAAAATTCTTAGGAGTATATTGCCAGCAAGTTGTCAGCAAGGCTTGATGGTGCTTCGCGACTCACTACAAAGATTAATTTGCTTGAGTTTTAGGAACTCTTAGGGTTGAATTTTAAAACATTAGTCTGGACTTAAGATCGAAGTTTGGCCCGAACTTCATTGCGTGCTTAAAGATTTATCTTAAGTTCCAACTTAAGTCTGAACTCAAATTCGATTCTAATCGAGTTCGATCTCAAGTTGGAACTTAAGATCGAACTCAGGTTAGATCTTAAGTTCTAATAAAGTTCAGGTCAATCTTCGATATTAAGTTCGATGCCAAGAGCGATCTTAAGTGCGTACTGACGTCTTAAAATTCGACCCTTAGGCAAAAAAACTCTCAAACAACTCATTATCGTGTCCCGTAATTAATTATCAACTCATTATCGAACTCATTCATCGTATGAAAAAATAAGCTTCCATTATTGTTAGCAATAACGGCTTCTGATGAGGAGGAATTTTGATCCCTTTCGCGGCTGTCAAGAACAACAAATCAGCTTATAGCAACCGTTGTTGGATTTCTGCTACCAATACACTGCAATTTCGTGCTAGAAACTATCGTTGCAATATTGCTGGCAACCAACCGGCAAAGCTTGGTGACAAGCAATTGCCTTTCGTTGTCTGTGCTACGGTTCTCTATCTGGGCAGCCGCGCGAGCTTCGCCGAAGCGAATTAGCTCGTGCAAACATTGTGAATTCCGATAAATTAATTACGAGCCATTGAAGATCTGTGAAGTTGGCGAAAGAAGCGTACGCTTGGCGAAGTAAATTAGACGGCGACGTCGTCGATCGGCAAACTAAAACGAAATTATATAGGCGAGAGAAGCGAGTCGCGAGCGTCTCCGCGCGGTGCTTGCAAATAGCCCGCTCGCTCTCCCGAGTTCCTCTTTGATGTCTGGAGGGCTCTGCTTCTACTCCGAAGACGTTGAATCGACTTTAACTTCGGTGACGGAGAGACGGAGACGGGGAGAGACGCGAAGAACGAGCAAGTCCGAGATGAGAGCGGCTCTCGGGTTCCGCCGGTCCTTAATTATATCCACGGGTTTTCACGTGTGCGGCAGTCACTTCTCCACGCGCGTCTTGCCTCCCTGTCAAAGAGTCGTCCGAGCGAGGTGTGCCCTCGTTTGGACCCGATAAATCTTACAAATAGAACGGAAACACGAACACCTCGAGTTTTACGCGCCGAAAGAGAGCGACCAAGTTAGAGATAAACAAACAATTTTGGAAATTCAATTAATGGAAGGAAAATCAGTAATGTAAAGTAGTAGTAGTAGTAGTGAATTTATTGACAGTGCATAACATGGGGCAGTTTTTGGTACATACAGACTTAGATTACATATTTGCTGCCAATTGGACATCGAAGTCCTTCAGCCACGGTTTTTCATCTTTTTACAATATACATTTTTTAATTATTATTTTTAGGTATTGGTACTTAAAATTAAAAAAGTCGGTTTATTTCTTCATTGTTCATTGTTTCGAGTCGTTGGTAAGTTGTTCGTGTTGGTTTGAAGGTGTGTATTGTGTTTGGAGGGAGTTGTATGCATTATAGTTTGATATTTTCTATTCGGGTCGCGGCGAATCGTTTGGTAAGTTCTCTGGTTCTCGTTCTTATGGCTGTCTCGTAGCTTCGTATAGGAGAGTATTGCGAGGGTTGTGAACTGGATTATCAGGATGGGGGTTACGTGTCGGTCGACGAATGGCACATGTTTCCGCTGTTTTTATTTTCTTGATTGTTGTTTCTTTCCAATTAATGAAGACACAATGTCCGTATTCTATTATTGGTCGACAGATAGATTTGTACATTTTTTGTTAAGTCTTTTATGTATATAGTGCGTCGCTTGAATGTAATTTTCCTGAAGTGCGAGGTTCTTTGTGTGATGTTGTTTTTACATTGTTGTAAGTGGTGGTTAAAATTTAATTTGCCATCGATATTTATTCCCAGGTATTTAGCGTGGGGTAAAGCTGATATTTCAACATGGTACAGTCTGATCTTAGAACATTGTGGTTTGATTTTGTGGTTGAAGATGAGTAACTGTGATTTTCGTGGATTTGCTTTAAGTCGCCAGTCACCATTATCGGTGGCGATTTACAGTGATTCTATAGTTTTTTTTCAAGCCTTTTTGGTGGAAAACTACACTGAGAAAAAGGATGGTATTTCCTACTATAACGAAAAGTTCCCAGGGGGCACGTCTATATAGATAGTTTTTGATAGTATATATTCAATTAATTAAACTATACGTATAGTTACAACTATAATTTTTGGTCATTGTCGTAACTATAAAATATAGACGTCCCCCCTGGGAACCATTTACTATGTAAGTTTTTCTCAGTGTGTAGAGCTGTATCATCGGCAAATTGAAGTATATATTGGCTGAGGTCTATGAATTTTTTGTTATCTTAATATTAACTATTAATGGTAAATCTTTTCTTTATTGATCAGAGGCTCCTTAGACTTTTTTCCAATCACCGTCGAACCATCGTCGTTCGGTGTTACGTTCATCAGCGGAATCTGAAAATCATGAACTCGTCTGGCGAGCAGAGACGGCTCGCAGAAACCGCTGTCGACGCATCGATTCGGTCTTCCGATCTAATGCCGTATGGCAACCGCATGCATATACCGGTACTGTAATCTGTATTATGTCACCGACACGAGGCACAACTGTTCACCGGGCGCGGGGCAGTAAAAGCGACTAGTGCCATCGGAGAACGTGTCTGAAACTGTGCCAAATCCGCGTGGCCGTTCGCTCGCGGAAGCCTCTGCGAACTCTGAGTTAGGGGATATATCCAGACTTGCGAATCAGTTCTAGTCGGCGTGGCTCCGCGCACCTCACAACACACCGTGACCACTCGATATTTTCATGCAACCGTCGGCGTACGGTTTTAATTGCAGAGAGCGTTCGCGCGCGGCCCAGTGAGACAATCTTGATTCAGAGTTGCGCTCTCGACGCTCGTGCCCAACGGATTTCATCTCGTTGAGGAGACTCCGCTTTAGAGTCGAGATACACATTCGGTCGATGTGCTGTTTCGTTTCATTGTTGAGCCTTGCAGTAATGTACCGTGCCATTAATTAATGCCTGGAGGATTCGGATGCTGTATACGGTAACAAACAATATTTGGACAGTTGACAAACTTTTTTTTTCTTCTTTTTTTTTTTTTTCGTTGACCAAAGCAAAAAAAGAATTGTTATAAATAAAAATTATGAAGCTTTGGGAACGATGCATTTTTGTCAAATCTACAAACTTTAGAGTCGAGATACACATTCGGTCGATGTGCTGTTTCGTTTCATTGTTGAGCCTTGCAGTAATGTACCGTGCCATTAATTAATGCCTGGAGGATTCGGGTGCTGTATACGGTAACAAACAATATTTGTGCAGTTGACAAACTTTTTTTTTTCTTCTCCTTTTTTTTTGTTTTTCTTTGACCAAAGCAAAAAATGAATTGTTATAAATAAAAATTATGAAGCTTTGGGAACGATGCATTTTTGTCAAATCTACAAACTTTAGAGTCAAGATACACATTTGGTCGATGTGTTGTTTCGTTTCATTGTTGAGCCTTATAGTAATGTATCGTGCCATTAATTAATGCCTGGAGGATTCGGATGCTGTATACGGTAACAAACAATATTTGTGCAGTTGACAAACTTTTTTTTTCTTCTCCTTTTTTTTGTTTTTCGTTGACCAAAGCAAAAAAATAATTGTTATAAATAAAAATTATGAAGCTTTGGGAACGATGCATTTTTGTCAAATCTACAAACTTTAGAGTCAAGATACACATTTGGTCGATGTGTTGTTTCGTTTCATTGTTGAGCCTTATAGTAATGTATCGTGCCATTAATTAATGCCTGGAGGATTCGGATGCTGTATACGGTAACAAACAATATTTGTGTATTTGACAAACATTCCTTGCTGAAAAACAATTGTACAATTCTTTTCGCACTTGAAAATACACTTTTTCATTGACGAAACAAAAAAAAATGTGTAATAAATAAAAACTATGATGTTTCGAGAACGATAAATATTAAATGTACGAACCCCTTTTACTGTGTAGTGGTACAGACCAAGCATTAATGGAGGGTAGTTTACTATACAGATATGCACCGAGCGCAACCTACACCATTGATGACGTTAAATGTTGGAAAATTTTATATTAAATTTGACACATCGAAATGTAGTTTTATGAGGTGAGATCCGAACACGCGTCCATGCAGCCTATCCGTGTCGGCGATCGATTTTCCGGCATCGAAATGACTCTTCGCACGGCTTCCTTTTCCGAGTGATTACGCGACTGGAGCAGTCGCTTGCGACCCTTTCGACGAATCAGCGGCGATCGTGAGCTGCGATTTTTTTTTGTTTCAATACTCGCGACCCTGCGCAATATTTAGCTTCGCGACCGGCGGGAATTCGTAATATTCGACACAGATTGAAAGCGATTGTCCTTTGACTTCGGTCCACGCTCACTCGAAAGTCTCCACGATCGTGTATCGGATAATCGTTTGGCAGACAATATTACCCTCGATACCGGGGGAGTTCTGCGGGGCAAAGTTTCGCGGATACGCGAAGAGAGTTTGAATTAATTTGCGAGGTCGGCACGGCGCGCTTTCAGCCGGCCGCCCCGACGAGCACGCTCCATTTCCTGTGCCCACGGAAGTGTCGACGAAGCTGCTGGAGCGTTTAGAATAGCCGTCCAGGCGGGTCCGCGGTGGATACCATGCCGTCCGAATACGTTACACGAGAGTGAAGAGAGCTATTCATGAAGAACTTTGCCCGACCTATAAATGAAATTAAGGAAACAAAAATTCTTCGGGTCGTCACCAATGTCCGGCTTGACTTCGAGCCAACACTCGTATCGCGCTCGCTCACGATGCCGGTAATAAAAAAAAACAAAAGTTAGAAATTGAAATTTTCATATCGTTTCTCATAAACGTTAAAAATTGAAATTATCATATCGTTTCTCATAAATGTTAAAAGTGAAATTTTTATATAGTTTCTCATATATGTTGGAAATTGAACTTTTCATATCACTTTTTCAGAAAAGTTGAAAATTGAAATTTTCTTATCACTTTTTCAGAAAAGCTGAAAATTGCAATTTTCGTATCGCTTTCTCATAATGTTCCTTTATTCGCAAAGCTGTATCTACGAGGAAGAAAGCGATATGATCATTTCAATTTTCAGCTTTTATGAGAAAGCGATACAAAAATTTCAATTTTCAGCTTTTATGAGAAAGCGATACAAAAATTTCAATTTTCAGCTTTTATGAGAAAGCGATACAAAAATTTCAATTTTCAGCTTTTATGAGAAAGCTATATGAAAATTGCAATTTCCAACTTTTATGAGAAACGATATGAAAATTTCGAGATTTAGCGGTTTTCCGTGGTTTTGTAAAGATTAATCGCCAAATCCAACAGATATTTTACTGAATGCCTCGAAGTCTGGTGTCGACGGCGTGCCGAGTCGTAAAAGACCGAATTAGCAGCGAGGCGTCTCTTCCCCGAAGTCCGTTCCGGCGGCACTGGAGGCAAACGAGAAGATCGAAATGACGATCGGAAGTCGAAAAATGCTATCTATAGCTAGCCGGGAAATTTGTTAATAAATACGAGAGTGCAGTTGCTCGGCACCTGCTCACAACGCTTCTCGTTCTCGTATCTCGAGATCGCTAGAGAAAATTCATTTCTCGCCTACTCTGTGGCCGCTTGGGGCCCGAGTGAATTTCCGACCGGAAGTGACGCCGTCCCTCGTATCGGATCGCATTTATTGAGGTGCCTCGAACACCCCATGTAGAATGCTCTATCGATGGCTGAACTTCAGGTGAGCTCGGAAATCTAGATTGACGATAAATATATATTTTGACCACACGTTACGGTAGTTCAATAAAAGAGATCCTTCCGAAGTCAAATGCTCAAGAGCGTGTGAAGTACGGTAACAAACAATATTTGTGTAGTTGACAAACATTTCTTGCCAAAAAACGTCCGCGGTTGGCAATAAAAAAAATTTCCTTTTTTCGCCATGACGACCAATAACGTTCAATGGCAAATTATTGGCACATTTACATCTCTACCACTCACAACTCTACCAAAATCTCTATCAGAATCAAAATAAAACTCTACCGGAATACAAGGCCACCGTATAGAGTAGAGTTTTATTTCAAGCAAAGTAGAATTTTATTTCAAGCAAAGTGGAATTTTATTTCAAGCAAAGTAGAATTTTATTTCAAGCAAAGTAGAGTTTTATTTCAAGTAAAGTAGAGTTTTATTTCAAATCAAGTAGAGTTTTATTTCAAGTAAAGTAGAGTTTTATTTCAAGTAAAGTAGAGTTTTATTTCAAATCAAGTAGAGTTTTATTTCAAGTAAAGTAGAGGTTTCTTTCAAGCAAAGTAGAGTTTTATTTCAAGTAAAGTAGAGTTTTATGTCAAGTAGAGTAGAATTTTATTTCAAGCAAAGTAGAGTTTTATTTCAAGCAAAGTAGAGTTTTATTTCAAGCAAAGTAGAATTTTATTTCAAGCAAAGTAAAGTTTTATTTCAAGCAAAGTAGTGTTTTACTTCAAGTAATGTAGAGTTGTATTTTGATTTTTGTAGAGTTATGAGTGGTAGAGATGTAAATGTGCCAAGTTATTAAGAATTTAATTTTTACCGACACTGGTCAGCACCGGTGAAAATAATTTAATTGCAGTTTATGTTACCGACCAGGTGGGGGGAAGAAGGGTTTCACATCGCTGAAGGACGTTCCCATGCCAGTATGAAATAATTCGAAGCTAATAGTTTTCTCTGGTTTATGATTACAGAGGGCTTATTCCCTGCCAACGAGAACGCAAACACCATCGTCACAGAATCGCGTGAATCTACGCCGAAGCGTGAGGGGAGAGCCACCCCCGCATCCAGCGCGTCTTCGTAAGAATCGTCACGGATGGACTCTCCACTTTGCCCGCCCGCTGGACGGAACGGGATGCACGCGGTCGATCGTCCTTCTGCTCATCACGATTCTCGCTCTACTGGGGATCGGTGGAATTGCCTTGTACATCGTTTTTGGTACGTTTGACTCGCGAATCTGGCAATGCGAGAAACGAAAAATTCCATCGTCGAGAGTAAACGAGTTCCATCGTTGCCACGGATCTGGAAAACAGGAAAAAATCGGGAGATTTGTTAAGAGCTGGAAAAGTCATGGAATTTTTTTTAAACCCTCAAAGTTTTTTGATGCGATTTAAATTTTTCGTTTCAAGAAACTTGTCGACTTTATACAACATATGCATGACAGTGTAGTGATATTATTTTCTTTGCGAACTTTAATATTATGAACTGAGTTTAATATAATAATAATAATATTTATTGGATGCATAAATGCACGAAAAGTAGGAAAACTAGGTAAAAATTAACATCTGAAATAATTGTTTAATTGGCTGGCGCCAATTTCAGTCAATCTATATTAACAATCATTATTATATTCTTTTTTACGTTACTCGTAATTGTCCTTTTCTACCCTGATCTATAGATTGGAAAAATTTAATGTTAGCTCTGGAAAACCGGGAAAAATCAGGGAAGTCCAGTTGGAGAATTTCGTGGCAAACATGGAGTTCCTTCTTCTGCTTTACGTACACGGAGCTTGCAGATGAGAGCAGGAAGATTGCGAGGAAACTAACATCGGTAGCGCTGACATCCGTAGAAACTGTTGGGGCAATTTGCAGTAAAATTAATTGATATTTTTATCGCCGACGAGGTACGGGCGACGTCGCGAAGCCCCGGGCTATCCCTTTGACGGCGTTGGCCGAGCGAATTATGAGGCCGCACGATGCAAAAAGGTGCAGGATGCACGGTTTAAACCCTTTTCGTCGTTCTCCCTCGCTCGCCGTTTTCTCTCAATCTTCGCTCCTACCTGTCCCTACATCGCTCCCTGCAACTCGGTTTTTGTCGTTGCCCCCCCGGTCGATGCAATATCTGAGAGGCCAGTGTGCCGAGTTCGAGGGCGGCCGCGGAGAGGCAGCGAATCGTAACCGACACCGAGAGATACTCGTCCGTTTCTCCCGCACAGCAGAACGCGCCGCAGAGCAGTAAGCAAGATGATTTCTTTTTATCGCTGTCCCGGTCCGGAACGTGTGTCCTCATCAAGCCCCCCGCGGCTACTTCACCCGAGACCTTCACGCTACGTTCAACCGCGACATCGTCGATCGTCGTTTTCATCTCCTCCCGGTTGTGATTTCGATCATGGAAGTGGTTTAGGATCGAAATCTACTCTGATGTGCCGTTTTTGATTTCGGTTTTGCGAAATCCACTTCCATATGCTATAGAAACCTTAATCTATAGAATATAGCATATGGGAATGATTTAGGATCGAAATCCACTTTGATCTCTTTGGGATTAATTTAGGATTGAAATCCACTCCGATATTTCTATCGTATAGTCCTGTATAGCCTCTACAGAATATAGAGGCTATACGGGATTTAGGATTTTCAAAATCCACTTCCATATGCTATGAAATCCAAAATCGCAAGAATATAGCGTATGGGAGTGATTTAGCTTCGAAATCCACTTCTATTATGCTGTTTGAGATTGATTTAGGATTGAAATCCACTCCGATATGCTACATGGTACTTAGGATTTACGAAATCCACTTCAATATACTATAGAAACCCTAATCTTTAGAATATAACATATGGGAGTGATTTAGGATCGAAATCCACTTTGATCAGTTTGGGATTTAGGATTTTCGAAATCCACTTCCATGTGCTACGGAAACCGAAGTCTGGAGATTATGGCATATAGGCGTGATTTAGGATCGAAATCCTCTCTGATATGCTGTTTGGGATTGATTTAGGATTGAAATCCACTCCGATATGCTACATGGTACTTAGGATTTACGAAATCCACTTCCATATGCTATAGAAACTATAATTTCTAGAATATAGCATATTGGAGTGATTTAGGATCGAAATCCACTTTGATCTGTTTGGGATTTAGGATTTTCGGAATCCACATTTATATGCTACGAAAACCGAAATCTGTAGAATATAGCATGTGGGACACGGGATATTTATATCTGTCCATATTGATCGTCTAATTGTTAACATTTATTGATTATTTTTTCTTTGATTGCAGAACCTGAGAAGCTTCAGATAATTCAACAGTACCTGAGGTCCTCCACTGGAAATAGCTCGACAGATTCGAATGTAACTTTCGAACGCAGCACGTTGGGCTCCGAAGCCATCGAGACAACAACGCTTCCCATGGCGAGCGTGTTTTTAACCGAGACTCCCGTGGCGTTTCCGCAGGAGTCGACGTTGTCGCCGGAAACGGAAACTGAGCTCATACCGACGACCTCTGAGATAGCACCGGATTTTAACGCGACACGTCACTGCGACGATTGTTACGACGCCGAGGTCTGCGTTGCCCTCGTCGATGAGGAAGTGCCGTTCTGCAGGCACGGCCCGGACCCACTCGATCCCACGGGATGCGCCGGCCTGTGTCTCATTAACAAACAAAAGTGCCATCGTTTGGACGTCGACGCTTTCAGGTTCATATATTGTTACATTTATTCGACTTTCGTGGATGAGGCAAAAGCCATTCCCCTTCGGTATTAGTCATTGGCTGTGTGTTTGAATCCAGGTGCGTCGAGGTGGAACAGTATTGTCTGGACGACGAGTGGACGTGCTCGAATACGCTCTGCATACCGCTTGTTAAGCACTGCGATGGTCACATGAATTGTTACGATCATTCGGACGAGTACGATTGCGGTGAGTGAACTATTTCATTACAGTAGAATCCCGATTAACCGGACTCGGATTAGCCGTGCGTCTTCCGCATTTTTTTTTATATCCCCGGAGCAAACCAAAGTCACTGAGTACTTCCAAAAAAAGACCAGCTTACGTACTATTGATGAAAAAAAATCTAAAGCTTTACATTCTAGTTCACACTACTTAACAATTAAATGCAAGTTGTACCAAATGACATTGTAACTAGTCAAAATATAGTTGTACCAAATTACATTGACTCTAGTCAAAATAAAGTTGTACCAAATGGCATTGTAACTAGTCAAAATAAAGTTGTACCAAATTACATTGTAACTAGTCAAAGTAAAGTTGTACTAAATGACATTGTCTCTGGTCAAAATAAAATTGTATCATTAGCTATTATTGACTTATATACTTTCGCTGTCTAGTTCGTATTAACCGAGATATCGATTATCTGGGGACTCTTCGGTCCCAAAGATCCCGGTTAATCGGGGTTCCACTGTATTTTTCTATCATCGCCCGGATCTCGTGTATCGCGGATACTCTGAAAGCTAAACTGGAACTTTCCTTGTTCGTAACTTTCCGTACATCATCTCTTTGGCGAAAGCCGCATTGCCGCATTAGCCCAGTTCAGTACCGATGGTATATAATTTCTATTATTGGCTTTCCTACTTTGCCAATGTTTGTGTGGCTTCGGTTTGCTTATTCTCCCGATCAAACACGTACCGCGGTATGAAACGTCGCTGACATGGATTCCGGTGAGCGTTGCAATTACCGACGCTCTCGCTCTATGTTTATCATTCGGATTAGAGAATATCGACTCGAGTCAACACGACTACACCTTCGTACAGTGAGCTGAACAGTAATTTTTGTTTGTTTTTATTTTACAGACTGCAACCTGCAGACACATTTCCAGTGCGGCAACGAAACTTCTTGTTTACCTCTGGAAAGGAGATGCGACGGAAAGATTGACTGCTGGGACGCGACTGACGAGATAAACTGCACTCTCGGTAAGTTTATAGACGCGCATTCCAATTAACTCAGTCTCTTCTAGACCCAACGTACTTTTATTCACAATTAGACGAGCAAAAAAAATCGTATAAATTAGCGCCATCTGAATATTATTACAAGTATCGCTAAGTTTATCGCGATTCCGCAGTACACGGATGTGATACGCAGTAGGACTTTTGTCGACTCGTAGAATCACGAAATCCCCTTAGTTTGGTAGACGATAGTTGCTATCATTCTGTCGAAGGAAATTACTCGACGCGGTGGTGGTTTTTCTCATTCTTCATTTCCCATTTTTTTTTCTTTGTAGGTCAAGACCTTGGTTGGTGTGAGTACACTTTGGTATTTTTTTTGTTATTTTACTGGCGTCTCGTATGTTTTGCGTATTACTGTAGATCTTGCATTTTATGCCTCTGTTACTAAGCTCATTGAATGATCTTTTTGCATGGTGCCTCGTCACTGATTGTTTTTTCAATGCCTCTCAGTCATGCGGTATAACTGTTAACGCGGGTCAATAATTTATCGTTATGTTATTTCTTAGCGTGCCCATCGAGCAGCGAATTTACATGCAGCAACGGCGAGTGCATACTCAAAGCGCGTTTTTGCGATGGTCTGCGAGACTGCACTGACGGATCTGACGAACCGCACGGATGCCAAGGACGATGCAACAAGCACGAATACTCTTGCATGTAAGTATGGGACGTGAGTAAATTTCTCGACGATGCTCCGATATACGAGCAATTGGTATTTCAATAATTGAACGAGTTTCATCTATTGTTCTGTTTCAGTAATGGCAGATGCATTACCAAGGGAATGAAGTGTAACGGAATCGATGATTGCGGCGACAACAGCGACGAGCAACACTGCAGAGATCGAATTTTCAAAAGCCCTGTCTCGTAATAAGGGAGCAAAAAAAAAAGTATTAATGTAGTTACGATTGAAAAACTACGATAAACCCGGTATTCGGCCTAGGAGCCATGCAAATAATTGTATAGATACGTTTATATTGTATACATAGATAGATATATAATTATTATACAACTAATAAATATATTAAAAAATCCACGTACCTTATTACGTATACAACCTCGATTATCCGAATAAATTGGGACCGGAGCGCGTACGGATAGCGATATTAAGCGGTATAGCGCGATACATAGAGAACAAATTATAGAACGCATGTCTTTTAAATAATTATGTCATATATATATATATTTGAGAAATAAGGTGATACATGTATTTTTATATTATTCAACGGTAACTTCAAACTTCAAAATGAAAATTTCGCGCCTTGGAGGAAAACCTGCACTTCCAAACGTTAAAAAAAAACTGCGAATTCCCGATGAAATCGAACCATTTGTAAAGGTCGCTACCGAGAGTTAAAAAAAACTTTCGACAATTATAACTAATAGTTACGAAAAATTGTAGAAGGTGAAAATCCGGTGTGAAAAAATAACCGAATATTTCATTTGAAAAGATATGTTAAGTTTTTTATTTTTTAAATAGCCGGTAGTGACCTCTAAAAATGCATTCATTTCGGGAACACTTTCCACATCGCATTTGTATATTATACGTGACGATAATACGGAATGGCCCCCAGAAAATTAAAAAATGTTCAATTTAAGCACTACCATAGTGTGTATCTATTTATTCCGTCTGAGAAACTAATAAATATTGTGCGTACGACTGACGCGCATGCTCGGTAATGTTTTGCGAATTTATCCGACTTCGAGCATGATCGAATTGGTTTGTTGTTTAAAGCGCATAACAATATATAAGGACACATGAATTTCTCTCAATAGTTTGACCAGTAGAAATTTTATACGAACCGGCGGCGGTTCGGATAACAGAGTGTTTTTTACAAAATCGAGGTTCTACTCTATTTCATCACTGCCTTGCAAGGAACATAAAACGAGCCGTGGGTACCAAATCTGCTTACCGGCTACGGTTACAGAGGATCACGAATCAAAGATTTTACTTGAGTCCTACATTACCGTCACCGCTAATCAGACCGAGAGAATTAATACATCGATGCCCCTTCGAAACACCACACTAGGGCTCGAAAAAAAAAGACCTATCACCGCATGTGGCTGCAACGATTGTGCTGCCCCTGCTGACGTGCTCATCAAGCAAAATTAAAATGTCCGCCTTGCTCCGCATAGCGGAACTTTGCAATTGACATTTATTCGTTTATTTGATTAATCCCGTGCACGAAACGGGATTTTTCATGGTGCTCTCGACATTAACGAACTGACAAATAGTGAAGAATGAGTTTCTCGGTTAAGAAAACGGGGGGCAGAATGTGGCACGAGGCCAGGAAGCAGGAGAAGAAAATTCGCGGGATGTTGGTTGATTATCGAAGGCGGGCCGAACGTCGCAGGGATTACTATGAAAAAATCGTAAGTTTCACGGTGGAACGTCAATTTTCAAGGTTTATTAGCAACGACCTGTTATTTTTGTCATACGTTATAATTTTCGTGCTATTTAATTACAAACGCGCCATCGATAGGTGTATTCGTATTAAACATAACCCTTACGAAGTATTCGTCACTCCGACTCGGTTCGGTCCACCGTAAGGAAAAGGGCAAAAGTAACTTTGAATTTATTTACTCAGAAATCCGATCCAACACAATTTCTCCAATTACATGGAAGGCCTTGCAAGATACATTTGGATCCAGTTATAGCAGCGGCAGGCGACAGTCCGGCGAACATGTAAGTGGGACAATACGTTATATATTGCACTTTAGAGAATTGCCAAAGGCATTTAAAATGGTAGAGAGAAACTTTAGTTCCTAAACATTTCATCTACCTTGGTCCAGGGCTCTGGTGTAGTGGTGGGCGATGTTTATTCGATGTTTGAAATATAGACGTTTTTCTGTGTAACATACATTATTTAAAAAAAAGATGTTATTTTTATTTTACTAATCGATTTAGCGACTAAGTAAGAAATAATCGAAATTTCTTAATCAATCTTTACCTTTGGTGCAGTCATCAAAGGTCTTTTCAAAAAGTCAGTAGTTTCTTTTTTTGCACTGGATTTTTGTTCGATTGGGCTGGAGTTTTTAGATCAAAATCTGAAAAAAATCAAGCATATGGAAACTGCTGAAAAGATTGATTTTGCATAATAGTGATTATTCCAAAATGTTATTAACAAATGAGAGAAAAAAAAAATTGGGCAACAAAATCCCTGGCAACTTAATTTTTATAAATTAGTGATATTTCACAAAAAAAAAAAAATTGATTTTGAAACATTGATTCTATTTGTGACCAATTGTTTTACAATGGATGATATTTTTAAACATCGCCCACTCCTAGTCTGGTGTTCCTATCGAACTTGTTCTTGCTAAATATATCATACGTATTGAACCAATATTATACGAGATGCTGATTTGTAACAATTATTAAATATACAAAAGGATTCTTCCTATTGACAAATAAATAAATGGAATAAGCAATGAAAAATGTAAAAAAACAGGATGCCGTGGCAGGGGAACGACGATAATCTCATAGATCGCTTTGACGTGAGAGCTCATCTCGACTGGATCCCGGAAGCTCCGGACACCATAGACGTGGACATTGCCCTGACGAGCGAAGACAGACATATCAATTACGAGCGTTATCGTATTATTGTTCAAAACGAATTTCTCGGAGGTTGATGACACACACAGATAAAAATATCTGCGCTCGAGTGGCCAATGACTTTGTCTAAATGACGCTTATTCTTCCACCAGTAACCGAAGAGAAATTCCTTCATCAAATACATCTGGAGGAGCAGTTTGGCTCCTCCACGAAGCCGGAGTCAATCAAGGATAAGAAAAAATCAAGCAATAACGCGGCGATAGGTTACAATTACGAGACGGAGGAAGTCGTACCGGAGCCGGTCAAATCGGCGGATTTGAACACTCCGGAGGATAAACCTGACGACGAGGATAGCGACATCGATTTGGGTATTTTTCGATTTAAAATGATCTTAACTCGATTTGATTACTTGTTAAATATCTAACGAAAATCATTCCTTTACTTCCTAGATATCTGCGTAGATGTGTCGCAAATTGAACCGTCCCAAGCTCACGAGATGAACCAAGTTGCTCAAAAATACGGACTCCTCGGAGCGGATTACTTTAGTTTTTTGACGCAAGACTTTGAGGAAGCTGAAACGCTGAGGCAAGCTCGCAAGCAAGAAGAGGAGAAAGCGATGTACTCGGGCCGTCGGTCACGTCGTGAAAGACGGGCGTTCCGTGAGAAAAAAATGATCGGCCGCGTGATGAGCCCGCCCAGGTAATTTACAAGACGATGCGAATTGTTTATTCGTTTCCTCATACTTCTGATTTTATTAATATTCTCTTTGCAGTTACGCGGCACGGGAGAGCCCCGAGTACAATCCTTACAGAAAATCATCGTCCAAGTCGCGTTCCCGCTCAATGTCGCCCGTGAACGCCGGTCAGATAACGTATATCACGAGTTTCGGAGGCGAGGAGGAGGCTCATGGTAGTTCCTCCCAAGTTACGTCCACAAGCGCAAAGAAAGTCAATTACTCACACTTGAGAAGAAAAAGATCCGACAGTCCTGTATTCAGCGAGAGAACGATTAGCCGCAGGATATCCAAGTCCAGATCGAGAAGTTGTTCGCGATCTCTCACAAGGAACAAATCGTACAGATCTCGCGATAGGAGACGAAGCTTGTCGCGGTCACGGTGAGTCGAGGGATCGAGATTTATTTATTTATTTATTCATTTATTTGTCGACGAGATAAACCCTTTTAGAAAAGATAAAATATAGCCTGTTTGATTTAACGAGTATATAAACGAGTATAATACGTAAATTACATAATTAACATGAGGAAACATTTTTGGTATCGCTCATGCACTGCACGGTACATATAAAATATCACATCATTATCACATCTAAATCACATAAAGGATCACGCGAAGAGTATGGTTATTGATAGTTCAGCACAATTCATCATATAATGAAATAAATAAATTCAACTTGTCGCCCTTTTGAGCTCCCCCAGAGAGTCTCCAAAGTTCAGGCCTTCAATGCCATTTGCGGGACTTTATTAAGTTTATTTATTGCCTTTATTAAGTTCAAACATCGACAATTACACTGATCGTTTGTCACAGAGGCCGAAGACCCCGTTCCCGACCACGCAAACGGGTCAGATCGAGAACGAGAAGTCGTACTCGTCGTTCGCGAAGCCGCCAACGCTCACGCTGCAAAAGTGCGACTAGATCGAGATCTTCGCGTTCTATATCACGCTCGAGATCCAGATCGATATCGCGCTCCCGTTTTCGACGATCGAGGACCTCTTCCTCGAGCAGTTACTCGAGATCCGTGACGCGCTCGAGATCGAAATCTCGAAACCGAAGTAACTCTCGAGGCAGCTTCAGGAGGGGACGTTACTCCGGTTCCAAGTCACGATCCATATCACGGTCAAGATCCAAGTCTCGAACCAAGTCCAGATCGAGATCGAAGAGTCGTGCAAGTTGCAAAAGATCCAGGAGCACGGAAAACAAGACTTCCGCTTTGCCAAGGTAACCAATAAAGAATTTTCTATTCACATACACTGTGCACAATTCATGTATTTAACAAGTTCACTGGACGAATCCTTTTTACAATTTTTTTACGTGCCAACTTTAATACTATTTCATTATTACCAAGGTATTACGGTCGTCGAGGAAAATCCTCGAGTCTTGAATTGGAGTTGTCGGACAACGAAGAGAAAAATGTCCACAGTGGACCCAAAGTACCGACCATGAGCACAAGCGCGTAAGTTTATTAAATACAGTGAGCGCGTAGCTCGGTTCGAGCATCGATTAATTATGTTTTTCTTCCACAGGAACAAGCCAAAAGCAGGGTTAAGTACAAATTCTGGTGGCGGACACAAAGTCAGTAAGAACCGTAACGCTTTCTTAGTCACTTAATGCACAGAGCAATGAAAGAAAAAAAAATTGTCCGTTTAAAACTATCGTTTTTTTGATGGCTCCGTCACGTGGGCTTCTCGTTTATCGCGTAGATCCACGGATCGTCGTCGATATCATCGATCTTACGTCTAACGAGAGATTAATGTATTTTTACATTATTCACGTGAGATTCATTGAGTGAAGTCGATACCACAAAGATCACGATATTCGGTCACGATCAAAGTGTTACTGGCAATTTGAGCACTTTGAGGTCTCGACTGATCAATGGTGTTACGTGAAGATTTATTTGACGCAATAACTTCTACAATTGATCATTTGCCGCTTGTAGTCTATCACACTCTTTGATGGCTTAAATAATCTCACATTTGTCGATATTAGAGATTTTTGAGTCACGTGTCTTTAAGTGGACCGTTTTTCAGTCGTTCAAGATAACACCTCAGGAGCGGCTTAAGAAAAAGATGCAGGCTCTCTTGAACAGACAGTGTAAGTAGAATGACTGTTTGCGAAGTCGGCTGTAAATATTTGCCGCATATGAAAGTATTCAATGGACTTTTTCTTACTCGCTGCAGACAAAGCTGACAAAAAAGCCGAGCAACTGAGAATCGAAAAGATGGAGCAACAGAGGCAGGATCGAGAAGACGAGATTCGAGAGATGTCGTTGAAACTTCGCCGAAAGTAAGCAAAGTACATTATACATAGTGGCCGGGGTCAGGGAAAACCGGGAAAAGCCAGAGAAAAAAATCTTGGTCACTGAATCAGGGATAAGTGAGGGAATTTCAAAATTGGTCAGGGAGAAAGTAAATTGTCACCGAATGTTCTATAAATAAATAAGAAGTACATAAAAGACAGCCTTAAAAAAAACTTGGGAACATTTTGAAAAAATAAAATAAAAAATAATAGAACTAAACATTAATACAATAATTGGGCATTTTCATTTGCATCATTAATTTTTTTTTAGTAGAAGTCGTTAGAAGTTTGGTCAGGGGAAATTTTGGTCAGTCAAAAGTCAGGGAAAAGTCAGTGCATTTTTCTGGGCAAAAAGCGGCCACTTTGTTATAGCGATCGATTCTCGCTTGACGCGTAAACATTAATCTTCCGTCTCGTCCACAGACAGCGTGAGCGGCGGCATCGTTACGAAGGTCACAGTTCCGATTCACGATCCTCCGTGTCGCGATCACCGAGTCCAAGTCGCAGTCCCCGACATATGGTTGTCCGCCGTGATAGGCGTGACCGGGATAATCGAGAATCGGATGCCGACAAAGATAGAGAAAGGGAGCGCGACAGACGGGACGATCGTGAAAAGAGTCGCCAAGAGTCGCGAAGACGATACAGAGAATCACCACCACCGCGTTCTTTGAGTCCACGAAGCAGCAGGTAATTTTATCATCGACGTCGAAGCATTACCGACAATTTTGCACTGACTGTTGTTCATCTCGAATTGTTGCAGAGGCCTCGTCGACTATTGATAGAGTGTTGCACGCGGTCGAGCATCGGATCGATCAATTATTACATTATCGACTTAGATGTAATTCCGATTAAAGGATCTTCCCTCGATCGTTTGTTAGCGCTTTTACAAATTAATTCGTATGTTTCGCCGATTGTCGTACCGCGAAATTCGTTGTCTCATTTGTTTCGCGGCGGCACAATTTAAGTATAAAAACTGTAGAATTTGTTTCTATATATACTGTCGCGTTTACGATGAGATATATGTATTGTAAGAAAAGGGCCAGCGACACGCCTGTGTACGTTACTGTTGAATAAAAATCGGAGATCGCAAACGATGTACGGCTTGATGCCCGTTCAGAAACTTACCTTGGATAACATAGAACTAGAGACTAGTAAGTACTTAGCCTAGCGGCATAAAAACCACTAAGGAAGAAGAAGAAGAAGAAGAAGAAGAAAGAGAGAGAGTGCTGCTCTGGTGCAAATGTCAGAGAGGGGAAGTCTTATCCGAGTATGATTTCTGAACGCGGCCTTGTTTTGAATTCCATCTCGGTAATCAGTTAGTCGCTTAGCAACGTCTCGTTTATTCGGTACCTTCGAAACAGCGAGCGATAACGAATGAACGTCACGCCATTCTGCCCATTCGGTTTGGTATTGTATGCCGTTGAGAGGTAATACAAGCTGCGTTTCGATCCCGGCAAAAAATGGATTCGATCACTTTTGGCATACTCACCGGTAAGTATACGAATTAATTAATCGTAGATATCGATAAAATACAATTTATTACAGTATAATTGTTGTAAGGTTAAGTCTCCTCGAATTTTTTATCACAATGAGCGCGACGTAGGTTTACATGAGATGTTCACATATAATTATATTACGCAAACACGAAATCAAAATGATATATATTCACACAAAATTTATAATAAGTTCAAAGAATTTATAGAAATTTGCAAAAATTTATAACAAAAAATGTATTCAGTTAACGAGATGCCGTTTTTATAAGTGTTGCACTTCCTTTCTGCAAAGTTTAATAATAATAATAATAATAATAATAATAATAATAATAATAATATAATTTCGTACTGGTAACGGTGTATAAAAAATCATAGTCGTATGTAAATGATTTTTTTTCATGTCAATACAGTGAGCGATACATGCGCTGCTGACAAAACAAAAGATGCAAGTGGTCCAGAAGCTGAGCGACTGGTCACAAGTCTGGAGACAGAGACGGGTGCAATTCTGAAAGGGCGTATATCCTGTAAGGACATTGTACCAGATGAAGAGAGCATCATAATGGTAAATTCACGGATACCTTATTTTTATTACGTCGCTATAAAAAAAAAACTGAGTGATTACCTAGCTCGTCTTATTCTTATCTAGAAAACGCTGATCGAGTGGGCGGATAAGGATAACGTCAATGTTATTTTGACGACCGGTGGAACAGGATTCTCCGAGCGTGATGTAACTCCCGAGGCTACGAGACGAGTGATCGATAAAGAGGCTCCGGGAATTTCACTAGCCATTTTCAACAAGAGTCTCCAAGTGACTCCGATGGCCATGTTGTCAAGGTAGGGAACAGCGGGGCAAAATGGCACAGTGGGACAAGACAGGATAATAAGACAAAAAGCAATTTTCCAATAACTTTTGGATGGTGGCGATGGTGGTACGTGGGGCAAAATGGGTTTGAAAATCCGGATGTATCATTGGGACAAAATGGGATATCCAAAAATTATTGGAAAATTGAGTTTTGCCCTCACTGTGCCATTTTGCCCCGCTCTCCTCTACATCGCCACTACGCTAATGAAATCATAGAGTCCCCTCTTATTTTTTCCCAGCTATTGAATTTGTGAGATTCTTTGATTCAGAGCCGTATCTGGGATTCGCGGCAAGACACTCATCATCAATTTACCCGGATCCCCAAAGGCAGTTGCGGAATGTCTAACTACCGTTGCTCCAGTAATTCCGCATGCGGTTGCCCTAATTCTGGATGACAAGAGGAACATCAGCAAGGATCACTCGACTATTCAAGCCACGAGTATACAGAAAGATCGTCTATCCAAGTGTCGAGACTTGGAGGTCGGTCGATATTCGTGAAAACGCTTTTCTAGCCAATTGGTCTGTTTTGTAAAGGCACAATTTCCGGATCTGTTTTAGATACGTTTGGCTGATGTTGCGAATCGTCTGCGGCAGTCTCCCTATCCCATGATTGATTTAGGTGATGCTAAAAAGATGATCGAGGACAATACCTCGCCGTTATACGATATCGCAACGGGTTTGTGTGAAGGAGAACTCATCAGCGTTGATCAGGCTCATGGTAGGATTCTCGCTAAAGCTGTGTACAGCCGTTGCGATTTACCGCCGTTCAGAGCTTCGATAAAAGACGGTTATGCGGTAATCGCGAAGGACGGTGCGGGATCGAGAAAAGTATTGGGCGGCATGGAAGCTGGCCACAAGGTAAAGATGCGATCGATTCGATTACCTTTGCTTTCATTGGAAACCAATTGTGAAAAACTTTACGTTTTCTTCTCAGCCCGGCTCCATATCCTTGAGTGCCGGCAACTGTGTGCGGGTCAACACGGGCGCTCCAGTACCGGACGGTACGTTTTTACCAGCGACCAGTTACATTTACTCATAAATAGAGCTGCTTACAAAGTATTCATATCGACAACTTATACTCGTTGAAAATTTCAGAGGCAACGGCTGTCGTTCAAGTTGAAGACACGGGTCCTTCTCCCGATGCAGTCGCAGGAAAAGAAGAGACGAGTATAGAGATCCTGGTTGAGCCGAAAGAGGGTCAGGATATCAGGTATGTGATTCAACTATCATCGACCTTTTCAACGGAAAAAAATGTTAATATTTTTTTTTTTTTGTATGTTCCATCGTATACCCTTCTCGGGTTTTTACGTAACCCGTCCCTTTCTCCCCTATCACTCCCTACCCGCACTTCACTAAGCTACCTAACTTCCAGTGCATCCGCAGCCGGCTTAGCTACGCTGTACCGCATTTGCCGAGGACACGGGAAAACTGCGGAAAACCCGTATCGGTACAGACGGCCCTATATTTTTCTGATTCTTCGATGTTTTAACATCAAGAACTCAGAAAAACTGGCCTGCCGCTCAACATTCGATGTGCAAGCCGGTGTGAGGCTAAGCGGTCACCCATCCATCTACTGGACGCGAGCAAAGCTGCTTGACTCGGGAGACCGCCGAAGCCACACACCGACCGCGCACCCAACACTGTCGGTTAAAAAAATGTTAATAATAATATCGAATGATATCTTATAGATCCGTGGGCAGTGACATTAAAAAGGGAGCCCAGGTTCTCAATGCCCATACGAAAGTCGGAGCAGTCGAAATGGGCGTTCTCGCTGCTTGCGGTATAACGAAAGTGGAAGTCACAAAAAATCCAATTATTGGAATATTGTCGACTGGCAATGAGCTTCAAGTGCCGGGAGAGCCTCTGAAACCCGGTCACGTTTACGATAGTAACAAAATCACGCTGATCGCAACGCTCAAGGAAAGTGGTTACAATTGTATAGATCTGGGAATCATGGAGGACGAGTGAGTATCATATGTTTCAGGCCTCTTATGTTTTTAAGAATTTTTTTATTGTTCGAACCTTTTTAACGGTTTCGCAATTTTAAGCATGCACGCTACGATTGCCGGCATTGAGAGAGCTCTGAATCTCGTCGATGTTCTCATAACCACCGGCTCAGTGTCCATGGGCGATAAGGACATGCTCAAGCCCATCATCAAGGAGATTTTCGGAGCAACTATTCACTTCGGTAATTATAGCTTCAACTCTCGTGTCTTGATCAGCTGCGCAGTCGTGAAACAGAAGGCGTGGATTTTCTGTTTATTGCAGGTCGTGTCAATTTGAAACCCGGAAAGCCGACGACATTTGCCACTTGCGAGTATCACGGTAAAAAGAAGTACTTGCTGTGTTTACCCGGAAACCCCGTGTCCGCAATGGTGACAGCGCATCTCTTCGCTATACCACTCGTGCATCGTTTGGCTGGGAATTTTTCAAAGCCAAATATTATCCGTGTGCAGGTACTTGTATAGATCGCATACAGAAGTGTGTACTGAACGACTTACTTAAGTATACGAAACAGTTTCACAAACGAACTGATCCTTTCAGACAACAAGAAAGTACGATTTGGATCCGAGGCCGGAATATGCGAGGGTCATTCTCAAATGGAGCATTGGTGACGGCTGGCGAGCCTACAGTACCGGTAATCAAATCAGCAGCAAGCTGCTCAGTTGCAAGAGCGCTAATGCGTTGTTGATTCTACCTGCGAAAAGCGAAAACTGTGCAGCGATAGGGTGTTACGGATTGGTTGACGCAATGCTACTCGGATACGATATGAATCCGCTCGTAGCCCTTCACGACGAGATTAAGACATCCAATGTTTAAAACAAGACCCCATACATCAAGATTACCGTTTTGACGCGTCAAAATATATTATAGCATCTTAAAATTTGCTACAAAAGGTTCTACTGGAAATAAATAATAATTTATTATAATCACATTGTCAGCGGACTTTAGATTTACTATCAACTATACGATTCTCTTACACGTCGATTACAAAGTAAGGGATCAAAAGACCGCACTTTCGTTTCGCATTCGGTGAACTGTATATCACCGAGAGAATTGCGAGAGAATTGCAAACACTTGTCGATTTTTTTCAGATTATTATCGGATATATAGGGTGAGCGTGGCCGAGTGGTCTCGGCGCGCGCTTCACACGCAGTAGGCCCGGGTTCGATTCCCGGCAAGCACCAAGAATTTTCTGTGGTGTTTTTATCTGCGAAAAAGTGTTTCGGAACCCACTATAATAGTAGGTCCAGAGGAAAGGACCAGCGCCTCGGTATGGGAAACCGAAAGACTGGGAAAAGGTGTCGCGGGTTCGATTCCCGAGACTGAAGGCCCGTAGGTGAAAGGAAAACGGACGGGGACATAGCTCCGGAGATAGGACGTACGAACTACGACTATATCCGTATGTCCGGGACTACTGACACCTGACGGGGCGCGACGAAGCTCCGGGCCCAAGAATCGAACCGGCGACCGCGGATAAGGAAGGAGGAGGAAGAAAGTGAAGGAGCCCGTGTAACCCTTAGGGGATCGGTGTAACACACAATACCCAATACCCAATACCCAATATCGGATATATTATATTCACATATATATACCATGTGTGACTTTAAATTCCAGCCTGTTAGCGAGAGCGGAGGGCGAAAGCGGAGGGCGAGAGCGGGGGGCAAGAGCGGCGGGCGAAAGCGGGGGGGGGCAAGAGCGGGGGGCGAAAGAGGGGGGCGGGTGGCGAAAGAGGGGGGCGGAGGGCGAAAGAGGGGGGCGGAGGACGAGAGCGCAGGGCGAGAGCAGCGACCCTAGGGCAAGAGCGAGAGATATATAAGATTAGGTCGTATGCCAAATTGGTACAGTAAGAGCGGAACGAAACTGACGGTATAATTACTCACAGGATATACATAAACCTTTTACTTTGTGGATGGTATACCGTACACAGCGCAGACTGTATATGGAGTCGTGCGAATGGACACGTCCGTTTTGGGCTCCTAGACGATTCCAATTGCACGGATAAATAAATTCAATTCAATTGAAATAAACGAACCTTGCGAACGAGCGCGAAGCGCCGAATCGCTAGTATATTACATAATGTTTATATTATTATGTCATGTATAGAAATACAACGTGGTAAAAACTTCCGAGAATAATATTATATTGTAACGGCGTTATAGGCTATCCAGACGACCGACAACAGCTGAAAACTGAGCTGGCCGTAGCGACGTCTACGCGACGGCATATCTACAAAACGGAAATCTTCGTCTCATGATGCCCATATCGCAGCATCTGCCGAGCGCGTTGGAAATCTTCGAATTATGTTCTTGGTCGAATTATGTGATGAAAGTATCTTCGAAATTCCAAACCTATGGTTCGTTTTCAAATATCATCGAATGAAAGATTCCACTTCCGGCGTATTGAAGTACACCTAGGACCTCGACTTCATTCACAGCGGCGGAACCGGCTCCCGCGCAAGCCCCGCCCATACTAACTGTCGAGCATGGCAAATAGCTTACTGCGTCGATCGATATTCGCTCCGTGGTGGGGGCTGTTACGGAAACCGAGGGCGCAAAAATCGAGGTCCTAGTGTATAACTAATTCGTAGTCTCGCTGAAAAAAAAATATTTTTTTAAGTACTTAAGGTCGAGACGCTAATGTTTTTTGATATCGCGTAAGTAAATTCAGAAAGGCGTAATTATACGTTGAAAATACTTTGTTCTGACTTCAATCAAGGAATATAACGTCCATAATCGCTAATTTGGACGGATAACCGCAAAGTATGACATGGCTGTCCTAAACGTCTGGAATATAAAAATGGCCTATTGAATGAATTTCGACTGTCACACAATATATTTATACAGTGTTAATAAAAGAACGATCGTTCTTACCAGCCCAAAACTTCTCATGGATATGATCAACATTTTCCCGGCTGTTAGATGGCAAGGTACGCGACAACGCACTATCATCAATTGTAGGAGTTTCTGATCCCTGGGCAATAATCTGTACCATTGGTTGTTATATCTGCACAAACAATTGTTTTTTTCTGAGGCGACGCCACTACTCGTTGACTGATTACTCACATATTAAAGTGAATATTAACACTGTGATCTATCAGAATTTGGGAAATGCTGCAATCCACGTAAAACACCATTGCAACAGACAATGCAAAAGCTATGAATCTTATGATTGTTGTGGGTTCGTTTGTTTTCGTAAGAATCTGGATTTTAGGAAATTTAGCAGTGTATCTGGCAATTCGGAAGATTATTCATCATTCGTCGTAACTATTACCTGAAGCCCTAATAAATTAATCAGAATCATCCCAAACCCGATGATTAAAAAGAAATTCCATGTGTAAGTTGCCTCGATGAGATTAGCAAATCTATCCACAGTGAAATTATTAATAATATTCACAAGTTTCACTAGATACATTCCATAAGTTGTCTCACTCAATAGCATCATTGTGTCTGTCGATGAATGAACTTAGGTGTACATTTTCCACTGATGCATCATTATTCCCAATTGCTTCCAGTTTGTGCCTGAAGTTTTCAATTGACACTTCATTATGCTTGGTATTAGGATTAATTGATCATTAGACTCACCCCAACGCAGCAAAAACACCACATACGTGTTGCACGAAAATGATTAACATAGTCTCACTGGCTATTAGGGGAATCGAAGCTACACATGCGCATATGTAGAAATGCACCATAATGTAATAATAATAGTTCTGCGCGTCGAAATAATAATAGTCGACGGGATATGGAAATTTTCCGAGTTCGGTACCGTTCTTCAGGATGGCATCGATAATCTTTGGTATCATCGGTTGAGTCGTATAGAGCATGAGGGTAGAATAAATCGCGGCTGTGAGCAATATCGATATATCTGTAAAGAATTTGTTAACATTTCAAGCATACCATACTTGTATTAACCTGTATATACGATAGTCATTTTTTTCCCTTCCTCAGCGTATTCGTGAAGAATGTCAACTTCTCGACACCGGGCCCAGACTTGCCAGTTCATAATAATACCATTTAACAACTTCAATGTCTGTAAATATCGAACAGATCTTTGACCATGATACGTATCGATCGATTGTGTCGCTCTTACTTTCATTATTATAGTATTGTAATTGGCAATAATATAACTAACCTTCTCCGAGTTCAACATGATACCAATCATCTTTGTATTACAGGCTGCCACGAAAAGGCCTGCGACGACGCTGTCGCGGGCAATACTCCAGTCGTCACGATATTTCAACACACCCAATATCATCGGTGAGATCCCGGTGATGGAGACAAAAATCCATCCGGCGATAATGCCGCGTCTAACGCGACTGCTCTGATACGGCCATCGTCCAAGGAGCGTCATAAAAAATTTACTTAATCTATAGTATCGATGTTCAAAAAGATCCATAGTGACTCGAGCTGCTATCAACGATGGCGTTACCCCTACCACCGCTGTTCCATACGAAATATCTTACATCACTGACGGGCTTTTTTGTATGTTCAATTGTTCTTTCCTCAGCAGGATTTTTCATTAAACAATGTTAACCCTGATAGACAAGCGGCACAAAAAGTAGCAGTTGGCGCAATAATTGCGACATGTGCCGCACATGTCGCAAATATCGCGCCAATATTGCTGCTATTCGTGGTGCTTCGTCTATCAGGGAAAGTATCACACCTCGATAAAAATTCTTACGGCAATAATGCCGTTTTAGCGTGGCTGCTCTGATACTGCCATTGTCCAAGGAGCGTCCTAAAAGATTTACTTAATCTACAGTATAGGTGTTCAAAAATATGCATAGTGACTCGAGCTGCTATCACTATCAACGATGGCGTTAGCTTTACCACTGCTTCTCCATACGAAATACAATACACTACTGACGGGCTTTTTCGTATGTTCAATTGTTTTTTCCACAGTAGGAATTTTCATTGGATTATGTCAAAGTATCACACCGCGATGATGAACGTTTAAATTACCCTGTGTCAAAGTTGAGCGACAGTTATACGAAGGTGTATAGCCTCTGCGTACCGCATGCGTCATTCATTCATCGCGTATTCAAGGTCCCTTCTCGAACCTTACCAAGAACTGTAATAACGCGTTGACGCCATGAGCTCATGTATATTTCCTTGCAAAATATTCTTCTCTCATAGTAGATCGAAATATATGGTGTTTTCAACGCCAGCCTGCAATGAGGGGGAAATTGCTCTATTCGGTGTTTGGCGCAGGCGTACTTCAGTGTAGGAGCGACAGCGACGCTGAGAGGACGAACGTGGCTGAGGTCATCGGAGCGCGTCACCCAAGCCGTATGTCCGTGTTCGATCCCCAGGTACCCCCTACGCTAACAAACCAAGCGACAGTGAACAGCCTAAGAAGCCGTAAACAGCCTAAAAGCTGTGACCTAAGAAGCGACAGTGGTTTTGTACCAAAAATTAACTCAACTGGCGACCGCCGAAGCGACCGTTCTGGCAACATTCTTTTCCAACACTTCGGTAGCGAAGTCGCTCTGGCAACATTCGGTAGTGAAGTCGCTTCTTTAATTGCCAACCGAACAAACGACCGCTGGACCAAGTGTTCAGATATAACCTTTTTGTCGACTGCCATGAGCTTTTCTAGACGGTTACTTTTACGGTCGTTTGTTCGATCACCAATCAAACGACTTCTTTGCTGAAACATCGCAGAAAATTGAGTCTTCAGGACGGTCATTAAGGGGAAGTGAAACAGCTGTGCATGCGAAAGAGATCGTTGCAATTTTCAAATTAACTTTATTCAATGGTGCTAATTTTTTTGAGAAAAAAATGAATTCGAGCCGGATGCGAAATTACCGTGCGCATCCGGCTCGAATTTGCTTTTTCCTCAAAAAAATTAGCACCCTTGAGAAAAGTTCATTACAGTTTTTATTACCGACCGCGATAGTTCACTTCCCCTTAAAAATATGTGCAATACCGCGGTCGGTAATAAAAACTGTAATCAACTTTTCTCACGGATTCTGTGGAAGTACGGTCAGAAGAAAAGCTCATCGGAAACCGAGATGATATCCATTTCCGATGAGACTTTTCTTATGAGCGTACATACGACTGAGAAAAGTTGATCGTACATTCCTGTGAGAAAAGTTGATCGTACATTCCTGTGAGAAAAGTTGATTACAGTTTTTGATACCGACCGAGCCCGGGATGGACGGAGAGGGAGGTGTTTGACATGGTCGTAAGGCGAAGCGAAACAGTTTTCTGTCGGTCTCTCTCGCTCCACCGTAAATGGCGCTATCTCTCTCTCACACTCCTGGCCCCCCACGTGACTTTCAATTCACCTTAAGGTGAAGCGAAACACGTTCTTTGTTAGTCTCTCTCGCTCCACCGTAAGACCAATCCCGACCTCTCTCTCCCACTCCCGGCTTTGTCACGTGACTTTCACTTCACCTTAAAATTCACCCATCGAAACCATTCCGACTATTTCAACGTGCTCCGAAGAGCCATATGTATCCAACATGGCGCTATCCGGGAAATCTGAAGCTCTTAAACACGTTCCATGGTTTTCACTGTACGTAGACGGTTTAACGTAACATCCGCATTTATATAGCTTTAATATCTTTCATCCCATCGAATAAAAAAAAATGACATTCAATCGATCGATGATTAAATCTTTCTTTATAAATTTTTACAAACATAACCATTGTTTTTATGTGAAACTCCTGATGTTTGTTTTTGTGCGATAAATATCGAAGAAAAGTTCGTTCGGTCGTAAAATAGTTTAACATGTGGCTGAAGGACTCAGGTCGATGACCAATCGGCAATTTATATACGTATTCTTACGTCACCTACGTTATGCCATGCTATGTTCAAAAAATTTTACCTCCCGGCATATTGGCAATAAATCCACTATTGCTATTAGTTTAACACATGTTCTCTTGCATTATTTCAGAGCCGAATGGCATCAAGTCTACAAAGAAATATACTCCAACGACATTGCCGAGCAGACCAAAGCGTACGAAACGCTTCTGGTATGGAAGGCCAGGTAAGATTTCTAAAACTTTACAAATAAATACAAAAAAAACAAAGATACAATAAACAAACTACCAACTGACGATATTTTACTTTGCCAGGATCCCAAAGCTGCCAGTAGGCGTGGAATGCACCTTGTCCATAATACAAGTGTGCTTGAGAGACAGAGAATGGACACCCAAGATAGACGAGGCAAAATTGCCCATGTATTACGAGAACGATCTGTGCCTCATGTATTCGACGACGATAATGAGGTTTCTCAATCACATATCCAACATTGGACACACCAAGCAAACGTCTCTCTTCCAAATCGCTAAGCAGCTAAAAATTCCTGAATGGATTGTTAATCTGAGGCACGACACGGCTCACGGTCATGAATTGCCATCGATAGGCGCTCTGAGGATGGCTGCAAACATGCTGCTGACTTGGCTACATGTAATCATATTTATGTTCATTTGAGTTTTGTACATAGTCAGCTAAACATGCTAGGAACTGCAACAAATAATTTTGAAAATACCACAGGAATCTGTTAAAGAGGAAGACAAATTTTTGACAACAAAATACTGTCTGTTTCAAGACCCACAGAGTTTTTTGTTCATTGCTATTTATCTTTATTTTTAATCCCATTAGGGGTGACGGAAGTTCAATTTATTACCAAAACTCGCTGTATTAAAAGTAGTAGAATTGTAGCGAACGTTTACCGATTTCATTGATAAAATGTGTTTTTTGTCACCAAAAAATACAGAGGTTCGTGTGGTAATTTCAATATCGGATTAAGATAGATTGACGAACTGTTGTTACATTACTACCGACAAAACGTTGTCTGGCTAGTTGCGAAAAGTCTTTTTCTATAACTCGATTAACGTTTCAGGAGGAGTATTGGGCAGCCGAAGCGAAGGCGATGGAAGAACGCTACGAAAAGTTTTCGGAGAACGCTGAGCCCGAGGAATCGTGCGAAACGCAGGCATTCGTGGTGTTCATTGAACTGTGGATCGCCGTTGGGCTCTACATGAAAGCGAATTACAGATCCGTCCGCGATTTGCCGGATAAAGAACTGCGGTGAGTTTCATATATACCAAACGAAGGAAACACTCGTAATTTCCTTTTTCGCGTGTTTTTATAATTTTACGAATTATATATATATTTTTTTTCAGGGACATGTTGCTCAATTTATGCACCGTATTACCCGAGACTCCAATTCACAAAGAAGTAAATCCTCAAGCCCCCAGAAGCGTCAGCAGCCGCACCAATTATCTTCTCTGCGACGCTCAAACTATTCTCTTAGCCGAGATATCGACGTTGATCGGTAAAAACAAATCTATACCGAACGTCGATGACATCGTCATGAATGTATTGTTCGAGAGCGAAGCTTTCTTTCCGACTCCCGAGATAATCGATATATTCTTGCCGATGAACGAATTGTCCGCGGATTCGATAAACAACAATTTGCCGCCGGGTATGACCGACTTCTGGCAAAGTTTCATTTGCTTGCTTCACAACAAGAAGTTGCTGGACGAACTGATATGGAGATTGATCGAACTCGTTAATACGACTCACGAGGCCGAGAACAGAAGACTTATAGCTTCTCTCTGGATAAAAGCTATTTGTGAGGCTCTCGTAAAATTGAGAATCACTCAGGCCGTGACACAAGCGATGGAACATTCGTTGGACGACAATCCGAAGCGATTGGCCTCGAAGCAATTGGTCCAAAGAGTACGCGACGAAGTTAACAAGACTCATCCGGAATTATCGCGAGCCATGTGGCTTAACAAAGGTTTGGCCGTACCCGCTTTCCTGAAAGATCTCGATTTTGCGACGGATCTTCTCGTCAACGCCAACGACCTGACGGGGAAATTTATTCAACCTATTCTCGATCTCGTCACCCCGGCCATAAAACCGAAGCGAAAAGATCAATTGTTAACTCTCGTGCGGATACACACGAAGCCTCGAATTTTAAAAGAAAATAATTCTTCGAGCGACGAGGTCGAGACGTACAGCGTGGACGATTTGAAGAAGGTCTGCGGAAACTGGACGGACGACAGAACGGAAGATGACGAAAATGTAGTTGCCCATCGATTGCTTATTCCGGAAGTGGCGGATCGAACGATTCGTAACAGCCAATGGGAAATTGCATCGGGTGAGTTTGCTCGCGGATCAATAAATTCAGGATCGTTGAGGATTAATTAAAAATAATTGTTTCAGACGATTATGACTGGGGCGGCTGCGCGTTTGGCGTCCTTCCCTGGCAGATAGAATCCCTGACGATGCTGGAGTGCGCAGTTTCCGTGCAACCGAAGCCAAAGTTGATATCCAAGGAATCTACGATCGTGCCCGGTATCCTCGTCGACAAAGATCTCAGGACGGAGAGTCGCGTCAATTGGGACAACGTACTGCGACAGAAAAAACGACTGAATAGAAAACGACAACGCGGTGAATCCGACGTTATGGTAGACAGGGCTATCGAGATGGTGAAAAAACGACAAAAGTAAGTCTCACCGAGGGGACGCACACTGTTACACATGACTCGCATTTTTAAATAAAACTTGTGATTTATTGTAAGGAAACTTGAAACCATCTTCCATCTTGTCAATAATATTCGTTTAACATTTTATATAAATTATTCGACCGCTCATGGTGAGGATACATTTTTATAAGTCTCTAGGTCCCCTTGTACTATTATGCTATAAAAAGTGTCGGAGGAATGCTCGTTTTTTGCTTTGTTTCGTTACACGGAAGGTGGGAAATAATTAACCATATCCTTTTTCGCGTTCGTGGAATCAAAAGAGTTTTCCTAGCCGTCCTGCTTAACGCGTAATCGCGATCATGATAAAACTTACAAATACGTGTGATGAAAGCGGCAGTATATGAACGTACAAAAGTATTAAAAAAAAAAAAAAAAAAATGTTTCAACTATCACAACATCCAGGCACCATTGGTTTGACTTCCCTATTCTAAAATAAGCACAGCACCGAGTCCATACCACCTCGTAAATTTTATACCTCGAAACCGCAAAGTTATGCTTCATATACGAGTTAATAATCGGTAACTTTTGCGACTACGCAGATACTGTCAATCGCACCTATTTCACCTATTACTTACGGGGATTATGCCAGTAAATAACGTCGCGACGATAAACCATGTTCGGTACTGAAAGATAAGTAATGTAGATAAAATAATATTACTGTTATTCGTTGTTTGCCCGCTGACTAGCTCCGAGATTAATTCGAGATAAAGCAAATAGTGTGTAGACTACTTGAGAAAAATAACTTATCGTATTCTCTCGTTCATCGTGTTTCTCTTTGATTAATCGTCAATTTATCATTTCGAACGATCGACTGCCGCTTTATACTAGTCGGAAAAACATACCGATCTTTGTTCGAAAAAAGCGCAATTTTTTTCAAGTCGACGAGATTCAAAACGAATAAGTATGTTGGTCCGTCGTTTGCGATTTTTTTAGTACTTCTTGCAAATGTTTGCTGCTCTCGTAACCGAAACCATCGAGGGGCACACGGCTCATAGTTGCCAATCTGCAAACAAACGTGATCAGCTGTTACATGGTGGTCGTTTTTTCCCCTGAAAAAGATTCCCTGAATTTTCACCGAGCATTTTTAAAAATTTTCGCCGAGCAAACTTCTAACGACCTCTATTAAAAAAAAATTAATGATGCAAATGAAAATGCCTAATAATAGTATATTGTTTAATTCTGTTTTTTTTCTTCAAAATTTGCCCCATTTTCTAGGCTTCCTTTTATGTACTTTTTATTTGTTTATAGAAGGTTTGGCGACGATTTACTTTTTCCTTGACAAATTTTGAAATTCCCTGACTTTTCCCGGTTTTCCCTTACCACGGCCACCATATGTGTTATCAGGTCCCGAAGAGTTTTTCTTGCTCGACAGTAAATTACATTGCGGTAAGTAAGTTACGTTACCTTCCTCCGGAGAGATTGTACAGGAACTTCCAGTAAGAAAGTCTTAGATTCTGCGGTTCGATAATAGCAACGTGAAAGAGAAGGGCCGTGCTGAAGCAGTACAAGAATTTTGAAAACCACTTGACCTCGGGCACTCTACCATTCTCGACTTCGCGATTCCATAATAACTGAAATGAATATGCATTGTGTTACATATTGCTGAAACGAAGCGCCTGTTAAGCTATTAGTCCAATGTCGTCGTGCGTTAATTACCTGCAAAGCTTTCCACATGACATACAAGGCAATTGTATTGTTCGGATACATAACGAACGCTATACTGGCCACGAGTCCGGCGGGTATCGCGTGATACTTGGAGTCCTTGTTGCATGCTCGTCTCAAAGAGCACGACATTAACTGCAAGAAGGACGGTTCTATAACTACACATGTCAACGGCTCATCGACAAATTAATCGAATCTTCGAAGCCGTACCCTGTACAAAGCTGTAAAACCACCGAGAAAAACAGCCAGGTTTAAGTTTCGTTTCCTAAATATCGTTGATTTCAGCAGTTGGGGCCTCCTTATCATTTTCCGTGCTTGCAATATCAATTGTAATCCTAATTGGGCACCGATGCCTATACCGAAAAGTTTCGTGCCACCCTGAAATAGAGAATAGGAAAGCAGACGATTAATTCGCGGTCGAGCTAAAGATTAGCTGGTTATTTACCGATAGGATGTAGTGAATGCAGCTGAACGGATGTGGACAAGAAGAGTGTCTATATTGTCCCTTGATACGATTTATTATATGTTCATACGCTTTAAGAGCTTGCCAGATTACGAGAAACGGTGACCTCGACGATTTTTTTCCCGCGACTCGGCTCGGCCCGGGACGCGCGTTATCGGGCGGGCTCTGTTCTTGAACGCTTGATTCAGGACGCTGCGGTTTTAGCGATTTCTCCAGATACTCCGGTTCTTCGTACGGACCGGTGATGTATCTGCGAATGTCGCAAAAATAGTACACAATTATTCATTCGGTTATATAGTTTGAGAGAATTAAGGAGATACTCCAGAGTCTTCGACTAAGAGAGTAGAAGAAACGTTAATAATTAGGTTTACTGGAATAAAGTTTTACAACCTTGGAAAAAAAATATATATTGCAGTGTTCATTGACTGCGCTTCGATCAGAAAGCGGGAGGAGCATTTCACATTACCTTAATTATTTCGACTTTTGAATAGGGATGTGCGAATAGCGTTTGAATTTTCAAAAATTTAAATAACTTATACAACTCAAATAATTCGAAAATTTGTCAATAATTTTAAGAAAAATCGAATAATACGAATAATTTTTATGAATTGGATATTCTAATGATTAAATTCCGATTACAATGAAACTGAGCACATAAGTTGTATTCATTGAATGAAGAATTTTTATTACTACAAAGCTGAAAAACACGCTCGGTTGCAAGTTATTACCTTTTTCAAAGCTTAAACGTGTACAACAAATTCTGTTATAACTCAATTTGCATTGTTTATCGCGTTATTTATAATGACCATTATTCCATTATAAAGTCTCAAATTAATATGTCTAATTATTGGAACAATTCCTTTCCCTAATTGAAATATTTGGATTATTAAAATCATTAGAATATTCTTAATTATTCGAATATATTGAAGTATTCAAATTATTCGAATATTTTGAGTATTCAAATACGAATAAATCACATTCAATTCATGATGAATTGTTCAAACTTTTGAATATTTTCGCATCCCTACTTGCGAATGTACCTGATCACCCTGAATATAGAGTCGCTCTTGTTACACTGCGACCTAGAAAGATAGAATAAAGCAGCCATGCTAGCAGCAAATATATAAACTTCTCCGTGCTGTATGACAGAATAGTATCCTCTCCATACTCCCATTCTGAATAGAGTCTCTGTCGCCTGTAAGCCAAAGAGAATCGTTACAGATGAAAATAAACTTTTAAATATTTTCCATGCCTCTGGTCAATCCCAGTCTGTATGAGCCGTCTGTACGTACAATGTTTGAAACATAGAGACACAGTAGAGTGTGTCTGGAAGGCCTCTCAATGATAATACCGGATAGGCAAGACAAGAATGACGGAAAGAACGATACCGAGAGCACATTGAAATTTCCCATCGCTCGTCTGTAAAATAATTGGAGATTGGAAAAAACAACAAAAAAATAACAAATGAAACATAGATAATAAATTTAACAACAAAGCGGACCAAGCCAAAAGTATATTCAGTTGCTTTTGATTATTTTTGATCACGCTTCATGAACTCATAAATTCAATTAAACGATTAATCACAGGTTTGCTTACCTCATAGAACAAATGCACATTGAATAAGTAAACGAACTCCATGAGAGAAAAGCTGTGGATTGCAGAATACCCAGCATAGTTTTCTTTACATCGGATACCGTCGGTACTTTCCCTTTCATCAACAGGGTTACCTGAAAAAATGTAAAGTTTCTCATCCGATTTTTCCAAACAAACAAAAGAAACAAAATTTCGTTTGGTGCGATAATGGGATTGTTTACAACCGATGATGAGTTAAACTTTCGGAATTCGATAGGAAAAAGCTTGAGTGGAGCACGCGATAACGTTTTATCGCAAATTGGCGTTAATTCGCGAGCTCAAGGCCATCGACATACGCGACGTTCTCGGTTCATAAGGATTTCATATCTCGTTTCGTTTGTCTCTCGTTAGTGAGTGCAGGGGCAGATATGACAATCCGCGTATTCAGCGAAACTTGTGTTTCGCTGAATGCGATCTTCGGGCTTTAATTGATGGATAGCAGAGTTCTTTTTGTGGGCCGCGCGACGTTGTCGCAGGTCAATTATCGTCGAGCGGGTCAACAGTAATCGAAAGATTGGTGTCTTATTCATTGGAAACGCACGAAGTAAACTGTTGAATATATCCTGAGACTCTCCTGGAGCGCGTGAAGTCCCAGGCCAGCTGTCGCGCTGACACACGAGTCCGACCAAGGATGAACGTATTCCTTGCAGCTCGCGTAAATAATCTTGCTGTGTTGCGTAGGCATCTTATTTTCCTCCGTCTTCTTCGAGCTCTTCAGCTGTCAGGCACTTCGAACTTCGACAAAATTAGTCCTTTATTATACTCTTGTATTTACTATATTCTTGTTTATTATTTTACTATACTCGTACTAGAGGCGATGAGTAATTTGTTTTTTTAATCTCATCGACGATTGACAGAGATCGCGAGTGGACGTTACTTAGTCCACTTACGGACGGACTTTGACGAGTTCAGTCCGAGTTACAAAGTGCATCGTGGGTTGTCGCGTGAAAGCAAAAGCGTACTTAAAAGTTGCACAATCTTCGAACGATATAGCGCGAGAATTTCCATACCCGATAATAAACGAGATCGGAATACATGTGACAGTCGGACACGCGTTATCGAGCATTCGTTTTTTTTTTTTTTTTTTACTTCGCACAATGCACGCGGTGTTTAAGCTGTTCTCGATTTTTATGTGTTTACGATACTGGACGTGTCAGAGAACGACACGCGGGACGCGAAGTCTACTAGAGTTTATGACCGACTGCTGTTGTTATTATACTTAATGAAACGATACGCGGCAACGTTTTCCCCCCTCCACACACGCGCTTTACCTTGCTGCGCGCTCGGTGTTGCTTCCTTCAGTGTTTTTTTTTTCTTTCAACACTTGTCGATTCTAAATGTTCTCGAGGCTGAAAAGTTGCGCGCAAATAAACAAATAGACCAATGGCTGATAGATAATTTTTTTTTTCGCAAATTATGTAATCTGATGCACAATTATTCCTTCTGTCACATATAACTCATACAACATATGGGCCTCATGAAAATATTTGTCCTTATTACCGGTTACAGTATAAATCGAGTCGGATAAGGATATGACGATAATTGTAATATATATGTAACTATTTATATGGAACACGTACGAAGCTATCCACGTGCGAACGTCATAATTATATTCTTACGTAAGTTATAAGGTGTACCTATTTACAGTAATAATCGAACTGCAAGCGGTGTCGATGCAATGTTATTTGTACCATCGTCACCGCGGTGCTAGTCTAGTCACAACGGTAGAGTTCTTCTTTGTAACGTTTTTTTTCTCTAAATCGTTGAAACAGCGCAACGTTTCCGGAAGAGCGAACAGAATAGAGCTTGATTGTTTATCTTTCCGTTTTCGAAATCTCAAGCCTTGGTGCAAGGTTGTATAGTGTAATTCAGAGGGGGAGGCGGTACGAGAAGGGGCAACGGAGTCGGGGGCGGTGGAGCCGCCACGGGAGTCGGTGAGGAACGCTCCGCAGGCTCGGCCGATCGCAGAGCCGCGTTGTAAGCGGCGAGATAACTCGGCCAGAGATGCGGCGGCGGAGGAGATCCAGGAGGCGGCGGCGGAGGCGAACGATCGTCCAGATCGTCCGAGTCCTCGAGCATCATCGCCGTTAACGGTGTTATCCGAGGCTTCTTTAACTTGATTATCTTCACCTGTTGACAAATACAATTATCCATGAGTTATTGGGTGGGCCTTAAATTGAACGTTTTTGAATTTTCTGGAGTCCATCCCGTATTATCGTGAGGTATAAAATTTAAAAAATGATGTGCGAAGGATCTCCGAAATTAATGCATTTTTAGAGGTCGCTACCGGCTATTTAAAAAAATTTTAACTTACGAAAAAAAAATTTAATCAAAATGAAATATTCGAAATTTCCTTGGAGTCAGCACGCACTTCTAAAGTATAACGAATAAGAAAAAACGATGCGAAATCCCGATAAAATCAAAGCATTTTTAGAGGTCACTGGCGAGGGGTTAAAAATCTCAAATATTTCATGTTTTCATTTTCAGTTTTTAATTTTTTTAATAGCCGGTAGCGACCCCAAAAAATGCATTAATTTCGCACATGGCATTTTTATTTAATACCTCACGATAATACAGTGTGGTCCCCAGAAAATTAAAAAATGTTCAATTGAAGGACCACAATAATGAGTTATCGAGATTCGGGTTCATCCGATTAAAAAAAAAAACGATTATACGGGATTACGTATACCTTGACCTTCTTCTTCGTTTTCGGCGGTTTCGCGCGTTTCTGCTTTTTCCGGCTCTTCCGACTTCGCGTTCTCTTGGCGATGTCACGCAGAGAGTCGTTGGGAAGCGCCGGAACGGGCGGCGGTGGCGAAGGCATGTCGCCCTCGCCGCCGCTGGGACTCGTGCCTTCGCCGGGTCTCACGCCGTCCGCGAACTGTACGGCTTTCTTCTCGCGTCGACGTTTCGGCGCTCTTGTGCCTCTCGACCAGGACCACTCGCCGGTCGATCTCCTTGGAGTCGCGGCTAATCTATCGCGTCCAGGAAAGTCTGTTCTCTCCTTGTCCGTTTCGGACTCGTTGTCTGCGCGTTCCTCCTCGTCGTCGCCCATTGCAACTTGTTCCTCGTCCTCGTAACTCGCAGAGATCGTTCGCTCCTCCTGATCGGCCGCATCGTTGTCCTCGAGGCCGGAGAGTTCGTCGGCGTTACCATTCGATATCGTGTCTTCCCTGCGATATAAAAAAAAGTTTTATCAGTTTAGAAATTTGTACATTTTTGAGGTATCGCACAAAAAATGTAAAGTTACATTTTTTGTTTTTTATATGTGAAAAATGTGTAGAAAGTCACAAAATTCAAAGTGAATTTAAAAAACTGAAAAACGTATACATATTCAGAAAAATTAACGCATCATTTTCATTAAAAAAAGAAGCCAGATTTTCGGGAGATTCGTTGAACAATTTTATTTTTCATAAATTTGTTAATCACATTTTCGAATTATTATTATGCAAAATGAATCTTTTCAGCACCTTTAATATACTTGATTTTTTTCAGATTTTTATACCATCGAGAAGTGTTTCCAATTCCCTCTCATTTCTCGAAAACTTATGCGAAGTGAACACTATTCGCAAGGATTACCTTAAGAAAAATGCGAAAAATATTGAAGTTATTGATGCAGTGAGTTATGATGTTTTTATCGTTCACTAAACTGATAAAGCTTCGCGAGTGCGAATAAAACGGCGAGAAGTCTCCTCGAAACTTCGAGATTTTTTTTTACATCAATTTTCGTTTTACAACTCACCAGAATCCAGGCGGTACGAGAATTCCTTTGCGAGGAGGTGGCGGAAGCTCGAAAGACTCGTTAATGGCCGCTTCCCCATGTTCAACGTTTCCCTCCGTCTGAACGACCGTCGGCTCGACTTTATTTTCGTATTCCTGAACTTGCAGGCCTTGTACTTCATCCTCCACCTCCTCCTCAGGTTCCACCTCTTCGTCCTCGTCCTCGTCGTCTTCCTCGACGTCTCCTTCGTCCTCCTCGTCCTCATCGTCATCCTCAGGCTCAACGACGCTCTCTTCGCTATCCGGGATCGGAACAGCCGGAGTCTCATCCTGTTCTTCCTCATCGTCGATTGGTTCAGCTACGGTGAACGCTTCCACGGGCGTAACTGGAGTTTCCTCCTCCGTCTGCTCGACTTCCGCCGTCTCCGGCGTTGTTTCATCCTCCGACAAAAGCCGATTGATAGCCGAACCGTTTCTGCCTAGAATACGCTTGGCTCGTCGCCGAACACGTTCCGATTTTCTTCTCTCCTTCTCTCGTCTACGCTCCTCGCGCAGTCGTTTGCGCTCCTCTCTCTCCTTGCGACGAACCTCGAGAATAGCCTCGTAATTGTAAACTGGCTGGGCTATCGGTGGCGGTGGTGGAGCTAAAAACACTTTGCATGAATACACGAATTCGACAGAGATTATTAAGGGAATACGTCACACAGCGACTTTTCTACTTTTGGAACTAAAAATCACAAGTGTTTTAAAGCGATGAATAAGTTTTTTTTTTAAAGAATTTCTAATCATTTTTTTCCCATATGGATTCCAAGATAAATGAGTTTAAAATTGTGTCAATTAGCATGAGCTGCAAAATTCCACCGCAAGAAAAGCAAAATTCTTTTTTTTAAATATATATTTCCACACTATTGAATTAGAATTTTTTTTCTAAAATAACATTACAACTTTATTAAGGACACATTTTAAAAAAACGATCTGTGCCCATAGATTCTCGAAGATATTACGAGTTCGAGCTTCAAACCTGCATATGAATAAATACCTAGGCCTCAAAAATTGCTAGCAACATGCCCCCCACTACGACCCACCATTAAGAAATGGCGATCTGTGACGTATTCCCTGGAAGTAATTGTTGTGAGGTACGTACGACGCGGTGCACGTTCGACTCTCGGAAACGTCGTGACGGGCGTAGAAATTGTGATCGGCACGGGAAGCGGGACTCCAGGAAGCGGAAGGCCCAGCGGCACGGGCGACATCGTCGCGACAGTTGGGATCGGCACGGGAACTGGAACGGGAACCGGTACAGGGACAGTAATCGGTATGGAAACTGGAGAGGGCGAAGCTATGGATGAGGTATACGCCCCCGTACCCGGTTGTCGATCGACCGACGGAGGTGGTGCGCCTGTCCAATCCATCGTCGGCGTAGGCACGACTTGCAGAACATTGCCAACGCGAACCACTCGATTCGCGTTACTCGCTGCCGATGAGGCGGTCGATGATGACGGTAATTCGGCTCGAACACTTGCGCTCGTGGTGCCAAAATCTGCCGGCACTACCTGAAGCACGTTACCAACCTGGAAGAAATTGAATTTTTTTTTAAATAAAAAAAACTGTTGACGATTGATGAGATTTCGTGGAATTTTATTAGACATTTACCTGAAGAACCGTGGGGGGCTGACGATTGTACATGCCTTGCTGAGACGGCGGAACGTTGCGTTGACCCGGTGGAACCATCATCGGAGTTAACGATAATGAAGGTGGAGGATAAGCCCTAGCGTTAAATCCTGGCGGGTGGTTGTAGGGGCTCGGAATAGCCCCGGGCTCTTGACGGAGGTTTTTTTTAATCCCCAGCTCGAGCTCCAGTCTATTTGCATGCCGATGACAAAAGTTAGAGAATGGAGCATGGATTGATCCGATTTTTTTAATAGTTATTATACATTTACCGATCATCGAGAGATAAACGTTTTGGCGAGCCTGTGGCCTCGTCGATGCGTGGCGGATAGGTGAGATTGTTTCTGGGATAATAATTGTACTCGCTACCGGGCTGATTTTCGTTGGCGTAACGAAACTGCGGCGCATTGCTCGCAGCATCCGAGCCGTCGGCCAGCAGCATTTCCGAATCCACGGCTGAAGGATTTCGTGGCGAAGCGGCCATCCCCGAAGATTGGACAATAGTCTCGATTCTCCTGCCGCGTTCCCTGCTGGTGCTTCTTCGCCTGTGCCTGTTTCTGCTGTCGTCCCTCACTCTGTCCCTCACGGGCGAAATTGATCTGGGGAATAAATCTCTTTTACAGCAAAAAAGAAAAAAAAATATCATCGCCGAATAAAATAAAATTTTCTTTTCTCATCGCACCTCGAACGACGTCGTCTGTCGATAGATCTGGGTGCTCGATCGAGACTTCGCCGTCTGGACCTCGACCTCGACCGCGACCTCGAACTCGACCTCGACCTCGATCGCGACCTCGATCTAGATCTGGATCTCGACCGGGACCTCGTCCAGGATCGTGAACGCGAACGTGAACCGAATCTGCCTCGATCCATGGGTGATCGCGACAGCCGTGAACGCGATCGCGAACGTCTTCTACCGCCTCTTCGGTAGGATACGCTGTATCTATCGGATTCCGGGGAATCTCGCGATCGATCCCAGCCGGTATCTCGATCCCGGCGCTCGTTACTTCGACCTCTCGAATAACGGCCACGGGGAGAAACTGCGCGCATCGGTCCCTCGGTGATATCCCTTTCGAGACTCGCGTCTCTGGAGTACGTTCGCTCTTCGTAAGGCAAGCTTGGACCTTGGCCATTCGCGTAGAGCGTATCCAAAGTTTCACTGCCGTCACGACCAGCGTTGTTGTCCTCGAATCTCCACAGGGGCTTTTCCGGCTCCTCGCCAGCGCGGAATCTAAAATTTAGCAAGGAACGTGACGAACAGTGAACACTACGGGTTAAGGTCGTACTTGCGGACAGTCTGACCTCGGTTCAGAGATATTTCAGAGAGAATTGCGAACACTTCTCGATGTAATAAAATTCTGAAAAAAATGAAGCATATGCAAGGTGCTGGAAAGATTGATTTTACATAATAATAATTCCAAAATGTTATTAAGAAATTAATTTTTTTTATTGTTCAATGAAACCCCCGGCAACCTAACTTTTTGTTCATATGAAAACGATTCGTTAATCTTTTTGAATACGTATGAATTTTTCCAGAATTTTGTGCAATTTTTGAAAAAAGTCAAACGTATTCTGAAAAATTAACATATTGGTTTCATTTTTTTTAAAGTTAGGTTGCCGGGTAAATTCTTAAGCAATTTTTTTAGAATTAATTTGTTGATAACATCTCGGAATTATTATTATGCAAAATCAATCTTTTGAGCACCCTCCGTACACTTGATTTTTTCAGATTTTAACCCACCGCGAAGTGTTCGCAATTCCCCTCTCAATTCTCTCCGAACTCACGTGGGGTCGGACAGTCCACAAGTGCTACCTCAAAAAAAAAAAAAAAAAATTCTGATATACCTAGCTGCACGGTTCGCCCGATCCGCATCACGCAGCATCTCCAACGGATCGTAGGACGATCTTTCCCGACTTCTGTTGCGCCCTCTCCGTTCGTCATCATCGTAAGGTCTTCGACCCCGGTCGCGATCCCGCTTGTCCAGAGACAACGAGCCTCTCTTTGAATTACCTAGATACATAAATACATATAATACAAATAATTATCTATCGAAAATCCGCTTGGCCTGTAAATATTCAAATGCAGTTCTTTGCCTTTGCTGGAGCCGGCTGGAAGATGCCTGCTCGGGCTGCGTGAAAATCTGTCTCTCCTGTCGTCGGAGAACCTCGAGCGTTTCTGTCGATCCCAGCTCGATCCATCGTCCCTTCTACGGGGACTTCTGCTGCGACTTCTTGTCCAGCTGCGACTTCTGCTGGGACTCCGACTTCGATCTCGGTCCCAATTACTCGGCGGACTGCGACTTCTTCTTCCTCGTCTCGATCTCGCGGGACTCGATCTTCTTCGACTGTCCGGAGCGTTGTCTTTGAAACCACCACGCGTATCTCGGTCGTCCGTTCTCTTTCGATCCTTCCCGTCTTTCACCGGGCCGTAACCGCTACCCCGATAGCTCGACCCACCGGCTCGATCCTCGCCGTCGCCGAGCGGTTTCCACTTATCTTTTTCCTTCCGAGCTGGACTTCTCCTGCGCCTTCGCTCCGAGGACGGCGATCTCGAGCCGCGCTCTCTATCTGCAAACTTTACATCGGTTAATTGTCGAGAATCCGTCTTATGCTGAGAATTATATCGAGGCGAACGATTCGGCGATTTTGTTCGACGCGACACCGTTTCCTCGGGTTGCGCTTTAGCAATCTGCGCGGGTAAGAGAGGCGGAGTCGTGGATCGCAAATCTTCGTTCGCCGGTTTACTCCGGCTACTTTTCTCCGGGGACCGATCGACCTTGGACTCCGACGGTTCGCCGTCCTCTTCGGGAGACTTTTGCGGTTTCGTTATCTGCCCGGTTGAGATCCTCGTCGAGATGCTGCGCGGCTGCGTCTCGTCGACGGATTTTCGAAGCAGCAGCTGCTTCGGTATGAGTTTCAGTGTCAACTTGGTGTCGCTCGAGCCCTCCTTCGGCTCGCTGGCTGGCGACACGCTCGATGTGCTCGTGGTCGGGAGTTTTATCGGAGTGTTCTCGTCGAGGAGTTCCTTGCGAGCATCTTCGTTGACGACTTCCTCAGCCGCGTATTCGGCGAACATGTCCATACGCAGTTTCGTCATCGCGGGCGTTTCTCCGGTGTGCGACGAGTCGTCCTCGCTCTGTTCCCTCTCGTCACCGGCTACGATCGTCGTCCACGTTCCGATGGTGCCTTTCGACGAGGTTTCTTCCTCGGAAATCGCGGGCTTCGCGACGTGTTCGGGAGATTTTTCCAGAGGCAGATGAGTCTCGGTTGCCAGTTCGGTTATCTTCGGATCGACGTGATCGGGAGACTCCTCGGTTTTCTCGTCGCTGCTGCTGCTGCTGCTCGAGTCGCTGTCCGTGTCCTCGGACTTCGCCGAGAGACCCGGTGAACTCGGACTGTACAAGGCCGCGTCTTTCTCACGCGCGGCCGAAGTTCCTTGGAAGCTTTTCTTGATCGCCAGAGGTGGTTTCACGTCGTTCGGGGACCACGAACTTTCCGGCGCTTGCTCCAATTTCGGCAATCCTACGGCTTCTATTAATATCTCTTTTTTCACCTTACTCGGCGGAGACTTGACCAAGGTCGGATCCTCGGTTTTCATGTCGGCGATCTGCGACCATTTGACAATACCGTCGTCCTCCTTCTCCCACAGAACCGGAATTATCTTTTCGTCGGTCGTGCTCTCGGGTGTCTGAGCCGAGATGTCCCAGCGACTTCTTCTGCTTCTCTTCGGAAGATCCTCTTCGATAATAGATTTTGCCTCTTGTCGCTCGTCCTCGACTGTTTTCGGCTCGATGTCGATTAAATCCTTGCCAGCGCTGCTCTTTCCGTCTGGCGGTTCGAGAGCGATCGTCGACGTCGAGGAATCCACCCGAACGTTTTGCTCCACCGCTTTCACCGCTGCGTTGCCGAAGCATTCGTCCTCGGACTCCCAACCCTTGATTTTCTTGGCCGGCTCTTCGCTCAGCTTTTGCTTCTTCAGCAGCAACTCTTCGCGCTCACCCTCGGCCTCCTCTTCTTCCCATATTCTCATCGCGCACAAACGCACCTGCGACTTTCTGCTCTCCCTCGTGCTTTCCCGTTCCACCGCTATGTACGTGTCCGTGTCGCGATCGTAGCGCACCTCCTTCGCTACCTTCTTGCTCTTCGGCTGCTTCGCGGAGGTTTCTTTTATGCTCGAGCTGCTCCCGTGGACATCGTCCATGCTGTCCACCTCCCATTCGTCCGCCAAGTCGCTCTTGTCAACTTTTTCCAGCTGCGTCAACGAGAGAACATTCAAAGTGTCGAACTCCGATCCGGACCACTTTTCGCGACGCTTCCCGTCGCTCTTGGTCGAATCGCGGAAGGAATCTCCCAAACGCTTCTTCGTGTCCCAATCGTCGAGATATTCGTCCCGGCTGCTTCTGCTCGCCGAGCTGCTCGAGCTGCTGCTGCTGCTGTCCTCGCTCGAGCTGCTGCCGCTGCTCGAGCTGCTGCTGCTGCTGCTGCGGCTTCGAGGATCCTTCTTCGCCTTCGGTTTCTTTTTCTTCGAAGTCTCGTCGGCGCTGCCGTCTCCGGCAATGTTCTCCGGACGTTCCAGCGGGCAGACTTCGCTGCGCGAGGAACGCGTCCCGAGTTGCTCCTCTTCGTCGGGCTTATCTACGGACTTCGAAACTAGCGGCGAATCCTTGGAATCCTTCGAGCTGCCTACCGAAACTTTTCCCGGCGAAGCGTTGCTACGGCTCGAGCCCGAAGGTTCCACGATATTCTGTGGCATCGGAATCGTCTCGACGTCCCACTCTTTCAAAAAATTGTCCCGTTTGCAGAGTCCTTTGGACGCTGGAGCGTCCTGAGAATTGCTTGCTTTCTCGATAGAATCGACTACCGTTTTCAGGGGATCGACTGATTTTTTCCACGGTATGGAAGTTTCGAGGACTTCCTCGTTTGTCTCGATGTCTCTCGCCTCTTCCGTCGCTGCTTCGATTTTGACCGAAGCGCTGACGTCGCGGGCTTTGCCAGGTTTCTCGCTGACGCTCCCGGGTAGTTTTTCGTCGTCGGATATCGATATAACGGATTCGGAGGTTTTGCGAATTTTCGCTGGACGGCTTCTCCGTCTTCGACGTTTCTCCTTGACCTCCTCGACCGAACTACTGGATGACTCGGATTCTGTGCTGGCTCTTCGAGCGCGCTTCTTTCTTATCCTCGAACGTTTACCCTTGCTCTTGCGTTTGCCGCTTCTCTTTCGCTTGCGCCTGTTCGAACTCTCGGCGCTGCTCGTGTCGTCGCTGCTGCTGCTGCTGCTCTCCGAATTCGTGCTCGATCCTTCCTTCGGCAGCTTGCGCTTTCTGCCCCGTTTCTTGATTTTCTTCTTTCTCTTCCTCCTCCTCCGCTTCTTCTTCTTGCGCTCGTCCTCCGATTCGGACGTGCTCGAGGACGAGGACGATTCGCTACTCTCGCTGGAAGACACCTGCTTCTCCGATTTCTCCGATTTTTTCTTCGGTCGAACTTTCGGCACGACTTTCTCGCTGTCGCTCGTTCTCTCGACTTTTATTCTAACGTCTTTCCAATCGCTCGGCACCGGCGACGACTCCTTCGGCCGGTTCGCCTTCTCCTCGCGATTGTCGTCGATCCCGCTGAGCGTTCGGTGCTTCGGCGATTCCGTTCGTTTAGCAGACGATCGTTTCCTCTCAGCCCCGTATTTTTCTTTCTCCAAGACAGCTTTCGAAGAGTCTCGGGGTTTTGCGCGATCCCGTTCGAAGTCGAACTCGAGGTGGATCGTCGACGAAGTGTCCATCGGCGATTCCTTACCGCACACTTTAGCGTCTTTGATAGTTTTATCGTTCATCGGTTTCTCGGGGCTCACCATCTTTATGAATTGCTCGTATTCCGAAACGAGATTCTCCACGATCACGGGCTTTTTCGCGCTGTCAGCTTCCAGCTGCTTGCTCTGTTTAATCTCCTCGGCTGGTTCGATGTCCTCCTCCTGATCTATCGGAGGAACAGTCGTGGGAACTCGTTTGTCTGAAAATTGTAGACTGTTAACCGATTGTTTACACACACATACACACACACACGCACGCACACACGGACACACGAGAGAAGAGTAGGAGAAACCTTGAGAAACAGTGACAACGTACTCATTTTTGAACTGGAATGAGCGGAAACAATTGGCTTCTTTCTCTCCAATATCCCCGAACCTTCGGCCTCGACTCGCGACGCAGAACAATCTTCCCCGCTGTCCCACCTCGACTTTGTCGGACAATGGACTGTCGAAGACTGACGCGGTTTGCCGGCCGAACACGTTTTGTCGTACCGTCTGTACCAGTTTCGATGCTTTCGGCCTTCTTCCGGCTCCGCCGAAGCATCACTGAAATGTAAAGGGTTAGACACAATGTAATTAAGGTAGTCGTTGCGAATGGTGTTCACTTCGCATAAGTTTCGGAAAAATGAGAGGGAATTGCAAATACTTCTGGAAGGTATAAAAATAATTAAAAAATCACCCATATTAAAGGTGCTGAAAAGATTAATTTTGCATAATAATAATTCCAAAATGTTATTAACAAATTGATGAAAAATAAAATTGTTCGACTAATCTCCCGGAAACCGAACTTTTTTTTTGTGAAAATGATTCGATCATTTTTCCTAATAAGTATGCATTTTTTCAGATTTTTTAATTCACTTTGAATTTTTTTCTTTTTATATGGGAAAAATTTTGTAGAAAGTCACACAAGTGTTTAGAATCCCCTCTGATTTCTCTGAACCTTATGTGAAGTGGACATCAATTGCAAGGACTACCTTAATAAAATTATGCAGATTTTTTTTGTTATTTTGATGGAAGTATAAATCTAATGATAAAAAAAAATTCGCTTCGAAACTGACCGGTCACGCGTCGTCTCGCAAATCTCCCGCATCGTGTTACGACGTTCGACCGGAATCGCCTGGAAAACCTGCTCGCGTGTCAGAAGAAGAGAAACCCGTGGATTTTCACAATAGAGAAGCGGTGTGCCTTTAACGGTCTTAGTTACTCTGATCGATTCGGGTGGATAAGGCTTTGGTCCTTCCAATCCTCGGGCCACTAGGGGACTGCGCATCAGACGATGGTCTCCTATCATCATCATCTGCTCGAAATGCTTCGCGTAATCTTGCACGGTTCTGAAATAACCAATGACAATAATTCCAAGTTTCTTACAATAAAAAATCTCTGATTTACTCGAGACCGAAGAAAAATCTACCTGGCCTCTGGTGGTTGATTCCAACTTCCTATTTGAGCTTCCTGTGCCGTAAGGGTTCCCGCGGGAGACAGCACTCTTCTGAATCCCGTCCATGGATTGCGTTCCGAGGGTGGTTGCTCGTGTTCCTCCCTTTTGCTTTCACCCTCAGCATTACGCAGTTTATTATTATCTTCTTTACAAATCGACAGATCTCTGAGCCTGCTGTTGCTTCTACTTTTCTTTTTCTCATCTTTGACTCTACTACCGCTTCTGCTCTTCCTTTTGTCCTCCTTCGCGATACTGTTGCTCCTACTTTTCCTCTTTTCCTCCTTGGCCCGACTACCACTTCTACTTTTTTCCTCCTTCTGCCTACTGTTACTTCTACTCTTCCGTCTTGTCTCCTTAGCCCTACTCCTACTTCGGCTTTTCCTTCTGCCGTCTCGGACTCTACTGTTGCTCCTACTCTTCCTTCTGTCCTCTTTAAGTTTGAGGTCGATTTTACCTTCTTTTACGTCTCCTGGATTTTTTACTTCGCTTTTATTTTCTTTTGAGGCTTGCACTTTACTCTCAACCCTAGTTTTATCTACAGCTTCTTTAAGGTTGCTATCGGCTTTACTTTCTACTACGTCATCTTTAACACTGCCTTCCCTACTTTCCTTTTTCGCTTCGGCAACTTGACTCGTACCCTTATTTTCCCCTTTATCATCATCTATGACTTTATTGTCACTCCCGCTGTCCCTCGCGTCCGCTTTAATCGCAACGTCGCTCCTACATTCTTTCTTGTCTTCGATAACTTTACCGTCGATGGTAACATCGCTTTTCGTTTCTTGAATTTTAACGTTACCGTCTTTCGTATCTTCCTTAAAATTACTCTCAATTTTGCATTCCCTCTTGTCGTCTTTTATTTTCACCTCCGGTCTAGTTTCTTTTTTGTCGTCCGAAACTTTACCGTCGCCTCGTTCCTTCTTGTCCTCATCGACCTTAGCCTCAGCTCTGTTGTCCCTTCTACCCTCGTCCCGTTTCTTTTCCCTACAATCACCCTTACTTTCTCTCTTATCTTCGCCAATTCTACTCCGACTTCTTTCGTCTTTGCTGTCGCGTTTGTCCTCCCTGTCTCTACTACGACGATTTTTGTCATGAGATTTTTGTGGACCTCTGTCATTGCTATTCTTGCTATCTTTTCTGTCTCTGCTCTCTTTGCTCCTGTGTCCATCCTGTCGCTCACGGCTGCGACTCCTCGGTCGTCTAATGGAAAAAAGAAATCGCGGATGTTAAAGACACAGGACAAAACAACGAATTAGAATTCGACAGAAAACTTTATACCTATCGGATGATTTATGAGAATCAAATATTCTCGAATGATGCGAATAGTTGTCTTGCTGAAATCTCTGCCTTCCTCTGTTATCAGAATATCTGTTACTGTCTATGGCAGTTCTGTCGAGACGTTGAAATTTTGAGGTACTATCCTCTTGGCTGGTAGAACTCGACTGACGCCCCTGATGCACTCCACCCACCGGACTACCACCCTCCAGCATCTTTCGTCTGGCTTCTTCCCTGATTATCTCATCTATGGCAAATACCTTCTCATCTGCAAAAATTCAGAATCCGATTTAGTTTCCAGACATGATAAAATAAAAAACATTAACCACAGTAGGCTCGTGATTATTCCTAGGGTACAAATGCTATTGTGAGTATAAAATTTTATTTCACATCCTCGCCCCAATTAATAGTGAAAGAAAAGAAAAATGGATGTGTATGTATATATATATATATATATATATATATATAAAACATATACAATAATAAAGTAATGATATTTAACATCAATTTTTTTCATTTGTTTTTAAATAAAATAAATGAAAAAATATAATAACTGTGATATGACATACATCATGCATTAATTATATAAGATATATTATCTCAATGGAATAACTTTAGGATCACTTTTGTTTGCCTTGTTTTGATGCTCAATGTATTATGCGAAATTTTACTTGCGCACAGAAACATTTTTGCAAAAAATTAAATTTTTTTGTGCATCTTATCTCCAATGCAACGAATATAGAGTTTCACCAGAGATATCTGTATATATTTATTATATACAATATATTATCTCAATGGAATAACTTTAGGATCACTTTTGTTTATATTGTTTTGCTGCTCAACATATTACCAACAAAATTTTACTCGCAAACAGAAACATTCTTGCAATGTAAATTTTTTTCTGCATCTCATCTCCAATGCAACGAACATAGAGCATCACCAGAGACATCCGTACAAAGATCTATATAAATGAATACCTGCGAGTTTCTTTGCTTTGCCAGCTTGCCGACCGGAATGTTGTTGTTCGTTCTTATCCTGAATATCCAGAGCGGCCTCAATCTTAAACTTCGCGTTGTTCAATTCATCGATGAGCATCTTGACGTTGCTAGTCGATTTGAGCTTAGACTTTGCAGCCTCCGATGAATTATTCTTGCTAGCAAGATTGACTTTGGGCTTGACCTTTTGAACTTTTGGAATGGCTTTGTATTTGTTGGCGAAAGCCATGAGACGTTTCTTGGCTTGAATCTTTCCCAACACGGGCTTTGTTGTTTTCGAAGGATTCATCGAGGATTCGCTCTTCTCGACGATCTCTTTCGTACTGTCGGGAGTTCCCGGTACGTCGGAAGTCTGCGAGTCGCCGGTCTCGTCCAGCGCGTCGACCGTCGCTTTAACCGCGAAAGTCTCATCCTGGCCCACTGCCGAGTCGGAGCTCGGTTCCTCCGACGCTGGGAAGGGTATATTCGCGAAAGACGCGTCAACGTCATCCTGACTGTCGCAATGCTGCGACATTTCAGACTGCGCTCGTAACTGACGAGCTCGACATAACCAATCGCTGACTTGTCGTGAACGAGATTACAAAATATACTTCACGAGCGAACGATTGACCCGACCGCTAATTCCAACGGTGAGCACACATCACTGTACAGTTGGTTCTACCAATGTTTATTAAGTAATCTTTAAGCGCATCGAAACTTATTTGTACATCGAGGGTATATCGCAGAAAAATTAAATCGGATGCTCAAAGCGAATTCTTACCGGTTCGTCACGCTAAGGGAAGTGTCTTGTGTTCACCGCACGGAAATCACCGTTGCCTGGTTATCCGATCAACTGTCCACTAGCTAGCGTAACAGAGTAACTCCTATTATTTATTTACGGTGGATCGAGTTTCGACAAATGATAAATGGACAGAGTGGTGGGACGATACACAAACGAGACACGGGCATTTTGATAAAAACTGCAGGTCGACAACCTAAAGAAACTAGAAGCGTGTTGTGCGCGATAGAGAGGGGGAGGGAAAAAGGATTGAGCCTTCGGGGTGAATTTCGGCCTAGGGATTTCTGATGTAGTGAGTTAATTTTGGGCCTGCGGACACCTAACCGTTGTAGGTTCAAAAACCTCGAATTAAGGAAGAGAAATAGGAGGATCGTTTTATTAAAAATCAAAGAAACTTTTTGTGGTGAGCGATGGAAAGTTCTTTTTATCAAAATGTGTTTCTTCTTACGCAAGCCGTACAGCCGAGCAAAGATTTTCTCAAGCACTTCAGAGAGGTAAGCGCACCGATTGGCCCGATGCATTTCAAACGATTTGTCCTAACTCCGTGTATTTTCAGGGAATGTTCGATAAACCAAACACCATCGGTTTTCTGCACGTCTCGCACTATCTGCTGACGATATACGATGCCGATCGTTTCAAGAAGTTGCTGCAGTGGCCGGTTTTCTGCAAGAAAACCGAAGCCAAGTACAGAACCGATGTCAAAGATTTTCTGACAACAGTGGCGAACGAAAATCGCGACGTCGATTTTCCGCAGATACTGGCGTCGCATTTGTTGCACGCCGGTGGGAGCAAATTTTCTAGTATAATGTGGAAACTATCTACGGTCGCTCTGCGAACTTATATTAGGCGAGAAAGTAATTGGTTGTCTTATTTTAATTGAGCAACTCTGAGATATCGTCAGTTTGTATGAAAGATAACTTGCTTTTGTTTCAGTCGAAGTGCACCTTGTAGCTCCAAAATCAGGGCTCGGTGAAGACGTTTCCAGAATGATTCTGAACCATGCGATAGAGCAGAGTACCAAGAATATAGAGGACATTGATATAGTTGTCACAAAAAAGGAACAAGAGGGAGAGCTATTTGCAAAGTAAGGTGTTAAACTGATAGGAAATATTTGGGCTGTGTTTTGCATTTCGCTAAGAGCGTCACTTCACCTAGCAAAATAATTTATTTGACGGGCACCAACAAATAAATATTTATTTAAATTAAATAAATATTTATTTAAATTAAATACATATTTATTTAAATTAAATAAATATTTATTTTAATTAAATAAATATTTATTTAAATTAAATAAATATTTATTTAAATTAAATAAATATTTATTTAAATTAAATCAATATTTATTTTAATTAAATCAATATTTATTTTAATTAATAATTTTTTTAAAATAATTATTTGCAGGGAGCCTGGCAAATAAATTATTTTTCTGGGTGTAGTTCCATCTCCACCTTACTCATCCATGTTTTACATTGCCTCAAGAGCATACGAAATGCCACAGTTGGCAATCAAAATTTTAATAAACATTTTTTCACAGTTGTTGGCATCTACAGTAAAAGGAAAAGTCTCATCAAAAGCACGATATTTGTTTATGATGAGACTTTCCATTTAAGGTGATGTGGTATTCCCTCTCCTACCCACCCACCTGCCCTGCACCTAGTTGGTAACAAAAACTGTACTGAATGCCTTTTGAGAGCGCAGATCGGCGAGAAAACAGAAAATTGTCTTTCCTTGCGCTGCTAATTTCCCAGGGACAATTAGCTTTTTAATTGGCCAACTGCGGTCCCAAAAAGGCATTCAGTACAGTTTTTTCTTACCTTAAACGTTTCTGTACCCTAAACGTAGATATCAACATTCGTGAAAAAACTGTATTAAAGTTTTTGTTACCAACCACAGTATTTCACATGCTCCATTGCGTTTTTACACAGGGAGATGGCGGATTCTATTCAGAGGAATCAGGAAGATCTGTTTCTCACGAGACATAGTCTTAAGAAACTAGCCGAAGAAGCGCCCGTTCATCCAGACATGAAAAGGCGTTTAGCAGATCCGAATGACAGTGAAGTTATACAGAGTGCGCTTGAATCTTCAAATTCTTTGCCTCCTGTTTATTGACAATATCCACAAAAAAAAATCGTATAATTTTATTTTCAGTGTGGAAGCACAGTGTCGATAAAACCTTAAAGTACATCAAGAGCAAGCAGCAAAGATTGAAGGAAATAACGGATATGAGTAACAACGTTGCGGCTATGGTAGCGAGTATAGCATCGACTGATTCGAATGTATTGGATGGTGGTCGTTTGCCAAACATCGGGATGGACTCCGTGTCGGAAATTGAAGGATTATCACCCGAGACTCTGGTATGTGTGTACAGCGTTAAGATTGTTACAACGAAAAATACAGCCGATTTAATAAAGTCGTCGTTTTTTTTTTTGCAGGTAATCCTCCATCGTTTGTACGCCGACGGAAGTCTTGTGTTGGAAAACTTTTTGTTGCTCTTCAGTTTCGTTCTTTTGAATTTTCGTCGATACCTGGACAAGCACGGATATCCCGATCTGTCGGGATGCGATTCGCAGGTGCAGGCGAGCTGCGAGGACATGAAGTCTATGAGCGATCTCTTTCGAGCGTTGCACGACAGAATAGCGAATCTTTCGAGCTCCATACACAACGATCGCAATCGCGATTATCGCACGAACTCTCAGAACTATCCGTCCTCCCAATACATGGACAGCGATCTATTCCACAGCGTTGTTCTAAAATCCTCGCCCACGATTCAGATCAACGGAAATCTCGATCCCGAAAGAACCGACGTCAGCGAGAGGCTCGAGCTCACCCCCGTGGAAATCACTCACAACAAGGTTCTATTTTCGAGATACAAGAGAGACAAGGATAGCACACCACATACTCTTACGAAGCTACGACCGAAACTACTCGTCTCACGGATAAATTTCGATGACACGAGATCGTCGGTTATCAGCGAAAGAATGTCACCGGCTAATCGAGGCCCGAATTCGAAATTGACGAATCTATCGAGCACCAATCTTTCTGGAAAATATTCCCGATTATTCACATCGTATCAAAGGAAGACTTCGAGCGCATGTTAGTAAACGCGTGGCGATTGGCATAATATACAGTGTAAACGTGTTCTTACTTTATTATTTTTTTTTTGTCTTGCAGTCAACTCGAGCATAATGTCCGTACCAGGCTCTTCCCGACTCAATTCCATATCCGATATGAATGCAACATGCGATGTGTACAATATATCGGAACTCAGGCCGCACGTAACGACGAAGTGCAAATTTGACAATCGAGCAATGTATACGCCGCCGAAACGCAACACCAATCGAGCTTCCTCTACGATAAACGACGAGCACAAGTCCATAGCGACGATAGAGGTATCCCGGATTGTGATAAACGAGATGACCGAGCTTACGGTCGAGACGGGACAAAGTCCGAAGATTCGAAAGAGCGAGAAATCCACCAACAGAAGAATATCGATAAGCGATCTCGTCGAGCGTTACAGAAAACTGCATGAAAAGTCCAGCGACGTTACGGCGCACTTTGAAAACAGTAGCGTGGCGTCCGACGAGAGTGGAAAACAATAACGAAAATGATCTTTATACGTTCGTAAGTTCGGTTCAGATATTTTAAACGTATATTTAAGTTCCTACTATATATATATATATATCGTATTAATATTATTGAACAAGTAATTTTTTTTAACGTTTCGATCGACAACGAAGCCTTCGAAAAAACATGAAGTGGCCTAGAGCGTTTAGTCGAGAACGAATGCGCCCGGTGATTCTATTCAATGCCGTAGAAAACAGCTGCAAATTGAATCACTGCTGAATTTGTCGCTCCTACGAGCCTATGAACAAATACAATTACCGTTATATTACAATCCAATCTTTGGACAACGTATTTAAAAAATATATAATTTATTGATCCAAATCTTCGACTTCCGAGGGGTCGCCGCCCATGGCTTTCCAAAACGCCGTCACGAGCTGTTCGGCTGCGGCGCGACGATTGCTCGACGACAGGGATGCTGCGTGTTCTTTCATGTCCATTAGTCGCCCAAACAATTCGCCAAAGTCTGTATTTTCCTCGCCCATGATGCCATCTAAAAAAACATTCATTTCAGACATGGAACTATTTCCGTAATTCGAGACTGTTTAGATTCGAACCTAGTACACTCTCCATCAACATCTGATCGGAGTTGTTACGCGCGCCCATGCCCAGCCGAATACTGCCCAATTGATCTTCGACTTCGTTCACGTCTTCTTCCGATTCCACTCGCGCGATTGGCGAGTTTGCTGCGAACAAAGGCGATAACTATAAATCGGTCACTCGATAGAGTATTACGGATATCCAAAAGTCGGTTTAGTTCGATCTTGATCGAACTTATGTGGTCTACAGAAAAAAACATGCTTTATTTGTTGGCACTTTTAAAGATTTTTTGACGGTCTAGTTTTTTTGTAACATAATTTTAAAGTTACGTATTTTAACATGGGAAGGATCGGATCTAATCTGAAAAAGGATGCCATGTAGCGTTTTTCTTCGCCAATTTCTGTTCAATTGATACAAAAAAACTAACAGACTTAAGAGTATAATACTTTACTACAGAGTGTATAAATTTGAAAAAGATTCACGGTCTCGTTTTCAACTGCAGTTAAAAAAAGGAAGCATCCATCTCTTGCTAGCACACTTGCTTTTTATCACCTTTCTCTCTTGCACTGTGACTACTACGTTCAACGTTCTGATAAGGATATCCTTAAAAGAGACTCAAGAATCTCTGAGATTACCTTTGAGAATTCTGTTTGGCCAAAGGTGAGTGTGAAGGGCTTCGACGAGTCTGTCAATTCCATAAATATTGTCGTCCAACTCTTCGTCCATGATGTCCGAAGAATTGGGGGCTTCCATCTCTACCAGTTCAAACTTATTGACTTGCGACCATTCTGTTACTGCAGAGTAAAAATAAGGAGTCATTTAGTTATTATAAGTACGTTTTCAGAGTCTTTTCCGCAAAAATGCTCACCTTTATTTTGTGAGTTTGGACCGTCGAAAGTTTCACAGGCGAGTAAGAAAATATCTGCTTCGGACAACGAGTGAACCAAGGGCAGACAGTCGTCGAGACTCTTCGTGTCCTTCTCCTGAATCAAGGAACCTACTTGTAAGATCTAGAGAAACGGGCGACGCCGCGAGTACTAAATTTATCTGCCTGCCTTCGGATCGTGATGCAGTATGAGCGCCTCTACGCAGTCTGATGAAATATTGGCGTGATGCGTCTCGGGTATGCACAACAACACTTTGGCCGAGTAGTACTTGTTGTCCACTGTCCAAACGTGGTATTTGACGTTATCGATGTCAGCCAAAAGTTCCGCCCCCATCTCTGATCGAAGAACAACAAAGGGTCGTATGAGAAAATTACAAACAACTGCTAACTCGATCGATCGTAACCTCAAACTTTTACTCACCTCTGGCGATATCTCCAGCCTTGTCGGCACTCGACGTACTGACTATGAGCACTCGTGGCAAATCCATCTCTAAGTCTTTGCACGACGCACGATATTCGCAGGTATCGTACGGGAGACAATTCTTAGCTAAATATTATTGGAGCACTCGCGAATCATACGTGACAGAAGGACGCGCAGGTGACAGCCAGTGACGACTGGTGGTAAGCGTTTTTTAATTGTTGACGATGTTCACGTTCGATGTTTTTCAATCGATGTTTCTTCAACCAACTTCACAACATTTTTACTTTGTTTATTCTCGTCAGTTTTGTCGGTGATTATGATTATCATTGATTGTTAGGTCGTTGCATTTGGGACTTAGGGTGAGTTCCAATATGTATTATAGTTTCAAGAGTTCGCAGCGTCTATTTTGCGGATCATTCGAAAGCGCTTCGATCTACTCGAAGCGGAGCTTTTAAATGTGACGAGCGCTCGTTCGCAAGAATTCTCCACTCCTCATGGCTCGATAATTTTAATACGAACTGTATGATTTTAATGAGCTGATTCATAGATATAGGCGTATTTACGTGACTCTTCAGCGAAGGAAAACATCAAGCTTTTGTATTAATAACCCTCGATTATTTTAATGAACCATGTACGACAGCCATTATAAAAAAAAAACTGACACGCCAAGTTTTTATATGCCGGCTCTGTGAGCAGTAGATACTACCTTGGGAAATAATACAAGTTGTATTAAACTCATTTTTATTTGGTTATTTCGTGAATTGATAGTCATGATGTTGTGTATTACCAGTTGTTTTATTAATTCTACGGATCAACAATTGAATTCCTGTGTTTCAAATAATAAAATAACGTGTCTTCATTAATCTATCATATGTCTAAACCTTTAATGAATCTCCCGCGTTAAGAGTCGGATTTTAATTCGCTAGACAGCAATGAATGAGTAGCATTCGGAGTCCGGAATATAAAACTTACCAGCCATCCAACCCAAGCTCAAAAAAGTTTGGACATGTCGGTAAATTGTGTTGAATGTTAGCCTTACCGGTACAGTTAGATTCTGATAATAGCTTGCAGCTAATATTGAAACTGACCCCAATTACAAATTATTGGGCGCCAGAGTTTCGAATTTGGGTAGTGGTCAAATTGCCAAGAAACCAATAATGCGAAAGAGATCGTCATTCAATTGTTCCGTTATGACGCGACCCACGCAGAGTTTCGGAAATAACGATCGGACATAAACTTACTGAATTACACGTTCAATAAAAATTCACGATAACTTTTATTAAATACATCGTTATGTACACGAATATAATACTCAGGTACTATAAAAAATATCTACAATATAGATACAAGCGAGCTCCGATACAAACGATCGTTTGAATTGAGACAAGCAATACAGATCAATGTACACTCATATTCCGGCAACATTCGCCTTATGAAATACTTTATATGTAAACTCTCCCATGAATTCTTATGTCTAATAATTCGAAACAAGAACTATCCGATTCGAGTGTGTGAGATACTTGTGTGATATAATAAATGCCATGTATGATTATGATAGTGGAAGACAAAGGCCTGGTAATGTTTTTTGTTGTAACACAAAAAAGAGGAGAAACCACGGTTCATATTAACCAAGTAATAAGGCGATACGTGAAAGTGATAATAGTGCTCCAGTAGCCCAAACGTTCGCCTCCCCGTTCGCGATCGTTCTGGCGACAGGTGGAACCTTTATCATTTTTACGTATCTCCCATGGCCCTATCACTTGCCAGCTCACATCTCGGAATGAGGTTCCAGGAAACAGTGTGAACAACGAACAATCGACTTGGCTTTCAAATACACGATTTTTGTTCTGTGTTCTTCATTCCTTCGATTAGTCTGCATCTCTATTTCTCCCCATGACAGGGGAGGAAAAGACAATGAAGAAGGGAACAAAGGATAAGGCCAAGCCGGTCAGTGGTGCAAAAGCGGTGGTATGCTAGAAATGTGGCAGGCAAACTTTTCCCGCAAACAATTCCGAAATTACTGTTATCCACAAAGCAAGAACGAAGAGAATGTAGGATATTCCTACTTGATGAGAATTGGGCAGTTGGTAGGGTTGACCGCCAATTTCGTCGACGTGAAAGCCCATTGGAAATATCACGGCGGCCAGACAGAAGAGTACCACTGAAATAAAAAATCATCACGTTGTTTACAACCGCACTCTTATTAGTACCCAAGGACTTACCAAGAGTCTAATTTAAACTAGCACAGTGAATTTATGATTTTGTAATTTTAGAAAATACTTCTTTCAATCTTGCTATCTATATTTTGTATTTTTTTAAATTATACAAACTGCTCCTCATATTCAAGGCACAAAATTGAACCTGCTGTGAAGAATCGACCCAATAACAATAACAATAGCTAAGAGAAAATATAAATAAATAAGTCAATGTAAAAATGTGATAACAATGTAAAGCCCCCAATCATAACACAGCACAAACTCTTGTGCACTATGAAGGAACCTATGTAATTTTTTTATTTAATTATAGTAGACATGAAAAATCCCTTTCTGCATTTTAACAAGTTGGTAAATCTTTTATGTTTATCTATAAAGAAAAAAACAAGAAAATATTTCACACTTTGTGTGCTAAAAAAGAAAATAGTTTTTTGGAGTAGAAAACAAAGGGTAAACCAATGACTAGTAAATTGCTAAATTACTCGAAGCAAAGAATTTTTTTTACTATTTATTAATAATATTATTTTATTAAAAAATTATACTACAAATATGACTTTTTTTTTGCCATACTCACTTGCAGTAAAACCGACCCATCTGGCATATGGAATGACATGACGATCCCAGTGGGATATCGCCAGTAGTATAATTGTCGTGGTTATGAAGATACATCCAATAAATATGCACACCAGAGCCATCAGCCATTCAGGCTGGAGATCCGGAGTATAGCAAACCTGCGATCTGTTGTAGAGAGTCATGCACGACCACATCAAGCCCAGTCTCGTGTCACCTGGCAAAATAATAGCGCAAAAGTAATCGTGACAGTAACCGAGTTACATAAAAATAGTATTCAATAGTAAAGAGAGCGTGTGTATTCAAAATTGTTTACTCACCACCAACGTCTGTTATGATCCAGTCGGGCATAGCTAAGCTGACGATGGCAAAAACGTCAGCAGCGAGAAACAGCGTACCCGATATAACAGTCAATTTATCCATTTCTACCTCGGATAAAAGTCAATTCAATTATCAAGACTTCTCTGCAAAGCCGCTTTCACCTTTTGTATTTTTTTGTCGTTTCTTTTTCAAAACTTCATTTCACGAAACGTCAATATTTACACTGTCTCAAAACCTCAACATTTTGTTGATTATTATTATTCCATAAGACGACAAGATCGCAAGTAGGAAGTTTCTCGCGGTCCGAACGTCGATGAGTGCACAGTGAGAGGCTGCATTTGTGTTTACAATCCTTCTGTGATGAACTATCGGTGTCTGCAGTCTCTCGGTGTAAAATATTTTTTGCGTCGAGTTGTCGTTGTGTTGACTTGTTCGCTGCTCATCATCCGATGATGATGATCATGAAATGTTTTTTAGCCCCGTGTTGTCTCGTCCCCTGGCGGAGACTCGTGCCACTCTCTTCGGATCATGAAGTGATGTCGAAACAGAAAATGTTGCCCACAAGCTGAAGTTGCCCGTAGGGACATTCGTGTCTGGACCTCTCACATCTAGGGAGCTTGACGATTTTCTTGGTAAAAAAAAACGAAGAAACACTGCAGTTTCCAATCTGTTTCCATTGGGAGATTTAATGGTTGCACCAGTTCAATGTGAGTCAAGAGGCCGATTTATTTTACGTTCGATATGTATTACTTAGACGTCTCACTGTTAGTATATTATAATAATCTCGTTCTGCAATCTTCAATCTTGTTTGATCATCGTTAAGAAACACGTGACGATCACCGGCACGGCGAATACTAAATCTTAACCTCTCAGCTCCTGAATTTTCAGCATATATATATGTATATTTATTTATTTATACAGAGTAGTGGACGGGGAAATTCTTTTTTACATCTTAACAAACTATTAAATGTTCCATGTTTATGTATAAAGAAAAAAAGCAAGAAAATATTTCACACTTTGTGCGCTGAGAAGAAAAATAGTTTTTCGGGCTGAAAACAAACTGTAAATCGTTCACTAGTAAGTTGCTAATTACTCAAAGCAAAGAATCTAGTTTGAAACCGCAGTCTTGAAGTATTGAACGTATTGAAAAGTATATATATATATATATACTTTTTTAAAATTGTTTTGTATCCGTGTCTTACTAACTTTCAAGACTAAAAAGATTTGATCGCAGTAAAAAATTATTAAATTTATTCCACAGAGAACTGGTCGAAGACTCGAGGCGAGAGATAACTCCAGTTTTCCTGAAGAAACATGTGATGCTCTCCGTGAAGCAATTGTTCGGAGAAACAGGTGCAAAGTCTACGATAGATCTCGTCAAGTACAACCCTTTGACGCGGAGTTTCGTTCTGCGTTGTCGAACCGAAGACTACACTCGCCTCAGAGCCGCTTTGACGGTCGCGGACTCGTACGAAGGCACCTCCTGCTTCTACAACGTGCGCAGAGCCACGCAAAATCCATTGTCGCTTACAGCCGACTGCAGAAACTTTGTCCACTAGACTGGAACTGCGTGTACTATAACGCGAGAAGACGGTCTGAGCCGGAGCAACAACCATGCCTGCTATTCGTCAAGAGGGAAAAGACACGATAATATTCGTCTCGAAGGAGGAACATTCTACTCCGAGCAAAGTTAATCTTCCGGAACCGGAGCCGAGTCCGGGACTGCTGCTGCCGAATGGCGAAATAAATTGGAACTGCCCTTGTCTGGGCGGCATGGCCACAGGTCCGTGCGGCCTCGAATTTCGCGACGCCTTCTCTTGCTTCCACTACTCGGTCGCCGAGCCCAAAGGATCCGACTGCTACGAAGCATTCAAAACGATGCAGACATGCATGTCCGAGTATCCGGCTCTGTACGGCAACAAGGACCCCGATTTGGACGACATGGACGGTCACGACACCGACGCGATTGTCGATCGCAGCAGCGAGATTGCCAACGATAAAAGAGATTCCAAAAACGACGAAATTCGCGGTGCTGACACTAGTCCTAGTAAAAGCAATCAGCTCGAAAGAAAAAAGGACAAGTAAAAGAATTTAGTCATATAAGGGTAATTCCAATTCTCTACCTACAACTTGGGTGACTATCCGAAAAATTTTTACCTACAAGGTTGTTCTTTTTTTTCTTCATTATTTCCTAAGCGTTCCCCGTACCTCGGAGTTAGTACAATTTAGCGATTTACAGTAATGCGTTCGAATTACGTTGCTTTAATATGCTGTAGGTCTGGTTGTTTGGCATCGTTCTCTTGCAACGCGATAAAATCGTACTGTTGCGTTGTGTACAAAGGAATTCACAACAGTTCATGCTGTTTAACGATGTAACTTAGTTTCAAATAAACAACGCCCTCAAAAAGATTGTTACGAAACTGATATAATATGAATTCACATTGACATAAGTATGTATCCGAAGTATAGCGGGCAAACCGGCGGATACGGTACGAGATTTATATCTGGAAGTAGCCGTTTATTGCGCGTGGACTCCGATTCCAGGCAAACAAGCCGACGAGAGGGAGAAACGAATGACGTCACGGTTACGCAACGAGTTTAAAAAAAAATACATATATGTATCGTGGCTATCATTTAGCCGGATTCACGCGATGAATCTCATTCCAGGGACCATCGCATGCAGATTAAGCCTTTACAGATTTCCGTGAATCTTCCCCGCTCCTTCCCACGTACTTTCCAGAATAATGTTTTACCTTCAAGACCCAAGGTTATTCATTACGAAAGCATTTTAACAAGGACCGGTAAACAGTTATGCATATCGATAGATGTTTATTTGTAACTAAATAAAGACACTATAATTAACGAAATAATAAAAATAACGAGACAGGTTTTCTGTTTTGGTGGGAGGGGAGGGGAGGGGGGGGGCAGAGTTTCAGTGACGTCATTAGAGTCCGTGTTTCCTCGTTGTTGCTTTGCTCGTCTCTCGCCGCCGTCGCGCATCAAGTTGTGCCACATTCGCTCGTGGAGGAGAGATTATCGGAGCCATGGATCGCGGGGCTCGGCGTTCGATTGTGATAGTGTGAGCTTTAACGTACGAATGAATTTAAGAGGGAAGGGAGATCGCCATTAGCGAGCGTCCCTCTCCCCGCGCGGCTGTTCGGTGCCGTCGATCTACCGTCTCTCCTACCCATGGCGCATCGACGAGACATGGCGAAGGCATAAGCGAGTTTGGGACGCCCATGGTCTCTCAGCCAAAGTTACAACCAGCGCGGTCAACTACGCGCTCATCGACAGTACAATATACGCGTCGTGCACACCATGAACGCCACTGCTGTTGGCTATCGGCATCGTCGGTATTCGAGCCTTCCATGATTTCACACGGTTGCTAAACAATCCGGACGTACATAATGAAACTTTCAGTGATACGAATAAAGAAAAACCCAAAAGTTTCCGACTGACCAAACACACGAGTACGAACAATATTTGGCTTGTTAAAACGCTATGTTGAGGAGGTGTGGGGCTAGTTTTTTTTGTCTTTTTTTTTGGTTGTATTCCGTGCAGTGAATTTCTAAAGTTGAAATACACCAAAGGAGAGCGTGCTTGCTTTCGTGCGTGAACGACAGTGCGTCAGAGTCATCTCCCCTCTCCTCCGCCGCGTGTAGTTTTCCTCTACCCTTTTTACACATTTTATTTGTCCACACCGAATTTTCAACGTATCGTTGTTGATGACCTCTTTGGACTCCGACACAAACACGGCGTGAAATAGTGATTCACGAGTTTACGAACACTCGCAACTTTGTTTTTCATAAAAGTGACTAAGGTGTAATTACGGTGCACAAACAAAAAACGAGGGACTCCGCGTGAACGAGAGAACATGGATTCGAGAAGAGGCAAAGTTAAGGAGAAGAGGCGGTAAGCTTTATTAACCGTTGCATGATGCGATGACGAAATTTCATTGTCTAGAAAGTAACAGTATGTAAAAAAAAAAAAAAAGTATCAGTAGTTTCGTTCGGTTCTAACGACTTGGTTAGGACATAACGGGGGTAAACGTGGGTGGAGAAAGCTTCGTCATTTTAGAGTCGTACGCATTGTATTGAATTCTCTTATTTCGACTCTCCTTGAACGATCAATCACGGGAGTCTGCAAGCGGCAATTATATTGCATGCACATATGTCTTTTTCCCCGAGCGGAGGGCGCTGCTTTACATCCAAAGAATGCTACTAACGTCGAATAATGAGACGAGATATATTCGAACCTGTGTAAAAAAAAAATTTCTTATAATCGTAGCTCTCTAGTACAGCCATGCTACGATAGCTCCCTTAACAGCTTGCAACTCTATAACGAATGCAATATTTGTATGGCGATAGGTGTGCGCTTCTCTATTAACTATACGCATTCCAAAATAGGCTCCTATTTGTGAGCACAGACCACGAATGGAGCCGAATGTTTTTCAAACGTGACGATGCTAATTGACGCAACAGTCGGGAGAATTCGACGATAAATGATAATGAGGGGTGGTGTCGATGGCTGCCACGACGATCGTCACAGAGAAGTTTTATCAGCGTAAAAGGGCTCATTAAAGCAAATAGGAGATTGGGTATAAATGGAATTGTTATTTATTAATTCTGCAAATCTGACGTCAATATGCGGACTCTTACTTCGCCCCATGCATTGCGACAAGGCCCGCAATGCATGGAGCTTTTTCTTTCCACATGAACATGAAGCATACATATATGTATATACGAACGTGGAAGCATACGAAGTTCCGTTATTTTGGTGCTCGGAGGAGCGACGCAGCGCAGCTCTCTCCGCCTCGAGCTACCGATGGCAACACGCAGTAAAATAAACTCGTTCCGATCGTCGTAAAAACAGTCGTTTCAATGGTATTGAATTAAGAATGCCTCTAACGAATAACGAAATTTAATATATTTTCTAATAAAACTAAAAGCAATGTGTAAGGGGAGACGAATCGCCCGTATATTATCGTTGACGGTCTTTCTGACCGTCGCTCCGTCGGCATGAACCGTTCAAACATTGGACGGTGGCTCGACAAGCGGAACTTTTAACAACCAGTAACCAGACACAGTAACGCAGAAATCACAAGGAACTTTGAGTGTTTCACAGACCCGTGGAATCGTAACGACTGTTGTTCCGTGACTTTATCTGCGAGAGCTTCCTGCGAACCAGCCTTGTATGCGACGTTCGCACACGATATTATTGTACCTTATCGTTAATCAATGACCGGTAGAGATTGCAAATCGAATGCTAAATTTCGACGACAAAAGCTTTCGAGAGGTAAAATTTCGAATACAGGTCCAACAGGGTGGAACTGATGTTCGTGTAAAAATATCTTGGCAGGAAATTAAGAGCATGTGAAACACGATGGAGTGCGAGAGAGATAGCATCAGTGGCGCTCTCGGCGGAGCGAGAGAGACACTCTGAGAACGTGTTTCACATGCTCTTAGGGGGAAGTGAAATATCGCGGTCGGTAATGAAAACTGTAACGATCTTTTTTCAAGGGTGCTGATTTTTTTTAGGAAAAAGCAAATTCGGACCGGATGCGCGCGGTAATTTCGCATCCCGCCCGAATTAATCTTTTTCTCAAAAAAATTAGCACCATTGAATAAAGTTAATTTGAAAATTGCAACTATTTCTCTCACACTCATGGCCCCGTCACGTGACTTTCACTTCACCTTAAGACAGAGGGCTCGTAAAACAAATACGTTCCAACTGTCGGTAAGACAGATAATTAATATACCTATTTATTTGTCGACGATCGTGTGCGGACAATAGCTTTATTTAAATCGGTCCAATATCGAAAGTGGCGAAGCGTCGATCGAGTACGTAAAAAGAGAGAGTCCATTGGCCTCGGTGACTCTGTAACTGCCGCGCGCCAAGAACACCTGCCAGCGAAAAATCGATGAATACGCACGTGTCTCGAGTTTACCTCACACGCTCACAGACTTTATCCCTACAGCGTTGTTCATTGCGTAATCGAAACGCGGCACGATAAAGCTAAGATTCTTTTCTTTGTACACAATAGCGTCGCGTATTAAGGTAAACGTACCAATGACTGGACGCGTTCCAGTTACCAGACAACTGGCCCGCAGACTTAAGTTTGTAGCGAATATAATGGTTAAGGTAGCTTCAGCGAGTGGTGTTCATTTCGCCTAAATTCGAGAAATTCGCGCAAGAATTGCAAACACTTCCCGATGTTATAAAAATCTGAAAAAATTCATACTTATTATAGGCACTGAAAATACTAATTTTGCATAATAATAATTTCAAAACGTTATTAACAAATTATTGAACAAAAAATTGCTCATCAAAATATGCGGGAAGTCAACTTTTTTTTTTTAATGAAAATGATTCGTTCATTTTTCGGAATACGTATGAATTTTTTCAGATTTTTATCTTTATTTTGATTTTTCTTGTTTTTTACATGGAAAAATGTGCGAAATGAACACCACTCGCTGGAGCTACCATAAAAGATCGCAGTTACTGTTAAAATAGTATCTATAATTAGTAACTGATATGCATTCCAAAGATCGGCATAGATTATGCGTAAATAATAATTTGTTACATTTGCTTGAGCGATAGCCGATTTTTGTGTTCCGACACTGGTACGCGGAATCGTGAATGGACAAACCCAATGTCGGGACACCGGGCAAGACCCGAAAGGGGTTATGTTAGCTGGGTTTTGATGAAACATGTCTCATGTGTTATTCTAGGAATATTCATGTTTTATTAGAGAAATTAATAGAATATACTGTTCTTATTCCTGTTGCCACGAACTAGTTGAGTTCGTTCATGATTACTCTCGGAATTTGCGACTGTTCGAAACATTGGGACATGTTCTGTCCGAAAATCGGGACACACCCATGAATAGCTGTCCGGCCCACTGGTACGTTTACATTTACCAGTGCTTTCGGGAATAAATATTTTCCAAGATATTGCAAAAGTATTTAACGAATGTGTCTTGAAAACTAGAATCTCTAACCTTAAGATTGGTTACCGCTGATTTCGAAAATGGTCGATGCACGATAGCGAACATTGGATTTTAAGATAGATATTGCCTTAGATGTCCGGCCATTGGTACGTTTGGACCTAACCTACAAACGATCTTCAGCTTTCTGGCATTAAATCGTAAATACTAGGCGCGATTACCAGCGTATCTTTAGTTGGTCCATGGGCGACGTAGTCGCAGAGCGGAAGATTATTGCAGACCCGCCTGCGGCATTCATGTGTGTAGCCGAATGAACGATCGGACGTTGGGGGTGGCAAGGGGAATCAGCCGGAGGAGAAACAGACGACAGCCAAGTCGTTATCGATAGGGAACCGACGGTAGCCGATTAGATCGAATGCGTGAGGTCGCGCATAGGACACGGCTGAGAGGCCGGCACAAACGAGAAAACAGTGTCGAGTGGTGCAGGCGCGTGTTACGCCTGCAGAATAGCCCGTACACGGCCGTACTTCGTACGGGCCCAAGCCGAATACGTATGGCCAAGGGAACGACGGGCAGTGATTTCTTTTTTAATTTCAAATTTTCTTTGTTCTTTTTTTTTCTTCGTTTTCGCCTATGTTTGTTGCTTCGATAAATAATGGAGGAAGAGCGAGTGGCTCATCGCCTGTTCCAAAGCGCGGTTGACGGTTGCGTCGGAAGCAACGGATCGACGACGAGCGGGCTGGCCAACAGGTGTTCGGGAAACATGGCTGCCGTGGACGTCGAAGATTTGGCACTTTTGTTCGGCGACAATCGGGACAGTCGAGCGAACTTTGCTGCCAGATCGGATGTAAATCCGAATCATCGAGTATTTAGAAATCGCGGGGGAGTAGCGACAAGAAATTCGGCGTCTCAGGTCAATCAATTTAATAATTCGATAACCAAGGAACAACAGTATTACGGATGCGAGTACGGGAGTCGATGTTATCCGGGATGCGTACAAAATGGCTATCCGCAGCAGCAGCAGCAGCCGCTGCTTCGGGAATCGGGCGATTGCATGTGGAACTACGATTCGGCTAGCGAGAAGGTTAACAGCGGCGAGCACGAGTCGTCACTAGATCTCGGATTGCCGTGCACGGAGGAGCAGTGGCTGGCTTGTACCGCTACTAATTGTCCCGTATATGATAATGTCGAGTCCGCCATCGCTCCCGCCAATTGGCCAACGCCTACCAATAAAAACTCGTGGAACTTTTACGAGGGCAAATTGAACTTTGAACCCGCTGTACTGCCGGCATGTATGATCAACGGAACTCTCGGTAGGGCGAATCCTTATACGATATACCGGGATTGTTACGATCAGTGGGAGGAGGAACAACAATTTGTCGAAGACTTCCTGTAAGTACGAACCAAAAAATAAACTTTTTTTTTTATAAAGTAAAAATAAAAATGCTACCGATTCTTAAAATTTGTTATCTGTTCCAAAAAAAGAAGATGGTTATCGAACAATCTTGAAAAAAATGGGGCCGTAAATAAATTAAGTCGCATAAGCCAGTTTGTGGTAAACAGATTTATACAGACCTGTATATCGCTTTCTCATGGAGGAAACTTTGTTTTCGTGGAAAAAAAAACATCGAGATTTTATGGAAAATGTCTTCAGAATGTTCAAAAAATAGGAAAATCATATTTAGAAAAAATGTCTAGTTATGCGTGCGTGCGTATTTAGAAAAACGACGACCCTGAGATTATAAACAAAGAAATAATAACTAATAATAATGTTAACAACAGGCTTAAACAACTTTTATACATATAAAACAAATTAGCATCGTCGCAGCCCGACGCGTATTCGAGGTTCTCCTACACGATGCCCTGATAGACAAAGCAGCACGAAATGCAGCACATGACACAATAATTACGGCACGTGCTGCACATGCCGTAATTATTGTGTCATGTGCTGCGTTTCGTGCCGTTTGTCTATCAGGGTGAGTGAATTTAATGCACTATGGTATAGCACGCAGCTACAGTATTTTTATAGCAGATGACAAATAACCGCAAAAACAATACACTAGAACCTCGATTTTTGCGCCCTCGATTTCCTCAACAGTCGCCACAACGGAGCGAATATCGATCGGCGCGGCCTGTGGAGGGGGAAGCTTTAAGCTATGGGCCATGCAGGACAGTTAGTATGGGTAGCATGCGTAACCTCGATTTTGTTAAGTGTGACGCGGAGCCGCTCCCGCCGCTGTGAACGAAATCGAAGTCCTAAGGTGATTTCGATTTGCCGTTACAATGATGGTGCGCATGTGCCCGGCCGTTTTTTGGTGCAAATTCGTATAAAAACACAACCGTGCGCATGCGCAGTCACGTTGTAATAATGGAAAAAACGCCAAATCGAAAGCACCTCTAGTGTACTAAATAATGGCGGCCGCTATTACATATATCAGAATGTCTCTATCACTTCAGATTTATTTTCCTAATCCATTGCTACGAACACACTCCCACATACACAGAACTAGTGTGCCAAATTCTGTCAAGAGACATTGAGCCATTCCGACAAACACTGTACGCAACGAAAACAGCAAAATGGAGGGGCTCAGTGACACGCATAACTCCCGTCATTTTGCCCTAGCTCAAAAAGCTAGATGAAGAGGTATTTGGATTTCTTGAGTAAAAATCAAAAGTGCCAAAAATAAATTCTGGAGCACATAATTCCTTGTTCAAAATTTCAATTTTCAACCTTTATGAGGAATCAATATGAAGATTTCAATTTTCAACCTTTATGAGAAAGTGATATGAAAATGTCCATTTTCAACTTTTATGGGGAAGCGATATGAAAATCTCAATTTTTAATCTTTTTTTTGTAAAGATTCTTTCAATAAACATCTTTTTCTTTTGGAACAGATTAAAAAATTGTAAGTAGTTGGCGTAGCAGTTTTGTTTTTTTCAAGTATATTTTTTGGTTGATTTTAATTATTTTTTATATAAGCAGATACTCCTCGCCTTTAGGAGAGTCAGGTTCTTTGGCTACAACAACATATTTATTGCTATCAAGTTTTGTTCAGGTACCCGCCAAACAGTTCTTTGCTCAATAATCCTATCACTGGTTCTCCGCTATGTATCGATTCAAGTAAAACAGAATCATTGCTCTGATTTATTTGGATTTATATCGGACGACATGGTTTGAGTGCAGAAATGTCCTATTCTAAGCTCCGGCGCAGAAGCAATTGTATAACATTCACCTGTTTTGGATGGTGGCGAAGGGCACCTCTGACTCTTAACGCAGTCCCTCATTCATGCTCTGAACCTTCGGAGGCAGCTGCATTAGGATCAGGAGATGGATTTTATCATGTGAACCTAAAAAAAAACCGTCTCGGATGGTGGGTAAAAACATCTTCTGATCCTGACACAGTTTAGTGCGAAGGTCCAGAACATGAAGAGCAGCTGTGTTCAGAGTCGGAGATGCCTTTTGCCACTGTGTGCAACAGGTAAGTATATATATCATCACAATGTTATCACTATCATATTTTCTCGAACATTTAATATTATAATTATTAATACATTATTATTTTATATTATTATGTCATGTATATGAACAAGACGTCGTAAAAACTTCTGAGAATAATATTATTGGAACGACGAGATTATAGGTTATCAATTCGACTGACAGCAGCTGAAAACTGAGCTGGCCGTAGCGACATTTGCGCGAACGGATATCAACAAAACCGGAAACCTACAAGACACTTTTATAATAATTTCGGATCTTTTTCGGCACACGATGCCTACATAGCAGCATCGGCCCAACAGTTATCATCGCAACTGGGCGCGTTGGAAAGCTTATGTTCTAATTGCATCATGAAAATGTCTTCAAAATTACGAACCGATGCTTCGTTTTCAAATACCATCGATGGTAGCGTCTCGCTTAAGGATGTTTGGGCCAGAACGCGTTTCTGTTCAATCGCTATAAAACGTTGCTACTTTGTAGGGAAAGACTCACTGAATCATTTGCAACTTTTTCAGATTTTTTGACCGAGTAGTTTTCTACTAATGCGTGCACCTAGCTACATAAGGTACCGTGCAAACGTTTCGGAAATCGCTCGGTAACGACGGAACGTATCGATTTTCTTAACCAATTTCTGTTAGATTCGAATATTCTATCAGATATATTATCAGACAGATTGTGTCCAGATTTCAAGAAGATTCACCGTTTTGTTTCCGAGATAAATTCAATAAACGAAAGATCCTATCTCTGTCTAGCCGCTTGCTTTGTCTGCGTTTCTCACTCGTCACTGACTAACGCCCTCAGCGAAGCCCCTCTGCCATTACCCTCCTGCCCTTTTGGCCCAAACATACTTAAAAATCTTTTTCAAGTACTTGACGCCGAGACGCTACCGCTTCTCTTGATGTCACGCGTTTGAGCTTGCAGGACGACACCCACGGTTACACAGGGAACACATTAATTATGTCGATGCTCGAAATGAAACTGATACGTCATTCGTGGCTGAGTTGTTAAGATAATTATTGATCAACAGGTCGAACGAGAAGAGGAAAGAAAAATCACGGGATGCAGCGCGTTGTCGACGCAGCAGGGAAACGGATATCTTCACCGAACTGGCCGGAGCGCTTCCGCTCACACAGGACCAGGCTGCACATCTCGACAAGGCCAGTGTCATGCGATTGGCCATTGCTTATCTGAAAGTTCGGAGCGTTATCGACACGCGTAAGTTATTACACAATAAGATACACGCTTCTGTAATTATACAATAAAAAAATTAATGAATACGAACTCATCGGCGCAATAAAATTGCATGTTAGTAGCAGAGCCATTGATGAAGTCTGAATTATCGATGGAGATGGACGCCCTCTTCCCGAAAGCTCTCGACGGATTTATGCTCGTTTTGTCGAGCAATGGAGACATGGTTTATCTTTCGGAGAATGTCACAGATTATCTTGGCGTTTCCCAGGTTTGTGAAAAAAAATTTTACACTAATGTTTTTTTATTCGTGTCAATATCAATTGTACGAGTCATGCCGTAAAAGCTATATATTTTATTAAAAACAACTTCATATCAAGAAAAAATTCGAAACATCTGACGTGTTATCGCTTCATTCGTACGCCGATGAGCTGCCTCGAGCGGGCGAAGATGAAAACTATCCACAAGGATGTTCTGTCGCACCGGCCACAAAAATCCGATCTTTTTTCCGCGTTTACCAATGGCTCGTTTAAGTGTATTACAAAACGACTCTTGCATTTGTATTCGACGCGAAAAAATACATCGACTCATGTGGATTTTGCGAATATGACTATGGTTTTTTTCTTAGATGGACCTAATGGGACAAAGTGTGTACGAGTACAGCCACCCTTGCGATCACGACGAGCTCCGCAAATGTCTGTCGATGAAGTCCACCGATGTAAAAGAAAAACATCCGTGCAGCTTCTTTCTTCGACTCAAGTGTACACTGACGAGTAAAGGACGAAAAGTCAATTTGAAGAGCGCATCTTACAAGGTAGTACGACAGTAACGCATAGACGATGATAAAAGTTAGCAATACTGGGGTCCGTTCCGAAACTCACTTTAGATAACATCTGTAACAGACTCGGTCGCTGACCGAACCACTTTCGAAATCACTATGGTGGTTTTTGTGCAAAAAGTTTACGAAGCATTTTATCGAAACCACTATAAAAACCACTGCTCCACAATACACGTATTAAGTGGCGGTTTCCATTTGTAACGGTGGTTAATTCTAAATAACATTTTGAAGGGAGAAAACCTATCGACCTGAAAGTGGGTTTGAACTCGCGAACTTACGCATGTTCGCCTAGAGCCCCAACGGTGTGCTACCGCCTATCATGTGAATTTTTCTCATTCCTAGCAAGATTTAAACGCAGCAAAAGTTTTCTTATCGGAAGTAAACGGACAATGAATATTTCATTTTTTTATTTACTGAAAAGAAAAGGTACTTTATACGAGTCCTATGCAAAGTGTATTTTATTAGCATTCATTTTTACACGTAATTTACATAAGTAAATGCTAGTAGAAAGAAACTTAACATAGCACTCATATAAAGTACCTTCTAGTACGATAAACGCTTATTGGGTGTATATTGTGAAAAAAAGTGTGAAATATTAAAAATAATAAGTAAAGCTACCGTAAAACAAAATTTGTGTGACTGGTCGGTTATTCCGTTGTTCCCGCCGTCGAAACCATAATTAAAAACGAATATCGTGGAGTGATGGTTTAGTTAGTGGTTCCGCAAAAATACTTCGTCAACTTTTTGCACAAAACCACCGTGGTGAAAACCACCGTGAAAACACGGTGATTTTCGCAGTGGTCGGGTGTGCTAGGGATAGAACGGGAAAGAGTGATGCGCATAGAACAGCGAGGGAGAAGCTTACGCGGTCCAGATGTTGTATAACTCGAATTTATGAGACGACGAGATGAAAAAGAGAAAGAAATGTGAGATAGAAATAGAATATTAATTATGACTTAGTGAGTGTACATTTTCATTAAGGTGATCCATTGTATGGGACGTGCCATGGGTTCATTCGAGGCAAAAGCCGAGCAGATCACTGACGAGGGTGAAACTTGTCAGGACGCTGAGTCGAGCGGATCTTCGTCAGCGGACGAGAAAGAAGTTGAACTCGATTCTCCTTCGGGATTCGGTTACAACGGAGCTTCTCTCGTTCTCGTAGGATGTCCCATACCACATCCGAGTAACATCGAAGTACCGCTCGGTCGTCAAACATTTTTGTCAAAGCACAATCTAAATATGAAGTTCACTTACGCCGACGACAGGTGAGAGTGCCTTTTCAATTTTTTATTTATTTATTTATTTATTTATTTATTTACGAGCTATGCCCTTTTACATAAGAAATTCAGATAATATAGTAAATATGTGGAATTAAGTTGAAATGAATTATTTTGTGGTTTTGTACAGTATATTGAAAAATAGTCTTTGCGAATAATAGAACTTTTGTCGTAGTATTTGATATGATATTTTGAAGAGCTCTTTTTACCCTAATATCTTTTTAATGTTTATTGGATAGAAAAAGCGTTTGAGTATTTCAAAATACCATCCAAAGACTCCGAAAGACTCTAAATCTTATACTATTTCGCAGATTGGCGGAGTATCTCGGTTGGGCGAGCAGCGAATTGCTCGGCAAATCGGTCTTCGAATTTCATCATGCACTGGACAACTCGGCTCTCGAAAGATCCTTCAAGTCGCGTGAGTAAATCTCTGTCAGTGTGCGTGTGTGGTAGTGGACGGGTAGCTGAGACGAAACAGCCTCGTACCAACTTTTACGATTGGAGATTCATTTTTATCGGCCGCATCTTTATTGGACTCCTCCGTCCGTAGGGTTTCAGGAGTCTCGTAGTTTTTACGAGGCCACCAACCCGTGTTACGTCTTCCGAATTTACCCGTTACACAGAACGCCAGAACGTCGAATGTGGAGGCAGCTACGCATTTTTATTCAAACTGACGATTCAAATCTCATTGCATAATTACGTTAGTACAATTGATGTTAAAAATATAATGTTGTTATTCTCTTCTGTTAATGCGCGACGCGTCGCAACAGTCTTCAGCAAAGGACAGTGCGAGACCATGGCATACCGTTTTCTGGGTAGAAACGGAGGATACGCTTGGGTCGTTACGCAAGCAACTCTCATTCATTGTTCGAAGCAGCACAAGCCCCTCTCGGTCGTCTGCGTCAACCACATACTGAGGTAAGAGACTGTGTCTTCTAATCGAAAGTCCCCATCGGTCGGGAGGTTCCATAGCACCCTCGTAAAAAAATCGATCGGTAATCCAGGAGCGCACATCCCCAGCTCCGCATCTTAGAAGAGCGAATTATTGTCAGTGCTCCCGAGGGAGTGTCGAATAGTCTGGGCAACGGCGCTGAGTTTTTCCGAGGCTAAACGATGAAACGGGAAAATCGCGCTGATCCAGGATGGGACGGAAGGTCGGTGGCGTGCACACACGGAACCGTTCGCTGTAGGGGCGAAGCGTCGCACGCACGTTGGAGGTGGAATTCCACGCAAGAGTTTACCGAGTTTTCGTGAGGTTGCGTCACACGGTTAGTTGCGCTCGTGTTGGTGGCGAGGATCTCGAGTTTACGCGGCGTTGTACGACGTAGCTGGATGACAGGGCGAGGGGTGTAGTTGTATCCCCGACATTCCCACGGACTGCGCGAGTAGGGGAGGAAACCGGTGGTTCGACTCTTAGGCGCGAGAACCAGCGAATTTACTCCGGTCAAGGAAGAGTCAGTGGGAGTTGGCTCGCTCTTCCGTCAACATAACGTTTGCCAGCACATTTTTACCCACAAGGCATTATTCGTGATAAATAAAAACATCGGTCTCCAGGTCGTCGACTCTCGGTTACTGAACACACGTACTACGATATCGTAAATTTATACCTAGTGTTAAATCATTTTTTCGCTATTCGTTGCTTGGGTTAATCGCAATGCGTTCTGAGGGAACTGACACACTGAGCGCTAGATCAGGTTATACTAATTAGAGAACACTTTTTACACTGAAACGCAATTTAGATTCGTTTTTCCGATTCTCTTGACAATGACGCATGTCCGAAGATAGCTCGCGTCGAATTAACGAAGAGGTGACGATTGCGTAATGTGAATAATAGTAATGTAAAATCATTCAATTGGTTAGCTCTGCGGCCGGAATTTTTCTGTCGTAACTTTAGTGTTGGGTGCTTGTTTAGATGAGTTTGTGACATGCAGGGTAAAAAAAAAATCGTTACATCGAAGAGTTAAGAAAAAAAATCGGTAGTCACATACAAACTTGTCATTCTTATATTAATAACCATAATACCAAAGTTGTGAACTTTCGTTGACAATCTTTGTCAGGTTTACAATTTTTTTTATTTTCATTTTGTATAAAAAGAAAGTGTACGTTGTATTGGTAATTTGTGAGATTTCTGTTAGGGTCGTGTTGACTCCTCGTAGCACGAGAAAAAAAAATAGGTGGTCGATATTATTTGTTTTGCTAGTTTGGTGAACCCGTAAGTGGGACCGAGGATCTGGGTGGATGTGAGAGTAAGGCAAGGGCGCACGCGTTATTACGCGCCGCGGGAGGACACCCTCAGCAGCACGTGCTGTTTAGCCGTGGTGGGTCGATACCCCCCCGGATTCGACCAAGACCCCGATAGAAAGCGAGAGCAAAAGTGAAAGCGAATTCTCCGGCGCAGAAACGAGAACGAAAGCATGACACTATTTTTTCGCGAATAGAAGTTCACGAAGGTCCAAAATTTTATCGTTGTTGAAGTAACATTTTTTTCATTGTATTGTGTATTTCCAACTAAACATAAACAGAAGCTCAATACTACTTTTTCGTCGGGCAGAAGTTCACGAAGGTCCAACATTTTGTCGTTGTTGATGTTACATTTTTTCGGTATATTGTGTATTTCCAACTAAACATAAAAAAGAACTGAGCAAAAAAGTGCTTTAAAAGTAACAAGAAATTGTGAGTTTGTGGTCAAGCAACATTTGTCAAATGAACAAACCTTTTTTACAATGAATGAGTAACAAAAAGCTTCGCGAATGAAGGAACATTATGAGAAAGCGTTATGGAAATTTCGATTTTCAAAATTAAAAAAAATGAGCGCTAGACCGCGCAGAGCCATTTTCGAAGAAATTAAAAATCACGTATAAAAAAAACAACTAAACATTTTTCAATTAAATTTTGACTAAACGTTGACCATTGATCTTACACACATGCTGTGTATAAAATTGCAGCTTGATCGGTTGAAGCATTCCCGAGTTACAGCGGTTTGAATTTTTCGCTTCTCAGTCATACACACACATAAATACATTTCATCCGTACATTTTTTAAAAATGTGATTTTCCGATGTTTTCCAACATTGTGAAAACGTTTTCATTAAAATCTCGATTTTTTTTGTTTTTTCACTAAAACAAAGCTTTCTCTACGAGGAAGCAAAAAGGAAGAAAAAAAAGTAGAAATGCTTGAAACGTTTCTGAGCTGCTACGGCTCGGGTTCCGTCTCTTTCTCAAGTTTTCACCGGCGTAAATCGTTCGTTAGAGAGATTCCCTCAGCGGAAGGGCAACGGGAGTCTCTTATATTGTATACCGGCCGATATACGAGTCGACGCGAAGGTCTCGTCTTTCAAGCTCGGTTCTTTCAAACTCGCCCACCTCCCCGCGAAGTTCACAGGACCGGACGAGCGAATCTCCGGCGACGTTGCCCCGACTGGCAGAGACCGGCCGAACACGTGCTCCTTCCGTTACTCGCGCACTCGTGGTCGTGACGGCGGTTGCAGTTTAGATTTCCCGAAATAGAGTCAGAAGAGATGTGTCGAGAGCGCGGCGAACGTCGAGACATCTTCGCGAGGATGCAATGTGCGCGCAAACCAGCGAACCCGATGAAAGTGCTCGCACCTAAAACAACGTTTGCCGTTTTCCGTCGCACGGACGAGTCGATCGGACCGGATCGTGCACAGACACGCGAGCCTCAGCCAATGGCGGCTGAGCGTCGCCGCGACACGGCCTTTCTTTGTTCCCTGCGTACTTTTGTGTGCGAGCAGTTTTACACGCTGTGAAAAAAAAAAAAAAAACACTATCGAAGTTGCCGGTCGTTCGTATTTAGTTCGAAATCGAGCGCGATCGTATGTCACCTTCGCGCACTAACTATAAGTATTTTAACTATAACACGGTGAATACATGCATTGTACGCGTCAATGCCTTCGAGCGCTGCAAGTCGCGATCGAGTGCAGAGGCGAACAGTCGGGAGCTTGAGCTATGCTAACGTGTCATAGACAGGAGAGCGACGGGGCGAGGAGGGTTGTGAATAACAGTGATAATTTACAATGTAAAACTCCCGGTTGAAGAGAGACAGACCGATAGCGAGCCGAACTTGCAAGAAGGGCGATTCAGCTGCGTGTGCGATCGGGTGATGGTCGACGCGATACTCCCAGCTTGCGATCCGATTCGCGCCACCGTTCTATGGACTGATCGGCCTGCCGACAAATCAAGCCGCACCAGCAGCGGCGCGGCACACAAACCCGAGAGAGCAAACTAGGATTCGACAGTGCGTGCGCGCATACGCCGACGCTCGTAACCTACTTCGAACTTAGTATTGCGGATGTGCGTTCCTCGCTGTACGGTCCTTTTTTTTCTCTCCTTCTCTCACTCTTTCGTTCGTTTTCCGCCGCTCGAAAAAAAAAATATAATCTCTAAATGTTAAACCGACGCAGATACCGCGGACGATAAAGGCGGTTCGCAAGGCGTCGGGAGTCCAACGTCGACGTTTGTAATCGATCGACTCTCGCACCGTTCGTGTTTCTCCTCAATAGTTCTGATCGCCGGTAATTTGAAAATTTCTTTTTCCGGAGAGCATTTTTTTATGCTCGATCGAGCTTGTCACGAGTAAATCAGTGTAAACTAGCATTACGTAAGAGTACTACAAAAGACTGTGGAGAGACCATTTTCGTCAACAGAGTTTTCGCGAGCCGAGTCTTGCGTCTCGGAAGGACGGTTTTTCTCGGTCTTCGCACACATTAAACGTCGAACTCGATCTTCGTCGCGCGAGAGGGAAATTAGCAGCGAGGAAGAAACCGCGCGCGCGACAGAAGACAGTGGCAATTTCCACGAAGAAACGCGAGGCAGAGGGAGAGAGAGAGAGAGAGAGAGACGAGATGAGAGACCGTGAAGAGTTGAAAATACAAGTGGCGCGTGATCAGCGTGTAGAGATATATTATTTTTAAACTCGACGAAGTTGTACCGTGTGGACAACGTGTCTTCTCGACGCCTGCTCGACAACCATTTTAATCATTTGTGTTCTTCGTTAAGAGAGAAGAACACACTCGTCAAGTTAGTAGAACGATCGGACGGTCATTTTTTTTTGTCGGAGAGATCGAGGGAGGAGGTGAGACTGACAGACGAACGACTATAATCATAAAACATGTTCAGCGTCCGCGGCCGCCAGTTCGGTAATTGCCCAGCTCTCGTTCCCTGCTCTTCCTTTAAACATTCGCATCTATCATATTCCATCCGCACGTAACAGTGTCGCGAGTGAAAAAAAAAAAGAAAAAGAAATCACAACAGAAGTCGAAGCCCCGCTCGCGTTTCTCTATAGTAAATATATAAATTCGTCCCTGTAGTCCATCGAACTAGTACAATAGCCAACGCCGTCCGAGGGTCTTGGGCTCACTCTCTGCTCCCACTGATCCACTCTTGCGCGATCCTTCCGCCGTGTCGACGCGCCCCTCGATACACATCGCGCGAAAAACTTACTGTGCCTCTCTTCGTTTATGCGATCGCGCGCGCTCGCGCTTCGTCGGACATTGTTCCTCGTCGGTGTATCGCCTCGCTTCTCCGTAGCCCACTGTTGTCCTTCGGGACACGATTCTCCGTAATCCGCAATAGGTATATTACATCTTTCTTTCTTTCACTAAAAAAAAAAGAAAAAAAAAAAAACAAAATATATCTGGCAGAATGTGGTGCAGTGTTGTGTTCTCTACGCGCGTAACATAGTTATTGGGAGCGGAGTACGGGGGAACGGGGCAAGGGAGATCGTGTTCGTAACTCGTCGCGACGCAACCGCATCGCATCTCTCCTTCCATCTCTATCGTCGACGTCGACGTCGTGTTTACCGCGTGTTGGGACTCTCCCACCACTCCATCCACACCTCTATCTGTGTTCTCGACTACTTTGACCAGCAGTCGCCTATAGTACTATCCACTACCACGCTATTCCATTTTCTTATTACCTCATTCATTAGCATCTCGTCTACCGGGTGGCAACAGTCGAGTGGAATGCGCGTAGCCTGGTAGAGAGTCGGGCAGTGTCGAAATTTTTGCGGCACAGATTTACCGGTGGCTCGGCGACGCGGCCGACCCTTGAGATTTTTTCGCTTTCGTTCTCGTCTCGTAGCTGGAGGCGCGCACGATGGGCGAAAAACCGTTGTGGCTCGTACGAGTGAAGGTGCTCGCACGTAAAACTAACGTTTGCCGATCGGACCAGATCGGACACCAATACGCGAGCGTCGGCCAATCACGGCCTGTCTGTGTTCCGCACGTAGTTTTGTGGGCGAGCAGCTTTAGGCCGAGAGACTGACGTCGCGTGGTCGAGGGACTGGGTCTCGCTTTTGTCTATCGAACGAACGGCCGTTATAACCGCAAGATTGCGTACTACCGTTCGCGGTGTGTGCGACGGGCGACGGACGGAAGATGTAATAGATTCGTTTGGTTAGGCGGATAAATAGGGTATTGGACGTGGCGCGCTGGGGCTGTCAGCTGAGAGAGGAAACTGCTAGTCAAAGGTCCGAGGAGCCCAAAGGAAGGCGCGCGCGAGCGCAGAAAAGTCTCTACTTTCCCAGCACGTGCTCGATTGCGCAAGAAAATCTGACGACGACGTTCGGCCGTCATACTATTTTTAGCGACACCCGCTACATATTTAACCTGCCCTAACCTCTAGCCGCGGAGCTTCTCTACTCACCACCCAGCTGTCACAAACAAGTCGTAGCTAATAGTGCGATCGAGCAAATTCACCGCTACCAACTGTGACGCGGATTGGGGGGGAGGGAAACGGCCATGCGGGGAACACGAGATCGATCGATCGAACCATACGAAAGTCTTTACTGTCCACACTCGAGAAACCGTCATCGACTGATCGATCGTCGCATTCTTTTGCACATTATTTTTATCTCTCTGGGCCGCGGTCAGAAATCATTGCCGGTAACTTGGCTTCTCTCTCTGACTTTCGCACCAGCGCGCAACTCTCTCTCTCCCTCGCGTTCGATGATATCCATAGTAAGTTTTCGAACGGGCCCCCTGTTGTTGTTACGAGCTCGGTAACTTTTGGCACTCGCGCCGAATTGTGTTTCAGATACTGAGGATTCCACCGTGAGACCGGACTGAAATGAATCTACGCTACTGACGAAATTCTAGTAAACTCGGGAACAGAGTTCTATTCTAGAGATTTGCGAATATTAACATTTTTTAATAATTCATCATGAGTTGAATATTAATAATTCGTGTTTGAATATTTAAAATATTCGAATAATTTGAGTACTTCAATATATTCGAATAATTAAGAATATTCGAATGATTTTAACAGTCTAAAGCAGTGGTTCTTAACCTTGAAGGTCCACAGGGGGTCCCACGTGTATTTGGGGGGTCCATGGACCCCAGGTTAAGAACCGCTGGTCTAAAGATTTCAATTAGGAAAACGAATTATTCCAATAATTAGAAGTTCGGTAACTTTTGGCACTCGCGCCGAATTGTGTTTCAGATACTGAGATTTCACCGTGAGTGAGACCAAACTGAAATGGAATCTAAGCTTCTGACGAAATTCTAGTAAACTCGGGAACAGAGTTCTATTCCAGAGATTTGCGAATATAAAATTTTTTAAATAATTCATCATGAGTTGAATATTAATAATTCGTATTTGAATATTCAAAATATTCGAATAATTTGAATACTTCAATATATTCGAATAATTAAGAATATTCGAATGATTTTAACAGTCTAAAGCAGTGATTCTTAACCTTGGGGTCCACAGGGGGTCCCACGTGTATTTTGGGGGTCCATGGACCCCAGGTTAAGAACCGCTGGTCTAAAGATTTTAATTAGGTAAACGAATTATTCCAATAATTAGAAGTATTAATTTGAGACTTTATAATGGTCATTATAAATAACGCGATAAACAATGCGAATTGATTGATAACAGAATTTGGTGTACACGTTTAAGCTTTGAAAACGGGAATAATTCAATTCAAACGCTATTCACACACGCCTATTCTATCCCTGTACGCGATTCGTTGACAACTAGAGAGTTCGGAGTGTACGCAAAAATCAGTCACTAGTTCAGATCCGCTTCCGTCCGTTCTCGTTACCGGTGGAAATTTGGTAAGAGAGTTGCGGAGAAAAAAAATAACAGAGGGAGTTGATTAAAGAATCAAAAATGCGCGCCATTCGATGCTCGAGACGCGCGATTCTCCGCGTAATCTCTCTCGAGTTAAATTCTTAATGATTTACAACCTCGCTGCAATCTACAAAATCCCCTATTGACGGCAGTAACTGGCGTTGAGTCGAAGATATTTATTGTACGAGGAGTTTACTTAGCTTTTTGTTAGGCCACGAGTGGAGGAGAGTGAGGCACGTTGCCCCATTGGTGAACCAATTGGTGACCCGTTGATGAACCAATTCCCATTGGACAAATTTTTTGTCCATCGAATTATTAAAATAATTCCAACTTTTTTTTCTGTAATCATTGCAGCAAAAACTTATAAACGAAGGTCTATCATGAAACTTATTTTTCTATTAGTTTATTCAGAAGAGATTAGTATTCGCAAAAAAAAAAAAAAATTGTGAGACCGTGCACCACTCTCCCCTACACATGGAGTCGTTGATAAGATTACCTCGGGTGAGGAATTGTGGGGACGTTTGCGAAGACATAAGGCACGAAAGGCGCGAGCGTAAATTAAATCGAGTACGTACCTTCCCGGTGTTGGTAACGCGTGACTTGTCGCCCCTGTGAGGTTTTATTTGTGGGTAAACGCGCGAATAATTTTTATATATTTGTTTACTTTATTTACGGGACAAGCCCTTTTATGTAAGAAATGCAGGTAATATAATAACAGTATGAGATCAAGTTGAAATTAGTTATGACTTTGATTTTGTATAGTTTATTCGAAATATCTATTTTGAATTAGATAGATGACTTTATCGGATAGTAAGGAAAAGAACAAGAACGAACAGAAAGAAAAAAATAACGCAAGTACGACCTGCTTACAGTACACGACAGGGTTTTTCTCAACTGCATAGTTCGGACCGACCGCGTATTCTTTAACCCTTCGAAGCATTCATTGTTTTCTTTCTTTTTTTTTTCAAGTATGAATGTTCGAATACTTTGGTTGATTCTTAATGTATTTTTTTCTGAATTCAAAGAATATCACCTGTGATACACTGTGCTTCAAAGGGTTAAGTCCATTTACCTGCTTGTCGGGAGATAAAAGGAGGTTCCAACTTATATAATACTGTATTATAACAATCTTTAGATTATAAGATACTGACCCCCCTATGAATGCAGCTAACTCATTTATCGGTGTATATATTTTTATTACAGTGGTATCGAATGCGAAGATGAAGTTTACAGCGAGCGTCAGCTCGAGGCCCGTAAGACCAGAAGTGTGAACGATCGTTCTGCATCAGCTACGGAAGATCTCGAGTCGGAGGACACGTTCAATTTGAAATCCCTGCCGGCGTTGGTACTCGAGACACCGAGTCCGACAAACACCGAGGATTCCTTCGGCGCCGAGGAGGAGTCTGGAGAAGAGAACGTTCGAGAGAATCGTGACGGACAAGAGAAGAGAAATATTGAACTGTCGGCGGAGTACGAGAACGATTCGTCAATTGTCGAGACAAAAACTCGGAAAGTCGAAAGAGCTAGGCCATTGGCAGTCACCGCCTCGATATTTCGATCGCAATCAGGTCTGCAGGATTGGAGAAAAGATACATCGACTGGGGCCACTCAGTTGGCTCCGAAAGTTACAAAAACTTTGGAGAATCGCAGGGCGACGTGGTTTTTCCAGGTACACATCGCAGTATTTCCACTGCCGCGGTGAAAATACTTCTCTGAATATCTCTGAAAATATATCTGAAAGTCTTGGAAAATTTCTCTGAAAAGTCCTCTGAATTTTTCTCACGTTTCGGACTTTTTAGTGAAAGTCAAAGATTTTTCTGAATCTAAATATTTCTAATTGTTCTGAAAGTTTCTGATTTTCATTGACAACTTCTCTGAAAAACGACGAACTTTGTTGATATTCTAAGCCTTCTCAAAAGATATTCTCTTGTATTTTCGGAAACTATTTCCTGAAAAAGTCAAAAATTCGTTGAATTTGTCATACAAAGTATACATAAATTATTCTGGTCGAGTGACAAAATGAGTAGATCTTAGAGAGAACTTGTAAATTTTCTGAAATTCTCTAAACCAAACTTATTCGATCACTTATCACAAATTTATCACAAAAAACCAGAGGTATCCAGAATGTTTCTGAAAATACTCTGAATTTCTCTGATACATTGTGACTGCTGGAGGTTGTGCGGAGAAAATGGCAGAGATATTTAAGCATACAGCAGAGAAAATCTGAGAAAAATCTCGGAAAATCGGTGAGAATCACTGAAACGGTTCGATTACAGTTTTTCAGACAAATTTTCCGAGAAATATTTTCACCAGGGTACCTACAGAAGATATTCGAGAAGTCCAAGGGGCTGACAATGTTTTTTTGTTTGATCGTCAGGACAAACCTATATTGGAGTACGAGCCGCCAAGGAACACCCGACCTCAGGCCGTCACGAGGAATCTCTTCGTTCCTCTCGTTCAGGATCAAGACATTCAACAGGCACAACTGCACGAGCAAACCGTGACGTGCAGACCTGCACCGCAGACGACAACAGCAAGTATATTCGCCCCTCGAACTGAGGACATGAACAAGGGTTTCTTGACTTTCAGCGAGGATCAACCCGGTCTAACGAGTGAGTAACTTCCGCTATCTGGAAAAGGAGCTGCGACCTTAAGGGCATGTGCAATACCACGGTCGGTAATAAAAACTGTAATCAACTTTTTTTACGGATTCTGGGAAGTACGGTAAAAAAAAGTCTCATAGGAAGCCAAGAAGATATCCGTTTCCGATGAGACTTTTCCTTTGAGCCTACATACGAAAACCTGTTGGAAAAGTTGATTACAGTTTCTGATACCGACTGAGCCCGGGATGAACGGGGAGGAAGGTGTTTCATATAGTCTTAATAATAGTTATGAACGAAAGTATTAACGCCCTTGTGTTGCAGTGCTGAAGGACGAACCCGAGGATCTTACACACTTAGCGCCAACCCCCGGCGATGTTTGTGTGCCTCTCGAGGACACACCCTTTCTCTCGGACATCTCGCTCGACGAGTTCATTCTCGGAAACGAGAATTACTGTCCACTTTTGAGTCCGGAAGGTCTGCCTCCAGAATTGCCGAGCTCTGATCTCAACGATTCGCTCACGAAGGAAACTCCCGATATCGGCGAGTCTCTCGAGTCTTCGCTACCCGATGGAGATCCGTTCATTTATCGGGATATTCCGAGTCCGTGCAGCCTCAGTCCGGATCTCCTGTCGCCCGCCCCTGTCGGACTCGGAAAAGTAAGTAGTTTACTATCTTACATTTTTTTTTCGTTTTTTTTTTTACTAACGCATCGCGATTTCTCTATTTGTTCAGAGTCCGGACCAAAACAGCATCGACTCGCTGCAGGGTGCAAAGCACAACGACATTGTCGATGGAATGATTAATATCGGCGCTGGGTCTACCGTTGGAAATCCTATAACGGAGGACGAGATGCTGATGCTGAGCATAAACGATGTTATCGGTGACGACGAACTCGCTCTTCGCGCACCCTACATACCGATGTCCGATCAGGACGAGGCACTTCAGTTGCTCATAAGCGACGATACCGTCATGTGGGGACCCACACAGCCACCCGACAAAAAAATCAAGTGGTAAGCTGTTGCTCTATAACACCACACAATACCTACTTGACTGTTAACGTGAAGTGCATCTCCTCGGTCGGTAACAAAAACTGCAATCCAAAACCCTCTGAGACGGTTAATTTTTAGGGAAAAATACGAGAACGGTAAACTATGCGGAGTAATTCTGCAGTTCACTATTCTCATCATTTTGCCAGGAAATAAACGGCTTGGGAGATTTTTGGGTGGCGAAATTGCACTCATAGCGGTTACACTTTACTTTAAGGACATGTGAAACGACTCATTCGGTAACTAAAATCTTTAATGAATGCTATACAGAGACCGTAAACTTTTCGGGGAAAAACAAAGCATTAGCGAATGTACAATTTAATACCGTATCTGATGATGCTTCCGTTTTATGCAAAACGTCAACCGGTTTTAAATGGCATTGATTCGAAAAATGCATCTACGTCTCTTGCACTCATACGTCACGTGGTACATCTTTCACATGGCCTTAAACCGTCGATATGGACATAAATTATCGTTCAGTAGTGAGATACGTGCCTTCGAGCCGCAGTACGCGACGATTTGGCGCTCGAGACGTATCGAAAGTTATTATTTATTTTCGCAGGACCCACGAGGCCAAGGAGAAGCCAATTTCCAAGCGGTACGAAGATTCGAGTCTGGCGCGTCTACTGAAGAACGAGAGTCGGATCACAAAATACAACGATCATGGCGGAGGTCTCGTTGAGCCGGCTCAGATTTTCGGACAGATCAGCAGATGTGAGTAAAATATCCGAAGCAGAAAAAAAGATCGTCAGCTTGACGTTGTTACGAATAGCAAATCCCGATCAGGAGCGGAATTGTCATGGATATTTCTGAAACACAGGTAACAACAGCAGCAGGTTGGAGCGGTCATCGAAGAGAGTTCACGGCCCAGTAACTTCCGATGTCCCGAATGAGAGTAAACGTAGCCGATTCCAGGATGACAGGCCGCCTCTGTCGAATATAACCGGACGGGCTGGGTCACCGAGTTTGACGAGCGTTTCTCAATCGGTTACGAAACTCATGAATTCGGACAGTTACAACGAGCAATGCATAGATATATGTGGCATACTCGAACCGGAGGAGAAACTCGAAACAGCCGCGATCCAGGTTGAGCGCGGTGGCAGCAGACTCTTGCTGCAACAGTTGATGAGCAGAGATCACGTACAAACCTCGACTCTGTCGAAAGCACGTGACACGTTATCGAGATCTACGAAAAACGGGTGTCCGGATCTTCTATCGACCGTCGACGTCGACGATATCGTCGGTTCGGTGAGCGCCAAAGCGAAACTGAACTGTAGACCTTCCGGGGACGGAGGAGGAATGGAGCGTACCGATCCAGGAACACGAGGCCGACGACAGTCAAACAGCGTTCTAATGAATCTCCTTGTTTCCGGTTGCGACGTGAGTGCGGGTTACGTTTGCCTTGCTAAGCCGAAATCACTTTCCAAAAGCGTTATACCGACCAAATGAATGAAGTCGATAAACGATCCCTCGCGAGGGGTGTTCACTATCGCGTCGCGTGCCCTTCACCGCATTTGCGGAAGGATTGTACCGAGCACGAGGATCGATCGAGTAACGGAAAGATCGAGAACGCGTCTCGTACGGCGCGGTACTCGGTGTACTCGAGCAATATAACTTCTACGCGGAAGAGACCGGTTAATTGTCCACTTATAAATCCGGATGTACCTTAGTGTGCGAGGGAAATCTTTACCGATGTCAAGAGAGTCTTTTTTCATGATTGTATCTGTCGCATAAGCGTAATAGCATATTATGCCACAAGGGAGAGAAGCGCGTTTTTTTCACCGAGTGTGAAGTTTGATGGCCGAGCGAAGCGAGATCAGAAATTTACACGAGGTGAAAAGGCACTTCCTCCCAAATGGCATACGCTATTTTTTTCCCGATTATGCTAAAAAGTGGCGATATTTCTATGCCTGCGATGGGAATGGAAAGTGGCCGATTCTTGACGAGTGGGAGGAAAAGTGAAACTTTTCCCCCCGGTAAATCTTTTCACTTTCTACTTTCTACCCCGTTGCAGGCATGAAATATGGTCTTTTTAACGTAGTCGGGAAAAATACGTTTTTCGACTTTTTATCCGACAGAGTCAAACGGGGCAAATGTGATAACAATGTGTCTTCTATGAAAAAATTGATACATTTCTGTTTCATGAGACACGAAAAGAAGCAACGTCGCGAAATTCATGTAAAACAAAAGAAGGCAAAACCACGTTTGTTCATCATGGAAATTATATCAGAGGAGACAGTAACTCCTCTGTCACAGTTATCTCGGTTGCACTTCATAATTTTGTTTTTTTTTTTTTTTTTTTTTTTTCCTATTGGACCTATCGGGCCTTTGGACTCCGATCATATTCCGAATATAAACACGTAGTCGTAGAAATTAGGAATGAAAGTGAGAGAATTAGTAACGTAAAGCGAGAAAATGCGAGACGTTTGGATGGATAGCCGTGTGTGTCCTGATTCGCACGAATATTCGCAGTCCGTGCAAAGCGGGGGCTAACAGAGAGGGAACGCCTGGGGGGGGTTGGAGCGTCAATCACGTCGGGAGTGCGTCGATTCGCACGACAATTTAGCAGCAATTAATTATTTGCTCTCTAAAGTCATGTTGTGTATATAATTTAAAAAGTATATCAAATTGTTGACTGAATATTATTGAAATATATGTGCGAACTGATAACCGGGATAACTGGTTTGCTGCGTTTCAATATTCCCTTAGTATAGTTACCACCCATTAGTTATATCATCCTCATCAACGTCGTCTTCTTCGCCGTCAGTAGATTCCTCAGTAGTCGCTCACTGTAATCGCAGTTACTGGTACTCTGTCAACAACGCGCCATGTGCTGTCCATTTCATGATGTAATACCTGTCGTATTGAAAAAGCACTGTCAGGCACGAATTCAAAGTTCGCCACACAAGCGGGGAAACTCACTGAACAATCTAGAGTAGTACTCGAGACAATCGTCCCACGCTACCCGTAACTTTGAGATAAAAATTTGAAAAAATTGAAACGCAGCAGCACTAAAATATTTACGATCGATCGGACATGGTTAATAACGTTTGTTCTTTTTTTTTTGTCATATAGAAAGCTACGGGTCTTACGATGCCAGTAAACCGGCTCGAGCAATGGTCACCGATGAACGTCGACGAGGGATCCGATAGCCAACTCGTGCCGACAAACAATCGCACAGTGCTATCTTTCTTCGATGAATATTCCGCCGTTCGGGCCGCCGCAGGGCTGGATCAATCCAATGATCTCGTCGGTTGCTTCAACGGCGAAACGCTCAAGTCTGTCCGCAACAACCACGGCGCCGGTCTTCGCACAGCCTAGATACATAACGTAGAGCGGTCCGCAACACCCTCGCCTCAATTCTTCAAAATTACAATCGAGGACGAGTTATCGCCGGAATTCATGTGCGGACCCGTCCGAATGTGGCCTTACACTGTGTTTTATCGTTCATGATGCGTTTCTCCTAGTTATATATTTTTTTTACCTAAAAAAACCACCGAAGAAAATCTATATTTACCCTATGCCATACATAGATATGTACTATTATTGTCGTAGAAAGAGAGATAATATTTACGGTGCCAGAATATCTAATTATAAGCGTGTGGTTCATACTCAACGCGGTCGTACATATCCATTATGTATGCACAATGTTATTCGTTGGTATGTTTATATCTGTAATATTAATATCCGCAACAGCCTGCCCTTGATGCGCGTATGTTGGAGAAATGCGTTTATTTGACATTCATGAGAGCGAGAGATATGTGGATGAAACATACATGTTTTCACTATAATCGCGGTGATATGCATAATAATTCATTACTTATTGTTGTTATTATTATATATTATACTATATACGAGGGGATTTGTAAGCGATACATGCGATATTGTACGATTGTATTGACGTGCAGTTGCAATTTTTTTGGTAATAAATTTGTGATGCTCGGGGCATTAGCAACGTTCATTGCGCGAACCATACAAATGCTTTGTGTTTTTACCAATTAAGGACGCGTCAAACGACTCAGTCGGTAACCAAAACCTGTAACGAATGTGATTCAGAGACCGTAGACTTTTCGAGAAAAAGCGAAGCATTAGCGGATGTGCAATTCAATACCGCGTCCGATGACGCTTCCGTTTAATCCGAAACGTCAACCGGTTTTAAATGGCATTGACTTGAAAATTCGTGCATCTTTCACATGGCCGTAAGGCGGAAATTTTGACCTTGATTCGACTGCAGTTAACCCACTTCGATGGTTGTGTTCTCGGTCGGTATGTGGTGACTTCGAGATAGTTGACTAGATCACGCCCTAGTGCAATGGAACGTTCATGGGGCGATGTTTGGTCAATATTAAGTGAATGGACCGATATTTAACCAACGCGTCTGAACCAACTTGAGTCAAAATATGGACAACCCTGATAGACAAGCGGCACAAAAAGTAGCAGTTGGCGCAATAATTGCGACATGTGCCGCACATGTCGCAAATATGGCGCCAATATTGCTACTTTTCGTGGCGCTTGTCTATCAGGATAACATTCACTGATTGACCAAATTTGAACATTCGAGTTGATTTGTGGTCGTTTTTTTATGAGTTCATTGAACTCTGACTCAATTGTGGGTCAACTTTCAGCGACACGACCGATATATTAGAAAACGCCTGGTACATCAGAGAACGAAAGCGAGTGAAAGCGCGAGGGCTACGCGTAACCGTGCGCTCTACCCTACCGACTACGAGAGGATCGGGAGCGGTCGCTAGGGCAGTTATGTGTCTTACGTCCAAACTGCGAAACGGTCGCCAAATATAAATCGTGCGCGAGGAACGATCGGGTCGGTAAGGTTCTGGCTGTCTCTGCCACGACAGTTTCCATAATGCATCGTTCCGTTTTTGTTTTTTTCCTACCCGGTTAAAATGGTCGTTAGGAGAATTCAAGGCCACGAGGGAGAATCAAGAAGGCCGCGAAGAACCTCCAATGAAAATAAATGAACAGAGAATCAACAAAAAGCAAACAACACTTTGTCGTTCCACGGGCTGAGGAAACGATTATTAAAAATAGCAATTCAGAAACTTCAGTGCATGACGACAACAAAGAATCATCGATCAACATCGATCCAATCTTCTTAATCGTGTTGTATTTTATTTCCTTGTGTACAGTTGGTCGGTGCTCAGTTTTTGCAGTTGGTCGGTGCAAAGTTTTTAGTCTTATTAATATTACGGATTATTTGGTCTAGAGTTGTTTTCGTGTAGTCGTTCGGCGCATTCTTTTGTACAGATCCTTCGTCTTGTATAGTTGAGCGGTGTACGGTTTTCACTGCAGAGTTTTTTTGGTGTAAACTGCCCACATGTCCAGTCTCGTTCGGCGCACACTTCTTATGCTTCGTGTGGTCTTGGGTATAGTTGTGTATAGATGGTCAGTAGCTCGCGTATCTCGACGCGCGCACGCCGTATACGGTCCCGGTGATTATCGCTGCGATGACGACTCTATCGGCAAATAAAAAATATATCTTATAAACTTTTATAAAAGATCCGAAATCGAGTGTCATTTTTTCGCAAGCTAAAGTCCTCCGAGCGAAACTTTATACAGCGAGAAGCGAGCGAGTTTCGTGTGTGTGGCACCTATGTGAGCGTTAATGAAGGAGTAGACGGTAGTTCAGGAAGCGTGGTTGTCACTGACTTGATTACCCTTTTAGCAACCGTACAAATGTCCTTTGTTACACCGTTGCGATAAGTGAATTTGTGTTTGAATCGATAAATAAGTTTGTCAGGAGTAAAGCCTTGGTGTATCCTATTTGTCGTCCATGTGTATATGTTTACACATGTTTGCGTGTCCACATTCACAGTGTATAGTTTTCGTGTCGAGATGTCTTCGCGTCTACTTCTTCTGTGTCCACCTGATATACTGCCGGAATTATCCCAGATAGACAAGCGCCATGAAAAGTTACTACTTTTCATAAATATTACTATATTACTATATTACTATATTACTATATTACTATATTACTATATTACTATATTACTATATTACTATATTACTATATTACTATATTACTATATTACTATATTACTATATTACTATATTACTATATTACTATATCACTATAGGGAAGAGCGGGGCAAAATGGGGCAACAGAGCAAAACGGGGTTTTTGGGCAAAACTAAATTTTCCAATCATTTTTGGATCGGACAAGGTGGCAAAACAGTGCAGAAAAGCCTGATGCATCGATGGGGCGAATTCGGGCATCCAAAAATTATTGGAAAATGACGTTTTGTCCCATGCCCCGTTTTGCCCCGCTCTACCATATTACTATATTACTATATTACTATATTGGCGCAATATTGGCGACATGTGTGGCACATGTCGCAATTATTGCGGCAACTGCTACTTTTCGTGCCGCTTGTCTATCAGAGATAGTTTCGATAGTCTCAAATATTATGGTAAAATTATAGGTTGCGTCAATCAAAAATGTTAGTTTTCGTATGGTCGTTAGCCACATAGTTGTCCCTACTCTAAGAATAATTTTAGCTGGCCGTTGTTCCAGCGGGTTACTCACAAGATGAAAAAGCAGCAACCTCCTGCCGAAAAAAAATTGCGATTAAAATCGGATGTTTTGATAAAACTTGCATAAGTATCGACAGTATTTTATGGAGGTGCTTCGAATTACCGGTCTTCTTTTTTATGACGTAAACGGTCTGGCCTGGTGCAGACGACGCCGACGCCGCCGCCACTTGATGTACGTTGACCGTTGAATTATTCACTGGAGCCGGTGGTTGCATCGGATACGGATATGGCTGCTGTGGTTGCACCGGATATGAATATTGCTGCGGGGGTTGCATCGAATACGAAGGCTGCGGTGGTTTCATCTGATATGGAGGTGGCTGCTGCATGGGAATTTCGCCTGTTGGATCGCCAATTGGAGGACCAATTGGAACTCCCATTTGCGATTGATTCGGGATCGTGTACGGCGGTGCCGACGCTGCCATTTCGCCCGATTTATGAATCCCAACAATTTTGGCTCCCCACGTTGGAAGTCTTGTTAAAAAAGAAAAAAAATTACTTGGAGGACAAATTGGAGGACCAATTGGTACACCAATTAGTGATTCATTTTTGATCGTGGACGCCGGTGCTGATGCCTCTGATGCCATTGCATCCGATGAAAGAATCCCGGAAATTTTTGCTGCTGAGGTTAAAAATATCTTGTTAAAAAAAAAATAAAATAATCACGCAGAGAGTTTGGGCGTATGTGGCCGATAATAGGTGGTGCGACGAGGCGAGAGGTTGCGACTGCCGTGAGAGGAGGGAATGCTTTATGAGAGAGGAAAGAGAGCTAATGCGTTATGAGAGAGGAAAGAGAGCTAATGTGTAACGAGGAGTTAATAGATATATATTTGCCCGACTACGCTAAAAACTCCACATTCCATGCCTGCAACGGGGGCGGAAAGTTGTCGATTCTTAAAAAACCTGAAAAAATTCTCAAAGGATACTTTCAAGTGAGCCTAAAACATGACTAATTATGGGATACATCTGAGAGTGTCGAAAAAAAGTCTCTGTATCGAACGAAATTCATAATTTTCGTTTCGACATATGAAAAAAGATACCGCAGATAAATGTGAGCAGTTTGTTAAGATAACGTATCTCACGCATATCTTTTCCAGCTGTTAGATAAAATAAACCGATGAATCACGAAAGGAGGGGGTCGAATATCAAACGTGCTTTTAGAGTCTTCCATTAATCGTATCTCGTAAAAATTTGTGATAGTCTTCGTGTCGAGTTGTCTTCGCGTCTACTTTTTCTGTGTCCACCTGCCAGAATTATAGTTTCAATAGTTTCATAAATTATCGTAAAATTATAGGTTGCATCAATCAACAATGTTAGTTTTCGTATGGTCGTTAGCCACACAGTTTTCCCAACTCTAAAGATAATTTTAGCTGGCGGATGTTCCAGCGGGTTACTCACACGAGCCAAAAGCAGTAAACTCCTGACGAAAAATACTTTTATAAACTTTTATCAAAGTTTATAAAATACTTTTATAAATTTGCAAAAAATATCGATAGTATTTTATGGAGGTGCTCCGAACTACCGATCTTCTTTTTTTGTGACTCAAATGGTCTGGATTGGTGTACACGACGCCGACACCTGATGTACGTTGACCGTTGAATTATTCACTGGAGGCGGTGGTGTTTCCAATCGAATCCATGCTTATCGGGTCTATAATCTAATCGAACAAAGACTTATCGGGACTTTATTGTGTGTATGAATGTGTGAATCGGGTGCTAGGAACGATCGGGTTCGTGAGCCTCACAATCAATGTCGTCATGACAATCGATACGAACACAAACCTAGCGTCTCTAACAAATTTGGGTATCGATAACACTGATTGCGTTAGGCCCCTATCTGGCCGTATAACGCCTTATAAACATCTAACACTTATCCTAACACTTAAGTCGTACACTGTCTTTTAGTTTCCAGACTAGTTTGGATGAAAATTCGACTACACCCGATGTTAATGTCGTTCGCGATAGTCCTTTTTCTAGACCAATCTTCATGGAAAGTTACTATGGATAGGGCAGGGCATGCTTGATTCTGAGGTAACAATGAAAATAGCGCAAGAGGAATTTTCTTCCATTTATCGCTGCACTGAGAAAAAGAATAGTATTTTCATCACTCGGTGCGGAAATGGCGACTTTTCCGCCCGCTTCGCGTGCGTAAAACCGCCATTTTCGCACCTTGTGATGAAAAATTTCGTACATCCCTCGTGCGAAACACTTTTTCTAACTCGTGGAGTAATGTACTATTTCTACTATACCAATAGTTACCAGGGGGAACGTCTATATTCATAGTTTTTGATAGTATATATGCAATTGGTTAAATTATAATTATAGTTCCAACCATGATTTTTTGACAATGCCATAACTATAAAATGTAAACGTTCCCCCTGGGAACTATTTTTTATGGTATAAAGTTAGTATTGTTTTTCCCTCCTTTTTTGGGTTTGGTTTTTTTTTTTCGTGGTCCCTCTTTTTTTGGGTTTGGTTTTTTAGGGCTTATTTTTTTGTGGTCTCTCCTTTTTTGGGTTTGGTTTTTTTTTGTGGTCGCTCCTTTTTTGGGTTTGGTTTTTTTTTGCGGTCCCTTATTTTTTGGGTTTGGGTTTTTTTCGCGTTCCCTCTTTTTTTGGGTTTGGTTTTTTAGCGCTTGTTTTTTTTTTTGTGGTATCTCCTTTTTTGGGTTTGGTTTTTTTTGTGGTCCCCCTTTTTTTGGGTTTGGTTTTTTTTTTGCGGTCCCTTCTTTTTTGGGTTTGGGTTTTTTTCGCGGTCCCTTATTTTTTCTCAGTGTACGCCCGATGTTAATACCGTTCGCGATAGTCCTTTTTCTAGACCAATCTTCATGGAAACAATGAAAACAATGAATCTTCATGAGGTAACAATGACAATAGCGTGAGAGGAATTTTCTTCTGGGAAAGGGTAAGGTATCTTTGGATAAATTATTAGTATTTCCTCCGAATATTCTATGGTCGGAAAGTGGTTGATAGTCCGGTGAGCTAGATTGCTCTGTGTAATGGTAGGAATATCAGCACAATTAATAACTTGGAGTAATTCGAGAGTAAGAGAATAAATGTACTTACCGTGAAAACGTTGAGGCCGAAGGTTGTTGTAGTGAAAAAACTCGGTGGATTCAGATGTTGGGCCAAAATATGATTTATTCCAATGGAAATGCACGTGGACGAAAAGTTTGGTTTACAAAAACCGGATATACTACGACAAATGTGTTTCCGGTTTTAAATTATAAGTCTCAACGTATCTTTTCGTTGCCGAATGTTACGAACGTGTACGGTGTGAATTAAATCTAGCTCTCATTTTCTCGGCGTCCTTCTGATCGCTCTCGGTCGGGAACACATCTTTTTATCAAATTGGCCCATCTACACTTCTTATCAAAATGGGGGTACGGTGGGGGTCGGTCTAGAACGCCGTTAAATGCTATTATAGTGCTATTTGCGTGTAATTTTGTCACTACGATATTTCGAAGTGTGGGAGGAAGTTGGGCTGTTGATTGATTACAGATTTTCTCTTCCTCTCTCTTGCTCTTGAGAAGATGTAGAAACTACATCTTCTCTGTTGTACTCGAACGCTATCTAATCGTTTCCTAATCGGTGAGCTCGATCTTTGACAAACTACCCATGTACAGTAGTAGGCAATGGAAGTGGAATACGATATTTTTCGCCAGTTTTGGTAAAAGTTGGACCCTTTCACGTGTACTTTCGTCAAAATCACCTTGTTCCACTTCAACCCTACTGGAACCGGTGCAAGCACGGATTCGGGGTTGCATCGTAGTCGCAGTCGCACTAGGGTCGACTAGACATGCATCCACGAGTTGCAATGACTATGACGAGACTCCGGGTATACTGAAATGAGACTGATCGCTTTGTTCAAACTTTTAACATTTAAGCAACTCTGTTTTGATGGACCCGAGTAATCCCCATGCAACTAAAAATCAAATAAATAGACTATACAACGATGGTTGCAAGGGTTACAGAAAAACGACGCCAAAATAAGGGTTATCTACGAGTCTATAGCAAGTTACAATTTTGAATATCGTGCATTAGCTAATGCACAATATTCAAAATTGTAACTTGCAAAATTGTAATTGTTTCAATAGACTATAGTCTATTGAAGTCTGCCGATGGACACCTCAGTTCCGTTAGGGAATTGCCCACTACTGTAGATAAGCTCCATGCAAAGTACTAACAGTGACGCAATGTCGCAATTATTGGGCCAACTGCTACTTTTCGTGGCGCTTGTCTATCAGGGTAGCATATGCAAGAAATCAGACCTCGGGATCTACCGAGCATCGGCCATTTGCTCATATGTGTTTCTCTTGATTTCAGAGATTCTTCGTTGATAAACTGAGAGAAGGATCTTTTTTTACTACCGATCATGTAAGAAAAATTACCATAGCACATAGTAATAGAGAACTAGGACGCCACCTATGGTAGAAACTCTGATATTTTCCAATAAATTTTAGCATAATATCTACGAAAACTTCTTATAAATCCGGTACTTCCTACAATAGGTGGTGCCCTAATGCCCTACTACTATGTGCTATCTTAATTTTCCGCAAGCGATATAGTAATTTTTAGTAGATCCTTCTCTCAGTGTATCAATAAATTAAAAACCTCCCAATATGTAGTGCCAAGTACACGAAGTTTTTTATTTACAATTTGTGAAAGTTCCTTCTTATTGTGACAATCCTTGATAGACAAGCGCTACGAAAATTAGCAATATTGGCGCACTGAGGAAAAGAATGGTACTTCCTACTATTGCGAATATTTTCCAGGGGGAACGTCTATATAGATACTTTCTGATCGTGTATGTTTAATTGATTGAACTATAATTATGGTTGCAATCATGATGTTTTGTCATTGTTGTAACTATAAAATGTAAACGTTCCGCCTGGGAACTATTTTTTATGGTACAAAATCTTATTGCTTTTACTGTGTAATTTTTTCTCAGTGCGCGATATTTGCGACATGCGCGGCACATGTCGCAATTAGTGCGCCAACTGCTACTTTTTTGTGCCGCTTGTCTATCAGGGATGAAGATCATGAATAAAAATCACAACGTTTGACGAGTCGCATTATAGAAGTAACTTGTCCGTGCGGATTAGTTAGCTTTATTTCGTGAACATATGTATTAGCTCAATTGCAGTTGGTCAGTTTAAAGTTTTTAGCGCTGGCTTATTTGGTGTAGCGTTGTTTTCGTCCCTTCGTCGCGTTATAAGGTAAACGTACCAATGACCGGACACGTCCCAGTAGCCGGACAAGGCGTGCGTGCAAGAGAGATGGAAATACGATTTTCCATGCATGTCCAGGGACTGGGACTGCTCCCTTAAGTGTCCGGGCATTGGTACGTTTACCTTAGCCGTTTACGGTTTTCAGTGCAGAGTTTGTTGGTATACAACTGCTTACGTGAACAGTCGTTCGGTGCAAACTTGTTATGCATCGTGCGGTTTCATCACGGGAATACTTTATTTATGGGTGCGCTGCGAGCTTGACGATAGGCTGAAGCCCATTATGATCGCAACGACTGTCAGTGTGACGACGAATCTATCGACAAATATAAAACATCTTTTATAAACGTTGTCGTCTCTGCGACGAAAAAAGTTATTGAACGAATTATAGCTTCAATAGTTTGAAATGTTAAAAAATTATAGTTGCATCAATGCAACTATGCAACTATACGCAATGAAATATTATAAAATTATAGTTGCACCAATGCAACTATGCAACTATACGCAATGAAATGTTATAAAATTATAGTTGCACCAATGCAACTATGCAACTACACGCAATGAAATATTATAAAATTATAGTTGCACCAATGCAACTATGCAACTACACGCAATGAAATATTATAAAATTATAGTTGCACCAATGAAAGTCGTGTCGTCATTAGACGGATAGTTTTCGCGACTCTAAAAATAATTTTAGCTGGCAGTTGTTCTGGCGGGTTACTCACATGATGATGCGACAGCAGAGGTATGCACAGCAATCTGCCGAAAAAAATGGCGATTAAAATTGGATATTTACATAAGCTTGCATAAATATCGATAGTACACTGAGAAAAACTTACATAGTAAATAGTTCCCAGGGAGGACGTCTACATTTTATAGTTACGACAATGACCAAAAATTATAGTTGTAACTATAATTATAGTTTAACCAATTGAGTATATACTATGACAAACTATCTATATAGACGTCCCCCCTGGGAACTTTTCGCTATAGTAGGAAATACCATCCTTTTTCTCAGTGTAGGGTAAAAGTTGTGAATATGGCCCATCCCGATTAACACGTAAATCAATGACCTCGAGATCACCAGTTCGTCGAATCGCCATGGTGGCTAACGAACAAGCCATCTTAGATCCATTCAACATCACAATTGGAGAGTTCAGGAGCGCTATGCGCGACATTATCCTACGTTACGAATGAAGTATTGGGTACCAATACCAGCTGTTATTATAAAATTTGTTATTTTTTTGAGATATTTATACGAGTTACCTATGAGAACCGTTACCAAATGAAAACGTGTATTTATTAATGTAAAGGGGCTGGTCCCCGGAAATAAATAAATAAATAAATAAAAATAAATAAAATAAACATATGGACCGGTCCATATTCCCCACTTTTACCCTATCTTATGGGTAGTACTCCGAATTACCGATGCCGTCCGAATTGTTCTTTGATACGATGTAAACAACCTGGGGTTGTGCGGTAGACGAATCAGCCCCCTGAACTACGTTGACCGTTGAATTACTGTATGGAGGCGGTGGTTGCGTCGGATATGGAGGAGGCTGCGGCATGCGTGTTGCGCCAATTGGAGAACCAATTGGTGGACCAACTGGTACTCCAGTCAGTGATTCATTGTGGATCGTGTACGGCGGCGCCGATGGTCCTGATGCCATTGCACTCGATGTATGAATCCCGGAAATGTTTGTTGCTAGAGTTGGATGTCTTCTAAAAAAAAAAAAAAAAAATTAGTCAGGATAATAACACGGCAGGGAGTTTGGGCGTTTGTGGCTGAGAATATAGAAGGCAACGAGGCGGGAGGTTGCGAGTGCCGACAGAGGAGTGGGTCATGAGAGAGGAAAGCCAACTGTTGCGTAACGCGGAGTTAATAATTATCTTTAATTCACTACTTTTAACCGGTGATTGGGCGAGTTACCCGTGTCGAAATTTTCAAAAATTGCACGGATAAAAACGCAATTTTCAAAAATTACACGAAATTCTGAAAAAATTCATACGTATGCAGAAAAATTAACAAATCGTTTCCATAAAAACTCTATCTTTATAGGTTGCTGGGTTATATGTTGGGAAATTTGTTTTTCGTTAATTTGTTAATAACATTTTGGAATTATTATTATGCAAAATCAATCTTTTCAGTACCTTCATATGGTCGATTTTTTCAGATTTTTATCTCATCGAGAAGTGTTTGCAATTGCTTTCTCAATTCTCTCTGAACTCTCGTGGCCTCAGGCTGTCAGCAAGTACTGCCTTAATTTCGAGGAAATCTCTGCAAAGCACACACAGTAGAGACTCGCTTATCTGACGTTCGATCGGCGTACCCTCCGCGTTATCCGAAGCACCCAACTCATCGAAGCCCTCTACGTTAACCGTATGTAGAGGTGTAGGCTCTGACAATGCGGAAAACTGGGATAAAACGGATAAAGCGGCAATGCCAGCGCGCGGAGTAGTCCTGTTATTCGTGTTATCCGAGGTTCCACTTATCCGGCTTTATCGAAAGAAATGTACAACTTTCGATTCGACGTGTAAAAAAAATGGCTTAGATAAATGTGAGCAGTTTCTTAAGATAAGATATCTCATGGATATCTTTCTCTGCTGTTAGACAAAAAAAAACCCCGATAAATCGCGAAGGAAAGTGGTCGAATGTCAATCGTGTTTGTTGCGTCTTCTATTAGTCGTATCTCGTCACATTTCTGATACGTTTTCTATCTAATCGAACAAAGATTTGTTGGGATTTTATTGTAGGGGAAACCGGGGCAAAACGGGGACGCTAAGCAATAAAACCTGGTATAATGATACTGAAAGCATAGATCCATTGTTTTTCACACCAAAATTGTATTGGCACTGGTTTTGAAAGGATATTAAAAAAAAACCATCAGGGGCAAAACGGGGTACATGTCCCCATTTTGCCCCACGTCCCCGTTTTGCCTCGGTTTTCCCGTAGACCGGGACAAAACGGGGACGCTAAGCAATAAAATCTGCTAAAACGATGCCGAAAGGATAGATCCATTGTTTTTCACACCAAAATTGTATTGGCACGAGTTTTGAAAGGATATTTAAAAAAACCATCTGGGGCAAAACGGGGTACATGTCCCCATTTTTCCCCATGTTCCCGTTTTGCCCCGGCTTCCCCTATGTGTTACATCCAAACTGCGGAAAAGGCCCCATGTATGCATCGGATTCGTAAGGTTCCCAATCAATGTTGTTAAGTCAATCGATATGGACACACACATGGCGTCTCTAACCAATTTGGGCGTCGGTAACAATGATCGCGTCAAGAGCCGAACCGGCCTTATAAAATGCCAAAGGTACGCTTTCTGGTTCCCAGACCAGTTTGGAGATTGTCTTAGGATCGGAACGTTATAGATTCAACGCGCCCTAGTCAGGACGAAAAATCGCCATTACTCCAGAGGTGCTTTTGGCCGTTATAATGATGGTGCGCATGCGCAGGGTCGTTTTCTGGTACGAATTCTTGCCAAAAAAAACGCCCGTGCTCATACGCACCATCATTATAACGGCTAATCGAAAGCACCTCCAATGTCAATCTCGTTGGCGATAGCCATTTTTCTAGTTCCATTCTTGCGGAGAGTTCATCGTTTCAAGTTTCATCGTTCCGAGGGAACGATGAAACCCTGGCAAGTTCTGCGACTTGAAAAACCACCATCAAACTACCTTCAAAGCGACCGAGTAAACGACCGGTCGTTTTAGGACAAACATACGTCCGCGAAAACGACTGTCAAAACGACCTTATCCGTGTCCGTACCAGCCGCATACGAGCAGCTTCCAGGGAGGGCTTTCAGTCAGGTGGTTTTACAATTAAGGTAAACGTACCAATGACTGGACACGTCCCAGTGGTCGGACAAGACATGCGTGCAAGAGAGATGGAAATACGATTTTTCATGCATGTCCAGGGACTGGGACTGCTCCCTTAAGCGTCCGGCCATTGGTACGTTTACCTTAATGAGCGAATGAACTACGGCGAAAACGACTGTTCAAAACACCTTTCAGTCCAGTCGTTTTTTTATTTTCATCTGAAGAAACGACCCCATAACGACAACCGGACTGAAAGGTCTTTTGAACGGTCGTTTCCGCGGTTGTTCGTCCAATCTTGAAATGTAAAACGACCTGACTGAAAGCTCTCTGCCGCGGATGAAGTCGTTTAAACAGTCGTTTCACCGGACGTATTTTTGTCCAAAAACGACCGGTCGTTTTCTCGGTGGTTTTGATGGTCGTAGGATCTGCCAGGGAACTTGAAACGATGAATCTAACAATGGGAATATCAGTACAATTATTACCTTGGAACAATTCGAAAGTAAGAGAATAAATGTACTTACGATGAAAAAGTTCAGGTCGAAGGTTTTGGTAGAAGAAACACTCGGTGAGTGGAGATGTTGGTCCAAAATATGATTTACTTGAATGAAAAATGCATATAGGCGAAAAGTTAGGTTTACAAAAACTGCATTTACTAATACAAATGTGTTTTAAACGATAAGTCGCAAGATATCTTTTTGTTGCCGAATGTTATGAACGTGTACTGTGCGAACGATTTCTAGCCGCATAGACAAGAGACAGTACCAATGGCACGATACACCCTCTACGGCGCGTTTTTCTATCTGGGTAGCTCTGGTTTTGCTGCGTCTTTCCGATCGCTCTGGTCTGGTTGGCTCATGGTCAGCGTCCAGCATCGGCGAATCGTGATAAGAGATAAGTGTCCTCTTATGGATAATACCACGGGAGGCGATGAGAGAGGTTTCCTCCGAGCGCACTTAAGACTTTCAGATTCTTATTCACGATGCGGGGCTATATGGAGTACCCCTGACGTCATCTTTTATCTTCGCAAGTCTACATTATTCTATAATTAATTTATGTTGTTATCCAACGAAATTGAAATTTCAACAGGTTGTTGTAGTTTAGTTGGCACAGTGGTCGGACCGTACCTGTTTCTGAAGTGGTAAAACTGGAGGTTTTGAAATTTCTTTAATTCTCTACATTATTCTATAATTAATTTATATTGTTAACCAATGAAATTGAAATTTCAACAGGTTGTTGTAGTTTAGTTGGCACAGTGGTCGGACCGTACCTGTTTCCGAAGTGGTCAAACTGGAGGTTTTGAAATTTCTTTAATTCTCGAAGTGTTACACAGCGTGGTCCATTTCACCCCCACTTGAATGTTACAAAAGAGGGTTCATGAAAAAACGCCCCTTTTTCACGGTACATCACACCCGTCTGATTTAATTAAGAGAAATCGGGGTTCTTGCGAAAAATCATTGAACACCCTTAAGGACGCGAGTCCGAAGCTTCTATCTAGGCTTATCGTGTATCGTGGCTTATCATGTATCATGAGTGTCACAAAAGAGAGTTCGTGACAAAAAAACACCCCCTTTTCACGGTACATCACTACCGTCTGATTTAATTAAGAAAACAAATTCACTGACTTGCCTGCTATTATCATCTATAACGTACGCTGTCCAAACCTTATACAGTCATAGATGATGTGCTGAAATGAATGCAAAGGATTATACATTGATCCATGGCTCGACGTTTCGGATTACCATTAGTCGCGATTGCTTCGCCGATTATTGGCAACCTGCCCGAGAATTTGAAGAGACAAAGAGAATACTTTATCGCGTTCAACTGATGTTCGGTCTGTCTATGGCACGATAGTTTCCATAATGCATCGTCCCGTTTTTCTTTCATCCTACCCGCTTAAAATGGCCACTGCGAGGATTCAAGGAGACGAGGGAGAATCAAAAAGACCGAGAAGAACCTCTAATAAATGAATAGAAAATCGATAAAAAGCAAACGACACTTTGTCGTCCGATGAGCTGAGTAAACGATGTTTAAAAAAATGAAATTTATTCAGAAACTCAATTTATTTTGGCTTCGGCAAAGAATCATCCATCGACATCGCTTCGTCGTCGTGCCGTATTTTTTTTCCTTGTGTACAGTTGATCGGCGACCAGTTTTTGCAATTGGTCATTGTAAAGTTTTTAGTGCCGGTTTATTCGGTGCAGACTTGATTTCGTATACAGTGCATTCTTTTGTACAGAACCTTCGACGCGTATAGTTGAGCGGTGCACGGTTTTCAGTGCAGAGTTTTTTGGTGTAAAACTCGGTGCATACTTTCTATGCTTCGCCTGGTCTTTAGCTGTACTCTCTATTTGCCGCAACTGCAGCCGCGACCCGCATACCGATTATGATCCCAGTGGTGGACACTCCCAGGATGAGGCTATCGGCAAAGAAAAAAATATTTTTTATAAACTTATCGTGTCCGCGACGAGAAAAACCAGTGATAGCAACCAACATTTTTTAGGAATATGCAGTCCAATCTGACGTATTATAAAATAAAAATTGGAATCATTTTTAGCAAAAAATAGCATATTTGACAGTTTCGTGACGTCACGAAACTGTCGAACAACCACGCTTCCTGAAGTACCGTGTACACACGGTACTTGAGGAAGCGTGGTTGTCACTAACTTGACTAAACATTAAATTTTCTTTATTTGACTATTGCGATAGACAGGGTAACTTTTTTATTTTTTATTTATTTTTTTTATCACCATGCGGTCATTTTTCTATCTGTGCAGTTGTGCACAATAGTGCTGTGCACTATCGAAATGTGCTCAATGATATTGTGCACTATCGGTTGCAGCGCTGTACTTCTGCCGCAGTTAATAAAGGAAGACGATGGAACGCTTCACACCTATCGAGAAATGGGATCGTGGATCGGTCAGAAAGTCATTTTTATTATCCAACGCATCACTGTTCTCCATTTCGGTTATATATATTATGGTTATGTATATTTCGGTTATGTATATTTATTATGTGTCTATTGCACCGCGGTTCTTACGCCGAAGACCGGAAGTAGGCAAAGCAGTGCCTTGCAGGTTTGCGTGCTGCACCATAAGGTAAACGTACCAATGACCGGACACGTCCCAGTGGCCGGACAAGGCGTGCGTGCAAGTGAGATGGAAAAACGATTTTCCATGCATGTCCAGGGACTGGGACTGCTCCCTCAAGTGTCCGGGCATTGGTACGTTTACCTCAATTGCGGAACCGGAAGTTCAGAGGGACCACGAAACGCCACGTGCAACAAAGCACGCGACGTTTCACACACAATTCACATTGTGTACACACACAATGTTGAATAGACCGAAAGACACTATCGCCGCACATCCACGTCAAATTTCGCACCCGCGTCAAGTATTGCAGAGACCAAGTATTGTACATATATTTGGGATGACTTGTCCGCAACAGCAACTGCAAAAATTATTGTTTTCGTATCGTCGTTAGCCGGATAGTCCTCGCGACTCCAAAAATAATTTTAGCCGGCGGTTGTTCCAGCGGGTTACTCACCCGGTGACACGAATCCAGAGTCCTTGACAGCAACCTGTCGGAAAAAATGGCGATTAAAATTAGGTATTTTTATAAGCTTGCATAAATATCGATAGGGTAAAAGTGGGTAATATGGCCCGGTCTATGTATCATTGATTTACGTGTTAATCGAGGTGGGCCATATTCACCACTTTTACCCTAGTATTTTATGGGGAGTGCTCCGAATTACCGGGCTTCTTTGGTTCGACGTCAACGACCTGGGGTTGTTCCGTAGGCAGATTAGGCGCCTGATTTACGTGGACCGTTGTATTACATTGGTTGTATGGAGGCAGTAGTTGCATCGGACATGGAGATGACTGGGGCATTCCGCTAATTGGAGCACCAATTGGAGGAGCACTTGATACTTCAATTAGTGCTTGATTCGTGATTGTGTACGGCGGTGCCGATGGCTCTGATGCCATTGCCCTCGATGTATGAATCCTGGAAATATTTGCTCCCGATATTGGATGTATTGTAAAAAAAAAAAAATCACAGCAGGGAGTTTGGGCGTGTATGGTCGATAATAAATGGGGCGACGAGGTGAAAGGTTGGAAGCGTCGTGAGAATATGTAGTGTATAAGGAGAGAGAAAAATAAACGTAACGGGGCGTAACGAGGAGTTAATAATAGTGTATTATGCCACAAGCGAAGTTTGATGCCCGAGCGAAGCGAGGGCAGAAATTCACACGAGGTGAAAATGCACGTTTTCCTGAGTGGCATATACTATTTTTTCACCGACTATGCTAAAAAGTGGCCATATTTCGACGCCTGTAACGCCACAATCTTTAGCTGTAGATCCGCGTTCAGGAACCTACAGGGGTAATTAGCCGGTTTTTTTTTACAATTGTTTCGCAATTTTTAATTTTTTTACATTTCGTAAATTTATTTATTTCACTCGGTGGGAAAATGGCGATTTTTCGCACGCTTCGCGTGCGAAAACCTCCATTTTCACACCTTGTGAAATAAAATTTTGTTCGATACTCGTGCGAAAAACGTTTTCTGAACTCGTGTGATTGCAACACTCGCCTTCGGCTCGTGCTGCAAACTCACACTCGTCAGAAAAAGTTTTTTCGCACTCGTATCGAAATGTACTATTTCATCACTCGGTGCGGAAATGGCGACTTTTCCGCCCGCTTCGCGTGCGTAAAACCGCCATTTTCGCACCTTGTGATGAAAAATTTCGTCTTTTTCTGACTCGTGTGATTACAGCCCTCGCCTTCGGCTCGTGCTGCAAACTGACACGCGTTAGAAAAACGATTTTCGCTCTCGTGGAGTAATGTACTATTCCTTCCGCTAAATCACTTTTTTGTCCGCTAAAATTACTTTTTTGCCCGCTCGTCAAGAATCTGCCACTTTCCATCCCCGTTGCAGGCATGAAATAGGGCCTTTTTAGCATAGTCGGGAAAAAGTATCTTTATCCAACTACTTTTAGCCCGAGTGTTATTGGACGAGTTACTCCTGTCCCAAGGAATTCCCGCGAGCAGGCGAGAGGACAACGAGGAGGAAAGCGAAGATAACAGTCTTAACATTTAATTTCGAGATCACTGCACAGCACATACGTCGATTAGTGCGCCACGTGCATTCCTTTGTCTCCCGATGGCTTTATCTACCGAAATCCATAATTTTCGATTCGACTTTTGAAAAAAAAATTGCTTAGATAAATGTGAACAGTTTCTTAAGATAAGATATCTCACGGATACCTTTCTCTGTTAGAGGAAAACCAACCCGATGAATCGCGGCGAATATATCAATCTTATTTTTAGCGTCTTCCATTAGTCGTATCTTGTTAAAGTTTCTGATACTGTACGTTTTCTATCTAATCGAATTAAAGATTTGATGGAATTTGATTGTATGCGTCACGTCCAAACTGCGGGAAAGATCCCATGTATGAATGGGACGCCAGGAATTATCGGGTTCGTAAGGCTCGTAATCGATGCGGACAACACACGTGGCGTCTTTGACCAATTTGGGCCCTGCCGTATAACGCCGAAAGAACACCGGACAGTATATCAGGTAGACACAGAGAAAGTCGACACGAAGACTGTACAGTGTCATGATAATGATATGGTCGAATTACGCGCTCTTGGTATTGCGACTTAGCGCCTCTTATATTGTCATAATAAGATATGAGCGTAAGTAGCAAAAAATACACCTGATACGAAAAAGTCATCTGAATGGGATTCATATGTCCGCCCGAATGGTAACTGTAAACTATCCTATGTGTAAAAGCTAACTTTTGGACGAGGGATAGCTTATAGTAATTATGCGGGCGGACATAAGGTAAACGCACCAATGACCGGACACGTCCCAGTGGCCGGACACGACATGGAAATACGATTTTCCATGCATGTCCAGGGACTGGGACTGCGCCCTTAAGTGTCCGGCCATTGGTACGTTTACCTTACGTACCCTATTCGGATGACTTTTTCGTGCCGGATGTCTTTTTGCTACTTGGGAAAATATGAGCCCAAGTAGCAAAAACATCTCTGAGGTAATTATTAATATCTCCTCCGAATATTCTATCGTCGGAGAGCGATTACCTCAAATTATTGTCACAACGCAGAAGTAGTGTAAAAGTCCGGCGAACTAGATTGCTCTGTGTACTAATACTCTGTGTACTGTGTGCTCTGTGTAATGGGAATATCAGCACAATTATTACGTTGGAATAATTTGAGGCTAAGAGAATAAATGTACTTACGGTGACAAAGTTGAGGTCGATGGTTGTGGTAGACGAAACACTCTGTGCGTGGAGATGTTGAGCCAAAATTTGACTTATTTAAATGAAAATGCATATAGGCGACAAGTTCGGTTTACAAAAACTGGATTTACTACGACAAATGCGTTTTGGTTTTAAGCGATAAATTGCAAGATCGTTTAAGCGTGAAATCTCGAACGTATACTGTGAACAATTTCCAGCTCTGATTTTCTCTGCGTCTTTCTCGTCCCGGAACACAGCTTTTTATAAAACTGGGCCTTCCACACTTCGCATCAAAATGGGAGTCTGGTGGGTGGGCCTAGGAGGCCGTTAAATTTTCATAGTGTTATTTGCGTGTAATTTCGTTACAATGATATTTCCGAGTGTGGGAGGTCGTTGGGCCGGTAATTGACTCACGGTCACCGCCCTGCATCGGTGAATCATGATAAGAGACCAATGTCCCCCTACGGGTGATATCGCGGGAGGCGGTTGATGAGAGAGGGTTCGTTCGAGCGTACTTAAGGCTTTGCGATTCTTACTCGTGAGGCAGAACTAAGGTACCGTCCCAGTGACCGAACACTGAGTGAGGGGGAACTAAGGAAACGTCCCAGTGACCGAACACGTCCCAGTGGCCGCGCAAAGCATGCGTGCAAGAGAGACGCAAATGCGATTTTTCGTGCATGTACGGGAACTGGGACTTCGCCCTTATGTGTGCGGCCACTGGTACTTTTACCTTACATGGTTCTTTTCGGCGAGGGTTGGCAACAGCGGCGATGCAGCAAAGTTCACGGCGGCCGTGGCGGCTGACCAGGTGTTTCCTTTGAGATTCTCTCTCTTTCTTTTCGACATCTTCTCTGTCGTACTTAAACGCTACCTAATCGTTTCGTAATCGGTGACCGCTATCTTTTATTTACAAAGTATGTCACGTGCAAGAAATCAGACCTCCGGATCTCTAATGAGCGTCGGCATTTTTCTCGGATTTATTTCTTGTGATTTCAGAGAATTTTTGTTGATATGGATAAATCTAAAACTTCTGTTCTGTCGCCGTGTCCCCTTTGTCTATTTGGGTCAGTACGTGTGCCAAGTACACGAAGTTTTTTATTTCCAGTTTGGGACAGCTCATTTTTATCGTGACAATAAAGATCATTCGTGAGTCACATGTTTCATGAGTCGCATTGTAAAAATAACTTGACCAGCCGCCCAGATAGACAGAACGTCACGAAATGTATTTTTCCGACAAATTTTGAGTGATATTTTTGTCTATGGGAATGATTTCGGATTTTCGAAATCCACTTCTTATGCTATGAAAGCCGAAATCTCGAGAATATAGCGTATGGGAGTCATTTTGGATTTTGGAAACTTACAAAAAATTTTTTTTTGGGATATCGAATTTTTACCTGCGCCATTGGCTTCAGGTGGCCCATTTCCGCACAGAATACGTGCAATTTGTATTTTTTTCGAAATGTTCAAAGTTGACAATTTTCAGCATATCCTATGTTAAATTTTGCGAAACGGCACTTTTTTCAAAAAATTTCGAGATATCGAATTAAAACCTCTGCCATTGTTTTCAAGTGGCATATTTACCAACCGATTTCATTAACAAAAAATTCTGAACAAATTTTTTGAAAAAATAGCATTTTCGTCGAAAAATTGTAAGGTCATTTTTTATTTCGTCAAAAATGTCGGTTCGCGCTCTAGCACTCACAATTTTTTAGCTATTGGGCTAAAACACGTACACAAATAGAATCTGATCCCATTAAAAATTCACGAAAATCGCTCGAACCGTTTAAATTTTATGGCATTTTAAATTATTCGAATTTCATGATTTTTTTTTAAACCTATTTTTTCTGCATCAACTATTCATCTACGAATAAAATAAATGTCAGATTCGTGATCAGCGTGAAAAAATACATGGAATTACCGTCCCGGAGCGGCAACTAACGAAAAAGTTTACCGAGAATTTTTATTTTTTAATTTTTGGGTATTTTTGAACAGCAATTTTTTATGAATAAATAGTGCAGATTCATTTATTACTTTTAGAAACAACCTTGAATATACATTTGAGGATATATCTAGAATAAGTAAAAAAAGTATCTAATATAAGTGAAAAAAGTGAAAAAGGATAAATTTCAGAGGAATATCTGAACCTGTAGAACTAATTTTTGAAAACATTTTTTACTTTATTGAATAACTAGAGTCGGGTTTATCTCATGTTACATTTTGGTTTTTTCCTTGTAGAATATGTATGTGGATACGCCCCGGGCATACATTACAGATTCAACAGGTTCCAAGAATTATGTTTCGCACGTTCATTGCACTTATTTTTTCGTTTCATAATAAAAAGAAACTCCCCCAGGCGAGCAGATCGAAAATCGATCAAAAATCGATCGGTTTTATTTCCGGAAGAATTTTGCCGCGTGAGCTGCTCACCTATGCGCGAAAGTACGAGACAAAACCGAATACTCGAGTGCTAATGAGGTACAGCACTAATGAATTTCGTTTCTCCTCGGAAACGTTAGTGATCTTAATTTTTTACATGACATAAATATTAATACTTCAACTATTGCATAAAACATTTCTAAATAAAACGTTTCTAATCGTAAACTTAATCGTTCGTGTGAATAAATGATGCATTCAGTTATTACAATACCGTAAACTTAGAAGCTCTCAGATTTAACAAGATTATGTTGATTTTGTAAATCGTCAAACAGGCTTATCTTGTGCGGTGGTTGAATTACATTGACTTTCCGTTGTCTGAAATAGTCCCGTCTCTGCTTATGGCTCTCTGCTACAGACAGTCTGTTATCAATATCACTTTTATCTAAATTTCGACTAATTTTTATATCTTCATTGCTCACCTGCGCAATACTATCGGGTATTGGCAATGGTTTGGCTACGCCGATTCGGACGGTGCCTTTCGGTGCGCCTTTGAGGGCTTGTACTGCTTGATCTAACGTTGCATTTTCCAGAGCAATATCATTCACAAACAGAAGACGATCACCTGGAATGAGTTGTCCATCGACCTGAGCAACGCCACCTGGTACAAGTGACCGTATTACTATCACAGTTTCGTTGGGGTTCATTGGATCCTGGAAATAAAATATATTAATAAATGTTACATTTAAAAAAATGAAATATCTCTCGAGAAACAAAAATAGCAACGACATATACGGTTCTTATACGATCTCTTCAAAAGTTCACATCATTCATAAAAATAGACCTGTGTACCTGATAGTCCAATATCGAAAACCCAAGGCCTCGTTCTCCTTTTACTAATTGGATTATTTGGGGCTCGGAACTCCACATTGCTAAGCCCGTTAACGGTTCGAGGGAGCGCGATTTCATTTTGTTCAAACTAGCGTCCGTTACTGTGGCCGTTGTCGTGGTCGATGCTAACGATCCGTCCGATTTCGCTTTAACCAAACGATCGGTCGTCGGCAATAAATTCTGTAGCGAACCTCCCAGAATGCTCTGCAAACACGAGTTCAATTATCTATAACGGAAAATCGCGTGCGGTGAAGCGACGTCATAGCAACGTACTCTTGTTTGAAAGGCGGCTTGATGTTGCGCAGTGTCGATCGGACAGAGAGGATCCTGCGAAGCGATATTTCTTCCGCACACCATTCTGACGTTGATGGGCAATTCTTTGAGAACAGTTACAACTTCCATGTGATTGATACCCAGTAACCGATAACCGTTCACCTGAAACATTTACAATATACATGAAAATTTAATAATTAGGGCTGAAGCACTTAGGCCGATGGCCCGTTGGCAGTAGCAATAAGTAATATAATGTAAATCATCTCTTAAATATATCAGCATTCGTATCATGTAAAAAAAATAAGTTCCTGAGGCTCTTAGCGTACACGGCGGGAACTTCCATCGGATTTGATACCCATGATTATACTAATATAAAAACATATGTATCTTCGATAGAAAATTGACATCACCTCTAACAGTTCATCGCCAGACCGCAGAATACCATTTTGACCCACAGGCCCTTCGGGGAGGATCGAGCGAATATAATGATGAGGCCTCACTTCTTGTCCATTCTCAACGTCCACTGTACCTTCCAAGCTGATGCCTAAACCACTGCCCTCCGCGAATTTAGTCAACTGAGCAACCTGTACAGGATGTAAAAAATATATCAGGAACAGTGCAGTTTTTAACGCTGGACGGAACTGATCAAATATCGCCGGAGACTAATCGTTGCACATCATTGTGACTTCATTACCACTATTTCGGTGTCCCTGCCGAGTATTTTTTGCCAGTTGGCTTTAATGGCCGCGCGAATTTGCGGAGTCAGTTCGCAGGAAGTGTCGCTGAGTAGAGCTTGTATGTGTATGTCCATGTCCGGATCATCGTCCGCTTCCAGAACTTCGGATTCGTGTAAAATTGCACTGTCTACAGTCGTGTGTGATTCTCCCTCCGGTTCTATATCAGTCGTTGTATCTCCATCCTGAAAATATTAATTATAGTGTTCATACTACTTTGTTCCACGCAGAGGAGAAAATCTTCTTCCTCCTTTTTTTTCTTATTGGATTTATGCTGTTTGACCAAGTTCCATACAATAGTAGATATAAATGATTTTAGGCAATTTTTTGACCTTTCGGGATGGCTGGGAAAGAATATGGAACGTTTCTGGGAGGATCCAAAATTTCATATTCGGCCCATCATCCGTCCAACGTTCTTTCCCATACCATACCATACTATTTCCATAGTCCGCATAAATTCGTTATAAAAAAATAATAACAGATAAAATAAAATTTACCATTCGTACTCTTACCGCGCTTATTGGAAAGCTGGGGAGGCTCGCGATGGATGGTGAACTGGGCTGTGGTAGTCTCGATTCGCTTGCGGCTATCGCCTGTTGAAGTTGCTCGTATTTGGGTCCTCTCAGGTACCGCTCCAAGCAAAGCAACACGATTTGCCCTGTACTTCTCAAGACTTCGACAGCCTCGTGGTTCGAGTATCCTTGTAAGGAGTGTCCGTCGACTTCCACCACTCGATCGTTTATTCGAATCATATTGCTCAAATCGGCAGCACTTCCTTTGCTTATGCTTTTCACGAATATCCCGGATAGCTCCTCTATAAACGGTAAATAAACACATTATTAGTAAAAATGTATAGAAATATTTCAAGTAAATATTTCAAGCGAATATTTCATGTAAATATTTCAAGTGAATATTTCATGTAAATATTTCAAGTGAGTATTTCATGTAAATATTTCAAGTGAATATTTCGAGTAAATATTCCGAGTAAATATTCCGAGTAAATATTGCAAATATATTCGTACGAGCAACGAAAAACTTCCTAGTAATGTTATAAATAGACATACCTTTTTCACACACATATCCTGCTATTGTAATGCCCAATCCGTATGTGTCTTTTCTGAGTTCAACGGTGAAGCGTTCCATCTCCGGAAGGGATTTGACATCGATCGTGTCCATGGAAAGAGCTGGTAGTTCTGGAATTTGTGCTGTAATGGGAATGACTGGAATAACTGAAACGGCTCCGATCGGAACTGGGTTTCGGACGACATCCATAATGAGACTCGGTCTCGTCTGAAACATCGTTAGACAACGATATCGTGAGTGGAGTTGTATATTAATCGAAGCAAAAAGGCGAACACGAGTTGGCAATGTGGTGTGTCGACTCTTATACTTACGTGGATTTCAATATCCTGATCATGAGTGTATATACATCCGTTTTCCGAGTCCGCGCCATTGCGGAGATTTTGGTTATAAGTTTCTGGTACACTGTGCTCGAGATGACGGTCCAATTCGTCGGGATCTCCGAGGATTTTCGTCGGAACGATAGGTGCGTGACTTCCGAGGGCCTAACAAATAACAAGCTCGCAACTATTAATGCTTAGCAGGGTGGTAAATTTTCTTGTCTGTCGATAATTTTCGGCAGACTGAGTCAACGTTCCTTGCCACGACGGAAAATATTTTGATGTTTCACGACGTGAAAGACTTCGATACCTGATAATCCGGTGAGGTAGGTTCGACTGGTCGTGCCACAACGAGACGCACATGTGTCCCAGACTGTCGTAGAACCGCGGCTACTTGCTCGCTGCCCATTCCACGTAGATTGACATCCCCGATCTGCAAAATATGGTCACCGCTCTGTAGCCGGTTATCCTGAAAAAATAGAGTAATGTAATTTTTAATATTGTAATCGACAATGGATGGTATAATTAATTGATAGAATTTCTGCGCAATAAAAATGTTTGCAACAACCGCAAATAACATTGAACTTACCCGGTCGGCGACTCCTCCAGGTAAGATGGTCTTGACAACGACTCCTGTACTTCGTCCACCGATAATTCCAAAACCGAGGCCGCTACCATCGTTGATCAGATTAATAACTTCCACTTGTGCCCATTCAGTATTCAGCTGAAAAAATAAATACATGATGTGATAAATCTATGTGTCTATTCCGGGTATGATTGAGTGTCTGTGAATGTCAGCGAGATTGTACGTTACTATATTGTTGATAAAAAATTAATGTTAGAGGACTCACCACCATGTCAGAGCCAGATTTAGAGGTGTCGCTGATTGCGGAAGGACTTCGTTCGATCAGGAGGCCTCCGGGGGCTGGGAGCAGTGCTGGGGTGGCTTCGTGGGTAGCAACAGGCAACGACACCGAATGGTCTTTGTCAGATATAACTTGATTCCCCGGAGGTCCCGGGATAATGACAGAGCCAGTGTCTCCTGCTGCCACCGTCGAACTGGAGGCCGCGGATACCTCATCCGTTTGCAAAATGGTTCCAGTTTCTGTAAAATAATTAAACAAGTACGGTGTAATATCGCTATGTACTATGGAATTTGGAAACCGAAAATTTAGATTTCCGGAGATTTGCCGGGAATACATCAACGCCGTTTTGAAAATCTAATTTTTTGAGCGGAAGTGACGTCACACCGGAAATACCTCACCTCCGGTTTGAAAATCTAATTTTTCGACCGGAAGTGACGACACAAATTTGCCACTTCCGGTTGGAAAATCTTATTTTTTCGACCCGAAGTGGCGCCATGCCGGAAATACGTCACTTTCGGTTGGAAAATCTCATTTTTCGACCGGACGTGACGTCACATCGAAAATACGTCACTTCCGGTTTGAAAATCAATTTTTTCAACTGGAAGTGATGTCACACCAGAAATACGTAACTTCCGGTTTGATAATCTAATTTTTGTACCGGAAGTAACGTTATACCGGAAATCCGTCACTTCCGGTTTGAAAATTTCCTTTTTCGACCGGAAGTGACGTTATACCGGAAAAACGTCACTTCCGGTAAAACAAAAAAAATTTCAAACCGGAAAGTAATAAAATTAATAATAATAATTTCTCGCCTGATACACTCCATTTATACAGGGAGTCTTCATACCTGGGGCACTTCGTGCGACAACTAATTCAACAAGGCCGCGAGCCTTTTGAAGAATGGAAATCGCCTGTTCGTGAGATATATTGGAGTCCAGCGGCTGTCCATCAATAGCCAGTATTTGGTCGCCCTCTATCAGTCGACCATCGCTACAACATAATTAAGAATGTAAATGAGACTAAATTGTATTGATCTCGTTGCGTTCGTGTGGGAATTTTAATCCAGTCCAATCACGAGTGGGCACCCTCGTAAATTTTTCGCATTCATCGTTACATGCAGCTCGAATTAAAGAACCTACATTTTTCTCTAACCTCCGACCGTGCCGTCTCTCTCGTAACAAAAGAAAGGTTCGTCTCCGAACATTTTAATGAGAACTCTTTCATTATTCAGCGGTGTATTTTGCCGGCCAACTATCCGACAGATGTGTCGAGCCGACCGGAGCGACGCGCATGCGCAGTGGACGACATCGTGTCACATCAATTTTCCGTCGACTTAACTCACATCACATTATTTTTACGTAATTCCGGATTATTGCGAGAATCCACCGCTCATATCTCAGAATCCGCCGAACGGATTTAGTCGCAACCAGGCGCATTGGAAAGCTCGCATGCGAATTACATTACAAAAGTGTCGTCGATATCCCGAACCGATGCTCCGATTCAGAGAACATCGACGATAAAGATTTCACTTCCGGTATATTGGAGCAAAACTCAACGGCAGTGTCTCTTTAAAAAAAAAGTCGTTTCTTTAAGTACTCGGCATCGAGATGCTGCCGCCTCTCTCGACAGTGGCTCGTCGTGTCGTTCTTACTCTTGTATCGTTTATTGTATTTTACAAAACCAAAGAAATTATGGCAACATTTTGGAAACTTTTGCTCCCCAGATCCACCTAACGAAAATGTGTACAATGACTCGTTTCCATGACTTTGTAACAAGCAAAGAAACATGAGACTGTAAACGAATGTGTATTTTTTTACATGATTTTTACTCCATTTCCAAAAGTTCATTTCACTGAAAGCGAAAAAATCATAGAAGCGGTTTTCACGATCATAGCGTGTCGTGAAAAACTTTTTTTTCTATATGCAAGATGCGTTCGTCAACCACGTGTGCGGATACAATGCGAGTGCAGATTATAAATGAGAGTGAATTTCAGAGTGCGATTTATTCAAATGCACAAAATCTGATGCACTAATCGGCCTCGTGAAAATGCGATGAGATAAAATAGCGAGGTAACGAAGTTTGGAAATGTGATGAGGATCGGGGTGGGTTATTGCTCTAAAGACTCTTTTTTGCACAGCGTAAAATTACAAGCAATTTGTGCGTCGTGAAGTGAACTCACTTTCGGACCGGCGCCAACTTGCTTGTACAATTCACATATCTCGCGAAGCGCCCATGAAGTCACAATTAATTTAATGCGGCTAAGTACTGAGAACCAACATGGTATCATTCGTGTATTTACAGTCACCCGAGTTTCGCTCGTTAAAATCACGTATGCATATTGTTAAGACAACGTGTATCAACTGCAATGCTAACTTATGTGCGGTTTGTAATATAATGTATTTTTTTTTTTTTCACTTTGTCGGACGCTTTGTGTGAACTTGTCTCGGAGGCGGTTCACGTGTTATTAGCGTAGGCCTGCGAAGCACCCTTGGTCAAAATTAAATGTATGAACTTCCGCAATGCCTAGATGTAGGTCGTCGTACATTTCTTGGAGCGGCGTGGACTAAGTCAGCGATCGATGCCGCCGACATGGTCGTATCAAGTGATGGTGCATTATGGACATCACGAGGACACTTCGGCGGAGTGAAAAAAATATTTCGCGTGATCTTCATTTCTTCGGAATTAATGGTTCACTCGAGACTAAAGCGTAGACGCGATATCCGAGCATTGTGCTTCGGTTGTGGTGTTGTAATTTCTATCATTGCTGGATTAGCGAGCGCATGCGCGTTGTGGACAGCAGCCAGGTACGTACACACATTCCCTTACGGCGCCAGGATCCGGAACGAGAGTCTCATTCGCGTCTCAGTGGTTCACAAACGTTAGGAAAAATATTCGACAAAATTCTTTGGGCCTGATATAATTTTTTTGTCTTTCGGATTTCTTGACCGGAGCAAAATCGTTCGAACATACGAGCTTTTACTGACGATCGAAAAATACGACTTTTTTTCACAATTACAGACTACCTGTATATTATGTAAAGGTTTCTTTTATATGTTTATTAAAAAATTGGTATCTTGTATGTGTCCTTCAAACTGCTTGGAAATAACTTTTACAGAATTCAATGTACGAATTGTGCTAATGTTAGAGCTAATTTTGAAGTCTAAGAACTGATGAAATTCAAACTTTGTCGCGATTGTTTTACGCGCGAAAAGTCTTTGAGATACTGTTTTTTATTATTTCCATTACCTCTGCTCTTTTTCCTTTTTTAAGGCCGTAAAGCTGGCTAATTTTTTAGCCGGCTGAACGAGCAAACCACTAGCCCTAGTCACCTATTTATAATGTTTTAATGTATATAAGTGAATTCGATTGACGCTTAAATGACTTACCATCCAGCAATTCCAGTAGTCTGAATCTCTTGAAGAAATATGCCAAGCTCTCCTCTGTCAGTACTTCTAAGTCCAACGACACTGAAACCGAGGCTGGTGCCCTCTGGTTTAAATAGCTAGAATAAAAACAAGGATTTACTATGCTGTGCAAATGTAAGAATGCACAGTAAAAAATAATTTCGTAAAATCGCAATACGAAGTTTGGTAAAAATAATTTTGTTAAATAAGTGACAAACTCGTTTGTTCGGGTTTGAATTTGCAAACCTGTCCTTTTAGTTTCCGCGTCATTAACAATTTTAGTTTAGACTTTTTTTTGTAAAACTGGAGCCAAATGGCGCGATCGGAAAATGAACGAATACAAAATTTGTATCGAAATCTTGCGGGTACAACGATTTAAAAAACAATCATGTTCTAAACATTCGAAGCGTCTATGTTGTAGCAAAAATCTTATTCCATTCAGACTTCTGTCAAATAGTCCTTAAAGTCGCACATATTTTTAAATGTGTTACACATTCGCCAGTTAAAGGGCTGACACGGAGTTTTTGCAGAAGAACCTTTTTTTTTACGGTGACGATTAATTATTGAAGAATAGGATGAAAATTGCTCACCTGTATGGTGCACACCTGACGACCCTTTGCCGCACTTTCTATAACTTTCTGGAATTCCTTGGCGTAAGTCGGCGTCGTTATCGGTGGAATGCCAATAGGGTCCGATACCATACTCGGACTCGTTACCTGTAACACGGTCAAACATGGGGCTGAAGGTGAGCTTTGTGGGAAAACCATACCATACATCAATATTTATAAAATAAATTCTTATAAATCCAGTTTTTATACATTTAATTTTTATAAATTCAATGCTTATAATTTGAATTTTTGTAAATTCAATTTTTATAAATTCAATTTCTATACACCTAATAAATATTTTACCTGTGCACTTGTATCTTCACTGCTACTGTGGGTCAATGGTGCAACAGGAACTCTTTGATCCTCGGTCTCGCTACAGTCCTGATACAGACCCTGGTAAACATTGGCTGCTAGTGGTTCCAAGGGCGTGCTTGGTACCGACAGTTCCAGCTGGCCACTGAGATTTATATCGAAATCGCCAGGTAAGATTGACGGGTGTTGACTGAGCTGGGCATTCAAGTCCGTTAGGGAATCTTGAATGGTGACGATACTTCGAAACGTCGGGTCCTCCAGTAAACACACCAGAGCCTTTAAGTCATGAGTAATGTGCATTTGGAATTTTGGATCGCCGCTGTCGTCGACGCGCTCGTGAATATGCTCCAATAAATGCAGCGCCGTCGACATGTCTGAAAAATATTACAGAAACGAATCAGTATGACGACCATGCAAAGATAAAAACGAGAATGTAAAAAACATCGTGTCGATCGTACGCGAATCCTCGCGGCATTTCGCATGCTAATCAGTTTTGTTTCGTTGCTTTAACTTGTTTATTCCGATTCGCGAAACAAACGTAAACAACCAATTACAATCGTTAATAAACGTTAATAATAGTTTAAAATCGTTTTTAATCGTTTACAATCGTTTACGACTGTTCACGTTTATTTACAACTGTTCACAATTTCGTAAACTTGAACTTTGTTCATAATTCTAATTTTACTCTATATTATAATTTTGTTAATTAAATTTTAAGCTATTTCATATTACAACTTTATATCAGAGCTCTGCATTGGGTTTAATGTAAATCGGTAAGAGAATGAGAAATCCACAAATACATAAATTAAAATTAAAATTAAATTAAATAATTATAAGAGTATCACAGCTTCTTAAGTTAGTAACATCACAATGAGAAACGTAAATTTACCTGCACTTAAGGGCATCTTAAAGCTTGAAGGGAGATCCCACGAAGTCCGAATGTGTAATGATTTCTCAGGGCTCTGAAACACAAGATGGAGCATTATCAACTAGTGATTGCATAGATTGAATTAACAATTGTGACCGGATAAAATTTACGTCGTCATCTTCGCCCTCGTCTTTCTATTTCCGTCGCCACGATTGCCGTCGGGCGCCGGTCAGTTTTACCTTTGATAACTCGAACGAGATAATGGGAGTGAAATAGAACGGGCGTAATGTGAGCGACTGCAGTACGCGACCTAGAGAGAGCGCTATATATATATATATATGGATAGCGCGCCAGCAGACGGCTGAATAAGGACAATGAGATAGAATGCAACGCGATAGCCCGGAGCTTCCGACACGATGGGTTCCTGACCGTTAATCCCGAAATTACGATAAGCAGGAGAGAGCGGGGAAAAATGAGACAATGGGGCAAAACGGGACAGTGTTGCAAAACTTAATTTTTCAATAATTTTTGGATATAAAATAAATGCCGTTTTGAAAAAGTGCGCACTATTAATTATTAATCTTATTATTAATATTAATCTTCTTTAATGGTAGTTTTTTTAGGTATGGGGATAGCGCCTATTTTGGAAAGGCGGTGTAATTTTAGGGGTAGCGGATAGTGTAATTAGTGGTAGCGGAAACTCATACCGCAGAGACCGTCCGCACGGGGATCCAGTACGGCACGTCGATTGCTATAACGGTTCAGGGACGTCGGAAAAGAGCCAGATCGATCGCAAGAAGAATGCTCGAGAGCGCGTTCCGCACCGGTCGATAATATAAACAGAACACTGTACTACTACAGTCGTGAGGGATGGGTTGTAAAAGGCGATTGAAGCCATACATTGGAAATAAACTACTACTACTACTACTATAGTCAAAGCAACCAAAAATAAGTATTTTAATATTTTAATATTGTGTAACAGAGGTTTTTAAACAATTTTTAATAAAAAATAAAAAAACTCCCCTCTGCAAAAAATGCATACAATTATTATATCTTCCTTTTTCAAGTTACTTTTTTTACATTCACTTATTTTTGTTATATATATTCACTTTTAACATACATAACAGAGGCCTCTAAACAATTTTTAATTGAACTTAAATTGAAAATAAAAAATACTCTCTGCAACAAATGCATACAATTATTTATTTCATTCTCCAGATAGTTATCTTTTTACGTTTACTTATTGTTTGTTATATATATGCAATTTTTGCAGTCGTGAGCTTTTCTTTATTTTCCATTCTTCAGCATTCCAGCAAATGTAGAACATGTTTCTAGACAATAATCTGACAGTCCATTTTTTTTTAATACTTTCTCTATCTACACTCTTTAAATTTACATATGTGATAAGAAAGTAAGAACAGATAATAAAAATTTAGATTAGAAAAACGTAAAAACCGGAAGCTTTAATCCTCATTCCAGCAACAATTTTCTACAAATCACTCATTCTTATAATGACCTTGATTTCTAAAACATCAATTAAGATTGGAATACATTTTTTTGTCTGCATCAGATAAGTTTTCTTCTCACTTGCAGAAGCTTAAAACAAACAAAAAAAATCTATCGTATTATTTGAAAACTTGACTCCGGATGGGAGCTCGTTTGTTCCCATCCAGAGGCAAATATACACAGTACGCCAAACATAAACAATGTTTTCTTTAAAAAAAAAAAATTTAATACAAAATTGTGAACCAATTTCTTTACTACGCTCTCTCTATTCGCAACCTGCATTTTCTGTATAGCTAACCTGCACAGTCCTTCCAAGCTACAGAAACAAATCCACACATTTACACGAAAATGTTTAAAGAATTTATTTCACCAACAAGAAAGCTCTTCCTCTACAAGGAGACATAAAAAAGACTGCAATTAATTGACGGATTTTAAAAATTCGTTTTAAAGAACGAACGATTTAAACAAAGAATGTAAGTCACTTCAGCAAAATAGCGGAACGATTTCAGCACCGTCCAAGGACAAACAAAAGCGTACTCAACAAATATTCACCTGCAACAAACGGAAGACAGGTTAGACGTTTTTTCTTCGGCTCGGCGAACGAAAGCTGGGTCGATGAACAAATCCAACAGTTCGCAGCACGTTCAGACGAACACGCGTTATCCACGATAACGTCAATAACGCACTCCGCCGATAAACTTCGCGTAAGTTGTAAATGTTTGACTGACAGGAGAAGAGCGAACTTCCACAGTCAATACAGCTGATCGCGTCAACTTACGTTAAGCTGTATTTGCAACACATCCGAGGAACGAGCGAACGCCGCAAGGCTGGCTTCACATGATGAATCTTTAACTCGCTGTGTCGCGTTACTTGCATAACCAATCACAGATGCACCGACTAATTGCTCGCCACCAATAAACATCGAACGATAACCACAAGATTATCAAACAACATAAAAACCTAATAAACTGTAAATTGTTGGGCCAATTTTGCAGAGCTGTAACTTATCAGCTGGCCCGGGTTTCTCGCCAGTGGCGAGTTTGTTGGCGTTCCTTCCGTCCGGGGCTCCAGCCGAATCGAAAGACAAAGACTGGCCGCTTCATTCAAGCGCTTCGAGCTGTATTTAAACTCCACGTGACCGCAGCCTCGACCCGACCAGTCGGGTGACTATCGGGTGTCCGAATGGAAAGAAGTCCTAACAGTACCGTACCTCGAAAAATGAGTTACCCTAACAGAATCGACGGCGAATGGAAGATATCCCGACTAGACATATTACGCGGAAAATTCAAAGCCATGTTGATGGGGTTAGGTCGAAACACGAGTAATGCGAGTGGTCATGATGTCGAAGTACTTATAAGCACTAGGATAATATGACTCCGAATATCGCTTTACTATAAACATCGATAAACACTAAGAATCGTTACCCCGAACGGAAATGATGTCGAAGTTCCTTTCATTCAAAGAGATTGTAGCTCGTACAGTCAAGTCCATAACGCGGTAAAAAGCCCTCCTTTTGCGGATCTGTCGAAACGGTAAACCATCATAATGAAGGGAACTTATAGTCAGTCGATAACGAAGATTTCAATTGCTCCCACTTTGGTCGCAATGGTAAACAAACAACGACGGAAAGTTATAGTCTGCCGATAACGGAGATTTCAATCCCTCTCACTTACCGTACAAAGGTAAAACTGATAGTCGAAAGATGTCTCTACCAGTCTATGCCGCTGGCATTTCGACCACATTTTTCGAGTATACAGCAAGAACATCGACACTCTAATGAGATAGCTTAAGGGTGCTTTACATGTACATCCCAACCAAAAGTTTAATTCGATCAACATTTCAGTACTTCATGATACGACAAAAATCTGAAAAAAATTAACTATATTAAAGACATAAAATACATTGATTTGGTGTAATGCTAAAAAGTTATTAACAAATTATATAAACAAAATTTGTTCAACAAAAAAATCAGTAACCCGTATTTTTTCATTTCAAATACATTCGTCTATTTCTTTGGATCCATATGATTTTTTCAGAATTTTCGTAGTTATTTAAACAATTTTTTTTAAATTTTGATAAATGGTTGGAAACCCGCGAATTTTTTATATGTTTTTGTAACAAGATTTTACATGATACTCAAGAAGTTTCAGGGTGATTGAACGAACAGTTTTGTAGCTAGTCTTTAAAAACATTCGAAAACGAGAATTTCAAAAAACTTCTAAAATTCTGAAAAAATTCATATGGATTCAAAAAAATTAATGTATTTGAATGTGTTTGAAATTGAATGTATTTGAAATGAAAAAAAAATAAAGGTTACTGATGTTTTTTGTGCAAATTTTTTTTTTTATTGTTGTAATTTGTTAATAACTTTTTGGCATCATTATTACGCAAAATCAATGTTTTTTATGTCTTTTTAATGTGGTTGATTTTTGTCAAATTTTTGTCGTATCCTGAAGTACTGAAATTTTGATCAAATTAAACTTTTGGTTGGGATGTACATGTAAAGCACCCTTAAGCTATCTCATTAGAGTGTCGATGTTCTTGCTGTATACTCGAAAAATGTGGTCGAAATGCCAGCGGCATAGACTGGTAGAGACATCTTTCGACTATCAGTTTTACCTTTGTACGGTAAGTGAGAGGGATTGAAATCTCCGTTATCGGCAGACTATAACTTTCCGTCGTTGTTTGTTTACCATTGCGACCAAAGTGGGAGCAATTGAAATCTTCGTTATCGACTGACTATAAGTTCCCTTCATTATGATGGTTTACCGTTTCGACAGATCCGCAAAAGGAGGGCTTTTTACCGCGTTATGGACTTGACTGTACGAGCTACAATCTCTTTGAATGAAAGGAACTTCGACATCATTTCCGTTCGGGGTAACGATTCTTAGTGTTTATCGATGTTTATAGTAAAGCGATATTCGGAGTCATATTATCCTAGTGCTTATAAGTACTTCGACATCATGACCACTCGCATTACTCGTGTTTCGACCTAACCCCATCAACATGGCTTTGAATTTTCCGCGTAATATGTCTAGTCGGGATATCTTCCATTCGCCGTCGATTCTGTTAGGGTAACTCATTTTTCGAGGTACGGTACTGTTAGGACTTCTTTCCATTCGGACACCCGATAGTCACCCGACCAGTCGCGACTGTCACCGACCTGCTCAAGCCCGGCTCAAAAAGACTTTCTGCAGATTAAAAAATCCTCACCGCTGCCTCGAGCGCGAAGCTCTTGTTTACAGATAAAGACGATTATGGGCTCCGATCACACGCACAGACGATGGAGTCACCTGAGAAAGATCCTCGAGAGATCCGGACCGTTTTGCCGTCCGGACTTCGAGCCGTCCCCGGACACTCTCCAGTTCTTGATGGAGAACTGTAAAATATTGGTCATCGGAGCCGGCGGATTGGGCTGCGAGTTACTCAAAAATTTAGCTCTGATGGGCTTCAGGCAAATCCATGTTATTGACATGGACACGATCGAGTTGTCCAACCTCAATCGGTAAGTTAGGTCGGGACAAAAAATGAATTATGGTAATTTTTCACGACTCCGGAATAAATGTGTTTACTTTTTTTACGAACAGGCAGTTTCTGTTTCGTCACAAGGATCTTGGCTCGTCGAAAGCTGAGGTGGCGGCCAGATTTATAAACAACAGGGTACCGGGCTGCAATGTCGTGTCTCATTGCGAAATGATCCAGGACAAGGACGAAGCGTTCTATCGCCAGTTTCATATTGTTGTTTGCGGCTTGGATTCGATAGTGGCCCGACGCTGGATCAACGGAATGCTGCTGTCCCTTCTGGTTTTCAAAGACGGAGAGCTGGACCAGAGCAGCGTTATACCCATGGTCGACGGAGGTACCGAAGGGTTCAAGGGCAATGCCAGGGTCATTTTGCCAGGATTGACTGCGTGCATAGAGTGCACGTTGGATCTTTATCCTCCGCAGGTAAAAATTGAGAACTGTTGTCTCTGGTCCATAATTTCCTGTAACAGAATAACTTATACCATTTATTTATTTAATTAATTGCTTTATTTTGTTAATGTTTTTACCTAATTTATTGTTGTATTTTGTTTGTATTACATTCATTTTGCTGCCACATAGAGGAAGCTTCAGTTTCATGAAAAAAAAAATTGAGATTTTAATGAAAAGGTGTTCAGAGTGTTCCAAAACTTTAGAGATTCATATTTAGAAAAAATGTCTGGATTGAAATGAAAATTGAAACTCTTATAACTTGAGAACTTTACGAAAAATTATGATTTTCTTTCTGACGCGAGTTTACCATCAAATATTGAGTTAAGAGTAAAATACGTCTCAGATTCATGATCAGTGGGAAAAAACACATCAGACATAACGCCAAAACGACGAATAACTGGAATTTTTATACTAAATCTTTGTAGTGAATATTGCAAAAAAAGAGTGCGATTATTTTCTTATACTGACGAAACTTCCTCTATGAGTAAGCCAACTAATCACGTAAAATGATTTTTCATAAAAGCTTTGTGAAAATTTCGATTTTCACCCTTTTTAAATTTAATTGATTTTTTCATTTAATTAATTTTTATTTATTATCATAAAGAATATGTTATCATGAGTTCTTTGTAACAGAACAAGCCTATTCAACTGAGTGTTTGTCTCCCACACAGGTCACTTATCCCTTATGCACGATAGCGAACACTCCGCGTTTGCCGGAGCACTGTATAGAGTACGTGAAGGTAATTCAGTGGCCCAAGGACAATCCATTTGACGGCGTAATCGACGGTGACGATCCACAACACATAAATTGGATTTACGAGAAGTCTATTGACAGAGCGACGCAATTTGGCATTCGAGGATTGACGTACAGATTAGTCCAAGGGGTGGTCAAGAATATAATCCCTGCCGTTGCTTCGACAAACGCGGCGATTGCGGCCACGTGTGCCACCGAAGTTTTCAAACTGGCCACAAGCTGTACCGCGTCTCTGAACAATTACATGGTACGTGATCTGCACGGATGTAATATTCGACCTGCTTGCATTTTTCGTGCGAACAGCAAACGTAAAGTAAATGTTTTATCTTTTTCTCAGGTAATCAATAACTTGGACGGGATTTACTCGTACACTTACGAAGCCGAGAGGAAATCGGATTGTTTGGCTTGCAGTCAAACACCGAGAGAGATCGAAGTCCCCAATGCAAACGTAAGACTGAAAGACTTGATAGACATGCTGTGCGAAAGAGCCGATCTGCAAATGAAGAATCCCGGTCTCACTGCAAACATCAAGGGAAAAATGAAAACTCTGTACATGCAAACTGTCGCGAGCATCGAAGAGAGAACGAGGGGGAATTTGTCGAAGACTCTGGCTGAGTTGGATCTCGAGGATGGCACGGAAATTAACGTAGCCGACGTAACGACACCGAACACGATAGTGTTAAAAATTCGTTTTCGAACCAGGGATATCGACATGGACTGATAAAAAAAGCGGTCTAGATCGAATCAACATGTACGAATTATTGACGACAATTTCTATTTCGATTGGCGGCGTCGAATTTGAAATAATGGAAGATATCAATAAATATCCCTCTGTAAATACCGTTCAGTATTTATACATTTACGTATTTATACATTTTTCCTCACTCAAGTTCGAAAGATAAGGCCGTGGCAAATGGATTACATTAAAATTCTTGTTCAACTCTTGTCACTAAGTTGCTACTGTGTTTGTCGCGAAGCGAACGGAGCCTGTTTAAGGCAAACTTGCTTACAGTGAGCTTGCTTAAGGTGATGTAGTATAATTCCCCTCCCTCCTGCACAGCGCCCATTTCGTAACAAAAACTGTAATGAACGCCGCTTTGAAACCGCAGACCGTCGAGGAAAAAGAAAATTGTCTTTCCCTGAAAAATCGGCAGACGTAGGCAGACGTAGCAATTTTATTTTTCCTCGACGATCTGCGGTTTCAAAACGGCATTCAGTACAGTTTTGTTGTGACCGACAGCGATATTTCACATTACCTTAAGACCGAGAAGATAAATCTATTCGTAAATCTATTTTTTCCCGAATCTGTGTCAACACTTCTCATTAGATCGATCACGTTTCTATTTTATCTATTGCTCGCCAATAAGAGATAACTCGTAGCTAGTAAGTGTCCGTAAGATACGATATAAGACGAGATAACTTTGTATTAATACAAATACACTGGTTACAATATTCGGACATATGCACGTTTTCAGTACAAAAAATATCTGTCGTGTGACACATTTCGATGTCATATGTAATGGTATAAAACTGGATAAAATGGCTGGATAATACTTCAGTTCGTTATACCCATTAGAATTTTCATTAAAAAATACTCTAGTCAACACTAGCGAACGGATGGCTCGAGGGGGATTTTCCGCCTCGTATATATATTGTCCGTTGTCGATCGAGTAATATTTTTCGTTCGGTCAGGGAAATTATTTTTACGAAATAATCAGAGGCTATTGTTATTAATTTGTTTTTTTTTATGAATATTCCCAAAGTCGACACTCTTTCCAATTTTACAATTTAATAACTAGTAGATGTTTTAATGTCAAACTGCTCACAACTAAACGCTGAATAGAGTATTGTAATCGCCGCCCGATAGCGAAGGTCCTGCGAAGTAAATCGTGCAGTCGGATTTCGTCTGAGCTATGCCTTATGCCACGGATGTTATAAGAAAAAATAAGAAAAAAAAATTGATAGTCACGATAACGTAAAGTGCGCTAAAGGTTGGATTTTTTTTTAGTTTTCCTAGAAAAAGCCCTCAAAATGACTGCACGTTTGTACCGAGCATAATGTATCAGAGTGCAACATCAATACTGTTTAGTCAGCTAAGCAATTAATTAATTGTACAGAAAATGAAGTAAAGTTTGACGATGGGGATCCGGATGCATAGTAGTCGATATCGATACACAGTTAATCTTGACACTTTCGAAGGTAAAAACCCAATAAAGGTATTCGCGATAACGAATTATCGCGAAGCGTTACGATCTTCGTCCCTCGGAGGGTCTTTGAGTTTAGACTTTAGCGAGATTAGCCGAATGGACCTCGCACCAATCGTTACAATGGCCTAACGGAAAAGTAAGGTGAGTGCAAAAATCATGTCAGTAAGTTATGGGGGGGGGGGGAGGGGTATCGATTTTCTGTTAAGCCTTAGCGTCGACTTCCATTGCAACTTCGCCGACTGCCTTTTCGGCCTTCTTTTTCTTCTTCTTTGCGGACTTGGGATTCGCCGAAGAGTTCAAGAGCGTCTGCAAAAAAATTCCATTTAATCATTTAATAATGTGTCATATAAATTTTAGTTCGTGTACATTAAAAAATAGTACAACGGAAAGTAATATCGTACCTTTAGATCTTGGTCGTCCACAACGCAATCCGACTTGAATGAGTCAAGCTCGAAAGGTATTCCCGTAATTTTGTGAGGCCCGTTCGGCATCAGCAATACTGTGAACTTGAACTGTGCCGCGTATTCGCTTGGTTTCTCGTACAAAACCTGCGCATAGAATCCATCGGTAAAAACTTCAGGGTATGCGATTTAATCCATTGACTGCGAACCGTCTTGTTAAACGAATTTTCGCATACATTACACATTAATATTAAAGCAATGTTATTGTTATAAAAAATTTAATCGAAAATTGTAAAATCGAGGATTAGTATAAAAAATTAAACTGAAAAAATAAAACTTGAATAAAAAATGAAAACCGCATTACCTGGAACGGTTCGATTAATCTATGGTTTACACACTCCACAACGGCCATCTTGGCTTTCTTCTCGTCCTCGAATGTACGTAGATTGAAAGGCATCAGACCGTGTTTGTGGGTCACTTCGGAATAGAACATGCGAGATGTTTTCAACTTCAGCTGATAGGTCTCCTCCGTTTTTTTGTATATGGTGACACGGGTGTCCTGTTCCCGACCTACGCCCTCCCCCGTGCTGACCAGAACATCCATGGCATACACCTAGGAATAAAACAGGAAACGTTATTAGAAAACCAATTGAAAATTTGACAACAAAAAAAACCGACATTTTTTTAATTGCTCCGGCAGTCGAAGACTGTTCGGAAATGACACTCACTTCGTGAGTCTCAAATGTGAACTTCTCGTGTTCCTTCTTCTGCGCGTCATTGGGATTTTGTATGATGGTCTTTTCACCGTCAATTTTGAACTGTTTGAGCTGGTGGCTCAACATTCCCTCTATCGGCTTACAGTTGTAGGCACCGCAGATCTTCTCGACCGTTCCCGTTATCGAGTACGTCTGTGAAAATAAAAATTGAATAGAATATTCGGATTTTTAGAAATTGTAAGATTATTTCCATCTCGAAAATACCTCGGTCCCTGGCTTGAGCAGCCTCAAAGCTGCCTGAGATGCGTAGTGGGCGGCCAATACCACATCGGCCTTCCTGCCGGTTACCTTCTTTTCGGGGGATGAGCCTATGACAATCGTATGGGCGACGACTGCGATGAAACCATCCACATGCGCTCCAAGATCTCTGCAAAAATATATTACTGAGTTTATTTATTTATTTATATATTTATTTCACAATACACGGGCAGAACCCACTTCCTCGACGGTAGATAAAACCGACAGCGCAATTAATAAAAGAAAATAAAAAATAATAGCTCCAAATAACTCATCTAAAATAAAGCAAAAATCACCGCAAGAAAAAATCCAAAAATAAAAGGCGAAATAAATCGAGTAAGTCCTGGTGCGAAGAAAACAGAGATGACAGAAACGAAACCGCAAAATTAAATTTTAACGGCGCCGCGCATTTGAATTCGAGTTCATAGGTCAAAAGTTTCGCGGGTATTAATAATTTTTTTATCCTCCCTCGTGACTCCATAATCTCCATTGGTATTTCGTAAATAACAATAATGATTTTTATATTATTAATAAATTGTGTGTGTGCGTTTTTCTTTTTTTTTTCAATTACCTATACAACACTCGTAATTCTCTCTTGCCTCCTATCAGGTCCACTTATCAGGTGGAAAATGAAACAAATAAATACAGTATTGCTTAATCGTGTCTGCCGGTTTACTTACACTTTTACCATATCATCCTCTTTTAGAATGAGGTCTGGCTCGCTGGCGATTGGAGAGAAGTGGCAGATGCAGTTGTTGACCGATATGCAAGTCGGGAAGGCGATACCCTTCTTCAAGTCTTTCTCTTTCTTGAAAACCTTGCTCGTCTCCTCGAGCAGCAGCTTGTCCCCGTACTCACAGGCTTCCCTTACAGACGCGCCGGCGACGCATTTGTCCAGAACCTGTTTCAAGACCTCTGAAAAAAGCAAAATTGCAGACTTGAATAATCATTAATCATTCATAATTTCTTCAAGCTATGATCATCCCCCTTCCTCTAAGATAACTTTAAAGTTGGACCGATTTCGAAAAACAAGGAACGTAAATTATTAGATTGAAAGTACTTTTATAGTAAAATTAAAGTAAATTATTTCTAAAGTTTTAATATACTGTATCTTAATTTTTCATCACGATTGTGCCTGAAATTTTATATACCAGTTTATGCATATAAACTTCCAGTAACAGTACATTAAATTCTATACAATTCTTTTTTAGTCTAAGCATGAGTTTTCTTAGCGTGTAGTGTTACTGACAACGACCGATTGTACAAAAGTTCCAGTTATGGGTGTGAAAGGTCTACATGGGTCTGCAATCTACCGAAAGTTGAGAATACCAAAATATCGTACAGCCAAGCCAAAGTTTCTATAAAATATGAAAATTGCTCCAAAAATAAAAAAAAAAGTTGATCTTACTGCACCATGAACCAATCACAAATCAACCAATGCCAAAGTTACTTTGGAATGTGAAAATTACTCCAAAGGTAAAAAAAAGAAAAAATATTATACTCTACCAAGTAATAATACCATATAATAATATCATGTAATAATATTTGTACTCTACCATGGACTGAAGTTACCGGAAAAACATGCAGGAAGGAGACTTTTTTATTCCCACATTTTACGCAAGGGTTGAAAGTCCACCGACATACAGGATTCAGAGTAAGCAAGAGATCGATAACAAGCGATTGTACAAGAGTCATATTAATACGTTCAGAAGGCCTACATAGGTCCATAAAATACGGTAAGTTAAGAATACCAGTATATCGAGCAGCTATGCCAATGTTACAACGAAATATGAAAATTACAACAAAAAAAAAAAGTATATTTATTCGTACTCTACGATGGACCTATAACTTGTGTACCAATGTTTCCCGAAATACATGCAGGACATACACATTTTTTCACTGTTCCATTTCACCCATGGTTAGAAGTGCTCTGATATACAAGATTCAGCGTAAGCAGAAGATCGATAACGAGCGCTTGTACAGGAGTCGCATTTAAGGGTTTGGAAGGCCTACATAGGTCTCTAAAGTACCGTAAGTTCAGAATACAAGAATGTCCGGCAGCTACGCCAGCATTGCGACGAAATACTAAAATTACTCCGAAGTTAAAAAAAAAGTATATATATTCGTACTCTACTACGGACCTATCACCTGTGGACCGATGTTTCGCGAGATACATGCAGGGAGGGAGAAATTTTTTTTTTACTGGCACACTTTTACACATGGTTAGAAGGAATAAACCGCGGACTCGGAGTCGAATGCCGATTATAGTTCGTCACGTGGACGCGGACGTATTGTATTATGATAATATTTCGTCCGATGTGCTCGACGCAACGTTAATATTTGCTTTGAAATACGGTTTGAGGATTTCGAATGTACGACGGTCCACATGGCGAGTGGTGGCCGGCATTGGACAGCCACATTCCATATGGCTGAGGGAAGAACCGCCTGGAAATCGAGAGTAAGCAGGCTCCCGAAGGGCATCAATCGTTTCCCCCGGCTCTTAGATATTTGACGTATCATTTTCTTACGGTTCACGATAGCTCCGGCCATATTATACTTGGTGACAACCAAGTCTTCGGCGATGGTCTTCTCAGCTTCATCTTTGTCCGCCATAGCTTTAGCACAACTGTGATTACTGTGAGCTATATGTACGAGCAGTCACGTGACCGGGAATTGACCATAACCACTTCCGAGATCCGATATAGAATTAAGTCTTGTTCGCAAGAGAAAAATTCACGACGAAACGACGAACCGCCTTTACTGAGAGATCGAATAATTTTCAACGGGAAATTTGTAAATGTTAATATATTTTTTACCAAACATGTTCCACCAAAAACATGTTTTGTTTGTTTTTGTTAAAAATAGAATCGATTGGGTGGATTTCATTCGAAAGTAACGTGGCCGGTGAAAAATGGTAGCTCGTATAATTTACCTGTAAATTGACCACGCTACTTCCGATACAGCAATAGTTACTATCTTAAATCGTTTCGGACAAAATAAAATCTTCCTGTTGCCAGGCGGAGCGAAACTACTTCTTATTAATTAAACGCAGCCTTACGCTTTTTTTGGGATACCAATAACATCCGTCGTTAACGTCATGTTAATGCTATACACTAACGCCACAATAACGTTACACTAACGCCTAGGCTACGGTGACGAAAATTAGGTTATTTATTTGTTTTCCCTAGATGACGTTACTTCCGTTAGAAAAATAAAATTTTCAAACCGGAAGTCACGTATGTAAGGTTTGATTTCACTTCGTATCGTCACTGTCGGTAACAATAAATCTTTGCAAAGACCGTGTTGCAGAAAATCGCGATGTCGACGAAAATAAGCGACGAATCGGGTAAAGTGATTTTTTGCAACGCATAGATGAGTGGTGCCACTTTTCGTGCCTGTAAGGCGTGACAAAAGTGGCGCTTTATGGCAAGGCGTGCTATAATAGCACTGCGCATGCGCGTATCAGCCCGATTTTACTTCTTGCACCCTAATATTACTTGTCGCACGCTAATTTTACTTCTCGTACGCTAATTTTACTTTTCGCACGCCGATTGCACTCTTCACACGCCGATTTCACTCTTCGCACGCCAATTTGACTTCTCGCACGCTAATATTACTTCTCGCACGCTAATATTACTTCTCGCACGTTCATATTACTTCCCGCACGCGAATTTTACTTCTCGCATGCTAATTTACTTCTCGCACTAGCGCGAAAAACTGCCGCATGCTCACGCCTTGCAGTCATGAAAAGTGCTACATCTCCCGCATTTGTTGCAAAAAGTACTATTATGTTGAAAAATATATCGAACAAACAATCTGATTCGCGTTACCGTAGCGTAGCGTAGCGTGACGTTATCGTGGCGTTAGTGTAGCACTAACATAGCGTTAACGAAAGATGTCATTGGGATCCCACCCTTAGCAGTTTGTCAAAAGTACTTGTTATACTCCACCGTCAGTAAAGCTGCTAAGAATGAGTCAACCGTTCGTTCGCTTTTCTATTTAATGAAAAGGGTGCGGTGCCGCGTCCGATCTCACATTTAACGTATATAATTACAGTGACGTTCGATTATTAAGAAATTTTAGATGACGGCGCGAGGCCGTGGTGTGACAGGTCATGGGGGCCTGTCTTGGTCACTGTTTTGCCAAAGTCACAAACCCCTTCACGTACAGGTTAGTGCGCCGAGCGACGTACCTTAATGACATAAAACTAATTCGTCACGGCCCGATCAACATTGCGCGCTAATTGCATTAATGGAACATAAATATATATCACAATGTACTGCAACATACTTGAACGTTATTTCACTTGCATTCGAGGTATCACAGGCATACCAGCATGCCCTTCCAAGAGGACGAACGAGTTGAGGTAAGCCAATGGTGTCCCTAAAATTTTGGTTACGCTATTGTTAAGAGAAAAAATAAATTTTTAACTGTGAAGGTATCTTGGTTCAATTAAGGTTTACCCGTTAACCAATGACGACGAAGGAAGTACCGCACATTCAAGGACATCGAAGAGGTAAGCTGCACAGAATATCGGATCAACTTTAACATACGTGTACACAAAGTAATAATAAAACTTTTTTCTTCCTTGCGTGGATAGTTTATTGTCGTTGCTCTCCTTGAAAAGATTTAAGGTAAACCTCCCTACGTTTAATAGGCGTTCCTGTTGCAATTCCTGTTGTATTGAGCAGAGGCTTTTAGCCGAACCTACTTTAATCGTAACTGTCCTTTAATTTCATTTGTCGCTGAAAGTAATTACTTTGTCTGTAGAAAAAACATTGCGTTCCTGTCTCTTTGGAGTTGGTAGAGGAGAACAATTGGTCCAGAGCTTTCAACAAATACTCTAGGCTCAAAACTAGAAACGATGCATCCACAAGGTAATATAATAATAACTAATAAAGTAATATACTATAACTGTACAGTATTAAATAATGTAGGGTAAAATAGGGTAATATGGCCATGATTTAATGAAAATAGGAGGTTTAGCAGTTACAAAAACCTTTCAATTTTTGTTGTAACAGAGTCTAAAAACATCGAACTGAAGTAATCCACTCAGAACTTTTGATATTTGCGATCGGCTATATCACCCAGACACTACGGGTGATATAGCCATCATTTAAGGAAAATTGGAGGCTTAACAATAAAAAATATTCGTAACAAACTATAAAAACATTGAACTGAAGTAATTCACTCAGAACTTTTGATATTTGCGATCGACGATATCACCCGGAAATTACGGGTGGTATGGCCAAGATTTAATGAACATTGGAGGTTTAACATTAAAAAATACCTTTCAATTTTGGTTGTAACACACTCTAAAAACATCGAACTGAAGTAATCCACTCAGAACTTGTGATATTTGCGATCGGCCATATCACCCGAAAACCACGGGTGATAAAGGGCCCCGTTTATTGATAATAAGTGAGTGATGTAATGTAAATTTTTTTTTTAGCTCTGGTCTAAACACCCCACCGCAAACCCTAGACGCGAGAACCCTGCTGAAGCATCAAGGATACGTTTCTTCTACTCCAGCGTCTTCCCTGGACCTCGAGTGGGAGCACGAAGGTTCGATGATGTTAATACCTCGTCCCAGACTCTCCGTTGAAAAAATGTGTTGCTCCGATTTTTCAGTTATGCCATTGGTTGCAGTGTACAATCACGAGGTGGAAAGTGCAATAAGTTCACCGTCTCAAACCTCGACGAACGGCAGTCAACCGTCGAATTTAACCGCTTCGCCATGGTCCAGAGGATCAACCCCGAACAGCTTAGAATGGGATCCGGTTGAGGCAGATATCACGTGTGTCGATGTTGAAACTGAACAATTATTAACGGAAATCGAGAGACTAGCCAGTAGGGCGCTCAAGGAGACAGGCGAATGGACTGATACCAGCTGATGATAAAAAACAAAATGAATTGCCAATTGTAAGTAACGCGGCTAATTGTATTTTTGTATTCCGTTGAGACATACAGACAGATATAAGAAGCGCAGTAGAGGATATTTAATGAATATTTCGGGTACTGTTGCAATCCAAATATTGTGCATTTATTGTTTTTGTATATATTTGAAACTAGCAAAGATGTCGTGTCTCGGTGATAAAACCGCGAAATCATATCCGCTTTAAGAAATGTAACCAACCAAAGTAACACCAATTAAATCGCCGCGCGAAATCACTCGGTTCTCAGGTTTACGTCGACGTTTATTAAGATTTAGGATTCAATTACCTGTGAGTGGTTACGTAATAAAGGTGCGATTGCGATACTGGGCGAACCGTGAAAAAGGCTTTTCTTTTAAGTTTCTTGCTGCATGTTGTGAAGCGACGTTACAAATCTTCAACCTGTCCAGTTTTTATTTCCGAAGGCAAATTATAAGCACCTGCTTTGAGTGAGATAAGAACGGTGATCAGTACTTGTTACCTGTGTAGCACATGCTGATTTCCGAGCACTATGCCCTTCTAGTCAAACCGTGAAAAAAACGCTTTTTTGAGTTACGAAATGCTATATGTTGTGAAGCAATGTTCTAACTCTTCAACCTGTCCAACTTAAATATCCGAAGACAAATTATACGCTACTGCTTTGAGTGAGATAAGAACGGTGGACAGTACTTGTAGCCTGTGCAGCAGATGCTGATTTCCGAGCACTATGCACGTCTAGTCGAACCATGAAAAACGCTTTTTTTAAATTAACAAAATGCTATATGTTGTGAAGCGATGTTCTACATCGTCAACCTGTCCAACTTAAATATCCGAAGACAAATTATAAGCTACTGCTTTGAGTGAGATAAGAACGGTGGACAGTACTTGTAGCCTGTGCAACACATGCAGATTTCCATGCACTATGCTAATTTTAAGGCTGTCCCTATTCGTACGATAGTGGGATCGGACTGCTCGCTTTACAGGATTAAGGTAACGTGGCAGGTGAGGTTTCACCTCGATATTTGCACGCACGCACGCACACGCACATCCTGTCGAAATGTGATTTGTTTCGATGTTTTTGGGACATTTTGAAAATATTTACATGAAAAATTTCGAAAAACAATTTTGTTTTTTTTTTATGTAATCAAATCTTCCTTGAAGTGCCTGTACAGTTATGGTATAACAGCTCAAATCGTTTTCTTTGGGTTCTATCGATAATGATACGCAGTGTGACCATCGAATATAAACTTTGGTTAGCCTTAGAGATATTTTTGTAAAAGATCATTAAGTAATTGTCACAAGTATCGTCCGCTATGGCTGTACGTTGACTGGAATAAACGTGGGAAGCATGTTATTCAAACCGATCGATGGTATATTGTAATAAATACATAATAAAGATATAATAATCATAGTACTTATATTTGGTTCGAGGAATGAAAATTGATTTCCAGGACTAAATTAATAAAGACTAGGAGAATACAATAATATTGAAAACAAAAAAAAATTATTTCTCGGTAACCAGAAACATGCAAACCTTACGAACCGGAAAGACGGTAGCTCGAAGTATGCCTCCATTTTCTCGGGCATAGACGTATTATTTTGGAGTATAGACAATTTGGGACTTTCTAACATTATCTATAAATCCGAAACTTCTAATAAAGAACAAGTTTCTTTAATCGTGTATAAAATTTTCTACGTTTTCATAACAAGCTTACAGATTCTTTAAATTATTATTCTGTGAACAATCGATCGAAAAAAATCAAACGAAGAACAATCGTCGTAGAACGAGTAAAATAATCGCCGAGAGTAAAGAGGCGATGAGGATACTCCAAAACAGGTCATTGGGAGAGGAAACCGTTGCGAGTTGCTGATTGACGATGATATCTGCCTGAGCTTGATCCGCATTATCCACAAGCTGAGAATCGACGTGCCGATGCCTAATTTCCGGCTGCGCCATGCTGGCCGATTCAGAAGCGAACGCCGATTCGGCCGATGGAGTCTCCTCCGCCTAAAATCAATCGGACATTTTTGCAATCTCAGAAATTCGACTTAATGTAAATTTTTTTAATTTTCAAACTGAAACTGCAATTTACCTTCAGGGCAATTGTATTCAACATGTGCTGTTCTTCTTGCGTAATTGGCTGCTTCGGTCCATTTTTCGACAACAAGTCTGCGATTTTACCGCAACTGTCGCACTGCCAATTTAACGATCTGCGGTACGTAAAAGTTGCGCAACTTCAGTTAAGTGTGATCGAATAAAACCGAACACCGGGAAAGCCGACCGCGATCCGGCCATTCTTCGACATTTTTTTTCTCCGAAAAAATCCGTATAAAATTCAAGGACATTCAAGGAAAATTTTCCAGACATTTTCAAGTTGTGTTAGGAAAAATTACTCATTATGCACGAATGTATATATGTAACTCAGTGAAACTGAGATGCACGTTTGTTTAGGATGATAGTTAGTAATATACATTTTGAAACAAACTCGAATTTGCTGGTAAGTAAAAAATTTAAGTACATTTTCAAGGACAGGCAAAATTCAAGACCAGTTCCAGTACTTCAAGGAGTGCTGAACACGATGTTTAAACAGGAGCAAAATCGTTTTGCACAGCGATGGACCACTTACTTTTTAGCTAGTTTCTGCCTCTCCTCCGCGCTGTAATCCAGTGACCCTATGGTGTCGTTTCCCGGGGTCGGCATGAAAGCGATGAGAGCCAGCAAGGCCGTTCGGATGCTCCACGACGGTTGCCATGTTTCCGGATGATGACCGGATATGCTCAGGCATATTTTCTTGTTTATCTCAAAACGCCCGTTTGGCTGAAATAATGAAGTTTCGTTATCCAGCTAATTTACCAACCCTATATCACTTTGCGTGGCAAGGTCACTCACAGTTAAGAGGATAATATTAGGCGGTTTCATGGGATACTCCGGAGGCAAGAGAATCCTTCCATGGTAGACGCCGCCTTCGAACTCCGTAGACGGAGGGCCTTGAACCGTGAAGTGCCACTCGAACAGATTGTCCTCCAGGGGGCAAGCCCTGTACTCCTCGGTAGGTTCGTTGAGCTCGTGGGCTTCCCTCATCAACCGCTTTACAGCTGAATCCAACAATCGTATGAAAAAAGTGATTCACAAAAAAAAAAAAAGACTAAAGCAATGATTACATATACCATAAAACCTCGATTATCCGAACCGCCGCTCGATCAGATACAGTTTCTAATATCCGAACTATTGCGCTAAATTCTCGTAACCTTCCATTGTTACAAACCAGGCAATTCAGGAACACTCGATTGCATAGATTTAAGCAGCACTACCGCAAATGCATGTCTGTTGTATGCACAATATTCATTAGTTTCTCAGCCAAGCAAAATCACACGTATTCAAAATCTATTTTTGTTAATCTATTGGTCTCGTAGTTTAGTGCGTTATGGATTCAACGTCCAGTTCTTCCACCTCTAAGCGTAAGCATAATATACTTACGGTGGAAAAAAACTTATAAACCCTTTCGAAATTCGATAACGGTGACACCAGCACATCGTTAAGGGGCCCATAAAAAAAGAAATTGGCTGTGGAAAATGTACGACTCTCTTGCGCCAAACGAAAATTTTCGATTTTGTGATTGTTTAAAGTTACCGTTGAATATCATAAAAATACATGTATCACCTTATTCCTCAAATATGTATCACAATTATTAAAAATAAATATACGGGTACTGTAATTTTTTCGATATGTATCACTATATCGCTTAACACAGGTTTTCAGTTCAGTTATCCGAATTTTCGTTAATTCGAACGAGCGCCGGTCCCAATCGGTTCGGATAATCGGGGTTCTACTCTGGATCCATGCAAACCTGGACTCTTGGTGTTGTATTTCCCCTCGAACGACATGTCAACGGGACTCGCGGAGCGGTCGGTCGCTCACCGAAACGGGAGGCAAACAAACGGAACGCAAGGACGTTCCAGCTGTGCGCTACGCGTCAATATATCTGCGCTTCTTGATTATTAACATGCTACAGTAATGACATTTTCGGAGTACTGCGTCTCGTCACTGACGAACTGCACTTGTGATTTCGTGTACCGAGAAACCCTTCTCCGATTTTTATCCGCAAAAGAGATAAACAGTGAACTTGTCAAATAAAATCTTAAACAATTGAGTGCGCCAGCGAGAGAGGCAGCGAACGGTCACGAGCTAGGTCAACAAAGCCACCGATCAGCATCCAGCACCGACCGCCGATGTCAGCCGATGTTGCGACTGAGCGAAGTGGAACGAACCGACGTGCCTCTGGCGAGCGGCGGAAGAGCGTACGAACGCAACCGGGCACTGTGGCCATTGTCTATTGGGCATCGTCGCGCGTGGGGATTTGACTCCAATCAGGATGGCTGCATTGCGCAACGTTCCAATCCCCCGCCAGCCTCCCGGCCGCGCTGGCCGAGGAAGCGCCGCCCGCTACAGTGGCTACGCACCGTTCGGCTTCGAGCATCGCCGAAGCCCACATTGGACGCAGGGTCGCCATCGAATGCTGGTCGCATTTCCTACGCCCAGTCCCAAGCGTTTACAAATAAAAAATAAATTATCGACAAATAAATGTGCAACTTCTGACACGAAATAAAAAAAAAAAAAACGGATTACGAAGAAATCAGGATGGTCCAAGTGCGATACACTCGCAATCTATTTTTGCGGGGAATCTGCATAATCTACCTCTTCGCCTTCCTAAGCTTCTACATCCAGATACCGGGTAAGTCAACTCCAGCGCGAAGACGCATTAGCGAAAAATTAGAAAATCTGTAGAGATAAGATTTTTGTTCGATGGTTTTTGCGCTGCGTGGATCTTTGAACGATCGCCTTTGCATTTCGCGATGCCCGGCTGGACTCGTGCGGCTTTTTTTCCCGTCGAATTCCCGACAGGAATGCGGCTTCCACGCGTCCGAAGAGTCTCGGGATAATTACGCTTAACTGTAATCGAAGTAAGACCATTATCGGGTCGATATTAAATATTGTCCGTCGCTCGACGATCCTTGCATGTTTTGACCAATCGAGGAGCAATTTTCGCGTACGCCAATTATGCAAGATTCGAAATTATTATTTTGGGCACTGGAGACACTTGCCCATTGGCCGAACGAGGACTGCGATCGTTTTATAGATACGCGGATATCCAGTGACCCAATAACACATTCCAAAGGTTTTTTTTTTTTTATTTGGATGAACTGTTCGGAACTTTGAGATAGTGGCGTGAAACGAAATTCTTCGCTTCGAGTAATTTACTAGTCAATGGTTTACAGTTTGTTTACCACTTCGGATAATTATTTTTTTAACGCACAAAGTATGAAATATTGATTCTCTTGTTTCTTTATTTATTTATCAAAGATTTATCATGTTATTAAAATGTAAAAGGGATTTGTTTCCCGCCTACCAATAAATAAATAAATAAATAAATATTTATGACGTTATTTGGCAATAACTTTGAACCATAAATCGTGTCATCTTCCACTAAGATTGATGCAGGATTTATAACACTGGAATTTTATGAGTTGGACCAATAAAAAAATATATCGCATTGTACATTTTTATTAATTTCTATGTTACTAATTTTAGGGCTCTATGGCGACAATGGGATATTGCCTGCGAGAACTCAGTTGGACCTGAACGGAAAAACGTCTCTGCTGCAGAAGTTCAGTCAGAAACCGACAGTCCTCTGGCTTGCTCCGTACTTAGGCCTGAACGTTGAGTACATGCTGGATGTCGTGGCATTGCTCGGATGCGTGCTGGCTTTTATGGGGTAAGACAATGTTTTTTAACTACTTTCTTTGTAAAAAACAACACACATATAATATAAATTATTATTAATGTTATTGTGTTTAGAAAATGTTGTACTAAGAATTGAATTTGTAATTTTTCAGCTTCATTTCCCAAAGATTCTGCATAGGACCAAACTTCCTAGCTCTATGGTCGCTGTACTATTCACTTTACCAAGTTGGACAGATTTTTATGCGCTACCAATGGTATGTTAACAATGTTTGTGTAAAAATAGATGTTTTTCTTTTTTATATATCTGTAGAAATGTATATTGATTACATAACTCATAAGCTGAATGGTAATACGATACGGACAATCGATACGTAACACATAACGCGAGTATCATATTATGATACAACCGAGGACATTTCAGATTTCGCTATCTCGTTCTGCATTGAAAGCAGTTGTTCCCGTTTCCGAACACTGTGCGTAACTTTAGTACTCGAAAAAAATATTGTTCCATCGATTTTGTACGAGATCGTACTTTATTCGGAATCAATACGATCGATCGTTTATTTCAATTTATCGCGCGCGAGCTATATTTTAATAGAGTCGTGCGATCGATCGTGGAAACTTTGATTTAGAAGAATTTTCTTTGCAGGGATACTCTGCTCTTGGAGGCTGGATTTTTATGCGTTATCACAGCACCTTTGTGGTATCCGTCGAACGGAAAGACAAGCACGCCCAGTGATGCTGTAACTTTCTGGATGGTTAGGTGGCTTCTGTTCCGCTTGATGTTTTCGAGCGGGGTCATCAAGCTCACCTCCGGTTGTCCGTCCTGGTGGAATCTCGAGGGTAAATGCTCTTGCATCCTCTTAACCATGATCAACATATATTACGAAAATAATACGAAGTTTTAACCGAACTTTTTACTTCACTTTGTTTCTCTAACAAAATGTAGATCGTTAGTAATTTATTGTTATGGCAGCAAAATATTTTGTTGTCCCTATGTTAAACAGGTAGATTAGTTATGGTAAAAAAATTCTTGGTGTCCCAACAATTTTTTTTTTCCCCGTGCGGATTAAAAAAAAATAATTAAAAATTCGTATTCATATTTGCAGCTCTCACCGTACACTTCGAATCGCAATGCATACCGACGCCCCTGGCATGGTACGCGCATCACCTGCCGACGTGGTACCTGCGCTTGAACAGCGTCGCCGCCAACGTATTCGAACTCGTTATTCCGTTTCTGTTCTTTTTCCCGAACCGTAAAGTCAGAATAACGGCATTCTACCTCCAGGTATTGACGCGTCGCAATAAACCAGTCACAGAGCTTTTGTTATCTCGACGGATTTTTTCACATCCCGTTTCGATTGCAGATCTTCCTGCAAGTCCACATTATCGTAACCGGAAACTGGAACTTCTTCAACTTCTTGGTCATATGTTTGTCCATCGCGTTGCTGGACGATCAATTCTTCTACAAGAAAAAATCGAAGGCCGACGGTTCCTCCTTGTGGGAGTATCTTTCGAGTGCCGTCTGTGTTCTCACGTACGCGGCCGTTATCTATGGCACGCATGTGTTTTACAATCTGAGGATACTCGAGAACTGGACCATACAGTCCGAAATTGGTGAGTCAAAATGCATCTTTAGGACCCTTGCGGATGTTTCGCCGTATCGTAAAAAATATTTGACCATACTGACACGATATTTTTTTTTTAGGATTCGACCAAGAACTATTCGACCAAGTTCTCGCTAAAGTTGTTCCATACTCGATTTACCTTGGCCTATTCTCCCTCGGCTTCGTCGTATCCGATTCTATGACCCACTCGATGTTGTCGTCGAAAGGAACGAGCAATAAAATTCTCAATACCCTCACGACCCTTGTTTATACTGTGATCGTTTCTTTCGTGTTCGGAATCAGCACCGTAAGTTTATCGCACTTAAGAGCTTACACTACAGTAAATGCATATTTCGTGATTTTTTTCTCGGTAAATATACGTTTTATCGATTTACTTTTTTAGGGTTGAAGGAGGATATATTAAAAATAAAAATGCAAATTTTACTGCAGCTTAAAGCACTGTGCAGGGAGTTTGACCGACCCAAGTTGAATTACGAGGCGTTAACTGACCAAATAAATTATTTGCCTCCAGGTTCCGTTCTCCAAATTGTACGCATCTGACAATTCAACGGTGCCCGCAGCGTGGAGGCAATTACACGCTCACGTCGATTATTTACATCTCACCAACGAATACGGCTTATTCCGTCGGATGACCGGAGTCGGTGGAAGACCGGAGATAATAATCGAAGGAAGTAATAGTATAGATGGTCCGTGGAAGGAATACGAGTTCCTGTACAAACCTGGAAACGTAAACAACTCGTTGCCATTTGTCGGTGAGACAATCTTTTATTCTTTTTTGTAGCAAAGTTCAAAATAGCGGACACTTTTTATGTCTGAAAGCATTTAGTTAACAATGTAACCAAACATTGAGGATTGCCCGTTCTACCTACCTTAGAAATTTCAGCTTGAAAGCTCAACCCGTTCCCAAGTTATGAGTTTCAATTTTTCGGGCCTGAGACACAAACACACACACACATCCAGACATTTTTTTTTAAATATGATTTTCCGATGTTTTGGAACATTTGATTATCAAAACAAATTTTTCTCTAAGAATCCAAAATAAAATAATAATGTTTATCGAACTACAGCACCTCATCAACCCCGTTTGGATTGGCAAATGTGGTTTGCTGCACTCGGAACTTATCACCAGAATCCTTGGATAATGTCGCTCACTTACCGTCTCCTCAACGGACAGCCCGAAGTACTGCAATTAATCAACAACGATCAAAATCCTTTCCGCAATACTCCACCCAAGTTCATCAAGGCTAGCCTTTATCACTATCACTACGTACCCTGGAGTAAAACGTGAGTACATATACCTTGTCTCGTGATTTTGGGAACACCCCGAAACACGATTATGTATTCCCATTTGGCATTTTTAATCAGTTCTCGCTATAATTCCGTATTATAGACCATCGTTACATATCTAATATTATTTGGCTTTTTAAAAAAATAAAGACGGAACGATCAGACTTGGTGGACGAGAGAAAAAGTCGGAGAATACTTCCCGGTATTCAGCCGTGACCACCCACCTCTTCTCGATTACCTCGCAAAAATGAAGATACTTCAAGACAAGAACGTCGTGAAAGTCACCAACGATCCGCTTAAGCTCGTTCTGGACAACGTCAGGTCGATGATCGGTAGGGTCGAAGCGAGTTTGCTATTGTGGAGTGTTTTCATGGCAGGATGTGCAATAATAATGACAAGCCGGAACAACTCGCCCTCCAAGAGAAAGTAATTTTCCAAGAAATTTCCAAGCTACAAGCTTCACGAGATGTATTATAATTACATTGTATCAAAGTTTCGTTCGATTCAACGATCACCTACGGAGTGGAGGCTTGGAATCTTCGAGGCTGTACGATTACAACAATCAGAAATCCATAATACTCTTTTTTTTGTCTTTCTTCCAATTTTGTAGTCTTACGAAAGCACACAGTGTGTATACTTCTATTGAAAAAAAAATGTAGATTTATTTTATCACGAACAGATTAATCGCTGTTTGAAACTCGGGCTCCCGTATCCAAATGTCTGGTTATATATTTTAGTTAATTGTACGAAGGGAAATAGTGAATACCAAACGATCCTTATTCGGAAAAAAAGGAGTGGAGTCTCTCGCGTGTTACCTTCGCGCGTCTCGCGAAGGCAAGTGGCGAGAACGCTCCGAGCATTCCGATTGGTCCGAACGAAAGAGGAAAGGTCCGCTTCACGAACGTGATTGGCCCTTCGCGTGGCTCACCCGTCCCCGCACTGGATAACACATGAGCGACTCCACCGTACTAAAAATATATCACACATATATATATATATATAATGTATTCTCTTAAGAAAATTGCTACGAAGAATAATTTATGGACAGACATGACACTTTGCAACCCGATCAACAATAGTAGGCTCTCATTGGAAAAAAAAGATCTGTATCAAATATTTACTGTACATTAGCTGTAGTGTTTGTGACGTACGTTTATGTTGACGCATTTAAAGCAATGGCTTTTGTTTTGTTTATCAACCTTTTTGTAAGAAGCGCATATATTGAAAAAAAGGAAACAATAATAATAATGGGTACGATAAAAAATTTGTTAATTTATTATGAATTGTTCATTGATATTTATAGTGTCAACCCGTATCGACATTGAGACCCGGCGGGGATAGAAAATCAAGGGCAATTAAATGTTTGCAATACCGGTGGGACAATAAAAATATATCATTCGAAGTACCTTAAATACAACTCATTCTGTAGAAGCATCGTAGCCAATTATAAATAACGACGATGGGAGTTTAGAAACAGACCTCGGCGTTACTTGAAGCACCGGGCACTTGTTTGATACTTCAAGCACTACTTGAAGTACACAAGTATTTTTTTTAAGATTTCAAGTACCAAGTACAACTACTTTTTGAGTATTTAAAAAAATATGTATTTGTTTGTAATTAGTCGATCTGTTTCGGAAACTAGAAATTATCACCTTGGAATTGATTTCAGTTATTTTCACAAAAAATGTATTCTTCATCAATTAATAACTGCTGGAATCTGGGGATGCTCTTAATCGTCCGATCATCGGTACTTTTACTTTACGTACCCTGAGGTAAAAGTGAGTACATTTACTTTGACTCGTGATTTTTCGAACACTACGAAAACTGATCACGAGACTGATTTTGAATCAGCTCTGGCTATAATACCGTATTATAGATCATCGATATGTAACTAATTTTATTTCACTCGGTGCGTAAAGTGCAGTTTTACGCACGCTTCGCGCGCGTAAAACTCCTCTTTCGCACCTTGTGAAATAAAATTTCGTACGATACTCGTGCGATAAACGTTTTCTTGACTCGTGTGATTGCAACACTCGCCTTCGGCTTGTGCTGCAAACTCACACTCGTTAGAAAAAGTTTTATCGCTCTAGTATCGTAATGTACTATTATTTGGCATTTTTTTTTTTAAAGACCAGACTTTTTTTATAAGGATGAATTTATTCACCTTTATTATGAATTATTCACCGATGTTTATAGTGTCACCTCGTTTAAACCATAACATAAATATATAATTTGAAATACCTAAAATACAACTCATTCTGGCGAAGCATCAAATTGATAAACAACAACAACGGGAACTTAGAAACAATTACGATATTCGTCAGCATTCATGAAAGTTATTTCGTAGATACGCAAATAATGGGTATCGCTCTCGAAGGATGCATCTTTATCCTTTTCCGCTTCGGCCACCGCGACGATTTTTCGAAGACATCGGCATTTCGATCGCAGCCTTAAATCGTCTTCTCTTAATTTCAGGCGACGCCGCATCTGGAATTTTCTCGACGGAGTCTTCGACAAGGTCCGTGCCTTTATCGAACGGTGTGTCTCTCCGGATATTTTCGGGGTACGTTTCCGGTCGAACAATGTGCGACAAGCCGATAGGATATTTGAACAGCTGCACCAGTCGCTTTTTCAGAGTCTCCAGCGATCTGGCGCCCCTCTCGCTTGTCGGTAGGTCCGATCCAAAAGTCCTCGAACTCAAAGACTTTTCTTCCATTTTCTTCGAAATAATGTGTTGCAAACCGAGCAGCGTATGATAATTTGGTTCCACGCAGCTGGTGAACCGATCCCTCTCGTGAATTATTCCTTCGGAGATGCTGCATTCCCACAGCGTGACTCCGCGTTCCTTCCTGTTTTTCCTCGGACTGCTTTTCTCTGGTCTGCCACGCTTATGACTTCGAGAACTATGCGGCAAATTCTCCGCTTCAACATCGGACAAATTCGTCGCGAGTTCTCCGGAGCGCGATGTACACATTTCTCGAACGACGTCTCCTTCATGCGACAAAGTATGTTGCGTCTGAAATATTCTCATGAGTTTATCGAACACGTAATTTTTTTCTTCACCGACCACGTCGCTGACCTCCGTCGGTGTGTGGCACACCATGTCCAATTTAATTCGGCAGTCGTCGAATTGCCGCTTGTCCTGATAGTCTATCGAGTCATTCAGTCTCGTCTTTACCATCCGATTGCAGTTTCCGGAGCACAACGGTGCGAAATGTCTCTCCCCGTCTTCCTCCCTTCCTACACCGCAGATGTTTGTCCTTGCGTTCGTCGGGCGTTCCGGACTTTCGGACTGCAGCTGCAGACAATCCAACGATTTCAACAACTGCTTATCTTTTTCAGTGAGAAACCTGTGCTCCAGCTCATCGGGTATGACGAGATCGGCGTTCAAGGTCTTCAAGAGAACGTACAAATTCCGCGTTGCCTTCTCGAGCTCCTGCTCCCTGTAATACTTAGCTTTCCGTCCGGATTTCGACACAGGCGGCGCGAGCTCGAAAAACTTTGCCAGCTCGACATCGACCTGCTGCATCTTCGAGCGTTTCTTCGCCGTAAGCTGCTGGATTCTCTGCCGCTCGAGTCGATCGATCACGTCCGTGTCGCCCTCGGCGTCGACCCTTCCGTATTCGCGCGGGATGTCGAACAGCGAAACGCCCTTGTCCCAGTAGCGGATGATCGACGCGTGACGGTGACGCACCTGAGTCCTGTTTCTTCCGGGAAATTCCAGGGCGATGTTCGACCAATTCGTTCCGTGCTCGCCGAACAGTCTCAGCAACTTCGCGTCCTCGTCGATGCTCCACGACTGTCTCGCCCCCTTCTTCCGCTGAACGAGCCTCAGGTAATGATCGTTCAGCTGCGCGCTCGATCTCTCAGGCATCATGTGCTCCGATATCCTGCTGAAATTTTTACCGTACTTCGCCACGGCCTCCAGCAACGTCGCGTCCTCCTCCTTCGTGAATCGGCCCTTCTTGAGGTGCGGCGCGGCGTTGTAGGTCCAACGAAAGTAGACCTGAGTCTTGTTCCTTCCGTCCATGTAGATCGCCACCGTGCCCCACGGCACGTAGTTCCCGATCTTGAACCTGTTGATGCACACCGACAGCCTCGTGTCCTCCTCGTCCGTCCACGGCCGCTCGTTCGCCGACATCGCTCGGTTGTTCGTGTTGTACCTTATGAAGCATTGGTAGCCGCTCCTCTGCGTACCCAGCTCCTTCGCCAGACTCTCCCAGTTCTGACGCTTGTACTTCTTGCTCAGCCTCTCGATCTTCGAGTCCTCGTCCCTGGTCCACCGGTACCTGTTTATGTCGGGGTGGAGGAAGACTCTCCACATCACTCGGCACTCGTCCGAGGTGTGTCGGCTCTCGAAATCCGAAGCCGCTATCTTCATCCAATCGAACTCTCTGTCGTCCAGAGGGCCGATCATGGCCTTGAAGTTCTTGGGTAGATTCAAGCTACCGGATCTTCCGGAAGCCGGATCGTCGCTCCCCGCTCGACCGGACGCTCCGTCTTCGCCTTCCGTCTCCAGAACCGCGGCCGACGCCTCCTGGCGAATCGCCTTCCAGAGAATGTTCCTGTCCTTCGCGGTCCAGGGACACGTGTAGCGGAGCTGCACGTACTGGAGCTCGCCCTTCCTTGCCTTCGTCATCGCGTCGTTGTTGCACGGAGCTGAAAAATTTCGTGAGGTTTTGAAGTAAGGCATTCCCGCCGTGGAGATGAAAACTTTCGAGCTCCGATTGTTGCTCGAAGTTACGCGAATTTTCTCCGTCACTGCGGATTTGTTTTCGATGCATTTTTCCAGAATGGCCAACAGCTCGATCTTGGTTTCCTGGAGGAGCTCGATGAGCATTTTGTTAGTTTCGTAGGCAGTGTGAGAATCGTCGACGACGCTCACGGCTTCCCGGTGCGGCGTCACTTCGCCGAATCCTCTCGACGGAACGCTCGACCGGCGCGAGGCTAGGTTGGGCGTCGAAACGTCCTTGCGGACGCTCGAGGACGCCGAAGATTCGTCCTGCGCGAGGACGTCCTCGAGGGCTCTTATCTCGTCGAGAAGCTCACTGTCGTCCTCGGTGTCGCTCATCTTCGGGATGTTCGGTGGATGCGCGACGTAAACAATGCAACGCTCGCCGCTCTCGCCATTCAGGCTCGAGTGATGCGGACGAGACACGCAGAGGTGTATAGGGTCGCAACTATTGGCTCGGTAAACGGCGGAACGTTCGATTGACGTGCGACCGGAACCACGCACGAGACATCTTCGGGAGGACCGCGCCAAGCTCCTAACTTATGCGACCAACGTCAACGACTCGATTGCAGTTCACTAGTATTTCTGTTTAAAAAAATTGGAAATATAATGTACCGGACTGGAAGTTTTTACGCAAAAACTGGTAGATTAAATTTAATGTACAATTGTCATGAAAAATTAGTATACTTTTTCATTGAAATTAAAGTACTTTAATAGTAAACTTAAGGAAAATTATTAAAAATAAAAATTAATTATTATTAATAATAAAGTATTCACAATGTTTTTAATACACTGAACATTTTCAGAGTTTCAGAGTTAAGTTTTTCATCTCAATTGCACATGAAATTTAATATACCAGTTTTTGCATAAAAACTTCCATTCCGGTACATTGAATCATACGATTTTTTTTCAATGTAGTAATAAAATTAATTTATGGCCAATAGTTTTATACCCAATAATAATTAATAAATATTGAAGCATTCGTGTAATATTATTACACGATAATAATATTACGCAGTGGCAATAATATCGATTTGTTTTACCGCAAATTTTTCTACTTAACAATTATGTAATTGTAACTTGAATAATTTACGCTACGTAATTTTTTCCCGCCCAATCGCTGATAACATTTGGCGACGAAAAAGCGTTTCTCTTTCTAAGGATCTAATGCCCGCGATTTGTTTAAATCGCCAAAACTAAACACGCTTTGTGCGGAAGTAAAACAATCCCGAAAATGCCGTTCAAGGAAGTCTCGATGTTCGAGCACAATAAATTGTCAAGGTCCCAGTCGCAATTGTATACCGGAACCTCGAGGACTTTGACGTTCAACCGGATGTCAGCGGACATATGTTTCCGGCGACATATCTGCGGCGAGGCGCATGCGCAATGATAGCCTCGCAGCCCAAAAATGTCGACTGGGTGAAATACGTCGACTGTTATCATGATAAAATTAATATTTCTTGGTTAAGCTTGTGATATATTTGGGAGGCGAGACGCCGACAGAGCAAGCTCGGAGGGCGGATATCACGGTGAACATTTCAGTTTGTCGTGTCCGCATATCGTGCGGTCATAACCGGCCGACGGGCCTTATGTCAAGACAGTACGGTGTCGGGAGGGCCGACGACGACGTGCCAACATGAAGAAGCTCTTCTCGAAGATCGACAACACATCGAAGGAGCCCAACAGTTATATCGGCAAGGTATTCGTTGTGGGTCGACACACCGTCACCGTCGAAGAAGTTCTCGCGGAGGGTACGCATTATCTATCCGTCTGTATATCTATATCTCACGGTCCCACGGTAGTCTAGCCTCCTCGGGCTTTTCTTTATCCGCCCCCCTCAGCCTCCCCCGTCCACATTTCCAATTATTCAACCGACGCAGGACACTCGTCGCTCGATCGTTCTTTCAAAATTGTTTCACGAATTAACGAAAATTCTCACACTCGACGTGTTTCCGAAAATCTTTTTAACTGTAGAGATGAAACTTGGATCCGGATGCTGAGACCACAGACAATTTTGATGATAAACTTTTAGCTGCAAGAATATTTTGCTCACTCGATATGTTCTCTATGGATGTAAAGTTGCACATTAAGTTTTTCGTGCTGATTACCAGAGCTCGTTTCCAGCACAGCATTTTCCTGCTACGTTTTGACACTTTTATGTCGATCTATCAACATCTTTTTTTTTTAAATTATTTCTAGAGTTCCCAAATATTCTTCCACTCTACGTATTTCCCAATATTTTCCACCGTACATGGTAAAAAGTCCTTGTAGTCAGCTGCTGAGTCTGCAAGCAATTTTTATAATAAACTTTTAACGGCGACAATATTTTGCTTATACCATGTTCAATCTCTCTTCTACGGATATAAAACGTCATTCAACGTATTTCTTAATCTTTTCTACTGTAGAGAGTAAAGTCCTTGTGTCCAGATTTCAAGGACACAAACAATTTTCGATATCTCTATGGATGTGAAATGTCCATAAAGTTTTTTATCGTGATTGCAAGAGCTTATTTCCATCACAGATTTTTCCTGGTAGATTGTGTCACTTTTAGCTTGATTTATCTATGTCGGTTCATTAGACACAAGGGTGTGGTACGGAGTTTGCTTGGTAACTAAGCATTTTGAATTGTAGTTAATTAGCTCCATCACCCCTCATGTGTGTATCTAGCGTCGGATATTCTTGTCTTATCTCTGGCCCACTCGAGTCCTCTGCTTAATGGTGTTTATCATCAGATCGAAACTCCGCAGGCCTTGCATGGCAACCTTACAGCAATTTTGGAAAAATCCAATTACCAAAAAAAAATTGAAGAAACCGTTTTTTGAAAAATCAGTTTTGGAAAAAAACAATTTTGGAGAAAAATAATTTTGGAAATATCTATTTTGGAGCAAAACAATTTTGGAAATATCTATTTTGGAGCAAAACAATTTTGGAAAAAATCTATTTTGGAAAAATCTATTTTGGAAAAATCTATTTTGGAAAAATCTATTTTGGAAAAATCTATTTTGGAAAAATCTATTTTGGAAAAATCTATTTTGGAAAAATCTATTTTGGAAAAATCTATTTTGGAAAAATCTATTTTGGAAAAATCTATTTTGGAAAAATCTATTTTGGAAAAATCTATTTTGGAAAAATCTATTTTGGAAAAATCTATTTTGGAAAAATCTATTTTGGAAAAATCTATTTTGGAAAAATCTATTTTGGAAAAATCTATTTTGGAAAAATCTATTTTGGAAAAATCTATTTCGGAAAAATCTATTTTGGAAAAATCTATTTTGGAAAAATCTATTTTGGAAAAATCTATTTTGGAAAAATCTATTTTGGAAAAATCTATTTCGGAAAAATCTATTTCGGAAAAATCTATTTTGGAAAAATCTATTTTGGAAAAATCTATTTTGGAAAAATCTATTTTGGAAAAATCCATTTTAGAAAAAAACCAATTTTGGAAACAATTATTTTGGAAAAAATCTGTTTTAGAAAAACTATTTATGTAAAAAAAATATTTTGAAAAACGTATTTTTTCCCCGACCCCTACTGGCAAGCATAAAAAATGTTGTAACTGTAAATTCTGTGCTCCAGTATTTCTAAATTGTTCTGCGAAAGCTCTGCCCGAAACGCCTGCGTCATTGTAATCGTTTTTTCATTACAGGAGGATTCGCGATAGTGTTTCTGGTAAAGTCTGTGGCCGGCCGACATGCCCTCAAACGCATGTACGTCAATAATGAACACGATCTCAATGTTTGTAAAAGGGAGATACAGATTGCGGTAAGCCAATAAAAATGTTCATACAATTGAGAATTATCGACCGTCAACAGCTTTGTAGATTTTACGCTCCGTTCGTCTTTGCAGAGTAACTTAAGCGGACACAAAAATATAATAGGATATGTGGATAGCAGTATCGCCCACACGGGAGGCGGGGTTCACGAACTGCTGCTCCTAATGCCCTATTGTAAATCCCAAGTTCTTCAGATGATGAATAACAGGTAAGATCGGATGTTCCGGCCGATGCTAATTCCTCTGCGGACAATCAATCGTTAACCATTGAATATCTTCAGATTACAGACGGGCTTCAGCGAACCGGAAGTGCTTCAAATATTTTGCGACGTTTGCGAGGCTGTCTCGCGCTTGCACCATTGTCAGACGCCCATTATTCACAGGGATCTTAAGGTACGGCGAGTCGTAGGACATAAAGTTATTTATTATACAAGTATACGGGACAAGCCATTTTTACATAGTACGCACACACCCGAGAGTTATAAAGTGTGTAAGTTTACTACCACTAATAAAGTGCAACCCTTCAAACGTATCCCCCACAATTTTTTTCACAAATTTGAAATGATAGTAGATTCACCAGTCGCGCAAAATTTTTTTCTTGCGCGACCGAATTTTGTAATTATTTCATTAAAAAATACTAGAGCTGTTACCAATCTTTGCATATCGCAATTGAAGATTCAAAATATTCGGAAGTTCTATGAGCGATATTTCTCAGGATGAAACAAAAATCGGATTGTAGTTTTATTGTCTTACAGTACGGCAATATAATATTCCAGGGTAATTAATTTTATCTTTGATGTTCGTAGGTGGAAAACATTTTACTGGCCGACTCGGGACATTACGTTTTATGTGACTTCGGATCGGCGACTGGCAAAGTACTGAATCCCAATGTACAAGGTGCTTCGATCGTGGAGGAGGAGATTAAAAAATATACGACACTCAGCTACAGAGCCCCCGAAATGGTCGATATGTATTGCGGAAAGCCTATAACGACTAAGGCTGATATATGGGTATATATATATATATATACACACATAACATATCGTATATATCTAGTACTGAGAACCACAATTTAAGCACACAATTTAGTTACGCAGCAGCGTTCCAGGAAAGAAACAAAAAAATATCCATACCTCGATAGCTTCTATAGTTTTAATTTTCCAGGCACTCGGATGTTTACTGTATAAACTCTGCTTCTTCACATTACCTTTTGGGGAAAGCACGCTTGCTATTCAATCCGGAAATTTCTCCATACCGGATAACTCCAGGTGTGTGTGTGAGTTGTGTGTCTATGAGGCTTTATTTTTATTGTCGAAAGCTCGACATCGTCTGGTCGTTCGATTTACAGATACAGCAAAGCTCTGCACAGCTTAATACGATACATGCTCGAGCCCGATCCGGACGTGCGGCCCGATATTTATCAAGTTGCCACTATAGCTTTTCTAATACAGGGCAAGGAGTGCCCCGTGCAAAATTTATACGTAAGTAAACGCGCAGTCGTGTAAAACTCTAGTCGAACTGCCTTGCAAATTTAATGTACGACGAATAATTCAATTGCAGAAAGTCCCGACGCCGACGATAGACTCTTTGCCTAACGCTCCGATGGAAGCGGAGAGTGTGAAAAGATCGTCGTCGGTAAAAATCACGAAGCCGGCACCGGTCGCCGTCGTGGAGGGAACTTCGGTCACGCCGAGGCAGCGACCGAAGGGTCAGGGCGTTGGAACCGGACCGATCAGCTTGAGCGGTCAGATCGTTGGTCAGATATCCGGACAGGGAAATCCGTTGCAAAACTCCGTAGGAAGTTCGGTAACATATGTTCAGGTGAATCCGCAGATTCCTCCGGCTGCGGTGTCGCAACCGTACATTGCCCAGGGCATTCAGAGTGTTCCGGCGATCCCGGCGAATCCACAGCCACCTTTGCAATTGTCAATGCAGTCGTCGTTTACTCCGGTTCCGCCGCATATACCCTCTCCAAATCAACCGCCGAGCTTTGCATCCGCGCAGAGTAGAACCTCGCCGTTCGGCCAGCCGCAGAGTCCCTTGACCAGTCACTCGCCGTTGACACAACAGTCTCCGGTGACTGTGCAAGAGAAGGGTGCATACTTTTTCGAATCGAGGCAGCACGAACCGAGACCTCTTGCCGCGGTCGCCGGGACTGACGAAAATCTGGAGGCGCTTTTTCCAGCGTCGGGTAAGTTTCACGATTTGGTCGTTGAGGAGTTTCGGGCGCTTCGGACGAGTCAATGAGTGCTACATTTTTTTAGTCGCTCATGCAAAGTTTTACGCATCTATTGATTATTGGGGACTGTTATTTGTATTATAGTGGGTGTCCTTAACCCAGAAAAATATTAATTGCAAAGAGTTTGCAAACATCTGCTGAAAGTGTATAAACGACTTTAAAAATGTAGGACTCGTTTGACTACTCTGAAGTGCTTCAACCTCCTTAAGAGAGCTCGAAGGTGGAACGATTTTACAATACTTCTTAGTGTTTATTGATTTTCGTTGTTTTTATCATACTTATATGGCACACAGGTTACCCGGACCCATTCAAAGACGACGCACGAGCAATGCCCCCGCCAACGAAAATTCCACCCCCGGTCGCGCCGAAGCCCAGTTCCACAAAGGTGCTCCAAAAATTAGTAACTCCAACGAACAGTGGTCCAGCTCTGAAATTCGCTCCACCCGCTCAATTACCTCCGAAGATGAGTACTCCGACTGCACCGACTAAATTGACACCGACTCTACCTCCGCCGGTTTTTCCTAAGCCCATCACCAAACCTGAAAGTCTAAGCCAAAACATAAGCGCCAATACGTCGCCACCTGACAGCCCAACAGCAGCATCCTCGCGACACAGAAGAAACGTCAGTGATACGAGCGCGTTCAACAAGTAAGTTCGGTCTTCGAGCATGCAACTTACGCGGCCGTCTACTGTGTTCTGGATATTCTGGAAAACCATTAACGCATAACATTTCTCACAATTATTGCAGAGTGTTCGCGAACGAAACTTCACAATTCTTAGCACCTTACGATGCCTCGGTGAAGTCGCGCTCGGGTGATACAACGCCTCCCGAAGTACCGGCTGATATCAGGCCGGCCATTGGCGCCAGTGTCTCCCATGTACGTATTGTAAGTATTTAATTGCACGAATTTTCTTTTATTTCTTTTTTGAAGTTTATTTATCTATTGGTAGACGGGAAACAAATCTCTTTTACATTTTAATAACATGATAAATCTCTGTTGTTTTTAAATAAAGAAAAAACAAGAGAATCAATATTTCGCACTTTGTGCGTTAAGATAATAATTATTCGAAGTAGTAAGCAAACGGTAAACAGGCGATGATGAGATTACTCGAAGCGAAGAACTTGGTTTCACTGTCTTGAAGTTCTGAACGGTTCTTCCAAAGAAAACTTCACGACCCAGGCTGTTAGCCTGATTGGCGACACGATAAGTTGTTGTTGAGTTTTTCGATAATCACCTTTCCAGATATACCTAAAAAGTTTTCTATTCTTTTGGGTTTTATTCTTCGTTATTTCTTTTACCAACATTTTTTTAAAGCGTGGGTGGGTTCGTAGCGAGCCGTGAGAAAAGAAACTGCACTTTCTTTAATGTTTTAGATTAGTCTGGATTGTTTCATAGAGTTAGTAGTTCTCACTTTGACCGATTGTTCTCGAATAATTTTACACTCTTCGTATTCTGTAGTGGAGGCTGATATAAATCCGCTTCACAGTTGCGATTTCAGTAAAGTTTGCACAATACCCGATTAAGGATGCATCACACGTACATTCCCAGCCAAAAGTGACATTCTGTGAGAATTAGAACACTTGCTAATGGTATAACAATCTGAAAAAAATCAACTATATTAAACTTGCCAAGAACATTAATTTCACATAATAATAATGTCGAAAAGTTATTAACAAATTGCAAAAAAAAATGGTTCGACGAATAATCAGTGACCCTTTTTTCCTCTTTTCAAATGAATTATTTGATTTTCTAGAAGCCACATGAATTTTTTCAGAAATGTCACATTTTTCAATTTACTGTTTTGAATTTTTTTGTTCTCGTAATCGCGCCGAAACTTTTTATGGATACTGTGCAATCATGACACGGAAACTTCCAAAACTGGTGCCTACAAATCGATTTTTCAAATTTTCGAAAAAACAAATTTGAAATGCAAGTTCATTTTTAAAAACTCCATATGAATTCTAAAAAATCAAGGCGTTCATTTAAAATGAGAAAAAAGGTTTTCTGATTTTCTTTTGACAATTAATTTAAAAAATAATTTGCCAATAACTGTAACATTATTATTATTATGCAAAATGAGCATTAATACGGTTGATTTTTCAGATTCTTGCCATATCGCGAAGTACTGAAATTTTGATAAAACAAAACTTTTGGATGGGAATGCATGTGTGAAGCATCTCTAACTAGAATTTCGAATCACTAAGTTCTCATTCGTATGTCGGACGTAGGGTGAGCTTTCCAGCATTTCGGGCGGCGAAGGGAGATCGCTCAGCGTGGATGTCGCGGCCTGGAATCCGTTCGAGGATGCCCAGCCGTTCAACCAGTTAACGGAGGATCACATATTCGGAGCGGAGTTCGACAAGATCAGAAGGGGCAGCAACAGCAGTATCAGTGGCGTCAAAAGCCGCGAGAGCTTGGTAATGACGTACTCGGAAGTGCCGGAGGATCCATTCGAGTCGGCCCCCTTCAGTCTGCCGGGTAAGTTTTACGAGCCGGGGCGATTCGCGCCACTTTCTTAGATCAGCGTTAGTCATAAATCCAAATAATAACAATTATTATTCCATGAATGATATGTGACGATTATTTCTCGTAGGCTCTTTGTAGTAAATAATGCATGTTTAAGCATACTATTTTTTTTCAGCCGGGAAAAAGAATAAGCTCGGATCGAAAACGGCAGCAGTCGCTGGAGGTAATGCATGAGACACTTAATTCATTCGTACTTTTTGGCCTTCCACTTCTACTTCCTCTAAAAAAAAATTCTACTAAATTGGTTGCCGCTGCGCTAAATGAAATTTAAAAAACTACACACTTTTATGCATAAGCGTCACTAACACACTTCGACGAGTTTTAGCGTCGAACGATCGCGCGCGTCCTCTAAAAAGTTTGGTATTTCAAATTTATCACGGTAGCTCTTCTAGAGGGAATCGTTTTCTTTCGGCGTAGTTTGGATGATAGTAACGGGAAAGAAGCTTCATAAACGAGCATGACTTCTTCCTTATAATCAGATCGCTATAACAAAAAAGAAATTTTAGGTCTTATGGTCAACGGCTGATGTATTTAAATGCATACCTATGTCAAAGCACTGACGGACCTGTTAGGTGCTGAAGTACTGTAGAACCTCGATTATCGGAACACGTCGGAACCGGGTCTAGTTCGGATAATGAAAAATGCAGATAATCGAAACGCTCATTTTTTTACGTGTTTATAACACGTATATAAATAAAACATATATAAGAAATAACTGTGTATGCTAAACTCAAAACATATTTCGAAGTCTTATTGCAAGAATTCTGTAAAATAAAGTTGTTCATTCAAAATTGTCAAATGCTAGCGACGCGCTTTTCAGCAGCGAAATCTCAAAGCCGTCTAAGTACGTACACTGTAAAAAAATGTACAGTACTACAAAAAAAAATTACCGATCTAAATGCTATCTCGTGCATCGCGCACGATATGCATATTTTCATTTTTTATAAATGTCCCAACACAACAACAAAATTTAGATAACTTTTTCATACCAGATGTCTTTTTACTACCTGGTATGATTCGGACAATTGAGTGTTTAGATGCGCGCGGTTCACATAATCGAGTTTCTACTGTACCTGCCTTCATATTTCCATTTTCGCAAATAGGCCGAATCTGTTATCGATAATTCTATCGAACAGTCTAACGGCATAAAATTACGCGCGCGACGTAGTCGCGAAAAGGCTTTCGCGATCCGTGACGCGAGCTCGAGTTTCTTTTCGAATCGTTCCACCAAAGAGATCCAACAGTAGCGTAAAACGTAGGCATAAATTTGTCGCTTCGTTTGTACGAAAGGTTTATTGGCTTCTGTAGCATCCTACATAACAAAACGAAGAAATAGTGTGATAAAGAAAAAAATTTAGCTTCCAAGGAAATCTAGTCCGTAGGTTCTAAAAATGCATACTCTACGAAATTTAAACGTTCACAGTTACCAAAACTGTAAGTCGATTCAATCATTCATTTCTTTTTTTTCATTCGGATAATTTTCACCGATAATTATTCCTCGACCATAAAATCGCGTAAAGGAATTTTCTGTGCACTTCATATTTATCCCCCCCCCCCGCCACATGCACACACACGCACACACACACATGGAGGCAGAGCCTTGCATCGAAATAAACAACACTTTCCATATCCTTAAAAGTTCGGGCCTATGATTCCAAGCGAATCGTTCCCTAAAATTATTCCAATCGTATCGTCCTGTGCGAAAGATTGTATCAATGGCATTGTTGAAAAAAAAGACACGAAATTTACAGTCACGACATTGAGCAAAGCTACTTTTGTCTGATATTCTCTTCGGAAGTCTCTACTGGATGGAAAAAAATATTCTGTGATTTTGTTTGCTCAGTTATTATTATGCTCAATTACCGTCAAGTTTATTCCATTGGTTTCACGCAGTGGCCGATAATTCGAATGTAAAAAAAAAGAGAGCATCTACGTAGCATCACAGCCGCTGCTCTTCCATATATACATATATATATATATAAAGTTTATGATTTTTTACATAAGGATAAATGTTTCTCTTGTAAATTGTAAATTACCTTGCATCACCAGTTGTTGACAGCCCATCCCACTAAAACTATACATCGAAAATTCATACTCGCCATATTTAGCGTCGCGCATAAAACTGCGTCGATCTTGTTACATCGATTGGCCCTCAATCACAGTATCACTCGATGTTCCCATATAATTTTCCTCGTAACAGTGGTTTTGAGCTAATATCAACAACCCTCAAGTATTTAAACTATTGAAAAAATATGGAATTGCCGGCGAACAAAAATATGATAACGAGAATCCTTATTAATTATTATTACTATTATTATTACAATAATCATTATTGTTATTACTATTATTACTGATAACGAACTAACGAAGGCAAAATGAAACGTTGCATATAAATATTATAAATAATGTACTGTGTTGCATACATAATATGTGATATATATTTGTTTCCGCAGAAAATATTTTTGCTCTACTCTCGCTTGAACGAACTTATAATGGCGATATAACATATACGACGAAAATTGTATAGAAAACAACAAAAAAAAGTTACATTGCTAAGCGAAAAGAAAGTGCATCGCACGTAGCCCCAACTCGAGACGGACAGTTTCGATACTTCGAGACGAGATTAACGCGAATTTCTTAATTGGCCTCATATTAACGTTTTCCAGAGCCTATTTGAACAATGGCTACGTTGTCGATCTTTTCTTTTCGCCTCGGCTCACGAGAATATACATACACGTAAAAATATAAATAAATGTATAGAAAGGATTTATGGATTATAAACATAAAAAATACATATATATGAATGATACTATTCATATATAAGTATGCATATATAAAAGACCTTGCAACTTTTGAAGGCAGTATATTAATATAAAAGTCGCATTGTATTCGCATCGTCTTTCAAAAATGTCTTAAGCTCTACGGTGACTAGTCGACAATACCGTATTTGATGATTACCATTGTTTTTCCCGGGGTGTATTATGTGTACGGTGCCGTAACGACGGATACGCTCTTCCCGCCGTCTTTTTTTTAACCGATGCACTTCAGCATTTTCCGTATGCGACATAAAAAAAAAAAATAAACAAACTGGAATGTCGGGGTAGCAAACATAACTATCATCATCGACAATTAACGAATGGCACTAACAGAGAAAATTGTATATTTTGCACAAAAAAAAAACTTATTTTTGGTTTGAAAAAATTATGTTTCCCAAAGGCGAACCGATTATCGTCGGTAGAGAAAATTGAATGCAGATATACATGTGACTCAGGCGAAAACTTACGACTGTGGCTGTATTTGGTTGAATGTATCGGAGCATCGTTGCATATCCACTGTCTGGAACATCCTAATGAGTTTTGGGGGACGCGATACTCGGGCTTCCGTCCCTCGGGTAAAATAACCGGGTCACCGCATCGTTACTGTTCTTGTCCTATGTCGCTTCATCACCCCATGGTGTTTGTTGGTTGTATGTCGACTCTTGTTATATATCTCGTGTATGAGAATTAATTAGGTCTCTCTTCTGTGTCGATCGTACACGGCGTACACCCGGTTTTAAGTATCATTCATCGAAAGTAGCGAGTAAGACACGTCCCTGTATTACTCGTTTTGCGGAAAAAAATTGTTCCGGCTTTTCGCGAAATTTAATTTCTGAGATAATTAAGAAGAGAAACCGTAGATGGCGGACGTTTATTTTGAACATTGCCTTTCTCTCGCTGTATCTTGATGGACATAAGTTTGCAGCAATAAATATGTAAATTAGTATACGGAGTACTTTTCTTTCAATTCGCTAGTAAGCACAAAACGCAGCAAGCCCTTGGCCGTTCGTGCCATTGAAAAATGTGACGAGTATGGTTGAGGACAAACGAGGGTTGTTACTGCGTTTTTGCACAGCCGTTCCCGATACCGAAAATCTGATTAGGACTGTTCCAGACAAGGTGGCAGAGCTACTAACAATTTTTTTGAATGTAAATAATTTTTTTTTTTTTTACGTCATGACATTAACGTGCTACGAGCCCAGTCTAATCTAGCCTTATCGATCGTAAGCTTATCGTACTACCGAGCGGTGCGGCACAAGACACACCTACCTATTCGAGTGCACTGTCTGTGGCAGACCTAATCAGAGATATCCTCTCTATCTTGCTATATCGTACTTTCTAGGTTCGATCGGGCACCTTGCATGCAACGATTTTCTATATGAAACTATAACAATCGAATTTTGGGTGAAATCCAAAAAAAAAGAATTATAAAATTGACCAACGATTAATATAGCAAAAATATTTTTAACGTTGCAACTAAGATGCTCGATAATTTTTTTTTTCTCTTCAATCTTTCAAGAGCGTTTTATTCAAACATGGTTTTTTTCCTGCTAGAATCATGCGATAAAGTGATCACAATGAGTGGGTGCATTTCCTACCGAGCCTACCAGTTAATATAAATAACCGCAAAATTCTCGCACAAGACACACCCACTATTTGAGTGCACTGTCTGTGGCAGACCTAATCAGAGATTTCCTCTCTATCTTGTTATATCGTACTCTCTAGGTTTAATCGAGCACCTTGCATGCAACGATTTCCAATGTAAAACTATAGCAATTTAATTTGGGGAAAGGCAAACAAAAAAAAAGAAAAATTTATTACCAACGATACATATTTTTAAAAAAATATGCGTTGCAACTAAGATGCTCGATAATTTTTTTTTCTTTTCAATTTTTAAGAGCGTTTATTAAAACGTAAAAAAGATTATTATTTTTTCCTGCTAGAATCATGCGATAAAGTGATCACGATGAGTCGGTGCGTTTCGTCTACCGAGTATACCAGTTAAAGTAAATAATCGCAAAATTCTCGCACTGTGTAACTGTACATCGTATGTACTTAGAGTCTCACGTACGTAGGATTTACAACGGCTATGATTACTATAAGTGTCGTTTAGGTAAGTATGAATAGTCTCTTCGTCTACTCACAAGCACTCTTCCATAAATCAATTCATCAGGGGACTTTCACCATTAAATCGCCATCTTCCATTTACCATTAACCATTTAATTCGCCACATTAAAGCTACTTATGTTTACACGATATCCATCCTTAATCAATGCCCGCCCATTGGCATGATCCAATTTGGCTGCGTTTGCATTATTTTCAACTATATTTTTTCGTCACATTCTCTAGCGACTTATTTAATATTTTATTATATATAAATATAATACACATTAAAATATATAATTTTACGATGATAGTCCATATTATTTAATATATATATGAACTATCATAGTATGTCGCTAAAGAAAAACCGTTAAAAAATTGTAAATTTAATGCACCGGATTGGAAATTTGTATGCAAAAACTCGTACCTTAAACTTAATGTAAAAATTGTGATAAAAAAATGAATGGATTTTTACAGTGAAATTAGAGTAAAATGTTGGATTTACAGTACATTTATAGTAAAATTAAAGTAAATAATTAAAGCCGAGTATTTCTAAAGATTTTAATATACTGTACGTTAAATTTTTCGTCATAATTGTACATGAAATTTAATATACAGATCACCAGTTTATGCATAAAAACGTCCAGTCCGTTACATTAAATTTCACCCGAATTTTTATTACAGCATGAAAGACGCCTTAATTTGAATAATAAAAAAAACCTCAAATAAATCATGCCGATTCAGGGTCATTCCATTGGTAGCCGCACAGCAACAATTCACAAAAACTACGTAAAAATTTGATTTTCCAGGTAAAACCACCGAGATCCGAAGCAACATGCCAGCAGTCCAGTGGAGTCCGAGCGCGGAGCCAGCGGCGGTGGACGACGAGGCATCGTTGTTGGCGGAGTCGAGTCCGGTCTCGCCGCCCTTCGTCCGGGCGCCCCTGGAGGATCGTTCGAAGTACGAGAAGCTGGCCTTCAACGCGGACGACCTCTCGAGCGACAGCGACAAGGAGATAGCCCAGCGGAACGAGGAGCGAATGAAGAAGAAGCGAAGGCGCGTCAAGGGTGTGCTGAGCAGACGAAAAAAGGAGCACAGTTCGCAGGACCCGAACAACCTCCCCGTGGAGTACGAGTCGGACGACTCGATAGGTTCGGCGAGCGACCTCAAAGCGATAAACGACGAGGATTGCGTGGCCGAGCACGAGGACGAGCGCGAGAAGATCGACGAGACGATATCGGAGAGCGTGAGAACCTGCGGAAGTTCGGCCTATCACGCCGAGTGCGAGTCGGTGGCGACGCACGAGGACGACCACAGGATAAGAAAGCCGAGGAAGCACAACCGAGAAAACCAACATCAGCTGGCGACGATCGACGCGGACCCGGTCGTCGGCCACCAGTACGGCGAGAAGCCTCTTCTGCTGGACGACGAGCTGGACACCGAGGCGAAACCCGAACAGTCTCACGGAGACCCGTTCGTGGGTCACCAGTACGCCTCGAAGCCCCTGCCCTTCGAGCACGGAAGCTCCTCCGACGAGAACGAAAACTCCAAAACCCTGAAGAACGGTCTCTTCAACCTGGAGGAGGACGTCTTCGCCCTGGCGCCGTTCACGCGACCGACGAGCTCGAGGAAGAGCAGCGGCAGTCGAGAGAGCGGTCCGAGAACCGCGCTTCCAACGAGCATTCCCAACTCACCACCGAACATAAGTCTGGTAACGCCGATATCGAGCTCGCCGATAATATCGGGGACTCTCGTCGATATAGGCGACGAATCGGACGTGCAGTTTCCCTCGAGCGTGGCTCGACCCACGAGGATAACGGTGGAGAATCCACGAAGCAACTACGAGAATGTAAACTTCGAACCTTCGGCCGTTCAAATGCCCGACCAGAAGGACCTTTTCGGGTCTTCTCCGTTCAGCTCGACCGAGTTCGTCAACCCCTTCGGCGAACTGACGAACTATCCGAGGCCCGAATCTATAGTCCAGACAGCGACGACTCAGCCGTCTCAGCAGATCTTGTATAGTCCAGACTACATCAACATAACGCCCGATTATCCGGTGGAGATGAACACGGCTGTTTCCAGTTCGAAATTCGGGACCGTGACCGTGAACTCCGGCAACCTGCTGGAGTCGTCCAAGGATCTCTTCGGGTCCATTCCGTTCGACGAGTTCGCTTCGTTGACCGTCAACAGCCAGCAACGACCGACTTCCCTGCCTCTGTCGCAGTCGCCGTCTTTCGTCGACAGCGCCCTCAACACAATTCTCTCGACGAGCGCCCATTCGTCACACTCGGCCCAATTGCCACCGTCTATGGAGCCGATCTACGCCATACAGACCGTTCAGCACACGGCCAGAATCACCGTTCAGGCGACCAACAGCGTTGCGAACTCCGACGTATCGCCGGACATTCTTTCGCCTATGTCGCCCGAGCCTCTCGTCGCCGACGACTCGCCGAAACACAAGAGGGACAAGTGCAGATACGACAAGTCAAAGTATCATCTCATGAACGAGAATCGCACCGACAACATAAACGTTCTCACCGCCAAGATTGCTCACAAGTCGAAGGGTGTCGTTTACAAGAAAACGCCAAAGACGAAGAAGAGCGCCGCGGCCACTGCCGGATTCAGCAATATGAGCTTCGAGGATTTTCCGAGCGACGAGAACGACGAACGCTCGAGCGGCAGCAGAGTCGCGCCCTTCGAGGTCATCAGGGAACCTGAGAAACGCTTTGGATCTCTCAAGAGGCGCAGCAATCCGTTCACCTAAGGTGGATCAAGTGGCGGCAGCTGTTATGAGGCTTTTCGAAGTAAGTCCAATAAGTTCAACATCCCTTCGGAGATTTGTCGCGCCTGTGCGACGAGCTCCGTTTTACCGACCTCTAGGCGAAAATTTTAGGCAGCGAAAGTAAAGGAAATATACGCGCGCTGATGGACAAAGTGGGATGAGCGGTTAGCACTTCTATGTAGCTATTTATATATAGATATGAAGTCGTGGAACGTTCGGGGTTTTCGAGCTTAAGTTGTCTGCGGACCCGCAAGTTTTTTTACCCACGGTGCAGCAAAATTGAAACGATAATTTTTAGGGTCGTTTTACCCTTTGGGTACTGTACGCAGCGTTCTGAGGAGCTTCTGTTCGTTCCTGAGAATACATATGGGTATTTATACGTGACTTATAACGTATATTGTTCTGTATGTAGTTCTGTGAATTTTTTCTGTCGCCAGTTCTGAAATATTCACGATCGGAAATTATTGAGCAGCATTGAAAAAAGTATTTTTTCACAATAACACACACTACCCGGCTGTCTCAGATTTTCGGAATATAATCGCTACAGTACCAAAAGTGGGCAAAAACTCGAAAGAGTTTTTTGATACAGTGACACTGTACTAAACCGTACTAGCGGACCTTCGACGATAGAGTTGTATTGTCTCTCCTGTTATTTATCATTTAGAGCATTAAGTATTAGCAACAATCGTTTCCACGAAAATTGGAAAAGATTTATGTAAATTGTAATCCATGAGGGTCCCTGGTTCGATGCTTCGAAAGCGAATGGTACAATTCCGATCCACTTTAACGAATCTCTCCGCGAAACTAAATTCTCTCTGAGGAAAGTGAAAACCGCAATCCCACTAGGTAGGGCAAGACATTTCCAAAAAAAGAATCCAAGGAAACGTGTATTGAAAATACGGTAGTCTGTTTCAATGAAGTTGTTAAATTGTGAAAACCCAAACATCGAAATTACGACATTTAAGCGATTTTCCAACAACCATCGTGCCGCGCATTGTAGCGATTCCATACGCGTGGAGTTAATAGCGATTTTTTTTTTACGAAATAACTTGCCCGTCGTCTATCCATCATGAAATCGACTCTCAATGATTCGATCATTTTCAGCTTTTTCTCGAAATCATTGTATTTAAAATCAAAACAATTTTTCTAAAGCAGACCCTTGACAACTCTTGCATTTTTGTGCGATATCATAAACTCACACTTCGAACTATCATATTCGAATGGACGCATTTTATGTTGTCTTATGTTCTTATGACTTTTTGACTTACAATACAGAGAAACACTATAATGTCACATGAAATCGACTCTCAATGCTTCCATCACTTTCAGGACGTTTTTTCTCAAAATCATTGAATTTTTAATGAAAACAGTTTTTCTAAAACAGACTCTTTACACCACTTGCATTTCTGTTCGATGCCATAAACTCACATTTGGATAGACTCTGAATACTTCGATCACTTTCAGGACGCTTTTTCTCAAAATCATTGAATTTTTAATGAAAACAGTTTTTCTAAAACACACTCTTTACACCTTTTGCATTTCTGTCGATGCCATAAACTCACATTCGGATGGACGAATTTCATGTTGCAAACTTTGCAACTCACAGAACAAAGAAACATCACAATTTCACATGAAATCGACTGTCAATGCTTCGATCATTTTCAGGACACTTTTTCTCGAAATCATTGCATTTAAAATCAAAAACAGTTCTCGCAAAACAGACCCTTCAAAACCTCTTGCATTTCTGCTCGATACCATAAACTCATACTCGAATGGACGAATTTCATGCAAGCTTGCGACTCACAGAGAAACATTATAATTTCACGAAATGAAGTCTAGATCTGTACTTCGAGCCCCATCGATAACAGCAATGAGATTTTTGGAGCTACTAAAATAAAAACAATTAAATCAAATAATAAGCAACGCCGATTCCGAAACATGGTGCATTAACGGATTTAACAATTAAAATAATATTTAAAAAAAGATCATTACTTTTAAAACCCTATTTTATCGTCTATAATTTTTCTAGAAAGTTTACAACAAACGCGAATGCAGGAGTAAGACGGATGTTGTTAAAAGTAAGAAGTACGCGATAGTATAAAACTAAAAAAAACATTGAAGAGAAACTGTAAAACTTTGCGTAAATTACACCAGGTTTTTCGAAACATGGCAGCTTAATACCAAAAAAAAAAAATGAAAAAAGGGAATAGTCGGAGAGAAGCACATGCATCTATTTTTGCAGCTACACGTTTTCACCACATTTATACACTTTAAGGATTCATAAAATTTCTACTAGTTATTAAATGTATATTATCGTAAATGAACAAATTATTAATGGTTCTCTTAAATTAATCTGAGATTAAAGAAAAGTACGTTCTATATAGTTCACGCATTTAATGCGGTAATTCGAGATGTATGGCTGATAATTCGTACACTGCTTCATAATCAGTGCTTTGGTCCGAGTCTGATAATTTCTAATTGATAAGTGGATACGAATAAATAGTTGAAAAATTACGACCCCCTAAAAGTGCGATGGTCTATCCTGTTCCATTTTCTTCGTCTGCGAACATTCTACAGCCATTAATCTGGCCGATGTACTAGACGGAACGTATCGTATCAGCTTTCCCCGTCGCTGACTTAGCAATGGGTGAGTTTCGATATTGCTGCCCTGGGCTGTTAAGTTTAATGACGAAACATGCAAATTCTCATTAAATCAAAGTGTCGAAAAATATTTCATGTTATGCAGAATTTCAGATTAGGCAAAAGAACCTTTGACATAAAATTTGATTCCTTTGGGCATAAGCCTAGAATTTTAGTTATCAAAGTGTCAAAAAATATTTCATGATATGCAGAATTTTAAATTAGTCAAACGAGCCTGTGACATAAATTTTGATTCCTTTGGGTATAAGCCTAGGATTTCGGTTATCAAAGTATCGAAAAATATTTCATGTTACGCAGAATTTCAGATTAGGCAAAAGAACCTTTGACATAAATTTTGATTCCTTTGGGCATAAGCCTAGGATTTTGGTTATCAAAGTGTCGAAAAATAATTCATTTTATGCAGAATTTCAGATTAGGCAAACGCACCTTTGACATACATTTTGTTTCCTCTGGGCATAAGCCTAGAATTTCGGTTCGTCGAAGACATCTCAGTTCCAATTCGTAAATGTAATACTTTTTCATAAATGTTGTCATTTTCAATTACTGTTCCGTCAAAACGAAGAAAGAAAAGTTTCGAATTAAAAATGCAGTGTTACATTTCGAATTTACCGATTAAGCCGAACCATCCCGCCTGACCCCTAACGCCTATTGGCAAGTAATGCTTTTTAAAAATTCTTGTACTAAAAAAAAAGTCACTATTGCAACACGATAGGATGAGAACCTTAAAAATTATTGCTCCCCGACACCCAGTGATCCCCGGATTAGTTAAGTACGTTAACGGGCCTCCCATCACATACGCAACATGCCAATCGGTACGTGGTTAAAATAAAAAAATAAAAAAGTAAAAAATCATTCCCTGAAGTCCACAGTTCGACAGTCAGCATGCAGTGTACGTGAAAAAAAAAACTAAGAATACAAACCTATAAGATGTATTGGCTTCGGACTCGATAGAGGCGCAGTTAACAATAGCGGGGATATCGATTATTCGCTATTCCTCTTAAAAAAAATGCCTTTACACACAAGACTGATCTTGTAAACTGATCCATGCGGGATGGATGCCTAGACAGTATTACGTAGTTTGGAAAGTTTGTCCAAAACGTGACTCTGTACAATAGAGACGGGCACAGTCGAATACTTTGAATAATCGAAGACCAAAAAAGCAAATCTAAACAATAACTTACCTTTAGTAATTTTCAATTATAAACAATAAAGAAAGAAGCAATTTCCTCATTAGGTCTCTGTTAAAATATCGTTTCGGTATTCGAACAGTGCTCATCCGTGCTTGCTATTACAGTTTTTTTTTGTTGCATTTTGTACCGATATATATAATCTTTACTGATAGGGTTACGATTACCGAAAGATCAAATTTTCGCGAAACAATAAGATTGATGAGTCGGGACGATGATTCCATTTAAATCGCCACGGTAGAGTTTCGTGGTCTAATCGAAAAAAAAAATAATACTTTGGGGCCTTAGAGATTAGATCGACGGAGCTTCGGTAGATGTAACGAGGGAATACACTAACCGCCTCGTTGTAATACTGATATTCTTCTAAAATTGCTTTGGTCGTGTCTAGTATTGCTATTGAACTGCGCCTTTGCAACTCGATGATGTTAAAAAAATAAAAAACAAGTGAGAGGCAAAAATATTTAGTGTAAAATTAAGACAATATTATAGATGAGCCCGAAAGTAGACGAGATTGTGTATAAAGTATGCAAACACGTATGTAGCCAAGTTTATACAAGTTTTCTTGTTTATGGTCGTATATAATAGGTGCCTTCCTGTATGAAATTAGTACTCGAACTTGTAGACTATGTATTGTTTGGTGGTGAGAACTTTACGATAATTGCAGATCAAACAAATATCAAGTAGTAACATTTACATTGTACAATGTAAACTACTCTGGTATTCGGCCAGGAGCCGTTCGTTATTACGAGGCGCTTTCATTTGTGCACCGTCCAAACGCACGCTCGTTCGTTATTGCAGAAATAAAATGTAGACCGCAAAAAAAGTTACAAACGCTTGTAAAATCGTTCAATTGCAGACCTAATAAGTACCCAGGTAACATTAAGTTATCCTAAAGGCATCCAAATGATGCCGCACGAAAGTTACGGATAACTTTTTCTGGTGGAAAAAGTTATCCTTTTGTGATACAAATAGTATACCCTATGTCCATCCGAATGTCAACATTTCCGCTGCCGGAATCGTAACTTTTGGATATCTGATAACTGATACAAAAATGTTGCCATATTGCCAACTATAAATAGTCACCGAAATGACAACTTTATGCCGTCTAATAGACAGATCTAAAAGACATCATTCGAAATGTCACGAAATTGTCATAAAGTTTACAGAAGTGAATGGTGAACCAAACGATAACTTTTTGATAACGTATAAAAGTTAATATTGGAAAAAAATTGGCTTCAATTATCACATGGATTAATATCAATTTAGGAAACATTCGGGTACTAATACTGTACTACATCCGCATACTATCACCATGCATACTACATTCGGATACTATATAATTAATTACGCATTTCGGAGAAAGAAAAACCTAACGACCTAAAGTTGGGCTCGAACCCGGGACATTACGCATATTAGCCTAGAAACCTAACGCTGTGCTATCGCTATCATTTGAGACTTTTTCATTCCTAGCAAGATTCGATAGTAGTAAAAGTTTTCTTATCTGAAATAAATGGATAATAAATATTTTATTTACTTATTTATTTACTGAAATAATTACTGAAAATAAAAAAAAATCGCAGGCAGCTATTCGATACCGTAAAATGGCTATCGTTCAGACTAAATCGTATAATAACTTTCGGGCCACTTATTATTATTATTATTATTAATGTTTACAGAATTTAAGTTTCCACTTATGGATCTGCTTCTATATAATATAAGATCACATAAAAATATAAGTATCGATTTGGTTTTTAAATTGGTTTATAGTCTCTGCTTCCACTGCTCTTTCCGGTAGCGCGTTCCACGCGTCCACCACCCTATTGCACAAAGCATGTTTCCACGGGTTCTTTTGGAAAGGCCGTTTCTCCAGCTTGTATCGGTGTCCCCGAAGATTGCGGTTTGTGGGTCGGCTGAACAGGGCCTCCCCATCTACCATGTAGTGCCCGTTGAGGAGTTTGAAGGTTTCTATGAGATCCCCTCTCTTCCTCCTATCCTCCAACGTTATGAGGTGCAGCCTCTCCATCCGTTCCTGGTACGTTAGATCTCGAAATCCGTGTGGAAGCTTGGTCGCTCTCCGTTGAACCCTCTCCAGTATCGCAATGTCCCCCGCAAAGTATGGCGACCAGATCACGTTCGCGTATTCGAGAATTGGCCGAACATAGGTCTTGTAAATTTTCTCGAACAATCTCGGCGTGATTTTCCTGAACGTTCTCCTTATAGTGTACAATACTTTGTTGGCTCTCTTGGCGATGTCACGGACATTTTCTCCCCACTTGAGATCTTCGGCCACGGTGACGCCGAGGTCCTTTTGGCTCCTGACGCTTCGAAGAGGGGTGCCGCACAGTGTATAGTCCTTCCGCGGGTTCGTTCTGCCCACATGCATTACCGTGCACTTCTCGCTGTTTAGGGATAATATCCATTTTTCGGTCCATCGTTGCAGGTTGTTGAGATCTTCTTGTAGATTTTCTACGAGCGGGTTACCGAAGAATTTCGTATCGTCCGCAAACATCGATGTTGAGGCCTGTAGGATGCGCGGCAAGTCGCTGACATACAAAATGAATAGCAGAGGTCCTAGAACGGACCCTTGCGGAACCCCACTTGCTACCGCTCGAGGTGTTGACAATGCTTCACCCACCCTTACGCGGAAGGTTCTCCCCGTCAGATACGCCTTGATCCATCTCAGGAGGCGTCCCCGTATCCCGAGTTGCTCCATTTTCGCGAGTAGCCGTTGGTGTGGAACCTTGTCGAAGGCCTTTTCGTAGTCCAGGTATATGATGTCGGTTGGCTCTCCTTTGTCGAAGGCTTGGACCCAGCTGTACGTCGATTGTAGCAGATTTGTGACCACCGATTTTCCTGGAACAAAGCCGTGCTGGTGTTGGGGGATTAACCCTTGTTCGTCGCAGAACTCGCGCAGTTGGCTTACGACTATCTTCTCCATGCACTTGCAGCTCGTTGATGTGAGTGATATCGGTCTGTAGTTTACAGCCCGTAGCTTGTCGCCTTTTTTAAATATCGGTGTCACGGATGCCTCAAGCCAGTCTCTTGGTAGTTCCCCAGTGTCGAAACTTACTTTCATTATGTGTGCAAGCGCAGGTGCCATGTGAGGGCCAAGCTCCTTCAGTGGTAGTGGATGTATTCCGTCTGGCCCCGGCGAGGAGTCTCCGTCCAACCCTCTTAGTATGCTCTCTACTCCGTTGACTGTGATGTTAATTTCTTCCATTGACGCCTCCACTCTTCCGATGTCCTCCAGGTCTATGTCACGCCTCCCCTGTTCCGTTACGAATACGCTTTCGAATTGATCAGCAAACAGATTTGCGATCTCCATGGCCTCCTGCGTTATGTCGTCTCCGTCTCGGCGTAGGCACTGAGGCGCGGCAACCTTGGCCGTCATCGAGCGCCGTAGATACCCATAGAAGGGTTTTTGCCCTTGTTCCACAAGCTGCTCCTCGAATTGCTGTCTTGCTGCTCGGTTCGCCGCCGTTGCTCTGTTCCTTGCTATTTTGTAGGCGTTCCACGCCTCTTCTGTCCGGGTTTCCACGTATTTCTTCCATGCCTTTGTTCTTGTCTTCATCATGTGCCGCGTGTCTCTCTTCATCCATGGCTTTTGCGAGCTTCTTTCCCTTTGGATCTGCAGGGGAGCCTCGCTTTCCACCAGCCCGTATATGTTCTCTTTGTAGGTTTTCCACAGGTCCTCTACTGCTCTTTCAGTTCCCGCTAGGATTTCCGAGCGCACCCCCACTCTACCAGCGATCCTTGCGTAGTCGACTCTGCGGTAGTTCCTCAGTTTTTTTGGTGACGATGGCGTAATTCGGTTTTCTAGTTCTACCTGTAGTTCCGTTCGGATGACCACGTGATCGCTCGCTCCTATCGGCGGGTCGTACTGCATCGTTGCTACCATGTTCTCCTCGTTGGTCAGGAGCAAGTCCAGACAGGACGGTTCTTGATCCCGTCTAAATCTTGTGTGCTGCTTTACTTCTTGGCTGAAGCAACTCCCGATGAAAAACTCCAGGAAGTCCTTTTCCTGTTTGTTCGCCGTGCGTGATGTCAGCGCGCTCCAATCAATCCCCGAATAGTTAAAATCCCCAAGGATGACTGCTGGACCCAGTTCCGCCATATCTTCCAGCGTTTCGATGATTTTTTTGTTTTCCTCGTCAGACATGTTGGGTCGGCGGTACACCCCTCCTATTATTATCGTGGTCTTAGAGACGGTGACCTCGAGCCACAAACTTTCTGTTTCCCGCTCATTAATCGTGGGATGCCGTCTCGCTGCGATCGGTATTCCGTCGACCTGTTCCGCTACATATATGGCAACTCCTCCTCCTCGCCGGTCCTGCCGGTCATTTCGAAAGAGCTGAAAACCCTGAATGTTAATTAGACAGTCTGAAACCGCCGGTTTTAGCCAGGTCTCCGTTATAACAATAATATGCGGATTTGTTTCTCTCACTGTCTCCAAAAATTCGTCTTGCTTCGCCATGATCGATGCCAGGTTCGTGTATAGAAGTTCCAGTCGAATGAGGGTTCCGGTCAGTTTTTTGGCTCCGCGGCCGTTTCCCCTCTAACCGCAGGACGTCCCTCCTTGGTTTTCTCAACAATTACGGGCTTGTCGCGGATGAATCGAATTATCAATTCTTTCTCGGATTCTTCCTGTCTTCTTGTGAGTTCGGCTCGCATGTTGTCCAGGTACGCACGCTGTCTCGGCGTCATATCGTTCCTCATCCTCATTCCTGCCGGGAGCTTCCTCGACACGACGAGTGCCGCTTTTGCTGCCTCCACAGTTGGAAAAATCACTTTAAGCAGTCTTTTGGCACCTACGAGTTTTTTACCCAGTCGAAGGGCTTTTGTGTTATCCGTATTTATTCCCATAGGGCCCAGGGTTTCTTTTAGCATTCGCAGATCCGCCTCCATTCTTCCTGCAACCGTCTCCTCGGTTGACTCCTCGAGGCCTACCAGTATGACGTTTCGTGCTCGTCTCTGCCTCTCGGTGGTCTCTGCGATGATTTCTTCTTCTCTGTTTCCTCCGCCTTGTGCTCCTTCCGTAGCGTTCCCCTCGACCTTCTGTTGAAGTGCCTTCACAGAGTCTTTGAGCTCGGCGTAGTCCGCTGCGGAGGGTAGACCCTGAATCTGCTGTTTCACCTCTGCCTTGAATTCTTCATAGCTGGCTGCGCTTGGCAGTTCCTGGATTTGGTCTTTCAGTTCCCTCCTCAGTGTCTCGTAGTCCTCCACTTTCGGCAGACCCTCGACGTACTCTTTAACCTCGCTCACCTCTGCCGCTAAACCTGCCAGATCCTCCAGTTTGCTATTTGTTGTGGATTGCGCCTTGGTCATCTTGGCCTGCGCCTTCGCCAAAGCCTCAATGGACACAGCGATGCTGTTTAGCGTGTCCTGGTCCGTGCTGGCTGCCGCCTTGTCTTGCGTAGCCTTACTCATTTTTATCTGCAGGCTTTTCACGGTTTTAGCCAGCTCCGGGATTTTTGTGACATTGTGTTTGCAACCTTGACAGTAATATGCCAGCGTTCTTTTCTTGAGTTCAAGGCATCTGATTTCGGTGGCTGTCACTCCGCTGCATCCACTACAGAATGCCTCGCCGCACATATCACATCTCGAGAAAGACGGAGTCCCCTGCGAATCGTCCTGGTTTTCGAGCTCCCCGCACTCGGCACATGCCGTCGACATGTCCAATCTCTTTCTTGGTAGACCCTCAAAGTTGAGCGCGATCTCTTGTTGTCTTGGTGGTTCTGCCGCTCAATCGTTTGGTTGTATTTCCAGTATTGTTTCTTCTCCAGCTTCTTCTTTTGTTGCGCTTTGCAGTAGTTTTTTCTGTACCTTGTGGATCCTTTATTACGGTTTTACAGCAATTAAAAATTTTTACGTGACTTCTTCAAACTAGCGCCCCCTCATCCTATTAAAAACATTTCCGATAACTTAAAAATGGAATCGTAACGTCAACATTAAAACGGGTGGAAATTTAAAGACACCTCATAGTTATCCTTTGAACAAATCAGAAAGGCAACTTATAAAAGATATCGCATAGTTGACAATTTGACAATACCTGCTACCTGGGATTAAGTTAACATAAAATGGACATCTGTGGGACATCTCATTTTATATCTATATTTGTTATCCATACATAGTCAACTTTTCGGTGCCCCATAATCGACTATCTGTCTGACAAAATTATGTGATGACTTTCGGATCACTTTTGTGAAGAGTATTTAAGATAACATAAAAAAGACATCTCTAGGATATCTCATTTTATATCTATACTTGTTATCCACATATAGTCAACTTCTCGGTGTCCCATAATTGTTATCTATCACACCAAATCACACGATGACTTTTAGATCACTTTTGTGACGACTATTTATGTTAACAAAAAAGTGGCATCATTACGTCAACGCACATTTGGATGCAAATTTTAAGGCATCTTAAAGATATCTTTGGGATATATCTGAAAGATAACTTATAAAGGTTATCTTATAGATGACAGTCGGACAATACTGCTACTTGGGTATACGCTAGCAGGTCGCTGTGGCTCGGGCGGTTCGCGCCCTCGCTATAGCCTATGGAATTTCGGTTTGCGAGTTTTATTGCCTCTTGAACTCACCGAGACGCACAGAATAGTACAATAGGGGAATAGTTACCAGGACGGATCTAAAAAATTTATTTCGTTACTTCCGGTCCGGAAAATCTCTCCCTCGACCGGAAGTGATGTCATACCGGAAATAATACGTCACTTCCGGTCTGGAAAATTCATTTTTCGACCGTAAGTGATGTCATACCGGAAGTACCTCACTTTCGGTTCAAAGATCTCATTCTTCGACCGGAAGTGACGACATACGGGAAATACGTCACTTCCGGTTTGAAAATCGAATTTTTCCACCGGAAGCGACGACATACCGGAAATGCATCACTTCCGGTTTGAGAATCCCATTTTTCGACCGGAAATGACTTCATACTGGAAATAAGTCACTTCCGGTCCGAAAATCCCATTTTCCTACCGGAAATGCGAAACTTCCGATCGAAAAAAGAGATTTTCAAATCGGAAGTGACATATTTCTGGTCAAATAATGAGATTTTAGAATAATCAGGGCGGTTTTGGATTCGTGAAACTTGGGACAAACCAACCAACAACTTGTCAAAATATATATAAAATTGAACGATCCCAAGACAGACCTTACAAACGCCTGCTACTCTTTGTGGTGAATAATTTATGACTGTTAGAACAAAAATCGTAATTTTGATCGGTGTACAATTTAAGGCGCCTCGTTATTACAGTCATTCTTGTTTAGCGTACCTGTGCATGAATAAATGCATTACAACCGGGGCTTCAAAAAAAAAAAAAAACTATTTTGTACGAGCAGCTGTCCGAATTCGTTGCCTCAATTATATATGTTTTACAGGATAGGTTGTGCCTAATGGCTTTGAGTGAGTCGAATATTTGTAGGACTGATCTAGCGGTCGCACAGCTCGTAGTTTAATTATCATTTATAGTAGAATCTTTGAAACATTCCCTTTTAATGAATAATTGTGCTATCGTATGACCGTGAAATTTTTGTTTTCCCTTTACTTCGCATGTAAGTGGTACGAAGAGTATTCGTTTTATATTCTTCCCAGCCATTCTTCATTCTTACACTACTTTCAACCAAATGTATTGCAGTATTCCGAAGACTTTTCCGCGCGAGTGAGAGAGTATTTACCCTTACGTAAAAGCTATGTAGAACTCCGAGGCGTTTTCGTGTTATGCTTAAAGTTGTTCCTGCGTGAATTCGTTCGCCCGATTACTCCACCGCAGACCTTTCCCCGCACGATCCATTCCGCCGAGTGACGTAGTTCTTTTGAGTACCACGCGAGGGCGCCTCAGTGACATCGAGAGACCCGCCGGCGTCGCGACGCCGGCTCGTCATTTTAGGTTAGAAAATCAAGGTCCAGTCCAGCTTCGCGAAACTTGCAGCGTTTCCCACTGGCCGCACCGAGTGCACCTTTTAACATGTTAAAAGCTGCACAACGCGTGTATTTGTGTCGCACTTGCTCTTCTACGAAAGAAAAAAACTTGGTGCCTCCGTGGAAATCGCCATCGTAGTCAATGAAAATCTTACAGGTTTTCTTACTGGGGAAGCAACAACGCGCATGCGCGCCTCTCCGCGTATGAAAGGGCCCCATAGGGAGACTTAGAATTTTGCGAAAACGCCTGGTCCCCAGGGTAAGGTTTGGATAAATGCGCGTACTATATTTGGATAAGTACAGCTTGCCTCGACCACCAGGATTGAATGCATCCAAACAATTCCTGCTTAAAAAGTCCGATAGAAGGCAAAATAGAGTGATAAAGCTGCAGACCAGACAGCCTGTCGTGTTTTTTAAAAATCCGTATCCTATCGTATAGCAAATCTTTCGATGCAGTTTTATAAACAGGGGATTCCCATTAATCCGTTTCCGTTTTACGTTCTCTCTGTAAAACCCGTACAAATTTTCATTGGAGAATTGTGTACTGCTCCGAAAATTATTGCATTTGTTTTAAAAAAAATCATAAGTATTTCCAGCTGTTAGGCTAGCAGGATTGCGTCACGGGGTTCGATGTAGAGTGACGGATCCTTTATTACCTGCCTTTGTTTACATTATATATATATATATATATAAATAATATATGTTAAATTGTATTTTGTTGTTAAACAGTTGTTTATTTGGGTACGAATGAGATTTGCGAGTATAACTTTTTAGAAGACTTGTAATAACTAGACGTAATAACCATTATTATTAATATACAATAAAAAAAACAGAGAAAAATAATATATTCGTATTCGATGTAAGGTGACTCGCAAACTGGAGTGACGATGTTTTTCACACGGAATTCAATTTTCGTGAATTATTTTTTCTAACAAAAAAAAAAATCTTCGCTCATGTGTAAGTTGCAACGTACATTTATCCGTGATTGAACGAGGGCTACAATGTACATAAAGTGTACTTTGCTGTACCTATGTAAAAAAAAAAAACGATAAAGTGCGCTGAAATAAAATGTATCATACTATGATCTTGTAAAATATATAAATCGTACATTTCATTCATACATTAAGATTTTTAATTTGTTTTTATTAACGCAATTCAACAGCAGCAACAGAGCTTTTCGCCTAGCCCTTGGTGTCTTTCCCGTGCCATTAAGAAATTTATTACGGAAATTACGAAGAAAGTAAAAAAATTTAGCCAACTAGTGGTGATGGCTAATTGCAACGACACGCCGGTATTGATTTCATCGCCGCGCCTCCAGTTGTTAGCGTCCGGCTGAAGATAGTCCATGAAATCGAGAATTGCTCCGCAACTTAGCCGTCCGTAAATCACCTGCGCGATGTAAGTGCTTCAATTTATACCAGTAAAAAAATATAATACATATAAAATGAATTTTAAAAAAATCTCCAAGAATATTTAAAAACGTGGTGTTTTTAAGGGAAAAAATTACCTGAACTTCGCGACCTCTAGATCCGAGCAGGTGAATAAGATTTCTTTTGTATTGTTCGCAGGTTTTGTAATATCCGTCCGTGAGTACGACGGCGTGAGCGAGGGACAAGCACGTGATGAAGGCAGCCAAGAACGCAGCGGCCATCCACTGCTTGCACGGCGATCTTCTTTTCGGTACCACAACGACGACTTCTCCGTCAATATTGTTTCTGACAAAAATTAATTTACGTGACTTCGTCCAAAGTTGCCGACGCAATATGACCCCGACAATATCTGCATGAGACTGCATTTTGTTCAAGTTATAACGGCTGTGTCTTGCATCGCTCAAACTGGGTAAAATATAGATGTCCCAATGCACAAGATGTTTTCAGTACTACGTTACTTGAAAAGATGCTAGGCGGAAATTGGGTAAAAACATGATGCGATTTAACAGGCGAAACGATATAATACAATTTTCATTTCTGCCGTAAAAGACGAGAAATAAAATTGGTTCAACACAAACAACATGGAAAGTAATAATATTTTTCTTTTTCGTGTTGATTGTATCGAATAAATTTTGCAGGAATGCGAATTATATTATATCGTTTCGCCTATTAAATCGCATCGGGTACGTTTTTCAATGCAGTTCTGCTCTGTCCAAAGTACTCCAGGAACCTTCGAGATGTATCCACCTGTATAAGCAGCAGAAACAGGCGTTCTTATATTCCAGTCTACTCTCAGTTCAGAGTTTAGTTTTGAGCCAAACCTACTGCGATAAGCGTTCTTTTGTTATCAAATCAGACAAAATGTAACTGTAGCGTTGGCAATTTAAAAAAATCCACTAGCCATGAACAGTCACAGGAGAACGTGTAGCTAAACAGATATGCATTCGCTAATGCACCCATAAACTTTTTACCTAATTTTTAGTCAGAGGGTACTGAAAACATCTTGGGCATTCAGGTATCCTATCCCACAAACTTCGATCGGGGAAGTTCACTTAGAGAATAAAATCCTACAATCCTACAAGTGAACAATTTTTTTTTCTCCCTGAAGCATCGACACAGATGTGCCAGCGATGAAATTCGATGTCACGCAGTTATCTTCGGCTTCATGGCCCAACTTCGCCGTCGTCTTCGACAACATACCTGCTGCAGTAGGCCAACGAACGCGAGACTCTTGGTCCGTCCAGATTTCTACCGATGCAGCTTCTGTAGCCGTGATAGACGCCGAGGATGAGACCGAAGAAAACCGCAGGCACAACAGCGTACGTCCCAAAATGGCAAAGCTTAACATCGCCTCCCATGAAGGTGCTGAACGTGTTCACCCCGTAGAGTATGCATTCGCAGTCTACGTCGATGCACGAGTCCAGAGTCCAGGCCCAATGTTGCCAGGCAATCACCAGCGAGACGATGGAAATCGTCGAGAAGACCGCAGCTAAAGAATAGAGGAAAGCAAGTCGCTTTTCCGCCTGCATTCCGTTCATCATTGGTCCGGGATGTGTGCGAGGCTGCGCAAACAGAACTGGAACATCATCGAAGAAATGTCTGTCAGCGTGGACGTCTTACTTGCCGGGCCGACCATCCGATCACTCCGAACATCCCACATAGACGCACCGGTGAGACGCGTGTGGATGACCAAAGTTATAAATTTCTTCGGTAAACAAAGCTCCGTACTTATAAATAGGTCTTGTTTGGGTGGCGTGGAACACACGCTTCGATAGCCAAGGTGAACTGCTCCAAACGGTTTTCACTCTGCTCCGTCGATCCAAGCGCAGTTTCATCGCCCATGCGACTCCGTTCTCGCTTCGATCATCATCGTCGACGACTCATCAGCTCGACGACTGCGACGACGCTCACGAGATGTTTACAGACCACTCGACGTTCACCTAGGATAAGATGGATTACAATTGATTTGATGAGGCATTATCGCTCATTAACATAACACATTCGAATCGATGAACGATTGTTCGGAGCCTCGGTTCACGAGGCTACCACGTTATCCACTGCACTCTCGGTGGAAACTAAACGCCCGATGAATTGTGACGAAGCAACGAGGTATTTCTTCTTACCTTTTATAGTCGAGGATAATATTTGTCTTCTCGGGCGGTGTGGACAAGAGGGAAACGTGAGAATTGCCCAAGACAAAGTTCAAATATTTGTCTGACACTGCAGAGCTGAGGCGCGGACAGCGATGATGTCATCGCTTCATCCCGTTGACTTTCTTCGCGGACTCGCGTGGAACTCAGCAAAAGATTCTTCGCTTTTCTGTCGAGAAAAATTACACGCCGTCCATAGGTTCGATCACCTTTCATTCACGTACGATTGCAGTTTGGTTCCGCAACGGCGATACCACGCGTTGTCAGGGAGATATGCCTAGATAAGATTGTGGCACATACGCGAAGCCTATCTCGCTCCGTCCTACGCGTATCCGGGAGTTTTCGTAACATCAGTGCCTCGACTACGCGAGCAGCGCTGCCGCGTGGATTAAAATGAGAAAGAATTTGTTTTTTTTTTTACTTACGCACATAGATTCGTTCTAAACCTATCACGTATGATAATTTACTCTCCAAAAATTCTATAGAATACATCACATTGCTCGAGTCGCAAGTTTTATTTTCTGCGATTGAAGATGATTTTTCGTTCTATTTACAGGGTTTAGGAAATTCGTTGCTATCCCGCGGCAGTTCTGCGTCGGAGTGTGTCACTTGGATCTGCAATAGAACAGACATTCGTCATTTCTTATCGTACTTGGTTAGCCGCCGACTAGGCCCTGAACCGTCATCTTTGAACTATCGACTGACTAACCAATTTTTTTATTTGTTTTTTTTCGTCATGTCGTTCAGGGGAAAAAATATCTTAATTCAGGCAGGTCGTTACTTACAAGTCATTTATTTCTAAGCTAGTTTTACATTTAACCGATTTTAACGGCAATTAACGACGCGCATTGAGTTTTTTTTCATGGAACCACAAAATTATTATCGGCCATTTCAAAGGAATAAAAAATTATTTTTTCCTCCGCGATGGCACGATAGCGGGATTTTTAGGGAAAAAATATCGACGCTATGTTTCGAAACGAATTATAGATCGGTCGTCATCGTTCATTGGGAATTTAATATTACTGTCGAGGTAACGATGAGCCGTATCTCGGGCCAAGAAAATTTGCAAAATGTTCAAATTGCCTTCAATTCGCCCGATGCGTCTTTGGAATGGAAACAAAACGAAGCTGCGGTTCACGAAGTTAACGAAAAATGATTGACGAGATTTGTTGACTCTTAACCGGAGAACGTGACTATAAACTTTAGTGGCCAAATAATTTTGGGATGGGTACATGTCAAGGTACTGGGGTACGGTTTGGATCAAGGTGCTGCTGGTACACACAGTCTTACGCCGGGTTGATGCTGTGATGCCTCAGTTCGGAAAGAGCTTCCCGGCTATTCCACAGGCAATACAGCGACGCTATTCCTAAGCCGATTCCGCCGCCCATCGCGCATCTGTGCAATCCAGCTGGAACAGGACAAAAGTCCGGAATTTAATATTATTATTATTATTATTATTATTAATAGTAGTAGTCAGTTTATTAACAATACATAACATGTAAGTTTTTTTTTTTAATACGTAACAAACTTTTCTCTTTTCACCTATATTGCATATTGCCAATTGACCATCGACCCCAGTCCTTCAGCTACTATTATTATTATTTATTTACAGAAAATAAGTTTTCACTTTTTACATCTGCTTCCATATATTGCTCTTCACGTGAAAATATATAAATCGATTAAAGTAATTTATTCACCGATACCGGTGAAATATCGAGGAAATCTGTACTGTACTTTAAATTTCATGTTTTCGAAAATTTCGTAATTTTAAGAAAAAAATAATCGTTCTGTAATTTAATATAAAATAAATCGCGAAAAACGAAAATTAAACGTTTCAGGGCTGATGGACTTAGATTAATGGGCCGTTGTCAATAGACATACATACTGTAAATAATCCCCTAAATGTATCAAAACATTGTTAATAAATCCAATTACTACTAAACGTTTCATACAAACCTGTAGATTTGAAAAGCATGCCAGTAGCCGTTGCAGCTGCCAAGGTATTCAGCGAGTCGTCCGTGCCTCTGGCCCAAGAGAGGAGCACACCGAAACCACTGTACATTACCGACACGACGCCGAGAGTGTTCGATAGAGACGATCCATTCTTCATCACGTGATTAATTAATCTGTAAATGATCGATACCGGTTGACAAGATTATCTGCGGATGGTAAAACAGATCTACCGGCTAAAATTTCGAAAAAAATCTACTTACTGGGTTCTCCTAAGTTTGCCAGTTTGACCGGCCAGGGTGGTCGATTTGAGACCCCTGTAGAACCCAGCTGCACCGCCGAAGCCAGCTCCGAGTATGCACGCCGCCCCAATTTGACTGAACGCCAGTTCGAAACGTCCTCTCTGCTTCACGGCTCCTTCGGGGAATATGAACTCTGGCTGGCTTGTTGGCAAGTAGGAAGGATCGAAGTTTAGATACGGACTTAAAGGTGCTATTCCATGTTGCGACGTCACTGCAAACAAATATATTGCCTTTGTGATATTACTGTATATATAAGAATATCAAATATCTAATTATTATTAAATATCTTGTTAAGATAAGTAAATTGTTTAATGTATGTTAGATTGGTATGTTAGTTTAGAATCTATTGGTATAATGGAGAAATCATAGAAATTAATTTAATTTAATTTAATTGAAATTAAATCTAATCTTTAATATCTAGACCATCATTACGATAACCTAAGCAAGTGGATGCCAAGTGAGCTATAATCATATATATATGATTATATATGTATGATATATGGATGAGCTATAATCATATATATAGATTCAACAGCTCTATGGAGTTAAATATCACAAATTAACAGACTGTGGTAATCCAAATTGCCAAATGGATGAAGTACAGTTATATACTTGACAATATATTTTTGTCTAAAATTTAAATCTACTAGAGCAATGTGTTCGCAATAAACAATTAACAATAATTTTAATAACACTATCTGTAAAATTCGTGTTTAAAAATGACTTTTTTGGAGTCCTATACAGCTTTATATAGCTTGAACAGTCCTGTACAACTAAGATTGCAGATTAACAGATTAATGTAAACCAAAGTGTTGCGAAATAAATGAGGTAGAGATGTATAATTCATAATATATTTTTGTATGATATTCTAATCTACTACAGCGATATGATTGCCAAAAACAATTCATAATAATTTGTATAACAAAGTCCATATAGTACATGTTTAAAAATTCTTTTTTTACAGATTGGTCAGCCCTATAAACCTAAAATTGCAGATTAACAGATTACGGTAAATACCATAACCCACAGAGTTGTCAAATGGATGAGGTACAGTTATATATTTGATAATATATTTTTGTATGAATTTCCAATCCACTACAGCGATATGTTTGCAACAAACGATTAATAATTTTTATAATACGTCCCTAAAATAAGTGTTTAAAAATTATTTTTTACAGTTATTTTTTCTACAGTTCTATGCAGCTATATATAGCTCGGACCACCCTGTACACCTAAGATCGGGGATTAACAATTTGATTGCATATTCAATCAATTTGAAATTCAATGATTCTGCAAGGTTTTTGCTTCTGCTAGAGGAGTGATTAAAATCTTCTGAGAATCTCACGAAATCTTACACACGCTGACTGATAAATTGTCGGGTTGATTTATCGGGTACAAAAAAATGATTATTAAATGTTATACACAGGAACAATTACATAATAACTGGCAAAGTTTCGTCACATTTGATGAGATTGTTAGAACAGTAACGTGTTCCCGTGCGGTGTATAGGTTGGAAGTCACAGTGTTGTGTATTAATCATCTTTGGAAACGAAAGACAAATTTGTCATCGCACACTTACCGGGTATATTTATACCGTCGTTTCGTCGATTGGAACTCGTCGAAACGTTATCCGTGTTATCGTTGCGAAGGTCTAACATTTTTAACAATTTATTGAGCTGGTGTGCTCTCCTCGTAAGCCAATGTGAACATCAGACACGAACGTTGCAAAGAACGATGAAATAATGAGATTATCGATATGAAGCTGGCCCAGGATGAGACATCGAAGAAAAAAAATCTCACATATCCAGCGAAGTATTACCAACCTTACGATTCGTATCAATGAATATCCGCCAAACCATCACCAAATTTCCACCGGCACCGCAGTCGAACTGAAGCGGATCTAAAGAATTTATTTCGCCACTTCCCGTCCGGAAAATCTCTTGTGCCTCGAGCGAAAATTATGTTACATCGAAAACACGTCACTTCCGGTTTGAAAATCTAATTTTTCGACTGGGTGACGTTGCACCAGAAATATGTGACTCCCCGTTTAAAAATCTAATTTTTCGACCGGAAGTGACGTCACACCGGAAATACGTCACTTCCGGTTTGAAAATCTCATTTTTTGACTGGAAGTGACGTCATACCGGAAATACGTCACGTCCGGTTTTAAAATATCATTTTTCGACCGGAAGTGACAACATACTGAAAATACGTCACTTCCGGTCGAAAAATGAGATTCTCTGATTTTGCCTTAACAATTTGATAAAAGGTAAATACGCCCAAAACAACCTTACAGCGCCATCTATATGGTAAGGAGATATATAGTTGAAAGTAAGATTTTTCGTCATTATAAACTAGTTACTTTTAAGCGGAGTTTGACGTAAAGTCGGCCATTTCGGTTCCGGTAGAAACTCGGTATTACTCCTTTACAAGGCACTAATGGAAATTCGCCACGCCAATGCGGATGGAAAACTTGTTCTTTCTGTTGTATCTTTTTTTTAATTATATTATTATAATTGGCAACTGAGATGTCGTGTGTCAAAGCTTCGAATGGTTCGTCATGGGACTGATAACGCGCCAGCGATGAGCATCTCTGGGCCAACACCGGAGTACTTGGAGTTGCTCTGATTGATATTACATAATATTAAAAGTTATCGCAGTATCGAGTCAAGGACGGCACAAAAACGTGGAAGCTCGACGCACAACATTCACGAACAACGCGGCAAAGTTGAAGTGTCTTAAAATTTTTAAGTCCTATATATATATTAAAAAAATAGACGATTTGTCGATCCAAGGAATCCGTGATTGTCCGAAGATATCCGACGATACTCGATGTCAACGTTGGCGTGACACGGAAGAGGCCAAAGTTAATTCTTCGCATTCATTCATGTCGTCCGGATTAACCAATGGTCCAAATGCCCCTGAGAAAGCTTTTAGAGGGGTCAACGGTAATTCTATAAGTCTGGACGAAACAACAAACTCCAGTCGCTATCCCAACAACTCGGGGGTCATAAAGTTCGTCCTGAGGAACAACAGAAAGTTTTCGCTGCGAATCAACTTCCTGCTTGTAGTGCTCGTCGCTGTTGTATTTACCGCAACGACGCACCCTGCACTACTCGTCGGCGTGTCCGTACTTTTCCTTGCACTTCAATGTAAATATTTTATATCGTCTGTAAATATTGGTACGTATCAAATGTTTTTTTTATTATTAAAAAAAATTGAATTAAAAGTTTTTTTTTTTGTAAACACCAATTCTGTTTTCAGATACTCTGCTCGTGGTGGAATCAGTGGGGATTCAGATAATTGGGAAACGAGTTTTCTCAAGCGAGGAATCTAGTACTTTTCTACCTTGGAATACTGTTCAGGATATATTCATCAATGAAGTTATAACTGGAGTAGGTTTACACTTAAATGATTATGCTATGCTAATGAGAAACAATATTTGTCATATTCTCCTCGCGATGTTAGCATTGAAAGTCAGTTTAAACAATTATAATTATAGTCTGGTGACAAATGCTCAATTTCATTTTTCTTTTTTTTTAAGATGCCTATTTAGGTCTGCAAATTAAATATATAGGGTAAACCGACCAATGAATGGACAGTTAAACAGACGAAAAATGCATGTGCTCTTATGGAAAGTGTCCATTCATTGGCTGGTTTACCCAATGCAAAGTAAAATAGATTATGGCAAGCCATGCACCTTTGATTAATTTTAAATAACTTTCTTATTTTGCAGCAGAGAGTTCTGTACTATCTGACTTTCTTGGTGAGGGAGTCTATTGGTGGCAAAGAAACAACGAAACTTGTACCTCTGTTCCATGAAATAAAACCGGAAAGAAAATGCCTGGAATACATGTACGTTCGCTTGGCAAGCTTGATTGGGTCGAACGAGGGAATGAGCCTATCCTGACCATTCCTGGTGCTTATTGGCTGTGTCACAAAAAACATATATACAAATTCACGTTCAAATGGCACAAAACTCTGAGGTATTACTATTAGTATTATTAGTATTTACAGAAAATCACTATAAGAACTTATGATATCTGCGTCGCATCTACATCACTCAGATACACGAGTATCGAGTTTGTTTAAAAAAAAATCAACGGATTTTTATGAGCCTCAGGTACCGATTACAATATAATATGTTTTTATTATTTAATTAAATTTTTTAATTGTTTGCATGTTTCAGACACACAGAAGGATTTGCCTATCCAAAAGAACTCACGAAAGTTATTAGACGAATAATAAAATCACAGCCGCGACAGGGTCAACAATTCGGCACGCGCCATCTGCTCGTTACATACAGTAAGTCGTACTGAACGAGTCACTCTTCATTCGATAACAGTTGAATTCGATTTCCAAAATATTCTCAAAATTTATAGCAAAATAAACCAATAAAAAAAGTTTTAAAAAGTTTCATTCCCATTTCGTCTTAGAATTTCGTACGAAAAATAATTAATAATGTTAATACAGCGATACATTTTTGTGCAAGCTGTGAAAGAGGTTAATATAAAATACCGATGTCAAAAAGTTCTGTAAATCGCATACATTTATAGATACATTGGGAAAATTACCTCATAGAGATATTCACTCAATAAATAAGCCTTCAGTACATAAATACTGTGGGCTTATTTCTCAATTCATTTCTCTCATCTCATTTCACGATCTAACCGATTTAGCAATTCTCATTGAGAAATTCACTTAATGAATAAGCCCTCAGTACATAAACACTGTGGGCTTATTTTTCATCTTATTTCACTTGACTCATTTTATATTTTACCCGATTGAATAATCCTCATTGAGAAATTCACTCAATAAATAAGCTCTCCATACATAAATACGGGCTTCTTTCTCAATTCATTTCCCGTTATAACCGATTTAACAATCCGCAGATCATTCAGCATGGATGCGTCAGGACAAGATGTTCGCCATGCTAAAATTCCGCGACCGGACCGATGCCACTGCATTCCCGCATGCATTCGTTCTCACCGTCAAAACGTTGAACGTTTCCACCACCGAGGAACTGCGCCCGGTGGACAAATCCGACGACCGTGCCAACGCAAATTCCGAAGTTGCTAAAAACACTCGCCTCCAGGGTACCAGCGATGGGAACGAAGAGACCGCCCAAGACAGCTCGCCAGACGGATGCAGTCGAGATTCGCAAATGGAAAATGACATCGACGTTTTCGATAAAACACCTGCGTCCGACGAGCAATCCGAGCCATCGAGCACCGACGCGGCAAAGCCTGAGACCGAACGAAAAAAAGATCCAGGCAAATCGGCAACGAAGCGTGAAAAATCTTCCGACGATGTCGAGAGCTCGCCTCCGGTCAAGAAGCACAATCGACGAGGGCAACAGATTTCCGAAAAAATTAAGCACAAGGAGTCGTCGGACTCGGCCAAAAAGGGAGTCGCTGCGGATTCCGCGGATCTTCCCTATCAGTACATTATAGAAAAGGAAATCGAGGATTCTAAGAGTGTACCGGAAGAGGATTGTCTCGCGGCGATCGAGGCCGAGTCGTGCCCCGGGCCCAGTCACGGCCACAGCAGCTTGCCCGGAAAGTTGTTGCCTCGCAGTCCCAGAGCCGCGCAAACGGACGCGCCGCGCTCCGCCGACATCACCGATCTCGTCATGGAGGGTCTCATGTTCACGATTCGCCAGGACCAAGACAGCGTCACCGTCGTCGAACAAAAGACGAAGCTCGAGATGGACGAGGTCCTCGAAAATTCGGAAAAATCCGAGACGAAGGAGGGAGAAAAATGCTTGGTGAACTCGAGCCTCCTCAGACTCGAGAATCTGATAACGAAAATCGAGATGTCCGAGGCGAGACTCAAGAGCAACGAGGACACTCCGAAGTCACCGGCTGCAATCGGCAACGAAAAAAACGTTGATAAACCATTCTTGTACAGTTCTTCCAGTAACTCGACGAACTTCGACGGATCGTCCGGAAAATACGGAAAGACGCCAGTCCGTTCGCGATCCCTCGGTCAATCGCCGATTCCGGAAATGCCGAAATTTCCACTAGTCAAAATAAATCTCAGCAACATCGGAGACGTGCTTAGCGACAAATTCCCGTGCGATCTCGAGGCGAAGGGACCGGAAACGAGCGGGGTCGCGGAAGAGTCCATGGAGATCGACCGAGATCTCGGCGAACGTCGACAAGAGGACGAGGCGATCGCGCGCGAGCTGGAGGAGGAGGAGGAGGAGGAGGTCGGACTGGAACTGAAGTACGACGACAAGGACGACTCGGAGACCGACAGAGCGGACAGGGAGGAGGATTGCGAGGAGGAAGAGGACATCGTACCTGAGGCACTGCGGCAGAAAACCGAGCAGGTTCTTCCGGCGGACAAGGTCGAGACGAGCGATCGACCGAAGTTCGACCTCTGCACGACGCCGATCAAAGATTGCATCGAGATAATAAAATCCAAGACACCGAGAATCGTCTCGAACGAGATAGTCACCGACGATCAAATACCGCCCGAGTTGCAGAGAGCTTTGCGCTACAAGCGCACGAAACGCTCGGTCTTCGCCAATGAAGTCGAGACCAACAGCCCTCGAGACTCATGCGCGACGATCTCCGACGAAGATTCCGCGCCCGATGGACAATCGTCGCAAACGGAATCGCCGGTCGTGCCGCAGGAAGGAATCGCTGCGGAAAACGAACCGGCGGACAAATCGGCAAACGCGAAGCGCTCGATCGCTACGGTGGACATCACCGAGGAATTCGAGCAAGAGCTCTCGAGCGAAAAACGACGGAGACAGTCGGCGAGAAGAAAAAGTCTGCGGCACGCGGAGGAAACGCCCGGCAACGCGAATCAGTCCACGGAGGAACCGGAAATACGAATAGAAATGTGGAAATTCATGGAGGACATAACGCGCGGTGCGAAAGTTGTTGTTCATCGTCTGGACCTTACGAATATTCCGAACGGCGTCGTAACCGAATCTTCCCTCTCGAAGTACAACACGAATCAACGATACGCGACCGAATCTTAATTAAATGGGAGAACGATTGGTACTGTTATTTATATTAAATTATTGATAGGAATATGCGAAAAGTACTTTATTTACATTTCATTTATCCGTCATAAAAAACGAACGTCGCTTGTAAGCACATTTCGGTCGACGATAATTAACTATAATAATCGATAAAGCAGTGCAATTGTTAAACTCGTGAGGACGGCTTGTATTTGTAGCTTATGCGGTAATTGTATTGTACAGAAGTCGAACGAAGCTGTTGGAATGGTTTTTTTAAAATAAAATTGTTAGGATTTCGATTATTTATCGTGTCATATTCACAGTCTTAAGGGTCTTAAGTAACTTTAGTTTAAGTTCACGAATAATATTATTTTTTCAGTAACCTATTGATATCGGAATATTTCTCTCTTTGAATTTGTTCAGCGGCTATTTTCAAGTCTTCCATTTTGTTCAGTAAGTTTTTCAATTTTTCATTGCGCTCTTCGCCAGAGACGGTCCTTTGCTTCGTTCCGATGCCGAGACTTTCGAACAGGATTTTTTGCTCATTCGTTATGTGCACGGTTTCCAGCTTCACCGGAATACGCGGCTTGATCGGTTCTACCTGCAAATTGTACAATCTTTTTTTAGATCGGTCTCTGATTATCCGAATACTAGTGTAAATTTCGGTATCTTTCGATTTCCTACCGAAACGGCTCGTGCCAGCGGCGTTTCCGGTTGGCTGCAATAATGTGCAATCAGTGCATCCCAAATAAAGAACTCACGAACACTGATTGTACACTAGTGCAGCAAGTCGAAAACGCACACATTACATATAGAAACAGTGCGCACAAATGCGATTGTAAATAGCATAAAAATTACGAAATTTTGAATTTTTTTAGTTCTGGTACTTGACGACTATGTATTTTTTTTCATTAATTTCGCCTTACGCATATGTCATTCTCGAGCTTGGTGGAGCGGGCGCGCTCGTTGGCGCACATGGCGGGGTAGCGTTCCCGCGCGTCGCAAACCTCGAAAACAGCGTCTTCGCATTCTTGCTCAATGTCATCTAAAAAGACGAAAAGAAAAAAATAATCTTACGTTCGGGAATAATTAGATAGCGATTGGCTGCAATGAATGGATCACCGCTCCATGTTTGGCTCGGTTGATTCTATACATTGTATTGCATTATATTACCCATTGCTGTGCACATAACCAATATACGAAAATGCCTCGTTTGGCAAATACGATTGCACGATAGTAATTATGTATTGGGTAACTTATTAAATTCTTCGTCTGACAAGCGTGTTTATCTACGAGAGATTTATTGTTAGCTACAAACATCCCAATTCCCATTAACGTCCAAACTTTTGGGTATTTGTTCTACGCATGTCAGCGTCATCCAGCGTGATACAGCGAACACTGAGGCTCCTGCGTAGTGCAATAACACGATATACCACACTGACGCTGCCTACGAGAAACAACCATGACATAACAGAGTCCATGTTAAATCTACGATTTACATGCCTCACTCCTTCCCCCGTAACGTTTTTCCGAACATTTCTTCTGTTTTCAGATTGTCTTTTTTGATACGCCGACAATTTTTGTTTGTTTTCAATTAAACGTTACAGCCCATTATTGATACAAGTAGTCATCGAGTATCCTGGGCCCAGAACCCCGTCACATCTTTCGCTAATAATGATACGCTCAGGCTACGATAACGTTACGCTAACGGTAAAGCTACGGCAAGGCGAATGCGAATTCGATGTCAGTGACTGACTAAAGAAAATACATTTCGCACTTGCGTGCGCTTCGCAAGCAACTCCCAAATGTATTTTCTTCTTTTCTGTAGTCTGCCACGGCCATCGGATTCACATTCGCATTGCCGTAGCGTTACCGTTAGCGTGACGTTATCGTAGCGTGAGCGTACCATTAGCGAAACATGTGATGGGGATGATGTTTGTTCCTAATATATGAAACTAACGGATTGTTGTGGCTCGGACGCTTCGCGCCCTCGCGATGAATTATTAAATTTAGCGACCGGAAATTTAGATTTTCGGGAATTTGCCGAATATACGAAATATATGAAAATTAGATTTTCAAACCGCAAGTAACGTATTTCCGCTGTCGTGTCACTTCCGATTGAAAAATTAGATTTTCAGACCGGAAGTGACGTATATTTCCGCTCGAAAAACAAGTTCTCTGGACCGGAACTGACGTGTTTTATAATCAGGGGAGGGGACTACCTGCATTCAAAATTGGAACAATCAACTTTCCAAAATAAATATAAGATGTCTCAGTATTAAAAAAAAAATCTTAGTAACATGCGAGATTCGGAGAAAATTAATATTTGTTCTCCATCCTCGCAATTGCGAACTAACATGAAATTAAGGAATGTAAAAAGCAAGCCAACGCATTAGCTCGTTGTTATAATTCTTTCCTAGCGGGACACAATGCCTGAGATTCGAGTTGCGGAATCAAAACGGATACGAAGAAGTTTCGCATATATTGCTGAATCTCTTGATTGAATATTTATAATGAATATCTTAAAAAAAAAAACTTTGTTAACGCGACGTTGCGAAACAGATACTCGTATCCTCACGTTCGTTGGGTGGCAAAAATGGAAGTACCGTTAACAACGTTACACGCCACACGATTATGCAGCCCTCTCCCGCTCGGCCACATCTCATCGGCACTGATAGCGGCAGAGTCTCTGTGTGACACTTCACCTTAAGCTGCAAAGTCCAACCGCGTCACTCAGTGCCAATGTGCATCGAGCCGGTGCTAATCCAGATTTACTCGCGGCGTTGGCTTGTGTGAATATCAAGGCCTTGGAAGAGCACAGCCTAACACATCGGACACTGATTGACAGCGCTGTTTTATCCGGCGAGGCGACGGTCGATCGATTTGTCCCAAGACGGGATTCGCAAACTCTCGGTTTCGTGGTTTCATCTTACGACACGTCTTTTCAGTGCGCGTGGCACCTTCAACTAATAAGCATCGGTCGGGATGTGCTGACGCTCTTTTTTTCGCCTTATCGTTGCCGTGCGGTATCGCCATTTCGATCAGTTCCGCTTTCGACCCTTCTTCGCAGTCATCGTTCGAGCTACAAGTTCGCGCAAGATCAGATACGTCGAGGTACGTTCGCTAAATTGTTTCGCTGTTAGCTCACCGGCGAGGCTCTGCGTTTCTACGCGGCAGCCTCGAGTACGATCAATCGATATTAACCGTTTTTCGTCTCACCAGGCTTTACCGGTTTCCGGGGGACGCTGCGAACTTCCAACATTCCGAGTCTTTGACAATTTGCAAAGTCCTACGATGAGTTACCTCAAGTGCATGGCCTCGTCGTTCGTCTATGTAGCATTCGTTCTGGCCATCATCACATTTGCACCGGGGTTACAACCGACCGGAGAATTTACCGAGTATAGGTAAATTATTATTATTATTATTATTATTGTGTATTTTATTATTATTATTATTGTTATTTGCAGAACGAAAGTTTGCAACTTATGATATTTGCATTATATAGTTTACATTAAGTAGACGAATGTTTTTTGAGTCTACTTTTAAATTGGTTGATTGTCTCCGATTCAATTATTTCGGCACGTAATGCCTTCCACGCACTCACAACCCTCCTTGATAAAGTATGTTTGCATGGGTTTCTTTAGTATCTTCTAGTTTCCAGTTTTTGTTTTGGGTTTGTGAAGTTGCGGATTTCCTGAGGGTTGGAAAATGTTGAGCCCATTTATTGCATAATTTATTTTACTTTATTTTATTGACCGAAAAACTCCTCCGCATAAAACTCAAATTGAGAATCGAAATGTCCATTTAATATTTTGTACGCTTCGTATTTGCAGAAAATAAGTTTTTATTTTTTACATGTAGTTCTATATGTTGCTCTTTGTGTAAGCATATATAAATAATTTTTATTTATAAATATATTCGTTGACTCTGCTTCGATTGTATCTGCTGGTAACGCATTTCATGTGTCTACTACCTTATTGCATCCATGGGTCCTTATTGAGGACTCTTCATATACCAGTTTGAGTCGACGACTTTGAAGATTTGGGTTTCTTGTCTGCTTGAATAATTTCCCTCTGTTGATTCCATAGTGCCTGCTCAGTAGCTTGTACGTCTCTATGAGGTCTTGTTTCCACCTGCCTTCAAGGATCTCTAGCTTCAGTCTAATAGTATTTATTTATTTATTTATTTATTTACGGGACATGCCCATTTACATAAGAAATTCAGATAATATAGTAAGTGTGTAAAATTTAATTGAAATTAATTATTTTGTAATTTTGTACAGTATATTCGATATGATATATAATATGATAGATTGCTATGTTTTTTTTAAATTTTCTATATGCATGTTTATTCACTTAGGCAATATGGGATAACTCTGTGCCCAGTTGGTAACAAAAATTGTACTGAATGCCGTTTGGAAATCACAGGCTGCAGAGAAGAAAGAAAATTGTCTTTTCCCGCTTCCGTCGATTCCCTGGGAAAAGACTTTCAGTATAGCTTTTGTTACTGGCGACGGTATTTCGCATCACCTTAATTTAATCGCTCTCTTGTTATTCCGCAGCATCAAGTTTCCGAGCGCTCTCGTCGGCGTATTTGCGCCGAACAGTCGCTTGAACGACGCGGAAATTTTGTTCAACGGCGAACTAAAGGGCGCCGAGTACTTCGACTCGTACGATGGCGAACTGTACACGGGAATGTACGGAGGATACGTCGGAAAAATCGTGGGAAAGAAGATAATACCTGTGGTCAAATTTGGCAAGGATTGCGGTAAGTTCAATTTGCGTTCGGCGTTGTTGTCGCACGTTATCTTATCAATGGACATTCGCAGGCGGCGTTTGGGAAGCAGATAAATGCGGACGACCTCTTGGACTGAAATTCGACAAACAAGGTCGCCTCTACGTCGTAGACGCTTACTACGGTATATTCAAGGTCGACGTTAAAAATGGAAAATACGAAAAAGTCGTTGACACTTCGCAACCCATCGACGGCGCCGTGGCCGAGATTCCGAACAGCGTCGACGTCGCCAGCAACGGGGATCTTTACTGGACCGTGTCCAGCACGCAATTCAAGCTCCACGACGGCGCTTTCAGCCTGCTCACCGATCCCACGGGAAGGTAATATATTCATCACCGATTTCATTTTCCAAAAACGGATGCACAAACGTCGAAAAAGCGTTACATTATTGATAAAATCTTATTTATAAAACAAAAAAATGAAAGAAAGAACAGTGTTAAAAGTGTTTCGCTGTTAATTAAGAATCGTGGTCTTTTCGAATTAATTTTATTTATTTATTCAGTCATTAATTTTATTTAAGCAAAACACACTTTAAGAAAAAGCTATCGCAATGAGACGTTTCAAAAAATTGCGAAAATTATATTGCTGGATCGCGATTATTTGTACGAAAGAATTTCGATGCTCGAAGTTCCCTTAAAATCGGATATGATTCTATCACGCTTCAATTTATCTCCTACATGGTTTAGCGATTTGTCGTAAAATTTCGTGACATTACCAAAATGTCGACTTTAGGCGTTTGGCAAGAGATATTGGATATTTGTCGGTACGCTTACGATACCACGTTATGTTACATCGCGATTGAATGTTCCAGATTGATGCGCTACAACGCGGCGACAAAAAAGAACGAGGTCCTGCTGAAAAATCTTGGCTTTGCGAACGGTGTGAAGCTCAGCGACGATGAGAGTTACGTCATCGTTGTCGAAACAATGACGTCCTCCGTCGTAAAGTACCATCTGAAGGGCCCGAAGGCTGGAAAGCGCGAGGTCTTCATTGACGGTCTTCCCGGCATGCCCGATAACATACATTCCGACGGTCAGGGAAATTATCTCGTGACCATGTTCGCGTTCGCTGATCCGGAGCACCCCATACTCACGCAGACTCTCATTCCTCACCCTTACATAAGGAAGCTGCTCGCGAGACTCCTTCGACTCGTCGAACTACCCTTCGAGATGGTGGATAAACTTTATCCGAATGACTTTGCCAAGAAGGCCGCTAATGCCATAGGATCTTTCGAAACAACCGGATTTATGTTACCGCGAAAGGTAACTGTTCTCAGAATCGACGGGAATGGAAAAATTTTGGATGCGCTGTATAATTCGGACGAGAAAATTGCTCGGATCAGTTCGGCGTTCATTCACGACAATTATCTGTGGCTGGGATCGCCGTTCAACGAATATCTCGCACGAGTGCCTCTGAAACAGGCTTTCCCGAACACCGAATTTCCATCGAAAACTACGGAAAAACCCAGAGTCGTTCACGAGCCAAAAGCGACTCCTCAAGTCGTGAAACCCGTCGAGGCGCCGAAAGTAGAGAAGGCAGCTCCTCCAAAACCAACCACGCCTAAACCCACACCTAAACCGACACCCAAGCCGACACCCAAACCAACACCCACGGAGGCCCCCAAGGTTGCCAAAACTGTGAAAGTCGAGCAAGCAAAGCCAGTTCCGAAAGATGAAAAGGCGACCGATAAGAAGCAGCAAGCTGGCAGCGTACCCAAGAAAGTTGCGGAGACTCCGAAACCACCGAAGAAAGTGGAACCAGTGAAGCTCACTGACGAGCTTCCGAGACCCATTGACCATGCTGAACCCGCAAAACCGCCGAAACAGGCACCAGCTGCGAAAGCATCGCAACAGCCGGAGGCCGCGAAACCGACGAAGCCGGCGCCAGCTGCGAAAGCAACGAAACAGCCAGAGACTGCGAAACCGCCCAAGAAAACAGAGCCAATCAAACGCACCACCAAACTTGCCGATGAAATATAATTTTATCGATGAATCTCAAAAATATTTTTCGTTTTAAACATTCCATAGATGGAACGATTGCATTCCGTCGATATAAAGACTATTTTGTTGAACAAAAAAATACGATCAAAACAATTTTTTTATTTTTTTTTATAAATCTATATATAAATAGTTTTCTTTTGTATTCCCGGTTTATTTGTGGTTTGAGCACATTCGCTTCCAAACACAAACTTCGACGGTTCGCTATCGGAATCGGTGAAGCTTTATTACGAACCATAGAAAAACAAATCTTCCTTAGGTATTCGTTAACTGATGGGCAGCAATATAACTACTATTCCGATGAAGAGTTACGTATACGTTAATATGTAGACACTGTGATCTATAAATGTAAATAAGGTTGAGAATATGATTGTTTTTTGAAACTTTTTCTATCGGTGATTGGTATGTATAGTATAATATATAAACATATCCTAATTTTATAAGTCAGAATAAATTTCCTAAGGCACACCGAGGTGTTCATCGTTAGACTATGTAGACTAACGACGAGTGTTCCAACCCTTGGACATGTCCATAGCACTGGCCACAGCCATTTATTAAACAATTTCATTATCCATAAATATACCTTTGCGTGTAATTTCTCGTGACCCTTCCGGCTACCGAATACGGAAAATAGATCGACGAACAAACATTTCTATCAACTCTTTTATTACGTAAACTTGTCGCTTTTTCAAAAAATCACTGTACAATGTTAACAACTGTTCGAACATATTCACGATAAGTACAAGATCGATTTTTTTTAAATCATGTTACCGGAATCGATTTAACGTATCTCAGTTAACGGAATTATCCTGGTTTATTATCCACACCTTCCGGCTGCCGATTACGGAAAATAGATCGATGCACGTTTCCTTAAATTTTTCATTGCGTAAACGGTTGTGAACTTGTTGCTTTGTAAAAAAAATCACTACAATGTTAACTGTTCGAATGTATTAACGGTAATTATATAATGGATTTTTTTTTTAAAGCCCAATCGTAGCTAACTTGGCTGATGGTCGTGTCGAATACGCCTAGTGTCTCCGGAATCGATTGTTTCCCAATGAACGGAATTATCTTATTTTTATATTATCCATAATATATATTTGCGTATAATTTCTCGGGACCCTTTCGGCTACCGACTACGGAAAATAAATTGACAAACAATCCACATTTCTATGAACTCTCTTTTATTACGCAAACATTGTAAACGTTTTGCTTTCTCCAAAATTCACTGTACAATGTTAACAAATGTTCGAATGTATTCACGATAAGTACATGATCGATTTTTGTTTTAAAGCCAAATCGTAGCTACTTTGGCTGATGATCGTGTCGAGTTCGCGTAGTGTCGACGGAATCGGTTGGATCCCAAGTCAACGGAATGGCTATCGGCATAAATTATATGTTCAACTGTCTCGATATTCTGGCTGGTAACGCCCGAGTCAAACGGGTGTGCAGGAGGTGTCGCAATTTCCAGAGGTACGTTGGGTTTATCGTGAAATGCCAATAACCGTTTCTCTCAAGTTTCGCTCGTTTCTGTGCGAAAATCAGTGCAGTTTTGTAGTCCAAAATTCGTTGATCGTTCGATGGCTCCGATTCGAGTTTGCCGACGGTGCCGAATCCGAGCATCACCAGCTCCTCCCCGATCGACGGTGCAGTCTGTTGGCATATCAGTACGCAAATAACTCACCGAGCTTCAAGGTCGAGGCTTTTTATAATTAATCATTTTCGTACCTCGTTCGTGTCTCGCAGTTTTATTGTGCAATCCAAGTAGTCTTTTTTCCTCGCGACCGGAACGAATTCGATTTCTTTGCCGCCGACGACCGTTTGCAGCCAGCTAATACCTTTATTACCATATTGAATTATTGATTAATAAAAACGATTTTTATAAAATGATAAGATAAATAATTTTTAATAAATTAATAAAAAATATTTTAATATATTTTCTGATATCTGTAAAATATTCAAAGATTTTCACGAAATAATATCGAATAAATTCTGCAATGAGCATTAAACTTTTAAAAAAAATTTATTTAACTTTTTTTTCTGTGAAATATTTATCTGAGCAATAGAAACAAAAAGTGTAACGTACCATGGTTCGTAACATCCACTCCAGCAACTTTTAATGGCAGGTACTTGGGTGTTCCCAATCTGGGTAAATCGACAAGTGGCTTGTGATCTACCATTATCAGAGCTCCGTGGCTCGGTTCTATTCGCACCGCTCTACCCTGCAGAGGAATCCTCAATTTGACAAAGCGCGTAGGCACGTCGGATGGCTTTGTAAATTTTGCAAACTGTAATCAAAAACACAAGTCTCATGCTCGTAATTAAATAAATTCAATTCCTTGTAAGTTTAAGTGCTTTTAGCTTTTGTAATTCTAGAGAATAAATCAACGCTAGTGCTAAATCAGTTTGTACATTGTAAGCTTAAGTCTTTTTAGCTTAATTTTGTTATTCAGTAACTGCAATATTTGGGATTTATTATATACAGATTGCAAAGCGGAAATTTGTGAAAATAAATTATCAAATAATAATTTTATGCATATAATGGTATAATGGGCATTCGGAGTCAACCAGCCGACTCGTATTGCACTTACAGGTCGTATTCTGTACAAGGCGGTAAGAAGACCCACGCCGGTTACGCCATACGTGAGTATCTCCATCGCTCTAGTATCTTTTTCCATGAAATTTACGCATCGCTCGATCAGAGTTACTTTTCTCTTGTCGTCGAGCTGGCCGATTTTTTTAGGCCCCCCTTCTTTAGTATCTTGTGCCATAACGTGCTTAGAATACTTTACGTTTTTTGCAGACTGAAAAAACAACAAAAAAACAAAACATGAACTTACGTTTCTCGGGTTAATTAAGATCGGGCCGTGGTCCAAAAATTCATTAAAATTAACACCGATTAATTATTTTAAAAAAAATATTGCACTTCGTTATCTATCGGAATATCGTGCAGTCGAATCGAAGTGCAAAGAGCAAAAATAGGCGGCAAATTATCTGCAATAGACGAAACGTTCCGTCAATGTACCTTACTTGTTCGTCACGGCCGCAAAAACGAGTCGCGCAACTAATACGACGTATGGTCTTGATGACGATTAACACCAAGATTCAAGGGAAATTTAATTATCATTGACAATTTGACATTGCAAAGGAATAGAAAAAGTTGTATGAACAACACTGCCATTTTACCTACCTATCGTCCGTCGACATTCGCACTGGTCGAGACCAGTCGCGCTTATGTCAACGACTGATTTGGATCGAATGCCGGTGTAATTTTTTTGGTGTAAAATATATATATATATAACTGGCGTATCGGTTTGTCATTGACGCAACATTCAGCGAAAACACATATCTACAGTTAGATGTTATAAGTTATAAGTTATTTCGGAAGCTAGAGAGAGGCGCGTAAAAGTATATACACATGTATATTTATCTAGGGAGGATTACCACGACCGGTTCATTATCAAGCCGTCGTTTAACGCAACCGGAGCGACCTCACATGACATCTACAGTTGCGTGTATAGTGACTGCAAACGTGTGATATAAGTAGAGAGATAGTTGCATGTTTCGAAACAATGCCATAGAAAAATAGTTGACACTTGGGGTAAAAGCGAAGTATCAGCGGACGCGGTATCGAATTCTGCATCAGCTAATACTTTGCTTTTTCCCAAAATTTCCACCATTTCCGAATACCATTCATTACAGTTTTTGTTACCGACGGAGTCGGTAACAGTGCAACTCCTGGGTCGGTAACAAAAACTGCAATCCGAAATTCTCTAAGACTGTTAATTTTTAGGGAAAAATACGAGAACGGTAAACTATGGCCATTCATTCTGTAGTTCACTGTTCTCATCATTTTCCCAATAAATAAAGGGCTTGGAAGATTTTAGGGTTGCGAAATTGCGGCTGTCGCTTTCGCACTCATAGCGGTTACACTTCACCTTATAAGTTATTTCTGAAGCTAGAAAGAGACGTTTAGAAGTACATACACAGGTATATTTATCTACAGAGGATTACAGCGATCCATTCATTATGGAGCCCTCATCTAAGGTAACCGGAGCGATTTCACGCGGAAACGGAGAATATCTTACGGACCGACTTATGAAAAGTGTCCCAAGCAGAGGTTCGCCATCTGGCGCGCATCGCGTCCGCATTCGAATGTAATCAATGGCTGGGGTAGTAGCAACAGTGTGACGTTCGTATGAACAGGTGAATCGGCCCACAGTAAAAGTGACGCCAACAGACTCTAGTACGCAAGAACGGGATACATTTTTTTATACCAAATTTTTCGACTTACTTTGATCCAGCCTTACATTTCCATCTCAGTTCGCAGAGAATGTTTCGCGAAGGCCAGTATCTGGAGGTGATCAAGGTAGGCTAGCAGTAGCGGCGAGACAGCTGACCAACTGTAAACAGCTGTTTCATATGTAGGCCAAACAAAGCCTGCCCAAAAAGGCTACTTTGTCGCGACGTAATTCTCGAGGCTTTTGCGATTAATCGATTTTTAAATTTTACATCGAACTTTTCATTACGTTGGACTCTTACATTTTTTTTTCACGGACTTCGATGTTCGCGTTAGCGTTCACCCGTGGGTAAATGTACACTTATCTATTCATCTTGTTTATCTACTTATCTTATTTATTTAATATACGGGAGAAACCTTTTCAAGAGCGAAACATCGTATCTAAGCCGGCCAGTGTCGGTCCAAAGACTAAAGCATCCTTATTTAAAAATATGGAGTTTGTTATTTTTTAGCTTATGAGCTGAGAATAAAACTCTTACAATACTTACAATACTTTCTCTCTCCTTACATACGTCGTATGTTTTATGAGAAACCAAAACTATTGCCTCAACTATTTCAGCTGCAAAACTCGAATCCAGCAAAAACTGATGTTGCCATTTTTACTCACAAAGTTCACGACTTATTAGTGACTCACTAATGACTTTTTCCTCCGCATTGTGAACCGCATCTTCGACGCACATTGCTCCGTCCATAGAATAATGCGAAATTTTAAATACGTTATGCGGAAATCGCGTAATAGTAAGATGTGCAGTTTTATCACACAATCCAAAGGAAACCAAAATTTGACGAATGGAATGAAAGAAAATTTAATCGCGTGTAATATTACTTGAGTGATGTAAAAAAAATAACTCCTTTGTACACTTTTTCGACTAACAGGCTTCGGAAGGCTGCCTGGCTACAGCGATAGTAACAATTAAAGAGAAAACAGTAGAGTACAAGAAGAGGAAGATCACGACGAACAAGTGGCTGGACTTGCAGGACTGGGCGTCCCTGTACGGCATTATACGAAAGGCCATTATTCGTAACAACGAGAGCAGATCCCAAGGCAAAATAGAAACAACAGAAAGGAGAAAATCTACGCGTCATTTGGAAGTCACGTAAGATCAAATCAAACTACCTGCATAATCAAATAATCTACATAACATCAAACAGATTAAAACATGTTTCATGCCACATTAAATTGGATCATATAGTCTATATGCATTAAAAATGAACAAAACATTGCCAAATATTTTTAAAAAATTCAAGTCTCGCAATACAAAATTTTTGTAATCATTGCAGATGCAATATTGCCAAATGAAAAAAAAATCAACTCTCGAGGAATAAAATTTTTTCAATCGTCCTTAATACAAATTTTTCTGCAGATATAAATTCGAAGCTGCGGAATTTCCGGAGGACAGAACTTCGTTGCCGACGATCAGAGTGAGCGTCTCGGCGCCCCGAAAGACTTCCGGAAATTCGAATCACCGAAAGGTCAAGGAGGACGTGGACGATGTGAAAAAGTACGTGAAACGAACGAACGACGAGAGCAATGGGGCTCAATTGAGCGAGAACGAGAGTTTCATGTGCGACAATTATTCCCTGGAGGAGTACGTTCCGCCGGAGATAGCGAGCAACACGAAAGCGAGCGTGGATCTCAAGTACGTGCCGAGTCGAAAGAGCATGCTGATGAGGATGCGCTGTTCGTCCGACGAGAACAAGTACACACCGACCTCCGGAAACAAAATATCACCGGCATCGAACGGCGGTCACACGGAAGTCAGTTACATTCCGAATGCGATAAGTTCGTTGAAAAAGCCGGTTCACGAAAGGTACGACCCGTGCGGCGCGCTAACGACGAGTCTCAGCGAGACTTACGTGCCGAGTTCGAAAGGCGTGAGAAGCAAGGTGGAGGAGTATCAGCCAGACTTCGCGACCAAAACGATGAAGTTCGACGACAGTTACGTGCCATCGTCCACCTACGCGCCGAGCGACAGAGAGGAATCGAGAAAGCGAAGCCGCAAGAGCCGAGACGCGACGAGCATAAAATCGTCGTCGAGTCGTTCGCTCATTTCCAAAGTACCGAAACGCGAGCTCTGACACTTGTACGAAGAGCTCATTTTTCGGATCAGCGAAACCTTCCATGAGCTATAGATTAATCATTTGCAAAACCCGTTGTACGGTCCTCCTGAGCTATGGATTTATGAGAATTGGATTAGTATTGCAATGACGTTAATATTGGAATTCAGCTTCGAGTTTGGGCGGCTCGTGTGGGAAAGGCGGTGGAGAAGTTTCGGCGTGACTGTGCCACTGAAACGATGAAGTTCGACGAGAGTTACGTGCCATCGTCCACCCATGCGCCGAGCGACAGGGAGGAATCGAGAAAGAGAAGCTGCAAGAGCCGAGATGCGACGAACAACAAATCGTCGTCGAACCGTTCGTTTCTTTCCAAAGTCCCGAAACGTTGAAATTTCATCGTTGGCAAGTCTCTGTCAACGCACTGCTTTAGGAAGAAAACAAAATTATTCACTTGCAGGACTTGATTCCCTAAGCGAGTTTGCCCGAGCGAAGTTTGTGCGATGAAAGACAGTCGTTATAACTTAATGAAATTTAGTCTCATGGAGATATCTTCGGGGTCATTGGACTGATCGTGATACTCCCGTGTCAGAAACACGGTGGAGGAGTGTCGGCTCGACTTTGCCCGACGAACAGGAAATCGTCATCGAATCGTTCGCTAATTTCCAGAGCCCGAAAACGAACTCCGACACTCGTATGAATAACCAATTTTCTGGTTCAGCGAAACTTTCCATGAACGATAGATTAACCGTTTGTAAAATCCATTGTACGGTCGTTCTGAGCCACGGATTTATCGGAATTGGATTAGTGTTGCAATGTCGATAATATTCGAATCATCTTCAAGTTTGGGCTCCGGTATTTCACCTCGTCTCGATCGGCGAAATTTTGACTGTAAATAAGAAACTCAACGTGTACTTCAAAGCCGAATTTTCACTACTAAATATCGTATTGTCGTCGAGAAAATATTGTTTTTAAGAAAATACATGTACCGACGTTCGTCCTTTCCCGATCGTGAATTAGTCAACATCGAAATTAGTGACACCGAACTCGATATTTGTCCTCGTCTCGATCGAAGAAACTTCCACTGTAAATAAGAAATCCAACGTGTTGTACTTCAAATCTGAATTTTCACTATTAAATATCGTATTGTCGTCGATAAAATATCTTTCGTAAGAAAATACATATGTCGAAATTCGTCCTCCCTTGATGGTGAATCAGCGAAGACCGAACTCGCGAAATGGCTCGAATGTACAGTTGAACATACGTCATTCATTTATGTTTATTTTTTTAAAGTGTGAAAGCCATCGCTCAGCCTTCTTCCATAGGTTCGTCAACCAAGTTTTGGATAGGTTCGACGGATGGCGTGGATGTTTCCGTTGTGATCGTCTCCGTGGTCGATTCTTCGGCCTTTTCACATGTAGTGGCGGCTTTGTCGACTTTCGGCACTGGCTCGCCGGCATCTTCATCGTCCGTATCATCCCCGGCTCCCGGATGAACAGGAATGTGGTGCTCGGGATTACTCGAAGCCTGAAGGATTTCCGGCTGTTCCAGACTCTTTTGTGCTTCCTGAAATCAATTAGGATTAAGGAGTAGTGAAATGTTGAAACGTCCAATTTTTTTTTTCCTCCGATATTTCGCTCATCTTAGCGAAGTTGAATTGTCGAATTAGTGTCGAATTTCAAGACATTAGTTTGAACTTAAGATCGAACCTCAGTTCGAACCTGATTTCGTCCGTAAGTTTGATCTTAAGATCGAACTTGAACTGCAATCACATTGGAGTTCAGACTTCAGTTCAAACCTAAGATCAAACTTCTTTGATCGTAAGTTCGACCTTGAGGTCAAAGTTTTCCGATCTTAAGTTCGAACTTAATTAAGATATCTGTGTTAAGTTAAGCTTTTCAACACGTAATGAAGATCGGGCCAAACTTCAATCTTAAGTTCGATCTCAAGAGCGATCTTAAGTTCAAATAAAGTCTTCAAATCCGACCCTAAGAGTGCTTTACTTAAAGATTTTTAGATGCACTATGCGAATCGTGCCTTTGAGATGGAATGATTTCGATAATAACATTTCTTTATATAAAGAACTAAGGGTCATTTATCTCGGAACGAACGTGACTCACCTTCATACCGCTGACTTTGTTAATATAGAAATCGTAAACGAATTTAGCGGCATGGGGCATATCCTCGATCTCGACGGGTGGCGCCGAGGGTTCTTCCTCGTTCAATCGCGTCGTCGGATAAGTCTCGTGGGGCAATAGCTGAAGCTTCAAAGGCCGGCGCATAAGCTGATCGAAGGCCGGCGTAAGTTCGAAGCAATTCTTGAACAGCGATATTCTGGCGAATACGTATAGACCGAGACGTGCTCGTGACATAGCGACGACGAGACGTCGCGCGTCTCGCAGATGACCGACCGCTCGAGTTTTCACCAATGACAGCAGGATGTAGTCGTTCTGTTGACCTTGATATTTGTCCACTGTTGTTACTTTGCTAGGACGACCGATGAGCGGATTATTTGCGCATCTGGAAAGAGATCAACCCGTTATATACAAAAATAGATCCCTTATAAAGAACTTTAGTCTGTTTGACGTCACTTCCGGTCGAGGAATTAATTTTCCAGAAAAAAACGTCACTTCCGGTTTGAAAATATTATTTTTCGACCGGAAGTAACGTCATGCCGGAAATACGTCTGGTTCGGTTTGAAAACCTCATTTTTGGACTGGAAGTTCATACATACCGGAAATTCGTTACTAAATATATAAACTTAATTTATAATTGAATAAATAAAAAATCGACAGTAGATGATCGCGAGGAAGCTGAAACTCACCTTATATTTATCACGTCCCTCAACAGATGCTTCTGACCGTTGTACGTAGTCAGTATGCTAATTTTCTCAGCAGGATATCCAAGAAGTCGCATGTACATAAAGACGGCGACGCAATACTCAGCTTCCGCAAGATTCTGATAGAAATAGGCGCTGGGCTCGCTTTCGCCGACTCCATTGAAATCTTCGACGTTGACAAGTTGGAAGTCGTACAGGAAACCGGCATTCGCGACCAGATATTCGGGACTGCGCTCCACGTGCATCAAATTGCCGAGCTTCTTGTAACGCCAGTTGTACAGATTGCATATGCTCGGGCGTGCACGACCCTGCCCATCCAGGTCGACCGTTGGTACACCAAGTCTGACGAATCTAGCGAACAACGATTGTTCCATGTTCGAGTATTTTTGGAAAGCCATGTTCTTTATCACCGGCGGCAATTGATGATGATCGCCTATCATGATCCATCGTTTCAAACGATTGTAGCCGTCCTGGGGATTCTGCAGTAGCAGAGGAATGAAAGTTTCGATTTCCAGAATCTGTGCAGATTCTTCCATGAGGATATTGTCGTACTTGAAACCCATGTCGACCAGTTCGCGTCTCTTGAGGGCCGCGTGTGTACACGTCATGGCGATAACCTTTGCCTCTTTGACCAAAAGATACTTGGATCTATCGAGGCCAGATCGCAAGAGCTCGAAAGCTCGGAATTCCTCCAGTTGCGTGAATGTTCTCTCTATGTACCTACGGAATAATAAAATTATTGTATCGTTATCGAAATAACATGAATTTATTCCGGAACTTTGACCCGAAAAAGTATGAGTAGAATTATATTTTTACGGGGTATCTTCGCTTTGAAAGATTCAAAGAAACTTTGTATATTTTTTTTACTGCTTCAGGTTTATTTTTAAAAATTTATTTGAGTCCCGTAATGTAGGACATCAGCCCGGATTTCTTTAGCCAGAGCTAAACGATTAAAAAACTAAAACCGGTAGAATTTGCTTCTTCTAGGATTATACCGGGCTCAATCGATACGCGCGTATCGTTGTACAACGTACCTGAAGCAACTACGTGCGATCTCAAGATCTTCCTCGTAACTGTTGCGCTTGAAAAGCGGTTGGGGTGCGTTGTCGAAGAATTTGTGAAACGGAAATTCATCGTCGACGAGGCTAGTGACGGAAGAATTTTTGCCGCCGCCGCGCTGTTTGAGTCTCGCCTCGAATCGTTCCCAGCGCGTCGAGACCTGGTCCATGAAGAAATGCCCGGCAGTTTCACAGGTGTAGGCGACATCGCCTTTGACGTTCAGAGATTCCTGTACCGAGGGTAAAGGTAAATAAGATGCACGTTTGTAATAATTCGTATCGATCACGAACGATATTGATCGAATCGTCGCGGTGCGGATTTACCTGCAACCGCTGGACCTCCATCAACAGATCGAGCCGTTTCGCGAGAACGTAATTGACCCTTCCGTATCTGCTGAAGTCCTTTTCGGTCTCGAGGGCCTCCTCGCCGTGACCGAGACGCAGCAAATGCCTCTCGTCGATATCCAGGGCCATAATCTTTTCGAACAGTTGATTCAAAGCCTGATTCGAGTGGGTTACGATCAAAGTCCTCTGGTTGGGAAAATTGTGGTAGAGATTTGATATTATCTGGACGGCCACGTCGGTCTTACCGGTGCCGGGAGGACCAACGACCAGGGTCAGGCCAGGCTGCATCCCAGCCCGGATCGCCTCGACCTGAGTCGGTGTAAATGGGATTTGATTTCTGTAACAAAAAATCACAGTTATTTATGATTCTAAGCATAGCGATAAAAAATTATTGACGACACGTAAAAACTCGTAACGCTACGTACTTTTTCGGCTGGTTCGCTTTGTAAGGTCCCCGACTGGGTGGAACGTGGGGCTCGACCGTTATCATTTTCTTCGTCGCCTCGTCTTTGTCCTTATTCAATACGTCCTCGAAGGTCAAACGGAAAGGCCGCACCATTTTCGTATCATCATTCTCGTCGTCCTTGACCCTGATGTTGTAACCAGGAAAACTGTTGCGCAGATGATCGATGTCGAGGAAAGTGTCGTTGAAGTCCATCGTCGGTATCTCGTCCGGCATTCTGAGCATTCGTGAAATAATAAGTACACATTCTCTGCATACTTTGTTCAATGACGAGCGGAGTTGCTCAGACATAGAAGTCGACGCTCCGATTTTACGAATATCACGGCGAGACCGCAGAAAAATAAAAGAACAAAATTTGAAAAAAAAAAAAATAAGATCAATTTTTTTCAAAGGGCTGAAGGACTCGGGTCGATGGTTCTTTCTCAGTGTATATAATTATCTTTAGGTATAAAATTGGTAAAACATTTTTCTGATGACCCGAATTTGCCAAGGTAGCGAACGTACCTGGAATATCTGGCGGCCCCGGGATCCCCGTAACCCAATATAATGTTGTGAAGCCAGTCGGGTACGACACACTCGGTGTTCATGAGTTCCCGGATCGTCTCGAGAACGGCTTTGAAATTGTTTTCTTTGGGCTTGCGTCGCATTATTATGTTGAAGCTCTCGTAGACGTCTTCGCTGCCGTGGCTCGCGTTGTCCATGTCGATGCGATATTGATTGGAGTCGAGCCAGACTCGGTACGTGCGCGTGTCACCCGGTAAAATCGGTCGGGGTTCCGGGCCATCCTCGATGACTCGTCCGTTCGAATCCAGCATACCCTCGACCTCGCAGCCTCGCACGAAGGTCAGGCCCACTTGCGATACGAACGGCAGCTTGTGGCTGTATTTCGTCCCGATCGGATTCGGCGGTTTCACCGTTATCAAGAAACACACATCGTGCTTCCGAAGATTTTCCCATTCGGACTTTATCTCTTTTCGGACGCTCAAGTTTATCGAAACGTCCGCTCGAACCCGAGAAGGTCTCTTCTCACCGATGTTCGGCTTGGCGACCTCGACGACCGCGAATTGCGTGATCGGCTGGGCCATTCTCGCCCAACCACCGAAGTAAATACCACCGTCCTCCGATCGCCTGGAACGAAGCAAAACACGAATCAAAAACGAATCAACCACCAAAAAACCGCGAAAGGCACTGTAAAGTTTAATTTGGTAAATACAAATCAAAATACGGAACGGAGCAAAACACGAATCAAACACTAAAAAAACGCGATTCATAGCACGGAAAATTTAGATTTGAGCGAAAGGCTCTGCAACGTTTAATTTCGGTCAACAAAAATAAAAATATGGATCGAAGCAAATACGAAGCAAAAGAAGAAACGAACTCGAAAAAACGCGATTCACAGCAAAGAAAATTTATATTTGAGCCAAAAGCTTTATAAAGTTTATTTTCAGTAAATAAAAATAAAAATATTGGTCCGCCCAGAAAATACTCACCAAGGGCTGAGCCTGCTCACCGAATCCTCTATATCTTGTCGGATCTCATCTGAAAATTTTGAATGGCGATAGGATTTTCATATAAAGGTTAATATCACCTGTGAATCATGTGCATAAAAATACTTACAAGTTGACTCGAGCCGAAACAGATTGAAGTTTCTCAACAAATAATCGTGAAGCGTAAGAAACTGGAGGTTGAGCTTCGGGAGGGCGAGGCAGCCCTCGCCCGAAAAATATTCCGTCGGCACGATGCTCTCGTTCCAGATGACATCTTCCGTTGGGTACAAAGGCATTTCGTTCAATTCCTCGAGCTGGGACGCTCTGCGTTCGTGGCGCGATATCTGGAAAAAAATGAGAAGTCTCATAAAAATGTTGTCGATAATAAAGCATTCGTACTTCGGTTGAAATTCTGAGCTTACCAGCAATTCCTGAAGAAAATCTATATCCAGCCGGTACCAATTCTCGTCCATTTCCCTCTCTTCGGGCGGCACAAGATTGAGGTAACTCGCGATGGATCGTAGTTTCTCTTGGCTTAAAAAAAAAATCAAAGAAAAATAAGTTCCTAAACACTTATCAGCAATCACCGCGTACATTTTTTTTCTTTAGCAGTCCACAAACGATTTTTTTTTTTAGTGCAGGTACGTAACCATGAAGTATTCCGACGCTCTAGGTACAGTCAATTGAAACGAGAGAGTGTTCTCGTATTGCCGTAGGTCCTGATCCATTCCCCTCGGTAAATTTAATTAATTACCACCTATTAACAAAAAATTACCTCAAAGATCCAAAGTGCTTGAACAGGGCTTCTCTGGTGTCGACACTTGCAACGTTCGCCAGGGCAAAAGTTCGCAGATCCGGAAATTTAGCGAACACAGCTTTCTGCAAACAAATAAATAAAAATAATTCATTTCCATATTTCCATATTTCTGTGCATTTTTTTATCTACTCTGTAACTAATTTAATCCAAGATAATGTACCTAATTTATCCACGTCTAAGTAGTATTATTATTTAATTTTGTATTTATTTTGGAGCCAGAAGAGAAAACATGTGATGACAAACTAAGTCATATAGTTATTAAAATGTTCTATTTTGATAAAACTGCAAAAGGCGTAAAATCCATCAATATCAATTCAAGCTTCTTGTTGTAATAGCAAGTGTACAGACTCGAGCGTGAGAAACTCGTTACATATTTACCTGCAACGACGTGATCTTGGTATAGTGAAGCTGTGTCATATCGTGATCAGTCAGGGGATCTCCGGTTTCCTCGCTGATCTCAAACCTCGCATAGAACTTGAGCATTTCCAGCAGCTGCAACAAGGAATGTGTTGTATAAATTAATTACACTTAACAATCATCAATGACCTCGCATCTATCACGGCACAGGGGGGTCAGATTAAAAAAATTAAAAAACGTAGATCCACGAGGTGGCGATGGAAGCAATTATCCTCGTCATAAGAGAAATTGCTGTTCATCGAGTCTCGGTATTTACCGGCGAGGAGTTCCAGTGAGCGGAACGACGTCGCTTAGTAGTGACGCAATCGGGACGTCATGAAAACTTTGTGTTTTCCAGAGACGGTATATTGCCGTGTCGGGTTCCGGGAATCACCACAGAAATATTGAATCAGAAATTAAGGTTCCCTACTCCGACTAAAAAAAATGCCCAAAGGTCCCCTCGCCAGAAATGCTTGGAGTTTCCTGCTACCTGTTTGTCTTACGTAAAGGCAATTGCTTTACGGCGTATGAAAAAAGTGACTTGAAAAGATTGGTATAAAACGTTCGTTAAAAATCCTTATCGGTGTCAAGGGGATCCTATCAGCAAATGCAAATTAATAATGCGAAGCAATTCGCCATTCACTCTTTGAGATAGCACGAGTGAAAGTGAAAAATGTTGGGTTTTGGCACTTAAAAAAAAAATACATTACATTATAATTGATTTTTTTTTTATATTGAAACTTGATACTGATATGGTCACGCTCGAAATTATATGTGTGACTGTGGGCTGCCACATCTTGAACTGGTCACCTTTGGTCCGCCAAATCAGTGACGGCTCTTTTGACCCACTTATCTACGCGGATAGATGCGCGCCACGAAATGAACATAGTTGGAGCAATATTTGCGCCAAAGCGTATCGCAAATATTGCGTAAACTGCGACCGTTTCGTGGCCCTTGTCTATCTGGATAGGAACATTGCTTTACAGCTCATAAATAGTAGCTTCAAAATTCAGTAGAAAACTTGGTAGAAAACTATATATAACATATATATATAATGATTTTTATCTTCAATTAGTTGATAACAAATTGGAATTATTATTTCACAAAAACAATCTTTGCTGCACCTCCAATATACTTTATTTTTTCTAGATTTTTGTCCCATCGAGAAGTGTTTGAAATTTTGTCTGAAACTCACGTTTGGTGTAAAAATGTAAAAAAAAATCACGAATCCGTCACATTATGTCCCCCAAATCAATGCCATCGGTTTTGACCCGGTTATATAAGGACCTTGTTGATTCTATTACACTTCCGATGGTATTTCCCAGTTCGTCACTAGTGTACTATGTATCATAGTTACACAACCTCAGTCTATGAAATTAAAAACCATACATATTAATGGACGATACATAAATATCCGTTGAATTTTTTTTTTTTTTTTTATAATTTTCGCATGCGTCTGTGTCAGAAATTTAACATACGAGATTGATTAATAGCCCGCAGCTACGTCCGGGCCCATATTTGAGGATATAAAAGATAGACGGAGCGCCCCGAATGCGGATGGGCAGAAGTGCGGCTGACCGAGCACGATAACTAGACTCAGATAATTGAAGATTTCTCTTCGTAATGCTCGGTGATCATAATTATTTATGAGATACAGAGAATTGTTAAAGGCCAGGGTATACTTTGGTACTTTATTTCGAACGGCGTTTAATCGATGAAGATGAAAAGTATACAAGGAAGCTGCCTACGCTTCGCGGAATACGACTTCGCAATGCTCGCGCATGCTAAATTGCCCGACTTTCGTCAATTATTATTTCATCGAAATGTTCGGTGACCGACTCTCAAATTTCACAGGCATCGGTATATGTAGTATAATTATGACATATAAAAAAATCATTTTTCTGTGGAATATGACACTGGAAATAAATTGTAAATTTTATATAATGCAACTTGAAATTTTCTTAGATTACTTACATTAATTGAAGATTAATGTACTTTTTCGTAAAATGAAAATACCAGATATTAAAATTACAAATCTTTTGCCTGAAATTTATAAAAATGTTAATTAACGTAAGCATTTTACTGTAAGATTGCAACGCACGTGTGTTTGCAATTTCAGTAACAGTTTATGTAAAGAACTCCCAACTAATAACAGTTTATTAATTTTCAAACAAAATTTGTTTACTTCGCAGGCCTGGCTCTTGGTAGGATTCATATGATGTTTTCAGAATTTTCTTACATTTGAAATGTTTTCTTCGGAAATTTGAAAAACCTACGTAGAGGAACGAATTTCGGATATGTTTCCGAATCGCGATGGCTTTAAAAAAAAAAATGTTAACAGAAAATTCAAAAATTTAAGAAAATTTTCAAAAAATTCATGACTTCTAGAATATCAATGAATTTGTTTGAAAAGGGGGAAAAGGTGTACTGATTATTTCGTGAACAATGATTTTTTTAGCACTTTGTTAATAACTTTTTGACATTAGAAGTGTTAAAATTCTCACTGAATCTCACTTTTGGCTGAGAATGTACGTGTGAAGCATCCTTAATGGACCATCCATAAATATCCATTGAATGTTTTTTAAAAATAATTTTCGCATACATCTTCGCATAAGTCTGTATTAGAAATTTAGCATACGGCATTGCGTAATAGCCTGGAGCTACGTCTGAGTTCATATTTAAAATGTGAGAAAAAAACTCAAAGTTGATCCCTCTCCTGGACTTATGTAATTTTATCGTTTCAAAACTTTTTGGAGTATCATGAATACTTCAATTTCAATCTGGTCGATCTATTCAAACTGGTCAAGTGTCACAACTGACGCGAACCTTTTTGGCTTTCTGAATGAGCGGGTGGTATAATAGCACATTTCGATACGAGTGCGAAAAAACTTTTTCTGACGAGTGTGACTTTGCAGCACGAGCCGAAGGCGAGTGTTGCAATCACACGAATTCCGCCATTTTCCCATCGAGTGAAATAAATACTATAATTCTTGTGAACTTTCGTACATTACATTTGGCATTACATTGTTATGTAGTAACTTGCTAGATACCGGAACTCTCGCGAGAAACGTCAGGGTCAACTTTATCCTCGAAGCAATGAAACGGTGACGGCCTGCGGTGTGGTTATCGGTTGTTATGAAAATGAATATTAACTTTGCAACGTAGGCAGTGATTTTCATGCATAGGATCATTGGTGATCGAATTAATACAGCTTTGTATAATAATTAGTTTCGAAAATACAGAAAAAATTGTTATCAGTGTGAAATTTTCGAGATGAATTTTTTCTCAATATTTTCATAATAAAATAATAATAAAATTATACATCCACCGGGGACCATTAAAAGCGGTGTATAATTCGTTGGCTTGAAAATGAACAGTTTGCAGTGAGGTATTAATTATTACTTTTCATCTAACCCTTCTAATCCTCATCTAATCCTTTATATTTTGCTCCAAATGTTTTGTCCGCATTGAGTCATATATCTTCTTTTTTTTAATAGAGTGATATGAAAACATCAAAGAGTTTCGAATACTTCGCATCTACGTGTGACTATTTTTTGTTCGAATATTGCGAATGAAAAATTAAACCTTTCAGGATTATCCGGTAGCCACTAATCTTGTCACTCTAAATGTTTCGTCCACAATGAGTAATATGTCTTCTTGTTAAAAATAGAGTGATCATGAAAGCATCAAAGAGTTTCGAATACTTCGTATCTACGTGTGAATATTTTTTGTTCTAATAAAAAAATTAATCTAACCAATAAATAAATTTAAATAACCAATTTTCTCATTCCAAATGTTTCATCCACGATGAGCAATATCTATTTATGAGTAGTCTATGACTAGTCTTTTTTACAAAATAGATTTGTCGTGAAAGCGTCAAAGTTCCGACTACTCGCATCTGCGTCTGGATATTTCTAACGAAAAATTGGATCCTTGATGCTTAATCCGGAAGTCACAAACTTTGTAAACAACGAAGTGCGTCAATCTAACATTCTATCGAGCATACAAAATTAAAGGGTTGGACACCCGGGAAAAACTCGACTGGTTATTATTTTTATTCAACAGACTCATTTCCCTCTCTATTATCGCTGCGCGCGTAATTGCCGAAAGATAAATTCGAGATCGGGGGATGCGCTTGTAGTGGCTCGAGCTCTCGACAAGTCGCGACTCACTGGACGTATCGCGATCAGTTCGTCTCTGCACGCGATCGAAGGATCGCCCGTTCGCGCGTCCGTCCGCAATCTTTTTCTCCGACGCCTCGCGCTTTAACATTTTACATTTATTTTATTTTTTATTTTATATTTCGCTCGAGTTTTGCAATTTGGCCTGGAGAGTCGCAGACACATTTCTTTTCCCTTCACTTTCCAGTGCCGTTTGCCGGGCCGAGGCCGCGTCGACTTGCGATGTACAATTTCACCGTCTTAAAAATTTATTGAATTAAAAAAGTCCTCGAAAAAGTTAAATAACAGCGCATTGTGAAAAGCGCATCGTCCGACAAGTTTGAACGCCGAGTTTCTTCGACGCTCCCAGAACATCGAGAGTTAGCGCAAAGCCAAGTGAATGAGGCAGAGATGTTATTGAAAGGAAGATCTGCACGCTGTGCGAGACGCGAATGACTCGTCAAAAGACTTGCACCAGCGTCGTTGTAATATCGCCAGTGATTATCAAGGATTCTTATTATCTATTTTTGTACGCGAGTTTTTCACTGCATGACCGTGAGGGTTTATCAATGACGGAACAATTTTCATAATCCTCGACCTTTACAACAATCGACGAATATCTTATACAAATCAAAAAATCTTATACAAATCAAACGTCAAGTTGCGCTCTTATTTTTTCACTGTGCAGTCGCTGAAATACCGAAGGCATTTTTTTTTTATTTTTAACGATCGCGAATGCTACGGAGTGAAAATTTATAACAGAAAAAATGTTCGAAACACGTCCCAGACGAGCACCGAACCTTGCTAGACAAGGAGGTGAGTACCGAAGGGTTTTTTTTTTTACAAATTCATATCTTCGATTTGTGACTGTAGAGGTATAATGGAGTTAAAGATAATGAGTTGATGGGCTGACAAAATTTAAATGATAATAATTAACTAAGCTAACTTAAAGTTTAAAGATTCTTAGAGCAAAGTTTTAATCTTATTTTTAGTAACTGAATTAAAAATTGCGTCTAAAATATAGACGCAAATTGCGCATTGCTTCTTGAATTTTTTCAACTGCGTCTGTAAGGAAACCAAAATTGGGCGAACTTTCTCAGAGAGGGCTTTGTGAATGGTGGTAAAAAAAAAAATTAAGAAACAACGTGCAAATTTAATCGTTAATGTTTAAATGATAATGCTTGAGTGGCGATTATGTTTTGGCGATCAATAGTCGCGATGGATAAGTCGATAAAAAAATAAAATCCTTTTTTCAAACGTCCCACCCTGAATTGCAAAAATTGTTATGTTTCATTTTGTGTGCCGGTAGCGTTGTACCTGTTATCTGGAAACGATCACAATATGAATAACACGTTCCCGCTTAGATAAGTTGGAACTTCCAGTGATCGTTAAGTATATCGATAAGAAATCCACGTGACTTTAGCGTTGTCCAGTTTCCGCGAACAAGATTTTCTTCTCTGTTTATTCTTCCACCAAAAAAATTGCTCTACAAGCAAGAGGGATAGAAAATTAATTTTCATTCATCAAATCATGACATTTTCGTGAAATTTTATTTTTTTCGGAAAAACAAAATTTCTTTTTCACATCGGTATATAATGTTTTGACTTTATCACTATGACGAAATTTTATTATCTTGTAACCCGATAGCTGTGTCATTCTTTGGGCGTTCTTGACTCTCTTTTTTTTCTCGTGAAGCAGCAGATATCTCAGAGATAATTTCCGACAGATTATGTAAAGTGTCAATAGCGTGTCTCTATCAGTAGCACGTTTGTCACACTGCGCTTTGGCACACCCAAGATTGTTTGCGCACCTGGCTTTTTCTGTTCCTGACCCATAAAGTTAAAAATCAAACAATAGATATCCTATACTATACAGTAGAATCTACATTTGTCTTAGGTATACACCTTTTACAAATTTGCTAATTAGCCTTTAACAATAGACATTTATGTGCTCGGTATAACATACATACGAATAGGATACAATAAAGAAAGAACACATCCGTAGGAAGTACGACTAGAACTGACTTTAGTAAATCCAGGAAAGCAAACGATCAATGCAGCTGGCGGCAACAAAGCAAAATAACTTTTTGATATCATCTATCGAGAGAAACTCAAGACTAGCGGGAAAGATGAAGTTCTCAAGGAAATTATCTCTGCGGTTTGAAATAATTGGCATTCAATGAGTGTACATACTATAGGATATTTACTATAGTAGCTTCATTACGGTAGTCCTTGTGAATAGTATTCACTTCGCATAAGTTTCAGAGAAATGAGAGGGAATTGTAAACACGTCTCGACGGTTTAAAAAACAGAAAAAATATCAAGCGTATCAAAGATGCTGAAAATATTAATTTTGCATAATAATAATTCCATAATGTTATTAACAAATTGATGTACACATGTGTGCACGTGTACGGGCACATGTAAAGATGTTAATATCGCGATGTCGCGGGAAGAAATCACACGCGATTAAAATCCGTTTCCTTCCGTGCAAGCCTACGATACTTTTTTCCGACTTCGTTAAAATAAGCACATGTCTTGCATCGCGAAATCGTCATAATCGGCAATGACCATTACTTCGCCGGGAGCAATAAGACTTCCGGAGTGAGTAATAAGTCCTATTACTCCCTAGAGCATAATGAAAAAGCACAGGCTAATAATGATCATTGTTCGATAACAAGCAATTTTCTTCTATGTTGGCACGCAAACAATGTGGTTATTTTAGCGAAGTTGGGAATTTTTTTTTTCCTCCGTACTTCCATCACCCGCTGACATTCGTGTCAGCTCGAGCTCCAGAATGTGCCTGATTCAGTAATCTCAATAAACAATCCTAATTCAATAGACAACACCGTGTCTGTCTTATCCGAGCATCGACAGAGTTGAGCATGTCCGCTAAACATACCAACGATGCACTGACAAAAGTCTATTTTTAATCGCAACATAAGCGCGCACGACCGGTGAATGAAAGCCGAGAATCCTATCCGAGCATAATGTAGCCACTGTACAAAACAAAATAAAAAAACAACACGCGATAAGATCGGTAATGATTCAACAGCAATCTTGCAACCGGTCTGCCAACTAGTTACGCCGGCATCCCATGGGCAAGGAACTTGATCATTATAATTAATTCGCAAATCGTGCGCGCGTGTTAGAGTCTACGATTATATTTATATTTTTGCATTCTAAGAATCTTTCCGACGTCAGGAACGCGTGACAATTTGCGTCGTCGGTGTTTCCCTCGTTATCTAAAATCAATCCGAGATAACCCGCGAACGCGTCCCGCCCCGTCTCGTCCATCTGATTGCTCGCCGTGTGTGTGGGCGCCTCGAAGGATAGAACGCTCGATTGCGAGCGCAATCTATTGTAAACATATTGCTCGTGCGAGCATCCAGCATCGTGCGGAATACGCACGTATGAACCGCATGTGCCTTTCTGCACTGTGCAATAGACGAGGAAAAATCGAAGCTTGGAAGACTCGTGTTGAATGCGGTGGAGTGAAGCGCTGAGAATGCCAACGAGTTATCCTCAAATTGCAGCTTCTCCGTCCGGTCCATGGCTGCTTTCTGGGCTGCTGGTCCTGATCGTCTCGACTCGGGCCTCGGCCTCGTCCGTCGACTGCTGTCCGGAGAACACTTCCTGGCTGAGTCCCACGACCAACTGCTCCGATGGCAGCTCGATCAGCCTCAAGTGTCTCAACAACGGTTCCTTCTACAGACTCACTCCGGATTCGAACCACTTCGACGAGTACACCATCGTCGATCACGGTGGTCTGCATCTCCAGTTTCTTCACAATTACGATTCCATACCCGCTCACAGGTAACGTTATACTGAAATTATTGCAACGACTATTAGTTTCAATTTTTTTTTGGTTTCTTGGTTTTTTTGGTTTTTGACTTACGTTATCGATGACGATTAACGATCTCGCAGGTTTTGCGTATCTGGCAAAGACGAGCCGACCCGCTGGGCCCTGGTCTGCTTCGATGACGAGGTGGGCACTGTATCGACATGGAAATACCTGATCTTCGGAATCCTCAGCCTCATCTCCGCGTTCTTCCTTATTATCACGTTGGCGGTTTACGCTGTGCTCCCGGAACTGCGGGACATCCAGGGCAAGGCCATGGCTACGGCGGTTGCCTTCCTAGCTGCCGGGTATATTCTACTAGCGTCGGAACAGATGAGGAGTCATCCGGGCAACGGAGACGCCGTTTGCGTACCCATGGGTATGGTTTCGGCGACATGCTTTTTTTCAATTTTTATCTACCAGTTTGAGTTGTTCTTTAAATTGCACCGGTCAATATTTTTTACACGCGTTGTCCTTGAAGATCTTATCTTCTTGACGTGCATACTCAGCTGTCTGTACGTCACATTTGAAAGAGCATCGGGCGCAAGAAATTTAGTTGAATTTATGGTTTTCTCGTTTTCGACGATAAGATAAGGATCGGCTACAGAAGGATCTTAAATTTGTTGGTCCGTTATTAATTTTTTGTGCATTCCGAACGTATCGCAAAAATTAAAAATAACTTTCCGATAAGGAAAACAGTGGCTCCGAAAAGTTTTCCGTTACGCGTTATCACTCGTCAAGTTTTTTTTGGAAACACGCATTTTTGTTCAATCCATTTTTTTATTCAACAAATGATCCATTTTTTGTATTCAATGAATTATCCATTTTTTGCTCAATGAATTATCCATTTTTTGCTCAATGAATTATCCATTTTTTGCTCAATGAATTATCCATTTTTTGGTTCAGAGAATTATTCATTTTTGCTCAATACAATTATCTATTTTTTGGGTTCAATGAATCATTTTTTATTAATCGCGACTGATGGTTTTTTTGTTTACTCCAAAGCTTTCGTCCTATACTGGACATTTCTTTCCGCTTTCTTCTGGATGAACCTCGTCGCCTTCAACGTATGGAGATCAGTCTGGTGAGCCCCCCGACCGAGCAGATATATCAAATTACACCGAAAGTGCGTCACACGGCAAACATTTTTATCCGTCTTTTTTTGGCAGGTTCAAAAATTTCCCCGTAAAGGACAAAGACCTGTTCTTAGGATTCTGCGGCGTCGGTGTCGTCGGACCGGGTTTCTTTCTTATAGCCGCTCTGGTAACTCACCACACGGAGGGTCCTCACTTAAAACCCCACTTTGGCGAAAACACCTGTTGGTTTGGAGGTGAGTTGCCTTTTTTTATATCTTTATTTTTTGTTTTAATTCTTTTGATGCCTTTTTTATTTCCTTATTTTTTGTTTTTAATTCTTTTTATGGCACATTCCTTTATTCTGCTAATTCGATAAAAAAAAACCCCTTCGTCGGATGTTTCAGGCTATCACGAGACATGGGCCTTCTTTTACGGTCCCATAGCCGTTCTCTTGTCGCTCAACGTTATGTACCTCGGTCTCACCATCTGGCGATTGTGGTTCGAGTATCGAGGCTACAGTGGTAGCGCGCTGAGAACTCTGAGATTCAATTGTCTGCTTTACGTCAAGCTCGTCTTCGTCATGGGAATAACGTGGATATTCGAGGTCGTGTCCTTCGCTGTGTCGGCCCGTGAAAACGATGTGTACTGGTGAGTCCTCTTCCCTCTTCATCCGTACATAATTCCCAAGCTGCGTCTGTAGCGAGTCTCCTCTTCGTCAGGTTCGCAACGGACATCCTGAACGCCCTGCAGGGACTCGTGATATTTCTTCTGCTGGTCGCGACCCGAAAACGAGTCAAAAGGCTGCTGGCTAGAAAAAGTCCGTTCGGATTAAAGTTTCCAAAATCCTGGGCCGCTTACGACGAGAAGGACGAGATCGCCGAGGCTCTCGACGCGGAAATGGAACTCTCGAATTCTCCATAGATCACTAAGAATTGTGAAATTTTATTGATGATCTATCTGCGTCTTGTTTTTGTTTTTTTTTTCTTTTAAGAGGTTCAGTGCCGAGATTTTGCAATAATTAAAAGATGAGAAAGATCTTCTCGAAGAGCTCGGCAGTTCTTGGCATAATGCATCGACATAAATTATTCTGAGATTATTCCGAGAGCGCGTAACAAAATATATTGACATTGTCTGTGTAAATACTGAGGCGAGCTGCCGCGGGAATTGGTACGGTTTATTTGCGAAATTATCGGGCGAGCTTCGCTTCTCATTGTAATTCTATACGTGCCATAATACGGCATAATCGTAACTAAGTCGTACAAAAAATGAACTAATCACAGATGCACCAGTGCGTATAGAAATGTGTACACAACGAATCTCGAGAGAAACTATTACCATAAGCAATTAGATATCGAAGGATTTTTACAGTGTCTTTTTAAGAATATGTAATGTAATGTGTCCGGCGATATATTGATCGATCGTGGAAGGTCGCTTTTACGGCCAGTCGATAGTCGCGGTGCCGAGTGAGCTCAATAATCGCCTGAGATTAATGTCTGAGATCCGTCTGACAAGTTAATAAACTCTACATTCGAAGAACATAGTTCACGAAGATTTACTCATTTTGTGGCACGCCCGTGACAGGATAAAAATTTACCCTCCTACTTGTTTTTTCCCTGTTACGTAAACAATTATTTTTTTCCTCAATTCCCGCTTTTTTCCGCCTATCTTCGAGATGGCATGTGGCTCGCATGCAACGATGTATTTTAACAACAAATCGCTTTCAGCGTGATATATGACACCATTATTATGTTATTATTATTGTAATATTTTCATAATAATAAAGTACATGTTGATTGGACACTCACGTCGATACTCAGAAACACTCACACGTATTTTCACAGATGCTGTGATACACACAGATTTATATTGTAATATCTACATTATAATAAATAAGTTCATGTCGATTGGGCACCCACGTCGATACTCACAAATAGTCGCACAAACATTCACAGATACTCAAACGTACCGTGCTGTTCGTGAATGCCTGGACGATCTTAATAGGGTCGCTATAGGAAAACTGACCAAGGCATTCATTATGGCACATTTATATCTCTACCACTCACAACTCTACCAGATAACAACTCTACCAAAAACTCTCCCCGAATTGAAATAAAACTCTCCCCAAATTTAAATAAAAATCTACCGGAATATAAATAAAAATTCGGGGAGAGTTTCATTTAAATTTGGGGAGAGTTTTATTTAAATGCGGGGAGACTTTTATTTAAATTCCGGGAGAGTTTTATTTCAATTCGGGGAGAGTTTTATTTCAATTCCGGGAGAGTTTTTGGTAGAGTTCTAGTACGGTAGAGATGTTTTCTGGTAGAGTTGTGAGCGGTGGAGATATAAATGTGCCTTCATGATCATGAACAGCCGTGTACTCACACATACCTGTGCATACTTGCATAGATACTGCGAGCGCGCGGAGAGGGCGAGCCAACATAACCGCTAGTTATATCATAATATTAAACGATAATATTATATTATAATTATTGTCCTATTATAATATAATTAACAATATTTCAATGTCGTAGGGGAGAGCGGGGCAAAATGGCACAGCGGGGCAAAACGGGATTATGTGCTAAAACGCAATTTTCCAATAACTTTTACGTGAGGCAAAACGGGTTTGAAAATCCGGATGTATCGTTGGGACAAAATGGGGCATCCAAAAATTATTGGAAAATCGAGTTTTGTTCTCACTGTCCCGTTTTTCCCCGCTGTGCCATTTTAATTATTGTATTATAATTATTGTCCTATTATAATATTCCAATATGGTAATATTATATTACAATTATTGTTCTATTATGATATTAAAATATTGTTACATTCCTAGCAGGTCGTTGTGGCTCTACCGCTTCACGACTTAACGTTTCTCAAAAAAAAAAAAACCGATTTTGAAACATTCTATTTGTAACCGATAATTTTTTTTTAAACATCGTCCACCCCTAAAAGGTAATTCAGGTCGATCCCGTCAACCTCGACAGAGTAACAGAACTAAAAGGTGAGAGTTCTCAGGACTTGAGCGACCTGGCTGCAGGTGGAGCCTCGTCACCTCCAGGTAGGCTTGCGACCCCTGGCCCCAGGTGGAGCTCGGTCCGAGTTCGCAAACCGGTCAGTCTCGGGACTAGTCGCAGAGGCTCAGGCAGCATAGCGCAGCAGTGCGGAGAGGGAAACGCAAACGGCATGGGAGTTGCGCGAGTGCCGGTTAATATGCGTGTTTTCTGCACAAAGGTCGCGTCCACAGTGTCATGATCCCAAAAGACGCCCGCCTCAAAGCCGAGGAGTCGTTCGTGGTTTCTAACGTGAACACAACCAGTGCGCCGAGCAAGGACGAGGGAAGAGGCGCGTGTAACGATTGGATGACGCGCATAGGCGTCGGAAGACTGTCGGGCAGTTGCGTGAGGCAGGTAGGCGATTTGGCGCCTGTGCTAGTGCAGAAACAAAGACTAACGCGCATCCGGCGAGTCGCAGCAATGAAAAAGTGAATCGTCGCCGCTGGCCGACGCGCCGTGTTTTTTTTTTTAAGCGAAACTCCACCAAGCTTCTTTCGCAAATAGACTCTGCAGGAGTTTAGCGACTCAAAGCTTTGATGCGTTCACGATGAGAGCCCGAGCCATGGAAACGTCGTCGCTGTTTCTGCTACTCGGATTTATATGGACAATGGAATTCCGGTGTGCGCGCGCAGCCGCGAATACCGTTGCGGCGGCGAGCGACTCTAGGCCGAGCGACGAGGGCTCGCTGTTCATAGGAAAATGTTGCGGTCACGATCAGCTGCTCGTCGACGGCATGTGCACACCCCTCGCTGAGGCGAACGAGATGAACGAGACGAAGGCCTGGCAACCGGAATTCGTCGACGAGCGGTCGCCCGGAAAGGTGCGCAAGGCGCCGATCAAGTACTTGCTGCAGATCGGAAAGCCCATTTGCAGGAGCGACGAGCACGAGTCGGACGTCTATTATTATCCGAAGGGCGGCGATCGGTTGGCTATTCTGACCTCGGGAAAGTTGAGGCACTTCATTCCCGAGGCCTCGAGGGACTCTCCGGAACATCCGAGCGTCGTTCAAGACTTCATAAACGACGATCTCGAGTCTGTTCACTACGACTATCCTTTAGATCACTATTGCATCGAGAAGGCTGTACTCAGCGGCGAAAGACTCGTCGCCACTTACGCGAGAGTGTGCGTGCCGGTCGTCACGACCAGCTGGACGGACACTTCGTACTTCATGCGGCATGTCGTCGATCCAACGTTTAGGGCCATCTCGATTGCGAGCTATCTCACCGTCGCCGTTGTCTACTTCGTTCTGCCGCAGCTGCGCGATCTCGTTGGCAATATGATAACGAGCATGAGCCTTTGTCTTGTCGCGAGTCAGAGCGCAGCGACTGTGAGGATTTTCACCGAGTACGGGAATCACGTTAGCTTTATTATCGCCGGTAAGTTGGGTCGTCGTCGATACCGTTTTTTATACTTTGGGACAATGAAATGTTTTTTTTTTTAATACTCTTCTCCCTGGCGGAAGTTGCAGAGTTTGAGCTCTGACGACAATATTTTCAATTGGAAAAGAGTTGAAAATTTCAATTTTCTACTCTCATGAGGAAGCGATATGAAAATTCCAATTTTCAACTTTTTTTTTTGTTAATGCAGAAAACACTTGTTTATCGACGCTACCCAGATAGAGAAGCGCCATGAAAAGTAGCAATATTGACGCTATATTTACGAGATGTGCAGCGCGTTTCGCAATTATTGCGCCAAATGCTACTTTTTGTACTTTTTAAAATTTTTTAAATTCTCTTCTTCGCCGCTGGAGCAATGGAGTTCCAGCTTTGGCGAAAATATAATTTATCCTTGCTTGTTTTGTTTTTGCATCAAACGCTTGTTTATCGAGAGTGCGGCAACGTCTCGACGCCAAGTTCTTAAAAAAAAACGATATTTTTAGATCCCCTTGTTTCTTGGTTAAATAACAGTGTTCGGGTTCTGGCGAAAAATATAATTTGTTGTTGTTTTTTTTATGCAACAAATACTTGTTTATCGAGAGGCAGCGTCTCAAGGGGAAGAACTTGAAAATTTTTTTTTTTTTTTAATTGCAGATACCGTGGCGTACGTTTCGCTGCTCGCCGCCTTTTTCTGGCTGAACGCGATCGGCTACTACGTCTGGAACACCTTCAGATCGCGAAACGTGTTCCTGAGGGTGACCGACGGTCGGAAGTACTGCTACTACTCGACGTACGTCTGGGGATCGACCCTGTCGGTATCGGCGACCGCGATATTCGCCCACTTCGCCCTCGAGACGAACAAATCGCTCATCACGGGGACGTCTTATCCTCCCCAGGAGACCGTCGGCTGGCTCGGGCTCTCCGTACTCTTCACATCGATCGCCTTCACGATCATCGTCGATCTGTGCTTCGTCCTCACCACCGCGAACACGATAAAGCGCATGAGAACCTACGGCAGAATTCATCACAAGATGAAGTACAGCTTTCGAATGTTCGCTCTTATATTCATGATAATGAGCTTCGGCTGGCTGGCGCTTTTGTTGTCACAATTGAAGTACGAGGTCCTCGTTTATTGTCACGTAGTCATTAATTTTCTTCAAGCCGTTCTCGTGCTCTACGTTTGCGTCTTCGGACAGAAGAGAGTCACGTTTCTTCTCGGTAAGACCTGCAACTGCTGCAGCAACAACGACAACCCCGAGGGCCTCGACTGGGGCGAAGAAATGACAGCCATCAATGCTGGATACTGAGCAACATTTTCACATTCGGTGTCGATCGAAGCCACAAGTGCCATTATTCGAGCAAACTCTTATTTTTGTGTCGAACTTTATCGAACGACGAACACAGAGCCCCACGGCTATTCGACGTATTATCTTTGTGTCTTGGTTCGTCGCGCCACGATTAGCCGAATATATATATATATTTTCACGTATTTTTCTTGCCGTCTCACAAATGCGCCGTGCAAAACCCTGAGATATAAGTGACCTTATTAGAATAGAGATATTATTGCATGTATAATCGCCACGATACTTAATTATTTTTTACTTAGATCTTAGTATTTATATAAAAAGTATATATCATCTTTGCAATACGAACCTTTGAGAACTCCTAATTTTTATACTCGAACACTGAGAATTTTTAAATAAACTATTGAATCGATGTACACAGAAGAATGTGTCTTTTTACTGAGAGCCTGCGAAATATCTCGTTCGGTAAGAAAAAATGTAATCTTTTTTTTAAACACGATAACTATTTACGATCGACAGCAAATTCTTATGTGAACCTGAATTCTTGTCCGTTCGGTGTAAGAATTTGCTTTTGACGGAAAATGGTTTGCACCCGCGACAAAAAATTCATTACAGTTTTGTTACCGACCAGGGCGGACTGGGACCTCCAATCGCCCCTTTCCTCACACGTTCAAATCTTTCGTCTCTTGGACTAACCAGCTACTCTTTTAAGGGAAATTGAGCGTGGTACGATTTTCAAATTACGCACATGAGTAGAAGGTGTCGAAGTTTTGTTAAATAAATAGATCTATCATCGCAAAATCACCAACTGTTGGACAATAAAGAGTCCAAAATTTGGGACTGCAGAATTGGTTATTTTTCGGACTTGACCGAATTATTGAGCAATTTATTATAATATTATTAGTGGTATTATAGTATTATTGTGCAACTCACCTGACCAAACAAGCTTCCTTCCGGATGGTTCAGTAAGTTGGAGAGCTGACATCTGACAACCAGATGGCAATCGTCCATTACGGTATTGAAGAATCGTCTCGTCGGTAACAGAGCTTCCAGATCGATGACCAATTCCAGGAACCTCTCACAGTAACGCACCTTATCGGGGAAGATATATCCTGTACAGAATATGGAAATTTGCGTTAATCTAAAAATTACCGACATTTTCAATATAATCATAAGCAAATAGAAATCATTATTTACGGCTTATATTAAACTCACATTGAATTGAATTTAAAAAAATGAATTTCACTGACTCGTCTGTGAGAAAATAGACCACATATTTTTTACATAACAGCCTCACATGCCCTTAACAAAAATAACAAAATGTCCCAAGTCATCATGGAAAAATGTACAAGTTACAGTGTTTGTTTGTACCTTCTGGACGAATAGTCTCCAATATGGTCATAAACTTTATCATAAGTCTGTGCAGAAAACGTCTTTCCCACTCCAGTTTTTCTTTCAGCTCTGGATTATCCTTTTTCCTTATCAGCTTCCAATATTTCCTCCACTTTGGATATTTTCTGAACTCCAACTCTCGTCTGCCCTGTTGCAGCGAAGTCCACATGGACAGCGAGACCAGTCGCTTCACCTCCTCCCTCACAAGCGCGACTTCCATAGAATTGAAGCAATGATTGAGGAACACGATCAGCGCCGTTTGTTCTTTCAGATCGAAATCCAGAATGCTCTCTTCCAGACACGCTTCCAATACGCGTTGAAAGAATCCTGAGAAATTAGTCGGATTCTTCTCGAAAGCCTCCCACACCTGGACCCTTTCACGAAACTTCTCGTTCACCATGACGACTATGGACATTGTGTGGGCTCTGTTGGCTTTCTCCGTTTCGTAATTGGGCCACAAAAAATTTTCCAGATACTGGCTGAACTCCAGCATCATTATTCTTCGTATCGAAAATTTTGAAACACATATCTCTTGTATGTATATGTCCTCGACGATTTGCGAACTGAACGGCAGATGCGTTTCCGTGGTGTGAGGCGCCCAGTATTTGTTCGCCAGCTGAAACAAAATTCAATAATTAAGCAATTTATTTATTTTATTTATGTGTTTATTTATTTGTTTATTTAAATTTTCACAGGACAAACCCTTTTACATATATATATAAATGCGAGTGCGTGTTATAAGTCTTACAAAAAAATTACATGCTTGATTATTTGTTTACGGAATAAGTCCTTTTACAATGAAAATGCAGATATAAAGAATAAAGTATGATTGCATTTAGTACACGGTATCTTGTAAAAAGTCTATACGAAATTCAAGGACATTCAAAGTTACTTTCCAGGACATTTCCATTTCGCTTTGGGACATTTATAAAAATGAAAATATGCATATTGCATACGCCATACAAAATAACATTAAGTTCAAAAACCGTTTTCATTTCCCTTAGAATCGGTTCAGAAAAAAAACCACTGGCTATAGATGAATTTATATATGTATCTCTGCAAAACTAAAACTGATTTTTGAGGTATGATAATGAGTTACCGACGATCTGGGGTTGAATGCACCGAATCGTCATTAATCGATCGACACGTAGCGTTTACTAAAACAATATAAGTAACAGTTTCTGCGGCTGAATGTTCGAGTTTGAGGTTAGAAACGTTTCGTGTACGTAATTAAGGATATTCATGTAAAATAAGTTTGTTGTGCATTTCTGACATAGAAGCGAATTACGCGCGGATGATCGGAAGTTTGTGATGCTCACTTGTGTTATCCTGTCTGCATTTATTTGCTCGACAGTTGGCGCGGGATTGTTGGACTTAACCGGTGGTCCATTTTGGTTGTCCATTGTGTATTTGCAATGTTGCTTGGCGGCAAACTTTAGTAATTACTGAATATGCACATTGCGGATCACAAGATCTGACCGATTAACGTGTTTTATCGTGCGAGAAGAGAACGAATGTTTGTAAACAAATGAACAAGAGAGACCGTGCACCGGTGCAACTCCGACAAACCCGCGTCGGACGAATCGGACGAACTGAGAGGCAAACTCGTGGCGTTGGCCGCAGTCACCTCGTTGGACACGAGTGTACGCGGGAAGTAAATGTGTAGCGGTGTACCGGCATACGAGTAGGTAACTGTTTTAGCATCGCCGAGCAGTCCTGTCTGCATTTCTGTGCAGACGGTTCGACGGTTGGTATATGAGATATTTTGTTTATGTATCAAAGCGACGGTTGTTTTGTTCCAAAAATTAACCACATTAAGGGGAAGTGACATATCGCGGTCACGACCGCCGAAGCGACCGCTATGTTGCCAGAGCGGTCGCTTCGGCGGTCGCCAGTGTAGGTAATTTTTGGTACAAAACCGCTGTCGCTTTTACGGTCGCTGTTCGCGGTCGCTTGATTTGTTAGCGCAGGTATGGGTGCCTGGGGTTCGAACCCTGGCATATTGCTTGCGTGACGCGCTCCGATGACCTCGGCCACGTTCATCCTCTCAGCGTCGCTCCTGCACTGAAGTACGCCTGCGCCAAACACCGAATAGAGCAATTTCCCTCTCATTACAGACTGGCGTTGAAAACACCTTATATTTCGATCTACTATGAGAGAAAAATATTTTGCAAGCAAATATACATGGGCTTATGGTCTCAACCCGTTATTACAGTTCTTTGTAAGGTTCGAGAAGGGACGTTGAATACGCGATGAGTGAATAACGCATGCTGTACGCAGAGGCTATACAACCGCGTATCGCTGTCGCTCAACTTTTACACAGGGTAATTTTAACGTTCATCATCGTGGTGTGATACTTTGACATAATTCAATGAAAATGTCTGCTGAGGAAAGAACAATTGAACATACGAAACGGTCCGCCCGTAGAGTATTGTATTGCGTATGGAACAGCAGTGGTAGAGCTAACGCCATCGTTGATAGCAGCTCGTGTCACTAATGGATATTTTTGAACACCGATACTATAGATTAAGTAAATTTTTTTTGACGCTCCTTGGACGATGGCCGTATCAGAGCAGCCGCGCTAAACGCGGCATTATCGCCGGATGGGTTTTTGTCTCCATCACAGGGATCTCACCAATGATATTGGGTGTGGTGAAATATCGTGACGACTGGAGCATTGCCCGCGACAGCGTCGTCGCAGCCCTTTTCGTGACAGGCTGTAATATAAAGATGGTTGGTATCAGTTTAAACTCGGAGAAGGTTAGTTATATTATTGTCAATTACAATACTATAATAATAAAGGTAAGAGCGACACAATTGATCGATAAGTATAATGGATAAAGATCTATTCGATTTATACAGACATTGAAGTTGATAAATGGTATTATTATGAACTGGCAAGTATGGGCTCGGTGTCGAGAAGTTAACATTCTTCACGAATACGCTGAGGAAGGGAAAAAAATGACAATCGTATATACAGGTTAATAACGTCTAGTATGCTTGTTAACAAATTCTTTACAGATATATCGATATTGCTCACAGCCGCGATTTATTCAACCCTCATGCTCTATACGACTCAACCGATGATACCGAAGATTATCGATGCCATCCTTAAGAACGGTACCGAACCCGGAAAATTTCCATATCCCGTCGACTATTATTATTTCGACGCGCAGAACTATTATTATTACATTATGATCCATTTCTACATATGTGCATGTGTAGCTTCGGTTCCCCTAGTAACCAGTGGCATTATGTTAATAATTTTTGTGCAACACGTATGTGGTATTTTTGCTGCGTTGGGGTGAGTCTATGATCAATTAATCCTAATACCAAGCATAATGAAGTGTCAATTGAAAATTTTAGGCATAAATTGGAAGAAATTGGGAATAACGATACATCAGTGGAAAACGTACACCTAAGTTCATTCATCGACAGACACAATGATGCTATTGAGTGAGACAGCTTATGGAATGTACCTAGTGAAGTTTATGAATATTATTAATAATTTCACTATCGCTAGATATGCTGATCTCATCGAGGCAACTTACACATGGAATTTCTTTTTTACCATCGGGTTTGGCATGATTCTGGTTAATTTATTAGGGCTTCAGGTAATAGTTACGACGAATGATGAATAATCTTCCGAATTGACAGATACACTGCTAAATTCCCTAACATCCAGATTCTTACGAAATCGAACGAACCCGCTACAAACACAAGATTCATAGCTTTTATATTGTCTGTTGCAATGGTATTTTACGTGGATTACAGCATTTCCCAAATTCTGATAGATCACAGTGTTAATATTCACTTTAATATGTGAGTAATTTGTCAACGAGTAGTGGCGTCGCGCCAGAAAATTTATTTTTTTCGCGCAGATATAACAACCAATGGTACAGACTATTGCCCAGGGATCAAAAACTCCTACAATTGATGGCAATGCGTTGTCACGTACCTTGCCAACTAACAGCTGGGAAAATGTTGATCATGTCCATGAGAACTTTTGGGATGGTGAGAACGATCGTTCTTTTATTAACACTGTATAAATATTTTGTGACACTCGAAATTCATTTAATAGGCAATTTTTATATTCCAGACAACTAGGACAGCTATGTCATACTTTGCGGTTGTCCGTCCAAAGTAGCGATTATAGACGTTATATTCCTTGATTACAGTCAAAAGAAAGTATTTTCAATGTATAGTTATAGAATAAAATAGAATTTAGTTACGCAATATCAAAAAACATTAGCGTCTCGATCTCAAGTACATAAAAAAAATATTTTTTAAAATGTACTTTATGTACTCCGCTCTCGCCCTCCGCCCCCCCCCCCCTCCGCTCTCCCCCTCCGCTCTCGCTAACAGACCGGAATCTAAAGTCACACATGGTACATATTTTTATTAATTGACCAACAACATTGTCGTATTAGCGTAATACGAATGGTGATTAAGGTAGTACGAGCGTATAGGCTGACACCACGTACGATTCAGAGAGAATTGTGAGCGGATGCGAACACTTCTCGATGGGATAATAATTTGAAAAAAGTCGAAAAGTATTTGCAATTCTCTCTGAATCTTGTCAGCCTATATACGGTCGTATAGGGAAAGTGAAACAGCTATGCATGCGAGAGACACAGTTGCAATTTTCAAATTAACCTTATTCAATGGTGCTAATTTTTTTGAGAAAAAGATGTATTCGGGCCGGATGCGAAATTACCGTGCGCATCCGACTCGAATTTGCTTTATCAAAAAAATTAGCACTCTTGAGAAAAGTTCATTACAGTTTGCATTACCGACCGCGATATTTCACTTCCCCTTAACGCGCGCCTCGCTAACGCTAGGTAACTGTTTTACTGTCGGCGAACAATCCGATAAGAGCGCATTCCGATAATATGTCTATCTATAACTGCAGCGTACTCTTCAGTAGAAAACCGCAACTATCAACCAGTAATGGCAAACGGCTCTACCAAACGCTATCTACAATTTCCTCTCTGACGTGCGTGCGTGTTTGACACTTTACCGAAAAAAAGTTATCACAACAAGTGGTATTGTACTTTTTATGATTTTCTTGTTTTCCAAATTTCAAACCGCTTCCTCCACGATCAATTCCAATTACAAGAAGCTTTAGAGACGGACTCGAGTGCGATTCCGCGTAATTCCTTTTACTAATTTCTCTTATCGCTGTAAGTGTAATTTTTTTTCTGATTACAACTGTGCTCTATCTACCGTGTACACAGGAGAGGCAATTTGCGATATGTTGCCCGAGAAACGAGCTAGACTCGAGGATGACGAACTACCGCTGGATCTCAGCGTCGAAAAGGCGAAAGAGATTTTTACGCTAACCGGCGAGCCTCGAGCCTCTCCGACTATCGAACTTAACCCGCGGAACAATGTTTTGTCTTCTCCCGCGATAGCTCTAACGAACTCGAACATTCCCGAGGGCATTCTCGATATCGAGTGCCAACTTACGGCCAAAATAGAAAACGGCATAAACTTCGCGCTGCCTGTAAAGCACATTTACAATCCCACAGACTACGCGTTCGAGGTTCATTCGAATTACGTCCGAAAATATCTTTGCAATACGAACCTTTGAGAACTCCTAATTTTTATACTCGGACACTGAGAATTTTTTAATAAACTATTGAATCGATGAACACAGAAGAATGAGTCTTTTTACTGAGAGCTTGCGAAATATCTCGGTCGGTAAGAAAAACTGTAACTTTTTTTTAACCATGATAACCCTTTACGTTCGAAAGCAAATTCTTATGTGAACCTGAATTCTTGTCCGTTCGGTATAAGAATTAGCTTTTGACGGGAAATGGTTTGCACCCGCGACAAAAAATTGATTACAGTTTTGTTATCGACCAGACCCGGCTGGGACGTTCAATCGCCCTTTTCCTCACGCGTTCAAATCTTTAGTCTCTTGGACTAACCAACCACTCATTTAAGGGAAATTGAGCGTGGTGCGATTTTCAAATTACGCACATGAGTAGAAGATGTCGAAGTTTTGTTAAATAAATAGATCTATCATCGCAAAATCACCAACTATTGGACAATAAAGTTAAAAATTTGGGACTTTGCAGAATTGGTTATTTTTCGAACTTGATCGAACTTCGGCGCTGAACGGTCATTTCACCTTAAAATTTTCATATCACAAAATATCTCCGCGATACGCGCGAAAGCATATGGAATGGAAACGCCTCCATTCGATTATGACGATTTTTAGCAACAGGAACTGCAATTATTATTGTATTATTGTGCAACGTATTATAGTATTATTAGTGGTATTATAGATCATTGTGCGACTCACCTGACTAAATAAGCTTCCTTCCGGATGGTTCAGTAAGTTGGAGAGCTGACATCTGACAACCAGATGGCAATCGTCCATTACGGTATTGAAGAATCGTCTCGTCGGTAACAGAGCTTCCAGATCGATGACCAATTCCAGGAACCTCTCACAATAACGCACCTTATCGGGGAAGATATATCCTGTACAGAATATGGAAATTTGCGTTAATCCAAAAATTACCGACATTTTCAATATAATCATAAGCAAATAGAAATCATTATTTACGGCTTATATTAAACTCACATTGAATTGAATTAAAAAAAATGAATTTCATTGACTCGTCTGTGAGAAAACAGACCACAAATTTTTTACATAACAGCCTCACATGCCCTTAACAAAAATAACAAAATGTCCCAAGTCATCATGGAAAAATGTACAAGTTACAGTGTGTATTTGTACCTTCTGGACGAATAGTCTCCAATATGGTCATAAACTTTATCATAAGTCTGTGCAGAAAACGTCTCTCCCACTCCAGTTTTTCTTTCAGCTCCGGATTATCCTTTTTCCTTATCAGCTTCCAATATTTCCTCCACTTTGGATATTTTCTGAACTCCACCTCTCATCTGCCCTGTTGCAGCGAAGTCCACATGAACAGTGAGACCAGTCGCTTCACCTCCTCCCTCACAAGCGTGACCTCCATGGAATTGAAGCAATGATTGAGGAACACGATCAGCACCATTTGTTCTTTCAGATCGAAATCCAGAATGCTCTCTTCCAGACACGCTTCCAATACGCATTGAAAGAATCCTGAGAAATTAGTCGGATTCTTCTCGAAAGCCTCCCACACCTGGACCCTTTCACGAAACTTCTCGTTCACCATGACAACTATGGACATCGTGTGGGCTCTGTTGGCTTTCTCCGTTTCCTAATTGGGCCACAAAAAATTTTCCAGATACTGGCTGAACTCCAGCATCATTATTCTTCGTATAGAAAATTTTGAAACGCATATCTCTTGTATATATATGTCGTCGACGATTTGCGAACTGAACGGCAGATTCTTTTCCGTAGTGTGAGGAGCCCAGTATTTGTTTGCCAGCTGAAACAAAATTCAATAATTAAGCAATTTATTTATTTTATTTATGTATTTATTTATTTATTTATTTATTTATTTATTTATTTAAATTTTCACGGGACGAACCCTTTTACATACATATATAAATACGAGGGTGTTTTACAAGTCTTACAAAAAAATTACATGCTTGATTATTTGTTTACGGGATAAGTCCTTTTACAATGAAAATGCAGATATCATTTTTGGGGTATGATAACGAGTTACCGAAGATCTGGGGTTGAATGCACCGTCATTAATCGATCAACACGTAGCGTTTACTAAAACAATATGAGTAACAGTTTCTGCGGCTAAATGTTCGAGTTTGAGGTTAGAAACGTTTCGTGTACGTAATCGAGGATATTCATGTTAAATAAGTTTGTTGTACATTCCTGACATAGAAGCGAATTCCGCGCGAGTGATTGGAAGTTTGTGATACTCACTTGTGTTATCCTGTCTGCATTTATTTGCTCGACAGTTGGCGCGGGATTGTTGGACTTAACCGGTGGTCCATTTTGGTTGTCCATTGTGTATTTGCAATGTTGCTTGGCGGCAAACTTTAGTAATTACTGAATATGCACATTGCGGATCACAAGATCCGCCGATCTGGCCGATCTGGCCGATTAACGTGTTTTATCGTGCGAGAAGAAAACGAATGTTTGTAAACAAATGAAAAGGAGAGACCGTGCACCAATGAAGGAACTCCGAGAAACCCGCGTCGGACGAATCGGACGAACTGAGAGGCAAACTCGTGGATTTGGCCCCAGTCACCTCGTTGGACGCACGAGTGGACACGAGTGTACGCGGGAACTAAATGTGCAGCGGTGTACCGGCATACGAGTAGGTAACTGTTTTTGCATCGGCGAGCAGTCCTGGTTGGTATATGATATATTTTGTTTATGCATCAAAGCGACGGTTGTTTTGTTCCAAAAATTAACCACATTAAGGGGAAGTGACATATCGCGGTCACGACCGTCGAAGCGACCGCTATGTTGCCAGACCGGTCGCTTCGGCGGTCGCCAGTGTAGGTAATTTTTGGTACAAAACCGCTGTCGCTTTTACGGTCGCTGTTCGCGGTCGCTTGATTTGTTAGCGCAGGTATGGGTACCTGGGGTTCGAACCTTGGCATATTGCTTGCGTGACGCGCTCCGATGACCTCGGCCACGTTCGTCCTCTCAGCGTCGCTGTCGCTCCTGCACTGAAGTACGCCTGCGCCAAACACCGAATAGAGCAATTTCCCTCTCATTGCAGACTGGCGTTGAAAACACCTTATATTTCGATCTACTATGAGAGAAGAATATATTGCAAGCAAATATACATGGGCTTATGGTCTCAACCCGTTATTACAGTTCTTTGTAAGGTTCGAGAAGGGACGTTGAATACGCGATGAGTGAATGACGCATGCTGTACGCAGAGGCTATACAACCGCGTATAGCTGTCGCTCAACTTTTACACAGGGTAATTTTAACGTTCATCATCGCGGTGTGATACTTTGACATAATTCAATGAAAATTTCTGCTGAGGAAAAAACAATTGAACATACAAAAAGGCCCGCCAGTAGAGTATTGTATTTCGTATGAAACAGCAGTGGTAGAGTTAACGCCATCGTTGATAGCAGCTCGAGTTACTAATGGATATTTTTGAACACCGATACTATAGATTAAGTAAATTTTTTTTAACGCTCCTTGGACGATGGCCGTATCAGAGCAGCCGCGCTAAAGGCGGCATTATCGCCGGATGGGTTTTTGTCTCCATCACAGGGATCTCACCAATGATATTGGGTGTGGTGAAATATCGTGACGACTGGAGCATTGCCCTCGACAGCGTCGTCGCAGCCCTTTTCGTGACAGAATGTAATATAAAGATGTTGGGTATCAGTTTGAACTCGGAGAAGGTTAGTTATATTATTGTCAATTACAATACTATAATAATAAAGGTAAGAACGACACAATTGATCGATAAGTATAATGGATAAAGATCTATTCGATTTATACAGACATTGAAGTTGATAAATGGTATTATTATGAACTGGCAAGTATGGGCTCGGTGTCGAGAAGTTAACATTCTTCACGAGTACGCTGAGGAAGGGAAAAAAATGTCAATCATATATACAGGTTAATAACGTATAAGGTAACAGTACCGATGTTCGGACACGTCCCAATCTTCGGACACTCCTATGCAGATCTGATTTATTCTGAATTGAAGTATTGAAAATCCATTATGACACTTACTGCAAACATTATATGATGCACAGAAAAAAGTTACACAAGGTTTAAGCCTAAATTATTTTCTATTGTTGAATTCTGTTAAAACACCGACGATATAGTGTCCGAAGAATGGTACAAGCGTTAGTACATACGCGACCTAATAATCGGACAGTACGAAAAAGTTAGGTTAGCCAGTTTTCTACGTATCTTATCTTCATTATTGTTTCGCGTGAATATTATTGTTTTCATTGATTTAATTGATAAATCGCAAAGGAATTCTTTTAGTCAATATTAACTAAAAGTTCGCACATCGGAATTCTCGAAATCAGCGATCGTCCGAAACATTGGGACACGCAGTGTCCGAATATAAGGACATGCCAAAAAACCGCGTCCGAAGATCGGTACATTTGGGCTCTCTTGATACTTTCTTCCATAATTAAAAAACATTTATCCTTTTATAATTAACCAGTGACTTTTGGAAACTAGAAACTATCAGCTTGCTATTGGTTTCGGTTATTTCAAGAAAAAAAATGTTTTTGATAAATTAATAACTGCTGGAATCTTAGGCTGCTCTTAACCGTCCGATCATTGGTACCTTTACCTTAGTATGCTTGTTAACAAATTCTTTACAGATATATCGATATTGCTCACAGCCGCGATTTATTCAACCCTCATGCTCTATACGACTCAACCGATGATACCAAAGATTATCGATGCCATCCTGAAGAACGGTACCGAACCTGGAAAATTTCCATATCCCGTCGACTATTATTATTTCGACGCGCAGAACTATTATTATTACATTATGATCCATTTCTACATATGTGCATGTGTAGCTTCGGTTCCCCTAGTAACCAGTGGCATTATGTTAATAATTTTTGTGCAACACATATGTGGTATTTTTGCTGCGTTGGGGTGAGTCTATGAGCAATTAATCCTAATACCAAGCATAATGAAGTGTCAATTGAACATTTTAGGCATAAATTGGAAGAAATTGGGAATAACGATACATCAGTGGAAAACGTACACCTAAGTTCAATCATCGACAGACACAATGATGCTATTGAGTGAGACGGCTTATGGAATGTACCTAGTGAAGTTTATCAATATTATTAATAATTTCACTATCGCTAGATATGCTGACCTCATCGAGGCAACTTACACATGGAATTTCTTTTTTACCATCGGGTTTGGCATGATTCTGGTTAATTTATTAGGGCTTCAGGTAATAGTTACGGCGAATGATGAATAATCTTCCGAATTGACAGATACACTGCTAAATTCCCTAAAATGCAGATTCTTACGAAATCAAACGAACCCGCTACAAACACAAGATTAATAGCTTTTATATTGTCTGCTGCAATGGTATTTTACGTTGATTACAGCATTTCCCAAATTCTGATAGATCACAGTGTTAATATTCACTTTAATATGTGAGTAATCTGTGAACGAGTAGTGGCGTCGCGCCAGAAAATTTATTTTTTTCGCGCAGATATAACAACCAATGGTACAGACTATTGCCCAGGGATCAAAAACTCCTACAATTGATAGCAATGCGTTGTCACGTACCTTGCCAACTAACAGTCGGGAAAATGATGATCATGTCCATGAGAACTTTTGGGATAGTAAGAACGATCGTTCTTTTATTAACAATGTATAAATATTTTGTGACACTCGAAATTTATTTAATAAACAATTTTTATATTTCAGACAACTAGGACAGCTATGTCATACTTTGCGGTTGTCCGTTCAAAGTAGCGATTATAGACGTTATATTCCTTGATTAAAGTCCGAAGAAAGTATTTTCAATGTATAGTTATAGAATAAAATAGAACTTAGTTACGCAATATCAAAAAACATTAGCGTCTCGACCTCAAGTACATAAAAAATATATTTTTTAAATGTATTTCATGTACTCCGCTCTCGCCCACCGCTCTCGCCCACCGCTCTCGCCCGCCGCTCTCGCCCGCCGCTCTCGCCCGCCGCTCTCGCCCGCCGCTCTCGCCCGCCGCTCTCGCCCGCCGCTCTCGCCCGCCGCTCTCGCCCGCCGCTCTCGCCCGCCGCTCTCGCCCGCCGCTCTCGCCCGCCGCTCTCGCCCGCCGCTCTCGCCCGCCGCTCTCGCCCGCCGCTCTCGCCCGCCGCTCTCGCCCGCCGCTCTCGCCCGCCGCTCTCGCCCGCCGCTCTCGCCCGCCGCTCTCGCCCGCCGCTCTCGCCCGCCGCTCTCGCCCGCCGCTCTCGCCCGCCGCTCTCGCCCGCCGCTCTCGCCCGCCGCTCTCGCCCGCCGCTCTCGCCCGCCGCTCTCGCCCGCCGCTCTCGCCCGCCGCTCTCGCCCGCCGCTCTCGCCCGCCGCTCTCGCCCGCCGCTCTCGCCCGCCGCTCTCGCCCGCCGCTCTCGCCCGCCGCTCTCGCCCGCCGCTCTCGCCCGCCGCTCTCGCCCGCCGCTCTCGCCCGCCGCTCTCGCCCGCCGCTCTCGCCCGCCGCTCTCGCCCGCCGCTCTCGCCCGCCGCTCTCGCCCGCCGCTCTCGCCCGCCGCTCTCGCCCGCCGCTCTCGCCCGCCGCTCTCGCCCGCCGCTCTCGCCCGCCGCTCTCGCCCGCCGCTCTCGCCCGCCGCTCTCGCCCGCCGCTCTCGCCCGCCGCTCTCGCCCGCCGCTCTCGCCCGCCGCTCTCGCCCGCCGCTCTCGCCCGCCGCTCTCGCCCGCCGCTCTCGCCCGCCGCTCTCGCCCGCCGCTCTCGCCCGCCGCTCTCGCCCGCCGCTCTCGCCCGCCGCTCTCGCCCGCCGCTCTCGCCCGCCGCTCTCGCCCGCCGCTCTCGCCCGCCGCTCTCGCCCGCCGCTCTCGCCCGCCGCTCTCGCCCGCCGCTCTCGCCCGCCGCTCTCGCCCGCCGCTCTCGCCCGCCGCTCTCGCCCGCCGCTCTCGCCCGCCGCTCTCGCCCGCCGCTCTCGCCCGCCGCTCTCGCCCGCCGCTCTCGCCCGCCGCTCTCGCCCGCCGCTCTCGCCCGCCGCTCTCGCCCGCCGCTCTCGCCCGCCGCTCTCGCCCGCCGCTCTCGCCCGCCGCTCTCGCCCGCCGCTCTCGCCCGCCGCTCTCGCCCGCCGCTCTCGCCCGCCGCTCTCGCCCGCCGCTCTCGCCCGCCGCTCTCGCCCGCCGCTCTCGCCCGCCGCTCTCGCACACCGCTCTCGCCCACCGCTCTCGCCCACCGCTCTCGCCCACCGCTCTCGCCCACCGCTCTCGCCCACCGCTCTCGCCCACCGCTCTCGCCCTCCGCTCTCGCCCTCCGCTCTCGCTAACAGACCGGAATCTAAAGTCACACATGGTACATATTTTTATTAATTGACCAACAACATTGTCGTATTAGCGTAATACGAATGGCGATTAAGGTAGTATGAGCGTATAGGCTGACACCACGTAAGATTCAGAGAGAATTGTGAGCGAATGCGAACACTTCTCGATGGGATAATAATCTGAAAAAAGTCGAAAAGTATTTGCAATTCTCTCTGAATCTTGTCAGCCTATGTACGGTCATATAGGGAAAGTGATACAGCTGTGGGTGCGAGAGACAACAGTTGCAATTTTTAAATTAACCTTATTCAATGGTGCTAGTTTTTTTGAGAAAAATATGTATTCGGGCCGTATGCGAAATTATCGTGCGCAACTGGCTCGAATTTGCTTTATCAAAAAAATGAGCACTCTTGAGAAAAGTTCTTTACAGTTTTCATTACCGTCCGTGATAATTCATTTCCCCTTAAGACCATATGAAACACCCCCCTCCCCGTCCATCCCGGGCTCAGTCGATATCAAAAACTGTAATCAACTTTTCTCACTGGATCTCGCATATACGGTCAAAAGAAAAGTCTCATGGGAAGCCGAAATGATATCTGCTTCCGATGAGACTTTTCGTTTGATCGTATATGCCAGAATCCATGATTGAAAAAGTTGATTACAGTTTTTATTACCGACCGCGGTATTGCACATGCTCTTAACGCGCGCCTCGCTAACGCTAGGTAACTGTTTTACTGTCGGCGAACAATCCGATAAGAGCGCATTCCGATAATATGACTATCTATAACTGCAGCGTACTCTTCAGTAGAAAACCACAACTATCGACGAGTAATGGCAAATGGCTCTACCAAACGCTATCTACAACAAATTTCCTCTCTGACGTGCGTGCGTGTTTGACACTTTACCGAAAAAAGTTATCACAACAAGTTGTATTGTACTTTTTATGATTTTCTTGTTTTCCAAATTTCAAACCGCTTCCTCCACGATCAATTCCAATTACAAGAAGCTTTAGAGGCGGACTCGAGTGCGGTTCCGCGTAATTCCTTTTACTAATTTCTCTTATCGCTGTAAGTGTGACTTTTTTTCTGATTACAACTGTGCTCTATCTACCGTGTACATAGGGGAGGCAATTTGCGATATGATGCCCGAGAAACGAGCTAGACTCGAGGATGACGAACTACCGCTGGATCTCAGCGTCGAAAAGGCGAAAGAGATTTTTACGCTAACTGGCGACTCTCGAGCCTCTCCGACTGTCGAACTTAACCCGCGGAACAATGTTTTGTCTTCTCCCGCAATAGCTCTAACGAACTCGAACATTCCCGAGGGCATTCTCGATATCGAGTGCCAACTCACGGCCAAAATAGAAAACTGCATAAACTTCGCGCTGCCTGTAAAACACGTTTATAATCCCATAGACTACGCATTCGATGTTCATTCGAATTACGTCCGAAAATACTGTAAAACACCTAAAAAAATATTGTTTCTCGGTATGAACGCCGGTCCTTGGGGCATGTCCCAGACCGGCGTGCCTTTCGGTGAAATAAACGCGGTCGCAAACTGGCTACAGCTTTCCGGCTATGTAGGCAAACCTCAGCTCGAACATCCTGCGAGGAAGGTAACTGGTTTCGCGTGCCAGCGCAGCGAAGTCAGCGGCAAACGATTCTGGAGACTCTTCAATGAGCTCTGCGGAAATCCTGAGAATTTTTTTCGTCACTCTTTTCTGTACAATTACTGTCCCGTCGCTCTGATGAACGCCGAAGGTCGCAACATCACGCCGGCAGAGCTGAAGGCAATATTTAGGTCCTAACATGACAATAAAGGTGCCTTTTTTTCAAAACGTTTGAATTGCAGGGCACGGAACAGAAGACTCTTCAGTTGTTCTGCGACGAGGCGCTAGTCGCCGTGATAAATCTACTGGGCATCGAGAAAATCGTCGGTGTCGGCAGATTCAGTGAGAAAAGGGCCCGTGCCGTTGTAACGGGAGCTGGTCTTACTACTGATGTAAGACTATTCGGAATGCCGCTGATGCCAAATCATTGTATGTCCTGCAAAGCTAATTTATGTCCTGCATATATTTTTCTCTGATACGGCACGAAAAGAAAACCTTGTAGAGTTTAAATTTTTGACACTGCTTCCTTATCATTTTCATTTATGACAAAGACTCTTCCTATATAATCAATGTCACATAATTCTTTTTTTTTATTTAGTAAATGAATTTCGCCTCTACAATATTTTCTTTCATGTATAACTTATATAACTTGGGCCAAAACCTGACACTACAAAAATATGCTATTTAACGGGTACAAAAACATTTTTTGTTCTTATTTTCATTTTTACTCTTTAATTCTATATCATTTTTTATCGCTTTCACTTTTTTCACTTTTGTCTTATATTTTATGTAGTGATTTTTTATGTGAAGAATAGTTAGGATCAGTTTTCAAATAATCATGGCCTGAGGGAATTAGAAAGATTATAATGATTAGAAAGATGTTTTTACATGCTATTTTAGTGTGAACATGCAATTGTACTACCTTTTTTCGTCATAGGCCAAGCTTTGTAAATATACAAATTTTTAATCTGCATATACGTAAATATTTGCTAAATTGGGCATTCCCAATACAGTGCTTTGCAATGTTCAATTGTATATTCCCAGCTTTTATGATGTTTTAAATTCAATGCATGAGTAAATTAAAATCATGCATAATGTTCATGTTATTCGATCTTTAGTTCTTATCGACAGAACGAGATTTTTTAATCGCCTAATTTACATACGATCTTACGATTTCGCAGGTACTTTACATACCCCATCCAAGCCCGAGATCGCCGAGCAACGTGAATTGGGTTGAAAAAACCGGGGAAAAGCTTCGAGAACTGAATTTGCTTCGTTTCTTTACCGACGAATGTGACAATGGCCCAGTTCGTTAAGAAATGGATGTAGAAAAAGGATTTTGCCTCTGAACGGCGTGGCCGAATGTAAAGGAAATCATAGAGGTCATGTCGGAAAAGGATTTGAAATGGATGAACCTCGCGCTGGAAAAGGCTGTCCAGTCGCTCGAGAACGGCGAAGTACCGGTAGGCTGCTTGTTCATCTACGAGGACGAGGTGATAGCAACGGGCAGCAATACCGTAAACGAAACGCGAAATGCCACTCGTCACGCCGAGATTAATTGCATAGACGACGTATTAGAATTTTGTAAAACTAAAAATTTGGATTACCACAAGGTATTCCGAAGTATCGATGTCGTCGTCACCGTAGAGCCGTGTATAATGTGCGCAGCGGCACTGCATCAGATGCAAGTGCGCAGTATAGTTTACGGCTGTGCCAACGATCGTTTCGGTGGCTGCAAGAGCGTTTTTGCTGTTCCGTCGATTTACGACGTTAAGATAAACACGAGAGGTAACGTAATGGGCGAGGAAGCTATGCGCTTGCTCAAAGATTTTTACAAGGGCACGAATCCGAATGCGCCCGAGGAGAAAGTTAAGAAAAAGGGAGGGAAGAAGAGGAAAGTCGGTGAACCGAGCTTTTCTCGCGAAACCGCGGACGTACCATCGACGAGCGACCCTTAAGGGAATACGTCACATGGTCGGTTTCTGAATTCTTGCTGCAACTTATTTTTTTTTAATACCCATATATTCTATTTTTTTCTTGTTTCCTTTCCGTTCATATTATTATTTTTTTAATCTTATATTATTTTTATTTACTTTGGTAAATATTTTTATTTACTTTATCCAGTTTTTGCGCTGTCTGCTATGCTCGTATTCTACTTTTGTATCTTGGTGCACGGTTTTCTTAGGGGGCTTAGGTGTTAGAACACACAACAAGCGAATCTATCTATCTAATTCAGTACAACTTTATGAGAGTGGGTGCGTGTAAAAAATTATATTTAGTACATACAATTTTACCTTACAACAGATAATTCAAGATTTCAAAAGTTTATAGTCTTATCGTTATACTCCGAGAAAACTCGGAATTTGATTAATTTATCTGCACCATGTTGGATCGATCTCGCATTTGCCTTGGTACCATCTAACCAGTAGCTGATTCCGCATGGTGTAGTCTTTCAAAACCATGTCCTTCGTCTGCAAAAAAGTGCGTATTAGTTAATGATCTAACATGATTCGTACGATAAATTACAATTGGCAATTAATCCTTACTATTATCGATGGTGGAAATATTCGTTTGTAATCCATTTTGTTTTGATGCTCCAAGTAACTTTGCGAGAGGATCAAGCGCGTTTCATCTGTGAAACAGGGCTTGCAGAGCTGGCACTCGACGCGGAAGCAATCGTTGCACGCACGACAGAGTTCCGGCAGAACAACGAGATTCTTGTCGGCTACTTCGACCTCTCTGTCTTGCCAGCTTCTGAAACGCAATTTTTATTAATCGAGTTACTTTTTAGTTACTTTTAGTTTGTATCCAGTTTCTGCGCTGTCTACTATGCTTTTCTATTTTTGTATCATAGTGCACGGTGTTCTTAGGGGGTTTGGGCCTCAGAACACGCAATAAACCATTCTATGTATTTACCTAAACGCCTTAAATTTCGAACGAACATTTTATTTATCACTAGAAAATTCGATAAGACTTGACTTCGATTTTCGTTGCGAGTTTTACCTTAAAACTATATGAAACACCTCGCTCACCGTCTATCCCGGGCTCAGTCGGTATCAAAAACTGTAATCAACTTTTCTCAGGGGTTCTCGCATATGGAAGCAGATATGATATCGGCTTTCGATGAGACTTTTCTTTTGACCGTACATGCCAAAATCCGTGAGAAAAGATGTTTACAGTTTTTATAACTGATCGCGGTATTGCACATGCTCTTAACGCGATAAATTTCGAACGAATTTTTCATTGGCAACTAGCAAATACGATAAGACTGGCGACAGATTTTCGTTCGTTCGAATTTTTTAATTACAAAAGAAAAAACTAGAAAATAAGATAATATCGTTAATTCGGATGGTCATTTTATTGTTGAGATAGGCCGAATTACCTCGGTCGACGGAAGTCCTCGTTGGATCGCTGAGCGATACCGATGAGTGCGAACAGATTGAAGAGCACCTGTTCGTAGAGGAGCCGATTGGGCGGATAATGAGCGGACGACAAGTTCGGCGACATGTTAGCCTCCATTACGAAAACATTGAGGTCCTCATCGAGAGTGAAATCGAATCTGACTAGTTCGAAAAAGTTTCGACGATTGTTGAATCGCCTGGCAATCTCGTTTATCTGCGCCTCCTTTTTGAGCGCCACCTCTGTTATCGCCTCGAAAGCTTTGTCCCAAACATCCTCGGGATTCCGACCCTTCGATCTCACGTAAGCGTCGAAGCTGTCCTTCATCGAAAACCCCAATTTAACGTAGTAATCCTTAAGCGACGGTACGTTCCAGATCGGCAAGTAATCGTCACCGACCACGTACTTGTCGACGTCCTCGGGATCGAACGGGTAATACTTCGTGGGACAGAAACGAAACAACACGTCTCCTTTGTACGCGTAGACTCTCAGTGGGTCGATCGAAGTTATGACTGTATAAATTCCAATGTCAAACTTATAGCCGTCGACGAGATAGGGTTTGTCGATGTACTCTTGAACGAAAGATCCTTCGCCGTCGAGATCGAGCTCTTCGACTTTTCTTATTCGTATTCCGCGATGGGCGTTCGATTTCTGAACGAACGATTTGCCAGGATTCGCGGCCACGTAGCTCAGCAATCCGTTCTTGTTGTCAGGCAGCTTGAACGACAACGGAATGTATTTTCCTTCCGTCGTCGAGAGGTCGACTTTGTTGGTAATGTAGCCGCAACCCGGGAAGTGGTTGACTCGCTGATGTGGTCGAAGATTCTTTAGTTCCGCGGATAATGTTCTGAAGGGATAATCGTGCGCCCACAGTAAATCCCAGTCGGACTCGTTGCTTCCTCTCTGAAAACCGAGACGTTCCAGTATCTTTAATACGTGTTTCAGATAGCCCTCGTCGGGGCTCTTGGCGTATATCCAGAAGACCGGTCTCGTCTGATTCGGCACTTGCTGCCCGGCCGGTAACGACGATTCCACCTTGTCGGCATGTCCAAGCTGATTTACAGCAATAAGATATAGTTCGTAAAATAAAAACGGTCCTAATACTGCGTACAAACAAAATTTCCAGATTTCCTTCAGTTTCGTGTTTAGTACACTTGTCCTGACGTCTTGAGACTGAAAGATAGAGTTTTTATGTCAGACCTGGTGGAAGATGGGACAATCCGAATGGCATTATCGATAGTTGTAAATACGAAACTTTTATACATTACATACCTTTTCGTTGTTTTCATTTTCACTCTTTTTTTCACTCATTTTTTTTTTCACTGTATTCTCACAATTATGACGAAGAAGAAATCATCGCAGTCGTGGCGTCCAGTGTATCGTGGACACAAGGTACTCGTTAGCGTGTACAAAAAGTACCGTTGTGACCGCCTCTAGCTAAACTCACCCCACCTACTAGCCGATCCACGTGTGTTGGAACCGGTTGGACGCTCAACGATGTTCAATCGTTCGATGTATGGGACAAGTCTACATTATATATTGGGCACACATTTTTGTATGTGATAGGAAAAGTAACTAAATGCCAACGGTTAATTAGTATTGTTTGGCTAATGAAAATACCGTCTCAATACAGAATGAAATATTGTAACTTTTTTACATTTTGGGTAAGAATCAACATTTGTTAGTAAATGTAATAATAATAATAATGTAACATAAAAATGAATGAAACGGGAATCGTTAATTAGTATTGTTCGCCTAATGAAAATAACGTCTCAATTCAGAATAAGATATTGTTATTTTTGTACCTTTTGGGTAAGAATCAAAATTTGTAAATAAATTCAGTACTCCTGGCTATGTTTATAAGTATTCTAATAATAATTATGCGCAAGTTTCTGATGCTAGTTTAAAGTTTTCCAAAAAATGAAGCAGACGATTTGAGTAGAGGATCGAATGCGCGCGCAATCTGTTATTTGGGCGGTACATTCGACGAGCTGCGCGCGCACGCAGCTCGTCCATACTGCGCTGCCCTCTACGTCCGCTTATTCTCTTCGTGTAAAGACGGCTCAACAAACGAGATGGGTTTCCAGAATATTTGGTTCTCTCACCCTCGAAAATACGGCCAGGGATCTCGATCCTGGTGAGTAAATCTTTCAAAAGCTTATCCGTAATTTTTTTAAAAATATTCCACGAAAATTTTGACCCCGAACGCACCGAAACGAAACATCTTCTCGGAGTGTCACGACCGCGTGCAGTCCACGAGTTTGCCCCGTGCTTTCCCTCATAAAGATCCTTTCATACCAAAGATATAATATCGCAAGCTATAGTAATCAACATTTTTCGTCTCGTAATCATGATTACTAAATCTCGGACTCACGTAATGAACGAAAAGTTTTTATGAAAAAAACCTAACCTACTGGCGTCCAATGAGCGCCCTCGAGGCGCGATGAATTTTCGCTTGATGGAATTGGACGATTAGAAATTTAAAGAATTGCATGCATACAATTTATCACAACTCTGAAGATATCTGCACGATATCAAGTTTCATCTTTGGGAGTCTTTGTCAATGCACGGCTTTGGGATAAAAAGAAAATTCTTTGCTCCTGAGCAAAGTGATTTTTTAAATTTTTTTCCTGAGAATTTTATCCTGAGCAAAGTTTGCGTGATGCAAAACACAGCCATTGTAACTTGATGAAATTTGGTCTCATGCAGGTATCTTCAGGGTCATAATTTATGGTCATTGTTAATAATTTACGGATGTGTTTTTTTGTAGCCGGGCGTGCGCCAACAAACATGGTCTGATCCGCAAATATGGCCTGAACATATGCCGTCAGTGCTTCAGGGAATACGCCGCTGACATTGGCTTCAAGAAGGTAGATAATGATTTAATACTTAGTTTTTAGACAGGATTTATTTCTGCCATAAAAAAATTTGTCCAGGGAAACGCAGCATTTTTCTTTAAATTATACGTCATGGTGGCCGTTTACCCCTGGAAAAAAAATTCCCTGACTTTTCACTGACCAATTAAAAATTTTCCCTGACCAAACTTCTAACCAATTTCTATAAAAAAAAAATTATAATGCAAATGAATATTCCTAATTATGGTATGAATGTTTAATTCTATTATTTTGTTTATTTTTATTTTCCAAAATGATCCCTTTTTTTTTAAAGGCTTGCTTTTATGTACTTCTTATTTATTTATAGAAGGTTCGGCGGCAATTTACTGTTTTCCCTGACTTTTCCTGGTTTTCCCTGACTGGCCACCCTGTACATGTATCGTAGTGCACCCTCGGATCAAGACTGCAATTTCAGTCATGAAATTACTGTACAAGCTTTCGAGCTGTTGGTCCGAGGGTACATTGTCTCATTATGGCATTCTGCCGGATTCTGAAACGCCACATTTTTTTTTTGTCTTTTACAGTTGGACTAAATGGACTTACAATCGGCTGGATTGATTTCTGTTATAAACAGATCTACGTGTACGCGAATAGTCATCAACAATATTGTTTTATATAATGTCAAAAGAACCAGGGACCTTCGGGATGTATTATCTGTATATGACAAGAAATCAGTAAAACGGCTGTAAAAAAAAAAGTTTATGTTTGAATAATTTGCCAATGAAATTCCAACTGAATGATGTACCAGAGCGTGGTCTTTGATAATCGTCCGCGTGGATGAGAAAATGCATTGCAGTTTTCATTACCGACCGTGGTATTTCACATGCTCTTAAGGTGGGGCTAAAGATTGACATAGCCTCAAAGTATTTTTAAACAATTTTGTTCTATAAAATAAAACACGAATTGCGGAGCGCACTGCGTATTTGATTAACGCATTGAGTTTCGCAATTCATAATTCGCCATTCGTAATTTCATTTTATAGCATCGTTTTGAGAAAAATGGATTGATAATGTTATCTGTTTGTTTATCTCGCACAGATGTTTAGTCTTCTCTTAAGCGGAAGTGAAACGCTATGCGTGTGAGAGAGATAGTTGCAATTTTCAAATTAACTTTATTCAATGGTGCTAATTTTTCTGAGAAAATAATTAATTCGGGCCGTTTGCGAAATTACCGTGCGCATCCGGCCCGAATTTGCTTTTTCCTAAAAAAAAAATTAGCAGCCTTGAGAAAAGTTCATTACAGTTTTCATTACCGACCGCGATATTTCACATCCACTTAACGGAAGTCTAAACCCAATCCCGCTCACACGAACCCTATGGCACTGTCTCTCTCGCACTCGGCCGCTCGCCGCACGGGTTTAGCCTCGCCTTAACGAGAGGCTAAACACGTATGAGTGCGAGAGAGACAGAGCTAAACTTTTGAAACAATTTTTCTCCGAAACGATTCCATAAAATGAAAAAGTAATTGCGGGGCGCACTGCCTTAATCAAACACGCAGTGCGCCTCACCATAAGGTGGGGGTAAAGACCATCATAATCTCAAAATATTTTGAAACCATTTTTGTCCGAAAAGGTTGTATAAAATAAAAAGAGAATTACGGGGCGCACTGCGTAGTTTTTCATTTTATGCGCAATTTGTTTTTCATTTTATAGAACCGTTTGGAGAAAAATGCATAAAACTTTTAACTCCGTCTCTTTCGCACTCATCGTGTTTAGCTTCTCCTTAAGAGGAGGTGAAAGTCACGTGACCACGCCACGAGAGCGAGAGAGATGCCATTACAGTAGAACCTCGCTTATCCGACCTTCGATTAACCGAGGCTCCGCGTTATTCGGGCACCCAACTGATCCGAGCCCTCCGCATTAACCGAGGTGTAGGCTCGGATAATACGGAAAACTCGAATAAAGCAGCACCGCTTGCGCGCTGAGTATTTACGTTATCCGCCTTATCCAAGATTTCACTTATCCAACGTACACTCTCCCCACATTACCTCGGATAAACGAGGTTCTACTGTATTGGCACTAGCGGTAAGGTAAGCGAGACACCATGAGAGAGTATCTCACATTGCGTTAAGGCGATGTGAAAAATACTCGGTTGGTAAAAAAAACTGCAATCTTTGTTTAAAGGAGTCCGACTCCGACTTCCATCTTCGGCCGGGCCTCCGGCTTTGCGATCCCGCATGGTAGATACATTCGGTTTTAATTCTTTTTGCGTCGTTTGGACCAACGAAACTCCGGGTTCGTACGCAGTTTCCTCATTGAGCGAGTCATTGTGTGCACGAAAGAAAGGAGTCAGCCTTGACACGGGCTACGTGACAGTCATAATTCGGCTGACGTTAAGTCACACGAGACAATGGGTTAGGAGAGTGAACATCTCGATTGAAGTGTGTACGCGGCAGCTTTGCCGTCGTGTGTCGTAGCAGAGAGGTAGGGGGGGGGGGGGGGGATCGCGGGTCGGCCGAGCAAACACGAGTCCTTGCTCCGATTGCATGAGATACTTCGAGCCACGAAACCAGCACCGTCATATGTGGTCTTGTCGTGTACCCGGCTCCACAGCGTGCAGCAGGTTTATAGAAAAAAATTGCCAAAACCTGCGGCCTTTCTCGCGCTACAGTACAATCCCACGCGGGCAATAGGATCGATTGCCCATGACTGCCTGCAGGTAGTTCGCTGCTGTGCTACTGTCCGACTGGTCTCTAGTTTCTACTTTCACGCACACTTTCAAGCGGCGCCCTATACCCGCCTTCGCTAAACTTGTTATCGCACCGTATGCAAGAAAGCACAAGTACAATGTACCGCCGGATCGAACCGGCCCACGGGGTTCACCTTGAAGCGATTCTGAAAGGTGATAGGTGAAGCGATATTCTATTAACGAGCGGCCGAGCGCCAAATTCGGCAATTATTAATATCCGAAACTTTTTTGTTTTTTTTCGTGATACTCGTCTAGCCTTCGTACGGTCACTCGCTAAGTTTCCAACTCGCTCCTCCTCTCCACTTTCAGCACACTTACGAACCTCGAAAATACCCAAAGTTATGCCGTAGTTGCATCATAGAGTGCTCGCGAAAAAATTTATAAATAGAATATTATTCCTCTCGGAAAGAGACTCCGCGTATTTGAAATCGATCGTCTTCTCGGTTTTCGAGCGAAAGACAATCCTCAGTTTCTGTCCCTATCGCGCGCTGCCGCCCGATCGCGTCGCGCGCTCCGGCGAGCCTACGGCCTGTCTCTCCCCTTCCCCCGCCCGCCACTCCCCTCCCCGTCGGCCCAACGCCGGAGGGAGACAGCGCGAGTGGCGCGCACGACGGAGCGACAGAGACGCACCGACAGTGTGTTTCTTCGCATCTACGTTACAGGTATACGTATATACATATTCCTAATGCATATAGTTTTATTCCCGTATGCATGCGAAAACTTAGACGACTATTATTCGAGCGAGGAGGACGAACCTATCATCCAACGCTGCGGTGATCACGCGAAAGCCTTACTCTTGCCTTGGAAACTTGCCACGCAAAGATAGAAGAGCTCCGGTGCGATGTGCCAAAAAAAAGAACAAGGCGACGGAGGAGCGATTGCATTGGGACGAATAGCTGAAACTGCGATTATGCTAAGATCGTTTAATTTCATTCGAAGTCGAGCTTCCCGACCGGTGTAGCGAGCGTTGTAATTCCCCAGCAGCCGTACAGCTGCTGCACAGCACTTTCCAGTCTCCCGAACTAGTCGCGAAGTTTTAGATTTTTTTATTCGCTCATACTCGCGAGATACAGAAGACGAACCCGTCGTGATGAGAATTGGGGACGAAAGAGACGTTCGCTCGTGGATCCTCGTGCATCCTGCGACCGAGGCTCGACCGTCGGGTAGAGCGGCGGCTGCTGCTGTGTGCTGGGTGAATGCCCGTTGGTAAACGGCCCGAGGAGCGGGGCGGGAGGGGGGGGGGAGGGGGGGGGATAAGCCCGTGGACATGTAAATAATCACACTTTACTCACAAGTCGGAACGAAGCGTTTCATTCCGTGGCAATCGAATCGTCGCTGGTTAGGCAATAAGGGACATCGTACGCCGCCGCTAGGCCGAGAGGCGCACAAACTGACGATACGCGGTGTAATACGTAGTAGCGCAGCTTAGCATACTCGCTGTGAGCGAAGTCACGTACGCACGCATGACGAGAAAACAACGAACTGCTCGTGCGATCGTAAATGAAATGCGTGTATAATGATTTTTAGATAAGCGACAAAAATAATGGATGTCGATCGTTAAACTTTTCCTCTCCTGCGAGCGACAATGGTTCATCGTCCGTTCGGTATTCGCAGCGCTGTAAACGAGAGTCTGTTCGGCAGCTTAGGGAGCGCAGAAACTTGTGGTACTTACAGCGGTGGCACCCATGTTGCAACCGTTGTTCGTACTCGCCACTGAGCTAGAGACACAGTGGAGGAATACCGTCCCGAGTATACTTGCCGGGACGGTATAGTTATAGAAATGCGAAGCGATTCGAGCTTTCTTGAACGAATCTGGGTCACGTATAGCTATCGCGAAACATCGCCGCGCGACAAGAGGTCTGCCGTGCATTAAGCCTGTATATCTGTGAACAATGAGTCGTATACGAAAGCACGTGCGGCTTTACTTATCGTGCCAGAACGGACCGTAGGACTGCGCGGCTATAAAAAAATATAATGCGACTGGAAGCCTACTCGAAAAAAAAGAAACTCCAGTATACATAGGTTATCGTACGATCAAATGGTCCTGTTTGTGTCCCGCTGACACGCGGGCGCTTCTCCGATGCTCCCGTGAGATCGTCAAAACGGACGAGTGCGGGACGAGCGTGCGAGGATGAAAACGAACTTTCGTCTCTCCCACGTCGTTTAACGTTGTGTGGGCATGCGATATATTTATAGCGTTCGCTGATAGGGATATGTTTGGTACTCGGTGAATTCTCGTTACACTGCTTTGGGCCTATTCTACAAGTTGCGCATGGCTCGCCGAGTCCCCGCTAACCAAACGTCTCCGAACGTTCGCAATAACCCAGTACCCGAGAGGCTCGTTCGTACTACGTCCGTGCGACACATCGTGCACGCGAAGGCTTCGAGAGGCGGATGCGCACGTGTGCGTGCAATGCCGTGTAAAGATACGTACGAATAATGCATCGCACGAAAGTAGGATCGAAGGTATAGCGTCGGAAGCTCTTATCGTCGATGGAGAGAATGGCACTTTGACACTTATCGAAAGTGCGAGCCGAGGAGTTATAACTCCTTATAATTCTTCGCAAACTTATCGTCGCGGGAATTTATAGAACTCCGTGACCATCGAATTATTTTGCCTCGTCTTGGGAGCTGTAAAACGGCTCCCATCCAGTTGTTATTCCAGTGTGCAAAACGGATTCGCTATAACGTCGTATATCTACGAAGGTGTATTATGGGTTTCAACAGAGTCGGACTACGTTGGGTCGTGTTTATGTATGTACGTGTGAGTGTGTGTGCATTAGGCATACGGTATCGTAGGGTACGCTGCCAAAGGGAGAGGGTTTCAATGCGAGGCAGTAACCAAGGAAGAAAGAGACGGAGTGAAAAAAAAAGACTTTCCACCCCACCATGGGTTGCTTTGCCCCCACCAAACGACGGCGTACTGCGCTCTGCTATCGTACGGAATCACGGACAAATCAAACATGGCGATTCAGTCGCTGTTTACGGTGGTGGCATACGGACCTCAGTCTCCGCGCGGAAACTATCAGTGGACGAGTTTATAGTTATTAACTGGAATGAGTATTTGTGCCATCGCGGATAGAACGATTTTGTTTAACATAACGAATATGGACGATCGGGGAGGCGATACGATGATCGAATTGACGCCGAGCGGCGATAATGAGGTACGCGAAGCGAAGGGCGTAAAGGCGGTTCCGACGCCTCCGGCGGCTTCGCCAATGGTGCTGACTTCGGCGCTCGGTGCGCAGCCTGACGGAGAAGGAGCTCGTTGCAGAAGCAGGCCTGGCAACACTGCTACGACAAAAGATGTAAGTCCACCACGGAGATTTTTTTAATAAAAAAAAACTGATAGGCATTGCACTATGAGAGGAAGAGCCGGGGATTCGACATGTTGAGGTTTTTTTGTTCTTTTTGGGACGTGGAAATTTTGCATTGCTCGGGGAGAGAAATACGATTATATACGATAAATGGGAATGCTCGGGAAAGACAATTGTTTTGCAACTAGAGATTTTCTTATTGTGTTGTCTCCATCACCCGTGGCAACAGTGCATCCAGGGATCTATCGATCAATCATATTCAATTATATTTTTTTGACAAATTGTTTGTCTTCAATTACATGTTTTTTTTTTTTGTCGGGGCAGACTTTGGTAGAAATATAGCGAAAAAAATAGGTGATACAGTAGAACGGCGGAATTTAAATCGTATCTCCGTAACAGAGGTTTCCTGAAAATTCCCTCAAAATAGGGGTTTTTTAGCATTGCTGATTCCCATTCTGGGCTCAGGAGATAGACTTTTTTAAAAAGGTTATCAACTATAATAAGGGTGCAAAAAAAAATCTCGTCTACCAGTTTTTAGAGTCACGAATATTCAAATCGAAAAACTCGACCGGTAAAATTTTTCAATAATAATAATTTCTAAAAAAAAGTCGATGTTGTCAATGTTAGTTTTGATTTTTTTTTAAATCCAAATATCTGATTTTTTTTTACAATTTTGCAAGTAAATTTTAATAATTTTGCAAGTACATTTTATCACTTTTGCAAGTCAATTTTAACACTTTTGCAAGTCAATTTTAACACTTTTGCAAGTCAATTTTAACACTTTTGCAAGTCAATTTTAACACTTTTGCAAGTCAATTTTAACACTTTTGCAAGTCAATTTTAACACTTTTGCAAGTCAATTTTAACACTTTTGCAAGTCAATTTTAACACTTTTGCAACTAAATTTAACAATTTTGCAACTAAATTTTAGCAATTTTGCAACTAAATTTTAGCAATTTTGCAACTAAATTTTAGCAATTTTGCAACTAAATTTTAGCAATTTTGCAACTAAATCTTCACAATTCCTCATAACGACGAATATAACAATGAACATTAAAAATGTTTACAGTGTCTCCGATCTATGCACGAGCGTTCCGGAAAATTGGGAAGCGGCAGCGGCAGCGGTGACCAGGAGATTTGTCATGCGGAGGACGGAGCGGATCACGCGGCGAAGAAGCGTAAAACCCGAAGGGGAAAGCCGAAGCATCGAAAGTTGAAGCCCTATTCCAAGCAGCAGATGTCTTACGAGCAGAGACTTCGTTGCCGAACGATCGGTAGATTGACGAAGAAGGGAGGTCAGCCACCGGCGCCCTACAACACGACACAGTTTCTCATGGAGGATCACAGCGATCTGCCGGATCTGGAGCAAAAATTAGCGGACGCGATAACGTCGGAGGTGCCGCCGTCGTTCCAGAAGCCTCTGGCGCCTCCGCGAACGCGGGACTCCAGCTTTAGCATCGATTCGGACGAGGATTATTTCTACTCGTCGCCGGAGGACGAGGAGGAGTTTCTGACGAAGGAATTCTCGAGCGCTTACGAGGACCTTCACGCGGAAAGACTGAGCACAATGTCGAAATCGGAGCTAATACAGGAGTACGTGCAGCTCGAGGCGAAGCTCGATCTCATGACGAAGCGATTGCGGAGCAAGAACATTCAGCAACTCGAGGAACGCGAAACCGAAAGCAAGAACGGCTCAGCATCGAGCGCGAGCACCGACGCCGAGATCGCGAAGAAGCTCAAGATCTGCCAGCAGAGAATAGACGACCTCATACAGCAGAACGAGCAGCTGAGACGGGACAACGAGGCTCTGAGAGCGAAGAATTGCGCGAGTCCCGTCTCGAGCGTCGACAGCGAGAGCGACAGCGACAGCACCAGCAACGGAAACCGTAGCTCGTGCGGTTGCTCGGGCGGCAGTGTCGGATCCCCGACGACCGGAAAGTCCTACAGCGCGAGGCGGGATAAGACGGAGCTCCGGAGAAGCAAGAGGGTCTCGAGCGTCGACAGCGACGCCGACAGCACGAGCAGCACCGGCAGCAGTCAGAGCTCGAGTTTCCAATCCAACGAAAATCCAAAAAATCACACGAACGATCTCGCAAACGGAAACTCGACGAATCACGAGATCGGCGGTCTTCCCACTTAGAGACACCGACGCCCCACTCGATCGCCGATAGATAACTACGCATGAAGATTACTCGCGCAAACCGCAAAGAGGATGCGGGGTCGCATTTATCCGGAATGCCCATCCGAACGAAAAAAAAAGAGGACACCGAGGATATTTTTCTTCCTATTTCGTCAGTCATTTGTTACTCCGGACGCCGCTTGCAACCGTAGTTGTCCCTTTGCTTCACTCGTCGGAAAAAAATGATAACCGAGAGTGGAAAAACAAACGACACCACAGAATACCAATAAGTATACATATTAATTGCACAAAGTCGAGTCCGCGGACCATCAACTAACGCCCGCCTATTCACGAACGATAAAACGAATAATGAGAAACAAAAATCGGGGAAAAATTGTTGTAAATATAACGAGCGCATTCAAATCAAGTATTAACTCGATAACCAATTCGGGATATTTACGATATTAAATTTAAGAAAAAACGTTGTACAATATTGTATAGAGTTAGAGGATAAGCATAGCTGTTAGTTTATGGTCTGAATATATTTCGCGATCGTTCGCAGGCAATATTCGAACCTTCTCATTTATCATTGGCTCCGCTATAGCTGAGTTTACTAAATTACTTTACCGCCCGGTTTCCAATTCCCGCCCCCCGGCGATTTTTTTAGACTCAGCAATCGACGAGGTAAAGAGAAAAAGAAATGAAAAACTGTCCTTTCCATCGCAACATCTATCTCATATACTGTTAAACACAAGCTGCGCGAGGCCCGCTGCGGCGGCCGCAGGAAATCGAGGAAACACAAAATTGTATATCGCGATTGCCCTTACAGAAGTTTGATGCTAACTGTGATATGCGAAACATTGTCGTGCAACGTAAATGATGGTTCCATTTTTTTCCGTTAATTATTTCGAGCGTCGACGCTTACGAAAATTTAAGATAGAAGAAAAAAAAGTTAAAGTAGATGAAAAAAAAAATTAAAGTACGAAGATAAGAAAAATTAAAATATGAAGAAAAAAAAACTAAACACGGACACCTTTTCATGTTCGGTGTATTGCGATCTGAGAAGCAGACGAGGAGGCTCGCATCTCCCCTCTCCTGGCTTAATCCTTGTATTATGTCATTATTTCAATGGTTCCATTGCAATGCCCACATAATGTATAATATCATGTGCCCTCATTATGATTATAGAATTTTTTCCAATCAGCTACAACACTTAGTATATACCTGTCTTATTTCACCTATCCACGGAGCGAATGTTTTTACCGACATTCAAAAATGCACTCTCTGCGTGCGACTTTGATGCAATTTAACAATCACAATTGAAAAACACGGGTATTACATTTTGACCTGCGTGGACAAACCAATCAAGTTCGAGACTTTTTTTTTTAAGCCCGAGTAGGCTTGACCATCCCTTTCGAAATCGCTGAGTTAACTTTGTTGTAACAGAAAGTTAAAAAAAATTAATGTATTAATACTCATAGATTCTCGTTTCGTTTAAGTCTCGCTCCATTAAAGTTTACAGCTTTAATGGAGCAATTTTCATTTTCTCAAATTGCCAGTTATTTTTTTCCGAACCCATTCCATTTTAGAATCAAAGATTCTGATGTTTTGTTGTGTTCGTTTAATAGGCGGTGAAAGTTATGACGATGGATATATTTGGAGCCGCAATTTTTTTTTAGGACTCCGTAATTTGTCCATTCCATTATGAAACTCTGACCATAATCAAGAAAAAGTTAACTCGATGACGTCGTAATGGTTACCCCCTCCCCGCTACGTGCATTTACAGGCCTATCAAGGTGATTTGTGTATGGTTTCTCGAAGTCAAAGGTTCTAAAGTTACTAAACCTTTATATCGAGTTATACAAAAAATAATTGTTACGGTCTGTATCGAGTATTGCTTTATATTCGTTGGAAATTACTTCGATATATTAATTTCAGCTTATGCGAATAGCGACAAATTTACGAGCTACGTCGGTACAACCTGCAACGAAATATTCTTTGTAACTCTATAAAATAGTAACGAATTATGACCGTTTATGTAAGGCGGAATGTTGTATAATACGCTATCGTCTCCGTTACTCAAAATTCTTTTCGAACTTCGACACGCACGTACGACGTATTTTGCATGCAATATTAATTCTTACCTCGATTCCCTATAACTGCCCGTTCGCTTGAATCCATCTGTAGAGAAAGGGTGGAACGCGTAGTTCTCCTATCCGCCACACATTCCCTGCTGTGGCGCTGTGTCGAACGAACGTTCGATATCGTTTCTCCTCTCTCCCGCCCCAATCGTTGTTCGCGACGTAACGCGTTTTTCGGTCCTTTCCGAAACTAGTTTTCGCGTGTACGGTTCTTCGCCGTTCCGATACGATTCGTAATCGAATTTAATCGGTGTCTTTAAAGTATTTTATACTTAACAAAGTGCAACAATGCCACCCAAATTCGATCCTACCGAAATCAAGAAAGGTATTTTTTGCACTCGTTTGTCGATAGTACGAGGAAATTAGAAAAAAAATTCCACATGCTTTTTCACCTAACCTCTCGAATTTGTGATTGCAGTGTACTTGAGGTGTGTCGGAGGTGAAGTTGGAGCTACTTCTTCGCTTGCCCCGAAAATTGGTCCCCTTGGTCTGGTCAGTAAGCCCAATATTTCTATAATATATGTCATGAATGTTTTTTTCGATAATGTAAAAAAAAAAATAACAGTCCGATTTCAACGGAAGTGAACCTCACTGTCAAGTTGTCGGGACTGCTGTGTCAATGTGTCGGAAATCAAATTCGAGGCTTAACAATATATAATTGAAGAGGATAGAGCGTTTCACACAAGTCAAATGAGTGCTATATTTTTAAAGTCGTTTATACAAACTACATAAAAATCAAACAAAAATTATGGATTATTCTTTGAAAAAACTAAACGAACATGTACCTTTTTGAAAATTAGCACGACCCAATTAATATTTTTGCAAATACATTACAATTAGTGTTTTTCTAGGTTAAGGACATCTGCTGTACTCACTATAGTTAGTAGAAATTTGTATAAACGACTTTAACATATGGTGTCCAGGGGTCCTTGAAGTCCTGGAATGTCCTTGAATTTTTTATTTCCTGCAAATTTGGGCAGGTTTAAAAATGTATACTACTAGTAACCATCCTTAAAAAAACTCAGTTTTGCTGAGGCACATATATACTTTTGTGCATAATGAGCAGTTTTTTTTCTGAACTGATCCCAACTCAAAGAAAAACGGTTATCGAACTAAATGTTATTCTGCACATCGCGCGTGATACGCGTATTTTCATTTTGTTATAAATGTCCCAATGCAACCTGGACATGTCCTGAAATTTGGACACCATGTTTACAATAGCACTCATTTGACTAGTGTAAAGTCCAAGAGAATTTTGTACATGTTTTGTCGACATAAAAGTGAAACGAAAAAAATGTTCAATTTGAATGAATCCTTGAAAAAGAAAATGAAACCTGTTACAGTCCCCCAAAAAAGTGGGTGATGACATCGCCAAGGCCACCAGCGACTGGAAGGGTCTGAAAATCACTGTCCAGCTGACCATTCAGAACAGACAAGCGACGATCACCGTTGTACCATCGGCGGCGTCGTTGGTCATCAAGGCCCTGAAAGAGCCTCCCAGGGATCGCAAGAAGCAGAAGAACATAAAGCACAGCGGAAATCTGTCGTTCGACGAGGTGACGGCGATAGCGCGCGCCATGAGGCCGAGATCCATGTCCCGTCAGCTGAGCGGTACCGTCAAGGAGATTCTCGGTACCTGCCAGTCGGTCGGCTGCACGATCGAAGGCAGACCGCCGCACGACCTCATCGACGAAATCAACGCCGGCGAGCTCGAAGTCCCAGAGGAGTAAATCCAATGGTGGGTATAGAGCCCTCCGCTAACTCTTTTCGTACTCCGTATTGTAAAGAAGTATTTGTACGAAACTCGAAAGATCGTTAGATTATTCATTTGTATCGATTTTATAAATTTTATTGATTTGATCAATTTTGTCAATTCGATCAATTTTGTCCATTTGATCAATTTTGTCAATTCGATCGATTTTGTCCATTTGATCAATTTTGTCAATTCGATCAATTTTGTCAATTTGATCAATTTTGTCAATGATGCTCGATTGGAATTATCGGCGTAAATGATTACCGAAAAGTGTAAGCTTTGGGCTCTTGGTAGGGGTTGGCATCCCATCCACCTGCTCAGTCCCGTCCATCGTCCCGAAAACGGACATGGACGGACGGTCAGGCATTATCGCCATTGGGGAGAAAACCCCAATAAAAAATCAATTTTCTCCCCCCTCCCACGATTCGTTGTTCTCCCGCGACTCGGATCAATTGAATTACAATGCTAAATACTTCGAACCTGTTGTTTCAGATATTACAAAAGGGGACTGGAAATAAAGAAAATTTTATTACAATGTATTTAAAATCTCGCCGAAATAATTGTAACTTCCTTCCCCTTCCCGCTCAAGTGGTGTCGTTGTAGAACGAATGGTTCCGACGCTTAAATTTTTTACAATTCGGCCCGATCGTTTCACCGTCCTTGCTCACCGCAGTTTCTTCGGTGGTTGTTAATTCCGTAATTCTGTCGTCCACTTCCTTGTCGTCCATAGTTTGCTCGTCAGATTTTTCCGTCATCGAACTATCGATCGTAAAAATTTCGGGCGCAACGCCTAACGGCGATGTTCGGTAACTCGAGTCGTCCGGAGAATCCTCGTCCAGCGTCGAACTCATTACATTATCGTCGTCGAACGTGAACGAGGCGTTCCTCGAATCCGTCGACCTGTCCGCCGCAGAGTTATTCAACGAATTGTCCTTCGTGTTCGTCATTATTTGTAACAACGCCGAGGGATCGTCGATGCCGAGTTTGTCGCAGAAACTCGTGGTTTGAGGATTTACGGACAAGCGCGCTGGCTCGATCGGCCCTCGCGGTGAGTCCGGATTGTAAGGTTTCGAAGTTTGCGCGAAATTCGCCGGAATTTCGAGGTCGTTGCCGAACTTCTTGGACACGCTCTCTTTCTCCGCCTCGGTCGGTGTGTAATCCGATCGGGCGTCGCCGCCCTTGCCCGGCATGTAGTGCGTTCCGCTCTTCACGCTCAGCAAGTGATTCGTCAGGTACAGAATCGTCAACCATTCTAGATCGTACGAGATTCTTATCGGTGACTTTTCGTCGTGCGGTATTTCGAGGATCTGCAAAAACTTTCGTTTCGGCAGACACTTGTCCAGGGCGAGAAACTTCGTGACTTTCGGAGAACCCTCCTCCTTCGGGACCAGAGCCGCGAATTTGCAATGTAGATGCGCCGAGAACCAGTACGTCGGACAATGACGAAGCAACAGATCCATGCACGGCGGACTGCCGAGCGCGTTTGCCTCAATGTCATCTCTGGAAAGTAGAAAACAAAAAATGAATTATTAACATTTTTTAATGGAAATACGAAGTTAAGGAAAAGTAATACCGACTTGAAAAATGGTTTCATTCTGAGCAACGCTTGCTCGTCTCCGTATTGTGTTATCCCCCTTGGCCAGTCGTGAGATAAGAAAATATCGACGTTTCCACTGATCTGAAAGCAACAATCTTGTTAAAAAATAATTAACTGTGCGTTATTGTACAAGGCCGTTAAGATAGTCCGTCCGGTACAGTCCGTTTACAAACAAAAAGTATTTGTAAACGTTCTAAAGGAGACACTTTTGCGAACTAAGGTGGATCTAGATTAAAGAGTTCCTACTTTATGTAGAAAAAAATGTACAGGAATGAAATTACGGGAAATTAACGCAACTTATGCCTGTAAATCACGGGCCTATTTTTACGCAATTTTTGTGAAGTCAAAAATGCAATTCCTGTCCGATCTTGGCGAGCGACAACTTATTTTGTTTGTTGAAATATGTTTTACGAATTCACCGAGTAATTTGTTTCAATAAGATTCTCAATCACAAGAAAAGTTTAATTTAGAAAAGTCTGCTTTTTATCATAAACAAATGACTCCACTTTGTATATATCATATTTCAGGGTACTTTGGATCACTGAATTCGAATCTGAACTCAACAATTTGGTGGATACCAAATTTCAAGTGAAGATGTAATGAAAAATGCTTTAATGGGTTAAAATGTAGTTGTTTTTTTGTTGTACCTGATTGAGTCTGAATACTTCCAAGTTTCTGATATGGTAGACACTGCGAATAGTGGAGTTGTTGTAGGGTACAGTTTCGTGATGGCCCTGCATCCAATCATGACTTTTGTATATCCCAGAGATGCCCGCTATTCTTACTCCGGCTATAAAAATAACGCTGGCATATCCCAGGTAATAAATATTGGGCGCCACCCATCCGCCGTAGGGTAGCTCTTGAAGGTAATTGGATGCCTCGTGATTCCCTCCAATAAAAATAGTCAACACTGGAGCGACCTTTTCGCCTGAGTAATATCTGCAATTAATTTTTATAATAATTCTTGCCTAAACTAGTGTTTTTTATTTTGTTAAAGAAAAATGAAACAACTTGAGTCGCGTCGCTTTTCAATTGCGTTAAAACAACAATGGGAAAGTTTGTTTTGTCACGTGACGTAAAGTACGGAGATTACGATAGGTTTCGTTTAAAAACTTACTTGTAAAAAGAGCACATGTCTTTGTACTTATCGGGTATCGCCATACACGACAGATCGGTGAGATTTCGCGTCGATTGAAAATCCCCGCAACATATCAACAGATCGATCTTTTTTCCATCGGACTTTTCGACTTCCTGCAGGGACTCGTATATTATTTCGAGCTCGCCGTGGGCGCAACCTTCAACGGCGATTCTCATTATTGCAGTTGATTTATCGTTTCAACAACAATGTGTATAAGAATAATATATATTTTTTATGTTCAGCATCGGTTTTACGTAGCCGATTACTTTATTGCTTGTCCCGGTGAAACGACCGGGTACTTTTGAATCAGAACTTAACCAAACTTAACCTACAAAACGGACCAAAGGCAGCAGGTGCTACATTAGGGTTGGTTCACAACGAGAACGTTGACAAATTTCCCGATCATCGAAATGGCTCGGCCGACAATGAATCTTGGAATAATTTGCAACCGTTCTACTTCCGCTCGTAAGGTAAGGACAATCGTATGTTTTTCGTCCTAAAACATTGTGTTTTAACGGTGTGCGGTTTGTTTGGCCTCGATTGTTCTAAGCAACTTGCAGACTTTAGCCCGAATGTGCGTCCAATATGTATATATATATATATATATATATATATATATATATATATTAAACTTGTCTAATTTGTAAATGGTATTTACCTGTAACAAATAAATATTCTATCTATATATATATATATATACGAATAATAGATATTTTTTAATGTGCAGCACGCGTGTTTTACGCAGCCGATTACTTTATCGCTTGCCCGGTGAAACTGGGGTGAAACGACCGGTCACTTTTAGGGTTGATCCGTAACGAGAAATTTCCCGGCCATCGATATGGCTCGGCCGGTAATGCAGTCCATCTCGGAATAATTCGCTCAGTTTTACTTCCACTCGCACGGTAAGAACAATCTTATGTGTCGCTAGCCGACATATTTCGTCCTAAAACAATTGTGTTGCGACGGTGTGTGGATTGTTTGATAGGGAATTGTCATACAATCCATTCGTTCGACCATGGCCTCGATCGTCCTAAACAACCTGCTCTCTTCGGCCCGAATGTCCCTGAAATCTTTGCCGAAGCGTAAATAAAATGGAAATCTTTGACAAAATGCAAAAATGTTTATTATGTAATACTGACGTGTATCTTCGTGTATCGTAGGTTATATTTCCGTCGGACCATCTTTGAGAAACAGTGATAAACAAGCCTCTGCGGAAACACCCGAGGAGTCTCGTCGTACGTATCGGTAGCTGAGTAAAAATTTATCTCCGTTCATTCGTCGATGAAATAAAATTTCGTGATATGCCGCAGCGACCATACGCAAGATCAATCAGGACACCCTGGGCCACCTTAAGGATTTCGGCCGTTACGTGTCCGAATGCTTGCCAAAATATGTCCAGGCGGTGCAGATCGCGGCTGGAGACGAACTGGAAGTCTTGGTCTCTCCCGACGGAATAATTCCGACCCTGTCCTTCCTCAAGGATCATCACAATGCTCAGTTTGCTAGTTTAGCGGACATCACTGCTATCGACGTACCCAGCAGACCATACAGATTCGAGGTTTGTACGAGTACAGCTGTAAACTGCAATGCAGCAGGAGTTAAGAATTCTACCGCATGGTTGATATAATTTTTATCATTACGTGCGTTGCTTGTCTCATGAATTTATCCTTTTTGCAGGATCCTAATACGATAGGTTGATATTGTATTATCAAATTTGGTACACAAAATTTGATGATAAAGATGTTCACAGATTTTTACATTTAGTAATTGCGGAATGAATATAAATATTTCTGCTCCATATACTCAGAAGTTATGACCCTAAAAATATCTGCATGACATCAAATTTCGTCTTTGGCAAGTCTCTATCAGTGCACGGCTTTAGGAGGAATAACCAATTGTTCACTTATGGAATTTTAATCTCCAAGTGAACTTCCTTGAGCAAAGGTTGTACGATGCAAATATACAGCCGTTATAACTCGATGAAATTTGGCTACATGCAGATATCTTCAGGGTGATCAGAAGTTGGTGCTTTTTACAGATTACGCCATAGACCCATTATGCATTTACATGTAGTAACTGCAGAACGAATGCAGAACGAATGCAAACTTTCTGCTCCAAATGGACTCGGAAGGTGGAAGAAACCATTGGCCATCATAACACCCTATATACGTTTTATTTTTCAGCTGATCTACTGTCTTTTGTCGCTGCGCTTTAACACACGTATCCGCGTTAAATCCTATACGGACGAATTGACCCCAGTTCAATCGGCGGAGTGCATATTCAAAGCTGCAAACTGGTACGAACGCGAGGTTTGGGATATGTATGGAGTATTCTTTTCCGACCATCCCGATCTGCGAAGGATTCTCACCGACTACGGATTCGAGGGTCATCCATTGAGAAAGGACTTCCCACTCACGGGTTATATCGAGGTGAACTATTGTAGTCACTTGAACACTCATTGGTCGAGGCTCTGGCTGAGAGACGTGATAAAAATTATCGCTTTTTAGGTCCGATACGACGACGAGGTCAAAAGAGTTGTCGCCGAACCCTTGGAATTGGCGCAAGAATTCCGTAAATTCGAGCTTTCCGCTCCGTGGGAACAGTTTCCGAATTTCCGAAACTCCGCCCCTGCCACAGAGAAAATCCCGTCGCAGAAGTAATTGCAGCAATTCGCTGCGAATATCTGTATAGAATTCTACATCTTTCCCTAGGTAATCATCGTCGCAGCGGTCAAACGCTCGACTCGATCTTCTATAAACTTGTAGTATAAAGTTACAAATAAATTCTAACCTATTAATTATACATGTTTATTGGCCAAAGGATAATAAAACATCCTTCTCACTTGCATAGATTCATACATTTCTCAGTCAATTACAATTACAGGTCATTCGCCATAATTTATAACTTATTTATAACGTTGCTCCAAGATTCTAAACGAATCCTCAAAAGTTGGCGACGCGTTGTCCGGAGATCGGAAAGAAATTGATGGTGAATATTCTACTCAATGTACAAACGAATTGATCGTTAAATTGTCCACGAAAAGTGCGTTAATCCATTCGATTACAAAACGAACGATATTTGTGAAGGGCAGTAGTAAAATCTACATGAGCCCGGTGGATCTTATGAACATTCAAATTTATTATGTACAAGATGTTCCGCAAAAGCAAACGCGTGGAAGTTCGGGAGTAATTTTTTTTTTTTTTTTTTTTTAAGACTTAAAAATCTACTGTCCCAAAACTCTGCCCTGGCCCCAATTGTGACCCCCGAATAGATTTCTTCCCTGGCCCGGCTGTGCTGCTCCCGCTCGTTGGGTCGGCGTATTTCCAAAGCCGCGAATGCCTCCTCGGTGAGGTGGAAAATAGTGTTCAAGAATCTTTGGTGTATTCAGCAGTTCCGGTCCGTCATATTCTTGGGGATACTTGAACTTGAGGAAGAAGTACAGATGACCAACGAGGATGCCGATGAGCTCGAGCATACCGCCACCCGATATTATCAGATTGAAACCGCACAAGACCCACGGCAGATACATCGCTTTGAATTGTGTTCCTAATAAAATATAATAATATACATTATTGCCATTGTATTTGATGTAACTTCAGTGGTCGCGAAGTGATGGTATTTTTACAAGTGATCGAGAATATGTAAAACTATCAGGTTGTTGTGGCTCGGGCATTTCGCATCCTCGCTATCAACAATGCGAGGAAATACGTTACTTCCGGCCCAGAAATCATTTTTCGACCGGAAGTGACGTCATACCAGAAATATGTCACTTCCGGTTTGAAAATTTCATTTTTCGGTCGGAAGTGACGTCATAACGGAAATAGGTACGTTCCTTTCGAAAAATGAGTTTGCTGGACCGGAAGTGACGTATTTCCGCCCAAAAAATAAGTTTTTTTTGTACACGATCGTTTTTTTCTGCAAACTCTAATGTCAATGGAGCCATAGACAATACTTGAGTTTTACACAGAAGCATTCTTCGTTTATAATTAAAAATAACTTTGAATGCTTATAATGATAATTTGTTCTATACTGGGGAAAAACGAAGTTTCCAATTGTTTAATTCTGCTGAAAACAATTGCACCATTTTAATTTCCTTTTGCATATTCAAGTTGCAATAATTCTTCAAGATGCAATCATTGTTTGCAGTAACAACGGTTTAAACTCCAAAGTAAAAAACAATATTCCAAAAAAAATTCTAAAACTTAATCCACAAAATATTTAAACCTGGTAACTATAACAGTGAGCAGTGTAAGCTATGTAATTTGAGATTGCAGCAGAATGAGAGACATTGGTACGATTCCATAATGAATCTTGCTAATAACAATCATATTTTTTTAAGTTTCTTCTATATGAAAGACAATTCAATAATTTGCTAAAGACCATAAAATGGATCTTTTCCAAACTTGAAACGATTACGAGTCAGTACAAGCAGCAGCAAAACAGCAAGACTCTATATCGCTGCAGTGTGGTCGACGGAATAGAAGCTTATTGTATCTTAAACAACTCATGATTTCCAAGCAAAACGATCTTCCTCTAGTATTTCTCATACAAAGTCCCGATGCAAATAAACTGCATCTGGGGAGTCGGGCACAGGCTTATCGAAGCCTTGGAATCTTACCGAACCAGAAGTTAACAATTGCATCCTGATTGAGCTGACACCAAATATACAGGACACTGAGAACCATTGGATCCATGAGTATTGTTATGTTGCCGATCAGACCAATGACAACGCAGCAAATCCAGTTGAAGAGTAACATGAAGAGGTAATCAGCTGGTCTGCCATCGTACTCGCCGCGTTCGAGTCTCAGCGAATAATTGTAGAGGAAGTAACAATTGATCATGAAGTGAAAACCTGTCGCCGGATTTAGTGGATAGAAGAATACACTCGTCGCCGCTCGCCAAATCTCAAAATTGTGTATAAACCGATCGTATATCAGTATGAGTGCGTGGGGGGTTATGATACCGAACCTCCCGATTAACGAGAGGCTCGCCGTCAGGAGAAGCCAGTATCTCGTGAATATCGGCAACGAGTTGAACCAGTCCCTCACGTCCGACATCTCTGTTATATTTTTGTCGTTTCTTTCTGCAACACTGTCGAAGTTTCACGACGCGCGAAGTGACGGAGCAAACTGAACACTGACGTGTAATTCGAAAAGTCATCGATCAAAAGTTATCCAGCAGAATGGCTTAAAAACAAAAAAAACACCGAGACGACTAAGCTGGAACAGAATAAGCTGCCCCTGCCGTTCGCTCGCCGAATCTCCTGGGTACTCTTGGCGCTTTCCATTCGGCCTTCAAAAGGCCTACGTTAAAATTAAGGATTGATTTGATTGGTCCCTTCTATCAGATACTTGCATTATTTGCCAACATTTTCGAAACCATTCTATATGCTAACAAACCGAAATTCCGAAGTGTTAGCATATAGAATGGTTTCGAAAAAACAAATCGAGATATCGAATTAAAACCTCCGCCATTGTTTTCAAGTAGCATATTTTCCAACCGATTTCATTTACGAAAAAATTCTAAAAAATTTTTTTCAAACAAGCCATTTTCGTCAAAAAAATGGTAACGGTAACATTTTTTTCTTAAAATTTTTGTTTTCCGAAAAAAAGAAATTTTGTAAAAAAAATGGTCAGGGTACTCGTTGATATATATTCACGCACTTCAATGTCGCGTATTGCGGGCTGCACGGTTCGACCTATTCGCTTTCGGCCACCTATATGTTACCCACGCATTATTCGTGACTGGTTAGAAATACATATTCCCCACGAACGTAGTTACATAACATCGGTTTATCAGGCTGGCATTACTGAAAAATTCGAAGAAGGTAAATAACGGTCGAAAACACTTTAACGCTTTAACACTCCCGCGCATTGCCGGTGTGATTACTTTTGATTACTTTCACAAACACGATAAACGAGCATGTTTTAACGAATCGTCGACGAAATTTGTTGACCTTTACTTAAAACTGAGCGAAAGGAAAGTATGTGAAGTGCCATGTACGTGAAGTCGATAATTATCGAGGGATTCAAGTCCTACGGAAAGAGAACGGAGATCAACGGGTTCGACAAGGAATTCAACGCTATAACTGGCTTGAACGGTACCGGCAAGTCCAACGTTTTAGATTCGATATGTTTCGTACTGGGAATAACGAATCTTGGACACGTATGTATTTATTCATAATTATTGTCCCAGCTCTCTCCCGATCCTAGCTCGATACAGTCGTGTGGAACGGCGCTTCGTATATACGCATAAATAGCTCCGATTTAATGCGAATAGGGGACGAATTTTCGTTGCTAAACACAGAACTGCTTTCTTGGCCTTGAAAACAAAAAAATAATAATAATACGTCGTTTTTCGTATTTATTCGTTCATTTTTATTTAGAGAAATTTGAACAGAGTTTTTGTTTTCATCGTCTTCAAACCTAACCTATAAATCGGTCGAAGATTCGTTTCTATGGAAAATGAACGATGTATTAAAACATTTTTTTTTTACCCAGGTGCGTGCTACGTCGCTCCAGGAACTCGTCTACAAGTCCGGCCTGGCCGGAGTGAAGAAGGCTAGCGTGACCATCACTTTCGACAACAAAGACCGAGCGGCCTCGCCCTTGGGCTACGAGAATTACGAGGACATCGTGGTAACTCGGCAGGTGGTCATAGATGGAAAGAACAAGTACATGATCAACGGGACGAACGTACCCAACAAGAGAGTCCAAGACATGTTCCACTCCGTCCAGTTGAACGTGAACAATCCTCATTTCTTGATCATGCAAGGAAGGATCACAAAGGTGTTGAACATGAAGCCAATGGAGATCCTGTCTATGATCGAGGAGGCGGCTGGAACGAAAATGTACGAGACAAAAAAACAGGCTGCTCTGAAGACTATTGAGAAAAAAGACAGCAAGTTGAATGAGATTAACACTGTAAGTTACATTAATTGGCAATTAGTTTCATGTAAAATTATTCGTTGATAGAAAACTGCTTATCGTTTTCTGCGAAAGTATTTTCCTATCTAATAACATCAAAATCGCGTATACATTTAATTGCCAAAGTATTTTCTCCAAGAGAGAATATTTTTACGGACGTTTACCGTTATTCCTTGACGAAGGAATGATCGGAGCCGTGGCCATAAACGGTGCACCTATCGTAATTTTATTTTAAGGACTGATTTATATATTTTTCTTTTTTTAAGATCCTCACGGAAGAGATTGGTCCGAAACTAACAAAACTCAAAGAGGAGAGAACACAGTACATAGAGTTTCAACGCGTGGAGCGCGAGCTGGAGCATTGCAAAAGGATCGTCGTAGCTTGGAAGTACCTCACGGCAGTGAACAACAGCGAAAAAGCCGAGGGTGATATCCAAGTCGTAAAAAATCAGATCGAAGAAAAAGAGGAAATCATCGCCAACGGGACGAAAGATATCGCGTCAATTGAAGAGCAAGTACAGGATATTATAACGAAACGAGAGGCCGTGAGTATACAGTTATCAGAAAAAAAATATTACAGGAATTAAATCGAAGTCGTTTAAATGCCCAATAATCAGTCGAGATATTATTATAGGAAAAAGGTGAAAAGCTCTCCGCTCTCGAGCAAGAATTGAAGGACGCGGAAAAATGCGAGAGCAAATTAACAGCGGAAGCGAACAGCAACGCGGAAAACACGAAGGTCGAGAAGAAAAAGATACAACAGTTGAGAACGCATATATCCGGAGACGAGAAACTCTTGGCCGGAAAGGAAAAGGACTTGGAAAAATTCGGTGAATTGTTCAAGAATCTGAAGGGCAAAGACGAAAGTGACGCAGCCGCCTTGTTAGCGGCGCAAGAGCGATTTCAGAAAGTCAGCGCGGGTCTTTTGCACAGCAACAGTGGCGAGGATGCTACTTTGGAGCAGCAAGTAATGAATGCCAAACAGATCGCGGCCCAAGCCCAGACCGAGGTGAAACAGTGCGAGATGGGAATGAAACATGTAAAAGAGCAACTGGCCGGCAGGCAGAAGGAGCTGCAAAGCACGCAGAGCGACGATCGCGAAGACAATAAGAATTTGGAGAACAAGGAAAAGGAACTTAAGACTCTGGAGAATGAGTTGAACAAGTTGAATTACACCGAAGGTTCGCTCCAGGCACTGCAGAATGAGAAACGCGAGGTGACGAGAGAAATTCAGAATTTAAAGGCACGAGTCGATCAATTCGAATCCAGGTATCCGCAGCTGAGATTCGAATATCGGGACCCGGAGCCCGGATTTCGAAGGGACTCCGTGAAGGGCTTAGTTTGCAAACTTATCACCCTGAAAGACAAGAGCACTGCGTACGCGTTGGACGTTGCTGGAGGAGGGAGGGTACGATTTTTTTATTTAACAACTTTTTATTTTATTTTGTTGATGGAGTAACTCCTTTACACAGAACTTAGAGGTGTGAACCGAAAACACGAGGCATATAACATTTGAATATATAATACGATATAATACATAATACCGACGGAGATTTTTCGAAAAAAATCCAATATATATAAATATAAAAGAAAATCTTAGAATTGCCTAATGAAGAACCTCATGATCCAATAAACCTCATCCGCTTTGCCGAGGCTATACTTCCTTATTTCTATTCATATCTTAGGATCAGTCCGTTCGCCTGCGTCTTAAACGCTTTGAACGATGAGCCAGTAAAATTTAGCTTGTTCTGATTTCCGAGCCTAGAAATTCGTGAGATACAAATTTCACACTTTTATTCTCATCGATCACGATATAGTTGTTTACATTCCAACCCTGCATTTCCAATTTTGGCAGCTCTACAACGTTATCGTGGACACGGAGACTACGAGTAAGGCGTTGCTTCAACGGGGCCAACTGCAGAACCGCGTCACGATAATCCCATTGAACAAAATCGAGGGGAGAGAGATGGATCGACAGACGGTTGAGTTGGCGCAGAAGCTCGTTGGAAGCGAAAACGTCGAAACCGGCCTTTCGCTGATCAACTTTCCCGAGAATACGAGAAAAGCGATGGCGTGGATCTTCGGACAGATTTTCATCGTGAAAGATATGGCGGCAGCCAAGAAGATCGCTTTTCACAAACAGATCATGAGGAAATGCGTTACTCTGGAGGGCGACGTCGTCGACCCCGCCGGTACCTTGACCGGCGGTGCTCAATCGAAAACGGGTTCGATACTCCTGAAAATCGAAGAACACAGCGCCCTTCAGAAGGAGTTGAGCAACAAAGAACAGAAACTGCGCGAAATCGACGAGCAAATCGCGAACACCGAACGAACAGCGGGGAAATATACGATGCTCAGAGAGAAATTCGATCTCAGGGGTCACGAAGTTAATGTGCTGAAGCAGAGATTGCAACAGACGAGTAATCACAAAATCCAAGAAGAGGTAAATACCTGCGCCGCTTCGGTTTTTGCATTTTCAAACGAGACTATTTTCTTTTACCGACAAAGCTTTCTCTATGAGGAAGCCAAATAATCACGGTAGATAATTTAAAGTACATTAAATCTGGAAGCTATGTGAAAATCTAGATTTTCACCTTTATTCGTGGAAAAAAAATCGTCATTTTTATGTCAGAGTACTCGAAACAGTCCAAAACGACAGGAAAGAAATTCTTTAATGTTACGAAAAATTGTGCAAAGTTATTGTCAGATGGCTTCCTCATTTATTACAATTTTGCGCACAGCTTCCTCTACGGGGAAAACAAAACTGATCAATCAAGTTTCTCATAGAGAAAGCTATACCCAAAATTGTCATAATTCAGGAAGCAGTGTGCAAATTATTTTGTGGTCTTATTAATATTATCACTACCGGACTATGTGTACATTACTAATGTGTTTCGTTGTGTCAGGTCGAAGGTCTGAAGACGAGGATGCGGGAGCTTACGGAGAAAATGGAAGCGGCCAGAGCGACCGAAGAAGAAAAAACGAAACGCTTCAATGATTTGGAATTTCAATTGAAAGATTCGGTGAACATTCGTGAGAAGCAATTGAAAGACGCCGAGAATCAGTTGAAGATGTTGACGGCGAAATCTGCGACCAGTAGAAACGAGTGGAAGAAACATGAACAAGAGTCCGAGTCTTTGAATCTCGAGATAACGGAAATACGGAAGACGATCGACACGCAGAAGGAGGAGTTGGCCGGGGCCGAAGCGAAGCTAGTCATGCTCGAGGAAAAGGCGAAGACTCTCGAGGATGAGCTAAACGAGGCGAAGGAGAACGTTCGAAAGATACGGGCGGTAGTCAAGGGGCAGAAGGACATAATAAATCAGCAGAACAAGGATATCCAAAAGCTTCTAGCTAGAAAAGAGGAAATTATTAAACAGAGCACGGAACTCGAACTGGACATTAAGAAACTGACCCACGAAATAAATGCGATAAAAAACAGTGCGGCGGATTGCAAGCACAAGCTGTCTGATTTGGTGAAAAAGTACGAGTGGATCGAGCAGGACAAGGCATTTTTCGGCAAAGCAGGTACAGTATTGTAGACAATTTTAGACAAATTCCCGACATCGATAACATAACGCAATCGATAAATCTTGGTAAAACATTCGTAAACTCGTATTTTGTCTTCAAAGGTGGAATATACGATTTCGAGGCGAACAATCCGGAGGAAGTGGCTCAAAAAATGCATCAGCTGGAAAGCGTTCGCGAGAGATTGAGTCGAAATATTAACACAAGGGCGATGAATCTGCTGAACAAGGAGGAGGAACAGTACAACGAAATGGTGAAGAAGAAGAAGATCGTTGAAACGGATCGAATAAAGATCCTGGAGACTATCGCCACCCTTGACGCGAAGAAAAAGGAAACTTTGCTCCAAGCTTGGGAACAGGTACGACAAATTCAGCCCGATAAATTAATTGTATCGATATGGATGAAATTTTGCCCGATTGAGGGGAGGAGAACTTTAAAATGTTCGAAATGTCTCCCGCAAGTACGCGCACATATCCATTTGTTTGTTTGCGAAAGAAATCGATGGTATTTCAAGTAACACTTAAACATTTTTTTCTTATTCGTAGGTGAACAGGGACTTTGGTTCAATATTCAGCAGTTTATTACCCGGTGCAAACGCGAAATTGCAACCACCCGAGAATCAAACGGTACTCGAAGGATTGGAAGTAAAAGTTGGATTTGCCGGGACGTACAAAGATTCGCTCAGTGAGCTGTCGGGTGGTCAAAGATCTCTGATAGCGCTGTCGTTGATCCTGGCGATGTTACTGTTGAAACCTGCGCCGCTGTACATATTGGACGAGGTTGATGCGGCGCTGGATCTGTCGCACACACAAAATATCGGCATGATGTTAAAAAAGCATTTCAAGCGTTCCCAATTTATCGTTGTATCGTTGAAGGACGGAATGTTCAATAACGCTAATGTTCTCTTCAAGACCCGGCTCGTGGACGGTATGTCGACTGTAAGCAGAACAGAAAGAGCTCGAAGCAACTAGTTCAGGTTGTGGACACTTTACGGTCTGATAATTCCCAGAAACGTTCATACGCGGATCTTAAATCGTATCTTAAAAATATCCTGTGCGTGTAAGATTATTTTTTGTACTGACTTTCACCTAAAATATACAAATATCAAGAAAAAAAAGAATCGGAAATTGTGCATCAATATTTTTTGCGGAATGCATTTTTATCATCAAAAATCATCTACATAAAATCAACACACATAATTCTATACAATTTGACAAAATAAATACACGATAAAATATATGAATGCAAAAAACGATATAACAACTTTAAGGTAACGCTTTAACGATGAAGTATCATTTAGACAATTCGGTAGATGCGCGGTTCACGCAAATATGACGATGTAGTGCAACACACTTCCGACGATTTTAGGCATTAAGTAGACCGAGCCAATCCACTCTATCGAAGAATGGTAGCTGCTTTATTTCGGGAATGGTCAATCGTTCGCTGGGTTCGAACCTTAGGATCTAAAAAAATGGAAGGAAATAATTAGTAAATTGTCCATTGCTTTATAAAGGAGACTTTTAACCCTTTGAAGCATGGTGTATCATAGTTGATACACATCTTTGAATTCGGAAAAAATGCAGTGATAACTAACCGATGTATTTGGAACTTCATACTTGTAAAAAAAAAAATGTTTCTTAAAATATAAAAAAAATTAATACACTCTGCTTGAAAGGATTAAACAAGTGCGGAGATACTCACTTGTGTCAACAATGACTTGGCACTCTCGGATAATTCACTGGGAATACTAATTATGGAATGTGAGTGAAATGGTCCTGGGTGTCTCGATTGGAAAGGCTGAAACAGTCCGTGAACGGAATATCATGGTGATATGGCCATTATAGTAAATAGCAGTTACACGAAATTATCAGAAATCTTTATACAAAAAAAATAGTATATAATGCATGAGTATATTATCTCAGCGAAACTTAGATACAGATTTTTTAGGATGGGGTCACTAGTAATATTCATATTGAAACGAGCTCGAATTTGTGGGGAATTAAAAAATTCAAGGACATTAGGTGAAATTCAAGGACTTTAGGTAAATTTAGCGTTTTACGGCAATTTTAAAGTTGCTACTGTTCGGACCGAGTGAATGAAAAAAAAAAAAAAAAAAAAAATACGTACGATTCCGGTGAACAATTCGTAAAGGAGTACTCCGAAGCTCCAGACATCGGCTGCCGGAGTAGCGGGAGCGACCGTCAAGAACATGCAGAGTTCCGGCGCTGCGTATGGCCGATGGTATCTGGAGACTTCGGGACTTCGTCGCGGCACTACGTAGCTCAGCAGAACTCGGCCATCCTCATCAACGAGAACATTGTCGGGCCTGAGATCCGATATGACAACTTCCTGCTGGTGCAGCGCTTCCAGCGCCAGAAGCATCTGCGCAGCCCACGATCTCAGAATCGTTTCCGGTACCCGCCACAGCTCTTGCTCCATCTCGATACCGCTGTCTTCGTCGTGATGCAAACGTTCGCAGGTAAAGCTCTCCACCGGATCGGATTCGTTGCTCGTCGGACTTTTGCTCGTACTTTGGATCCCGTTCGTTTCCGGCAGAGCCAATCGTCCTAGCATCGACGCGTTTCCGATATTATTTATGGCCTCGTTTCCCTTGTCCGAACTTGCACTCAGATCGGTGCAGCTGTCGCTGACCGACAATTCGCTCAGATCGCAGCTCTCCTCGGTATTGTCGCAATCGTCCGGCTCCTTCGATCCATTCGTTTGCTCGTTTCCGTAAAGCAATCGTCCGGATTCGTTCAAACGACTAGCGATCGAGTTGCTCTTTTTTATAGTCGCGTCGACGGATCTCAAGAGTTGCTGCGCTTTTTCGAGTAACTGTGTCGTGGGTAGATCCTTGTTGTATATGGAATTCGCACCGAATTCCTCCTCCAATTTTCTGAGGGTCTCGGCCGGGCTCGAGTTAAGTTTCTCCACGCTCCCAGGCGATTCGGTCGCCTCGGAGGAAGGCGAAATTTTGGTTTCCTCGAAATTCGACAATTCCCCGGTCGATCGGTCCCGGCTCGTGTTCATTCGCCTTTCGGAATTCAAATGTATTATTGCCTCGCAGCTCATCGATCTCGTGTAGGTCTTCTTGCGGGACGACGCTTTCCCGCAAGGAATAGCGTACTGCGTCTTCAGCAAATCCCACAATTTACCTCCACTGCAGACACAAAATTACGTAAACAATCAAAATTACGTACACAATCAAAATTTTGAAAATTTTTTTAAAACTCGAGACGACCAGATTAACGACCTTAAAAATTGGGCTTACCTTGCATACTGGAGAATAAGAAACACAGTGGTTTCCGTTTGAACGCAAGCGTGCAATTGGACCATGCAAGGTACTTTTCCACGTAAGATGTACTTGCTTATGTCCTCTTGAACCACCGCGGGCTTCTCCACAGTCTGCAACATCATCGAAAGTTATTACAATAATATCTAAATATTGTGTACATCTTTTCGGAAATGTTATTGCAAAAAAGCTTGTTTTATTTGTTATATTCATTCCCGCAGTCAATCGCGCAAATCGCTGTCTCCTACCTTTATAACTCTTGTACATTCTTGATGCAGATCTTTTACGAGCATCACCGACCCCATAACGCGAAGAACTTTGTAATACTGCAATTCGCTGATAGGTTTGCTTATCATAGAAATATTACAGTTCAAGTGTCTGTTGTATAGTCTGTCGGCGCGCTCGGAGTACTTGGCTATCTTGTCGGTTATGGTAGTTCGCCGATCGACGTCCGAATCTTTTTGTACGCCCTGACGAAGATTCGAGATCCCGAGTTTGTATTGCATATAAGCTTCCTCGTACTCGGCGATGGCCTCGTGACGAAAACCCGCGCTCATGTGCGCCGCTGCGATTAAAATATACTGTCCCGAAGCCTGAGCGCTGTCGGCAAGGTCCGATCCATCGTTTATCGCAATCGAAGTTCCGCAACATTGCGGCCTGTCTTTTTGCCCGTTCTCGACGAGCCTCTCGACGCTCAAAAATCGCTGCCAACTCAAATCTTCGTTACTCTTATCTACATTGTTATTATTTAATATTTCAGACGGTTCGTCCGAAGCTATGCTAATACTGGAATCTAACAGGTTCGTGTTTACAATTGGCATTGGTCGCTTGTCGTCCACGCTGTCCATCGTATTTTCATTAATACTATTGGTGCTTACGGCAACGGCGTTGCCGCGGGTAACGGAAATCTGTGAATGCTCCGAATTCTCTACAATCGCACTCTTATCGTCCTCGGACGTGTCGGAGCTGAGGGACTGCGAACAATCGCCGGTACAATCGTCGCCAAGACTAGTTTCAAAGAACTTTACAAATACATCGCTGGTAAAGAGGGAAGCGTGCCTGGCTACGAACTCTAAAAATTTAACGGCGCACTTCCGTCTATCCTCGATGACTTCCGCCTCGAAACGACCGAAGAATTTTGCCTTAGGGAACGGCGGGAAGGGCTCTTTTATTTGAAGCGTTCCGTGCAGAAGCTTGAGAGCGGCGTGGAGCTTCTTGAAGTCGTTGTAGCGCTTCCATACCGACACCCTGGATGCCGTGTCCGGCAATGACTTCAGAAAAATCTTAAACACAAATTGAAGCAAATTAGTGACTATCTTTTTCAAATTGTTTCGTTAATATTATTTTTAATTTCTCATGGTTTTTAAATTTGGATCTTGATTCTTTTCCAATAGATCTGTATTTAAAAAAGAAAGGTTCAAGCAAGGAATAACCCAGCCTCATGGAACATTCCAAACAAGTGGCTTGAAAAAGGGCTCTAGCTATTGAACTTGTGCTCTAACAGCTAATTTTTTGTGTAAATATTTATCCTCCCATCCATGGTAACATAAATGATTGAAATTGTTGAGTTGATTCAAGCTCGAGTTGAAGTTTTATTTGAAATCTATAATAGTCTCCAAAGATGGTACTGTCTTTCAGAAAAATAATTAATTATGGCCCATTACTTAATTATTTGTGTGCGACAAGAATATGAAATACGCCCTTCTGGTTTTAAGCATGTGATGCATTTCCTTTAAAAAAAAGCTTTGAAAAGTGATGTAATATTTTTGTTTTCTAATTGCAGCTGAAACTAAGCTATTGGTAATGAAAGCTAAGCTGGATCACAGAATACAAACGACCAGTGATATTAGCAATATGTAAATAAACCTGCTCACCTACAGTTAAAAAATTTTATATTGAGAAATGGATGAAGAGATTGAGAGCATTGCACAGATAAATAAAAAGATCTGAAATTTGACATGCATATAAAAAATGTTTTAGTGGATATTTGGTCGCGAATATGGACATGGTATATCATCACATTTTGATGCTTCAGAATTTCTGTTTTATCTCCAGCACGGTACACATTGTGGCTAAAGGTGTGTCAAAACATTGTCGACAGAAATGATGAAAAAACAGTCAAGACAATGAAACTAAACTTTATAAAGTAATGTGAACAGAGAGTTGCAACATTCGATTATCATTGCGTATTATTGTTATTATCGAACTTATTTACCACCGATGTTACTTTGTAGATCGTGAAGCCTTGTTTGTGACGCGTCGTTTCATTAACGAGAAACCGCCTGACCCACTTATCTTTGGAGGGTGCCATTTATAATTAATGTATCTTAGCTCACGGCATTTTAATGAGTCAATCAACGACAAACCATCGTCAGGTGCTTCGCAACTTTTTAGCACAAACCACAGTCTCGGCGTTTTCGGCCTTCAGCGGATGAGCTGACTCTGAGGTTATGATTACGGAACACTTTTTGACATGAAAATTCCCTGCAACCTTCGCGAGTCCACAATAGGGAGTTTCGTGTTCTCGTTACGTCTCCCACGAAAACAAATGACAGAGATAAAAACCGACGAGTCTACACCAAGTTGCAGCCAATGGCAAGCGCTGTAGCAGAAAGCGCGCGCATTTGTTTTTCCCCCCATTTTTCCCTATCAACGTGCGTTGTTATTTTGAACAAAGCCCGAGTGCGTCGTCCACGGCGTTTTGTTTCTATCGTTACCGGCGTTTTACTGTTTCTTCCGACGCGAAGATAGCAGCGTTGTTTGCGTTTCGGAGTCGTCGTCAAGACTCGAAGAAGTGAACGAGAAGAGGCGAGCAAGAAAAGAAAAGGCGGCAGCTTCGGCAAACGAGAAATTTCGAAGAAAAGTCAGTTTCCGACATGGAAAATCCGGCCGACGAAGGCCCGAGCAGGGACGACGAAGATATCAACGCGGAAGTTAGGTAATTTTTACAAATCGATCGTTAAATATTTTCATAAATCCTCGGAGCTGAAGATGCGATGAGAATCGTTAACGATAATTAATTTTTGTGCGACGCAGAGCCATCGAACAAGTGGACGATCAACCGTCTTGCCCCGTCAAGATCCACGAGGGTCCGCGCTCGGAAGTGTGGTACAAATCCGATAGGAAACTCGCACTTCCCGAGAGTCACGCGTACATCCATTACATCTCTCCATTTCCATCGGTATCAGCAAAGAAGTAAGCTGGGTGCAAAAAAAATTATAATGGAATTTGTGACATGAATTTTAATTGTGCTATTTATTTAAAGCGCCGCTATGCAAGAGTTGTTCGTGCGTATACTGGAGAAATCTCTACCTGTTGAATTGAAGGCGACCACAGACATGGAGGGGATGAATTATAAACTGTACAAAAGCAACAAAGGGCTGCTGGTGGTAGTCAATGGATTAAATGAAAAAGTGCCTGTAAGACGAATACATTGTGTTTTTTTTTATTTTTTATTTTTATAGATTTTTCCTTTTATGACCAGTTTACATTAAATCGTAATTCAGAACTGGGAATAATAAATTATATAATAATAATAGATAATAAACTTTTTAGATTGGATACATAAAGTATATTATTTTGGCACGAAAGAATGGTAAAAGTCATTTGTTTTTTTAAATTTTAGCATCTTCTGGAAGCGATTACAAAGTGTATTGGCCGGGGCCCAAACTCTGTGACGGAAGATTTATTCCAGGTTGGCAAAGAGGAACTGCTTAAACAGTACAGCACAGGCTTCTTGGAACCCGACCTGTTGGCCGAGTGAGTTACGAATCTTCTTGCCAAATACTTTCCAGGCAGCAAAAAGATATCTAGTATGAAAAAGTTATCTAAATGGGTTACACATGTCTGTCCGGATGGTAACTAGAAGCTACCTTACATCCAAAAGTTAACTTTTTGGATGGTTGGTAACTTTTGGATACTGTCCAGACAGACATATAGAATGCATTAAAATCACTTTTTGGTAACTAATTTTTTTTTTTGCTACCTGGATTACAAATCGCTTACCCAAAACAACATGCTGAATAGAAAGGATAGTCGTTTGAGAGTAATGAGATATTGTTGAAACTCTCAATCCTCACATTTGATACATTTTTTAAACATTAATTTGCAAATACCAATTTTTCAAATTTGATTTAATTTTATAACAGCGATGACGTTTTTTCTTTTTTTTCTAAATATATTGTCTCCCAATCTGAAGATCTAATACGAAATTCGTGTTTCAGAATTTTAGTGCAAGTGATGACGACTCAGAACTGCTGGTCACCGGTTCATTGTTACGCGGCGCTTTTACCTGTTGATTTTGCCGAATTTCAAGCGTACCTGAACAAGTTCACCGAGTTCATCTACATTGAGAGCTTCGTGCAGGGAAATCTGACGGAATCCGAAGCTATTCAGAGTGTACAAAAATGCGTTCAGATATTGAACAGCGAAGTGGTGCAGCTCAACTCTGTCCTGACAGTGCTGTACACCGTTATTCCTCGGGGTGTACGCTGCTGCAGGGTGCAAAGCTTCGATCCACACAATTGGGGTTCCTACACGACGAATTACTATCAGTTCGAAGATCCGTCGCTGAAGTTAGCCCTGATGATCGAAGTTTTCAGTGTAAGTAATTTCTTTACTCCATATTAAAGTGACATTATAGCATAAGTTTTTAATAATTTTTAATAATTTTTTATTAATTATTTTCCAGAAAATAATCTCTCCCAATATATGGCAACGAGATTATCCGAAAACTATAATAGGAATGGTAGACTCGGACCCCTACAAGATTGAGAGTATACTTTCCGACCCGACCGGTTACCTCATTACAGCACGATGCGACGACGACTTCACCGTCGCGCATGTTGATGAGAAGATCGAGGATTTCCGAACATTTTTGAATCGGTTATTCATCACAACCACCGACGACGATTTGCTCGGTATAAAAAAATACATAATCGAGGAGATTGTAAAGAACTGCGCTGTCGCTGGCTCGAAGGAGGACGTCTCCGCGAATTGGAACGAGATCATTACCGGGAAATATATTTTCGATCGGGAAGCACAAGAATTGGATATTCTCAGAGAAATGACTATCAAAGAATTCAGGGCGTGGATGGTGTATCTCTGTATGGGCGTGTCGGACCGCCGTTTGCGAAAACTGACCAGCCAAGTTGTTGGATATGACGAGGTCTGGGACGAAACGCCCGATTGGATTAGATCGCAAGAGAGATTAAACACAGATCACAGTAATAAGCGTAAGTGTATTCATCGTAAAAAAACGATGTCGATTTGGCAATTTTTTTAAATCTCTCCAACGTTCCAGATACCCTGACGTATCCGCTGAAGTATCTAACACACGTGACGGACGCCGGAGGTCGGAGACCCAGGAGTTATTATATAACCGACATCGAACGCTACAAACTGGGCCTCCAGATTTTCCCGAGGAACGCGTAGCGCTGCCGAATATCGCGAAATCACTAATCATTATATCCAAGGCTGTTGACAGAAATATTGCAAACACTCTATTTTCCTCGAAAAACGTAAAGTTGGGTTTCGTGCCACTGATATGAACGTACATTTTTTTTTTTCAAATGCCATGCGAGCTCTCAAGTTCTCGGTTCATAAAAGTTAAACAAGTACAGAAGTGTTTTTCAAATTCTTCCAACATACATTACCGTATGTGTCGTTCCAAGCGATTACTGTGATCGTTCATATCGTTCGCTGAAATGTGTAGCCTTGGTTCAATTATATCGCCAATGCTGTGATAAGTTATGTGTTATAATGACAGTGTAACCCAAATTTTTCGAACATGCATTACAGTGCGTTTCGTTTTAAGCGATTACTGTGACCGTCCATATCGTTCGTTAGAATGTTATAGACTTGATTCATTTATATCGGTATTGTTGTAATAAGTTATATGTTACACGATAATGTAACGCAAACAAATATTTTCACATTTTAAATTTCAGTGTTTTTTTCGCGATGCGCGCGCCGCTCAATCCCCCCACCCCAGCGACCATTACACCCGATCCTCCTTAACTACCGCCAGTGCGAAGCAGTTCGAAGTAACCAACCGACCAACGATCAACAAACAAGACCGCTTGGTCGATTTCCAGAAGTTTCTCCGGTAGATAAACGGTGAAAGGAACGTGCCTGTTCCGACGAGTAAAATCTAGACGCTCCACGATCAGTAACAAAGACGCGCATTGTCGTAGTGTCGAGTCGAGAGCGAGTACATAAAAGAAGACCACGAGTGAAAGTTTGTTCGGAACGTCAAAGCACATTTGGTCACGCAATTCGGGTATTGTTAAAGAGACGTTAGTTTTGTCAGAGCAATGACAAAGAACGAGGAACAATTCGATGGAATTCTGCTGGCAATGGCACAGCAGCACGAGGGCGGTGTCCAAGATGTAAGTTCAATTTTGTTTGCCGGTTTTCTGTTAACCTAAAAAAAAAATTTCTCGTGAAATCGGAAAAGCATGTTTCGGCGACGTCGTGACGATACTTCGATAATCACGTTTTAGATTAATGGTTCATTTGCTTTACAGCTTCTTGGCACGTGGTTCGGTTTTCTGGCGAGAAAAACCGATTTCTTCGAAGGAGGCGCCGAAGGTGCAGCTAGAAAGGTAAAGTTTCGCGATTTATGGGACCGCAGTAAATCGGCGACGGGTCGAGTAACATTTTATACGTGATGTTCTCGTGATTTCAGATGATTAACATTGAGTTTGAGAAATACGAGTCCGCAGCTCTGGCAAAGGTTAACGCGAAGAAGCTCGAGCGCGCCGAACAGGAGAGGCTACGAAAAGAGAAGCTCGAGAAGAAACTTAAAGAGGAGAAGGAGAGTGCCCAGACAGAGAACGACTGCAGAATCGTGGAACTTAGTGACGAACAGGCTGAAAAGCTCCAGGCAGAGCTGGATAGCGAGGTTGGTATTGCTTTTCTCCTAAATACATAAAAAAAAAAAATTATTGCTATATTTATTTTCTTTTTGTTTACTACCGAATGTTTATGTAAAGCGGGGTGAATAGTCGGGAAATTGTATTTCTGGACATAGTTTGAATGCATAGAGAACTAAATGTAAATGGGTACATATATGAACCTTGCAGACTGAAATATTTTTTTTTATTTTTTTCATTTCATTTATTTATTATTAATTGATTAAATACAAACTATTTTACATATATTGAATTTTCTGTCCGCAGAAGCTTTAAAGCTCGTACGCGGATATCACCCGTATGTTTTTTACGTATCTTAGTTCTTCAGGTACAAATATCGCAGGGTATTCGGAGCAGCCATTTTCTGTTATGTGGTTGCAGCTTAAATGGGGAAAAGCAATGGGTTTCTAATGTAAAGATACATTCAAGAGTAAAGATAATTGAAAACCTGGCTTTTTAGTTTGTTGGTTGAAACAATTGGATCTCTGAACGATCGATGGTAAAACAGGTTTCTGTCTATGTAACCTGAATAGTGTGTGAAATTCTTTTTTTTTTACCATAGCTATAATTACTTTCTTTTTGTTTAGTAACAAACACGATTGAAAAACATCGTTTTTACTTTGTCGGTTGAAACAATTGTATCACCGCCCGATTGATGGTAAAACAGGACTTTTTCTACGTTACCTGAAAAGTTTGAAATACCATAGTCGATAACAAAAACGGTGATGAATCCTGCTTCGGAACCGCGGCTGCGACCGCGAACTTTACATTCTAAATCTTGAGTTGACTAAAATTAAATGCAATGAAACGTAACTGCATGCTATATGTAATACAACAGAAGTTACGAGCTTAAAAAAATTAACAAACTATAAATTATAAAATATTGACGATCTATAAAAATGTTCGGATTTATGTATCTACGGTTCATCCAACTGTGGTCACGAAATCATAAAAAAGTTGACAATACACGATATTTTTTATAAAATGGGAAAATCTTAAAGGACTAACTAGTGTTAATTAACAAAAGCAGTTTATTCGTGCAATTTGGCGACTTTATAAAAAATAGTTTCGAAATGGGAAAAAGCGTGCAAATTATCTTGCTCTTACGTTTCGGAAGTCTAATTTTTATCAGCTTCGGCATCTTGCATCGGGTATAGAGATCAGCCTTTTGATTCCAGAAATCAGCGAAGGAGCCGTCCCCAGTGGCTGGACCAAGTGGCAACGGCGATACCGCGATGGAAGTGAATGACGGTGCGCAATCGAGTGCGGCAGCGAACAAAATCGAATCGGACGACGAGGAGGACGAGAAGGAGAAAGGCAAACTAAAGCCCAACAGCGGGAACGGCGCCGATATGCCGAATTACCGATGGACGCAGACACTGCAGGAAGTCGAGGTGAGTTTTTGAACAACTATTTTCAGCAGCAAAAAAAAAAAAATCTCATACTCACACTCGAGGGGAAAAAGGATGCAGGCAGGTACATAAATAATCAATCAACAGCAGTTTGAACCGATATGAAACTTTGTTGCAACGACGGTTATTTAATACACAAGTAATATCACAGACACGAAGAGCGGTCGACGGGTCTGCTCTTCATCGCTCTTCGAATACATTATTCCCGGCACGTACTTCGAAACTAACCATGCCACACATTAAATTTAGAAAATGTTAGTTAAGGATTAAATTATAATCCCCGAATTTAATCGCTTTTCGTTCGGTTCCTCGGGCATCTCGTCCGTACTTACAAGCAATGCGGTACGAGTGCACGAGAAACTTCCGGCCGTAAGTGTCGTCACTAGTCCCTCGACTATCGTTACGATTTGGATGCCGACTCAAATCGGTCGAGAACTTTTATCGATTATCTTACTCGTTAAAAATCCGATAAAACACCGTAAAAAAAATTCGTATGAAATTTAACGTACCGAAATTATATTAAATTATATATTAAAGTATATTAAATTTCATGTACAATTGTGATGAAAAATTAATGTTCAATGTATTAAAAATATTGCGAATACTTTACTTTAATTTTTACTATGAAAGTACTTCAATTTTTATATTTATTTTAATTTACCTTAATTTCAATGAAAAAGTATAAACATTTTTCATCACAATTGTACAAATTTAATTTACCGGTTTTTGCATAAAAGCTTAAAGTCCGGTACACTAAATTTACAATTTTTTTTACAGTGTAGTCACGCATTAAAAAAATCTGTAATCTAAGCTACATATTTTTTAAATCGAAACTAACTAATCGGTCGTTCGTAAATGCGGTCGTTCTGTCGGCGATAATTCAAAGGGGTCTGTTAATATTCATGATAAATTATTAATGAGGCCTCGAGGGGCCTCGTGCGTATATAAACAGCACGTAAGCGCGCTCATTACAAACAATGTAATTACTGAACTTCACGTACCACACTTCAGACACGGTGCAATACAGCTTAATATCTAGGAGCGCAAAAACTTCTTTCGAGGTATCCGATGGGCTTCAATTAAACTCTAACGAATTCGACGTAACTCTTTCGTTATTCCTCGATTCCTCTTCGTTTTTCGAACTTATTACAAATCGGCAGATTCTTCGGTCGGCAACGCTCGTACTTCTGCCTCGAAAGCTCACACGCCTCTTAATCGTACTTGGCACGGGCCCTTACTGAAACATAAAGATAAAAAACAATAAATACGCCGATCTTTCAAATAACACTTTCTTGATATATAATATATAATATATAATATATAATATATAATATATAATATATAATATATAATATATAATATATAATATATAATATATAATATATAATATATAATATATAATATATAATATATAATATATAATATATAATATATAATATATAATATATAATATATAATATATAATATATAATATATAATATATAACGTGTTATGGATCGGTTAATTTTCCCGGATTCCTAACTTACCCTCCATGTAAAAGACACCCGCGAGTAGACCGATCATGAACAGAATGCACATCGTGCATACGAGAACGGTGAGCTGATTTCTCGCGCACCAGGACTTCTTGTAAACAGTGGTCGGTCTGCCGATTCCGTTGATAACGGTGAAGTGGGTACTGCTCGCAACCGATGCTGTGTCCATGGGCTTCGTGGCGGTGAGTGTGGGAGGATGAATCGACGCGAGAGTCGCCAAGTTGGCCGCTGTCAAGAGCAACGTGCCGGAAGCTGCGCTCTGCAACGTCACAGTCATTGCACGGATGTTGATAATTTTTCGCTACTGCTTCGATATTGTAGGCACAATGTATTTGTCTCATAAGACAGCGACCAAATTTAAATCGTTATTGGAGTCGTTCATTTTCAATCGAACTTAAATATTGCGAAAAAAATTGACAGTATAATTTTAAAAATGCCAATTTGAGGAATCGTTGAAAAAATGCACTTTTTTTAAATGGATTCGATAATTTTGTGATATATTGCAAGATATGTTACAATAGGGTTGAATAAATAAGAAAAGTGTTGAATCGCTGTTGTGAAGCAAGTGAATTCCGAAAACTTACGTGGGTGCTGGCTGTGGATCCTTGAGATGAAGTGGATCCTCTGGATGGTGAATTTGGATGAAGATGAGCCCAATTGTCATTATCGCTGCCCCGCTCGCTGTTCCGTCCGAGGAGGGACGGCCTCGGTATGTGCCAAGAACGTGAGCCGGTGTCGGTTTTGCCGTTCGTATTGCATACGGAGAGGGTGGTTGGCACTGCCGTTGCAATGCTGCTCGGCCCGTAAACCTCTTCGATCTGCAGAAGACAATCGAAAATGCAACATCTATAAAAATTGAGCCACCAACAAGTTTCTCAGTTACCCTCAGAAAAATAATTTATCTGAAGGGTGACTCACAATTAATTATTTATTTTATTCAAATAAATATTTATGTCAATTACAAAAATATTTATATCGATCAAATAAATATTTATTGTTATTAAATACATTTTTTTGGGGGGGCGTCCGCTAAATGATTTATTTTTCTTATATATTATTTACATTCTTATACATTCTTATATATGATTTTTCTGGGTGCGTTTCGGTCTGCGAACGCTATACAGGCTAATCATCAGCTACTGTGGCGCAAAATCCTTCGAAGAAGTGTGAACGAGCCTCAATAATCATTGCAGCTCCCGAAATGATTTTTATTTCACTCGATGCGAAAATGTGAAATTAAATCTTGTACGATGCTTGTGCGAAAAAAGTTTCCTTAACTCGTGTGATTGCAACACTCGTTAGAAAAAGTTTCATCGCCCTAGTATCGTATGGAACTATTAAAAAATTCTTCAATAACATGAAATATCGCCGTCGCTAATAAAAACTATAATTCATTTTTTCAGCGACTCTGTCCCTGGACGGTCAAGAACAAATTATTACACGAAGCTGACTCGATATCCGCCTCACGAAAGAATTTGCATTTGACCGGAAGTGGTATCCAAAAGAAAAAAAAAAAATCAATTACAGTTTTTGTTACCGACCCAGTCAGGAACGGGCTGGGTGGCAGCGCATCGCCTTGAGGCTTAATCGTAAACTAGTTATCGGCGAATTCGCGCGATAAATTTCGGCTTGGTATTCAATGCCGAGAGCTCGGGCGAGTCCGAGATTGATCGAAGACCCAGGAAAGTCTCGTGTACAGATGGGGCGATTGTGGTCGCTGCCGCGGTCAAGTCTCACCGCGTGCCCTCGGGCCAATTATTAACCGGTGATCGCGATTCCCAAGTTCGAAACCCCGTCTCAGGGCCGACTATCTCGAGCCCTCGAGGATTTCCGCGAGGACCGCGTACCTGACTGGCTGTCTGCGTGTTCCCTCGCCCGGCCGGCCCGACCGCCGCGAACACGGTGAACGATATAACGATTACGCCGGTTAATTGGCAATTTTCGCACGTAAACCAGAGCCAGGGCGGTGCCCAAGGACCCAACGCTGTCTGGACGAGTTCCGCCACAGAGCCGAGAGTTTACTTTACGACCCTCGACTTGAGTTCCGAACATATCGATCTCCGCACCGACACGCACCTCTGTAATACAAGCCGCTACGAGCCTCGCTCCGTTTCCTTTGTCGCGACAGCTCGTCGGCTACGGCGATACTTTTCTTTTAACCCCTTGCAATGCACCGGTGTATTCCAGGTACATTCTATTTTTTTAAACCCCTTTAATGAGAGAGACGTTTCCGATCTTAAAAAATAACTGTGCTGTAGGCAAAGGAGTAGAGCATGGTAAACCAGAAATAAAGAAAAACATTTTTATTAAAATAAATAAAAATAATAAATTGTAGAGTAACATTTGAAAAATGTTTAAGATTCAAAAGTTGTTTAAGATTCGCGTAGTAGACAATGCAGGGGACAATGTTTTTGTATTTCTTCTCTTTAATACTTGGGGTATTTCTTTTTACCTTAAAACATGCTATTTTATGGACCAAGGAGTACAGCATGATAAACCGCAAATAAAGTCAAACATTTAATGAAAGAAAAATTGTAAAACAAAAAAAAAATTATTTAAAATTTTATTTAAAAATTTGAAAAAGCTAACAAAGCGGCATTCCTGCTATTCGAACTAAACTGTTTAACATTTGCGAATGAGACAATGTTTTTCCTTTTCCACTCTTTAATACTTGAGGTATTTTTTTCGACCTTAAAATATGCCAATTTTGTAGGCAAAGGAGTAAAGTAAATCAAGTAAAAAAAGGAATTAAAAAAATAATTATAAAACACAATTTGAAAAAACTAGCAAAGCGGCATTCCTTTTATTCGAACTAAACAGTTAAACATTCACGAAGAAGACAATATTTTACCATTTCCCCTCTTCAATACTCGAGATATTTTTTTACCTTTCAATGATAGATCACAGTAAATTTTGTTTTATTAATTGCCAAAGCCGTATTCCTTCAATGCGAACTAAACTGAAGTATAGAATAGAACAAGGTATAAAAATGTTTTGAAGTAACGGACACGAACGAAAGGGGTGGAGGAAAAAAAATGAATGTGCCGTCGGCGACCACAAGTCGTACGCCGGAATAGTTCGTGGACAGTGTGAAGTGGCTAACGAAATTGTGAGAGGTCGGTTATACGAGCCGGTAGTGAAGAAGGCTGGAAGAACCGACGGAGCTTAAAGGACCAGCTATATTTTTGCGGAATTCGATACACCGGTCAACCTCGGACCCGGACAGTCGCCGCCGTCGAGTCACCTATGTTCCCATATTGCACCGTACACCGAAGACGTAATGCGACACTATGTAAAGAATTTTTTTTAACCCAAGCAAGATCGGTAACCGATACCCGGTTCTCCGATATTTCGCCTCAGAGTCGTTCTGGCATGGAATTGTTCCATTATAACGCAGTTATTGCAATGCACATTTTAAATCGGTGCAGAAAATCGGTTCGTCAAAATAATAACATCGCGCTTATTTGGAGAAAAACAAGTCGATCCCCTCTTGAGATTTATATCCTCAGATAATGTTCCAACTCGAGGGTACGTATTGATTGATGTGGCTGGAACAAGTTCAAAGACCCAAGACATCGAACCGCGAATCCGCGTGCCGTCCTTCAATTTTTTATAGTACTTAATTTTTTTTTTATCAAATACGTGATGAGATGATCGATGAAAAAAAAATTATTTATTGAAATTCCAAACTTGGGCTCGGATCCCATTAACAGACCTACGGTCACTTACGACGATATCGATGGTCCAGCTGTAGAAAGCCGTAAAGGGTATGGTTTTTCAAAGAGCTGGGCAAAGTAACAAAAAATACTTCAAGTACAAAGTATCACAAGTACTTTCAGTATCAAGTACTTTTTGTACTTGAAGTATTTCTCAGGTACTTTTTGTACTTGAAGTATTTCTCAGGTACTTTTTGTACTTGAAGTATTTCTCAGGTACTTTTTGTACTTGAAGTATTTCTCAAGTACTTTTTGTACTTGAAGTATTTCCAAAGTACTTTTTCCAAGCAATGTTCGCAATTAGGATCGTCATATTAAGCGTTATTGAGGCTTTAAAAAAACGTGCTGATTAATTTGCCAATGACTTCTACATTGTAAAAAATCGCTGACTGAAATCGTAAAAAAGTACTTGAAGTACTAAACGAGTATCCGGTACTTCAAGTGCGACCCAGCTCTGGTTAGTCACAGCAGCGAGTCATCGATATGGTAGCCGAGAAAGGAGATTGTATAGTCTACATTTTATTCGCCAGGTTTCGCCTCAGATTCGCTCTAAAATGGAATTGTTCTATAATGACCAAATTATTGCTCTCCATATTTAAAATTGGTTCGTTAAATTTTTAACATCCCGCTTATATACAGAAAACAGGTCGAACCCTTCTCGCGATATATATCCGCAATCAATGTTCCAACTCGGGGGCACGAATTGATTGATGTGGCTATAATAAGTTCAAAGACCCAAGACATTGACCTATGAAAACCAGCCTGTGAAAAATTGGCATGCGGATCAGCGTTCTGTCCTTCAATTTTTTAATCGTATGTAATTTTTTTATCAATTTCATGACGAGATGATGGATGAAAAAAAAAATGATTTAATGAAATTCCAAACTCGATCTCAGATCCCATTAAGGTAGTCAGAGCGGTACAGTCTCGCCAAACGTTTCAGAGAAAATTTCGAACACTTCTCGATGAGATAAAAATCTGAAAAAATCAACCATACGGCAGGTGCTGCCAATACTGTTTTTATATAACAATAATTCCAAAATAATTGTTCAACAAATTACCCGGTAACTTAACTATTGATTTTCCATAAAAATGATTCCTTTATTTTTCTGAATACGTATGAATTTGTTCAGAATATTTTTTAATCGTTATAAATCGCTTTTTTCAATGTGCAAGCTGTGAAAAAACGCAATTTTCAAAGATAAAAAAATCAGCAAAAATTCATACGTATGCAGAAAAATAAACGAAGAAAAATAGCCAAGTTGCCGGATAATTTGTTGCATAATGATTTTTATCCTCAATTTGTTGACGACAAATTGGAATAATTATTTCACAAAAACAATCTTTGCAGCACCTCCCACATTCTTTATTTTTTTCAGATCTTTGTCCCATCGAGAAGTCTTCGAAATGTTCTCTAATAAGACTCAAGTTTGTCGGGACTGTACCGATCGGACGACCTTATCGATAGTCCAGCTCCAGAGGGGCGTAAAAGCTATGGCTATTAAAGAAAGGATTATCGTATGGCAGACCAGAGTCTCCTTATTATCACGGTATGCTGCACTATCGAACCTGACAGCCGCAATTAAGTATTTTAATAGCGATAAATCAGTGACCCTCGATATTATCCGTCGAACGTCAGACTCCATTATTACAACGTTTGGGCGAAAGAACTCGGGTGTGTTATCTTAGTCATTGCCAGACGGTTTCAACGTACAAGCTCCGCGACGATTTTTTACAGCATTTTTCAAATTAAATTCCTATCAATTCCGATCGAAGGAGAATTACTTAACATGCATCGTTACCGTGTCCGGGCTTATCGCGACACCGGAATTCCTTACTGGGAGCACAATTGTAAAAAAAAAAATGCATCGCCATCCGGTCGTTTATCACGGAATGGGCTGACCCTGCTCAATCGTGTAACCGCGTGTGTACTTGGGCAGATAAAGATAATTCGTGTACGATATAATGAGAATGCTGGAGCGAGTCCTTGGACGCCCGGTTGAATGTGGACTGCAGCTTTGAATTCGGTCCAAATGATTTTATACTCGAGCCTGAAACGCCCAATTATCAAAGTGTTTTTGACTATTTAATGCTATTATTAAATATACTTTGATATTTTATAATATTTATTATTATTATTTTTTATACTCTGCTCCGAAAGGCCCAATTAGAAAATATTTTTGACTATTTACTAGTTTTTAAAAATATTTATTATTATTATAATAATAGTTTAATTACTATCCCACGTGCCACGTCAAATGGTCTATAATTTATAGTTCTTCACCTTAATGTATGAGAATTCTCGTTCGCATTTACATAGACAAAAGTCTTATCTTCGTGCTCCCAGTTCAATACCATCGTTTGCCTTGTTCTCTTTTGGCAGTCTTTTTTTCTCACTTGCCAGCTCGAGGCGTCGACAGCGACCCTTCTCTCCTCTTAAATTCGACCTTCGTCCAATAAAAAATAATTGATAAAAAAAAAAAGGAAAGACAAAACGGCAAACAGAGAACTGAAATAAAGTCTCTGATGACTGATCAATACTCGACGGGAGAGGAAAAAAATAATTATCTTAAAGAAGGTTATAATAGAACGTTATAATAGAGAAGAAATTGCATCCGGTACTTCGTCGCTATGGAAGTTTACTGTGCAGTTACACGCCGCGATCAATTTTCGTAATTACCGTCAACCGTAGATTCTCTTCAAATGGCCATCGACGTAATCGACTTTGTTTGATACGCGTGATTATGAAATTACGATCTGTCCAGCTGCCGCCGGACGGAGCGGTCGTTTGAGCATTGATAATATATTTTCAGCCGCTGCGAGGATTTTCCGCTTCGTCGGCCACGGAATAAAGTGATGATGACCGATGTCACTTTGAAGTAGGAATGTTGTCTGGAGTTGGAACACGGTCGGAGCCGGACTACGGTATAGTTATTTGAGTCAGGTAAAAAAAAAGTAGAGAGGTGATTTATCGCATGAATCAGGGAGTGTTTTTTTTATCATTACTTCATATTCAAACATACCCACTATCTACGTCCGGCTGACTTTATTAATTATTCAGATAGTTTTTACGATCTCACGGCTCACTCAAGGCTATTTTTATACTCCCAAGAACGGACACGCCAATTGTCATAACTGTAGATTTTTAGTGCGAAAGGTGATAAGCGAATGATGAACGAACTCGTAAATTATACCGATAGAAAAAAACGCCGGTCGTTATGTTTATTAGTGTCGACTATGTCGGCGGAGATGGAAGAGATATTGCTGAAAGGAATCTGTTTCGTGTCATGGAAGAGGTGATCGATTATAGGTTCTCTTATTTCGTGTTGGTAGATTTTTATTGTTAGATTGTATTTAATTTTTGTCAACCCAAATTTACGGTGATTCGTTGCTCAAATGATGCGCGTAGCGCGAGTTCGAATCGGAGTTCACGGTCGGGAAACCATTAACGTCTTCCGAGTGCTAACTTGCAAATTTACTTATCACCGAAAGTTATGCAACTGGACGAAGTTAGGAATGTTTATCGGTCAACACTGAGAAGTGGCTCCATTATGCGTCGAGCAATGATGTCAGGCCAAACAGTAATCTTTCTGATCTCTGAGATCTCAAATTCAACTCAATCAAGTTGATGATTATCTGAGATCATTTTTTTAAATTCTATTACATCATGATTTTTCCCATTTTCCAGATTCTAGAGTCAATTCGTGGTCAATTGGTAATCTCGATTCTCCTAGCGCATCGATTACAGACAAAAGGGTCACATAACAGTATGACCAAGCATGGACGACGTTACACATTCATAACTTCAGAAGGGTGAGCGTGGCAGAGTGGATCGGATCGCGTCTCATACCCAGGTTCAGGTCCTGGTTGGCATTTACGGAATTTTCTATGGGTGTTTTTTGTGCCATACAGTGGTTCGGATCTCACTTAAGGTAGACCTTTTGTGATGTCTGACGCCGTGACTAAATTGACAATTAAATATTGATTGTCGGCCCGAAATAAGTTAAAAAAATTAATTCTACCACCTCATCAGGATTCTCCTGATTCTCCTCATTCTAGAGTCGATTCATGGCCAGTTGGTTATGGTAATCTCTGATTCTCCGAGCGCATCGATTACATGCGAAAAGGGCATTTCGGAGTATGAAGAAGTATAGACCCAGTTATAAATCTCTACCCGTTAACACTAAGAAATGGTTCCATTGTGTGTCAAGCAGTGTTGTCAAGCGAAACATTAATCTTTCTAGTCCGTTTGGCAACACTATCGTTATCTCGCATCTTCTCAAGTCAATTAAGTTGATTTTGGGCCCGACATAAATTCAAGAAAAAAAATCTACCAAGCCATCAGGATTGTCCCCATTCTCTTCATCCTAGAGTCAATTCATAGCCAATTGATTATGGTAATCTACGATTCTCCGAGCGCATCGATTACATACGCAAAGGGCAATTTGGAATATGACGAAGAATGGACAAAGTTACGAATGTTTACCCGTTAACACTGAGAAATGGTTCCATTGCGTGTCAAGCAACAATGTCAAGCTAAATAGTAATCTTTTTGGTCCTCTTGGCAACACTGTCGTTATCTCGCATCTTCTCAAGTCAATTAAGTTGATTTTGGGCCCGACATAAATTCAAGAAAAAAGTTCTACCACGCCATCGGGATTGTCCCCATTCTCCTCATTCTAGAGTCAATTCATGGCCAATTGATTATGGTAATCTGCGACTCTCCGAGCGCATCGATTACATGCGAAAAGGGCAATTCGCAGTATCATAACAACTCGCTGAATGTAATAACAGGCGCGAGATCCAGACGCTGCACACATCCTGTAGCGCTGATGATATAGTTGATATTATAGTAGAAGCCGAGCGTCATAAGCGGTTTGTGTGTTCGAGGCGAAATGTCAGTTGGTGGATTGCACAGAAAAGTTGCTTTGCTCGGCTTGTACCGGACTGGATCGAGAGGCTGGCCGGCGTCGGTCTGAGTCAGGGGGATTCGCCAGACCTTCGATAGATCGATCGTTCTCGAGCGCCGGTTAAATCTGAAGATTTGCATTTACAACGTAAATAAAGTTTGCTCATCGGCAGTGCCCCGCATTCTCAATGTTGGAGCTCATCGAACGACGAAGGACGATATTTTTCACTGTTAAATCACTGTATAGTGTATATATATATAGTGAATGTAATGCAGCGATGCATATTGCGAGGCCAACGCCTAATTAATTTGAATCACATTTTTCATATCCAGAGTAGCCCAAGTGTTTACCTAACCGTTTGAACTTTGCTCATTGTTAATTGATTTCAGTCATTTTTAAATCAATGCCTTTCTCTTGTGACTCCGCCTATGGCCGCTGGTCGTAATTTAATTGATTAACTTATTCATTATTATAAATATATATATTTATATTAATAAAAAAATTCAAACCGGAAGTGACACATTTCTGATCTGACGTCACTTTTCGTCGAATAAATAAGATTTTCAAACTGAACCCCCAGGGTGGGACAAACATACAAATCGACAACTTTCAAACATATACAATAGATATATGAAATAAAAGAAATTTCATAAAATTCATAAAATATTTATTAATTAATATAAATATATATATTTTTATCAACAAAAAAATTCAACCGGAAGTGACGTCACTTTCGGTCGAATAAATAAGATTTTCACCCCCCCCCCCCCCCCCTTCCCCCGGAGTGGGACAAACATACTAACAAATCCACAACTTTCCAAAATATATAATAGATATACGAAATAAAAGAAATTAATATATATATTAAAATACATATAATATTGATTAATTAATATAAATTAATTTGGTATCAATTTTTAAAAATATATTCGTAGTGTTTGTCTGATCACTAGCAAATGTTAGGCTCCGTATTGTCATCTTGAAGCGAACGGGCTTTCGCCCGGATTTTCAGGGAATCGTTCAGGAGGAAAAAAAAGATGTCGAGTTAAGAATGTGTCTATCAGACTAATCGCCCGATTAATTTACCGCGTTTGGGTGCTGTTAGTTCGTCTCGGGGAATCCCAGAATTTAAGTTACGCCAGTGTGTCATCAAAACTGCCTGAGCGTTCGTCTAAATTTACCGGCGCGCAGTTACACAATTTTGTGTACACGGGCGCGCGGAACTTCTGAAAGAGTCGGGGTTTAACGATACGCAGTCGAATAAGAGATTTCGTGTTACGTCGGATACGCAAAGCCTCTATGGGTATCGTCAGAACGTGCGGCACAGGAGCTCCCGACGAGTTTCAGCCGCGACCGTTAACGAGAATCGCGCGCTTGCGAAACGGACCGGACTCGCGAGACTCATCGAATTCCCGGCAGGAATTTTTCCGCTTCCGAGTGATCTCCGCCTTCTCGATTCCAGCGTTCAGGATCGCTACAGGAGTGCCGGGTAGAACGAAATATCGTGAGAGACTCGCTGTTAATTTAATCTCGCCGCAACGTAACCGAGCGATGCTCGTAAGGATTTCCAATTTTTAGGAGGGGACTAAAAAATGTGTTTGGAAAGCTTATGGAGATTAGGAGTTTTTTTTTTGTTTCACGTAACCTCGGTAACGTTTTTTTTTCGTACCGTCGGTTTGCGCGTCTTGCTTCGCTGAGATATTTTGTTTTACTCTGCCAGGGCATTGAACTTTCCTTTCGCCGTGGAAACGGACAGTAATGCAGAAACTGCAAACCGAAATTACCCTTGCACTATAATTCTTCGGACACTTCTTTGACTCTGTGATGCAATTTTTTATTTTGCTGCACGAAACTTTCCACGGTACTGGGTTAATTTAAAAACAGCTTTTTTACACCTGGTTTTGTTTGTTTTGTTTGTTAATAAGGTAAAAAGGTGTAGATTATGCATGTAAACTCAGTACTCGAATGACCCGACTGTACGACCCAAGCCTCCTTAGTATAATTATTGGGCTGTGAAGAATAGAAAATAATCTCGCTGACATTATGTTTCTGACGTGACATTATGTCGCTGATGTAATGGTTTATTCTCTTAAGGGCATGCGATAGAGACTTAGTTGGTAATAAATTCTATTGTCTCTTCGATCATTAGTATTTTGAACAAAGGAAAATTAGGTTTTAATGCACCTAGATGTAGCTCATGAAAAAGCCAACTTTCTTATCTGCAAAATATTAATAGTAGCGGAGAACTTAGGGAAGCCGATTGGTTACCGATCGGGTCTGTATCGCATGGTCTTGAGTGGTTGTGATGGTCTTACCAAAACATCCTCATGGGCCTAAATCGCATAGACCAAGCACAGGTCTAAATATGACTGCAATAGCTGAAGAATGTGATAGTGGTACATACAATGAATTATCAAGGTCTGCAGCCGCAGCTTGTCGAGCAATAATCGATTGATTGATTGATCTATCGATAAACAGGAGATCGGGAACTTTGACGAAGGGAAAGTAACCGGCGGTGTCGATCGCTTCTTTGGACTAAATTACCAAATGATGGTCTTACTGAATGTATTATCAAATGGTGACCTTACCAAATGTATTATCAAATGGTGGTCTTACTAAATGCATTATCAAGTGGTGCTCTTACCAAATGTATTATCAAATGATGTTCTCATTAAATGTATTATCAAATGGTGATCTTACCAAATGCATTACCAAGAGATGGTCTCACCAAAACGTCCTTGAGGGCCTAAGTGGGATACACCAATGATAGTCCTAAATGTGACTTCAATTGGTCAAGAATGTGATAGTCGTACATACAATGAGTTATCAAGGTTTGCTACTGCAGCTTGCCGAGCAATAATCGATCGATCGATCAATAGGTCGGAGATCGGGGACTACGACGATGGGAAAGTAACAGGCGGTCCCGACCGATTCTTTGGACTGAATTACCAAATGATGGTCTTACTAAATGTATTATGAAATGGTGGTCTTCCCAAATGCATTATCAAATGGTGATCATACCAAATGTATTATCAAATGATGGTCTCACTAAATGCATTATGAAATGCTGGTCTTACCAAAACGTCATTGAAGGCCTAAGTCGGATACACCAATGATAGACCTAAATGTGATTTCAATTGGTCAGGAATGTGATAGTCGTAGACACAATGAGTTATCAAGGTCTGCTACTGTAGCTTGCCGAGCAATAATCGATCGATCGATCAATAGGTCGGAGATCGGGAACTACGACGAAGGGAAAGTAACAGGCGGTCCCGACCGATTCTTTGGACTGAATTACCAAATGATGATCTTACTAAATGCATTATCAAATGGTGGTCTTACTAAATGTATCATCAAATGGTAGTTTTGCCAAATGCATTATCAAATGATGGTCTTATTAAAACGTTCTGGAGGGCCTAAGTCGGATACATCAATGATAGACCTAAATGTGACTTCAATTGGTCAAGAATATGATAGCCGTAGAGATTTACCAAGGCGTAGACAATGATTTATCAAGGTCTGCAACTGTAGCTTACCAAGCAATGATCGATCGATCAATAGGTCTCGATCTGGAACTTCGACACAGGGAAAGTAACCGGCGGTCTCGATCGCTTCTTTGGACTAAATTACCAAATGACGCTCTTGCCAAAACATCCTTGAGGTCCTGAGTGGCTACACCAGTGATAGTCCCAAATTCGACTACAATCGGTGAAGAATGTGATAGTCGTTCAGACAGTGCGTTATCAAGGTCTACAGCCGCAGCTCGTCGAGCAACAATCGATCGACCGATCGATAGACCGGAGATCTGAAACTTCGACGAAGGGAAAGTAACCGGCGTTCTCGAGCGATTCAGAAGCACAGATTATAGACGGAGTTCCCCGGACGCATAGAATGTCCGAGGCAATTACGGACCGGAATGCGGTGAGTGACAAACGCGAAGGTCCGGATTTCGAAGGACAACGAAGGATCCGGCCACTGTGGCAAGGGGACGATGGCAAAAAAAAAAAAAATGAAGAGAAAAAAAAATCAGACTTGTCAGACGCGAAGACCCTGACCAATGGGTACGTCAAGCAAGTTAATGAAATGAGCTAAGCAGAATCGAGCTGAACCGAGCAGACCACCTGAAAGGTATCGAGGGATAAACTACCTTGGCAAATCCTTTCTCTCGCACTCCTTCAACTCGGTGGAAACGTACAAACTCACGGAATAATATAACACCGTTCGCGGAGCGCTGGTTCGCGAACGATGTATGTTTTACAACGCGTTATGTTGGCGCTGCAACTCGGAAATGGAACCCAAAGGTGTTCACGACCAATTTAACCTGAGTAATCGCTTCGAAACCAATGTATTGTGCGATTTGTAAAATTATTCGGGGAAATATGATCGCGGAATTGCGTTTGCGCCCCGTAAAATTTGCAGCTGAGGCGCGACATCGAAGATTTCATTAAATCAAGTTTTTGCACACACAGAAATATTATTTATTTGACGGACACCATTTATTTGGTTTAAGTAATATATTTATTTAAATCAAATAAATATTTATTTAAATCAAATAAATATTTATTTAAATCAAATAAATATTTATTTAAATCAAATAAATATTTATTTAAATCAAATAAATATTTATTTAAATCAAATAAATATTTATTTAAATCAAATAAATATTTATTTAAATCAAATAAATATTTATTTAAATCAAATAAATATTTATTTAAATCAAATAAATATTTATTTTAATCAAATAAATATTTATTTAAAACAAATAAATATTTGGTTGCAACTTTTACGGGGTGTTTGCGCCCCGTAAAAGTTGCAGCTGAGGCGCGACATCAAAGATTTCATTAAATCAAGTTTTTGCACACACAGAACAATTATTTATTTGACCCCCACCGTTTATTTGGTTTAAGTAATATATTTATTGGATTTAAATAAATATTTATTTAAATCAAATAAATATTTATTTTAAACAAATAAACGGTGGCCATCAAATGAATTATTTTTCTGGGGGCATCCGCGGGACCATCGGAGTTATACGATTTGAGGTAAAGTCGGTGCAGAGTGCAACATGCTTACATGGACGAGTGTGCGATAAACATTGCGGCAAAACGGAGTCAAAGCTTTGGCTGTAATGTAACTTCGGACGATTCTCTCCGACGTAGTTATTATTGACGGCAGGACATAAAATGTCTGGCGGATTTTTTCCCACCGTGTCCATCAAGGTTTTGCTCCCTTCGTGCACTCGGTCCAATCGCAGAAATGCCTCACGAGCCGAACAATATAACTCCAAAATAATATGAACGAGTTATGTTTTACAACGCCTTATCTTAGCGCCGCAACTCGGAAATGGAACCCGAAGGTAATCGCGTCGAAACCGCTGTACAATACGAATCAGTAAAATTCCGATTTGCAAAATTTTTCAGGGAAGGTACGATCGGGAGATTACGTTTGCGGCCCATAAAATTTGCATCGGAGGCGCGACATCAAAAAGATTTCATTAATTCAAGTTTACCCTTTCACGTTTCATCCGACCATCGGAGTTACGAGATTTGACGTAAAGTCGGTGGAAATTATGTACCACGCTTAAAGTGGACGATTGCACGATACGTATTTCTGCAAACTGGAGTCAAAGGTCTCGCCGTTAAAGTAACTTCGGTTCGGCTGTTATTGACGGACGGATATAAACGTCTTGGAGATTTCCTCCTGCGGGTTCCATTATGGTTTTGCTCCCTTCGTGCACTCGGTGCGGTCAAAGAAACGCGTCACGTGCCGGCGAGACGATAAGCGTGTGATTTAACTCACGGAATAATATAACGCCGTCCGCGGAGCGATGGCTTGCGAACGAGGTGTGTTTTACAACGCTTTATGTTTCCGCTGCAACTCGGAAATGGAAGGTGTTCGCGACCAATTTTATCTGAGTAATCGCCTCGAAATTGTTGTATTATGCGAATCGCTGAAATTACGATTCGCGAAGTTGTTCGAGGGAGATACGATCGCCGGACTTTTTGGTCCATAAAATTTTGCATCGCGATATAAAAGATTGCATTAATCCAAGTTCACGTTTTCACGCCGCTGCAACCGCTGGACCATCGGAGTTATGAGGTTTGACGTAAAGAAGGAGCAGAGAACCGAGAATACACTATAATAACGGAGCTGTGCAAAGTAGCAAAAAATTCTTCAAGTACAAAGTACAAAGTACCACAAGTAATTTTTCTACTTTGAGCACAAGATACAAAGTATCACAAGTACTTTTTCTACTTTAAGTATAAGATACACAGTATCACAAGTACTTTTTCTACTTCGGGTATTGCTTAAGTAGTTTTCGCAATTAGGTACGTGGCGTTCTCTCTTACGTGAAGGGTTAGGTAGGTTTTCAAAAAAAAGGTGCAAAGTAATTTGCACATGGCTTCCTCATTGTAAAAAATCGCTAACTGAAATTTTCATCTCTCGTCGTTTTGAAGCTATTTTTTTAACCTATTGTTCATTTTTTTCATTAAAAAAATCGATCAGAAAACCAAACAACCGGTTACTTGTTTACCGTGTTTACACCCAGAAAAAAATGTATTTGATGCCCACCGTAAAATATTTATTTGATTTAAATAAGTATTTCATTTGAGTAACTATTTACTGAATTAAAATAAATATTTATTTAAATCAAATAAACGGTGGGCGTCAAGTAAATGTTTTTCTGGGTGTATATGGACGACTGTAAGATGCGTATTCCGCAAACTGGAGTCAAAGGTTTCGCCGTAAAGTCACTTCCGACGATTCTCTCGGACGTTGTTCGTTATCGTCGCTGTTATTGACGGCAGGGTATTAAATGTCTTGGGGATTTTCTACCGTGGTCCATTATAGTCTTACTCCCTTCGTGCACTCGGCACGGTTGCTGAAACGCGTCACGAGCCGGCGAGGCGATAACTGTGTGATTTACGCTCAGAGCCGAGTTGCGGATACTCTTTTCTTTCCCTTGCACGCCGTCAGTGGACGGAAGCTGGTAAGGTTACCAAGGGAATCGAAAAAAGTTAAACAATAAAAATAAAAAATAACGCTTAAGGAAGAAAGGAATAGGAATATGTCTAACGCGAGAAAGATCGTGAACTTTGTGACGCGAAGTAAACAATTCAGAAACTAGAAAGAAACTCTGATCGTTACAGGGGTATACAATATGGTTGAAGTTACGGTATGGTAAAAGTTACAATACGGTAGAAGTCACGATATCGTAGAAGTTACACTATGGTAGAAGCCACCATATCGTAGAAGTTACACTATGGTAGAAGTTAAAATATGGTAGAAGTTAAAATATGATAGAAGTTAAAATATGGTAGAAGTTAAAATATGGTAGAAGGTAAAATATGGTAGAAGTTAAAATATGGTAGAAGTTAAAATATGGTAGAAGTTAAAATATGGTAGAAGTTAAAATATGGTAGAAGGTAAAATATGGTAGAAGTTAAAATATGGTAGAAGTTAAAGTATGGTAGAAGTTAAAATATGGTAGAAGTTACGATATGGTAGAAGTTACGATATGGTAGAAGTTACGATATGGTAGAAGTTACGATATGGTAGAAGTTACGATATGGTAGAAGTTACGATATGGTAAAAGTTACGATATGGTAAAAGTTACGATATGGTAGAAGTTACGATATGGTAGAAGTTAAGATATGGTAGAAATTACGATATGATAGAAGTTACGATATGATAGAAGTTACGATATGGTAGAAATTACGATATGGTAGAAGTTACGATATGGTAGAAGTTACGTTATGGTTGAAGTTAAGATATGATAGAAGTGACGATATTATAGAGATGTTTCCGGACGTCGTTATTCCGGAGGAGTTAAGAGCGACGCTTTGTTCTGGTAAAGTTTTCATGTCGTGGGCTTATGAATAGCTGTCGGGTCTACTACAATCGTTGCGTGTCAGCGTTGTAATGCCGTGGAAATTTTCAAGTCAACTTCTATAATGGTAGAGTCGTTATTGGGTACAAAAACGCAAAGTAAACAATTCAGAAACTAGAAAGAAACTCTGAACGTTACAGGACTATAATTACAATATGGCAGAGACGTTCCGGCCGTCTCTATTCTGATAGAGTTGAGAGCGACTGGTTGATCCGGTAGAGTTTTTATGCTTTAGAGTCATGAATGGCTGTTGGGTCTACTACAATCGTTGCGTGTCACTGTCGTAATGTGGTGGTGATTTTCGGGTAAACTTCTGTAATAGTAAACTCATTACTGCAAGTTAGAAAGAAACTCTGAAAGTTAAGTAGGGTAGTTACAATATGGCAGATACGTTTTCGCACGTCTGTATTCAAACAGAGTTGAGAGCGACTGGTTGATCTGGTAGAGTTTTTGTGTCACGAAGCCATGAATGACTCTTAGGCTTAGTACAATCGGTTGCGTGTCAGTGTTGTAATGTGGTGGAGGTTTTCGGGTAAACTTCTACAACGGTAGAGTCGTTACTGGACACAAAAACTTGCTAATGGCGTATTCGCGAATCGCGACTTTCTCATCGCATTTATTATCGGCGTGAAGCTGTTGCGAAATTGGTGAGGTAAAATTCCTTTAAAAAAAAATAATCAGTTTCACAATTGAGTTGTTTTGAAGCAATTAATTTTTTTTTTTTAATTAAAAAAACCATTGCCAACTTTTTGCAACGCCTCTTTATTTAATATTTCTGCGTCTAGTAACCAACATCTTTTGTAGCCAAAAGCTTATTGTGCAGAATGTAAGTCGACATTCAAAGAGCCTTTACATTCCACAAAAATTGTGTTTTTTTCAGAACGTGCGTTTCGAACACACAAAAATGATTTCTTAAAATATACAATTAAAATAAATCAGCTTTGTCAGATTTTTTTTAACCGTGTTATTGACCTTCAATTGCAGTACAAAAAAAATCGTCAACGCGTAAAACGAGTCACGCATATGTGACTCGTTTTACGGGTTTCCCGACGATTGTTGCCGTCGATTAGGAAGTGCATTTTATTTACATCCAAGTTAGAAAGTTTTCGGCTCGTAAGTCGAGACTCGTCAAATTCCATCGGAATTTTGTCGAAAAAAATTCATGGTTCTTGAGTGTTTTCAGTTGTTCGCCAGAGGCTCGAGTCCGATCGTGATGCGTCGATTCTGCCACGCTGGTGCGAAGAACTTTTATTGCATAGGCTAAAGATCGCTCGGTCTATTGACGAAAAGGTCAACGGCCCGCGCCTCTCGATCGAAGCCTCACCCTGGTGGTGCCCCACGTGTCCGCGCCGATCCGAAGGACGCGAAGCACGCCGAGATGCGAACCAAGAATGCAGCCGCTGCAACTTGATTCTCGCGAGACTTGCATTTTTTTTTCTTTCCGGAATCAGGAATGCAGTCCGGTGAATCGACCGTGCGGTGTACCGCGGTGCACGCCTTACGAACTCCTGGGGAATTATCCTTGAACGCAACAACATCTCATTTTCGTCGCCAGAAGGTGGAATAAATTCGTGCTTGTCGGACAAACGAGCGACGAGTTTTTGTTGTTTGGGGTTATCGAATATCGAATTGCATAAAATTATTGTATCAGCTGATTCGCGGCGTTACGAAAGAACCATTTTTTGGACGGAAAGGCTCAAGAGCATGGGGAATTACCACGGTCGGTAACAAAAACTGTAATTGATTTTCGTCAAGGACGCTGACCGTGGACGGTCGAGAACAAATTCTTAAACGAAGCTGAATTGGCATTCGAGTCATGTAAGAATTTTCTTGACCGGAAATGGTCAACATCTGTAAAAAAAAGTCGATTACAGTTTTTGTTACCGACCGAGTCCGGGCGCGGCTTTCATTGGTTCGCGCCCCATTATTTTCCTTAAACAATTGCTGTCTCGTGCGTGAAAACAAATTCTTACACGACGCTGGATTGGTATTCGAGTCATGTAAGAATTTCCTTTTGACCGGAAATGGTCAACACCTGTGAAAAAAGTCGATTACAGTTTTTGTTACCGACTAAGTTCACGCCCGGTTTGTATTGCTTCGCGCCCCATTATTTGCTTAAACAATTGCTGTTTCGTGCGTGAAAATCTTTCGGATTCAAAATTTTGTGTGGGTTCATAACTGTCCGGTAGAGAAAATACACGCAACATAGAATTGCGTAAAATTATTGTTTGAGCCGATTCACAATATTACGTGAGAACCATTTTTTCGGTAATAAAAACTGTAATTGATTTTTGTCAAGGACGTCGACCTTGGAATTCGAAAAGAAATTCTTACACGAAGTTGAATTAGTATCCGAGTCATCTAAGAATTTTCTTTGACCGGAAATGATCAAAGAAAAAAGTCGCGAAAAAAGTCTATTACAGTTTTTGTTACCGACCGAGTCCACGCGCGGCTCTTCCATTGGTTCGCGCCCCATTATTTCCTTAAACAATTGCTGTTTTGTGCGTGAATATCTTTCGGATTCTAAACTTTGTCTGGACTCATAATTGTCCCGTTGAGTATAATACACGCACCGGAGAACTACGTCCGTCACACTCGTCAAACGACCGATTGTTGGGCTGTTTTCAATGCGAGACCTAGTCCGGCGCGTTGGCGTTTCGTGAAAGTTCCCGCCGCCTTGCCCCCCGGGGTTGGCTCGAACGTAACCAAGTGATCTTTTCGCCTGGTAAAAATATACATAGTTGTCATTTTTTTTTACGGAACTTGAATGACGAACTGATAGGCGGATAGGAAAGGTATCGAATCGTGGGATTCCGGTGAAAAACTTAGCTAGCTAATATATGAAATTATTTAAAACTTTATATCATCCTTGGAAACTTATGCTTGTTTTTTTTATTAAATGTTTGATGTTAGATGTTTTTATTAGATGTTTGTACTGCCGTGGGTTGCACTCGAACGTAACCAAGTGATCTTTTGGCCTAGTAAACATGAAGTCATTTTGTAACATAGTTGTCAATTTTTAATGGAAATTGGATGAAAAACTACCCGACGAATCAGAAATGTACACCGATAAAGGTGGTATCGAAAGGTATTGAATTGTGAGATTTTTATAAGTAGTAAAAGCTCTGTGTATCGCATTCCGCGATCATCGTCCAAAAATCCAGTGAATAACTTAGCAAATCTCGAAGATTATTCGAACCATGATATCGTCCTTCAAAACTTTTATTCGTTTTTTTTTAGACTTTTGTATATTTTTTAGACTTTTTAGACTTTTATATCGACGACTTCGGTACACCATTTTTTTTTTTCATATTGTATTTCCGCGAAAAAAATGATTGATTTCAATAACGAAATTGATTTTTTAAATTGTAGAAACTCACCCATGCTCATAAATTTTATTCGGAATATAACGAAGACTCCAGTTTTTCGTGGAACGGCAATTACTTGAAGGACGCGAGTAGAACATCAAGTTTGAAAAATCTAGTATGGATACGTCGTTTCTCGGTATCGGGAGGGTAAAAACAGTCCAGGTCTGGATACCTTCTGTTATATTCTTTTCATTCTCCCCCCGAGAGCGAGCGTATTTGCGAGTATAATAAAACCGGATCCGGGACAGCTATTCACAATGGTCGAAGAATGCAGATCACTGCCGATATAGTTATCGCGAAACGTATCCAAAAAGGAAAATACAAATCCGCGCAGCGAGTCGCGTCAAATGGCGAGGAACGGGACCCCACGCATATTTCACAAGATTAACGGTTCTCCGGCAGTATCGCGCTAAAAATAATATCTTTGTCGACAGATCCTTGCAGATGGATTACACGATGTTTCTTGTAACAGTATTTTTTAACGAAATCCAGATATTGTCATTATATAATATAATTAACTAAATATATAAGTGACTTTAACAATTAATTAATTAATTATTTGATTAATAAACATTTATTTTATTTTTGAAGATAGTATTGATAGTATAAATGTATAAATATCTCCATATTACTGCAGCTGCTAAATAACAAAAAGCCCATGACGATTGGTGTAGATACTGCACGATATTACTTTGTCTATTCTCGTCTGTCCTTCGTTTATCTCCGATACTTTCTTATCCATGATGTGATCGTATTTTTTAACGAAATTCAGATATTGTCATATAATATAATTTATAAATAACTGTCTTCTATAGTGTGCGTTATTATTAACTCGATTAACAATCGTTACGATCTCCTTGTTATTTACCAGTTGCTATATATAGATATTTAGATACTTATGCATAAACATATATATGTATACATATATATAAAATATGTAAATATCTATATACAGCAATTTTATACATTTATATATTACTCTTTATAAAAATGATATATATGTAAACGAATTTAACAATTAATTATTTGATTAAATTGAAATGTATTTTTGTTATAAATGTATAAATATCTCCACATTACTGCAGCTGTTAAATAACAAAAAGGCCATGACGATTGGTGCGGACACTGCACGACATTACTTTGTCTATTCTCGTACCGCCTTCGATTATCTCGGCGTAGATTTTCTTATCCAGACCGTACAACAATAATGCAATGATTCGGTGTTATGCGATTATTTGCAGTAACGAAATGCTGGCGGTGCGCGCGGCTGGCGATTACGTGCGAGCTACGTGCGCTCGCGGCGTTCAGCAGTCTCGCTTCACCGACGTACGGCCAGCTTCGCACTCGTGTGAAAGTCTCCTAAACCTCGGGAGGAACACCGCACCGCGCGGTTTCGAGCGAGTTGAGTCGGCGCTCTCGAGACAGCGGGAACCGCCGCAACCGCGAATAACCCGGCGAGTCGCATCTTCCGACACTGCGGAATAAGAGATATCGATACAATCCCTCGATCGTGACGACGTTTCAGTTCCGAAAGAGAATTTCATAGAAAGTCAAAGCTTTGCGATCGTTCAATTTAATCTTAAAGGCCTTTCTAATAAAATTGGGTTTTTAATCGTCTCTAATCGTGAAAAGGAAGGAAGTCGCTTGGTCGACAGTTATCGAACAATCGAGTAGCTATTTGGATAATTTGAAACTTTTGTTTTTACTGTAAATAACTCATTTTTTGTAACCTTTTTCCGTGGCATAAGAAATATCGATGGAATCCTTCGGTCGAGACCACTTTCGAGCTCCGAAAGAGAATTCCATAGAAAGTCAAAGTTTTTCGATGGTTCGATTTATTTAAAAACACCTTTCTACTAATATTAGCTCTTTTAATGGGCTCTAAACATTAAAGGGAGTTGCGTGGTTGACAGCTAGCGCAATATTAAAAAGCCCTTTGGATTATTAAAAAAAAAAAATGTTTCCTATAAATAAGAGTCAAATTTGTAAAAAATTCTTTTTTCAACGAGGATGTAACTTCCGTTTAGTTCGTTTATTATCAGAGATGCAAACTATTCTCCTGAACGTATGTAATTACTTTATAACAAGGCCAATTTAAATCGGTTAATTAAAAAAAAATTAAGCAAAAAATGGTGTAATTAAAAATCGGTTACTTTTTAAAAATGAACCAATGAATAATATAACAAAAAATTGCTTACTTTTGAAAAATTGACCAATAAACAGTTTAATTAAAAATGGTTTAATTTTGAACAACGATAATTTGCTGACAGCACCGACATGCAAAAATGTTGTCACAGAAGAAAGGCTGAAAAATCTCGGACTAGATCGCCGGTAACGAACGGGTCAACAATCATAGTCTCGCTTCGGCAATCTAACAAACGACATTTTTTTTATTTCGCGGCGTTTCTCATGTCCTTCGCACGAGGAAGTCGGTACGAATGAGTGTCTCAACAGAGCGTGGCTCGTTAAACTTACATCGAGATCGAGATCGTCGGGTCCGCCGGTCGAAGCCTCCTCGACGTTGATCCGGATTCCGGACAACTGGCTATTCCTCATTTTGACCGCGCCGGTGTGGTGACGATGGCAAGTGGATTGATTCCCGTCGACGGATTTCTCGGTGTTTCGTTCTCTCCCTCTAAGATCTCTTACCGATCTTTTTGTTTCTTTTTTGTCGTCGTTTCGACTCGATTGACGAGGGTCTCTCAGAGTGAAAATCCCGAAGACCTACGACTCGCCCCTCGTATCACCAATCGAGTGTCTTTTGCCTTCCTTGTTTCGTATCTTCTCCCGATCCTTCTCTATCTCCTGCCGATTTTCCGTATCTCCTCTGCCGGTCTTTCCCGATTCTTCTCTATCTTTTCCAAATTTTTCTGTACTTCCTGTCCGGATTGTTCTGTATTTCCTCTACCGATTTTTCCGTATCTCCTCTACCGATTTTTCCGTATCGCCTCTACCGATTTTTCCGTATCTCCTGTACCGATTTTTCTGTATTTCCTCTACCGATTTTTCTGTATCTCCTCTACCGATTTTTCTCTATTTCCTCTACCGATTTTTCCGTATCTCCTCTACCGATTTTTCTGTATTTCCTGTCGGGATTCTTCTGTATGTCATTTACCGATTTTTCCGTATCTTCTTTGCCGATTTTTCTGGATCTTTCCCGATTCTTCTGTATATCCGGTCCGGATTCTTCAGTATTTCCTCTCCCGATACGTTTCTATCTCCTCCGCCGATTTTTCCGTGTCTCCTCTCCCGATTTCTCCGCACCTCCTCCCGTCCGATAAACAATATCGTATTTCGTGCTCTGTGCTTTGACTATCCTTAGCGTACTCGTCAACACCTCTCGGTGCAGCAAAAAAAAAAGAATGCCAAACAAACGTCAAACTCAGAGTCGTTCACCGGCCCGAAGAGTCCTCGCCGCCTTCGACCACGTGACCCGTTAATTGGAAGCGCGCAACGAAGCTCTTCTCCCCAGTTCTCCAAACCTCTTTTTCTCTTCACCTCTCGAATCGTCCCAACGGGAACCGATATCGAGACTGTTACTCTCCAATCGTGACGATAAAAAAAATTTCAAAAAAACATTTTTTTCTCTTTCTCTGAGTGAGATTAAAAAAAAAACAACGACAGTACCGCTAGTTTGAAAATCGTGCACAGAATCACTGCTGAGGACCGCACGCCGTTTAGAGATCGTCTCTCTCGCACGCGTGCGACTAGAGCCGCCGCATCTGGCCTTTGGACTGGCTTTTACGCTCGCCAAGATCGGTTTTATATACCTTCGCATCTCCCACTCTGCCCGGCTAACCGTGCAGGTGATCATGCCTTGCTGGCCGGCTCTTGGCTGCCTCCCGGCCGGGCTTGCTCGCTCCGGCGCTCGGCGGGTCCACCGGAGCCGCAACGACGTTTCTTCTTCCCCGGACTCGCGGAGAGCCGAGACTCGGGATATTCCGTCGGGCTTGGACCGGACACGCTCCGGGCTCTATTCCGTGACGCAAGGACGCTTCGAGCCGCGAACGACATACACAGACGACGTACGAGCCGACGAGGGACGAGGATTATCCGATACGAGCTTCCGTTCCTGACGTCGACGGGCTTCGAGCCTCGGAGGCGTTGATGAATGAAATCATTGTTTTTTATTTTTTTTATTTTTTTTTTACTCCTGATCTACGAGCGATGCAAGCCTTGGTTTATCATTGAATGTTTTTTTATTATTATTTTTTTTTATTGGGATATTTATTGTGGACTATAAATAGCTGATGGGGGCTCCTTGGGTGTTGTGCGTTTATTATGAATAAGTGCGGCGATAGAAGTGTTGCCTTTGTCGGAGCACGTTTATGGAAATGAATTACTACATTGCGGACTTGCAAAACTAGTCAAATTGTAATTGTTTGGGACTGGGTTGCTACACTTGGGTGTGCTTCATAATAGGAAAAAAATTTTAATATCTGCAGGTTTTTTTTTAGTTTATCGAATTTTGGTACCTTAATATATCAAAAATCATTTTTAAATTAATTACATTACTGAGTTGCAAAACTGGAAAAATTGTAAGTGTTTGGCAATAAGTTGCCACACTTTCGTGTGCTTCACAATAGGAACAAGTGCTTGTAACTGTACACCCGTAGAAAAAATCGTATGAAATTTAATATACCGGACGGGAAGTTTTTATGCCGAAACTGGCATATAAAATTTCATGTACTACAGTTGTGATGAAAATTGTGAAGAGTACTTTGTTTTCAATAATTTACGTGAATTTTACTATAAAAGTACGTTAATTTGTGTAATATACTTTCATTTCAATGAACAAGCACATTAATTTGAACAAGCAAAATAAGTTTTATCCAAATTATCATTATTTTTCTAAAAAAAAAACCTTACACATTTTCGTTTTACATCGTCTATCCAGTAGCTATTTACTTATCGACAGAGACAGCGCCGAACCGCCGGTAATCCAAATTGTTGGAAAACAATTACGCCGTCCGTCGATTTTGAGTCTACGAAGCGAACGTGTTGTTCCGGGCATCGACATCGTCGCGAGATTTTGCTTATCGAACATACGTGACGGCGTCGCGACTCTGTAACGTAATAATGAAAGTTACACCCTATCAATCGTACAAAATATGCGGGTTTGCGTACGTAAAACATCATCACGGTATTTTCACGTAATTGGAAGTTCAATTTGTTTTTAAACTTTATTGTTTTCAATTTTTTATTCTTATTATTTTTTAATTCTTTTTAATTATTAATTCTTTTTAATTTTTAATTCTTTTTAATTTTTAATTCTTTTTAATTCTTAATTCTTTTTAATTTTTAATTCTTCTCAATTTTTAATGCTTTTTAATTTTTTTAATTTTTTTTTTTTTTACGATTCCCTTCGCTACAATCGGACCGATTGGAAATCCTCGATGCATCTGGGACGAATTTCTCCGCCAGCAGTTGCGATATTTTGGGGTTGCCAAAGTGTTCGTACGCGAGAAAGAACGCGCGGGAATGCACATCGGGGCGATTTGATTATGCACCACCGCTGCGTCTGTCGCTGGCAGCGTTGCGATGCTTCTATTGCTCTTTCGTATTGCAGCATACAGAAGGCTGCCCGCAGGTGCCTGTGGCTGCACGCTTCCCAACATTGACATGTTAATTCGCTCCTTCTCGCAACGTTCGGTTCGTCGATTATGGCCACTTCTTGTGCGAGGACTCGAGCCGCACCGCGGCGGCGACGGGACACGATCCGTTCCAGTCGACGCTCACGTTATCAATTATTCAACCGAGCGTCATTGTTTACTTTAAAAAAAAAAGAAAAAAACAATTTTGCAACGCGCCACTCGCAGCAACTAAGTATCGGAGCGGAGCGATGGTAAAAAAGGTAAAGACAATAGTGCGAATATTATTGTTCCAAGTCCGACTGTAGAAAACTGGAAACCTTACGAAATTAGAAAATAATTAATCAGCGTCGATGATTAAAGTTTCGCCACGGTCGGGGGAAATCCGCTGTGATATTCTCAATAGCAATATTGCGCAGACGATATTTACACTCTATTTGTTAATTTATTTGTAATATTATTTAGAACAAATAATTCATTATTAATTACACTTTAATTATTAAATGTGAATTATTATTACACATGCGATCTCGAAGCAGCATTTTAAGTCTATTGACTCAAGCTGCGGCACAACCGACTCTTATCGGAACAGTCGGTTGTGGTAATATTTTAGTCAGCCGGCATTGGAAGTTCGAACCGCTCGTTAATCCTCTTAGGGTCGAATTTTAAGACGTCAAGTTCAACTTATGATCACTCTTGAGATCGATGTTCGGCCCGAACTTCATTGCGTGTTTAAGATTTATCCTAAGTTCGAACTTAAGAGCAACCTCAGTTCGAACTTAAGTCTGAATTCAAATTTGATTGTCTTTCCAGTTTGATCTTAAGCACGCAATGAAGTTCGAGCCAAAATTCGATCTAAGTTCGATGTCAAGTGCGATCTTAAGTTCCATCTTAATTTCAAACTAGCGTCTTAAAATTCGACTCTTAATCTGGTTGATCAGAACCAATTTCTTTTAATCATTATGTACTTCAGTGGGTATAAATAGTATAAATAGTAAAAATAGTAAAAATAGTATAAATAGTAAAAATAGTAAAAATAGTATAAATAGTATAAATAGTATAAATAGTATAAATAGTTTATCGATTCGGCTCTTACCGGAACAGGCGACTGTGGTAATATTTTAGTCAGTCGGCACTGGAGCTTCGGAGCGCTCGTTAATATACTTAATCTGATTAATCCGAGCGAAATTCTTTTAAACATTATGTACGCAAGTGGGTATAAATAGCACTGCAGCGATGCATGATTCGTGAACTCCGCCGATTAGTCCTATCTCGAGGGCCGGACTTCGACGACGATAACTAACCCGAGAACCCGCTGCAAGTTTTATAGTGTAACTCGTGACATCCGGGTTGCTGGATACGAACTCGATCCGGAGACTGTAACACTACAGAGCCAGTTGACTCGAGTTAAACTACCAGCCTGTATATAACAACAGCCCCTTCAACTATAATGTAGGTGCTGCTACAGCCAGGGAGCTGAAACACCTACATTATAACTGCCGCGAGAATTCTCACGTTTTCAACTCTCACGGATTATGAAATTCTGTTTTCCGTGCTCGCGTCCCATTAACGCCGAAATTGTTCCTGTTTTGCACGAGATATCAGTTAGAGAGGAACCACTCGCATTCGTCAGAACAATCCTCGGTAGAAATTTCATGGCGTTGCGTCAAGCCCTGACGAGGCCTTCTCAGTTCACGATTTTACGCTCTAAAATAGAAATTTTAATTAATTTTCATTTTATATTCAAACTAAAAATTTTGTTGCAATTCTTTAAGAAACCTAAAAATTGTATTCTAATTTTGTATTCAAACTAAAAATTGAAGCCGAAATTGTTCCTGCTTTGCACGGGATATCAGTTACAGAGGAACCACTCGGATTCGTCAGAACAATCCCCGGTAGAAATTTCATGGCGTTGCGCCAGACCCTGACAAGGACTCCTCACGCCACGATTCAACGCTCCAAAATAGAAATTTTATAGTGAAATAAAAAATTTAATTTTAAATTCATGTTCAAACTAAAAATTTCATTTCATTTCTTTATTGAAACTAAAAATTTCATTTCATTGGTTTATTGAAACTAAAAATTTCATTTCATTTCTTTATTTAAACTAAAAATTTCATTTCAATTCTTTATTCAAACTAAACATTTCATTTTTATTTTATATTCAAATATAAAATGTAATAGTTATTTTTTATTCAAGCAAAACATGTGGTTTCAATTTTTTTTTTTTATAGGATCTAAAAATTTTATGTCGATATTTTATTCAAACTGACAATTAAATATTTACTTTTCGAAGAAAATCCCTAATGGGAATAAGGTGTGTCGTATGTCGTATTCGATTTACCGATCTAAAATGTGTCTGCAGCCGGGATATTGGGACCGATAACCATGCAAGTTCGGTGCGGATAACGAGATGCTGCAACACGCAGCAAAGCGCCGTACGGTAATCTCAAATATAATCGGGCTCGGGTGATTCGTCTAGTTAAATGTCGGCAGTTAGGAAATAAATCGTGCAGAAAATAATGCTTGTCTCGGTCTGCATTATTATTTGACGGAAGGGTGGGCGGCGAGAGGTCCGGCGAAGCACAGCCGGGAACGGCCCACAGATACAATCTGGAGTAAAGTTAAGTGCGTGCGCGTTCTTTCGCTCCATTTATTCACCCCGTCGCCTCTATAACTCAATATACACTCGTGCAAACCGTACGCGCGTATGTGTTCCAGCCGGTCAGGTCCAATTAGGTATTCCGATCAGGATCGCGGTTTGTGCCCGCTACGAAAGAGTGGCGAGTGATTCTCGCGGTGCTGGGCCGGTGCTGGGCCGGTGCTGGGCCGGTGCTGGGCCGCTCTATCGCGCGGCAAGGACTCTCTTCCTGAAACGCGGTTAGCGAACGCGGCAGAACCGAGGTCGAGCATTCCGGAACATATCTTTCCGTACCGTAAATCATCTCGCGATCCTCCGGATCGGCCTCCCAAACTCACAGGGCCCCGAAAAAATTGCGCACATGCTCGTGCCGTCCAGCACGCAGCTAGAAAAAAAATTATTTGACGGCCACCGTTTATTTGGTTCAAGTAAAATATTTATTTGTTTTAAAGAAATATTTGTTTAAATTAAGTAAGTAGTTACTTGGATGAAATAAATGTTTATTTAAATCAAATAAATATTTTACTTAAACCAAATAAACGCTGGCCCAGAAAAATAATGTAATGGTCAAATACATTATTTTTCTGGGTGCGGAAAAAAATACACGGGAAAAATTTACTTAAAAATGTAATTTAATGTCATATGAGTAGGGCTGAGAGCAATATATAGCCCGATATATAACCGATTTCATTAACGAAAAAATTCTAAAAATGTTTTTTGTAAAAATACCATTTTCGTCGAAAATGGTAAAGGTACCCCCTCTTTCCTCTCTCCCCTCTTTCCTCTTTCCCCTCTTTCCACTCTCCCCTCTTTCCTCTTTCCCCTCTTTCCACTCTCATTTTTCCACTTTCAAAATGGCCAAATATTTTTTTTCGAGATATCGATTTTTTACCAACTTCATTGGCTTCAAGTGGCCCATTTCCGCACAAAATACATGCAGTTTGTATTTTTTTCGAAATTTAAAAAATTGACTATTTTCAGCATAGGAAACCCTATGCTGAAATGTTAAATTTTGCGAAACGGCACTTTTATGTGGCACTTTTATGCGAAACGGCACCGAAAAAATTCGAGATATCGAATTAAAACCTCCGCCATTGTTTTCAAGTGACATATTTACCAACCGATTTCATTAACGAAAAAATTCTAAACATTTTTTTTGTAAAAATACAATTTTTATCGAAAAAATGATATACAAAATAAAGGGAATATATTTGTTTATTATCATGTGATCTTGATAGCTGGAAAAGTTGAGAGGTGTGAAGTTTGAGGTAGTCCTTGCGAATAGTGTTCGCTTTGCATAAGTTTCAGAGAAATAAGAGGGCATTTTTTCGTTGATCAGAACGAAAAAATATACAAGCGAAGTGTCAAGTTTCCGATTTCCTCGGCAATTTTTCTTTTCGATTCTCACTCGCCGAATCCGGGTAGATTTTTAGCCGCCGATTCCCGACACCCTGTATAGCGATTAAGGCGATTGCCATTTCCTCGCCGCCGATTCTATTCGCGAGTGGAGGGGCATCTGTGCCGAGCTCCGGTTTCCCAAGGTGAAAAGTATTCCTATGTGCGCGCATGTGTGTAATGAGAAGCAAGGCACATTTGAGGGGCGCGCAATCCCGTGTAGTTCAGTTCCCTCTCGTCTCGGGCGAATTTGCGCGCGCACCGTGCGAGCTTAATTTCGCGTCTTGCGCAACTCGTGATTAACGGCCAGCCGCGAAAATTTGCCATTAAAAAGTCGCAGCTGGCGGGCCGCGAGGTTCGCCGCTGATTTTTATTTTTGCACCCTCGCGTCGTGTTTGACAATAATCAAGCGGGTCGTATTATCTCGGATTAATCCGCCGAAGTAGCGTTTACTCGCGGACGGGGCAGAAGATAAACACGGGCTTTCGATTAACGCTGCTCTCACGGCCGAAAATTTGTAGCGGAGCATAACGCAAGATTTAATGACGGGACAGCTGCGCGATCCGCGCACGGGACCTTGGATTTGCGTTTAACAAAAATTTATATTTACGACCTGGCCACGATCAATTAAGCCTTGAACGGCAAAACAAATTAAGCGCGCGCGACCTTGCCACACATTTTTGGGCTTTGACGGAAATGGCGTTGAAAATTATCTTTGGAGAACCGACTTGGTGCATCTTGTAGTGCACTTCGAGATTCTGGGAATATGCTGAACTAGGGATTTCTAGTATTAACGTTGAGCGCAATTTTTTTTTTTTTTTTTTTTTAAGGACATTGAAAAATTAGGTGGAAAAAAATCTCGTGTGCCATTTTAGGGATCTAGGGAGGAATGCGATGGGACGATCCAACTGTGTACACATTGCGAGGGTGAAATTTAGTTTTTTCCTTGAGGAGTTTAAACATTTTTCTTCAATTACTGAAAATCTCATTTACGATCAATAATGTTTATTTACGACGTGAGCATGATCAATTAAACCGAGGGTAAACCAATTAAGCGCACGCGACCTCGTCATACATTTTTGGGCTTTGACGGAAATGTCGTTGAAAATTATCTTTGGAGAACCGACTTGGTGCATCTTGTAGTGCACTTTGAGATTCTGGGAATATGCTGAACTAGGGATTTCTAGTATTAAAGTAGAGCAATTTTTTTTTTTTAGGTACAATGAAAATTTCGGTGGAAAAATCTCGTGTGCTATTTTAGGGATCTGGGGAGGAAAGTAATGCGATGAGACGATCCAACTGTGTACACGTTGCAGCGGTGAAACTTATTATAGTTTTTCCTTGAGGGGTTCACATTTTTTTTTTAATTACTGAAAATCTCATTTAAGATCAAACATTTTTATTTACGACGCGGGTAAGATTAATTAAACCTTGACGGTAAAACCAATTGAGCGCACGCGACCTCGTCATACGTTGTTGGTCTTTGACGGAAATATCCCGATCTTTGGCGAATCGAACTGTTGCATCTTATAGTCCACTTTGAGCTTCTACGAATAAACTATTCTTAGAATATAGTTCGAGCACATTTTTTTAAATAAAAAAATAAAATTATCTAAAAAATATCTTATGCGCTATTTTAGGGATCTAGGGAATCTAATGGAAACGAAACTAATGCGAAGGGACAATCCGACATGTATCTATCGAAAGGGTAAAACTTATTGTAGTTTCTTTTGGGGCCGTAAAAAAAATAAAAATAAATAATTAAAGGGTGTAAAATAAAAAAAAAAGTTTCCTTTTCATTGATGAAAAAGTTTCCATCTTATTGAGAGCTCTAGCGAGCTCCATTTCGATTGTCGACGAGAAACATCTCCGGGTTATTCTTTTTGTACTCGACTCACTGCCGCTACGAATTCCGAGCTACGAAGATCACTAAATGGATGATGAACACCGACCAGTGTTACTACGAAGAACCATACCGGAACTAGTCCGACGGCTCCGCGCTTCTGCGATTTGCCAGAACGTCAGAGCAGTAAAAGGAATAAAAAAAGAGCCGAGTCCACGCGGAACAAGGATCGTCGGAGACGCGATGATATCATAAGTCCGCGCGATATTTGCATCGTAGTAGTTAGAATCCTTAACGGACAGCGGAGGTGTGGAACGAATTGTCGCAGCCGGTTCTCTGTCCTGTTGTTCTCGAAGACCCTGTACTATCCATTTTTAGGAAAAAAAAAAAAAAAACAATTAGCAAAAAAATAAACAAAACAGACTCCAATCTATATACATGGCTGCGTGTCTGATTTCAAGATCGGCCGTCCGGACGCCGGCGAGTGGAGCACATTCGTCCTTCGCTGTCGGTCTATTTAACTCTATTTGACACGGCAAGGCCGACGACCGCTTTCGAAGCCGCGGCTTCCTGAACCCCCGATTTAGGGCCGTTAACGTTACTGGCGTTACTCGCGTATGCATATACCGACACATTGTGCAGGGGAATGAATCATGAGATGTATCTGCTGGTCAACAGTGTTATTGCAGGCACCTGCTCTATTCAATCCGGCGCGTTGTTACAGAAATGAATGTTTTAGAGGACGCGCGTGCGGGCGCCCAATTAATCAATGGTATGTGTATGTGGAAATGAGAAAACGGAGGAGCGAGACGTGGGATATATTTTTTTTAGTGTGCCTTCACTTGCGCAGCCAAACACTTTCTGGCGCAACGAAATCGATGGCTGGTATCTCGAGCAAGGTTGTAATCTCTTTTGGTCCCTTACTGAGTTTGGTTTTTTTTTAAATACGATGTTATTTCGGTAGGCGTTTTTTTAATAACGAAATGCTGCCATGGGTTGTTGACAATCGAAAAGATCCAAAGATCCAAAGATCCAAAGATCCAAATATCCAAAGATCCAAAGATCCAAAGATCCAAAGATCCAAAGATCCAAAGATCCAAAGATCCAAAGATCCATAGATCCATAGATCCATAGATCCATAGATCCAAAGATCCAAAGATCCAAAGATCCAAAGATCCATAGATCCAAAGATCCATAGATCCATAGATCCAAAGATCCATAGATCCATAGATCCAAAGATCCATAGATCCATAGATCCAAAGATCCAAAGATCCAAAGATCCAAAGATCCAAAAATCCAGATATCCAGAAATCTTCAATACATTTCACGAGAAGAGTATTAAATTTATGCCCTGAATCAGTAACTCATCCGCTTTTACTCGACGCGACTTCTTAACAGGCGATCGAGATTATTTCAGCGACGACGGACGGAGTGCGCGGAATCAGCCAGTCTTCGAACAAGACAGCTGAGACTTTTAGGAGCGCTCGATAGGCACGTGGGTGCGTCGATGGTTTTACCACTGCTGCCCGTATCTTGAACGATATAATAATGAAACACGTGTTGGTTCAACCCACGGGCTGTAGTCGATATATAGATATATCTATACATTTATAAACGCGAGCTGCACCGTTCGAACCCGGATTCTCCTGTAAAACTAGATAGCCTTTATAGGAGTGTATTACACGCCTCGTACTTTCCAGACTGTGTGCTCGATGATATTGCTATATCGCTGGCAATCAATGTTACCGGTGTGTACGGACCAGTCTCGCTTGCCATTGGCCACGCCATTTCACTGTACATAAAAAATACAGGACTGCTGCTGTAACAAGCTGGGGTACGGCTCATTGCTCGTAATTTACGTTACAACAGATATTACCTGTGGTTCTTTGCATTTTCGGTTGGCTATCGAAATTGTTAATAATTTCTCAATTTAGCTGCCTCGACGAGAGCGTAAATCCACACTCGGCGAAGGGTCGGGTGGAAGGAATGCGGGCTCTTTCTATAGTTACCTTGAACCTCCAGCGCCTGGTCCGCCCGATTATGCGCAGGATATCGCGCGTGCCCAACTATAAAGATACGCATACCTTTGTGTTTGCCCGAAGTGGAGAAGAATGCAGTATAGTGTGTACTTGCACGGAGTCAGAAACTCTAAACACCCCGGTAGAGTTTCCACAGCGTCTGCGATTTCATCATATAGTTATTTTTTGCTGCTGGATTTTGGTTCAACTACACTTTGTAAAGTCTCGAAAGGGCACTTCATTCCTTCTGAATAATGGAGTAATTTTACTAGTTGAATAGCATCGCTAAAGTAAATCGTATACTTTTATTTTTCATTTTCTATAAACTTTTTTCTTGCAACCGAATTTCGGTTCAACAAAATGTTGTAAATTTGTGGACGGTCACGTGTTTTGTTTTTTTGATTTGTTGTTTTCTTAAGGGGATGTGATACACACTTAGTCGGTAAGAAATGGGTTTGCCGTGTTCAGTCGGTGACCAAACTATACGGTATATGTAACAAAGTGCTCGATCGTATACAATTCTTTCACTTCGGCTGTCCTTCGCGCGTGAACTCGAACAAAATACACCGTCGCCGATTTGGCATTTACCAAAACGATGGTCCTTCGGGTCACCGACCTGCGGTAACTGTATCTCCTTCGTAAAGCCCTGTGGGCACGTACGGTACGACCGGTACTCCACAAAGTGGATTCGGTTGTGGCGGGTAGCAGGATTTGTCATTGCCAAAGTCTCTTCGTCAATGTCAAGAGATGGATTTCCATTCATTAACCTCTTCATCTACTTCAGGACGGAGTGCATAACAGTTTAGCAGAAAATCGTGCAAATGTAATTTCTTGCATCTTGTGTGCAAATGTAATTTTTTTGCATTTTATGTGCGAATGTAATTTTTTACATTTTGTGAGCAAATGTCATTTTTTGCATTTTGTGTGCAAATGTCATTTTTTGCATTTTGTGTGCAAATGTCATTTTTTACATTTTGTGTGCAAATGTAAAATTTTGCACACACACTGAGAAAAAAAATTACAAAGTAAGAGCAACAATACTAACTTTTTACAGTAAAAAATCGTTCCCAAGGGGAACGTCTTCATTGTATAGTTACGACGTTGACAAAATATCATCGTTGCAACGATAATTATCGTTTAACCGATTGAATTTATTCTATCAGAAACGATCTATATAGACGTTCCTCCTGGGAACGATTCATTACAGTAGGAAATGCGATCCTTTTTCCTAGTGCGTCTCGACGAACTTTTTAGTGCCGCTAAGTTTAGTGGGCTACGACGGACCACAGTTTTGTTTTGGATTTTGGATCCAGAGGGCGGGCACAAAAATAAACAACCTTCCAAAATGTATTTTAGACATGCGCGCGCATTTATGTATCCTGTTTGCGGCGCTATGTATTCCGCTCGGGCACTTACATTTTCTCCTCCCACGGAGCACGACTTCGCGCAGCAATAACTGTCTTTCTCTCTGCGGGTCTCGTGCATTGAACTCTCGGGATCGAACGAACGAGTGAATGAATTCAGGGTCTCGATCGTGACCGCGAAGACGTCGGAGAGACGCAAATGAACATTGTCTTGCTGTTACACGAATGGAGGAGACCCTATAATTCTGAACATGCGCAATGCAGCGACTTTATGTCTCTGAACCCAGATCGACTTTAAGAAAATCCTCTACAGCACGCGGAACTTCCATTCTTTTTTTTTCCCACGCTCAGTCAGTCATCCTTTGGGGCTTCAAAACATAATAATAATAATAATAACAATAACAATAATAATAATCCACTCCAAATATCTATTTTCTTACGCACAACGTGCGAAATATTTTCTTGTTTCTTTCTTTATATATACAAAAACATCAAAGATTTATTAAGTTGTTATATTGTAAAAGGGGATTTTCCCATCTACGAAATAATAATAATAATAATAATAATAATAATAATAATAATAATAATAATAATAATAATAATAATAATAATAATAATAATAATAATAATAATAATAATAATAATAATAATAATAATAATAATAATAATAATAATAATAATAATAATAATAATAATAATAATAATAATAATAATAATAATAATAATAATAATAATAATAATAATAATAATAATAATAATAATAATAATAATAATAATAATAATAATAATAATGCGGATCAGAGATATGAAGGAATATAAAAATCACGAAAGAGCATGCCGGACAATCCGACAACAATTGACAAATGTATCGACGTGCCGTGCTGTTGGGCGACGATGACTTCCATATACCAAAAAAATATTTCCTGGAAGCGGCGATAGACACTCACGCTTTCATCGGGAATAAAATTAACGCGTGGCGCCCCTCGTCGCAACGATTGCACCAGATTGTTGAGTCTTTCCTTACACGTAGAGCTGCCCGTAGTCGCGTCAAACGAAGCTTTCCGCTTTTCTCTTTGCTCGATCGCGGCCTTGGCCCTCCAGCGGGACGCGTGGCATGCGCAAGACCGCGGGCATGACGCGGCTTCTCCGTTCGTAGGACACATTTCGAAGTGACGATCACGTAACTTTATTACCGGACTTCCAGGGCGTTCGCCGGACTTCTCTTCACTTAATGGTCATATATATATATACACATATATATATATATGTATATCCCCTATATATGTATATATGTATATATATGTATACTACATAGTGAGACGACGTAACGTATTTCCATTTGCCGGGCGTGTTCCTTCTACGAATTTGTGTTTGGCTTATTCATCTGACGACGCGTATATATAGTAATACCTGCACGCGTAAGCTATATCCAGTAAAACAAGTGAGAGTCAAAGAGCGAAAGAAGCGGGCGCTTGCATAATCGGACGGTTCTCGTTGCCTCAGAGGATCGGAAAAGAAACGCGTCGTCAAACACGTGGACCGAAACTCCGAACTCTCTTCTGCCCCGACTCTCCTTTTCGCTATAGTTCGTTAAATAATATATCGAAAAGAAAGTACTGCGCGCTGTTTGCGTGTGTCGAACTTGGGAAGATATGGACTGCGCATGCGCGCGGTTACAAACTGGAGAACCCCGCAGCACGCAATACATAAACGTTTACACGAATATTTACGCGGAGATTGACATGAATATTTATGTGGAGATTGACATGAACATTGCCATGAATATTTACGTGAATATTTGCGTGAATATTTGCGTGAATATTTGCGTGAATATTTGCGTGAATATTTGCGTGAATATTCGCGTGAATATTTGCGTGAATATTTGCGTGAATATTTGCGTGAGTATTTGCGTGAGTATTTGCATGAATATTTGCATGAATATTTGCGTGAATATTCGCGTGAACATTCGCGTGAACATTCGCGTGAACATTCGCGTGAACATTCGCGTGAACATTCGCGTGAACATTCGCGTGAACATTCGCGTGAACATTCGCGTGAACATTCGCGTGAACATTCGCGTGAACATTCGCGTGAACATTTATGCAAACATTTATACGAACATGTATGCAAACATTTATACGAACATGTATGCAAACATTTATACGAACATGTATGCAAACATTTATACGAACATGTATGCAAACATTTATACGAACATTTATGCAAACATTTATACGAACATTTCGAAGAAAATAATTTTATCGAAATCAACGCTTCCTTTCAGAAAGCAAATCGAGAATATTTATTACAAACAGGAAACTAATACTTAAAAATTACCAGTAAGTAATGGCGTCAAGTCTTTTGCAAACGTTAATAGTGTAAAAGACGGGCATACGATCGGATCACACAATGAATTAAGGCCTTGCGCCAAGCGTGTCCGACGTGTGTACATTACACCCAGGCCAGGATAGCGGACGTGCTGATGGGCTCGTCGATATTACGATGAGAAACACAACGAATAATTTCGCGGAACGCGGGATTGAGTGGGGGAGGGGGGGGGGGGAGGTCGTCTAATTAATGGATACGCTGTGGTGTGTTGGGTGCGTCCACGCGCTGGACATTTTTCCATCCGACTTCGATAATCGTGGATCGCGTATGTCTGCCTCTTCGTTCTGTTGTATACACGTATGTGCAGAATACACGGAATACACACGACCACGCCGTGCACCAAGCCGAGACGAGGGACCCTTTTATTCATACGGCGCAGCGCAATTCGCGCAATTACCAATGGATATGCATTTCCCACCCCGCGCTCGTCTTCGGTAGTTACCACACGCCATCCATCCCTGATTATTTATCGCTCTCGACTGTCGTACGGGAGACCTCGGATACAAGGTGATTCAGAACCGGAGTACCGATAGCAGCTTCTTCATCGAAACGCGACGCTGGATTGCAAATCGAGCTTATTGGGCAAAAAAACTTTAGGCAACTTTGGACAATTTTGCATTCTGTCAAAAATAAACAGGTTTCTCAAGATTAGCGTTTCATGAGCAACTTGAACAATTTATGACAGTCAAATTCATTTTTTTTTTTTTTATTCTTTCTGATTGACTAATTTTTCGACTGTAAGGATTTTTAAAGGTGATTCAGAACCGGAGTACCGATAGCGGCTTCTTCATCGAAACGCGTCGCTGGATTGCAAATCGAGCTTATTGGGGGAAAAAATTTAGGTCATTTTGGACAATCTTGTATTCTGCCAAAAATAAAAGGTTTCTCAAGATTAGCGTGTCATGAGCAACCTGAACAATTTATGACAGTCAAATTAATTTTTTTTTAATTCTTTCTGATTGACTAATTTTTCGACCGTAAGGATTTTTAAAGGTGATTCAGAACCGGAGTACCGATAGCGGCTTCTTCATCGAAACGCGTCGCTGGATTGTAAATCGAGCTTATTGGGCGAAAAAAATTTAGCCAACTTTGGACAATTTTGCATTCTGCCAAAAATAAAAAGGTTTCTCAAGATTAGCGTCACATGAGCAGCTGGAACAATTTATGACAGACAAATCATTTTTTTTTCACTTGACTATATTTTCAACTATAACGATTTCTTAAGGTGATTCAGAACCGGAGTACCGATAGCAGCTTCTTCTGCGAAACACATCGCTTTATTTTTACTCGAGCTTGAATCGAACAGTCAAATCCATTTTTTGAAATTCTTTCCGCTTGACTAATTTTTCGACCATAAGGATTTTTAAAGATGATTCATAACCGGAATACCGAGAGCAGCTTCTTCCTCGAAAGGCGTCGCTTGGTATTCGATCGACTTCATCCGACGAAAAAACTGTCGGCAATTTTGGACATTCTTCTAATCAGCCAAAAATAAAAAGGTTTCTCAAGATTACCATCATATTAGCAACTGGAACAATTTATAACACTCAAATCCATTATTAAAAAAAATTCTTTCCACTCGACTAATTTGCAACTATAACGATTTCCGATGTCCGCACAGAACCAAAATGTCCTAAGATTACAAATTCAAAAACACATAATCGAATAACGTTTTACAGAGCAATAAAAAAAAAGAAGTTAATTTTTTCACGACGCTCGTCCCTCGTTGTTGTAATTCATGAATATTTTGAATAAACCAGTATGCTAGTGGACTGTATCGCTGTGCATCGCTAATCGTACAGCGCAATGCAACGCGTACGACACAGGCAAGCAAGCACGGGTAATGGAGCAGTCCCGTCGGTCCTCCTTTATTCCCAATGAGACAGAGTCGCGATTACCGAGCCAGCATCATCATGATTTAATGAAGATGCCAGTCGGCGTTTGTAATATAGGTAATGGCTTAATGGCATTTTAACTGCACCGAATAACGAATGCGTTTTTCCCCGCTGTTCCACATTGCGCCGGTGTGCCTGCGGTGCGAGAACATTATAATACATCGGTGTAATCCTTTGCGCAGATCCGAGAAGGAATAATACATTAAAGAATGAAAAAAAGAGGAAAAAAAAGGTAGCTGTCGAACCGCTGAGTTGCGAGCGTAAACTGACGAGAATACCTCAAGACTTCTCGTAATACATAATTAGTAAACACTGTAGACAAGGCAGTCCGCACAGTTCCAGCAATTCAATGCGAACAGGCGTACTCATTAGTATACACGGATGTTAAAGCGGGTGGTTTCCATTTATTATCAAACTCCTTTCAATGGCCGTTTTTTATATTCGACGGTACTGCTTTTTCATTATTTCCTCGCACGATTTGTGTGTCTCTTAATGTTCTTTTTTATGTTCGCCGATATTACTTTTTCATTATCTTCTTGCACTATGTGTATGTCTCTTAATGTTCGTTTTATATTCGCCGATACTGCTTTTCATTACTTCCTGCCATGATCGATATGTTGTAATGTTCTTTTTTACATTCGTCAATACTACTTCTTTCTTATTTCCTAGTGTGATCGATATGTTTCAATATTCCTTTTTATATTCGCCGATATACTGCCTTTTCATTACTTCCTTGCACGATCGATATGTTTCAATGTCCTTTTTTATATCCACCGATACTTCTTTTTCTTAGTTCCTGACATGATTGATATATTTCAATGTTCTTTTTTTACATCCGCCGAAGCTGCTTTTCATTATTTCCTGTCATGATCGATATGTTTCAATATTTTTTTTTTATATTCGCCGTTACAACTTTTTCTTATTTCCTGGCATGATTGATATGCTTTAATGTTCTCTTTTACATTCGCCAATACTACTTCTTTCTTATTTCCTGGTATGATCGATATGTTTCAATATTCTTTTTTTCCATTCGTCGATGCAACTTTTTCTTAGTCCCTGGCATGATTGATATGTTTCAATGTTCTTTTTTTATATTCGCCAATACTACTTCTTTCTTATTTCCTAGTATGATCGATATGTTTCAATATTCTTTTTTTCCATTCGTCGATGCTACTTTTTCTTAGTCCCTGGCATGATTGATATGTTTCAATGTTCTTTTTCACATTCGCCAATACTCCTTCTTTCTTATTTCCTGGTATGATTGATATGTTTCAATGTTCTTTTTTTATATTCGTCGATACTACTTTTTCTTAGTTCCGGGCATGATCGATATGCTTTAATGTTTTAGTTCATATTTGCCAGTACGCTTTTTTCATTATTTCCTGTCATGATTGATATTCTTTAATGTTCTTTTTTTATATTCGCCGATACATCTTTTTCTTACTTCCTGTCATTATCGATATGCCTTTATGTACTTTGTTCATATCCGCGAATACTGTTTTTGTTCTTATTTCCTGGTATGAACTATATGTAACCGTGGCGCACGGTTTTGTGAGATTTAATCATTTGGTTGCAGTTTGTACGGCAAGCCGAACGGGGTAGCGATATTAATATTAGATCAGCGGTGGCCACTCTAGAATGGCATTTTCCGTCGTAGTTGTGGCAGAGCCGCCGTTAATCGCGTTGCACAATGTATATAGCCTCCCGATTCGAGATAAACTCACCGTGGCTCAATATTTAGCAATGCTCTCTATGAAAAGTAGCACACACAGGATCCCTCGGATAAATTATTATCCTTGTCGAAAGTAAAGCGTAATAACAGAGCGTCGGTCGGAATCGACCGTGCGCGCACCCCGATCGTCTTCGTTTTGCGATACCACTACTGTACTTCTGCGTACCTAATTTCACAGTCACGCAATCGAGCTCTGTTTTAATTCTTGTGTTTATTTTTTATTTCTCCCTCGCAACTTTTCCTGTTTACCTTACTATTTTTACATAGTAAATTTCCATATTTATTTCATTGTTTTATTACGCAAGTTTTCCGACTGTCGCTATCAGCGATCAAATAGTTTTCATGTTAGTCAAAACCAACTACCAATTTTATAGTTTAAAAATTTTTTTATTATATTTAGCTTTTTTTACTTTTTTTAAATTTATTTGGTTTATATAAATACTTATTTGAGTTAAAAAAATATTTGATTAATTTAAATAAATATTTATTTATTTATTTATCAACGGGATAATCCCTTTCACAAAAGTAAACATATAGCATGTAAGATATAGCAAATATTTGTTTAATTTTTAATTATTTAATAAAATAAATTTTTATTTTATTTATTTATTGTTTAATTAAATAAATGTATATTTAAATCATATAAAAATGTATTTAAAACAAGTAAATATTTATTTTCGGGCGCCGGTCGAATAAATTATTTTTCTGTGGTATTTCCTCCGGCCAGTTAATTTTCTACATTGCGGAACAATGTCCACGATATATCGTAATTCGTGTCTACGTGAGATAATTAACTACAGTCCGCGTAGGCTATTCAATAGACAAATGAGCCGTTTCCCAAGATTCGTTTTCATTTGTGAGAAAGTTCTTCGACGCGGGCCCGGGCGTCAGCTTAGCCTCGCAGTATTATTGACGTCTGGACAAGCTTTGGCATTGAGACATTTCACTGTTTCAAGGCACATCAAGCAATCGAGCGGTCCAAAGCCACCTATGCGTTTTTCGTGGATGGAACACAAGTGTTTTTCGGTCTTTCACTGTTCCTGCATGCTGGAAGTACATTCTTGCGATATCGCGAGCTGACACAAACTGATCGATCTTGTTGCGAAATTTACCAATCAATTAATAGGTCTATTAGATCTGAACCGAAGGATAGCCTGACGGGTCCAACTTTGTGCACAATCACTTAGATAGGCAGCCACAATTTGTAAGCTCCCTTCTATTCACAAGCCACGAGATCCTAAACTCGGAACTGGCGAGTAAGGTGGGAGGCAACTCAGCATTTTTCTGCTCTGTTAACCACGGAATGTCACGAGACATAACAGCCCGTGTTGCTAATATCGCCAATACACTTCGCGTCTTAAATGGCCAAGACGGTAAAAATCATGGTAGAGGCGAAAGCACATGCGCCGATGTGACTCAACGGAAATGGCCGGCGCAGACTGATCGGTCAATCGGTCAATTTGGGACAATAAAGATTCCCGAATTCGGTTTTCCCAGTGGACGCGGTATGGACGTTATCGCAAGATTAGGCAGTCACATTGGGAAAAAGGAATGGTTAGATCAAAGCGCGATGACGTTCAATGACGTTATTTGGTTGGGAGAACAAAATTTCTTGTTTGAATCGACATATTGTCAATTGATTTCACTGATGAATCAATCGGGTCAATGATGATTTCCGAATTCAGTTTCGCCTCTGATATGAGAAAAATAAATTGCATCATAGGGCGATGACGTTCAATGACGTTATTTAGTTGGGAGAACAAAAATGTTTGTCTGAATCGACATATCTTGAGTCGATTGAATGATCAATCAATTGGGTCCATGATAATTTCCGAATTTAGTTTCCCCAGCGATATGCAAGTTATCGCACAATTGGACATTCACACTGAAAAAGATAAATTGCATCATAGCGCGATGACGTTCAAAGACGTTATTTGGTTGGCAGAACAAAAATCTTTGTCTGAATCAACATATTTTCAGTCGATTGACTGATCAATCGATCGATGCGTCAACGATGATTTCTGAATTCTGGAAAATTAATAGTTGGATCAAAGTGCAGTACATACGCTCACTGTCGTCATTTGGTTGCCAAACCAAAAATGACTCATTCGGCAAAACGAGTTGCTTCAGTTGCACCAGCCAAACAGCTGTGAACTTATCTCACCGCCACATTTTCTCGACCCAATCATTCCTGTCCTCAGTGCGCCCATCCAAATACCAATCAATCCAATCATTCGACTCTGGAGTCGCCACCTCAGCCCCAAACCGATGACCATCCATCCCGCGGGTGCTTCCTAAGCCAGTTCTTGAACTCCCTCGGTCCTCGGCAAGCATCGAACACACGTACGATTTCTCGCGTCCGCGGAGTGTCGTTTCCTTTCGAAAAGAACCAATCGCCTTTGCGAAGAAACCTGTTGCCAGAGCCGTTCGCACTGGTTGCACCGGGGAACCACGACCTTCGCGGTTCGCGCCGTTCGCCGCCGTTCACGCGCCCGCACCGGGCCGGACTCTCGTTGCAGGCTCGCCCCCGTCGGGGAACATAGAACTTAGAACTTCGCTCGTTGGATCGACGGCGTACTCGGCGTTGATCGCGCGCCGTACCGGGAACACCGGTTCTGAGAAATCCGCAGTACACGCGAGCGGACTCGGCGACTTTGGCGTCCCAGCATCTCCAGAAGATAAAGTTAGGGAGACGTTCCGACCTTGTCCGCTTCGCGGAGTTCTGCGTCACCGCCTCCACCTCCCGGCTAAATCGGCGAATGAATTTTCGTGCTCGAGTGATCGCCGGATCGGACGGGACGCGAAGACGGAACAAGCACCGAGTATTCCACGCATGTGGATACAATCTTGCGTGCCGCGCTGTCTGAGAACCGTGCCGACTGTTGAAGAATTAAACACCGTCCTGGCGAACGAGATTCGATACGTTTTTTTTCAACCCGCGGACATATGCGGGACTTGATGGAGCTTGAGTGCCTTGACGCTCATAAATCGCGGAACAAATTGCAAACGTTTGGAATCTAAACTGGGCGAGAGCGGGGCAAAATGGCACAGCGGGGCAGAATGGGATAATGAGAGAAAACGCAATTTTCCAATAACTTTTGGATTATGGCGGTGGTGGTAGGTGGGGCAAAACGGGATTGAAAATTCGGCTGTATCTTTGGGACAAAATGGGGCATCCAAAAATTATTGGACAATTCAGTTTTGACATCACTATCCCGTTTTGCCCCACTGTGCCATTTTACCCCGATCTCCCCTACGTTATCCTGTATAGCAGAGCTGGTAGTACTTAAAGTACCGGATACTTGTTTGGTATTTCAAGTACCTTAAAAGTACAAAAGTACTTTTTAGTACTTCAAGGACGTTCAAAGTACAAAAGTATTTGTTTGGTACTTCAAGTACGTTCAAAGTACACAAGTACTTTTTAGTGTTTCAAGTCCTTTTTTACGATTTCATGTACCAAGTACAAGAACTTTTCGAGTAAATGCTCACATTACGAATACTCGATTACTAGCATGATATCCTGTTTCTATTAATATATGATTATCTGTCGAAACTTTTCAAGAAATGTGATTGTAACGGGAATCTATTTTGCAAAAATTCCATTTAAAAAACGAGAAGTCATACCCGTTTTTTTATGGAATTTTGTATAATTTTCTGTATGGATTTTTTTTTTTTCTAATGCTTTTAGCCAATTTATCACGTATACTGACGATTCAAGATAAAAACACCGTTCCGGCGAACAAGATTCGATGCGTTTTTTCAAACCGCGGGCATGCGCGTACCCGGATGGAGATTCGCTATCTTGACGGTCATAAATTGCAGCACAAATTGCAACTCTTTGCATACGAACTACGTTATCCTGCATACCGTCCCAAAAGAGTTTAAAAAATATCCACTATTTACATTGTTTTTATTATCCTTGTAGAGAATGTATGACCATTATCGATCAACATACTTTCTCACAGAGAACAGCTTCGTCAGCGATGAAATAGAATTAGGAAGGAATGAGGAAGCAACGTACAAATTTCATTTGCAGTCTTTTTTGTATTGCACACTTATTAGGGTATAATTAGTTTACGATTCTACAAGATGTAATTAATTTATTTCTAATTATATTATAATTATTTAGGGTATAATTAGTCTACAATTACAGAATAGTACACTAGGTGCGGTGAGGAAGGATTTCGCTCGATCGGTTTGCGCATCTATCGTATGAAATTAAACCAAATAATTTAACTTAAATAACGTGACTTAAGTTTTCCTTCAAACGTGCGAAACTATTCGATCGAGAAGGTAGCGTGCCAAGCGGCTCGAAGTGGCGGGTTGTCTTTCTCTCTTCGTTCCGTCTTTATCCTACTCCGCTTAACCCTGAACTCCCTGTTCCCTCGCCGCCGTCCCGGAGCTGGGCCAGACGTCGTTCCGTGATTCCTTCGCCTCCTCATCCCCGTAGTCTTTTCTTTCCTCCGCTTCTTCTGCTCATTCCCGAGGCCCCCTCTCTCGCACACCACCTATTAAATTTTCCCTTCCCTTCGTCCCTACTTCGCGTAGCCTGCTGGGTAGGCCAGACTACTACATCCTACTTTATTCTCTACAAAAATTGCAAAAAAAAAAAAAAAAATGTAATGGCATCCAGTCGAGGACTATCGCGGATGCACACGAGAGTACACAGGATTCCGATTTAGCGAGCTCGGCAAACCTACCGAGTTTTCGAGACAATTTATGTAGGCTCGGAGTCGATGGCATTCAACACCGTCGGTACACGCAGTGGCAATTTCTACCTGCGCGCTGGTGTGCACCGGACTCGTTGACGAGTTTGCGGATTTTCATCCCGGGAATGTTCGATTATCGAGTATACTATGTACGAAATATCGCCCGAAACCAGCCCGGGCGGAATGTTAATTGCAGCTGGGTCTTTAAGGTGGAATACACCCCGAAAAAGAATTTATTTGACGGCCACCGTTTATTTGGTTTAAGTAAAATATTTATTTGATTTAAATAAATATTTATTTGATTTAAATAAATATTTATTTGATTTAAATAAATATTTATTTGATTTAAATAAATATTTATTTGATTTAAATAAATATTTATTTGATTTAAATAAATATTTATTGGATTTAAATAAATATTTATTTGATTTAAATAACTATTTTTATGAAAGCATAGTAAAAGGCACAGTGTTTCTGGTTTCCGCACATAGTTCCAGTCGCCACGCGCAGATCTACTGCGCAGCGAAAGAACTGGTGCACTGAATTCCTTTGTTTGATCTCTCGCCTCCGTTCAAGATCAGCTTGTTTGCATTCTCGCAATGTCGATTCGATTGAATCTCGGTTAGAAATCTAATTAAGGTTAACAAGCAATACCGTACTGAACAGTACTCGAAGATTGGCCTTGTTGTATGTCCGAAAATATATTTATACATTAGATCGTTCTAAAAAAAAACTTTTTTTTGCTTCCTCATAGAGGAAGCTTTGTTTTCGTGAAAAAATTTGTTTTCAATATTTTTATGTGAACATGTTCAGAATGTTCACATCATTTAACGTTCATAATTTGAAAACGGCTTGAGATATCGAGGTGAAATTTATCACACATGTTGAGGGGTCGATCCTCATTATTCGTTCCAATTTTTGGCCAAATCTATGCAGTCATTAAGATTTGACGCGGTTTTGAATTTTTTCAAAAATGTCTGTGCGCGCTCTAGCTCTTACCATTTTTGAGATATCGGGCTAAAAATGTGTACACAAGTGGACCATTATCGACCGATGATCGGTATTGAATTTGGGCAAAATCTATGCAGTCGTTCAGATTTTACGCGTATTTGAATTTTTTCGAAAATGGCTTTGCGCGCTCTAGCGCCCTCAATTTTTGACATTTCGGGCTAAAAACTTGCACATAAATGGACTGTTATCGACCAACGATCGGTATTGAATTTGGGAATAATCGGTTGAACCGTTTAAATTCTGTCATTTTGAATTTTTTGAATTTCATGCTATTTGTTTTCTCGCCTCATTTTTTCGTATTAAATATTCATCTATGAATAAAAAAAGTGTTAGATTCGTGATAAAATACATGGGATTACAGTCCCGGAGCGACAACTAACGAAAAAGTTTACCGGATATTTTTATAGCCAACATTGCAAAAATGAGTGATTTTGGGTATTTTTAAAGTGATTTTTTTGCTTTCCGATGGGATTGCAGAAAAACCCTGGTGCCTAGGGTAAAAGTGGTGAATATGGCCCACCTCGATTAACATGTAAATCAATGATATATGGACCGGGCCATATTCCCCACTTGTCCCCTATTGTTATCTACAGCAAGGTATATACAAGACGATGGATATGACGGGGTTAAAAAAGCTATATAAAGAGGGATCACTTGGATTTCTTGAGTAAAAATCTGATGCAAAAAAAAATTCGGGAGCGCATAATTCCATGTCTTTTTTCGCGCCGATCCAACAAAGTGAAGAGCGACGTTATTTTAACTAAATTTTTAATAAAGTTGAAAATTGAAATTTTCATATGGCTTCCTCATAAAAGTTGAAAATTGAAAGTTGAAAGTTGAAAGTTGAAAGTTGAAAGTTGAAAGTTGAAAGTTGAAAGTAGAAAGTTGAAAGTTGAAATTTGTATATCAATTCCTCATAATGTCCCTTTATTCGCAAAGCTTCCTCTATGAGGAAGCCAAAAATATAGTAAATGCTTCCTCATAGAGGAAGCTTTGCGAATAAAGGGACATTATGAGGAATTGATATAAAAATTTCAACTTTCAACTTTCAATTTTCAACTTTCAGCTTTCATCTTTCAATTTTCACCTTTTAACTTTCAATTTTCAACTTTTTTTATTTTGCACCCCATGAAATATGGTTTATATCATATTATCGAAAGTTGTAAAAGGGGAACGCTGTACGATATTTGTATTCTCCATTTGATTAACACGTAAGAAGTCGATGTCTCCAGTTTAGACGGCATTGTCAATTTTGTATAGAACGGACGGGCATATATATATTCTATCAGGACTTGGTTCCATACCATGGGAATATTTCCAATGTTCATAGGTTGCGAGAAAAATGATTATTATAAACAGTAGTTCTCACGGCATGCAAAATTACGAATGCGTCATGCAGTTCGGTGTGAACGACCGTGAGTCATCTGGCCAGCATTTTCATACACATTAATGGATGGATTGCGCGTATCATTCCTTAATTTCTTCATCCTTTTTTCTTAATCCTTGTGCCTCGCACACGCGCGCAAGTGTACCTTCACTCTTATAGCTGTTAGATTGAATATAAATATAGTGCTGGATGATCCACCCATTAGGATTGACTCCCACACCAAAAGCCGAATAGTTAATCCAAAGTTTCAAGATTTATTTTACATATATAAATCATAAAACGGAGTTAAAAGAATATATATATATATATATATATATATATATATTTGGTTTATATACTGATAGATTATATATATATATATATATATATATATATATATATATATATATATATAATCTATCAGTATTTGGCGTATCATGGAAATATTTCGAACGTTCCTAGGTTGCGAGAAAAATGGATGATTATTATAAATAGTAGTTTTCACGGCATGCAAGATTACGAATGCGTCATTCAGTTCGGCGTTGCCGACCGTGAGTCTGGCGAGTCTTTTCACGAACATTAATGGATGGATGCCGCATACTTCATCATTTTTTCTGAATCCTTGTGCATTGCACACATTCGCAAAGTGTACCTTGACTCTGATAGCCGTCAGATTGAATGTGCATTACGACGAGCGGTGATATCCACCTACTTGCACATGTATAAGTATACACCGCACAATATGATATATATCTTCGTACCGAGACGTCGTGTGGCCGTGTGCCGGAATGAACGAGCTCGTCTCGCGGTACGAGACGCAGCCGCATAGCGATACTGGAGCAAAAGTGCAACACCGGAAGAAGGAAGGTTTTACGATCGCGCACGGAAAATAATTTACTCGCGGGCGGACCTCCCCCATGGCCTCAGCGCTTTTCTTCCCGACGTGCCTCGCATATGTGTCCGGTCTCGCAGAAAAATTCTCGAGGATTTTGCTCTCCGAGGGTAGACGTTCCAAGCATCCGCGCCGAGAAACCTCGAGACGTTGAACTGTTCCGCTGCCTCTATCGGGAGGACGGCAGAAGGCGGCTTTCAGAGAGCAAAAAAATCTGGATCGCGCGGACCGATAATTCTTCGCGTGCGGTTCGTGGCGTGTTTTGAACCTCGATGCACTCGATGTCTGTGCATCGAAATATTTACAGGCTTTTGGGCATCAGATGGGTCCTTAAATTGGAGACAATTTATCCGCGCTCCAGGGACAATTATTATTCACATTATCGGAAGCTGGTAATGTTATTTATAAGTCATATTGGTGCCTTTTCTGGGGCCTCGAAGACGCTGAACTGCTCTGTGGCCGCTATCGATACGATAGCCCGATAATTCTCCTTGTCGGGCTTGTGGCGTGTTTTTGAACCTCGATGCCAGTGCATCCAAATACTGGCACATTTACATCTTTACCACTCACAACTCTACCAGAAAACAACTCTACCGGATAATAACTCTACCAAAACGAAGACAACCCTAACAACTCCACCACATACCAACTCTACCAAAATCTTTACCAGAAAGTAAAAAAACTCTACCGGAATTGAAGTAAAACTACAGAAATTGAAGTAAAACTCTACCGGTAGAGTTTTATTGCCATTCCGGTGGAGTTTTATTTCAATTCCGGTAGAGTCTCATTTCAAGTCCGGTAGAGTTGTTATCTGGTAGAGTTGTGAGCGGTGAAGATGTAAATGTGCCGAAATATTTACAGACTTTTGGTCATATAATGGGACCTTAAATTACAGAAAATTTATTCGCGTTCCGCGATTGCTTCAGGGACAATTATTATTCACATTATCCGGAGCCAGTAAGGCAATGTTATTTGTAAGGAAATGTTATTTAGGCGGCGGCTTTCGGACGGCAAAAAAAATCTGGATCACGGTGACCAATAATTCTCCTCTTCCGATTCGTGGCATGTTTTTGAACCTCGATGCCAGTGTATCGATATATTTACAAACTCTTGGACATCAAATCTGTCCTTAAATTACAGAAAATTTATTGCTGTTCCACGATTGATTCAGGTGCCCGACAATTATTATTCACATTATCGGGAGTCAGTAACACGATGTTGTTCATAAGTCATAGCGACGCCTCCGCTGGAGCTTCAAACGAGTTTGTCGATGCCGAAGGCAAACCGCTCGTAACCCACGAAAAATCCGAACGAGCCGCTGATCGTGAACTAAACACAGATATCTGACAGCGCAGCGGCAGAAGCTCTAGTCGCGGTAGTCGAGCAGACTAGCACACTATCGAAAGTGAAAGGTGTATGATACATGTGTGACGATGGTGAACGATGCTGCACGGATGGCCAGGACCGGGTAAAGCATTTCCCCGACCTAGCATAACCGCCAGTTGAGACGGCGCCGTAAGTCATCGTGATCGCTCGGACGACCGTCCTGCATTTTACGACTCGCAAATATCAAGGTGGGGAACGAGAGGCGCGCCTCTAAACTGGTTATTTATAAAGAACCATCCCGAATGTTTAGTTCTCGAGCTTAACAAACACGCAGCATCTCCAAGGCGCAAAGTGATGCGAATATTTGGATCAAACAAACGGAAATCTTGGATCCCCAAAATCTGCCAACTGGGACCAAACAAGCAGGCAAAGTAACATATCCGTTTGCATTAGACTCATGGATAATGTTGGACGATGCACCACGGATGGTACGTCCAGGACCGGGTAAAACATTTCCCCGACCTAGCATAACCGGTAATTGAGACGGTGGCGTAAGTCATGATGATCTCCCAGCCCTGCATTTTACGACTCACAAATATCAAGGTGGGGAACAAGAGGCGCGCCTTTAAACTGGTTATTTGTAAAGAACCATTCCGACTGTTTGGTTCTCAAGCTTAACAATCACGCAGCATCTCCAAGGCGCAAAGTGATGCGAATATTTGGATCAAACAAACGGAAATCTTGGATCACCAAGATCTGCCAACTGGGACCAAACAAGCAGGCAAAATAACGCATCCGTTTGCAGTAGATTCATGGATAATGTTGGACCATGCGCCACGGATGGTTCGTCCAGGATGCGGTAAAACATTTCCCCGACCTAGCATAACCGGTAATTGAGACGGTGGCGTAAGTCATGATGATCTCTCAGACGACCGTCCTGCATTTTACGACTCGCAAATATCAAGGTGGGGAACGAGAGGCGCGCCTCTAAACTGGTTCTTTATAAAGAACCATCCCGAATGTTTGGTTCTGGAACGCAACAAACATGAAGCATCTCCAAGGCGCAAAGTGATGCGAATATTTGGATCAAACAAACGGAAATCTTGGACCCCCAAGATCTGCCAACTGGGACCAAGCAACCAGGCAAAATAACGTATCCTATTGCGCAGTCTCATGTTTCGGTAACGGTACGCTATAATGGATAGATAGTTATCGACCAACTATGGAAAGAAATACGCTCCAATGCGACAATTATTATCCAACTCGAGCGCAACTTCAACGTTTGCTGATACAACCGTTATGATATTATATTCCGTCCTTACGCGCTTGATTGGTGACGGAATCTTACGATTCCGTGAATCATCGATTCAACATCTTTCGTTCCTAGCCTTACGACTCTGCGGAAATTCCACCGGGAATGATAGTTCGCCTCCTGCGTCCTCAAGTTCATGAGTGACGCACCGCTATTCGATTCGCTGTGAATTCATGATAACATTATACGGTACAAACTGAATGTGTGTTGCAGTTGTACATTGTAAGGTGTAGTTGGTGATAGTCATTCTTAGCGGGGTTTAAGTCTTGCGTCTTTTATTCATTTGGTCTTTTTTTAACGATAAAGAGCTTCAATAGCGCACTTTTGAAGAGTTCCGGAAGCATTAAAATAAGGAACATCACAGTGGAACATCTTTCATTCCTATCCTTACGACTCTGCGGAAATTCCACCGGCACTGATAGTTTTCTTTGTGTGTTCTCAAGTTAGGATTCATTCAAATCCTTACGACTCTGCGGAAATTCCACCGGCACTGATGGTTTGCTTTGTGTGTCCTCAAGTTAGGATTCATTCAAATCCTTACGACACTGCGGAAATTCCACCGGCACTGATGGTTTGCTATGTGTGTCCTCAAGTTCATGAGTGACTCATCGCTATTCGATGGACGATAACATTATACGATAGAAACTGAGTGTTTGCTGCAGTCGCGAGTTGTAAGATGCTGTTCTAAGGTCTGGTCGTTGATAGTTAGTGTTAGCGAGTTTTATGATTTGCATCTTTTAGTCATGTGGTCATTTCGGACGATAAAGAGCTTTAAAAGTGCAGGTTTTAAGAATTCTAGAAGCATTCACAAGGCTCACCATAGGGGCTAGTTACGACTTTAGGGTTGCTATCCTGCTAGTAAAAAGGTGTTGAAGCATGTAAACCAGAAAACCTCGGTCCAACGTCGCGAGAAAGCTGCGTTCGCCACAGCATCGCGGTCGAAAAGCGACTACGGTCGTCCCTGCGATACCTTACACCTTCGCGGCCATAAATCAGTTTAAAAAAACATTGGAAGAATCGAACAGTAAAAAAAAGAAAAGTTTACGCGAGCAAGAGAGAGTCAAGGACGTAAGGAACGCAATTCCTCGAGGTGGTGAAAAGGGATATTCTCGTCAAGGTCGCCCTGAGGCCGCTGCTGTCCCAAATGCATTTCACATCGACGAATAACACTTCAGAATACGTCATAAATTGCTTCCTCCTGTTTACAGACAGCTCCAGCGCATGACGAAATTTGGACATGACTTGCATAGGGGAGAGCGGGGCAAAATGGGACAGTGGGGCAAAACGGGACAGTTGGGGCCACATCCAATGTTCCTATAATTTTTGGCTGCCCCGTTTTGTGCCACTCAGCACCACCGCCACCATCCAAAAGTTATTGGAAAATTGCGTTTCGCCGCATTTTCCCGTTTTACCCCGCTGTGCCATTTTGCCCCGCTCTCCCCTATACCGTTTTCACACGGAAAAAAAATATCATTGACTCAAGTAAAATTCGATTGCGGGCTGCCAAAGAAAAAAATTATTATTTCAATTCTACTTTTAATTCTAACAATTCCATACGGAATTGAAACGATATCACGTCACCTTGACATTCTTGCCGTCGTTGTTTCAATGTCATATGGAATTGTAAGAATTTAAAGTAGAATCGGAATAACAATTTTTTTCTTTGGCAGCCCGCAAGCAAATTTTTTTTTTCAGTGCATCGATCTCCGAAAATTCATTGAAAACCGGAAAAAATGTGACGTCAGCGTCTTTGGTCTGGCCGCGGACGTCCTATTGTGGTTGGGATGAGATTTGTCCTGCGACCCGATGCGCATTCCGCAGGATTTCGTTTCGGAGAAACGCTAATGGGCCGCTCCGGATATCCCCTCGTCACAAAAAACTGAATGCAAGCAACTCTAGGACTCCTGACTGTTGTTCATTGTCGTCAGGACTACGAGGTGATGGATGTCAGCTCGACGGATCCAACAATTTACCTGCAGCCAATTGCCGAGATGACGTTTAAGGATCATTTATAATATTTTGCTATGGTAATAATTCCCGGCGATATGAGATTCACGAGTTTAGATGAGATCATTCCTAACGCACGTTTCAAAAGGATTCTCAATTTGCAGTCACTTCATACAAAATGGTATAATTCTTTTCGTATTATCGAATCTTATTAATTGCTCGTGTTAATTCTTCAAAAGTTTCATCCACCTCAATGTTAAAAAAAAATTGATTATTTCTAAATTTTATTTCCTCATAGTCCGAAACTTTAAGCAAATTTAAAGCTTTAAAGGTCTGCATCTATAACAGTAACGAAAATATGAGCAGAACAAGGTGAAATTCCTCCCCCCTGCCCCCCCCCCCCGGACATTTCCTGAACTTCAATGTCTCATACCCAGAGACTCGATACATGCCCTTCAACATCGGAGATGAGGTTTAAGAATCATGTATAATATATGTTGTGATGACAATTCCGAGCGTCGCGAGTTGGATGAAGTCAATCTTAATCCACATTTCAAAAGGATTTTCAATTTGCAGTCATTTCTGGATGCAAATTTGAATAATTTCTTTCTCATTATCGAAAATAGAAGGGAATGTCTTTGATTAGCTCGTCGTAAACCTTAAGGAAGTTACACCATCCTGAAACTTAAAAAAAAATTGAAGTATTTCTAAGTTTAATTTCCTCATAGTCCGAAATTTTGAGCAAATTTAAAGCTCGATCCGAGGTCTGCGGCTATAACAGTAACGAAAATATAAGTAGGAGACCAAGGTGAAATTCTTCCGCCCTGCCGGCATTTCCTGCACTTCAATGTCTTATACCCAAAGACTCGATACACGCCCTTCAACCACCGGCCTCTTGCCGACTGTCTGCAGAAAGATAAGGTCTTTGGTGCGTTCTTCGGTGAGGAAGTAATGTCATTGCCGCCGAGCTGCTGCTCCGTCCCCTCGCCGCCAAATTGAACAAAAAGGCAAAAGGCAAAACAGAGCTGGAGATCCCACGGACGACGGAGCGAGATAACCGAACAGTGGGGATAATTTTGCGTTGGCGATGCCCGCAGACTCGGAACTTCCTCAACTTCCTCCTCTCAATGCCTCTAATATCACCGATTTGATCAATTCGTTAGCAATCCTGAAACGCCGGCAAGCTAAAGAAGCTGCGAATAAGTTCCCTTCCAGAGTTTCTCAACTCAAACCACTAAAGAATTCTGCGGTTCGGCGCTGTCGCACTGACATTACACAGAAATACCTATAATCACTCTTATATTCTGCCAGTCCTTACCATAAAAGACCCGATGCTTCGATCCTCCAAGGTAGATGGAAAACGTCGGACCGTCTTGGTGACGGGTACTTTTTGCGGTTGCCATTCGGAATGACTCGTCACGCACTTCACACGCTATGATACATATCGATGGTCCAAAGCCAGAAGGGCGTATAAGCTAAACTTATACACTGAGAAAAAATTAAATAGTAAAAGCAACAATACTAACCCGAGTAGACATTTTCGAGCGTTACATCGGGCCCTGATAGGGTCCTGATAAGGTCTGATAAGGCCTTATCAGGCCCCTATCAGGGCCCGATGTAACGTTCGAAAATTTCTGCTCGGGAACTTTTTACCATAAAAAATAGTTCCCAAGGGAAACGTCTACATTTTGTAGTTACTGCATTGACAAAAAATCGTGGTTGCAACCACGATTATAGTTCAATTATCTGAATATATACCATCAGAAGCTATCTATATAGACGTTCCCCCTGGGAACTATTTGATATAGTACGAAATACCATATTTTTTCTCAGTGTATGCGGTCGCTTATGTTCTTAAGTAACTTGGTCGTCAAAGTCTAACAGGTAATTGACTATTTCTGCATTGCAACACAGTGCAGCAATTTGGCCACTATAGCTTTACAGTAACGAGCAAATGAAGCAAAGTAAGGGTGACAAAAAGCGTTGCAGCCTGCAGATGTGAGAAATATGAAAAGGAGAGCGTGACGTAAGTTCGAAGCCGCAGGCGTAAGAACACGAAGGTCGTCATAGTCACTTCTCGATTACCTGCTTACCATTGGACGATCGAGTTCTCGTCGATCTTGTCCACACGTGCTGCGTACGAGGGCACAGGATAATGCGGCAAGTCCTTCAGTGGTAGGGGAGTACATTTTTTATGCAAGTACTTGCACTAAGGCAAACACCAAGACGGCATCCAATCAAGATGACTTTCCTCCGACCACGTTCAATCTTCAGAACGGTTTATCATTTTTTTCATTCGCCGGTGTCAACCTCTTCCGGATACTCCTAACCTTCCATCAAGACTCTTCTCGACGAGGAAATAAAATGGTTTATCGTGTTTATGAATTCGATTATGAAAATATATGGTTTTCTGGTCAAGGCTCAGTTTGATGATTTCCTGTAGACTTCGTCATTATTCTATATCCACTTAGCGGTCGCAGTCCATGCGCTTGTGTATCTCTAGGATGGAAATGAAACACTCGAGACCCATTCGGTAAAAATGTCGAGAGCACGATTCATCTATTATTATCATCGTCGCTGTTACATGTCTGCCGGGAGAAACTTATTTGCAGAGGCGTTGAGAAGATTGTTTTAGTTGAATGTGACCGAGACTGGCGAGCCGCCCACGGTTCTATTATACGTTTAGTCTTGCGGAATGTGTGCACACATTTATATACACATCTCGCGTCTATACACGTATCGCAACGGATTGTTACTCTTTCTGAGATTGCTCTTGGGTCACGCTTGAAATGTGGTGACTCTGGCTATCCGGATTTTGTACCTTCCGGGACAGTGGAAGGTCCAATACTGTAATTACTACGAGACAGTAGTTAGGGTGAATATGGCGAATATGGCCCGGTCCATATGTCATCGATTTACGAACTAATCGACATGAGCCAAATTCACCATTTTTATCTTACACTTGAACCTACACCTGGCTCTAACTGGAAGTTCGGGTTCCCACTTTGGTCATAGATGGAGAATCGAGCGATTCACGTTAGTTACGATGTATTGTCGAAATCTTTCGATACTTGTTTTTAGGTCCCTACTTGTTTTTAGATCCTTACTTGTTTTTAGGTACCTACTTGTTTTTAGGTCCCTACTTGTTTTTAGGTACCTATTTGTTTTTAGGTACCTACTTGTTTTAGGTACCTACTTGTTTTTAGGTCCCTACTTGTTTTTTGGTCCCTACTTGTTTTTAGGTACCTACTTGTTTTTAGGTCCCTACTTGTTTTTAGGTACCTACTTGTTTTTAGGTACCTACTTGTTTTTAGGTACCTACTTGTTTGCAGGGACTTGTTTTAGGTACTTGCTTTTAGGTTGCTTGTTTCCACAGAACTATTAAGTGGATGATACTCAAGCCCAGCAGACGAGAGAAAGAACCGAGGTTCCTCATTCGTTGTCTCAATCACCCTCTACAGCCATTACCACATAATCTCCACGGCATCGCCGATAATGTGCAGCCTGCACATGTGGTTACTTTGGCAATCCAAGTGTCGGCACTGCTGCACGTGCAATTCGCTGCAGAGAGTCTCTTCGTAAAAAGCCGCGGGGACGATAGCATCGGTGACCGTATGCAATCGTTTCTCTACGACCGTCATCATCTCGTGCATACATCGGACAAAATGCACATACGTGCATTTTGTCCGTGAATGGCAAGATCATCGAGAAATATCGCAGCCTCCCGCGGCTCCTGTCCATGGTCTGCAACTGTGAGCTCGCGGGACCTCTGAAGTTAAACGCGCCGCACATTTTGTGTAGGTGTGCTGTACTACAAAGAGAACGTCGATTCACCGAGACAAAGAATACTTGTCGCTGTTCCCCTACCCCGAACATCAGCACGTATGTCGCAGTATTACTTTATCGACAAGCGCTCGTCCTCCTCGTCCTACACGGACTCTATCGGTTACAGCAAGTGTAATTATTTTTTTCACGGATTTTCACGACGTAGTTGCGTTCTACCATGAGCTATGGTAATTTTTCTTAGGGTCAAATTTTAAGACGTTAGTTTGAACTTAGGATCGCTCTTGAGATCAAACTTAAGGTCGAATTTTGGCACAGACTTCATTGCGTGCTTAAGATATATCTTAGGTTCGAACTTGATGTCATGCTTAAGTTCGAACTTGAACGCGAACTCGAACTACAATGGAAGTTCAGTTTGGACTTAAGTTCAAACTGAAGATAGATCTTAAGCACGCGACGAGGTTTCGGCCAAACTTGGATCATAAGTTGGATTTCAAGAGCGATCTTAAGTTAATACTAACGTCTCAAAATTGGATTCATAGAAGACCTGTAGTTTTTATTAGATGCTTCTCTCAGGATGAAATCTTAAGACGTCAATTTGAACTTAAGATCGCTCTTGAGATCGAACTTGATTTCGTCCTTAAGTTTGATCTTAAGTTCGAACTTGCGTCTGAACAGAAATCCGATTGTAGTTCAAGTTCGATCTTAAGTTCCATCTTAAGATAGATCTTAAGCACGCAGTGAAGTTTGGGTCAATCTTTAATCTTAAGTTCGAGCTCAAGTTCAAGTTCAAGCTCAAGTTCAAACTCAAGTTCAAGATCAAGACCGATCTTAAGTTCAAACTAACATCTTAAAATTCGACTCTCAGTGTACATAACTCCTTCACACAGGACCATCGATATGTACTAACATATCGATAATATGTTATTATCGATATAATGTTTTAATCCGTACAATGCTGCACGATGTTCTAGTTCTTTGACGTTTTACCATTTGGTACCATGTCGACTGGGAGGCACAATTTTTCATCCTGGATTATATAAACTTAAGCATATGGATGGAAATAAATCCTTTGGACGATAAAAGTACCCTCTTAAATACATTTATGATATCGATGGTCCTAACTTAAAGACATGTGCGCTATATTTCAATTCGCACAATACCGCGTAGTGTTCTACACTGTAAAAAGGAATTGTAAATTTAATGTACTGGAACTTGAAATTTGCTGACATTACTCATATTAATTAAACATTAATGTACTTTGCTTGTAAAATAAAAATACCAGATATTAAAATTATAAATCTTTTGCCGCAAAATTTACAAAAATGTTAATGAAAAATACAAATTTTATTGTAAAATTGCAACGCACATGTGTTTGAAATTTCAGAAACGGTTTATGTAAAAAAGCTTCCAATACTGTTCATTAATTTTCAAACAAAATTTGTTTACAGTGTAGTTCGTCTGATTATTCATGTTAATGGTCAGAGCGGAGTGTTTTTGGGTAAGGCGAGAGCAGCGCTTGGGGAACGGGAATACATAGTGGGAGTTGTCCGGCTTCGTGTAGAGTTGCGTTAACAGCACAACAATATGCAATAACGAGTAATATCACGACAGCAGAGGCCACAGGGTTAAAAGGGTGAAAAAAACGAGAGTCCACCGAGGATCGTGTGCCGTTCCGTGTGGACATGGACTCGCCATTAACCTCGTTTCGAGGTGACGGCCTCGTGTCTGAGGGCAGAGAGCAATCCGCTCTGCTTTTACGATTGTCGATATACGCAAATGCAACGTTTATGCAAAGTGCCCGAGTTATACGAGACAATTAATTTGTTTCCTCTCGAGACACGCATTGCACGCGCTCTCCGCTCCAGTACGTCTTTTCGTTTTACCGTAATCTCGAGTTTATTACACGCGTTTCTTACCTTAATACGCCTGAAAGGATCCGAGTGTGTTTTTTTTTTTTCTCGAACGATTTTCACTTTATTTTCCAATCCAGTAGATATTTCACTTGTTCGAAGGGGAAAAAACACAGTGGTAACAGGTTGTACTCGGCATTGCCGATAAAAGGCATTAAAGCAATTACTTTATTACCTTAATGCTGTGTCTTCGATATTCTGAATTGTATCCCACCCTTTTAAACGATTCGTGTCGACGGTCTAATACCAAAAAGGCATATAAGCTATGCGCATGCGCAGCCTATATGGCCTTATGGATTCGAGCCGTCGACACAATCTGCCTCACGGACACCGACTATTCTCTCTATCGGAATGGTGCGATATAGCACACCGATACGGTGGGCTACCGTTTAAGGACGGCATTTAAATGCGTGGGTAGCGATAGGGAGACGATTCGGAAGATTTACTCTCGGTTGTCACTCTATACTCGACTACTTTGCTGCTTCTCACCGGCGATGTGATTTCTACTGCGCCGGCATGTCCGCTGATCCATTAATCCACCATAGTTAATTCGTGTAATTAAATGGGCAACGCTAACACCCCTTTTAACGACGAGGACGCCTTTGCGGATGTGGTTAAACCTCCAGGCATTTGCGGCTCGGGCGCTTCGCGATCGAGCTGTGGAGCTATGGAATTTAGAAAACGAAAATTTATATTTTTGGAGATTTATCAGAAATACGTCGCTTCAGGTTTGAAAATCGTATTTTTCGACCAACAATGACGTCGGGCTGGAAATACGTCACTTCCGGTTTGAAAATCGTATTTTTCGACCAAAAATGACATCGGGCTGGAAATACGTCCCTTCCGGTTTGAAAATCGTATTTTTCGACCAACAATGACGTCGGGCTGGAAATACGTCACTTCCGGTTTGAAAATCTTAATTTTCGAACGAAAATGACGTAATATCGTCAATACGTCACTTCCGGTTTGAAAATCGTATTTTTCGACCAAAAATGACATCGGGCTGGAAATACGTCACTTCCTGTTTGAAAATCGTATTTTTCGACCAAAAATGACGTCGGGTTGGAAATACGTCACTTCCGGTTTGAAAATCGTATTTTTCGACCAACAATGACGTCGGTTTGGAAATACGTCACTTCCGGTTTGAAAATCGTATTTTTCGACCAACAATGATGTTGGGCTGGAAATACGTCACTTCCGGATTGAAAATCTTAATTTTCGAACGAAAATGACTTCATACCGTAAAAATGTCACTTCCGATTGGGAAGTCATATATTTCGACCGGAAGTGGCGTATTTCCAGTATGACGTCACTTCCGGTTGAAAAATGAGATTGTCAAGTCGGAAGCAAAATGCGAATATTTATTCACACGACGATAATGCACAGCCAACATTCCTGACCTATATTTAACTAGGTACTTTTATCATTCAACGGATTTATTTCCATCCATGTGCTTAAGTTTATATAACCCAGGATGAAAAAAATGGTGTATCCCAATTGACATGGTACAAAATGGTAAATCACCAAAGCTCACGACTCCGCTAATGCTGTTCTTATATTTGTCCATCTAAAGTGCAGACTCAACGAACCCAGGACAAATTAAGTGGTCAGATACAATGTCGCTCGAAAGAGATGGTAGCAAAATTTGGCAATATTGCACAATATATATTGATTGTTTTATGCAAAAATCAGTGGCAGAAAAAAGCATTTCGATATATTGGTAAAAAAAAATCCGCTCTTAAACGGTGATTGCTCTTTTGCGGTCTACGATTTATTTTTCTCTCAACAACCGCGTACGCGATTGAACGGTGCGCAATTGAAGGTAGCTCGCAGCTTCTTTTCATCTCCGTCATTGAAATCGACATCGGCAATAGCTGGAATTTCGTGCAATTACACTATCTATATATTTCTCGTACCTTCCGCTTATAATTTTCCAGAGAGAGAGTCCTCATACTTGTATTTAATGTCTTTCAATGAAAGAGTTAATATCTGCTCTCCGACGAGGATGCAATAACCACTGATGAACAAGGCATTTGCCGCGGACGAGTCGGACGAGTCTCGAGAAAAAGGTCCGAATGGCAATGACTTGCTCACGACTATGCCAAACGACGAATGCATCGCTGAGGACGATCCCCTCGACCTCCGATGTAATGAAGATGATGATGATTGTGATAATGCCGATGCTCGATTGCGATGCGCGGAGAATTGCGAACCGCGTCACTTCGCTCGCCGGACACACATAGGCGGCGGGAATTTAACGGTAGTCGGCAGCGTCGCGAAGACAAACAGAAACTGCGGCCGCGAATGAACTGCATTATCTCACGACTTAAGGCAGTACTTGCGGACAGTTCAACCTTCGCATGAGTTAAGAGAGAATTGCGAACACTTCTCGATGGGACAAAAATCCGAAAAAAATTAAGCATAGAGAAGGGACTGAAAAGATTGATTTTGGATAATAATAATTCAAAAATGTTATTAACAAATTAATGGAAAAAAATAGTTCGACAAATCACCCGGCAACCTAACTTTCTGTTCATATGAAAACGACTTGTTTTTACTTTTTGAATACGTATGCATTTTTTCAGAATTTTGTGTAATTTTTGATAATTGCGTTTTTTTATTAACTGAAATACGCAATTTCAACAAATTACACAACATTCTGAACAAATTGATACGTATTCAATACAATTAACAAATCATTTTCATTAAAAAAAAAATTAGGTCGGATGATGTCTTGAGGATTTTTTTTTCCCCGAAAACTACTTGTCGCAAAGAATCTGAATGAGCGGAGCTTTTCGGCTGCAAAACGAGCGTTGATGGCCCGCTCACTCGGATTGCCAAGGTCAGTTTCGTTTCAGTCAGAGTTCGTTTGCATTTTTGTTTGTTTATTGATATTTCAGTAGGGTTTTCGTACGCAGACGCAAAATAAAAATTAAGAGAAAATAAGAGTTGTCTTAGAGAAAAAAAAAAAAAATGACAAAAAAAATTGTATGTAAATAATGTCTAAACGGACTTGTTTTACAGAAGTGAAAAAAATCATAATGAAAGCTGGTCATCTATAAGAGACCTTCCGAAGCTATTAATTTCTCGATATTACTCAATACGAAGCTTTTGCAGCCACATCACTAACAGTGTTTAAAAAACTATCAGTAAATACGGCTAAATGTCATAAAACCATGTAGGTTGTGCATAAGCATAATCTATTGGCCTTTTTGACGTTAGACCAATCGTGCGCCACGTGACTCGGCCTATTAAGATAAGATTCTATGATAAAATATAGTCATAAAATTATCATTAGTAATTAAACTCCTACTTTGCTTCACAAGGTTCTGTCACACATTACCCCTTTTCCTTCAAGTACGAAGTCGACGGGCGCAAAATTACTTAACGGGTCTCGGGTCAGGTCGACACTCTTCACTAAAAATTCTTGAAATTCCACAGTAAAACAGAACATTCCAAGATCGCAGTAAAAAAATACAAAATAAAATCTATCGTCTAACATATTAAAATCCATCATTAGGTATGTAAATCTCGAATGAAATTTGGGGGGGTGATGAGATTTAAAGATAAATTCTAGTAATAATAAAATCATAATTCGTAATAAAGCTCCTACTTATTTTTCACAAAGCTCTACCAGAAATTACACCTTTTTCTTCAAGCGTGAAGTCCACTGGCCCAAAATTACTTCATGCGCCGCGATTAGGTCGACACTATTCACTATTCATTGTTGAAACAGCCGAAGCTCTTCCACCCATAAAAAATAAAATCTACCGTCTAACATATTAAAATCCATCAAGCGCCCAAGTCCCCAACGAAGTTGGCGCGGCGGCGATGATGATGATGATGGAAAGCGATGAAAATCTTAGCCATATCGTAGTGTTCTGAGTCATGCACCCGAGAATTGTCAGAAGCTGAAGAGGCTTGCGAAAGCCGATAGACCCAACGACCACTGTTACGAGAACAGTGATGGTAGTGGTGCAATGTTCATAAACTATCCTTCAGCAGCGGAAAGTAAAAGAAGCGCATATAACTAGCGAGCCACCTCAGCATCGTTAATTGGTCTTATGCTCCACGACGCGTTAACAGGCGGCTTGCGTAAATTGCCTCCGCGAGTTGCATTCCACGGTTTAATGCGAGGGGGGCCTCCTCGCCGATTCCACGATGTCCGGCAAGACAGCCGAACTCTTATTGAGCGCCGAGAGTCCTTGCGACGGTTCTTTGGTTTCGTATTTGTTTCTTTCGACTCTTTTGAGGCGATATAGTTTCAAGCGATCCATTCAGTTTTTTTCGGATCGGGGTATATGCATTACATTTTCGTTATAGTGCAGACTGCCATTTACGCTGAACAAGACGTTAATAAACGGCGTACAGCGCATGCCGGTGACTTATGAACCGGGAACTTCGCCCTACGTGGCGCAATCGTGACCTCCCCTTTGGCGCGTTTACTGCACATATATGAGCATGTGCGGTAAGAGCACCAGTTACCGGTCCACCCACTCGATGGTTTTCTGCGATTTGCGCGTACGACATTGAGCAAATGCTCGGACCGAATTGAACCGAATTGTGTCTGGGCATGGTCTGTTCAAACTAAAGGATTTTGCTGTTTCCATCCATCTAAGTTTTTCGAATCCAGACTTCTATTACATTGTCGTTGTAATAAATGGTATAAAGTGTATGTCGGTGACTTATTGACCGAGAACTTCGCCCCACGTGGCGCAATTATGGCCTTACCTTTAATCCGCTTACTGCACTTATATGAACATGTGCTTACTACTCATATATGAGAATGTGTTTACTGCACATATGTGAGCATGTGCTTACTACTCATGTATGAGCATGTGTTTACTGCACATATGTGAGCATGTACTTACTACTTATATATGAGCATGTGTTTACTGCACATATGTGAACATGTGTTTACTGCACATATGTGAACATGTGCTTACTGCACTTACATGAGCATGTGCTTACTGCACTTACATGAGCATGTGCTTACTGCACTTACATAAGTATGTGCTTACTGCCCATGTATGAGCGCATGCTTATTGTATATATATGAGCATGTGTTTACTGCACATGTATGAATATGTGCTTACTGCACTTATGTGAGAATGTGCTTATTGTATATATATGAGCATGTGTTTACTGCACATGTATGAATATGTGCTTACTGCACTAATGTGAGCATGTGCTTAGTGCACATATATGAGCGCGTGCTTATTGCACATATATGACTCCATAGTAAAACAGACTAACATATTCATACATGCGTTTACTGCACATGTATGTGCTTACTGTACATATATATGAGCAAACTGACATTGAGCAAATGCTCGGAACAGACTGATGCGAATTGTTTCTGCGTATGCTCTGTTTGAACTAAAGAATTTTAGTATTTGCATCCGTACAGATTTTTCGAATCGGGACATCTATTACATTTTCGTTATAGTGGATGCTGTGATTTACGCTATACTGTATGCTACGAACAAGACATTCATACACGGCATACGGTGCGTACCGGTGACTTATGAACCGGGAACTTCGCCCTACCTGGCGCCACCGTGACCTCCCCTTTGTCGCGCTTACTGCACATATATGAGCATGTGCGGTAACAGCAGCAGAGTTACCGGTCCACCCACTCGATGGTGTTCTGCGATTTGCTCATACGACATTGAGCAAATGCACAGACGGAAAAGACGCGAATTGTATCGGCGCATGATCCGTTCGAACTAAAGAATTTTGCTATTTGCAAATACTATACATTGAATCTTTTTTAATTTATTGATGATAAAATTACTATAGTTACCTAAAAGTGCACAACTTCAATTTTTAAGCTTTTAGCGTCGAGGACGAATCCGTAAAGTGCTGATAATTTGTAAAAAAAAAAGGCTAAAAGATTGCGGTCGATGGCTAATTGGCAATATCCAATAAAGGTCAAAAGATAAAAGTTTGTCAGGTATAAAAAAACTGTTACATGTTATATATTGTTAATAAACTCACTTCTACTTTGAAAAAATACTTGTACGACATTACAAAAAAGGCGAAACTCCTAGTTTCTTACGTGTAATGTATACTGCTATTCGCGTCGATTCTGGATTATCCTGTTATGTGCAATGTCTGAGTGGTTGCCTTCGACTAGCGGAATCGCACATCCGCCCACGTTTCTGCGCCGCGTGTGTTTCGCAAAGCGTTTCGAAGGCGGCCGAAGAAGTTGTGCAGGGAACGGGCAAGGGCAAGCTGGTCGCATCGAATCATGCATGACAATTCACATGCTGGATTTATTAGACCTGCTACACATTGTAACCGAGCACCGGGTGCAGCGCAGTGCTCGACAAAGACTTATTGTCAGGGACAAAAAAGTCAAAGTGGAAACTGTTTTACGTGAATGACAATGAATAATCGCAGCTATCCCGGAGTAAATGATTAGCCACAGTTTTTATCGTCTGGCCGTGTGAGGAGAATAAGTCGGAGAATAAACGTAAGGTGCGATACTGGCACAGACTGTTAATAAAGTTGTTATGGTATGCGATAATCGACGCTCGCACGTGTTAAGTAATAAAGAGCAAAGCACTGCGGAGCGCAGGTGCTACGATATTTTTTGCGCAAGTTAGGTTTCTTGCGTCAGTCTTGCGGCAAAGATGCATCGAGCAGAATTCCTTTTTGACAAATTGGAAAATTACAACCGTGATTTTTATAGACCTCACTGCGAAATCGGTACTCTTAATAATATAATATAATATAATATAATATAATATAATATAATATAATATAATATAATATAATATAATATAATATAATATAATATAATAATTTATTATGTTCTTAATTGTACGTCATTTTTTTATTATATTTTTAATGAAAAATAATTCATTTCGCCACCTGTTGCTCGAGAAACCAGATTCCGAATACGATTTTTTGGTAAGGTTTAAAAATACCCCACATCGATGAATAATGCATCAGCGGTCATTGAAACACGAATGGCTAATTATTGACTCTTATAGACATCATATACATAGTAAGTTTCTTCCGAATTGCTGGCTAAGGAACAATTTCAAAAATTACCCCCACAGGGATAATTTAAAAAATTACCTCTGCACGCTTCCGCTCGCACATTTGCGGTATGGATGAATACCTTCACTCACCATTTTTTCTTCTTCGCCTGTGACGAAAGGCCCGTTCAAACCTCGATCAGCTGAAACTGATCGACAAATTGCACCATGCACAGTAGAATTACGCACCCTTGCAGCCCTCCCAATGTCAATGTCAATAAATCAACGCGCCTCGCGATGAATTTTCAGTAAAAATCCATGCAAACCCTACATAAACATTGATCCTCCAAAGCACTGGTCACCCTTTATCGACACGCAATCCGAAATCAAACTTCCCAGTGAAAAAGTGCAATAGCCACTATAATAGTAGCAATCCGTTCCGCAGCGCGTATCGACCGTCACTGACTCGCAACTTTCGTGGGAGGACCGATAATAAAAAAACAGACGAACCTCCCAAGAGTGAGACAAAGAATTGACGCAACAAAAACAAAAAAGGAAGATACAAAAGTGGAAAGGGATTCTCCCTCCTCGGCTTTCTCGTTCCCGCTCTTCTCGCTCGATCGGTCAACCCGCGAATCGGATCGGATCGGTCGCGTGGCCGCTTTGGTCCCCCCAGCAGCGCCTCGCGATTTCGTCCGGTAATTCGAAGACTGGTAATCGCTCCGACGTATACAAAGATCGAGACCCCTTCGCGTAGCCGGGACGGGGATCGAGGTGGGGGCCGATCCGCGGGTCTCCTCTCGATCCCCCGCTCTCTGGCGCGCATCCGCGCCGCAAGGGGTTAAGCAGAAATAGCGAACGGATCGGGCGAACCCGACGGGAACGGTCGAGAGTCGGAGGTGAATCGCACGCGCGCGACACGGGGAGGAGGCCGGAGGAGCGCATTGTTGTTTGTCAGACCGATACTTATGGCCCCCCGGCAACCTTGTCCCAGTGCCAGAGCGACGCCGATGCTGCGCGTCCGCCGCGGGTTACCTGCTGCTCCGTGCAACGAGCACGTCGAGCTAAACCTACGATCTTTGGCACGCTTCGCGTGAGGTGAATAAATACCATCCGGCGCGAAGCTCTCGGACGAGCGCAGATGCGAGGTACCGATGAGAGAACGGCCAGTCTCGGAAACATCGAAACGCGCATGGCGCGTTTTCGGGAAAGTTAACTGACTATAGTTACGGGGTTCGTTTTTATTATCCTTTATTGTATAATTTCTGTACAGTTTCTACTCTGTATAGTGTTTAAAAAAATGTTTTTGTGTCTAGTTTGTTAGATGACACTTTCAGGCAGACTTTTGGGCAGGCACAAAAACGCAGAAAAAAATGGTCCCGAAACGTCACATAATCGTGTTAAGAAAAATGTCCGGTTTACGTGTGCGCACGCGCACCGAATTTTTGAGCGCACAGTTAAAAGGTAGCAACGTTTCTTGTTCACAGACGTCCACAATTTTTTTCAAGATAAAACAAGATTTTTTTGTAAAATTAACAAAATTTTACAAAAGAATCTTTTCCATTTTACAAAAATGGTTGTCAACTTTACGAATATTTTTTGTAAAATTAACAACAAAATTGTTGTGGACGTTTGTGGACAAAAAAGGTTTGGTAAATGTACAAATCTTTTTTACTGTGCGGTCGAGCTGAAACTTTGCACTTTCGGGTGGGCACCGGAAAGCACCAAAAAAATTGTCCCGAAATATCAGATAATCGTATTTTTTTAAATGTCCGATTTACGTGCGTGTGCGCATGCGCACCGAAGGGGACGTTCTTGCAATAACCGCGGCCATTTTTTAGCCATCGAGCTGAAACTTTACACTTTTGAGTAGGCACCGAAAGGCATAAAAAAAATTCAACAATCTCAGATAATTGCATTAAGAAAAAAATGTCCAGTTTACGTGCGTGTGCGCATGCGCACTGAAGGGGACCTTCTCGTGGTAACGGCCACAATTTTTGAGTTATCGAGCTGAAACTTTGCACACAAGTCGAGTTACAACCAAGGATGTCTGGCATTGAGTTCAACGAGAATCCATAAAGCGGTCCAATACTACGTGACTATACTACATACTTGGCCTATCCGTGTACCCACATTTTTCGCCATCTTTGGTCGCGCATCACTCAACGCCACTTAGCGTCAGCTTCGCCGTCTACACACCGACCGGCAGATGGGGGGGATGTACAAAGGTCACAATTGAAAATTGCCGTGGTGAAGCGTGCGCGTGATGGGCGATACGAAGTAGACGAGATAATTGGCAACCTCGTGACCGTCGACCTGTGGGAGCCCGAACGAGCACGCGCATGCGCACACTTCTCGCGGTCGTTCTTCGCAACCGGACAGGTGAAAGAGTCGTCCAATTTAATCACGAAGGATCTCGGCGACCCTTAACAAGATAATTGTCATGCCCTCCGTGGATTAATAACAGTGTATTCTTGTTCACGTATAGACTTCCATTTTTTTTTAAACTTTTTTTGAAATTTATAGTATCGGAATTATACGTGAAGCAATATCAGCATCGCGGCTTCAATTTCTTTGTTAGACCTTTACGATTGCTCGTTATACGTAATGGGTGCATCTCGCGCCCCTCGCACAGATTATTTTTCATTTACGATACGGGCATTACGAGACCGAACATCGTAACACCGATATAATGATCCAAAAGCGGGACGGACACTTAATATCAAGCCATGCGCATGAGCATGAAGATGCAAGGCCCCACTTATTTATTTTCCTCCGCGGGCTCATGAATTATAAAAAAGTGTTCTAAAAGTTGGAGCCGATTTTGTGAAACTAATTAAAGTTTTCATGATGTGAAATGTTTTCACTGGGTGAATGTGTCGATGGTCCAACGCCGGAAGGACCTGCAGGCTGCACAATAAGAAAACCTTTGCACTTTTAACAAATCTTTTATGGCCTAAAACATCTACAAACTTGTTCTTCTTATTCCAAAATATTCCAAAATATTACAAAATATTACAAAATATTACAAAATATTACAAAATATTACAAAATATTACAAAATATCACAAAATATTACAAAGTATTACAAAATATTACAAAGTATTACAAAATATTACAAAATATTACAAAATATTACAAAATATTACAAAATATTACAAAATATTACAAAATATTACAAAATATTACAAAATATTACAAAATATCACAAAATATTACAAAATATCACAAAATATTACAAAGTATTACAAAATATTACAAAGTATTACAAAATATTACAAAATGTTACAAAATATGTTTGTAATATTAACAATTTTTTTTTTTGTAAAATGAAATTTTTTATTTAAATTCGATGTAAATTTAACGCAAAAAAAAAATAGTGGACATTCGTCGACCGGAGACATTGGTATCGGTTTTACCGTGTGCATGACCTCACGTCATGAGGTCATTGATACCCTCGGCCAATGTTGAGCGGAAATTCGTCGACAGGATTGGGCCAGCGTCGATCGTGTACACGAACGACCGTCACATGGGGACAAACAGGACATATTCCCATTGACTCCGAACGTCGTTGGACGTACTCGGCGTTGACATTGGGCCTCCGATTTTCCGTATGCGTGACGCATGCGCGTGTCACGGCGGGGTGAATCGATCGATTCACCTCCGTCACGTATCCCATACACTGTGCGGATACATGTTTATCGAAAGAGGCAGAACGAAAGGCCTCTCTCGCACGCGTACACTATCGTACACCGACGTGCGTATACACCGATGCCGGGTACGTGGCCGGTACCGCGTATTACCAGTGCGTGTGGCATCCGTCAGTGACGAAATGCAGGAATTCCAAAGCGGCGGAGCTCTTAAGGTCAGCTCGGGCTGTCGGCCACGGTACAGGCTCGATCGCCACGGTCACGCATCCTCCCGATCGGAGGCGAGCGACTGGGAAACAAATGTTCGACGCAGCACCGCTAATTGCCAATTAATTATCACCGTTATCGGAACGGTTGTTACACTGCTGTGTCATAAGAGTCGCACGATCGGAATGCTGTCGGAAATGACCGTTTACGATTTTCGGAACCGATCGGGGATGAACGACTCATTCAATTACTAATTTTTTTATCAGCGGGTCGAACTTCAAGGCACTCGAGCTTCTCCGGTGATCCACACTAATTTTTTGTTGTCGAAAAAAATGTAAACATTTTTTTTTTAGAAAAGCCATTTTCGTCAAGAACCCTCTTCTCATTTTTGCACTTTCAAAATGGCAACATTTTTTTTTCCGACATCGCATTTCTGCCACCGCCATTCGCTTCAGGTGACCCATTTCCACACAAAAACGTAAAACTGGCACCTTTTTCGAAATTTTAAAAATTGACCGTTTTCAGCATAAGAAATCCTATGTTAAATTTTGAGAAACGGCACTTTTTTTGAAAAAATTTCGAGATATGGAATTAAAACCTCCGCCATTGTTTTCAAGTGGCATATTTACCATCGAATTTCATTAACGAAAAAATTCTAACATTTTTTTTAACCATTTTCGCCAAAAAAATGGTATCGAAAAAATTCAAAAAAAAATTACTTTTACAAAACCCATTTACTCCTCATAGGGCCCTAGTACGTTGAAGCAACTCATGGGGTACATGTGTACCCCAGTCATGAGTCAGAAGGTACACAAAAATGAAACATGAGTTCTAGGGTTAATATTTTTTGATTTGCAAACATTTTTGGCGATACAAGTTCGACATGTGTACCAAAGTGCCTGGTGCTGATGGTCACGTATTCTCAGGTAATTATTCGAGAGGCTTAGCTCCGTCGATAAATTCTCCACGCGGCTGTCGACGACGCGTACGTTGATCGTCTCTTTGCCTGCTAGCTCGGTCCCGAGTTCGCTCAGCCTTGTAACATATACTCAAATAACCCAATAAATCTTGGTATAGGATCGCCGACCTGCCAACCGCTGGCCGTTGGCCGACCGAGCGATATGCTCATCCTCGGTCGGCCTTGACATCGGCTCGCGCGAGCCGATCGAACGACCGTCACTGACTCAGGATTGTCAGAAGACCCGTATGACGTCGCGGTAGTGCGAGCCGCTTAGGATGCAGCGTGAGCGATTATGACATTGTATATTCTAGTTGCTATTCGATATCGCCATTTAAAACATTTTTTTTAGAGAGTCGGACAGGCTGGGACTTCACGGGTGGGCAGTCCAAATCGTTCGTTTAGTGGGAAGATGTGACCAAAAAATTCTGAGCACATTCCTAAGGTGACCTTCGAGAGCTGTTTTTTTTTTTAGTAATGAGTGGGTGGAAACTTTGCGTCTGAAAACTTTATTCGTCCAAGTTAAGCCTATGTGAGACATTCAACCGTTCTCGTGCCCAGTCGGTATTAAATCGGCTTCCCTATTTTCTTAGCGACTATTCATATTCTGGAGAAAAGAAAATTGGGTTTTCATGCATCTATATATGGCCTACTAAAGCCTAATCTACTTTTGGTCTGAATTATTAACAGTTGCGGAGGAAACTGGAAAACCGATTTGTAAAAGGGTTTGTCCCGTTGATAAATAAATAACTAAATAAAAAAATAAATAAACAAATAAATAAATAAATAAATAAACAAATAAATAAACAAATAAATAGACAAATAAATAAACAAATAAATAAACAAATAAATAAACAAATAAATAAACAAATAAATAAACAAATCTGTTACCAAAATCTTTTACCAAAATCGGTTACCAAAATCTGTTACCAAAATCTTTAACCAAAATCTTTACCCAAAATCTTCAACCAAAATCTTTAACCAAAATCTTTAACCAAAATCTTTAACCAAAATCTTTAACCAAAATCTTTAAACAAAATCTTTAATCAAAATCTCTCACCAAAATCTCTCATACTCCCCATTTTTTTTTTCCTAAAAAAAAAAAAAAATGCACGGAGGATGCTCGTCACTCAGTCCCGATTTCACTTTCGGCGACTGGCAGTCCCTTCCCAGTGGATCCCCACGGTCGTCGCGCTCGTAGTTCTTTCGCGAGGCAATCGATACCGTTAATCGCGATCCGCGTTCACAATCCTAGGCTCGCTGACCGAGAGACTCGCGATTATTTCTTAATCTGCAACGAACCTTCGCGTTGAGCTAATTATGATTTTTCGGGCGATAAACCCCCGCGGCTGTGCGCCGTTGACCGCAATTGTATATTTACACTCGAGCACGCGAATCGTCGGGAGTTGAGCAACGAGCCGAGCAGCCCGTCGGAGCCTCGCCGGGAGAGAAAAAAGAGGACGGCGCCTTACCAAGCCGGTATGAAAAAGTAAGATGAAGCGGGTACGGAGAGCAAGAGAGGCACGACCGAGTCGGTGTGGAAAGGCAAGGCCGTTCTTTGACCCGAGCCGTGGTCAAGCCGGCGCCAATTTTTGGTGAACCGGTCCCGCACGCCTCCCGAGGAATCCGGCACGACGACGCTACGGCGGCGGAACAACCTCCGTCCAGACCGAACTTGCCTCACTGTGCACCCAATTTAAGAGCTCCCAATATCGCCTCCAGCGCTCCTCCGCGCGCCGTATCGAGATTATCGACGATTCGTGCGCGACGAATGGTCCAGGGTGCACAGCATAATGCCCGCGGTTACGATGGGTCCAGTTATGGAATCAATTATCGAAGCGCATTAAAAGACTGTGATAGGACTGTAAGAGAGCGCACGCTTTCCGGGCAGTTTGAGATCTTGCAATCCGGCATGTTCGTGCGGTTCGAAAGCCCAGATTAACGAATTCGGAGAGAGTTATGTAGACGGTTCGGCGCAGTGCAGTTCTTTAGGTTTATTTGCGTTTGTATATATATGACGGTTTGTTTGCATTTCATTGTTCATTACTTGCGTTTATGTATAGGCGGTTTATTTGCATTTCATTGTTCATTACTTGCGTTTATGTATAGGCGGTTTATTTGCATTTCATTGTTCATTACTTGCGTTTATATATATATGACGGTTTGTTTGCATTTTGTTATTCATTACTTGCGTTTGTATATATATGGCGGTTTATTTGCATTTCATTGTTCATTACTTGCGTTTATGTATAGACGGTTTGTTTGCATTTCATTGTTCATTACTTGCGTTTATGTATAGACGGTTTGTTTGCATTTCATTATTCATTACTTGCATTTATATATATATGACGGTTTGTTTGCATTTTGTTATTCATTACTTGCGTTTGTATATATATGGCGGTTTATTTGCATTTTGTTATTCATTACTTGCGTTTGTATATATATGGCGGTTTATTTGCATTTCATTATTCATTACTTGCGTTTGTATATATATGGCGGTTTATTTGCATTTAGTTATTCATTACTTGCATTTGCATATGTTTTTTTTTTTTTTAATGCGGTTTCTTTCATTTTGCGCTCATAGTTTCTGGCATGTGCTTAGTGTTGTAGTTGGCTAGGAGGTGTGCATAGAGGACCACAGATCCTGCTCTGCAATAAATGCCTATCTGTCTATCTTTCTATCCATCTCGTTGCATACGAAGTGTGTAAGGAGAGAAGGAAAAAAACATTCTTTCAGTTCTGTCTGGTTGTCCGTTTTGTCCGAAAACACGAAAGTCCAGGGTTTGCAGCATCTTGCCTGCAGATTCGATTATTCCAGTTATGGAATCAATTATCGAAGCGGATTAAAAGCCTGTAATCGCACTGTAAGAGAGAGCTCACGTAATCCGAGTAATCGAGTCTTTGCCGACGAAGATCTCGTAATCCGGCGGATTCGTGCGGATCGAAATCCGAGATTCACGAATTCGGCGAGAGTTATCTCAACGGCCCGGCGCGCTGTCAACTCTCCAACACGATTTAGATAGTATTGTGATGATTTATTTAGGTAGTGTCGTGATGATTTATTCGATCGTTATTTGGACTCTGTCCGTGATATGTGCAATGGTGTTGCCAATGATTTCCTAACGGGGGTACATTTAACATTTTCACCATCTCATACACTGAGAGGAGGATCTGATAGAAATGACCATAAATCTGGTGAAAACCGACAAAACTTTCAGGTATATGGCAACTATAGAGACATCCTGGTATTAAACTTAACACACGCTACTAGAAAATATGGTAATTTTTGCTATCACAGACATTACCCGAATATCCCGTAATTTTTGCTAGAATATAAGTTCTTACTTAAAGATACAGTAATCGGTGGCTTCGCGATTCTGAACCGTTTGTTTTAGGTTCGTAGTTTCTACCGGCATATTATGTCGATCAAATTTTTATTTCATTTTTATGTATACATACATAAAAAAATGTTATCGTCGAAATTCCCGGTTCTCTTCCACGGAATTCTCAATTTTTATTCACGAAATTCTTAGTTTTACCAACGAAGTTCTTGGCCAGATATGCAAAATTTTGCGAACACGCCTTCTGGAAGAAATCACCATATTCACCATATGGGTTGGGGACAAATTGCTATTGCTATATTCTGGTGGTATATGCTGGTTTCCCGGTCGAAATTTACAATACGACTTGGTAATGTTTCGATCCTTCTCTCAGTGTACGAAGTGTCTAAGGACAGAAAGAAAATAAGCAGAAAAATAATTTATTTTACGGCCACCGTTTATTTGGCTTAAGTAAAATATTTATTTGCTTTAAATAAATATTTATTTTAATCAAATAAATATTTTGCTTGAACCAAATAAACGGTGGCAGTCAAATAATTTTTTTTCTAGGTGCGTCCGTCCGTCCGCCGTGTCCGAAAACACGATAACTTTTCGAAGAGACTTCGAATCGCAGCGAAACTCGCTGCCGGCCTTCTACATACAAAATGTCGTTTAGCGGTTCGGAGACACAGTTACTTTGACCGCAAACACACATAATAAACACATAAACTGCAGTTACACAATACCACATGCATAAGCGTTAGTTATTCACACAATATCGACATAGCGAATAGATTAGAATTTTTTTTTTTTTTTTACCCGATTTCAAAATGATTTATTTTGATACTACAATTTTAATGATATTTGGCCTCTGATGTCTCGATTTAAAGATGGCTGACTCGAATACAGAAAGACTTGGAGTATTTTGCATTCCACTCTATGTAAATCGACCTCAGAGCTTGAGCTCGGGGATTCCCCGTCTAGCATCTCAAGTCTCCTAATGTAGGCCTGCGCGGGTGTATTATGTGCATGTACGCGTTACATGACTTGTCCATGTTACAGTGTGTGAGTCCGGTGCACAATACTCACACTCCTCGAGCCGGATCCATGGGCACGCGCGCGCCCACGTTCCTATCTGGGTTTTGCATCTTACAGTGGATGTGTCTGCTGTTACGTGGCGGATTATACGTACTCATCGTCGATCCACCGATGCATGCACACTGTCGCCTGCCCGCGAGCCCAACTTGAGTTCAATGCGTGGAACATCCACCTTTCGTCCCGCATCCTCACCGTGCACGGATACTTTGAATACTACAGGTGCAAACAAAGTATGCAAAGCTTACGTCTGGCACCTGTTCGCTTATGAAATCCATCGACTTCCTTTGCTTTACTTTAATATCCTTCTTGAATTTAAATATTTTTTCAAACTTGAGAAAAGTGGACACATTTTTTTTAAATTTGCGCCTTTTGTTACTGCTATTGCAGATAATTTTTAATTATCCCTTTGCTTTGTTATTAATTAAGAGGTTGTTGTGACTCGGGCAGTTCGCGACTTCGCTACGGACTATGGAATTTATAAACCGGAAATGAAAGTCTAATTTTTCGACAGGAAGTGACGTACCGGAAATGCGTCACGTCCGGTTTAAAAATCTCATTTTTCGACCGGAAGTGACGTCTTACCAGAAAAACGTCACATACGGTTTGAAAATATCATTTTTCGACCGGAAGTGACATCATACAACAAAAACGTCACTTCCGGTTTGAAAATCTGATCTTTTCGGCCGGAAGTGACGTCATACCAGAAAAACGTCACTTCCGGTTTCAAAATTTCATTTTGCGTACCTTCTGGTATTATTTATTTTACAATTATATTTTTTTTCTTAATATATATCTACTTAATTTGATTATTATTTTATTCCTCGTATGCAAATCGTATTCCGAATTGTTTTTCTCGAAAGTATCCAAACGTGCCGCTCGGCACGCGCATGACGCGCTTTTTTCGTCCGAATCCAAACTGACAAAAAAAAAAAAAAGGTTTGGCAATCTTATTCTTGTTTCTTTGTCGAGGTCTTTGACTCTTATTTTTATCTCGAAGCCGATCGGTAGTATCGGGGTTTATTAATAGATCGGGATTCTCCCGTGAAAGGTCGCGATCGACAGGGAAATGGGAATATTGGTATTCCAGTAGCATCGATGGAAATGTTTCGGAATGTCATCGGCAGCCTTACAGCGATAGCGCTAGGTTCGGTGTTGGGCTTTCGGCAGAGTGAGTAACGCAGCAACTATTCGCGGTTGCACAATAGCTGTGCGTCGCGGTTCAAGACTCCGAGCTCGAAGCTCGATCCCGGCTATCAAGGCTCATGGCGAAGAGACCGAATAAACGCTCGTACCTCGTGTGGGTGGGAAGAATCAGCCTTCGCCAAGGCTGCGGAGGCCTGCCGTGCCACCGTAGCCGTAGCTAGACACCGTTTCCCATGGTAGAGAGACAGATGGAACACAGACAAATATTGTGTGACATAATTGCGCTATATAATTGGGCGATTTTACCAGGCAAATTGCCTCGTTAAAAATCACATAATTATACCAAGAGATATTTTTAAAACTGTAAAAGTACACCCAGAAAAAAAATTTATTTGCCGGCCACCGTTTATTTGGTTTAAGTAAAATATTTATTTGATTTAAATAAATATTTATTTTAATTAATTAAATAATTACTTAAATGAAATAAATATTTATTTAAATCAAATCAAAAAATTAAAAAAATTCCTTTCTGAAGCATCCAATTTCCTCAGGAGTTTTCATTGGACAATTTAATTCATCTGACAAAGTAAAAGTACCCTGCGTTGGGTCTTTTAGTGCATGTCGCTCATATTCTACCGCAACCGAACAACTGCGCCCAGGTGACTCTAAAGTGTATACGATGTGTGCAAAAAAACATTTGTTTTACGTACGCTCGTTATGGTAAAATAATAAATTATGGTGAAATAATATGCCATGATGTTATAATGTGGTCCACCGTGATTAGCGCGAAAATCTATGATATATGAACCGAGTCATAATCACCAGTTTCATCCTGTGCAGGGTGAAAGTGACGAATGTGGATCAGCGTCTCTGCATGGGTCTTGCATTTTAGATCGGACCGCAGCATTCACCGCTTTAACCCCATGTATAATTTATAATATTCGAACAAAGGAGAGTAGCGATGGTTGCTAATTTATTGAACGACCAAGCGAACTATTACACCAAAGGTGTAAATTCGCTTTTCCCGGAAGGCAACGAGGCGTCTGATCCGAGGTGCTCTTCTGATACACCTTCGTTCTCGTTCTATCAATTTTTTGCGCGGCAGAACCGCGCATGAAACAATTTCACAACGAGACTCATCGCCAATTTGAAAATCACATCAGCGTCAGAGAAAAGACAAGCGATGGTTGCTAATTTATTGATCTTCTGTTGACAAGCTAATTTATTGATCTTTTATTGATGAACTAATTTATTGAACGTTTATTGATAAACTAATTTATTGATCTTTTATTGATAAACTAATTTATTGATCTTTTATTGACAAGCTAATTTATTGATCTTTTATTGATAAACTAATTTATTGATCTTTTATTGATAAACGAATTTATTGATCTTTTATTGATGATCTAATTTATTGATAATGTATTGAAATTCGGTTTTCACGGAAAGCAACGAGGCGTCTGCTCCAAGGGTCTCTTCCGATAAACCTTCGTTCTTGTCGTATCAATTTTCTTCGCCGCAGAACCGCGAATGAAAAAAATTTTACAACGAGTCTCATCGTTATTGTCACGAAGGCGGTCGATCAACGTCGCTGTACCTCGCGCGTCCTCAATATCGCGGCTGATACGGCGCGTTGTCGTTTTGAAAACCACATCAGCGTCGGAGAAAAGACCGCGCGCAAACGACTCTTTGTGTCCCGCAGCAGCCCCGGACGGCCGACGGAGTCGACTATCCGCCGCCTCCCCCTCGGCATCTCGCCGATACTATAATGATATTCCACTTTGTTAACGTCGAGTCGAAGCTGGTAGCCATGATCCGTTTCCACGCACCGGTGCGCTCGGTTACGCCGCACACGCTGGAAACCCAAGAACGCGTCTCTTTGCTCTAAGGCGAGTGCCGAGCAACGAGTCGGCCATCGGACTGGCAGGCCGAGTGCGGTGCCTCTTTACAAGCCGATCTCACGGCTCGTTGCGAAACAATCGGCCACGCTCCGCGGCCCATCTGGGATTTTTGGAGAACATGGCCAACAGCTGCACCAAGACGCGAATCGCCGTCGTCGAAAATCCCGGGCTCGACCTCTGACACTCCGTTTAGGAACCCTTGAGAAGACCCGCTGCGATTATACTGTATCGTGCCAATTTCTTTGGATACAAACTTCCACATATATACACACCCAGAAAAATAATTTATTTGGCGGCCACCGTTTATTTGGTTTAAGTAAAATATTTATTTGATTTAAATGAATATTTATTTCATTTAAGTAACAATTTACTTCATTTAAATAAATATTTATTTAAATCAAATAAATATGTTACTTAAACCAAATAAACAGTGGCCGTCAAATACATTTTTTTGTGGGTGCAGTGTAACAAATTTTGTTCGAAAATTAAAGAACGGTCGTCTGTAAAAAAAATTCGTATGAAATTTAATGTCCCAGATTGGAAGTTTTTATGCGAGGACTGGTATATTACCAGTCCTCGTTTCATGTAGGATTGCGATGAAAAATTAATGTTCAGTGTATTGAAAACATTGGAAATACTTTATTTTGAATAATTTACTTTAATTTTACTATGAAGGTAGTTGAATATCAATAACTTACTTTAATTTCAATGAAAAAGTATATTAATTTTTCATAACAATTCTATATTAAATTTAGTGCATAAATTTAGTGTATTTGAAGCTTATTTACATAAACTGGGTTTGAAATTTCAAACATATGTGCGCTGCAATTTTAAAATAAAGTTTGTATTTTTAATATCTGGTATTTTTATTTTACAAAAAAAAGTACACTAGTGTTCAACTAATAAAAATAATGTAAGCAAATGTCAAGCTCCAGTACATTAAATTTACAATTTATTTTTGCAGTATATATATATACATATACACACACACACATACACACATATATGTATAGATATATCTATGTGATATGGGCATGTACATGTATGCATATGAATATGTCTATAAAGATATGCATATAAGATTCTATGATACTGTATTATGGGGTAAGGGAAAAGATACGGACCAATACCGAGATCCTAGCATGGCCTCCACTTTGAAAGTAACGTTCGTTACTCCACCGTGTGTGCATGCTTGTACACAAGACTCATTGCATGTACTTTCGAAGGACTCGCCGAGCGGTCGACGATCAGGAACCCGCTTTTCAACCGGAGCCCATGCGAGATACCCGACTTCGAGAATAACGAAACTTTGAAAGGTGGAGATCTAGTAAATGCAATGTAGACATTTGTAACGAGATTAATTTGAGAAGTTGTTCGAAGGTACACCTGTGATTATTTTTTGAGAATCTTAGCTTTAGCAAAGATAGATTAGCAAATCCGGACTGAAAACCGTGCAGCGCCTTGAAGCGATGTGAAAAAAACTCACTTGGTAACAAAAACTGTAAACCATTTTTTTTCTACTGAAAGCGAGTTATTGGGTTTTGTTTTATTTAACGATGGGGCAAACGCTAATAATTAGTGGAGCACGGGGAGAAGAAGAAACGTACAGCTGGACAGAATTTCCATTCTCCTTGGTGAATCCAACCAGAACATAAAGTTACAAAACCAACACTCATAAAAATGATGTTCTCGCTGCCGTTCGAGAAACGATTGTCCATCACTTTTATGATCACTGTTGCCCTTGGCCCTTTTCACGGAAAAGAGACATTGCGAAAGCACGCACCCAGAAAAAAATTATTTGACGCCACCGTTTATTTGGTTTAAGTAAAATATTTATTTGATTTAAATAAATATTTATTTCATTTAAGTAACTATTTACTTGATTTAAATAAATATTTATTTCATTTAAGTAACTATTTACTTAATTTAAATAAATACTTATTTTAATCAAATAAATATTTTATCTGAACCAAATAAACGGTAGCGTCAAATAATTTTTTTTTTTTTGGGTGCGAGAATAGGATATGTTAACACCGACGACTCGAGCATACAACTGAGCAATTTTGAGACTCTTTTCGTTGCGACGTGTTGGAAAAGTTGGTGCTTCTCGTAGAGCAGTAGGTGAACCGAAAAACCACTCGATTAACGACTCTGATCTTCAGTCTCATCGAGACCGTTTTGCAGGTCTGTGAGGGACTTCTTAACCCCTTCACTGTCAGCGAAACGTATTTCTCCATACGTTTTGCCAGTGAAGGCGTTAAGGTTTCTTACTGAACCACCAGGGGGTCCCAACAAGGTTGAGGAATCAGAGCGAGAAGAGCTTCGATCGAGATTAAATTCTGGGGGGAGGATGTATTTTTATATACATATATACATTGTTTCATGACCACGTTATGATTAATGATCGAATATTCAATCCCGATTCTGTACTAATGTGTCGGAGAAGTCGGTGCTTCTCGTTGAGGAGTAGATGAACCGAAAGCCACCCGTTTATCGACTCTTATCTTCAGTGTCATCGGAACCTTTTAGCAGGACTTTGAGGCGCTCCTTAAGGTTTTTCCTAAATCACCAGGGGTCCGAACAAGGTTCAGGAATCAGAGCGAGAAGATTCCCCTTCGATCGAGATTGTATTCTCGGGGGGATTTTTTATATACATATATATATATATATATACATTGTTTCTTGATCACGTTATGAATTATATCACGTTATGGATTAATAATAGGATATAGAATTCCATTTCTTTATTAAAGACTGCCAGATCCCAAAAATCGTCTTTGCGCTGCACATTTCATTTAATTCGCTAGACATTTCATTCAGTAATTCATTCTATTCGTTACACATTTCGTTCAGTAAATCATTCAATTTGTTACACATTCCGTTCAATAAATCATTCAATTCGTTAGATATTTCATTCAATAAATGGTTTCAATTTTATCGTTACAGATACGGGTGCCCCTTAAGGTGAGCTACTCAGCGAGGCCGAAGGACGTATCGGTAACAATAACAAAGAAACATCTGACCTGCGGAGTGAAAGGTCAGCCACCGATAATCGACGGTGATTTTCCTCACGAAGTCAAACGCGACGAATCGACCTGGGTTATCGAGGATGGCAAAGTGCTTTTGATAAATTTGGAAAAGGTAAGCGAAAGATCATCGGGTTATCAAAGACGAAATCATAATGGATTTTTTTGATCGATTGTTTCAGGTGAACAAAATGCAGTGGTGGGCCCACGTGGTAACGAGCGATCCCGAGATTAGCACGAAAAAGGTAAACCCCGAGCCGAGCAAGCTCTCCGACCTCGACGGCGAAACACGGGGCCTTGTTGAGAAAATGATGTACGATCAGCGGCAGAAGGAACTCGGCCTACCGACCTCCGATGAACAGAAGAAGCAGGACGTCATTAAGAAGTAAGATATTTGGACTATAATTAATATTAATCCCGAAAAAATATCCCCTGGAAAATAGACCAGAAGGGTATTTTTTCCGAGGTATTTTTTTCTGCCTACCATTTAATATTTAACCTTTTATACATACTGGGATTTATATTCCGCCTACCATTTAATATGTGACCTTTTATACATACTTAAGGGATTTGTATTCCTTCTTCTTACTGAATGTGATTTTCCGACCGTTTAGACATTTTAAGCCCATCGACGTAAAGATCCCTTTTTTTTTACCACAAACCAAAGTTTTCGTTATGAGGAAGCAAAAAAGTTTCCATAATATTGTGGCGACTCGGGAGCACGATTTAACAATACGTTTATGTTTCAGATTCATGGAACAACATCCGGAGATGGATTTCTCAAAATGCAAGTTCAATTGAGACCGCCGCCACGGTAGATCCTGAATCGAACGAGTCCTTGCGATGCATTTACGACCGTCGGCCACGATCGAGGTGAAAGACCAGGCGCAGTGTTCCCGGTGCAGCGAGCGAGTCATCGACTCGCGCCGAGCGATATGTTGCAGCCACGGATATTTACAAAATGTTCATTCACCCATATCGTTATCTTAAAACCTTTCGATAAGTTAATAATTTGTTTTTTATTTCGTCAATATTCACGTACATCCGATCTCGTTCGGCTCGGAGACTGACGATGGACGAGTGGCATTGCACAATTACGAATGCGTCTGTTCAATTTAAGTTTGTGTCAATAAAGAGCTTCGAAGATAATTAACGTACGATCGAGGAACGGAGTGAATGTACTTGGCTAGGCTAGTTGTCTGCTCACAAGTTTCAGTTTACCTCCCAGCGATGTCGATCCTTGCTACTCGACCGTACGCCGTGGTCGCGGTAAAACAGGAATCTGCAATTACTGCAGGGTCGATCATGAAGGGAATACGCCGCTGGACCAGGTTACCATCATCAGTTTTATAACCGGAAGTAGTCGTGTTGTAACTCTTGACAAATTCGCCTACACTTCGTGCACGATGTCAGACCGTACGGATTTTCGTCCCAGCTTTTCTAAGATTACTGTACTGACAACCTACGCAAAGATATTTGTCACGGCGGGTGACCCGGTGGGACTTGATGGCCCGTGGCAAGCTCACAGGAAGCCTACAAGCGGCCCGCGTACTGCCCGCATCGTAATTGCTGAGCAACACTTTTATAGAATCTATGAGGGTTGTTACGACTGCTATTTGGAACATTTTTTCCTTGTTATTTGTGAGTGAAATGATCATCGAACTACCTAACTCGTCTTGAATTTTCATTCAATGATTTAAAGGCAGGCAATTTCGTATCTGGCGTTAATAATATCGATCAATGTGTAATCGAAACAAAATTAATTTCGCAGATCCCCGATCGTCCGTGATGCATACTTTGGCCTCGTGAAGCACGTTGATTCCGTAGAAGTCTGTAAATCAGGTCTTGCTCCAGCCGAATATCGTGCACAGTTGAACGACCGGCAAAGGTTGTTGCGGCTCTGGAAGACAGACGATTCCGCGAGAAACCACGGGGAATAAAGTTACCGGGAGCCGCAGCAGAGCAACATCGTTGTCTAACGTGGCCTCGTCGTATCGTGGACGCACGATTACCAAGTCGACCTGTTAACGGAACACAAGAAGGCTCGCTATCAACCGGGTTACACGTATTTCGTTGCAAGGCGATGTCACAACACGGACACAACAAAGGTGTGTTGTAACACGCCTTTGTCGCGGTGTACCGCGAACGTTCGAGAAACGTTACCCTGAACTCAAGCTCGGTGCGTTCCGTCGCCGTCACGTCGTGCTCTCCGACGCGTACGTGGAGACGTTCGCCGCGGCAACGCGCTGCGGTGATAACCCATCTAGGTGACACTAGACTACCGCCGCAAATTAGCTCTTAGTCAAGGAAAAATTACAACATCGTTTCACGTCTCGCGCAAAATATTTATCTTCCACCTTACTATAAAAAAATAACAATTACGTATAAAATGTAAATTGCTCGTTGAAACTCATGTTAGACGTATGCATTGCAATCGAGGTATTTCGATACCCGTAATTCCTCTTTTGAAGGGGAGGGAGTCAAATCGTTGAGCTGACCATACGATTCTGTAAATACAGACTGGGTTTTAAAAAATCTGTTTACCGTGGCGATAATGAACAATCTCTTGAAATATCGTTGTTAAATGCAGTGACCGATGAGAAATGTGTTTCTTGAAATACCGCTGACAGTTTTTGGAACTAAAATACCCGGTCGGCATCAAAAACTGTAATCAATTGTTTTCACAGACGGTGGCTGGTACCGTCATAAGACAAATCTCATCGCATGCTGACATGATATCCACTTTCGATGAGACTTGTCATTTGATTGTACGTGTCACCACCGGTAAAAAAAATTGATTACAGTTTTTATTACCGATCGCGGTAATTCACATACTCTTAAAATTCTCCCATTAACAGCTGGATGGTACAGCGTCTACCAAGACACTCTTTACTTGGAAATATTATTTCGTAATGCTCTCCTTGACTCTCTCAGAAATGTTCAGAGTCATAGTTTCTATGGACTTTACAAAATCTGCTTTGAATTTTATATCCTTTACATCAAAGATTATATCCTTCTTGAGAACGTAGCGGCGCAACATGGTCGCGAGAATCACTTTTGTAACCATCATTCCGTAGTTCATTCCTGTAAGTTTTACCATTGTTATTCTGTTATTTTCGGCTATCGAACCTTCGCAACATCATCGACAGCAATGTACCTATGCAATTTCTTGGTCCAGCGCTGAAGGGCATGTGGCAGTAGGGATGGCGTTTCGCAACTTCTTCGGGCAGAAATCGATCGGGATCGAATTTCAGAGGGTCTGGCCAGTATTTTTCGGATCGATGAATCTGTATAACTACAATAAGTACGGAGGCTCCTTTCGGCAGTGTGTGTTCGCCTGTGAGACAAAATTGTAGACGTCGATACCAAATGAGCATGTAAATATTATTACATATTAATTTACTAGGGTCATTGTGGCCAAACCTAGATTGAGATCTTCGGTAATCTGACGCCCTATGACCGGGAAGACAGGAAAAAGTCTCAATGTCTCTTTTATTACTCTCTCCAAATATTCCATGCGACGAAGATCTTCGCTTTTTACCTGAGTCTCGGAGGACACTTGGTCGCCGTAGATATCGCAAAGTTCTCGATATGCTCGATCCTGCAAGATCGAATCTTCCGTAAGCGTCAAGCTTTACCGACAGATTTTTATGAGACACTTGATCGGTTCACTTACTTGGAGCTCCATATTATTCGCGAGCATTACCATAGCAGTCATGCTGAGCATTGCAGAAGTATGGGAGCCCTGGAAGAAGACGTATCTTACGGCTTCGCCAATATGAAACAGCCACCCACTCTCTGTTAATTCAATTCTCACCCCAAACATCATCGTGTCGACTTCTTCGCGAAGCTCCGATTCCGTTAATTTAATATCGTCATGCGACAGTTTTAGCAGCAAATCCAAGAAAGCTTTTCTCTTAAACGGCCGCTCGTCTGTAATTTTTTTAATAGATATTGTAACGCTTTACGCAGGTACTTGCGAAGAACACTTCGCAAGTACCTGCGTAAAGTGTCACTAAATTGTTATTTATTCCAACGTACGTGCACTCTCGTTCTCGCCTTGGCTCTCGTTTTTGTAAGAACTTTTCTTCATTTGAATAACCTTGTTCGTCACACCGTGCAAGTACTTCAAGTACTCGCGTTGATCTCTTCCAAATTTTGTCAGATTGAAAATGTAATCAGGGTGTAACCAAATCTGAACACCCCTCTTGCTTATCGTCTCAGAAATGCTGAGCGAAACAAAACAAAAAAGTAATTTGTCAAATTTATACCGTGTTACATCGACAACAAATTGGAGCTTGTACACTTCAGTACCCAGCCACTGCATTCGCGTAACGACTATTCTTCTCTTGAGCGTTCATCTTGACACCCATAGTAGTTTCTACAAGTACAAGACAAGCCCAATATATACAATAATAATCGTCGAAATGATATTTAGACGACCGATTCAAATTTCCCTCACCGCTTACAATGTCTAAGAGGCAAAGCGACACGTAGTGATATACATCGAATTCACCACCTTCCAATTCTCTCCTCATACGTTTCGTCATGACTTCCGCCTGCCCGGCAAATACCTCTACGAATGACTCTAGTATTCTCCGATTCGACGTTGGCGCTATCAGTTTTCGATGCCTACGCCATTTATCCGCTGCGAGGGTGATGTATAAAGCGTGTCACTATTTTAAAAAATACTTTCGCGGGTATAAATCCCTGGGTTTTAGTGTTTTCCTGTTTTCGTGATTTAGTATTTTCGTGCTTTCGCGTTGTGATTTTGGAAAGTTATTCTAAAAGCAAACGTATATCGCCGCGATAATGCAAATTGCGAGAACCGCGCGAATAGCAACCAGGCAAAACTCACCTGGAGCCGTCAATAATCCCTTGCCCAACCAAGGATGAAAGAATCTGTACATATCTGCCTTTTCGATAGAGTACGGACTATGGAGAATTGTCTGCAAATTAAAAGTTGACGGCGACAGTAGTGCCTTTTTTTCATTCACTCATCATCAGTACCTTCAACTGTTCGGGCTCGGATACGATAATAAGCAATCGATGGCCTAGCCAGATTCTGAAGGGGGAAGCGTACGAGTTCACCAGTCCCATAAATGTATCCATGATATCTGAAATTCCCGGTAAATCGTTGTGTTGTTAAATACTTTCGTTTCTTTCCTTTTTTTGTTATAAAACGTGAATTAATATGATATTCACCGAAAGAATTTCCTGTGAAGTAATGCGCGTTACCGATAACCGGAAATGCTCGTGGTCCCGGAAACTTAGCAGCCCCGATGTACAACCGTAGTCGCCCGAAATGATATAGTAACAGAGCGACGAACCCGCAGAAGGCAGCAATCACTACGGTCACCGCGATAGCCATTCTCGGTCGAAGTGATGGGATTGCTGTCTCGAGAGACTATTTTTGCGGAGTTCCTAGCTTCGCGTACTCAAACAGCACAGTTGACGGTGAACTGTAGAAATGTCGATAGGATAGATGCGCGACGTTATTCTGGCCAACGAGGACTGTCTCCAAGCAGGAAAAGTTTCGGAATATAAAGCAACTCCAGTTCTTATAATAATGATGCCTTCCGGCACAGTCATTGCTGAAGGGCACAGCTAGGCAACACAGGAAAAGTTTCGGAATATAAAAATACACAGCCATAAAACAGGCTCACTGCTCGGCCAGGCGTTACAATTTGTTAATGTATTATTCATTGTATAATAATAGTTTTTCCGCAATTCCGACGCGGAATATCATATTTAAGTAAATAATTCCATTATAGAACACTTTGTAATATTCCATACAATGTAAGGTCTGTATCTTACACTGTATGGTGCTCTAAGTTATGAGTTTCTTCTAAATTATAGAATAGTTCTCTGAAAACTTATGACTCTATCCTCAAAACTATCCCTACACCCAGAAAAAAGATTTATTCAAATCAAATAAATTTCGATCTTCAAATGACGTTTATTAAGATAAAAGAAATGTTTCGTTTCCTTAACAAAATGTTTATTAGATTCAAATAATGGCTTTTCTTTACTTTCAGTATAAAAATTTATTCGAAGTGACTATTTATTGATTTGTACTTTAAAATAAATGTTTATTCGACACAAAGAAATCGAAATATTGAAAATACGATTTCGAATAGATATTTATTCGCGCCAAAGAAATTATATATTTGGCACCAAGACAAAACACGGCTATTATCTGGCAACGCGCATTATACAGTCGTGAACACGTCAATAAAAAGAATAATACTATCAAACAAATAAATATATTAGAATTTAATAAATGCTCTATTAGGTTATGAACCAAATAAAAAATTTTATTCGTCTCTAATAAATTTTCTTTGATTGGAATAAACTTTTTTCTGGGTGTATACCGTCGACGCGCGCATGCAGACTGATTACCCCTACTCGGTACACACCGTCTCATGAAACTTATGGCAGGTCCAACTGTACTAATCGCCTTGATAGAGATTATCACGCAACTTGGAAGACTTGTTTTGCACACTTCTTTTTTCACGATACCGGCGATAATTGCTCCACCGCTGTTTTTCAATCGCTAGTTCTCTACACGTATCAGTTTCTTTACGACATTGTCGAAGCTATGACTAATTCGGTGTCTGCCTAGTTAATTTATACAAATAAAAAAGGAATATCCTAGAACTCCATGGTGAGTGCTGTGACGGAAACGTTGCGATGTACCCGGTCAACCCGCACACTTCCAAATGAAAGTATCCCCGTTAATAACTGATTAACAACAATTCTTATAGTAAATACCGACACCAAACGAATGCATTGCTCACAGCATTAATTGCAAAGAATAAATTTCAGAGGGCCGATCATAACGGGAATGCGCTGCGCCACTAGACCAAGCCATCATCATCAGTTTCATAACCGGAAGCAGTAGGTACCAGGTCGGTGTGCAGCCTCGGTGCTCCCCAAAGTCAACCAGTGTCGATCGCAGCCACTAATCGGATGGGCGACCCTCCAATCGTGTATATGGTCTTGTGCACTTAATTTTTTCGTGGGACATCAAATTCTGCCGATGGGTTGTTCTTTTTTAACTTGGATCATATTCGATATGTTTGTGACAATAAAAACATAATTTATATAATTACATTTGCATATTAGAAAAAATATTATATAATTTTGTCGCACTGTTATTCCGCGTAGGTAATGCGTACCTGTGTAACAAAACCAATAGCTAATACTCAATAAGATTCAAGCTCACTTCCAGACGATCGTTCGCACCAACTCCTGGTGTGAATCGACCGGTAAATGAATGTTTTTTTTAGTTAATCATGCACGTACAGAAATTGTCCATTCCGTCACTATTCGGGATCTTTCTTTCGTTTTTGGTTTCGATTATAAATTATAATGTAACTGTTATTAAGATGGAAGATCACGATTGAGCGCAGAAACAAATGAATCGAGCGAAGAGGTTCGTTCGCGCCGAATCGAAGAACTGCTGTTCGAAGAAACTTCTGCACGCAGCGAGGAAGCAATTATGTTGCGAACACTGCCGACTGCTCCACCGCAGCTAATGAGATGCAGCGCGATACGATCAACAGCTGCGATCCGAACGTCGCGTCTTCGGGAAGAGGACCTTACGACGTCGCATCCGATTCCCTCATCACTCTGGCGATCCATCGGACGTAATTCGTCAATCTCGCGTAAATGCCGAACTTCCCGCGTTTTCCGCAACCCTCGCCGAAGCTGGTGATACCGAAAATTGTCCAGGGATGATCCGGCTTCTTGGGGTCCCTGCAGAGAAGCGGACCGCCGCTGTCGCCCGCGCAGGAATCCATTCTTCCACGTCGATATCCGGCGCAAAACATGTTGTCCGTGATTCTGTAATCTACGTAGACACCTCTGCAGATTTCGCTGGAAACTATTGGAATCTGTAAAAAAAATATTGAATAATTATTTATAGTATTGAATAGTATCAATTATCGGAAAATATCATAAGTGAAATTCTGTTGTAATTTGATTGGATTCAGCGGTTGAATTTCCACATAATAATTTAAGTACTAATGACATACTAATATAATACTAATCACGAGGAACTCAGCGATATCGCGCATTGAGACTCGCGAACGAATATTCAGGCTTGAATTTCACAGGCATTTCATTTAAGGCGTTTAAGGAACAGGCAAACGCAGTCTTTCTGAGCTATGAATAATTCTAGCTCAGAAATTTCGAGGGAATATGTTTACTTTAAAAAATATGTATATTTTTATATAGAGTTGTAACTATTTTTGTTATTTATAGAAATTTGAAATATGTTAAATTGTATTTTGATTTTTTATTATATCGAGAACTTCCGTTCGTTAGTTCTCGATTATTTTGTTGATATAAGCGCTGTGATAAACACGAGCTCACGATTTGAGTCACCACTGGTGTCGGTAATGTAGAAATGTAACGTGTCATGTAAAAAGAGCGATCAGTGAAATAAATTAAATTTAAAAAATAAAAATAAAAATAATAATATTGATCGATATGTAATCGGAAAAATTTAATTTTGCAGATCTATTCTCGTCCGTGATGCATACTTTGGCCTCGTGAAGAACGTCGGTTCCGAAGTCGTCCGTAGCTCGGGACTTGCCCCAGCCGATTATGGTGCAGAGTTGATTGGCCGGCAAGGATTGACGGGGCGCTGGAAGACAGATGATTCCGCGAGAAACCGCGGGGGATAAAGTTACCGGGAGCCGTAGCAGAGCAACGTCGTTGTCCACCGTGTCCGCGTCGTATTGTGGATGTACGATGACCGAGTCGACCTATCAACGAGAAAACAAGAGGGCTCGCTATCAACCGGGATGCACGTATTTCGTTACAAGGCGATGACACAAGGTGGACACGACAGAGACGTGTTACACCTGCGAACGTTCGAGAAACGTTACCCTGAACTCAAGCTCGGTGCCTTCCTTCACCGTGAGGTCGTGCTCCCCGATGCGTACGTAGAGACGTTTTCTGATGCAATGCGCTGCGGTGAGAACCCATCTCGGTGAGACCAGAGTACCGCCACAAAATGCCTCCTAGTCAAGGAAAAATTTCAACATCGCTTTACGCCTCGCGCTAATTATCTAGCTGTGACCTTACGGTAAATTTTTTTTTAATTTTGCTCATTTACATCTCTACCACTCACAAACTCTACCAGAAAACATCTCGGCCATATTAGAACTGTACCAAAATCTCGACCAGAAAGTAAAAAACCTCTATCAGAATCGAAATAAAACTCTACCGGTCTTGAAATAAAACACTACTAGAATTGAAATAAAACTTGAATGTAAATACTTGTCGTATTTCCATTCCGGTAGATTTTTATTTCAAGTCCGGTAGAGTTGTGAGTGGTAGAGATGTAAATGTGCCAAAAATTTCATATAGAAATTTAAATAGCCTGATGAAACTCGTGTTAACTGGACATATCGATTGCAGTCAAATGATGTTGATATTCGTAATTCTCTGTTTCAAGGGTAGTGTGTCAGCGGTTAAAATGACGCACGATTCTATAAAGAATTTGTTTATCATTGCGATAATAAACAATCTCTTGAAATAGCGCCGAAAGTTATTCGAACTCAAATCCTTAAAATGTTACGTAGGAAGCTAAAGTCATTAAAAATAGTAAAATTATTTTACTACCCGATTGTAATGAATGCTTATTAAGATGCGAGCTTGTTAAGAGAGTCGATGAGCTAATTTACATTTTTATTAAATTCTTTCGGAACTGTAATTAGGTCCTATCTTTAGTGATGATTATTTTAGCGTCGCTTACCGATGTACTTACCCGAAATCTGTTCAAGACGGCAACTTGCCAGGGCCAACTCCCCGGTAGCGCTGGCTTACCACCGATTATTCTCGTAAGATACGACAATCTCGAGTTCTTGGCGTTCGCTGCCATTCCACACCTCCACGTGTCGTCATTGCGCGAAGCACCGAAGCTCTCGACGGTATCAGGATTCAGTTCGAATTCGTCCAGAATTGAATCTGTTAGGGTAAAAAAAAATAACAATGTTAATAATATCAACATCAACATTTAATTACATATCGATCGGGACTTTTATTACCGTCATTGTCGTCCTCGTGACTTCCGCGAATTCTGCGGTGGATCCACTTCTGGCAGAAGCTACCTTCGACATAGCAGTAGGCACTTTCTCTGATCACGTCGCGACCGCAGATACCCGGCTTCCTGCACCATCTGTTTGGAAAGTCAATCGCAGGAAGTCAATGAAATTCCACTTTCAATTGGCATTGTTTACCGTACGGTTATTTTAAGCTTATGACTATTTTAAGCTTTCTTACTTTAGTTTCAGGCTGCTGATTTGAGTCAAAATTAATTCTTTTTTTTTAGAAACTCAATAGACAATTTTTTTATATTGTCACTGCTGTTATATTTGCGCAATTAATTTCTTTTATTAAGTATTATTTTTCTTATATAAACCATATGCTAAGTGGGTGCTGATTGCTTCGCCAAATTTTGATTACACCGTGACTTCAGTTACACCGAAATAAGTCACTAAAAAATTAACATCTGCATTGTATACAGTGAATTTTTTATAGTTGAACAGAGGCGAATAGATAAAAAGATAATGTTTCCTGTTGTCGGTGTTTTTAGTCGTGCGCGCCGCTCTTGTCGTAAATCGTAACTTTGCGATTATGTAGTTTACTCGGTCGGGTTAAAATTACACGTCGTTGAGGTCAAGCAGTCGGGGAACTTAATTGCAAGAATTGGTATGAATGTACCGATGTCGCTGAGTCGTGCAGGATCTCGTGCACGGCGACCACTTGCTCCATTTGCCATAATGGGTGACCGCACGATTTCGAGATCCCTTTTTACCTCTTGTGCCACCGTGTCTGGGCTCTGCCTCGTTTGGCATCTACGATAAATAAACGCATCATTAACCATCATATTAAATACAAAAAACATATTAAAAATTGTATATAGTCTTCTTCCTCTTTAACTCAGATAATGACCACTTAAATAATCATATCATTCTCCGTAATTGATGCAGATATAAATATTTGTCTAAAAAATGGAAACTGTGACCACTGTAAAAAGTTTTTTTCTATATAATTATTTCCAGTGTAATTTATCAGGTACCGACCTGAACAACCTGAAAGCGCTCCTTCTTCCGTCGATGCCCGCGCTTTCTTTGCTGGCTACACCTCATCTGCCGTCCTTTTCTGTTATGATAACAGCTACGTTCTTCCTATTCACAGCATTCATGACATTATATGAATTTTAAAAAAATGAAATTTAAAAATCCACGTTTCTTACGCGTAGTACAGTGCTGTCGCATTTTTTCCTCGTTCGACATCTCTTGACGCGATTCTGAATGCAGTGACGATCGCAGACAGACCATTCGCTCCACTCCATGAAATGACGAAGCTTGGAAAAATCTGCAAGTGAAAGTTGTACAAAACGTGTAATCGTCGCTTTACATACAATTCAAAATTTTTGCTGGTACGGCTTTGGCCTCAAGGATTGCTAACTGATATACCAGATGTTTCAGATCTTAAAAGATTTTACAAAAAAATGTTAAAATTTAGTAGTGCATTTGTTATTAATAATTGACACAGCATTAGTAATTGACACGTAATTAAGAGTTGACACGTAATTAAGGATTAACACGTAATTAAGAATTGACACGTAATTAAAAATTGACACGGAATTAAAAATTGACACGGAATTAAAAATTGACACGTAATTAAGAATTGACACGATATTGTGGGGTGTGAAAAATGCGTTAACGATTCGGTCTTTGGTCTCGGATCTTCCCTCTTTTATTCTCAATCATGAAATACATACAATTTACGTACTGTGTAAATCTCGAGTGCTTTCCAGAAAAACATGTCGTCGTTATAAATCCGCAAGGTCTTAGCATCTACTCTTATACACCGCCGATAGAGAGAATAGCGGCAAAACCTTATGGTCGTTAGTACTCTACGTCTACTATAATCTTGCCATACTGTTCTTTGGTAAATGATCGACGTTCGCATCGTCCCGATGACTAGGTCGAAGCCAGATCGTGTCGTCGTTCTCCGGTGATCTTGCGGCAGACGTTCGATTATCACTCTGAAATCCATAAATATAGACACCTCGATGACAATGGAACCCAATAGAAAATAATGTTATAGATAAACGAAAGCCTTGACATAATTTAATAAAAGTATTTTACGAATTCGGAATAATTATATATGTGTAGGTAATTCGTGGTGCCGCAAAGAGGCGATCACGAGTGCGCGATCTAGAAGGATCTACGGCTTCAGAGCAATTGGGTTTGGTGTAATCGTGGAGGAACTTAAAAACCGTGATGGACGTAAATGCCAACCATAGAAGATGACAAGGGCAATGAATTACAGATCCACTCCTCCATCTTCGGTAATCGTACTTTTTCACCTGATTGTCATTCTGAAATCCATAAATATAGACACGCCCTAAGTAACCCTCGATGACAATGGAACCCAATAGAAAATAATGTTATACATAAAAGTATGAAAGCCTTGACATAATTTAATAAAGATATTTTACAAATTCGATATAATGATATATGTGTAGATAATTCGTGGTGCCTCAAAGGGGCGATCAGGAGTGCGCGATCTAGAAGGATCTACGCTTCAGAGCAGCAATTGGGTTTAGTGTAATGGTGCAGGAACGTAAGAACCGTGATGGACTTTAAAGGCCAAGTATAAAAGACGACAAGGGTAATGAATTGCAGATCGACTCGTCAGTCACGTTAATAGCAGTGGATCGTAATTGCCGCGACGCCGATAGAGCGTTACACAACTCAAAGGAGGAACGACTAACGATGACGAGCGCGGTCCTGCCCGCGCTTGGGATTAAATTACTGTCATCCACAGAATGAAACGTTTAGGCATGGCCATAAAGCAGTTCGTTTATGTCCCACCTTTTTTCCTCCGAAGGAGTTCTTCAAAATACGAATCGGATGAACAATTGCATTATAGTGGGACCGGTTACAGTGTAAGCATACACGGTCGGCCGGGAACGTACAAGCCACGATGGGCACACGAGGCTACTAAAATAGGAGCCGCGTCGATTACGAGCTCCGATCGGCCGGATCGCGGAGAGTCCCTTTTACACACACGCCAAGTTACGTTCCACTTTTTGTTTCGGTCGGCCGCTCTCCCCACGATATTATATCGGACGAAAGTTCACGGTGTTAGATCATCTGGGTCAAATTTGTGGCCGGTGATGCCGTCGATGTAACCCGGCTATCAGCGAAACTGGACAATGGGAGGATTAAAAGACGACCGCGCTTTGTGAGACTTTGTCCGGGAGACGATTTCGCCGAAACTCATTTTTTTTTTTTTTTTAACGTTATGCCGTATATGTTATTATGAACGACCAGGAAACCGGAGAGACCGAGTCGGGTTTTTAAATTGCCTTATCCATGTAGCGGGAAATATTTTGAAAAGGTTTCAGAAATATTTTTAGTCCTTCGAATGTAACTAAATATTCCTGAAATATATGGAAATAATATTTTGAAAATGTTTCAGAAATATTCTCGGGACTTCAAATGTAACGAAGTATTTATGAAATATATGGACATGATATTTTGAAAATGTTTCAGAAATATTTTCGGTCCTTCAAATGTTCCGAAATATTTCTGAAATATATGGAAATAATATTTTGAAAATGTTTCAGAAATATTCTCGGGACTTCAAATGTAACGAAGTATTTATGAAATATATGGACATGATATTTTGAAAACATTTCAGAAATATTTTCGGTCCTTCAAATGTTCCGAAATATTTCTGAAATATATGGAAATGATATTTTGAAATCTCATCCCAAAATATTCCAACGAAACATTTCTGAGACATTTGGGAAATATTTCCAATGTTTCAGGTCTTCAAGTTCTGCGGATGCGACGGCCTCTTGTAGCGAATATATAGAAACACAAATTCCTCAATAATAAATAACTCAGATTAAACGAACTAAAATCAAATAATAAACACTGCAATAAATTTTTCAACATGCATTTCCGTTCCAATCAAAAATTTAACAGACATGTCACAGCGACAAGTTAACTCTGCGGTGAATCTCCAGCTTGTTAGAACATCACCGAATCCCGAGTACTCTAAGTTACACATCAAAGCTACCGATTATTTGCATTCGAATCCCTCAGCACCCTTTTCGTCCTTTCTTCTTCGAATCCCACATACGATTCTCGTTACGCCCGATCCGCTCCCAGCATCTGTGTACACATGGCTCATCTCGCTGTGCCCTCTTCGCTTCATCGCAAACGTATATCGCAGTGTATTACCTTAGTATACACGAAAACTGGTTTTCACGTTGGCCGGATATCTTCTGCCTCCTTGTATTCCTCCTTTCCCCGACGTACAGTATGTAACATATATGTATATACATGTATATATATGTATATTACAGATATACATGTATATATATGTATATTACAGATATACATGTATATATATATATGTATATTACACATATACATGTATATATATGTATACAGATGCATATACGTATACAACCGCACCTTCGTCCGTACGCGCCCGGGTGCAACGGGTTGACGCAAATGAATCGGACCCTCAATGCAAATGAATCGGGCGTCCCACACGCGGTCCGCACGGTGTGGACGCTGCGGCTCCGGTAAGTTCTGAATGAAACGTGATCTCCTGTGTCAGCGAGTTAAGGAAAAGTCTCGTATACTATCTCTAAGCACTCCTCGAAAAACCAGTTTAAACCTTCTTTTTTTTGGCATGTCTGGTAAGACCGGGTGAATAGACTGTAAAAAAGTTGTAAATTTAATGTACCGAAGTGGAAGTTTGTATGCAAAAACTGGTACATTAAATTTAATGTACAATTATGATGAAAAATTAATATAATTTTTCATTGAAATTAAAGTAAATTATAAAAATTAAGTACTTCATTGTGAAATTAAGTAACATTTAAAAAAATTAAGTATCTTCAATGTTTTTGGTACCCTGAACATTAATTTTTTTTTTTGCCATGACATTTAATATGCAGTAGGACCGGGCTTGTCCAACCTTCGATCATCCGAGCACCCGCGTTATCCGAAGCACCGAAATCATCCGAGCCCTCCGATAACTCGGCTAAAACGGATAAAGCAGATTCCTACATTGTTGCATAGGCGCTCAAACTTGTACAAGTTTGCTGCGTCTTTATATAGCGAGAGCTGTAAATACATCAGTTCCGATTCTAGAGTCAATGGTAGAACATCGAGATACCCCAAAAAAGGAAAAAAGTCGCAAAAAGGAAAAATTAACTAACATTAACTAAAAAAAAAACTTGCAGATCGTTGCATTAAATTTCATACGATTTTTTTTGTTTGTATTTTTCTGTATTACCAAACGCATATTATGGACCAGACTGACATGGACCACCAGCAAGTAACTCTGGAAGGCTAGATCCTAAGAAAGAAAAATGTGACAAAAGGGTTTTCGAATCGGGCGAGATTGCTCGGTCGTCGAAGACGCTGCCGAAGGTAAATCGTTCCTTCTCGCCGGTCCGAAGCGCTCCGATCGGACAAGTCTTGACGACTTTTCGTGTTAGGTAATAACTGGTTTTACCTCTCTTAACCGATTTGAGTTGAGGTCCCGGTGGGAATACAGCGAAGACTCCCAAAAATTGTTGGAAGTAAAATTCCACGACGTGATTCCCGTGACAATGTGGCTGCGTTCACCGTAATGGAGACGCGGCGACCGAGGGGGCTAATCAATTTTCCGCCTCATTATACTAGTATACCAATCAGAAAGGGCTGACTTCGTGCAGGAATTCAGTTCGACCGGTTGGCAAATGAAAAGAGAAGCGGAGGAAGGAACGCCGGAGTTGGAGGCCGAATGAGCAACAAAAGTACCTTGCGGAGTAGGGTGGCGCGGACCTTGGCGTCTCGCTGACAACCGAAGGAAGAAGGCTTGTCTGTCTCTCCGCATCCGAGCGTTCCGTCGGAGCGGAGAAACTTTGTATTCACCGAGGTGAACGTGTCCAAACTAGGCTAAACCCGCGCGGTACCTTACGCATCCGTAGTGGGAAGGAAAAAAGCTCCCGCTTGGGACCGCCGGCGCGCTTTAAGGGGCCAAACGGCGGGGCAAGGAAAGTGGAGGCCGCCGACTGCTGGAATGAGCCAGCTTCTTAGGGTCGCTGGAACCTCACGCCGGCTATCTTTTGCTGGAACGCAACCTGTTACGGAGCTAAGAATCTGTCCAACAATGACGTTTCGCTATGGCCGGCACTTAGGATTTTCAATGGTCAATTGGTATTCAAATTGTACGAAGCTCATTTTCAGCTGTTTCGCTGGATAGTTGGAGAACATCTAGATGTGCATTCCGGCGACCACTGCGAAGAGTACCGGATGACCAAAACTCTTCCCGTTCGTTCGATAGCTTCACGGCCTGGTAGCTTCTCCATATAAATACCGTAAATGGAACAATAACCTTTGCTTATGCCCAACGATTAGGATCTTCAATGGTCAATTGGTTTTCAAATTGTACGCAGTTGGAGAACATCTATATGTGCACTCCCGGCGACCACTGCCAAGAGTACCGGATGACCAAAACTCTTTCCGTTTGTTCGATCGCTTCACGGCCTGGTGGCTTCTCCTCATAAATACCATAAATCTAACAATGACGTTTGCTTATGCCCGACCCTTAGGATCTTCAATGGTCAAATTGGTATCCAAATTGTACGAAACTCATTTTTGGCAGGCTCGCAGGATCGATGGAGAACATCTAGATATGCAGATCCGGCGACCACTGCGAAGAGTACCGGATGACCAAAACTCTTCCCGTTCGTTCGATAGCTTCACGGCCTGGTAGCTTCTCCATATAAATACCGTAAATAGAACAATAACCTTTGCCTATGCCCAACCCTTAGGATCTTCAATGGTCAATTGGTTTTCAAATTGTACGCAGTTGGAGAACATCTATATGTGCACTCCCGGCGACCACTGCCAAGAGTACCGGATGACCAAAACTCTTCCCGTTCGTTCGATCGCTTCACGGCCCAACGGCTTCTCCATATAAATACCGTAAATGGAACAGACGTTTGCTTATGCCCAACCCTTAGGATCTTCAATGGTCAATTGGTTTTCAAATTGAACGCAGCTCATTTTCAGATGTCTTGCTGGACAGTTGACAAACGTCTAGATGTGCAGTCCCAGCAACCACTGCCAAGAGTACCGGATGACCAAAACTCTTCCCGTTCCCTCGATAGCTTCATGGCCTGACGCCTTCTCCATATACATACCCTAAATGGAAGTCGTCGCCGCATCTTCCTCTCCCCCCAAAGTCTTTCCCTCCATTCTTTTCTCATTCCCTCCGTCGTTCTTCCGTCCGAAAATGGTCGCCGACTTCTTACGACTCCGCTGCGGATTTTGCGTCTCCTTCTTCGCTTCACTTTTGTCTTCGAGAAGCCCGAGTAACTTAAGGATCCAGAAGCAGTCCGGTGCATGCGGGAGCTCGTTTCGCCCCCGAAGCCGGACCGCCCTCACGTCCACGAACGGCAGCCACCGTGGAATGCTCGGAGCCTGATTTATGGTCTCAGCAACGTGTATACATATATATATAGATATATATAAGGTACGCGACAAGCCCGCCTATGGTCAGAGAATCGTCCATGGGTGAACTCGCGAATAGCGAGTGTATTCCGTGATATCCTCGTAGCCGGCGCATCATCGAGACTCGATCGCCGGCATGAAATGCAGCCGAGTGCGAGGAAGATGGAAATAATTGGCGAGACACGGTATAATCTGCAAGCGCAAGAGGAGGACGACGGGACGGATATATGTGTATAGAGAAATCGTATGGGTAAGGGAGACCGGGGCAAAATGGCACAGAGGGGCGAAATGGGACAGTGAGGGCAAAACTCAATTTTTCGATCATTTTTGGATGCCACATTTTGGCCCAACGATACATCCGGATTTTCAAACCCGTTTTGCCCCACGTACCACATTCGCGACCGTCAAAAAGTTATTGGAAAATTCTGTTTTGTCTCGTTATCTCGTTTCCAAGAGGAGGATGACAGTATTCGTATGGGTAGGGAAGATCGGGGCAAAATGGCACAGAGGGGCGAAATGGGACAGTGAGGGCAAAACTCAATTTTTCGATCACCTTTGGATGCCACATTTTGGCCCAACGATACATCCGGATTTTCAGACCCGTTTTGCCCCACGTACCACCATCGCCACCGTCCAAAAGTTATTGGAAAATTCTGTTTTGTCTCGTTATCCCGTTTCCAAGAGGAATACGACAGGACGGATATATGTGTATAGAGAAATCGTATGGGTAGGGAAGACCGGGGCAAAATGGCACAGCGGGGCGAAACGGGACAGGGAGGGCAAAACTCAATTTTCCGATCATTTTGGGATGCCCCATTTTGTCCCCACGATACATCCGGATTTTCAGACCCGTTTTGCCCTACGTACCACCATCGCCACCATCCAAAAGTGATTGGAATTTTTGTTTATCTCGTTATCCCGTTTTGCCCCGCTGTACCATTTTGCCCCGCTCTCCCCTACAGCCTACGAGAAGAAGAACAAACGACGATGTCTCCGCCGCTGTACTACCTCGGATAACGTGATATTGCAGGAGCCGCGCACCTGCGCGGATAAACGACAACCCACGGAGACTGCAATGCCGCGGGAATAGAAATGCGTATGGGGGGGAAAGGCTAAGAAGTATATTTATAGTTTCTGCCATACGGACACAGCCATGACGGGAAGTTTATTTTATTGATCTCACGATCTCGGACTGCGGAATCAATCACTGTGCTCTACCGGCGTACAGTGGCAGTAGTATGTAGGGTACTTTGAGAATTGTTGGGTGGCGTTTTATGACGTTAATAACTAACAAATTTGCGGCGCAGTGAAAACGAGAAACGGACGATAAAGTTTGATCCTCTAGAAAGTTATTGAGCATATTTTTGCCCTACACGGAGAAAAAAAAATTGTTGGGACAACAAGAATTTTGTTATCATAACTCGTTTACCTGGTTAACATAGGGACAACAAAATATTTTGCTGTGTCAGCAAATATTTTGCTGTGTCAGCAAATATTTTGCTGTGTCAGCAAATATTTTGCTGTGTCAGCAAATATTTTGCTGTGTCAGCAAATATTTTGCTGTGTCAGCAAATATTTTGCTGTGTCAGCAAATATTTTGCTGTGTCAGCAAATATTTTGCTGTGTCAGCAAATATTTTGCTGTGTCAGCAAATATTTTGCTGTGTCAGCAAATATTTTGCTGTGTCAGCAAATATTTTGCTGTGTCAGCAAATATTTTGCTGTGTCAGCAAATATTTTGCTGTGGCAACAAATATTTTGCTGTGGCAACAAATATTTTGCTGTGGTAGCAAATATTTTGCTGTGGCAAAAAATATTTTGCTGTGGCAAAAAATATTTTGCTGTGGCAAAAAATATTTTTGCTGCGACAATAAATTATTAACGATCTACATTTTGTTAGAGAAACAGAACAATTTTTCTACATGTACACTGTCACTTTTTCAGTTTGCCACTTATTCAACAAAATTATTTTTACGAAACTTCGTATACCGATTTTATGAAATTATTTATTACTATAAGTACCCTATATGTATATAGGGTACTTTGAGAATGGTTGGACCACGTTTTATGACGTTAATAACTAACAAATTTGCGGCGTAGTGAAACGAGACACGGACGATAACGTTTATTCCTCTAGAAAGTTATCGAGCACACTTGTGCCCTAACGTTGCGTCTCATAATGACGACTAGACTAGACGCCTTTACGCGTACGTATATAGCGAATGCATGTCGTGATTCCCGGCGATATTTATTTTCCTTGCCGTCGCTCGTTGACTAGTCGCGCCACAAGTCACCTGCCACGTTTTGACGTCTCTTCGACCACGCTTCGTTTCTCCAGCTTTTCTTTTTACGCTTAGTTTTTTTGTTTCTTCATCTCGTCACTCTTCCTCGCGAACGCGAGACCTTTCTGACCTCTTCCTTAACTATCGTAGCTCCTTTGCCCGTTTAGTACACGCGGCTGCCCGTCTCGCTTGTTTATGACCCGCGGTTATTTCCGGATCAACGTCTCCCAGAACACAAGCTTTCGCTGGCGACTGAGCGATTCTCGGTCTAAGCTCAACAACGTTTGAACCCTTCTCGCTTGGATGAAGCCCCAAAGCCCTCAGTTGTACCTTCGCGGTCGCCGACACGAGCTGTCGGTGAACTCTGCTTCTCGGTGCGAATGAAGCACGCTTCGCCGTACTTCAACCCCGAAGAACCGAAGTGACCGCTGACAGACTTCAATGGACTAATGCACAATGTTCAAAATTTGGACTTGCTCCAGAGTTTCGTACAATCTTTACTTTAACGTCGTTTTTCCTGTAACCCTTGCAACCATCTTTGTATAGTCTCAGTTATTTTACCTGTAGTGGAATTTTACTTCAATTCCGAAGTGTACTATCAACTTAAGGGACATTTTTTTTTCTGCAATTGACTGTCACGTGACCGTCAATTGACCGGCTCGGAAATGTCCGTAATGTGACAACAGCGACATTAACTCTAAAAGGCTCGATGGTTCTGACCTCAAAGTAGACAAGGTACCAATCTTGGTAATCAGAAAACAATGAATTTTGTATTCGTTTTATAATATTGTTTCATTGATGAATTCATTGATGAAGAATGATAATACAAATGATTACGAAATCAACGGTGAAGACAAATCGGTTTGAAATCAACCTAGACTTTAGAAAAGTTGACTAAAATAGTGACCGAAAAAAATGACTGTCAAATCCGAACTATGGATAGATATTTTTCACTGTATTGACCATATTTAGAATCCCGAACAAAAATTATGGTCAAATCCCAACTGGATACATATTTTCCGCTGTTTTGACCATATTTGGAATCCGGAACAAAAATTATGGTCATGGCCCAACAAACATTTTCTCGAATAAAAAAAGATGGTAATTTTTTGGTCAATTGACGCTTACAAAAAATTACCGTCACAGCACATATCTATAGTTATCTTACTGTTTCCGATTGAGTTTCCCGTTTTCGCATTGTCCTGATTTCGGCAGTTCAACTTACGCCATCGAAGATTAGTTCTCTCTCTGCTATCGACCCGAGCAGTGCTCTCTTCCGCGGACGCTCTCGTTACGCTATCGACCTCTGCTCTCTCCCCACCCCGCGCTCCAGCTATCGGCGTGCGCGGTAGATCTGCGCGCCGAACGGGTTTCGCCGTGCTACCTTACGACCACGTGCCATCATATAATTAAAGTATCCTTATCGCTTTTCGAAAAAAATCCTATCTCCGACAATACCCTTTCGTTTCAGATACTCGCTATCTTTCCGGTTCTTCTCGCTTTTCGGTGATTCGTTATCTCTCGATTGTTCGCTGCGATAAAATAATGAATTATGACATGTGCTTCCGGGATGCGTCTGAGCTCAGCAACTTCGCTTTCCTTATCGTGTTATCGCTCACTGGCTGCTTTGCTTGTTCTGCGCTACATAGATCTCTTTCTCCGACCGACCATACTTATCCCTAACAGTGTTCTGTTGATTACTCGTTAGGTCCGGTAGATTAAAAAAAAAAACTAACATTTAGTTAATATTGATCTAGAATTGAGGAATTAAGTAGCTTACATCTCCGTTCTCGACTCTCTACCTTATACGCGACGACTCTACCTTGTAGTCTTTATTTGTTAATTCACACTGGTTTCTCGATTAACACACATACAACATACATACATAAGTACATGGCATACATTGTAACATGTATGCAGACAAATTAATGAATTAAGTAGCTACTTATCCGTTCTCGATGACTCTACCTTATAGTCTTTATTTGTTAATTCACACTGGTTTCTCGATTAACATACATACAACATACATACATACATAGCATACATTGTAACATGTATGCAAAGGAATTCTTTCATCGCGAGCCTTTTAGGAGAATTAAACGTATTATAACGATCCATGCATATAAATCGATGTGGGGCGTGTTTAGAGCTACCGGTCACACGATCTATATATATATATATATTATTCACGAACGTTTGCACGAGGTCGGTTCGGCGTCAACGAACAGCCGTCACCTCGTGGATCCACGTTCAAGTCGATGCACACGGGGTGAGAATTTTAATGCGATCCTGCGCGGTCCCGCGCGTATGGAGGGCGCGCAGTCCTGCGTTCGCGCATGCGCACGGCGCAGCAAGTGCGGCAGCTCGACACAAAAGACAATAGCTTCTCTAATGCTTCTGTTATTGTGGAATAGGACAAAAAAGCAAATTGTTTCGTCAAAGCACGGAAGGGAAGTCGGGAAGCCTCTGCTTGATGCGGCGACGGCGAGGAAGCGAAATGGATAGGCGGGGAAGAAGATCGACGCTGACCGAGCGAAAGACACAGCATAACCGTACGCGACATTCTCTTCTTTGCTGTGACTACTTTTTAGCACGACTCGTACGCGCGGGTACTTACTTCCTGCCTGCTACAATGAGCTGAAATTCCCCGAGACGTTTCGTTCGTCACATAAGCGAGCCCGCGGTCGCAGGTTCCCGGCTAATAAGAAAAAGATGATAATGATGATGATGACTGATAGTGTCATGGAAGAATAGGCGGAGGCCAGTGATCGTGCTGGATCGTATAGATCTTGCGGTAGAGAGTACAGTTCACGTTGAAGTTTCAGAATATCATTTTTTTTTTTTTTTTAAGAATTTTCTTAAGGGACCCAAAGAAAACATTAAATTTTGGGCCCTAAGGAACCCAAAATTTAATGTTTTCCTACCAGAAAAGGCAAAGGAAAGTCGCTGACGTATCAAGTTATTCCAGAATACAGTTTCAGTGGTATCAAAATGTAATATCGCAGAATAAGGAATTGTCTTGTGGCGAGCATGATATTTGGAAGCAGTAACGGTCGTAGTTCCCCGGCTAATATGAAAAGGATGGTAGATTGATAGTTAGTGATAGATGATAAATAGATAGATAGTGATAGATGATAAATATATAGATAGTGATAGATGATAAAGAGATAGATAGTGATAGATCATAAATATATAGATAGTGATAGATCATAAATATATAGATAGTGATAGATGATAGATTGTTAGTGATGGATGATAGATAGCGATCTAGTGATGATAGATAGTGATCTAGTGATGTTAGATAGTGATCTAGTAATGATAGATAGTGATCTAGTGATGATAGATAGTGATCTAGCGATGATCGATAGCGATCTAGTGATGATAGATAGTGATCTAGTGATGATCGATAGTGATCTAGTGATGATAGATAGTGATCTAGTGATGATAGATAGTGATCTAGTGATTATCGATAGTGATCTAGTGATGATAGATAGTGATGATGACAAATAGCATGAGAAAGAACAAGCAGACGCCAATGATCGTGCGATTTTGTATTCAGTACAATTCACGTTAAATTTTAGGAAAATAATTTTTTTCAAAAGAATTTTCGTAAAGGTCCTAAGAGGCCCAAAATTTAATGATTTCCTACCAGAACAGGCAAAGGAAAGACCGATGGCGTATTGAGTTATAAAAATATGATGTGGTAGATTAAGGAACGGTCTAGTGGTGAGCACGATTTTTGGAAGACAAAACACCGTCGATTGGAAAGTGAATGGAAGACATTGTCAGGTCCGCGCGGTCGGACGAGGGACCCACTGTAAGTAGGTATCAAGTTCGCGGAGAGAACGTGGGCCCAAGGCAGAAGAAACAAAGTCAACTCTCGCTTATCCACTTAGCAGCTGAAATTGGAGCTAGCTCGTAGCCACGGGGATCAAGGGTACCCCAGTAAACGAGGTCTATGGAAATGGGAATAATGGACATAATAGTCCGAGCCGTGCGGCATGATACGCCCGCACGCATTTTAGCCGTTTGGCACGATGGTTAGAAGCGAAGCAAAGAAATTCAAAGTCATTTTACGACCTCGACTTCATGCCGGTAACAAATGTGACGAGAAGATCACGTGTTGCGATGAGAAAAAGCAATAAAAAAATAGACACCTCCGTGTCCCAGGCGTGTCGACTATAACACTGTAAAAAAAAATCGTGTGAAATTTAATGTACCGGACTGGAAGTTTTTATGCATACTTTTAATAATTTTCCTTAATTTTACTATGAAAGTACTTTAATTTTAATAATTTACATTAATGTAAATGAAAAAGTATATTTCCAGTTCGGTACATGAACTATACAATTTTTATTTACAGTGTAGGAAAAGAATGCTTGAGCATAATGTTTTAGGTATTAGTATATTATAGTTTCTTTAGACATATTTCTTGCTTCAAGGATTTTTGTTATACAAATATTGTCATATAAATCTACCGCCGCGATTGTACAGACTGTAAAAAAATGCATATGCTATTTAATGCACTGGTATTGAAAGTTTTTGAGCATAAACTGGTATATTAAATTTCATGTGCAATTCCGACGAAAAATTAATGTTCAGTACATTAAAAACCTCAGCACACTTTCCTTTAATAATTTACTTCAACTTCCCTCTAAAAGTACTTAAATTCCAATGAAAAAGTAGGGGAGGGTGGGGTACAATGTGTCACTTTTTTTAATGAATTATTGCCTTCACCAGAATAGTATATTCAAAAAATGCCTTTCATAATCGATTTCTATAGACTTTCGGGCATACATTAAGGCTGAAATAATTACTGCCAAAAGATCGACAATATTTAAATAATTCGATTAACAACTGGTCGCGAAGTGACACATTGTACCCCACTGGTGGGGTACAATGTGTCAGATAGTTGGGTGCAATGTGTCAAGTGATGCAAAAACGTGGGGCACAATGTGTCAAGTAATGCAAAACGTGGGGTACAATGAGTCATGTAAGGACTGTTCTGTTTTGAGGTTAGACCGACGAGCCGTAAGTTTCCGACGGCGCCTAGCCGTCTCCTCCATTCGCCGTTATTCTCTTCTTCTTGCATGTTTAATATAAAAGACAGAAAAAAATTATATTCTATACTTGAATTCAACGGTGGAGTGACCTTATATACTAATAACATCTAGGGATGACACATTGAACACCACAACTCTGTGACACATTGTGCCCCACAACTCAGTGACACATTGTACCCCACAAGCAACAAACGATATTAATATTAAAAATTAATTATTTATCGAAAGAAATATACATTAATATGGACATTGAGCGATGCACAGATCATTAATCTGTCTATTACGACCGAAAACCTGAACTGCGTAAAAAAGTGATGGGAAGTTTTACATTTTTTCTAAGAACAAAAACTTTTTTTTCCAGGAGCCCAAATCCATTATTATTTTTTATATTTTTTTACGAGCTGTCATCTAAGTTTTTTTAGGTCTGACAAAACTCAATTTAGCTCACGGCCCAACCCAAAAAGTTTTGAAATTTATGCACCACAAACCTCTGAGAAATCGATCGTGGCTCACTGTGCCCCGTGTCACATTGTACCCCACTCACCCCTATATTAATTTTTCATCAAAATTGCACATTAAATTGAACTTACCTCTTTTTGCACAAAAGCTTCCAATTCAGTAAGTTAAATTTACTTATCGTGGAACATTCTATACACAATCTGATATCTTAAATTTCATGTGCAATTCCGACGGAAAATCAATGTTCAGTACATTAAAAACCTCAGCACACCTCCCTTTAATAATTGACTTCAACTTCCCTCTAAAAGTACTTCAATCCCAATGAAAAAGTATATAAATTTCCCACCAAAATTGCGCCTTAAATTGAACGTACCTCTTAATGCACAAAAACTTCCATCTCCATAAATCATGACCTTTTTTTAGTGCCCCAGTAACTCATAAAAAATTATCACCCAAGTACACGCCGATCGCCTCACGACTCCCAACACTCACCGTATACAGCGCAACTTCCCTCTAAAAGTACTTCAAGCCCAATGAAAAAGTATATAAATTTCCCACCAAAATTGCGCCTTAAATTGAACGTACCTCTTAATGCACAAAAACTTCCATCTCCATAAATCATGACCTCATTTTAGTGCCCCAGTAACTCATCAAAAATTATCACCCAAGTACACGCCGATCGCCTCACGACTCCCAACACTCACCGTATACGCCTCAGTTATGACCAAGTTCGTTGACAGGACAAGAAGAATCCACGACCGAAGGAGATTCCCCGCCGATCCCTCGCGAAGGGACATTCTCCTCGCTCTTTTGCGAGACGGGAGTTTCCGATGCCGAACTGCGCGCTCCTCGGTCGAACCGGTAGTTTGCTCTTCCTCGATCCTCTTCCGAGCTTCGTTGGCGCGCCGGATCATCTCGCGAGCTCGCGCCGATCGAGGCGCTGAACCGACCGAGTCCCCGAGGATTCCGCCCGCATCGGCCCGAACGATTTCTGTGACGGATTTCGGCGAACGCCTCGCTGACGACGGGACGACGGCATTACGCTCCTGTCGTCGACGCATAGCGTCATGATCCGCTGGAGCGCGCTCGCGGGCGTGCGCTTGACGACGCGTCGAGCGGTCTCGGGACGCGCGTTTGTCTCGCGGCTCGCGGGTGAAGACTTCCTTCGCCCTCGGGCTCGCTCCGGCCCGACACACTCGCACACCCCTCGTCGGCGGCTCGCAGTCACCACCGTCGCGGTCTCGGCGGCAGCCGGGTCTATAAATACGGGCACGAGTCCGCGAAGAATTTCAAGAACGGCGAGTAAAAAGCTCGCGCTCTTCCCCACGGCCACGTCGAGGGAGCTGCGCTGAAACGCCGAGCTTGTGCGCATCGAAAGAACCCGATCGCGTCACGTTTCGCCGACTGTTTTTCCAGGGGCGACGGCAAGGGTATCGCGGATTATGCGGCGAGGACGAGGAGTGCGAGTGGTTGAACGTGGATGCAAAAGCGGAAATCCTCCTGGTCGTCCATGGCGCTTGGTCCACGCTGTCGAGACTCGAAGTTCTGGCACCCGGGGTTCAGGTCGTTACTGCAAGAAAAAATTGATGGTATGAGGGAAAGTTTCGGGGAGTAGTAAAGTTTAAGTTTTTTTTTTTTTTTTTAAGACGAAAGGGCCATTGGGTAACGGTAATATTGTGACATTTTTTTTTTTTTATGAGATGATGTGAGGGTAACTTTTTGGGAATAGGAAAGTTTAAGCATTTTTTTGTTTGTTTTAAGACGAAATTGTTGTTGCCATTAATAGAGTGTATGTGATTGGCAGAAATAGCTAAAGTCGAGTGTCGCTTTTATTTTGGTGTTAATATAGAACTTATATTTTTACTTCGTTCAAAATAAAATCAATGCTCTGTGGGTAAAACAGCGGCGAAATAATTGATAGATCTTAATGGTTCTCTATACGTATAATTTTCAACCTTGAAAGGTCTGAAACTTTAAAAGGTTACTGCAAAAAATAAGATGGTATCATGGAAACTTTCTAGGAATAGTAAAATTATAAGCATTTTTTGTTTTGAGACGACAGCGCTATTGCCATTATTAGATTATATATCACTTTTATTTTAGTGTTAATATTGAAGTCATATTTTACTTTCTTCGAAATAAAATCAATGCTCTGTGGGTAAAACAGCGAGGAAATAATGAAAGATCTTAATGGCCGGCAGCTCTATACATATAATTTTCAAACCTGAAACTTTAAAAGGTTACTGTAAAAAATAAGATGGTATCAGGGAAACTTTCGAGAAATAGAAAAGTGTAAACATTTTTTTTTTTAAATCGTAACCGCCATTTCCATTAATACAGTCTATATGACCGACAGAGATATCAAAATTCGACTGTCACTTCCGGTTTAATGTTATCATAAATGAATAAACTCCTATTTTTTCTTTAATCGAAGTAAAATGAATGATCCGTGGGTAAAACAGCGACGAAATAGTGGAAGATCTCAATTGATTCTCTCTATGTATAATTTCCGGACCCGAAAGATATACAGGTATACCCACCATTAAACAGCGTTCTACAAACTGGACGAGTGACACGACACGTGCAGGGCGACAGCGTTAGCTCCACTATCCTCGAGATGAGAATGAACAATAAGTAGGTTGATGTAAACTGGTTTCGCGTTTTGCAACAGTTTCCGTGTGTGTATTCCACGGCAACGAGTTACCAGCACCGAGCAATCGTGAAACGAATTGAATTAAGTCAGGGCTCGTTCTAAAACCGCAATACCGTACTATATGAAGTATAGTATAGGCAAGCGCTAGCCCGGCAATTCGCCGAAAGTCCGATCCGAGCCTCCAGAGCCTTTGGAAACTGTTTCAGCAAAAAGCGCATTCGAAAAGCTAAATATATCTTTCTTACATTTTTTTTTGCACGTACGTCGGCTTTCGGATTAAAAATAGGACTCGCGTCTGTACGCCCGGTGCGCGATTTCGCAATTCCAGAACTACTTCCTAAAAGTGTATCAAAAGTTTTTTGCACGCCGCGCGAATGAATTGACCCACTTAACCCGGAATGGGGTCTAAGGAATAATCCCAATATTCCAGTGAAAAATGAAGTGTCGAATAAAAAATGAACCATTGAATGGTTTTCCGCAGATAATCGAAACGATAAACGCTTGCAACGGATCATCAACGAAAGCCGCAGCAGACTCACCTTACATGTCGCTTCGCATCACCGCACAGATATTATCCTGCGTGTCTCTATATCGTGGGCGTGATTTTACAATTCAAAACTACTCGGTAAAAGTGTATCAAAAGTTTTTTATACGCAAAGCGAATCAATTGACCCACTTCAACCGGAATGGGGTAATGCGGGTCATTCAAGAAAGAATCCCAATATTCGAGTCAAAAATGAACTGTCTGAATAAGCCGAACCTCAGACGGTCCATTAAATGGTCTGCTGCAGATAGTCAAAACGATAAACGCTTGTAATGGATCATCAACGAAAACCGCAACCTTACATGTTGCTTCCTCTCTACGTCAAGTGCATGATTTTGCAATTCAGAACTACTTCCTAAACGTCTATTAAAAGCTTTTGAAACGCCGCGTGAATGAACCGCCCAACTTGACCCAGAACGGGATAATGCGGGTCAAGTGAAAATCCCAATATTCTCAATGAGCCGAACCTCAGACCCTACCATTAAATGGTCTTCATTAAATGGCAGACACTCAAAACGATCTGCAATGGATCATCAACGAAACCCGCAAACAGACTCACCTTACATGTCGCTTCCTCTCTACGTCAAGTGTATGCTTTTACAATTAAGAACTACTTCCTAAAAGTACTAAAAATTCAAAAAAGCTTTTGAAACGCCGCGTGAATGAATCGACCAACTTGACCCAGAACGGGGTGATGCGGGTCAAGGCAGAATCCCAATATTCTCACTAAGCCGAACCTCAGACCCTACCATTAAATGGTCTTCATTAAATGGCAAATACGCAAAACGATCTGCAATGGATCATCAACGAAACCCGCGAACACACTCACCTCACATGTCGCTTCCTCTCTACGTCAAGTGCATGATTTAGCAATTCAGAACTAATTCCTAAAAGTCTATAAAAAGCTTTTGAAACGCCGCGCGAATGAATCGACCAACTTGACCCAATATTCTCACTAAGCCGAACCTCAGAAGGTACCATTAAATGGTCAACTGCAGACACTCAAAACGCTCTGCAATGGATCATCAACGAAACCCGCAAACAGAGTCACCTCACATGTCGCTTCCTCTCTACGTCAAGTGCATGAGTTGCAATTCAGAGCTACTTCCTAAAAGTCTATAAAAAATTCAAAAAAGCTTTTGAAACGCCGCGCGAATGAATCGACCAACTTGACCCAGAACGGGGTAATGCGGGTCAAGTGACATTCCCAATATTCTCACTAAGCCAAACCTCAGACCCTACCATTAAATGGTCTTCATTAAATGTCAGACACTCAAAACGATCTGCAATGGATCATCAACGAAACCCGCAAACACACTCACCTCACATGTCGCCGCGCTTCGCCGCGCAGATATTATCCCCGATGAGTCAGATAAACGCTTTAAGTTCGATAAACCAATGTGTCTCTCGCTGACAGCGACGTATCAACGGTGAACTGTGAACCCTCGTTCGTTCAAGCAGGAAATGCGTTACTAATGGCCCGAGGCATTCGCAATCGACTGGCGACCTACGTTTCAGCATTCATACGCCGTGGATTATGAAACCGACGACGAGACTTCGCCGATAGATCGAGCGATGACGATCCAACGTCATCGACATCCGCGCACGGGCGTGCGCGAGTCGGAAAAAAAATCACAACGCACTCCGACGAAAAACCCACTCCTCGAGCCAGCGGATGCGAGATTCGCGCGGAGTCTCGGGACTGTCGCGAGCGTTTTGTACCCCGCGAATTTATCGCGCGGCGGGGGTCGAAGACGTAAGGGGACGCACGGAACGCTCGTCTGCACGTTTGTCTGCACGTTTGTCTGCACGTTTGTCTGCACGTTTGTCTGCACACGTGGGCATAATGTACGTGCTTGTGTGGACACTCCGCTGCGCGTCGCGATAAAAACTCGGCAACGGACCGTCCTTACCGCGGGATCACGACTCAGGGGTTGCCCCCGGATGCCTCGCTGCGCGACTCTTCTCGGGCCGGACCGCGCATACCGGAAGACAAGCCCGAAGACAATCCCGATGGTTCTTCGGATCGTTTTTTTTTTTTTTTTTTTTTAAGCACTCACTCGACGGTTTGGTCGTTTTTCTCTCCTAGGCGAATTCGGTACACTCGGTGCTTCCTGGCGAGCCGAACCTCGACTCGTTCGACAACTCCGCAAACTCGATCGTGCTCAGTAGAAAAAAACTTTGTGCTTTTTAGAACTTAATTTTTCCACGAGCGTCCACAATTTTTTATTTGTTGATTCTTCGATTGCACCAGTCGGTTGTTAGTTTGACAAAAGTGCAAACTGAAATTTTTAGTAACATGGGGAATAAAGGGATCAGTTTGTATATTCGAGCCTCAACAAACGAGCTTTTCACTTATTTAACAATATTATTTTTACGAAAATTTCTATTCCTATTTTACGAAATTATTTTTTTACTGTCTACGACGATAAATTGTCGACCACAAAATATAATATAGCTGTTTATTTTTATCTTTCGCTGCTTCTTTTTAAGTTTTGATTATTCTTTACCGTCTACGGTGATAAATTGTCGACCACAAGATATAATATAGGTGTTTATTTTTATCATTTGCTGCTTCTTTTTAAATTTCGATTATTTTTTACTGTCTACGTCGATAAATTGTCGACCACAAGATATAATCTAGGTGTTTATTTTTATCTTTCGCTGGTTCTCTTTAAGTTTTGATTATTTTTTACCGTCTACAGCGATAAATTGTCGACCACAAGATATAATATAGATGTTTATTTTTATCTTTTGCTGCTTTTTTTTACGTTTCCATAATTTTTTTACTGTCTACGGCGATAAATTGTCGACCACAAGATATAATATAGGTGTTTACTTTTATCATTTGCTGCTTCTCTTTAAGTTTCGATTATTTTTTACCGTCTACGGCGATAAATTGTCGACCACAAGATATAATATAGGTGTTTACTTTTATCTTTTGATGCTTCTTTTTAAGTTTCGATGCTTCGTGGATGTTATCGACGGGAAGTGATTCCGTTATTGTTACTTGTTGAACTGCGGAGAATGCAGTTTTGTTTCTTTTCTCGTGACGAAACTTTCTTTCTATTCCTGTTCGACACTCTCGAATTGGGACGACCGGCGGGAAGACCGTTCCGGCGTAACCGAGCTCGCACGTGGCCCCGGTGCGACTGAGAGATACCACACTGAGAGGAAGTATCAACGGTCGGTGAGTATACGGCGCGGCTGGAGGACGAGGCGGAAGTCGGGAGTGGTAGTGGTAGTTGTACAGATACGCCTGAGACTGTGGTATCACCTTCAGGACTCGAGTGGAAATACCGTGCCACAAGTAGCATAGGTGTCGTATGTGTACGCTATTTATTTCACCTTTATCCGGTAGGCCAATTATCCGGTACTTGTGAAGATTTTTTTTTTATTTAAAAAAAGGGTGTTAATTTGTACCCTAGCTTCGATGTAAATAGCATTAGTATGTAATAGTACGAGGCTCTGGAAACTCGTGAATATATAATGGTGTGCATCGGGATAAAGCGTAATCTTCGCGCTTGCGCAAAGAGCCGTAAGGGCTTACCGTATCTCGGCAGATAATTCTTCTTGGAATATTTACATGTTAAAATAGTGCTCCGATGCAGCTGGTGATGTCGCGTCGCATGAGTAAATGTGAGCATTACGCACTCTGAAGTGGGTTCTTTATAGACGTGTAGTTGGCGATTTATATTTAAATGTGTAGAGTGAAAAACCTTCAATTACGCAAGCTCATCTCTATCGCTGGATAGCGTGAATTATCGAAATGGTTCAATGTATATATATGGCATTCCACGTCAAATCGAACACTGAGAAAAAGAAATTGTTGGATTAAGCAAATGCGCGGTGACATACGTTCAAAGGTGTGTTTTGTTGGTACGACAAAAATATTTGTCTCAATCGACAAATTTTGAATAAATTGAAGCATATGATCGTTTAACAAAACAATGGTTTATTTGTGGCAAACGAATAACAGCTTTGAACGTATGTCACCGCGACTTTTGGTTAATCCAACCAATTCATTTTCTCAGTGAACGGGCGAAAATCCTGAAAGTTGGTTGTGTTGTAGTAAACAGTGTGAGTACCTGACATTTTTTTAAGATGTTTATCGACTCTTTTCAAGCTAGCAGATGAGCGTGTTAATATTACATTTTTTAATATCTCCGAAGATTTTGATGACACAAAAAAACGTCGTTTACAAAAAAGATCCTATTTTTTATGAACTATTCTCGTTAATTTTTTCCAAAAACAAAAAACCTAAAAAACAGAAAGCTCTTACTTAAAAAATTTTTTTTTTGCTACAAATTTCACGGAATATTCTTTTATTAGTGTGAAACATGTGCAAATGTCTACATGGGTTGGTTGCGAACTTTTTGCTTGATCTAAGAGGGTCCGGAATTTGCGCCGTTCGACTTGACGCGGAACACCCATATATGTATGTACTAGCAGGTTGTTATGGATCAAGTTTCGCCGCCTCGCTATGCACTATGATATTTATAAACCACACCTTTAGATTTTCAGGGATTTACCGGAAATTCGTCGCCTCCGTTTGAAAATATCATTTTTCGACCGGAAGTGACGTCATATCGGAAATATGTCGCGTCCGGTTGAAATATGTTGTTTTAAAACCGAAAGCGACGTATTTCCGATATGACGTTATTTCCGGTAAAAAAATGAGATTATGAAACCGGATGTAAATCTCCGGAAATCTAAATTTCCGGGTTTTAATTTCCATAGTTCATAGCGAGGGTGACAGGCCGCGACAACCTGTTAGTCTGTCTATAACATATAAAAGTCGCGCCGCCGCCGTCGCCGTGTCAAGAATCGAGAGAGCGGGGCGGGAAAGGGAGCAGCGGGTGGGGCTGAAGAAGAAGGAGGGTGGGATGGAAGGAGAGAGTGAGGGGTTGTGGGGCGGGACGGGAGGAGAGAAGGAGGGGCAGGGGGTGACTCGGGAGGCTGAAACCCTTATTATTCTAATTTCCTTTAATGGTCGTAAATCCCCATAGAGGATTTACGCCCTTGCAATTCTAAACCACACTTAGTAGTCTTAAGGGACCTAAGAGTTACGCCCTTTAAGGGTTCTTTGCGGTGAATCTTTTCTGGTCGAGTTGTTTTCTGGTAGAGTTGTTTTCTGGTAGAGTTGTTTTCTGGTAGAGTTGTTTTCTGGTAGAGTTGTTTTCTGGTAGAGTTGTTTTCTGGTAGAGTTGTTTTCTGGTAGAGTTGTTTTCTGGTAGAGTTGTTTTATGGTAGAGTTGTTTTCTGGTAGAGTTGTTTTCTGGTAGAGTTGTTTTCTGGTAGAGTTGTTTTCTGGTAGAGTTGTTTTCTGGTAGAGTTGTTTTCTGGTAGAGTTGTTTTCTGGTAGAGTTGTTTTCTGGTAGAGTAGTTTTCTGGTAGAGTTGTTTTCTGGTAGAGTTGTTTTCTGGTAGAGTTGTTTTCTGGTAGAGTTGTTTTCTGGTAGAGTTGTTTTCTGGTAGAGTTGTTTTCTGGTAGAGTTGATTTCTGGTAGAGTTGTTTTCTGGTAGAGTTGTTTTCTGGTAGAATTGTTTTTTGGTAGAGTTGTTTTCTGGTAGAGTTGTTTTCTGGTAGAGTTGTTTTCTGGTAGAGTTGTTTTCTGGTAGAGTTGTTTTCAGGTACAGTTGTTTTCTGATAGAGTTGTTTTCTGGTACAGTTGTTTTCAGGTAGAGTTGTTTTCTGGTAGAGTTATTATGTGGTATAGTTGTTATGTGGTATAGTTGCTAGAGCGGCCTTTTTTGGTAGCGTTATTATCCAGCAGAGTTGTGTGTGGTAGAGATGTAAATGTGCCGATTATTCCAAGTTCCCTTGGGCCCCTGCCCAGGCTGGGATTATTTTAAGTTCTTTAGAAGCTGCATGCGAGCGAGTGATCCACCACAGGCACTAGAATATGTATACACAGTTTCTGCCGGATCTACTCCGAGATAATCGAACTAGGTTCCACGGTAGACAATTCGCTCGAAGGCATAGGTCGTGGTCGTCTCGTGGAGCCCTGCAGGAGCCCGGACGTCCATCGGTGGCTGCCGAAGAGGTTCCGCCGCGGTTTCACTTGTTCAGGTTCGCCAGAAGCATGCGGTTGTTCAGTGCAGTCAAGCAGAAGTGACGTAGCTTAGGTAACGCAGCGTAGCGAAGGTAACACAGGCAATCCTACGTGAAGCTTCCGTCTTTATCTTTTCTCGTTTATAATGACACAGAAGGGCGCACGCACACACGCGATCACTCCGAGACGAAGGCCCCGACTCGGGACTCGTTCCTTCGATATTTCAGTCCGTGGTACGAATATGCAAGGGATTACACGTATCGTTGCGAGGCTCTCGTTCTCAAAGACACGCCCAGCCCTACTCACTGACGAGATTCCACGAAATTACCCGGTTTTCGGGACTGGAAAGCTGAAATAAAAAGCAGAAGGCAGGAGAATGAAGTGGAGAACCAGAAGAGGAGGAACAAAACCGAGAAGATCATGAAGAAAAAAAGAAACACAATCTCGTACCCGCCTTCCGTGAAACCGGTGATTTCGTATCCGCGCGCGGCACTGTTTCGTCGCTCGTTTCTATCCTCCTTTTTTCTTCCTTCGTTCGGTTCTTCTTCGTCCTTGAGTTTTCGAGCGAGTGCATTGAAGTATGAATGACTGAATTTTAAACATCGTTGATTTAAAAAAATTGTAAAATTGGTCACTGCACCGTTATTCGGTCTCAACATAACACACCCAGAAAAAAAATTCATTTGACGCTCACCAGTTATTTGATTTTAAGTAAAATATTCATTTAATTTAAATAAATATTTATTTTAATCAAATAAACATTTTACAGATTCCATGTTTATGAAATTTCAATTCCAACTAAATTTTAAATTTAATAAGGAAGTTAGGTTAGGGGATTGGATGTTACGTTATATATTATTTTTTGTAAGAAGGCAAAAAAAGCAAAGCAATCTACACATTTGAGCAGCCACAATAAATATTATTATTATTATTATTATTATTATTATTATTATTATTATTATTATTATTATTATTATTATTATTATTATTATTATTATTATCATTATCATTATCATTATCATTATCATTATCATTATCATTATCATTATCATTATCATTATCATTATCATTATCATTATCATTATCATTATCATTATCATTATCATTATCATTATCATTATCATTATCATTATCATTATCATTATCATTATCATTATCATTATCATTATCATTATCATTATCATTATCATTATCATTATCATTATCATTATCATTATCATTATCATTATCATTATCATTATCATTATCATTATCATTATCATTATCATTATCATTATCATTATCATTATCATTATCATTATCATTATCATTATCATTATCATTATCATTATCATTATCATTATCATTATCATTATCATTATCATTATCATTATCATTATCATTATCATTATCATTATCATTATCATTATCATTATCATTATCATTATCATTATCATTATCATTATCATTATCATTATCATTATCATTATCATTATCATTATCATTATCATTATCATTATCATTATCATTATCATTATCATTATCATTATCATTATCATTATCATTATCATTATCATTATCATTATCATTATCATTATCATTATCATTATCATTATCATTATCATTATCATTATCATTATCATTATCATTATTATTATTATTATTATTATTATTATTATTATTATTATTATTATTATTATTATTATTATATAAGTAAATAAACGGTGGTCGTAAAATAAATGATTTTTCTGGGTGCATTACCGCGACACTTCGAGGACGACTTTACGGGTGGATTACAAGCGACAGACAGTACGTCAATTGCGCGTTGGCTCACATTAGATAGATTTAAATGGGTCAATTAAAATGACGGACCAACTCCGGCTAATTAAGTCTGTGATTTGCAGCGCATCCGTTTGACGCGTAGCTGACAATGTTCCGTCGTCAAAGCCCATCCGGTCGTCTTCTTTTTTTTGGCAAACGCTCCGGTGCTCATAGGCGAATCCGCGATACGGCTATAGTGTTTATCGTCTGTACAACAGAGCTAATGAAACACCGTGGGAAGCCCGGGGCGTTCCCACGACCCGCACCGACAATTCCCGCGATTCAATGGTTCACGCGAGCCAAACCAGCACCAACGGCAAGATGGACCAATCCGAAATCTCTGTATATGGTGACCATGGTCCGTTATGCTTCCAGTCTCGTTTAATTTTATTATTCGAACACCGTACTTCGAGGGAATCGCCGGTGTAGTGGGAACCGGTATGAGGCCCTTGACTGATTTGCCGCTGCCACTTTCACGGTACGATAAGATGCGTCCCAAACACGTTTAGCCTACGTCGACACTAAAACGATTTGAAATAAATCACGTAATTCGTAATTAAGGCACTTCATTGATTATTATTATCATTGTTTTTTAAGGCAATTGCCGATACATAAATAAAGAAATGCAAATGTAGACTCCAATAAAAATTTATTGACAAACTTACATTCCAAGGCGTGTTACAAAAAACGTTTAACGAGGTTTTGGAAACAATCTTGGTGGATTAAATCGCGATTTTTCGCGATAAATTTCGAAATTCAACTTAGTACATTAAAATTAAATCGCAATTGTAATACCGAAAACATTCAAGATTTTTTTCTTCGTGATTCCGCGAACCCGGTTTTGTCGTTTCGCAGTTTAAAAATGTGCGCAACAAATGACTATTTCACAGATTAAACGTATGAAAGAACTTATCAACGAAGGCCAAACTCTAATCGTCGAAATTCATGATCTTTATTTTTAGCCCATTTCAACTCATTAGGATATTGCTTCCTGGATCACATTTATTTTTCTTTTCGTTTTCTGTTTCATTTCACGACTGCTTTTAAATAGGTTTAAGTTGCTTTGCTCTCTCTCAAGAACGCTCTGGTCCTTAGCAGATTTATCCCAGGGCCCAATAAATTTCTATGTATCTATCTATCTATTCTTTTTCACCTCACGATCGTCGACCACTCGACCCTGTAAAATTGTAAATATTTCATAGCAAGAACGTAAGCCATGCTCGTCCCATCTTCTCGTTACCTTCCCTAATATACTTGCAAACGGATTGTTTGGTCTGAGCCAATGAAGATTAAAGTCTTTTGACATTGCTTCCTTGCTCCGGCGCCACGTCCATTGAGACGCACTGCTCGGGGCTTCATACTAATCGATGACACAAGCCGCCAAGGAATCTCGCACTACCTAATCGATGCAAAATTGATTGCACGAAATCCCAATGATTCACTCATGAACGACTGGGTCCTCAATGAGTAAATTGTAAACATTGCGGTGAAGGCAAAGTCAATACCAAGGTGCGCGATACCCTGCTCAGTATTTATCCATGGCTAAGTCATGGTTGTCGTCAACAGCGATGCCAAGGTACCCGTATAAATTCCTTGGAAAGTCACCACAAACATAGACAGGCCAAGCAAGTGATCGACGCCAAATTCCCACGTAACTTCGTGAGATCCGTGTTGCAAGTTAAACACACAAGGTTCAGTGTCGCTGGCGTCCCAGACTGATGTGTAAAAAAAATGTGAAGCAAAGAAGAGTAATCAAGTAAACTAAACACATGCCAATCCGACACGGTTTGGTGGTGACCGATAAGATCCTTTCGATTTGCGACATGTGAACGGTGTGTTGGGTCGCAGCGGTCAGTGGATATTCAACTTGGCGAGAGAGTTTGTCATATTTCGCTGCATCCCCAAGTTGAATACCCGCTGGCTGTTGCGACCCAAACCACCATTCACATGACACAACTCGAAAAGATCGTATCGGTTATCGACAGAAAGTGACGGATCGACATGTGTGTACTTGCTAAGATTTGTCGTCTTCAAACTTTTAAGCACCAGTCAGTCTCTGACGAAAGCAATATTAAGCCTTGACCGTTTAACATGTAACATGGGTCTTAAAAAATCACCTGGGAATTTCCCACAGGCCATTTTCTTGATCTTTCCACTTATGTTTGTGGCAACTTTCTAAGGAACATATAAGGACAACTTTGCATCGCTGTTGACGACAACCGTCCCTGACGGAACTGATGTGACCATCGGGAGACTTCAATAGACTAATGCACAATGTTCAAAATTGTAACTTGCTATGGACTCGTAGATAACCTTTACTTTGGCGTCGTTTTTCTGTAACCCTTGCAACCATCTTTGTATAGTCTAATTTATTTGATTTTTAGTCGCATGGGGATCACTGGAGTCCATCAAAACAGAGTTGCTTAAAGGTTAAAAGTTTGAACAAAGCGATCAGTCTCATTTCAGTATACCCGGAGTCCCGTCATAGTCATTGCAACTCGTGGATGCATGTCTAGTCAACCCTAGTGCGACTGCGACTACGATGCAACCACGAATCCGTGGTTGCGCCAGTTCCACTACGGATCCCTAGCAAGTTGATGGACCGCAAACGGACCGAAAAACGGACACGTCCGTTGGGGAACAAAACAGACCGTAAAAAACAACAAAACGGACTGTACATTTTTTGTTGGCATTTGGTATCTTTTCTGTTGCGGAAACCGAAAACGGACCGAACGTTTTTTTTCGAAAAATTTGCTCTGATCCGTTTTCGGTTGCCGCAACCGAAAAAGGACCAAGATCGTATTTTTATTCTGTCCTTTCATTAAAAACAGAATTAAAAGCAAAACAACAAACAAAATTTTTAAAACTTAGCAACAATTTTAACAAAAAACGTTAGGTCCTTCCTCGGTTTCCGCAACCGAAAAAGGACCAATCCAAACGTACGGTCCGTTTTCTAGTTTTTGTGGTCCGTTTCGTTCCCCAACGGACGTGTCCGTTTTTTGGTCCATTTTTTAGTTTTTTCCCTAAAAGCAGCCGTCCGTCAACTTGCTAGGAATACCTTGTCCATGCGTTTGTCGTACTCCACGTAGATGCTTTTCCGCAAGTCTTCGTCCCCAAGTTGAATACCAGCTGACCGTCGCGACCCAGCACACCATTCACATGTCACAACTCGATAAGATCTTATCGGTCACTGACAGACCGTGTCGAATTGGCATATGTTCGGTTTACTTGATTACTTTTTTTTCCTCAAATTTCTTATACACCAGTAAGTCTCCGACGCCAGCAACGCTGAATCTTGTGCGGTTGACATGTAACATGGGTCTCAGAAAATTGCCTGGGAATTTGGCACCGACCATTTACTTGGTCCGTCTGGTCATGTTTGTGGTGACTTTCCAGGAAATTTATACGGGGAGCTTGGCAACACTCTTGACGACAACCATAACTTATCCATGGGTAAATACGAAGCAGGACATTGCACGCCTCAAATATACACGCTGCCTTCACCGCAATATTTGCAATGTACTCATTGAGGATCCAATCCTTGATGGACGAATCATTGAGATTTCGTCCAATCAATATTGCATGGATTGCGTAGTGCGAGATCCCTCGGCCGCTTGTGTCTTAGATTGTTAAAAAGCCCTGAGCAGGGCGTCGCAATGGAAATTGCGCCTGAGCAAGGAAGCGTGTCAAAAGGCTATATTTGGGCCACACCAAACAATCCGTTTTTGGTCGAGATCCACGGGGGCTCAAGCGTTATTACGGAGACTTTACTGGAATTTTCCATTACGGGCGCCGATACTTTCAGACCAATTGCGATATTATCGATAACAAATTGCTTACTACGGACCACAAGGTATTCGATCCATGTCACAAGATTGCTTCCGGTTTTGGGGGGCAACTTATTGAACTTATCCATAATTTGGTGAGTAAACCTGGGCCAAGGTGACAGCGAGTAGAACGAGTCTGTCTCCACCGTCTTTGCTAAGTTTAAACTCTCACAATTTCGATAAATTCGCTTGAAGAGACCTAAAGACGCGACAATTTTTTCGTAGGCCGGTAATAATCCCCAACATTTTGGGGTGCGATGCTGAAATCGATTGTAATTACCGATCCATAGGTTCATCGTACGATCGGAACAAATAGATTGTGTGTTAAGCACACCAAATTCTTCAAATGCTGTATACGGACACTTATCGATGTTTGAGGATTGGTACTTCGTATAGGGCGTTGGGTTTGGTTTGAGAAAGTCAGCCTCGTTGTCCCACCGTTTTGGAGAGGTGGCTGCGATCACGAAGACTTGCAGTTTGGGTAGGTTTAGGTCGGTCACAGAATTATCAATCTTCATTCTAGTATCAGTCGATACTGCAGGGACGAAATTGTTGGACCACATCTTGAGAATGCAACCTTCCGAATCGCCAACAACACCAACTGCACTTCTTCTTGGGTTGCTGTTGCAAATTTCTGATGCATCGATCTGAAACCCGGTAACTCGTTTATACTTGTCGTACTACACGTACATACATATATGTATCACGTGACTAAGATCAGAAAGACGAATAACACATCACCTTAAGGCTACACCGAAAAAAGGTTTGGTAATATCAAACTAAGCGACAGTTGCGGGTGACGAAAGAAATATTTGGTCGATAGAACAAAATGTTTGTTAAATCCAAGTAACTATTTGTTGATGCAACTAAATCGGTCAAACTACTAAATATTCGGTCAAACTACTAAATATTCGGTCAAACTACTAAATATTCGGTCAAACTACTAAATATTCGGTCAAACTACTAAATATTCAGTCAAACTACTAAATATTCGGTCAAACTACTAAATATTCGGTCAAACTACTAAATATTCGTTCAATCAACTAAATATTTCTTTTAATCGACCAAATACTTCTTTCGCCACCCGCAACCGCAGCTTAGTTTGGTATTTCCAAACCTTTTTTTCCGTTTAACTTGAACTTACCATTGCTTCGTGGAGGCGAGTGAGTCCTGATTTCGGCGTCAGTGTGACAATTGCAGATGCACACGTATGCGAAGTCACAACCGAAAGTACGATCGAAAACACAATTTGACACATGGTGTGCGTTTTTTTAGATCGAATAGAAATTAGGAAAAGTTTATCTTGCACCGAACGATAATTTTACCGAATTTGATAATCGCTAAAATTATAACTGTTCGCTAAATGCCCGGCACTTTAAGCTCGAGCAAACAGCGACCGACGTTGGTGGCTGGTGAAGTGACAATGGATGAGTCGTCGTTCACCTCGTCGGCAACTCGTATGACGTACCGACGCTTACGGGAAATCATAATAATGGAAAATCGGTCACGAGCTATCGATCTTCTTGCATGCAGTTTTTTCAAGAGAGTGGGCAAATATCGATCTGTTGCGCGAATTCTACGAATTGACATTCGCGATTGCATGTCACTATATACTGTACATGGTAATGTTATGTACAGTGTAAATTCTGTTAGTGCACGATCCGATACGTGTTCGCCGAAATTCACTCTGTTTCTGGACGCTGCAAGGTTGCTTCATTAGTTTCTTCTCTATCGAGACGCCAATTCATGCACCTTGATAGAACTTTCCATCGATGCCTCGGTTGGTCAGAGGAATCAAAGAAAGTGTGCATTAACGGAGGTTGCACTGTATTGCACTGTAGGTCAGACCGAACATGCGAGCGTGCAGCTATAATAGGTGCTGAACTATTTCGACGTGTCCTATGTGTCACGCAAGCTTTTCTTCGAAATTGAAATTTAAATGCAATATTGTTTCGAAACCTTTAAAAGTCGTTCGATAATGAATTTTCACTATTGAAGAATTCAAAAATAAATGTATACATGTTTTGCAACTGCCGATTTGTCCAATTTTTGGAAAAGTTTTTCTAGTGATATTCTTTAGATTCGTTTGATTCTGACATTGATTATAACCTTTTGTATCTAATGACCGGATGATTAAAAAACAGTTCATTTATTCGTTATTAACAAACGACCTTAATCGTTAGTTATACGGTTTGAAATTCGGAATTTCGTAATTCATATGCCGTCATTTAGAAATTTCGGTTTTTATAGCATTATAGAATGGAATTTCGGATCTACAAAAGTTTAGTCTACGCCGACCGTAAGACGATCTGAAACGTATCACGTATTTCGTATTTAACGCAATCCACTAATTTATTTTTAAAGAAATTATCGATCCACAAATAAACAAATACAAATGTCCAATCCAAAAGAACTTTATTCATAAGCTTACATACCGACGCATGTTACAAAAAAAAAGTCTAACGTCGTTTCGAAAATTAACTTAGGTACATTAAATCGCAATTTTTATGCCGGAAGCCTCGAAGATTTTTTCTTGGCCTCCCCAACCAATAAACGGCGAACGCGCTGTCGTCGTTTCGCGATTTTCATACGTATCCGAAAAACGACTACTTCACCGACGAAACATACGATGGCACACGCCAGCCCTATACCAAGTATCACGAAGGCGAAACTCAAGTCCTCAAACTGCATGACCCTTCTCTCCGTATTGTTTCTCACAACATCATCGTCGATCAATTCACTCTGAAAGATTTTAAGGATTTCATTGTTAGGACGTAAACCATACTCGTCCCATCTTCTCATTATCGTCTGTAATCTACTCGCAAATGGATTGTTTATTGTCAGCAAATGAAGAGTATGATCTCTCGATATCGCTTCCTTGCTCAGGTGCAATTTCCGAATGGCCGCAGCGGACACGGCTTTATAATAATCCAAAACACATGTAACCAAGGGGTCTCGAATTACGTATTCGGTACACTCTTTTTCGTACGGAATTTTGACGATCGGTCGATCAATTACTGAATCCTCAATCAGTACGTTATAAACATTAGGTTGGGCGTAAACTGTGTACTTAAGATTCGAAATATCCTGCTTAGTATTCACACGCGGATAAGGTATGGTCGTCGTCAAAAGCGACGCCAAGTTACCAGTGTAGACTCCTTGAAAAGTGACCACAAACATAAACAGACAGGCCAAATAGATTGTCGACGCCAAATTCTCAGGCAACTTTGGAAGACCCATGTTCGACGTTAAACGGACGAGATTCAATACAGCTGGCGTCACGGACAGGTGCATAAAAACTTTGAAGAAAAAGAAAGTAATCACGTAAACTACACACATGCCAATCTGACACCATCCGTCGGTGACCGACAAGATCTTCTCGAGTTGCGTCATGTGACCGGTGTGCTGGGTCACTGCGATCAGTGGATATTCGATTTGGGGATAGAGTTTAAAGATTTTGACCTGGGGCACTGCGGCCGACATCCACCATGGGTCGAGCGTCATCGAAACGGGGATGTTGTATGAATATTTTTTTACCACCACCGACGCGTTCAGACCGATCGCGATATTGTCGACGACAAACCGGCTTTCACGGACCAGAAGGTACTCGATCCACAACAGTAACTGGCTTCCGGGTTTGGGGGGCGACTTACGGAGGTTTCTCGTAAATTGATGAATGAGCCAGGGCGACTGCGTCATTAAGTAGAATGGGTAACCACCCGTATCGAGCGTCTTTTCAAATTTTAAATTCTGACAAGTTTGCCCACCGAGTCGATACACTTCCTTGAAGACACTGAAAGGCCTGCCGATTGTTTTGTATGTCCGCGAGAGTCGCCAAGATTCCGGGGCGCGAGTCGTGAATGGATTAGAATCAAAGATCCACACATTCGTCGTATGATCGACGCAAATAACTTGTGCATTGAGTACACCGAATTTTTCAAACGCTATGTACAGATGAACGGGTCTTGAGCATTGGTTCTTCGTGTCCGGCGTCGGGTCCAGTATGAGAAAGTAAGCCTCGTTGTCCCACCAGATAGTGTCGTCGAGTTCCGCCATTAATGACAGGAAACGTTTTGGAGATGTGGCTGCAATCACGAAGACTTGTAGCTTGTGGAGGTTTCGAACAGTCACGGAATTATCCATTCTCATCCTAGTGTCGATCAATACCGCAGGGATGACACTTTTGGACCACAGTGTCTTGAGGATGGAGCCATCCGAATCGCCAACAATGCCAACCGCACTGTTTCTTGGTTCGCCGTGGCACGTTGTTATTACGTCAATCTAAAATTTGTCAAGTGCTTTACGCTTTTCGTGACACACGAAAGAATCACCTTAAGGTTGAAACGAACTTACCGTTGCTTCGTAGAGGCGAGAGAGTACTTCTGGTTTCGACGTATGTGAGACAATTGCAGGTGTACATGTGTGCGAAATTGCAACCACAAGTACCATCGAAAACACGATTCGATGCATGGTGTGCAATAAGAATTTCTGTTCATCGAGAAATGAGAAAAAGTTTATCTTTCACCGAACTGCAATTTAACCGAATTTGATAGTCGCCAAAAGTATAGCCGTTTGTTAAATACCCGACACTTTAAGCTCTAGCAAAAAGCGACCGATGTTGGTGGTTGGGATGATGACAATGAAGGTGTCGTCTTTCGCCCCGTGGATTTATATGGCGTATCGACGGCCACGGGAAATCATAATATTGTAAAATCAGCCATAAAACAGACTATCGATCTTCTTGCACATACTTTTTTCAAGGGAGGGGGGTTGCTCGGTCATTAATTATGAACCGCAGCCTTCCGTGTTTGTTGATGGTTGTGCAAAAATATGAAACTATTGGCTACCGTTATAATCAATAGCAGATAATCGATTTCCAGCGTGAATTCGCTGCATTAATATTCGCAAAGGCTTACCGTGTAATGTACATGACAATGTACAGTAAAAACTCTGTTAGTGCACGATTTCGCCGAAATTCACTCGATTGCTGGACGCCGCAGCGTTCGCTCATTAATTTCTTCCCTATCGAGATGCCTCCCGCATGCATCTTAATAGAACATTCCGTCACAGCCTCAGCCCGTTAATGTAATTACAGAAAGTGTGCATTAACGGAGTTTGGACTGTATTGCATTGTAGTTCAAACCGCAGATGCGAGCGTGCAACTAATACGTGCTGAAATATCGCCACGTGTCGTCTGTGCCACGCGCAAGCTTTTCTTCGACATTTAAATTAAAATATAAATATTATTACAGAACCTTTAAAAGTTGTTCGATAATAAATTTTCATTCCTGAAAAATATAAAATAAATTGATAGATTTTTACAACTGCCGCATTATTCCATTTTTTTTGGAAGAGCGTTTCGAGGAATATTCTTCAGATTCGTCAAATTCTACAAGACGTTTTTGTTCATATGATACATTATTGGCTTTTCGAACATCAGAGAAGCTTTTGAATAATAAGAGAAAAATGTAATATTATTATATCATTTCTGTCGGACGGAAAGGTCACATCCGGTTTCAAAGTGAGATTTTTAAACCGGAAGTGACGTTACAGAGGAAAGGTTTAATTATTCTCTGGAATGTATCTCGAATGCAGTCAATGACGGAAACGTGTGAATTCGGAAACCCAGGAAAGTAGGTAAAGGAACGTGTGCAATACGTTTCAAAGGTATTTGGAATTCGTCTCGTATGTAGCCAGCGACAGAATGAGATGAACAAAGAAACACACGGTATATCAAATGAACGGCTCTGTACCGAGACAACACGACTGTAAAAAGTATCCCTGCAGGATTATTTGACGGAGGGCGACGTTCTCCTCTTTTATCCGCAAACGTCCAAATAGTCTTTCAATAATAACAAATTATACAACCACTGTCGAAAAATAGGAAATATGAAATTTAGTCAGGTTCTTTACTAGACCTAAAAAAATAGTCGATGTGAGGGTTCAACTTTATATTTTCATATCGAAGGTAAGAGCGAAAAAGTGCAATGAAAAACTGCTGAGGACAAATTGCGCGTGTCAGCATCAATTTTTCACACGAACGAATGCCTCGTCGAATGTCAAAGTCGAACGATAATATTGTTCCTGGCACGAGTTACGAACGTACACGTAAATAGGTCAATGCAACATTTTCTGCTATTGCAGGGCACTGTTGCTTACCGTGGAGGACACCTCTCATGAAATATAGATGCGATATGGAAACCGATTGTTATCAATGGGTTCTGTCACGCCAGGAACAGTCACATGATACTGTAGATATCGATTTCTAAGATACTGTAGAACATCGATTATGCGAGTAACCGTTTCGAACCCTTTCGTGGGAAAAAATGCTGAACGGAAACGACAGAAGACGAAGGGTTTCGGAACCCAAGACACGATAGCATTATCGTGTCTTTGGTGTCTTCGGAAATCCGTTGTCTTCTGTCCTTTCTCAGTTTTCGACCGTAAGTGCATATGCGGTATGACGTCACTTCCGGCCGAAAAATTGGATTTGAAAACCGGAAGCGCCATGTTCCCGGTATGATGTCATTTCCGGCCGAAAAATTGGATTTGAAAACCGGAAGCGACGTTTTCCAGGTATGATGTCATTTCCGGTGGAAAAATGGGGTTTGAAAACCGGAAGTGACGCTTTCCCGGTATGACGTCATTTCCGGTGGAAAAATGGGGTTTGAAAACCGGAAGTGACGTTTTCCCGGTATGACGTCATTTCCGGTGGAAAAATGGGGTTTGAAAACCGGAAGTGACGTTTTCCCGGTATGACGTCTTTTCCGGTGGAAAAATGGGAAGCGACGTTTTCCCGGTATGACGTCATTTCCGGTGGAAAAATGGGGTTTGAAAACCGGAAGTGACGTTTTCCCGGTATGACGTCATTTCCGGTCGACAAATGGGATTCGAAAACCGGAAGTTACGTTTTCCCGGGATGACGTCATTTCCGGTCGAAAAATGGGATTTGAAAACCGGAAGTGACGTTTTCCCGGGATGACGTCATTTCCGGTCGAAAAATGGGATTTGAAAACCGGAAGTGACGTTTTCCCGGAATGGCGTAATTTCAGGTCGAAAAATGATATTTTCATTCATATAGCTTTGGTTATCTTGTTCTTATGTATCTACAAATACAAAAAGGGATTGACACACGTGGAGAACACAGAAACAGGAACTGTCCTCAAGCAGCGAACTCGATCTGAGCGGATCGCTCAGATGGCATTTTCACAATTTTTTTTTTCTTCCGATGTACACGGGGGTTCCGTTGCGTAATACCGATATAAAATGAAAGTCCTACATGAAATCTTCGGTAGTATAGTGGTCAGTATCCCCGCCTGTCACGCGGGAGACCGGGGTTCGATTCCCCGCCGGAGAGGATTATTTTTTATTAATTTTTTTCACAACAGTTATTGTTGATAAGCTATTTAATCTAATAGCGTTAATTTTTATTTGTTTAATGAAGTTGAAATTGTTCCAAACATCAAATTACCATCCTCCACCTCTGTTAACATATATATACGTGTATTATATACATATATATATATATAATATATATGAACATATATATATTACACATATATATCACCCTTTCTTGTACAACAATTTGTGTACACAGTAGAATCCCGTTTATCCGATATAATTTAGCGAGAGCGTACGTCGTATAAGTTCACTCTCGGATAACACTAATAATAGGACAACTCAGCGCGCGGGCATTGTTACCTTATCCATTTTATCCCAGTTTTCCGTATTATCCGAGCCTACACCTCGGTTAACCCTTGAAGGCATACCATTTTATTATTGTTTTTTGCAATTATGAAGTTTCAAATACATCGGTTGGTTATTAATGCATTTTTGCTGAATTCAAAGAAGTGTATCACTTGTGATACACTTCTTTGAATTCAAAGGGTTAATGCCGAGGGCTGGGATGAATTGGGTGTCTCCAAAACGCGCAGACTCGGTTGATCGAAGATCGGATAAACGAGGTAAATTTACCCTAAACGTTTTACCCGAAATAAAATATTTTTGTTTTAAAATATCATGAATTTGTTTCGAGTTGTAACACATCGGTTCTTCGGTAGTATAGTTTTTATTGTTTGGCACATATTTGCATCGCTCATTCGAGCCCTTGCAATTACATTAACAATCGTTTTTGTGTGTTCTCCTCTTCATCGGTGTGATGTCCGTGTCGTGTCGTCAGTCCATGGCCTCTGTTCTCAGCGCTCCGTCGGTAGTGTCGGTGTCTTCTATGTCAGTCTCCGTTATCTTGTTCTTATATATCTACAAATACAAAAAGGGATTGACACACGTGGAGAACACGGAAACAGGAACTGTCCTCAAGCAGCGGACTCGATCTGAGCGATCCTATGGCATTTTCACAATTTTTTTTTTCTTCCGATGTACAAGGGGGTTCCGTTGCGTAATACCGATATAAAATGAAAGTCATACATGAAATCTTCGGTAGTATAGTGGTCAGTATCCCCGCCTGTCACGCGGGAGACCGGGGTTCGATTCCCCGCCGGAGAGGTTTATTTTTTATTTTATTTGATAACAAAAATTATTGTGGATAAGCCATTTAATCTAGTAGCTTTTAGTTTTATTTGTTTAACGATTTTGAAATTGTTCAAAACGTCAAATTATCATCCTCGACCACTCTAATGTATAATGTGTATTAATATCACGCTTCTTTGTGCCACAATTTCTTAAGAAATAAAATAAAATAATATTTTAAATAGTCATCGATTCGTTAGAATTCGTGCCAGAGCGAAGGAGTCAATACGTTCCCTCCATTTTCTTCATTTCGCTTGCTAATAGAATGAGTAATACAGTAATAAGTAATCGTACGTTATGCACGCCGGGTGCGGCTCGCACGTCGTACATAACAATCACGTGACTCTCGAAACTTGTCGATCTCTCACGAACCCGCACGAGTAATGGCGCATACCGCGCACATAATACTGCAGAGCACTAGGCGTGGATTATTTAGGCGTTGTACCAAAAGTGTTCGAAACTTGCAGGTTGTGTGCGATGTGTTGATCTGTTAATATATTCGGTGTCTTTTAGTTTCGATGCATCGAGATTACGTCCGAAACAGTTTACTCGAAGTATTATGAACTCGATTTCGAATTTCATTATTACCCGATAAACGGACGAAGAAAAAACTGGAAGAGCGATAGACCTGTTGTGTATTTACCTTCCGAGAGTTATTTTTTAAAAATCCTGAGTTATGGCCGGAGCGATAAAAGACACGACGATACTCTTCACATTAGCCCTCCTGTTTCTTTTCGTTCAACAAGGTAAGTTGAGAGAGATCCTCTCGCGTCGAGGATTTATTTTAAATGAAAATGCAACGTGATCAACGAAGTTACGGGCGTGCGCGTTGGCCGGCCACCTGCTAATGTTATTTTTTGTGGATATTTTGAAGAAGAGTATTTCGCGATCGGCGTAGAACGTCGAGTGTCGATGAATACCATTTATCGATGAAGTTTCGTTCGAACGCGAATTAAGAGCCTCAGTTTAGGTCCGAGGTGTTGGCGAGATTGGGGGAAAGAAAACAAGAATCTAACGATAGCTTTTGCATTTTCAGGTCTCTCAATCAAATGTTGGGTCTGCAGATCGGACATAGACGCAAAATGCGCCGATCCATTCGACAATTCGACTATAGGCTTCCACGATTGCGCACAGTCGGAGGTTCCTTCACATTTAGAAGATGTTGGAAAACCCAGCATGTGTCGTAAAATTCGTCAGAAAGGTGAGTAGACTTCGGATCGAGTCAATTATCCTTCGGCATTGCTGATAGCTTCAATGGATGGACATTTTATTTACCGGAGCTGTAAAGTTTTATATTCGTGTACTTGGATATGAAAATTTTTATTACATTGCACAAAAAATTATTTGGAATTTTCCTCGACACCAACAGCAATTGGCCCGATTCATGCTCCACAGTTTGTAAAAACTGTACCGACTTGTATGTAAAACTTTCGTGAACCATTGATTTTCTACTGGAATTACTTTCACAATGTCGATAATCGATATTCCGAACCATTGCTTACCTCAACAGTGTAACAACTTATATGGCAATCCCATAAGAGATGTTAAACTGTTGTTCTAGGAGTGCGATATGTTATAAATCCACACTTGATACGAATATCGGCGCAATACTTATGTAACTTGTATGATTCTTTGCAGTCGGCGGTGTCTGGAAGTATTTCCGTAGTTGCGCCTATTTGGGCGAGCCTGGTATCGAAGGCGACGAACGATTTTGTCTGATGAGAACGGGATCGTTCAACATCTTCATGGAATACTGCACGTGTAACAGCAAGGACGGATGCAACGCCGGAACCGATATTCGAGGAAGCTGGCTTATTTTAATACCCACAGGAATCTTGACGCTAGGATATTTACTCAATTTAGCCTAACGGTGTAAAAATAACAAAAAAACTTCTCAACACGCCGCATCGTCGATTTTCCAGACGAAAACATACATTCGAAGGGTTAATCCTCCGAACGTACAATTTTGTAATATTAAAACTGTGCCTTAAACGATGAGCGACGAGATCGTCGAACATGTCTTCGAGTCGAGAGAATGATCACGTTATTTTTAATAGAATTCCACACAGCCCGAAATATTGAAGTTTAGATATATTAAAACGAGATTCTAAAATGTCTGAATTTCTAGAAAATCGATAAAAACTCGGGCGATGGGTTTACAAGATGGGCAACTCTTAAGCGAAACATTTTTTACGTGCCTTCCGTTTTCGGGCCGTGTCGGGTATTTAACATTCTCGTAGAAATCCATCCAAATATAAACTTAACGACATTTATACTTACCTTTATCGAAATGCTTTTTAGCGATTGACCAATTACGAAACATTTTTTATATTAATAATAAGACTGCCACCATTATACCGTCCAGAATAATACGACAAAGTCTATTTAGATTACATTAGCGATCTATTTTATATTTTTGTACATGTTTATTCAGAATCATTAGCGATCGAACATCGAAATGTCTATTATAAAATCATGGTGTCCAGTAATCTTGAATAATTTGAAAAGTGTCGTACAATTTGTTACGTCATAAAATCTTCCAAGTTTTTTTTTTTTTTTTTGGAAGTCATAATTTTTTACGCCACTCGCTTTCTTCTCTCCGGTGCGAAAACTCATTTTTAATCGTAATCGTTCGTAGTTATTCGTCGATTTTCATAAAGTTCTACGATTCGTATAGAATAATATATACACTTCTTACATTCTCGATCTTCGTATTGCAATATTGCTGGACATCATGGAAAACTGAAGTATTACCGTGATCGTTGAAATCACCGTCCATGCGCGTATAATGTAAGGAGAGGATGGAATAATGCTACATATAGCAGAGAATGTGGATTCTGATTTTTGTTCGGAACTTATTAAATCGATTTAATACAAGTGCGAACCGTCCGGAATAATACGATAAAGTTTACTTGGATTAAATTAGCGATTCATTTTATATTTTTGTACATGTTTATTCCGAAACATTAGCGATCGACCATCGAAGTGTGTATTATTATGTGCAGCGATTCTGAGTATTTAAAAAGCTTACAATTTATTGCGACCTTTATTATATATTGACGATTAATTTACACAAATATAATATCGTGAACATTATTCTGCAGAGTATTTTTCCGAATTCCGATATCATCAATTTTTATTGAGATATAGTGTTTTTTATATCGCGCAATGTAAGTACTCGCCGAGCGGGCATCCTGGCCAAATCGTCCGGAATCGGCGAGCATTTCGTAAATGATGGGTTAAAACTTGCAAGTTTTTTTTGCAAGTTGTGTTATTTTTCACGTAACTGGCTTTCTTCTCTCCGGTGCGGCATAGTACATTACGATATTAGTGCGATAAAACTTTTTCTGGCGAGTGCGAGTTTACACCAAAAAATTTTATTTCGCAAGGTGTGAAAATGGAATTTTTACGCAATGCCTAAAACTGCCATTTTCGCACCGAGTGATATAAACTCATTTTACATCGAATCGATGATATTTATTTTCCAGTGTGTCCGTAATCGTTCGTAAATACCCGACGATACATTTATTACGTATATAATAATATATACATTTCTTACGTTCTCGATGTTCGTATTGTAATATTGCTGGACACCATGGAAAACTGAAGTATTAGCGTGATTATTGAAATCGCCGTCCATGCCTGTATAACATGAGGAGAGGATCGAATAATGCCACAGAGAAATTGTATTCTCATTGTTGTTCGTAACTTATTAAAATCGATTTAATACAAGTGCGTATTAAGAATAAAAGATACAAAAACGTAGAAGTAAAAAAAAACAAACGAATATTATGCTATGTGAAACTATAAAAACACTTATTCCGAGTATTGTTGACGTTATTAGCTCTTGCGGATTTAGCGCATAAAAAACCGATGTCGCTGGATCGTTCAGTAACTCGTTGGTAACGAGCTGTAACAATTTTCTTACATAAAGTATTGAGAGTTTTCGATTATTTACACACTCAAATGCTTTCTCGATAAATCGCCCCTAAAAAGTTAACATTTTTTCCGAATGCTCCAATTTGTCGGGTGACTAAAATAAGAATCACGTATCTTCTAAGCTTACAGATAGAAAATTCGCCTTTCGGAATGATATGTATTTTTTTTTGTAAGATGACTAATTCGATGTACATCGTAACTCCTAAACGCAATTAAGTCGCCCGCAATCTAAGAAATGCTCAACGATACGCAAATATCAATATGACACAAACGGTGAAGATCGGAGACTAACATTGAAGGAGACAAAAATAAAGGTTCCGAAAAAATTTGATATGCATTGTGTTATTAGTCGAAACTTACGTTCGTAATACGGTTCTCACAGATAAACCTGTTATATCAAAATCTTTAGTGTATAATCGTTCTCTAAAAAAATATCCATACATTTACAAAATCTTCGATATGACAATTTTCAGGATAATCATCGAATCTTAAAAAATCGATAGAATAAAAAACACGACGAAGCGTCACTCTGCGACACGGTTCTCCGTTTTCCGAGAGTGAATATAATTAAATACAACACAGACGAGCGTACAAAAGTGACTCCGGACTGAGCGACATGCGATTGCATATAAATTAACGATAAAAAATAATAAAAGATCGATATTACTCGTGGCACAAGAATACTTTGGGAACAACTTTGTTAGCGGTGCCGGTGCTTGAGGAATCGTTTGTACGGACGGTCGAAACCCGCATCTTAGCTAATTAAATTACCCCATTATCGTGCACGACAGAATCAACCACCGCTGCGCTGCCATACCCGTCTCGAAGTAACAATCGCTCTTCCACACGCTATTCCATCCGAGAGTCGTCAAGGACTGTTACGCTACGTTAATTGATATCGAATACGTATGTACAAAGAGCGATCAATTTTAAAAAATATAACCATGAGCGGTTCCGCAACGTGCGCGAAACTCACGGGTCTGTCGCGTCTCTATTGTTCCTCGCGGCACGAGACTCTTATCTCTATTCTCTCGGAGTAATTTCCCGAGGCGAAGACACGCCGCTTCGCACAGGCACCGCGACGGGGACGGAATGCGAGAGGCCACAGTCGACGTTTCGCGCTGTAACTCCTCATTCGAATGGTTGCCACTTTGTAATTGGCTGACCGGGCTTTGCCATCGCTTGTTTCCACTGTTCGGCGTACGTTCCACCAACTTCCGGTCCGATTACGAAATTGCCGATCGTCGTTTTCTTTCCTGGTACACAGTCGATCGTTATCGTAAAACGTAATCGAAGTCTCCTCCTCGGGAGTAAAAAATATACGAAATAATGAACGAAACAACAGCGGCTCACCCATTTTATTTTTCGAGACGAATTTCACAACGAAGCTGACGTCGTTCAACGCACCCTCGTACGGATTGTCGGCGATGACTCTGGCAGTGTCCTGCGCGAACTTCAGGGAGACCGACGGAGGGAAACGATCGCTCTTCCAAAAGTGCGTTACTCTGCCGCCCTCCACAACTGACATCTTTATGTAAAGCTGACCCTTGAGGGTTTCCTGTTCGTGCATCGTCTGAAGGGAACATCTCAGACGCGAAAGACTCAGAATGAGTTTGCCTTCGCTGACGTCCTTCTTTTCACTCTTCTCCTGCGTCAGAATCACCTCCACCTGACCCTTTTTACTCTCGCGCTGCAAAATAAAAATAATCCATTATTTTTTATATCCAAAGTGGGGTGAAAATCCACCCCACTCTGGAGTTCCCGTTAGTGTTTTGCGTAAGTGAATTTTCTTTTTTTGGCAGAACTATCAAATGTAACTTATTATTATGTAATTTGGACGCATATAGACGACATTAAAAAAATGTATAATTTTTTATAATTTTGGGTATTTTTTATTATAATTATAATTATCTTTAGTAACTTAAAATGTTTCGAGAAAAATAAATGTTAAAACCCATACAAAACCATTTTTTTGCGTTTTCATTAATTCTTTTCTCCATTATATAATAGATATCCATTATTCTTACGGTAAGAAAATTATAAATTTTTCGCAGAACTTACCCTGTCCTCGGCACCGGAAATTCCGCTGGAGATCGCTCTCAGTGGCTTCCACAGATCGCCGGTCGAAACGTCGTCGGAATGCTTGGGTTTCGATGGCTTGGTAACGAAATTCTTTAAATCCAAAGGTATCGTTGTTGCACCGATGACGCGTCTCTTGTCGATACTTCGTTTCTCTACGGGCAAGGGTTCGGCGATCTTGTCCTTTCCAAAGAACTGGCTGAGCAGCTTGTTCGTCTTCGGCTCCTGCGAACTGGAAGCCCCGCCGCCGCTCGACGCTTCCTTCTGCTTGCCGTCTTTTTTCGAAGCTTGACCCTTCGCATTCTCTTTTTCAGCTTCCTTCTTCTCGGTCGCTATCAAAGGCTTGTCCTCGAGGATGGCATACAGCGTCGCTATTATAAGCCTCGAGGCACCGATTTCTTCCTCGACAACCTTCGATTTGCCGAAACGGATTTTCGACTCTTTGCGCAGTTGGAATGTGAATTCCTCGTTCCATACCGGCCATGATTCGTTCTTCGATGTTGTCTCGAACTTGTCTTTGCCCGGAAACAGTTTGATCTGTGGACAAAAATCGTCAAGTTATTAATTATTGTAACAGGTTATTGTGATAAGAATATAATCAACAAATACATAAGAATACAAAAGAAGAAATAGTGACAATTGGACTGAAGGACTCAGGTCGATGACCCTTTGCCAAAGTGTATTATTAACATAGGAATAAAACTAATATAAGGAGACTCTTGTACAAAAATTGTTAAGCACTGGCAATAAATCTCTTTTACTACTACTACTAGTGACAATTGTCACAAATGGTGATATTGATTTCTCCCATTTATTATAGGTGGAATAAAAGTTCTACATTATTGACATATAACTGCATTATCGGTTTCGCAAATGGCAAAGCACAGGATGTTATTTAAATAATTGCAGTAGGTTATTGTGATAGGAATGTAAGAAAAATACAAAAGAAGAAATAGTGACATATGTCATAAATGGTGATATTGATTTCTTCCATTTATTATAGCCTGAACGAAAGCTCTACAGTAACTGCATTATCGACTTCATTAATGGCAAAGCATAGGATATACATAGCGTCAGACCTATAGATCGGCTGAATTAATTATACCCACTACGTACAGCGTATGTAAACGGAACATACTGGATGTCAGTAACAACGTAAAATAAGCGTGTTAAATCGATGAAAGCTTTGAGATAACACTAACTCCGAATATCATGCTTCAAATCCAATAGTCGAATAGAGCCAGATAACCGAAAGAGACTTTTTTAGCCTCAACCCAACGATCGTTTTAGAAAAATCATATTTAACGGCTCTCCAAAGTCAAGGAATTTCGATGACCAAAACAATGCAATTTTTTTTTGTTTTGCAAATTAAGGTACATTCAATGGGGATTCCCACGTTATCACCCATAAATTACCTCTTTTTGGGATTTTTTTTAACGCAACTATGGAATGCATTTAATGCAAAACTTTTAGTGCTTATTTTTCAACGTGTCAGATATTCACAAAAAAAAAATATCATAATAATTCTAATGGAAAATCACGCTGCTAGGTAAACATTTTTTTTTACGTGTAGTACGAGACAAAATTGTTACGGTACATAAAGCATTATCGTAGCGTGTTTACCTTAACGATGTAGCTGTTGACCCTGGTAAAGCCAAAGTTTTGTGGCAAGTGTCTGGCACCGAGAACGGTAACCCGTAGAGTCTTCTCGTTGGGCGAGTGTACTATTCTTACACCGACTTCCGGTTCCAGACTGGCCGTCCGATCGAGCGGCGTAGTAACGCTCTTCAGACCGTTATCGAGGAAGCTTTTGATCTTCGCGATCGCCATTTTCTTTCGAAGTTAAACGAATGATCGTCACAAGTACGCTCGTCTCTTTTATCGCATACCAACAACTTTTATCATCAGTTTGAGATTACGTGCGGCTTTCGCTGATAACATCGATGGCCGCTCGCGATACCAGCTGTTCCGCAATACCCGCTCACCTATAAGTGCGAGCAACAAAAAAAAAAAAATACGCGTCAAGGTTGGATTTTTCAATGAATAAAATTATATCAGTCGTCATTAAGATTTTCATCGATAAGATCGAATAGTCAATAACTCTTCCGTTTATGGGGGCTGATAGAGATTTACAAATTGAATAATAAAATAAAAAATATTTTCATACGAGTCTTCAAGTTAAAATAAATATAATTTAACGAAGCCATATTTGAAACGACGAATGTTCACTTCCAATCAATAAAGACCAATTAATATTAACCGACCAAGCGTTTATAGTAATTGCCTAACAGTAATAGACGACCGAAACATTTTAAATCGCTCACAAAACTCAAACGGTTCGATCGATTTTTCCCTCACTCGAAATAATTCGATTTCCATTTAAAAAATTTCAAATAATGAATCCAAAATCTAAAACAAAAAAATGCTCGAATCACATTCTTTAGTTTTAAACGCGAAGAATTTTTTTCGTCTAATTCCTCCTAATCCCATTCCTAAGCGATTCCTAAGCTCATGAGTCAAATTCATAACTCCACTACTACATGTATCGTTGTAACGTATTACACAATCGCCGGTATAATCGTGTGTGGGCAGGTCGTTCGTGTCCGTATCCATCAACGCCCGTACACGTACGCACGTACGATCCAACGAAAGATCGTCGAGCTCCGCGATCATCTTAGCTAGTTACAATACAGCATGTAACAACCGTTCATAAAGTGACTTATTATTACGTGCCGTCGCGCACCGGAAGTTGCGCACCACACGCACTTCGCTATACTTACGCCCAAAATAAAGTGACTCGCAGGTCAAAATTTCCCCGCTCGCTCGGCAGCCTTCTACACTACAGTAGTGCGATAAAAATCCATTCACTGTCAATAAAGCGAATCAGCGTCGCAATAGCACTGCCACTCCCGTTCGAAAGCTTTCGGTTGTCATCGCGTTGGCACCGAACTCTCCCTCGCACTCGTGCGCCTACTTTACTGTCATAAAAAAATCCCCGTCCCTAAGCGCGAGCCTAGATGCGAGAATAATTCCGCACTCTCGAAAGTCACCGACCAAAGTGAAGAACGCACCGATTCCGAGAGTCAATAAAAGTTACTTCGAGCTTGAAAAAAAAACGGGCATCGCCACCTTTCCCGTCTCCTTCGCGGATCGATACATTGATCCTGCTAAATGTACGCTACAACCGCGAGTGGAACGGTTGTCAGGTACACTCGGGCGCTCACCGATAAGTACGGTTGATACGATGCACGGCACAGTGACTGAAGGAGAGGAAAACGTGCGCGCCGCTTCGATCTGTCTTGCCGACGCTGGGCGGTCAGCGTTCGCTCGCAGTGTCACGGTCCTGCGGATCCGTGTCCATGTAAATAAACACTTGCGAATTCACGACACAGTATCCGTTCGATAAGTAACGTGTGGTCCGATAGCTGTCAGGCTTTCACCGCCGGCTTCTTCCCGATCGACTGAGACGAAGCCGCAAGAGGCGAGGAGATCAAAAACGGTTCCCTCCGTGCTCGGCAACTGGATCAATCGAACGCGATAGTCACAGCGAAGCGTGTTCGCACAAACGGACGAGATTTCATAAATTCCGTACCGAGTCAATTCCATCCGTACCGAATTTATCGAATGTCTCGGAGAAGCAAGAGCCGTCAACGGGTGTCTCGCCTGGTATGCGAGACCCGGTTTCGCGTGGGTTTGCTTTATAAGACGGGAAGGCTGTATGCACAAGGCGTTTCGTGCAGAAGTGGGGTTAGAGATCTTTGTGTAGCGTGCGTGTGCGCAACAAGTACGCGCTCGCTTGACGTTGCTGTACACTCGACCGGTTATACTTACTTCGCATCGAAGATATCTTACCGACGGGACGGACTACACTACGGGAAACTTGTAACGGCTAAAGTACAGGCGTATTGGGCTACACGCATGGGTGTGCCGAAGTGTGGACGATAATATTGCTATACGGACTGCGTAAGTCCTAAGCGGTGGTGCGGCCCGGTCGCGCAGCAACGCTCTTTACACACGTTCGTGCCTCTGCGTTGTAAATGTATTCGGGCGTGTAGTACGCGAAGTCGATTCTGTGTGCAGCAAGGTCGCACGTTTATGACTGGCAGAGTATCGAGGAAGCAGTGTCCGCGGCACGAGAAGAAGAGATTGCCTCGGCGCGGCCCAGGGCCGTAACCGTAAACGATCTGTGGCGCATTTGCGTCCGACATCCATTGATCGTCAATATTCATCCGACGATTGCGCGCTACAGTGGACTGCTCGCGTGCGGAATACTGAATCGTGTACAGTAGAAATTCGATTACTTTCGACGCGAAGAACACCGAGTATTCATTATGATGGCTGTCCCATCGGTCAAGATTGCTTTACGGAACATTGCGCGACGAAATGTAATGGGTAGTTTTGGCCACCTCTGGTAGAGAGAAGCTTTTGCGAATTATGCCGAAAAGTTAACGAGCGAACTGCCATTCCTTTTATAGATAATTTAACTTGAATACTTGGATTCTTGGATTCTTGGATACTTGGATACTTGGATACTTGGATACTTGGATACTTGGATACTTGGATACTTGGATACTTGGATACTTGGATACTTGGATACTTGGATACTTGGATACTTGGATACTTGGATACTTGGATACTTGGATACTTGGATACTTGGATACTTGGATACTTGGATACTTGGATACTTGGATACTTGGATACTTGGATACTTGGATACTTGGATACTTGGATACTTGGATACTTGGATACTTGGATACTTGGATACTTGGATACTTGGATACTTGGATTCTTGGATTCTTGGATACTCGGATGCTCGAATGCTCGAACATAGAATTCTAAAAATGAATAAACGTAGGAAATTTGAACGGTTCGACCGATTTTCGTAAAATTCGATAGGGAGCATTCACTCTGCGTATCCGGTACAAAGAATAATTGTCGCGTAAAAAACTTATCTCGCGTCGTACAGCTGTGCCATGGAATGCGGCAGCTCCGTACATCGCTCGTATTGCATCGACAACGAAGTCTTCATGGATCATGCTAATGGATTTGAATAACTGAACGATATTTTGCAATCGATAGGCGTGATGATGACCCGCTTCCGTGTGCGAGCTGAATCTATACTACATGTACGGTTTCCGTGTTGTAGAACACAAGAAAGTACACATTCCGCTGGCTATAATAATTTACCCGTAATAATCTGTAATGTGAATAAAAAATTACGAAAACTGTCGTGCTATTTTAAGATCGTTCTAAATTTTTTATCAACTATTTTTTTTCGTTAAAATTATCGAAGGAATTGTCGAAGCGAAGGATTTTCCGCGACAATGAATAAAGCTTACGGTACTGAACGTAAACTAGTCTTATTCGCGCCTAGTAATTCGGAAGTCTTGTAGATACCAATTTTGTTCGATGAGATACTTAAGTGCTGAATTCATCCGGTGGTATGAGAAATCGTCGGGCTCGGGGATCCGCAATACGGACAAAGCACGTGCTGAGCCTTCTGCGTTCTACCGTGAATCTAATTATAATGTATTCGGTCGTCGCGCACGTGACGATATGTAACCATTTGTTGTCGATAAAGAGCTCGCGATTAACGTGTACTGACGGATCCGACCTTCGGATCTGGGCAACTTATCGACTCTTGATTGATCATGGAGACCTGTGCGTGCTCGGACCAATTAGGCGCGTTATCCTTGATTACTCGACGCTTTAATATCCGGTGCCTTGCAGAGAAAGTGCTCTCTAAATATCACTAAAGATGACCAGCGCTTACAGTGTATTTAATATATTCCGATATCTAAAATGTTTATATCTATTTTTGTTCGGTGTAAAAAATAGTATAGATCACTCGTTTGGTAGCAGCTTTTTTGTTTTTAATTATTATAAAAAGAAATAATTCAATCAGAAAGAAAATTAACTATGGAAAAAACTTTCTGACATCTTGTTCTAATCTTCGTCCCGATGTGCTGGTAGGTGGTGTTCAGTTTCAGGATCGGGACCTCATTTTGTACAGTGCCTTTCGAAGGAAAATAAAAAATGAGTCTCATCAATTTATGTCATTACGCTCGTTACGGATCGTAAGTAGCTTAATCGCAGTTTTTTTCGAATTATACCAACCTGCAGGTCACGATAACTGAGACGACAAGACCGACACTGACAATCGCCAAGAAAACACTGAGCACTATAATTGCCACGGGAGAGCCCTCTGATTCTTCTGGTACCTCTGGTACCTCCGATTCGGGTATACTTTTTCCACTTCCTGTGATAAAATAATTATTGTAAACCATCGATAACTTAATTCCGTCCCCCAGGAACCATTCCAGGCCCTGCTAACTATTTCCTCATTATACTATTCGGGCTGTATTCGATGCGACTTGGTGAGTTGTGCACAATAATGTGGTGCACAACAGCAACACAAAAAAAAATCAGTTTTTTTTTGTGTGCCAAAAAAAAAAAAAAAAATTTTCGACCAGAAATACGTCACATACTGTTTGAATATCTAATTTTTCTACCGGATGTGACGTCATACCGGAAGTACATTACTTCCGGTTTGAATAGCCCATTTTTTCAACCGGATGTGACATCATACCGGAAATACACCATAACGGTTTGCAAATTCCATTTTTCGACCGGAAGTGACGTCATACCGGAAGTACATTACTTCCGGTTTGAATATCCTATTTTTTCAATCGGATGTGACATCATACCGGAAGTACATTACTTCCGGTTTGAATATCCCATTTTTCGACCGGGAGTGACGTCATACCGAAAGTACATTACTTCCGGTTTGAATATCCCATTTTTTCAACCGGATGTGACATCATACCGGAAATACGCCATAACGGTTTGACAATTCCATTTTTCGACCGGAAGTGACGTCATACCGGAAGTACATTACTTCCGGTTTGAATATCCCATTTTTTCTACCGGATGTGACGTCGTACCGGAAATATGAAATTACAACCTGCCAGTATTATAATAAATTAATAACGATACATAATTCTTCCGCGATTATTTTACATCGCTTTGTCTAATTTGCTTAAAGCTTGATTTTACTCAACACTGAATTCCACTCGAGCTCTTAATGTTTTAATTATCAAAATTCGATGCACGTACCTGGCAGAGATATATGAAGTATTGTCGTTCCCGAGGCTCCCGGTTTTGATGCCTACCAAGCATAAAAATAATTAGTGTATTAATCCTTACGTAATACATTGGTGACATTGATATTGAGACGTAATCGAAAAGCAGGGTCGATAACTCTTCTCGCATTCAATTGTTATGTGCAAAGATAATCATTGTAACGACTCACTGTCAACTTCAGTAAGATGAAACTCTCATAAAAAAATGTTGCAGGTAGATTGACCAAACGAATTTTCACCGTAGCGTGATCGTCGTCAGTTATGGTCTCAAAATTCTTGCCGTAACCTGAAAAATACAAAATTCATAATTAATTAAGATCTCGTGTTTGAAATATATTTCTAAAAATAATTACCACTGAATTCGTCCTGGACAGTGTAGTTCACGGTTTTATCAGCGCCGCTCCCTAAGCTGACGTCGCCCTCGGCAATGGTAATAACCATGCCGTCTGCCTAAAGACCGCGTATTTAGCAAGAATGAGAAAATGATAAATTTCCAAACAGCAAGGAGCATTTCTACATTTGTTCTATTATTATTATTATTATTATTATTATTATTATTATTATTATTATTATTATTATTATTATTATTATTATTATTATTATTTGTTTTTTTTTTTACTTACCGCTTCCGGTGTAAGGTCGGTCAAGTTTGCGGTGTAGAGTGCCCGAGCGAAACGTAGATTCGAGTTTTCGATGGCCCTACCCGGTAGCCGTATATGAAGTATGGTTGTTTCCGTGGCTTTTGGCTTCGATGCCTACGAAGCAATAAAAAAAATCTAGTATTTTAATCCTCACGTAATATACATTGGTGACATTGGTATTGAGACGGAATCAAACAGCATGGTCAATAACTTTTCTCGAAATCATTTTAACGACTCACTGTCAATTTCAGTAAGATGAAACTCTCATCAAAAAATGTTGCAGGTAGATCGACCAAACGAATCTTCACCGTAGCGTGATCATCGGCAATTATGGTTTCAAAATTCTTGCTATACCCTGAAGAATACATCATTTATGTTTAATTAAAGCTTCGTGTTTGAAATATAAAAAAAAAAATTACCACTGAATTCGTCCTGGACAGTGTAGTTCACGGTTTTATCAGCGCCGCTCCCCAAGCTGACTTCGCCCTCGGCAAAAGTAATAACCATGCTGTCTGCCTAAAGACAACGTATTCAGCAAGAATGATAAAATGATAAATTACGTCGATGATTTTTTCCATATAGTAAGGAACATTTCTACATTAAAATTTTTTTTTTTTTACCGTTTCCGGTGTAAGCTCGGTCAAGTTTGCGGTGTAGAGTGGCCAAGTGAAACGTAAAATCGAGTTTTGTTGGTCTACTTTAATAGTCACAGTGGTCTTCGTCTGCCGTTGAGGAGTTCCCGTGTCCTGGAGAAGGATTGAAAAATACATTTAAAAAATCATTTTTTTTACTTTCACTTTTCTCGTTTGTCGACGGATTATTCGTGTTGTCGATATTATTAACTTTCGTACCGTAGCGATGAGATCGAAAGTCACATCCTCGACGAAACGGAGAATCGCCGTTGTAAGGAGTTTGGCATTGTGACGTTTCCGGTCGTTCGAGTCCATCGACAACCACGAAACCAAAAAATCATTGGAATTGCCATCCAGACTGAACGAGATGTTCGTGTTCGTCAAGTCGATGTCGCGAGCGGCGATGGGAGCGAAATTAGTCAACGCTAGATCGTTCGGAAATGGCATCGGTATCTTATAGACGTAGGGAGCGTCCACGAATTCCGGAGCATTATTATTTGTGTCATTGATCGGTAAGATAAGTTCCTGAAAATAGTAATAGAAATGAGCATTTTTTTTGTAACATAATCGTAAAGGATAATAAAAAATGGGAGCGAAAAACCTTAGGTTCAAGTCACGATTTTCGGAGTAATGATTATCCGGTTAAAAGTCACGGATTAATGATAAGCATATTCGAACGGATACAGTTTTAAATCCTGGAGTTCCTGTTAGTTTTGTGTAAGTGCATTTTTTATCAGAACTATCAAATGTAACTTATTATTATGTCATTTCGACGTATATCGTCGCCATTTTATTTTTTAATAATTTTTATATTTTTAATAATAATTATCATTATCGTTAATTACCTACAATGTTTCAAGAAAAGTAAACGTTAAAACCCACCCTGAACCGATTTTTTTTGGCGTTTTCATTAAGTCTTTCCATATAAACAGATTTCGGTCTTTCCCCATTTTCATATTTCCAAAAACTCATTCAAAAAGGGGACATTTTTTTAAAATCCGATTTTTTCTGCAGAAAGTGCTATTTTTGCCAATTTTCCGTATGTTTTGGCCTTGAAGTGTGATTTTCATCCCTTAAACTTTAATAAAATCAAATTAGCCGCATGCCATTCTCTTCCTCACTGAAAAACGAAGAGATTCATGTGCGGCAAACCCCATTTACTGCTCATTTACTGCAGAAAAAATGATACATGAGTTCGAAGTTCTTAAGACGATGTGAAACCCCTCGCCGAACTTTTTGAGCCCCGATAGAGTTTCACAGTCTCTTAAGGTTCAAGCTGGATACGTACTATTCTGTTCGATGTTTCGGTACAGGTAAACTCAACGTAGATAGTCGTTGATCTACTGGTCTGAAACAAAAAATATATCAACAAATTGAATATTGTAGCAAAAAAAAATATATATATAACATATAAAAAATGTACTACTAGTCATCGTAGCTTCGATTTACAGTCTGGAATCTTATGCTTCTTGCCAAGAACGGAGATATTTATTAATCCATCGACAGTTATCGTTTAGCGGTGAATGGAATAAAATATGTACGATTTTAAAGATCCGGACTGATAAATAAATATCTATTTAATATATTAAGTTAACTGTTCGTACATGTAAAGTTGTTCACAGTTGTTCACATTCAAAGCAAACATTTTCTGAGAATAGTTGACAAACGGATACCAGAAAAAATTAACTTTTAATATTCAAAACTCATAAAACGTGTTGCATTAATTTACCTCGTATTCTTCGTAATGGGCGAATTCATCGGTGAGCTTTACAATCAGATGAGTGTCATTGATAGTGGTTGATATGTAGAGTGGCGTATGTGAAGAAGAAGAGGTCACTTCTTTTATACTATTAACGTTTATCGCTTTGGCCACCAGCAACTCTTTTCCTGTTGTTTCGGTGTCCTTGGTTGCCGGTAAAGTGTAGCCGAATTTGCTGTCCACTATTGAAGTCCCGTCCTCCGTGACAAAGTCGCATTCTAATAATGACAATTTTCTCAAATGATATCATATTCCAATCAACGCAAACATTAATAAATATATTTGTGTAAGGCTTGTGACTATTTTTGGCCATTGACAAAAAATTGGATTGTTAGCCATTTTTTTCCACAATAGTTCAATCAATTATATTTAAAAAAGCTTACAATATCGTTGTAAGTATTATGCGTCAAAGAGTTGGGTCTATATAAATGAATGCATTTTATTTTTATGCAATATCGTCTGATTGATTAACTTGCACGAAAGTTAATCTAATTCGTCGACGATCTATATTAAGACAACATTTCATTAGCGGCAATTTTTTTCACAATAATTCAACTGATTATATTAAAAAGCTCCCAATATTACTGTAAAAATTGTGATTCATAAAATTAGATCTATATATATAATAATGCATTTTATTTTAATGCAATATCGTCCGATTGATCAACTTGGACGAAAGTGAAGCTAATTCGTCGATGATCTATATTGATCGTTGTGCGACATCGGCAACGCGGTCGATCGGTAGGGCTGCTCTAATGCTGTTTCCCGCTAACACTAATACCGTTCAGGCTCGGCACACTTTATCTCGGAATCGATAGGAAGAATGGAGTGGCGATTGTGCGCCATGTACGATAAAAAAAACACAAGTGTGCGATCTGACTAACGACTAAGGACTCTTAAAGCGTGCCCGGGGATCGATGAGTAATGCTGAAATTTCGAAAATTTTGATGACTTTTTAAAAGTCGTACTCACCCTGACCAAACGACCATCGCACTTGAAGAATTTGGACATACAGTGCAATCGCAACAAGACTCATTAATGGCCGCATAATAACTAATTTTTAATTACAGTTTTTTTTAAATTTAATACACGCGGAGATATTGCACAGTCGAGGGAACGCGCGCGATTGAGTCGATCGTTGAAAAGTCACCTATCTCGATGCGGCTTCCGATAAGACCGTACAAGATATGACTGGTCACTGGTCACTATTCTTTGAAAAATAACGCTCATCGCACCGTTTCAATAAAAGCGACGGAAGGTCTGTTCTATATGTGTATCGCTCGTTTGCAAACGTGAAATAACAATTGTCAAGCTTTTTACAAATTTCAGTTGAGAAACTCAGATTTTTAGAAATAATAACATTATTCATATATTTACTAAGTAACATTAACTTATAGTGCGATCGGTAATTTTATGGTCATTGACAATTGACAATGACTATTTTTCCATGAATCGTGTAAAATCCTCGAGGCGCATGCGCTTCTGAGCTTTGCATCGACGAACATATTGAGACATTAGAATTAAATTATATCCGTTTGGTGCATGTTTGTACAGCAGGACATAGAAAAAAAAAATAAATTAAATGAATCGGCTTAAAGGTCAAATAGACGAATGGTCCTCTATAGATCTATATATAGATCTATGTATAGATCTATGTATAGATCCATTGACCCTGCTAGATCGTGCAATCTCACCGTTTCATGTCTTATAGAATCGAAATCTCAAGGGTAAGTGTGCAAAGTTGGTTTTATTGTTTCTGTACATCTCATTGATTCCTTCCATTTTATTAACATAAACATCGATAATTTTTTATTTTATCTCGTGCATTTCATTGACGAATGTCTCATTTTAGTTGCGCTTCCTTTGCGATCGCAAAAGGAATTCCCAAACAAAAACTCTAATCCCTTATCGAATAGAAATCATCATAGTTCCTATTTACTGTAAATTAACGATTAAAAATAAATGTTTCTACGAAACAATAATAGCTTGGACATGAGTGAATTATAAAGATCACAATACAGATCACAAGCAAACGGATAAGCCCTTATATATATGTGTATATATAATACGGTACAAGCTTATCCGAAGTCTCTCGACGTATTGCCATTTATGGCGTTTGAACGCCTACGAATTAGAAATCGAAAGGCCCCTTTATTTGTTGTAGCGTTGTATTGTCACGTGACACGCGACGAGCGAAGGTGTGCAGACATCCGACGATTCAATAAGCATTCGTACAGACATAGTTGGATAGTGCAGCAGCGGTGAACGAGTATTCCCTGCGAGGTAGGCAACCGCAGCGACTGTCTAGCGTGTGCGGCACGGAGTTTGCGTGAATTACACGCTTCTCGGTTTTCCGATAAGCCCCGTGTATAAAAATCCGAGTCCGCCGGACAATTAACTCGTACACGCGTGCCGTCGTGCTTATGCATACCGAAAAAGAAAAAGAAAAATCCAGCGAGCTATGCGGACAGTGCACGCTGTACGGTGAACATAATAAAAAGTGTGCGTCACAGCGCACGATTTTCAGTGGGTGTATGCGCACGTCTGCAATCGCACCAGCAGCAGCAGTAACAGCGCAACGAGTTGTCAAAAGTTTGACGTCTTTCTCACGTAACCAAGGGGACTCGTCGGGGCTTTCCGACAAGATAACAACGTCTATAAATGCAACAATAATCGTTCGGGAAAAAACAATTCGCGTACCGAAGTGTTATACATGGAGACTTTCCGCTCCGAGCCGATGCCGAGTGCCAAACGTACAGAGGTTATTCATTCATTCTACTTACACTCGCGCACCGTTCTCGCTTACATATTGTCAAGTATTGTCGTTCATTAACAATGCCAAATGGAAATTTTAGATCGTAGTTAAGATTGCGAAATTTAATTTTATCGGGCCAGTTTTCGTTCCACGAGTAATTACAAATCAGACTAACAGCAGCATTTTTCTTTTTTTATTATTGTTTATCAAGCGCACGGGATTAAATTCCGGGAATAATATATTGGTGATAAATTATCGATATCTTAGTGTCGCAGTGAAAAGCTTCAGTCCATATTGAGTCAGAGTCTTTGCATTTTTTAAAGCATTGTGCGCATCGTTTGTGCTGATATGGGTCAAGCTTTCTCAAAAGGCTGCAGTATTTATTGTATATTTAAAAAACAATATTATTTAACAAGTGAAATGTAGAGTAAACAAAAGATTAGTGGACGAAAATAAAATGTATAAAAATGAAAATTATAGTTTTGTGTACGGCACTGAAAGATAAGATCAACTGAACCAATACCAAAAAATAAAAAATAATGCCCTGAATTTAAAATATTCATGATAAATTATTCATATCTTAGTATTACAGGGAATTACTTTCAGTCCATCTTTACTTACAGTCTGTATTTTTTAAAGCGGTGCACGCATTATTTAAGCTGATACGGGTCAGGCTTTCTCTAAATGGACAGTACTTAGTGGAAATTTTTTGAAAACACTGTTTAACAAATGATATGCGAAACAAACGAAAGATTGAAGGACGAAAATAAAATAAATAAAAACGAAAATTATAGTTTTCCATGCAGGACTGAAAGATAGGACGGACCGGACCAATAATCCAGGAACCCGATAAGAGGAAAGCAGTTCGATTGGATCTTTGAAAAGACACCATTCTGATGTATTGATTCTGATGCCAAGCACTTGAAGATGCATTTTTCCATACCGGATACACAGGAGTTTGTGGATTCCGCAGGCAATCCATACCTGGTGAGTGGGAAATTTTTTTGTTGATTTTGTTTCCGATTAATCACCCTTTGATAACAGGATTTCTCAAATTTTTTTTCAGGCTTACAACATACATATAAACGGTTTATTCCACTGCACGGTTAGATACAAACAGCTCCTCAATCTCCACGAACAGTTGGCGAAGGACCTCGATGTTCCACTGCCTCCTTTTCCACCAAAGAAATTCTTCCCCCTCACCGCCAACCAGCAGGAGGATCGTCGTCTCGCTTTGGAAAGATACATTCAAACGATCGGTCAAAATACGGCGATAAACAATTCGGAACTCCTTAACGGATTCTTACTGAACGCTCAACAAGAGAGCGGCGATAGAACTACCGAAAATGAGAACTTTGATGTTTTTCTTATGAACGGCCAAAGCATTACCGTTAAAGTGTCTACAGCAGACAATTCGACCAATGTTTTGAAGGTATGCTCAGTCACACACTGAATAGGTGACATTCGGGCGACACGAATAAATCCGATATTTCTTTATTCTGCATCTCTAAGGGCAAAGAATGCCCGATTTTTTTTACGGCTAGAATAAGTAAAATCTACGCGAAAAGCATTTTGTCGACAATAGTGCAGCAACGTTTTCTGTAAATTTCTGCCAGCAGTATAAAATTTTCGAATTCCGCAATGTCACCTAGTTTTCCATAATCTGCAACGGAAGCTAATTGAATTTTCTTGTTACTTGTAGAAAGTCTGTAAACACCTCAAATTACGAAAACAATTCGATGCCTATTTTGCGCTGTTCGTGATGATCGTCAGTGAAGAAGGGCAAATCAATGGTCAGTACAGTTTTCGCTCTAACAGAACACGATTCCGATCGTGTATAGTTTATATCTCTGCAGTGTAAAGTATTAACGATGTAAATTATTTACCGATTTTCGATTGTTTCAGTTCTTCGCAGATTGCAAGATTTTGAATCGCCACTGATGACTCTGGCGAACATCGGTGCGATCGGCGTTAAAGTGATGGTGGCCAAAGGATATTGGGACATAGGATACGACTTGGATATAGTGCGGGATCCAGTGGCCCTAAATTTACTTTATGTACAAACGTTATCGGAAATAGAAAGAGGGTGTATACCGATAAAGGATGATTTACGGAATCGACTCCACGAGGCTCAAAATCGTGGGGGAAAACGCGAGGTATGTTGTCGCTAGCTCTATAACCAGCTAGCTGAGAATCAACTAGTATTTAACTATTATTATTTGAAGGGGACAAGAACGACTCAATGCATTTTGTAATCCGTTCACCCAATAATTATAAGAACCGTCAGGAGTAAGAAACTTTCTTTTAACACGATTTTATATTGTTGCAGTTCTTGGAGGTGGCGCGTACGTTAAAATATTACGGTTACGTTCACTTCGTTCCGTGCTACTGTGACTATCCACAGCCCGGTTCAAAGGTGCAAGTAGCTATAGGCCAAAACGAGTTGAACTTACGAATCGTAATGGAAGGCGAGGAGGAACACGAGGCGGTATTCAAAGTCACTCGAATGCGATGCTGGAGAATTACGACCTTGCACAATGTATGAGTTTTATACAGCATTTTTTCACATAAAAAGCGTTTCCCAAATGGATTTAATTTAATTATTTAATTACTCGATTTATTTTAAAGGGAACGGAAAGATGTGAAGAAACGAACGAATGCAGTCTCGAGTTATCGTTCGAATATTTGATGGCGAGGAATAATTTACAGTGGATCACCGTATCGTCGGAACAGGCGATCCTCATGTCCGTTTGCCTCCAAGCTATGATCGACGAGTTGCTGCTGAAGAGCGTCGGTGGAAACAAAACTGCTGTAAGTTCTCTATTCCGTCATGATCCTGAAGATACATGCATGACATCAAATATCACCCTTGGCAAGTCTTTGGCAATCCACTGTTTTAGAAAGAAAAAAAATTGTTCACTTGTAGAATTTTATTCTCTAAGTTAAATTCCTCGAGCGAAGTTTTTGCGACGCAAAACACCCCCGTTATAACTTAATAAAATTAGTCCGTTGATCCATGACTATGAACGATCTTCTCTTTACAGGAGGTCTCAGGAAAATCGTGGACGTACGTAATGCGCGACGGTCACAGCCGTCTTGTAATTGGTTCGGCCTCTAACGAGAATATCTGTAAAACGTCGAAGGAGGATGACCGCGGAAGCCGGAGAGCGGAACCGGTTATAAAAAAACTGGCTGATAGGTTTTCGGTTGGTAAATCGAGAAGTTCGAGCGAAAGTAGGGTGTCTGCCGTCGGGCCGGATAGGCGACGCAAAACCGACTGTGATATTACGGAAAATAACGCATTTCATATGATAGGCGACGATGATTTGTAAATAATGACAATTCACGGGAAAAAAATAGGTGAGTCTATTTATAGTTTCCTATGCAATACGAATGGCATTCTATATCCATGAGATATTCGATTAGAAAATATTTATCGGAAAAGCACAAACATTCCTCTTGTCGCGTCGTGCAATTAAGAATGCTTCACACGTTCATTCCCAGCCGAGAGTGATATTCGGTGAGAATTTGAACACTTCCTATTGGCATAAAAATCTGAAAAAAAATCAACTGTATTAAAGGTGCCAAGAACACTGATTTCGCATAATAATGATGTCAAAAAGTTATTAACAAATTGCTCTTTTCAAATGAATTCATTGATTTTCTAGAAGCCACCCTAATTTTTTCAGATTTTTCTTACATTTTTAAATTTTCCTGTTTTAACATTATTTTAAGGCCATAACTACGGAACTGTGGCGCAATCGCGTCGAAACTTTTTCGAAACATATCCGAAATTCGTACCTCTAAATCGATGTTTCAAATTTTCGAAAAAAAAATGTTGACTCGTAAGAAAATTCTGAAAAAATTCATATGTATTCTAAAAATGCAAGGAATTCATTTAAAATTAGAGAATGAAAGGTTTTCCGATAAAACAAAAAAATGTATTAATCAACTTTTTGGTATTATTATTGCGCAAAATGAAAGATCTTGATCTAATTAATACGGCTGATTTTTTTTGCCGAAATTTTTATCGAATTACACTTTTGGTTGCGAGTGTATGTGTGATCCTTAAGACGAGCAAGAAAAAGAATAACTGGACTGGCGATACATCCAGATAGAGTTTGCAAGCTCAAGTGAAAAAAGTAAAGTTGCGAAAAGAAATATTTAAAAAACGCATAAATCTTCGTCTCGTGAACTTGATATTATCGTGATATCCATCGTGCCAAAAGTGCTACTTTACTTAACTAGCGAAAGAATAAACTCGAACCGTCCAAAACGCCGGAATCAGTATCAAAAACTTGGCGATCTTGCGCTCAGGCGTTACCGCTCGTCGCTCATCGTCACTCGAGCAAGTCCGTTAATTAATCGTATACAATATTGTTTCCATCGATACAGCAGTTATTCGCAAACTATTAACTCTGTTTCTCAGTGCCTGATGAAACGGTGATACAAACGGGTGGTCAACTTTTTACGAAGTATAGAATATACGGAAATTTAATTACCATAAAAAAATAATAATAAAAAATAAAAACGTATCGCGTTAATGTGAAGAAACGTCGTCAATTACACGAGTTACTTAACCAGATAAGCAGGCCAATTTCTAAGATGCATTTATATCTAAACGACTTATTAGTAATTAAGATGATCAGTAACGTAGTCGAAACTACTGTACTTCGAATATGACGTACGAATGTATTTCTTCATATTTTATGGCGAAAGATCGGTGCATAATAATATTTTTAAAAGTTCGATTTTTTTAAATGCTGTTTTTTCCACATGACTGAAAAGGTGGATTGACATGATCGAGCGCAACATTCGCTCGTAGTTTTAATTTTTTTTCGTTAATAAACATCAGATTTCATACGCTTCCTCGAATTACCAGTTCCAAAAGTAATAAGTGAAAGACTGTTTTTTCGGGTAATGAAATAGCCAAAACGACGTCGAGGAACGGCACGCGTGGCTCTTCGAAGGTCGGGAGAATGAAACATCGTCGAGTGTCATTTAAAGCCACGTTTTATTAGTGAAAAAATAAAAATCGTAACTTTACTAAGTTCACCTAACGAGATACATATCCCAGCTACAAGCACTCTTGCTCATCGCATTGCGAATAAACTTTATTAGGTGATTACTGATTATTAAATGGTAATCGCATTATTCTTTTTTTTTACCAGGGTTGGTAAAATTCCACTTATTTCTGTTATACAAGGCCTCCTGTAGAAGATTGTGCTTTTTCACGTATCATATTTATCATATGTGAGTCAAATTTTGGCCGACGAGTCGACGAGTTTTTCGAGAATTGCTTACAGTACGTCATATTTATTATCATGGCTTATAAACTCCGTAAAAAATGTAATTTCCCATTAATCTGCGCATCCAGTGGAAAATTCCCAACTCTGTTTTTAACACTACTTTTACGACGTCTTATTACTCTGTACTTCTTACATCTTTTGCTCGGTGCTTTTAAAAAAAAAAAAAAAAAAAAACGGGATGCAGCTAGAATCCTCGCGTGAACGGGTTCGTTACAGATTCTAATTTCTAATTAAATGTTTATATATATATATATATATATATGTGTATATATATATATATATATACACTATGAAGGTTATTTAATCGTTCTATACTAAATCGTGTAATATACATATGTAACATATTATTTGTCGAATCGTGCGTGTAATGAAGAGAAATCAATAAATTTATACGTTCCTACAAATAAATAATTGTTTTGTTATTATTGATATTAATCGAATGTATACCTAATGTAAAATTATAGAGAGAGAGAATAAAAAAAACCTAAACAGGCATACACAAATGACATGTCGATATTTACATAATGCATACCACAAGTCCCCGTTAAAAGGAGCTATGAATCGAAGATACATTGAAGAAACCCAAAGAATCGTGTATGACGCACGCGTTTCTATCTCGGAATACGGTAACCGAAGAATCTTTGAACATTGTTTTTTTTTTCATTAAACAGGATATTTTATTTATTAGCAACGCGAAAACGGTAGTATAGTTTAACGCCGTTTTTTTAAGGTAAAAATCACATTGGTGTATCGGTCTAATAATGTCGCGACATTGTTCACTCCGGTTCGTCGACAGGTAAACCGTATCGGTAATAAATAATTTTCGAGTCAGATCTACGATGGCAATCGTTCGCGCACAATTTCTATATCAAAAATATTGTAGTTATTCTTGTACGTCTATTCGCTAGATAAACATAAACGGAAGGTCGGCTCTGGCTGTAGGTTTCTTTAAGTATTACATTCTACATTCGCTATACGCAAGATAGCAAAGTGTCAACAATGATTCGCTCACATACTCGCGGTGGAAAATATGTAGACGAGTTGAATAATTGTATATAATTAATCGTATCATGGCGCTAAGTAACAAATTCCTATAGGCTCGTACAATTTTCTGATGGTTTACTATCGGTGTTGATTCTTCAACGAGGCAAAAAAAAAAAAAGAAAAAAGAACACCATGAAACTGAAAGCGATATTGCTCCGACATAATAACGCAAAGTTACTGTTATAAAAAAATGATAAGCTAAAGATCATTCGAATGCGGATTAACGAGGAAGACTTACGCTAAAAGGACAGTACCCAGAGTACATCCAGTCGCCAAAATATCAATGATCGATCGTTAACAGGATCGCGTTCAGTTTTTTTTTTTCACTTTTTTTTTATTTTATTTTTTTTTATTACTCATCGACCTATGTATTATCGCTACGTTAGTAATTCTACGTGACTACTGTAATAAATTCATGATCACGAGCGTCGAATTTTCCGGGAAAACAAATAGAAAACGTTACCCGCGGGAAAACGAATATGGCAGTAAATATATTATATAATAAGGAAGCGAAATAACTCGAGACTCACGTTTCTTGACTCCGGGAGAACGTTTATACGTGCAGAATGCCGTGACAGCGGTAGACAAAAGTTCGTCCGTTAGTGTACTTGAGCATTGACAATACGCATCAGATACGGGTGGGAAGACGCTAGAGAAGCCTTCGACACGGTAAAGCTAATTCGGTGGTAAAAAAAAATAAAAAAAAAAATAAGATGATTTTTCGGGTGACTAGCACGTCGCGAAAGTGCAACGCGACAGATGAATTTAATTTGAAACTGCGTCGAATAGTTTTCGACAACGAACGATCGACAAATAATCCGGCGTTCATCCCAAGTGAAATATCGCACGTACGTTTCCATTTTCGTTCCTGTATTATCTAAACCGGCTTTTCTCTATTCGAGCGTATAATATCTCTATAAGAATAGTGTATTCAACAATAACTACATTTAACGTTACAAAAAAAAAAACGAAAGAAATGAGTATAATTTTTGTTTTTTTTCCTCGTCACAGATAATGTAAAATAATTTACTCTGATGACGCGAGACTATCGGCTAGTTTTCGCTAAGCTCTCTGGATTCATGGAAAGGTGTTGCGCGGAGTTTCGTTGCGGCCGCAACGAATGTGAAAATTATAATATGCGTCAATTTTTTTTTTATCGACAGATTATGTAGAAATTGGGGATCTAGTTTTTTTTTGTCCGACATAAATCCGCCTGTCTTTCCATGAAACTAGCTCCACAGTTTCCATGAAACTATGATTGCTGAATAAAATCTATTAATTTATACAACTGTACACCCTTTATCTATCACACTCGTATCTCGCGTAAAAAAGTAAACAAACCGTAGTAAGTAAACCGTTAGAAGTTCTGCTGACGTTTCCTCTTCGTATCCATAGCATCGAGTATCGGTTGCCTCTTAGTTTGGTACCTTCTTCGCAGCTCGTCGATTTCGCGCTCCATTTCGGCGTCCAGACTGGCCATGCGTTGCTGCAGCTCCTCGTACGAAAGAAACTTCAGCTGCAGGATATGGTTGTTTATCTATATATTCAATTATTGTTATGACGCCTATGATAGGCTTACTGGGCGGCGACAATTTGGGAGGAAAATACATCTGTCTCGATATCACGCCTGTCAATCGAAATAACAAGCAAACGTTCTTACTAGAAAGACCGGATCGAAAATTGTAACCAAGTAGTCCCACTATTAAAAGAATCTGTATGACATTTGATGTACTGGTAATGGATTTTTAATGCATAACTGGTACATTAAATTTCATGTACAAACGTTTTTAATATTCTGTACGTTAATTTATCATCAAAATTGCCCATTAAATGAAATCAACCATTATTTAAATTAAAACTTCTAGTCCGTCACATTAAATGTACACTTACTTTAACAGTGAGTGGGAAAATATCTATACATATGCATCAGGAAATAAAACTTTCTAGATTCTCTTTCTAGTCTTTTTAGTGTTCACGATTATCGATAACAGCGGAAAAAATGGGTATAATGAAGGAACATTATACTCACAAAATCAAAGTCGCGCTCGCTGAAAGCATTTTGAAACTTGGCTACGTTGTTGTGGGGTGGCTCTTGAATCGGATGAGAAATTTGATTCAGCTGGAGTTGCAGGTGACTTTGAAACCTCTGGGATTCCGTGGGATTCTGCAAATCCAATTTGTTTTCGGGTTCCGCGTTGTGACCTGACAGTACCTGGCCGTTCCCCTGTAATCCGATCTGTGTTTTGGAACACATCAAAATAACGAACGGCAAGGTCTCGATTCGTAACAAAAAAAAAAAAAAAAATGCTCACCTTCACGATCTCCGGAGCCTCTTTCTTGTCGAAATGGTCGAGGAACAACGGCCGATACTTTTTGCCAGACTCTACAGAACCGGTATTGTGCCCTAAACAAAAATGAATAAAATTTCGTTAAACTTCAATGTATAATGAATGAATTATGATGTAATGAATTATTAAAATAAAAATGAATTAATGCTTCGTTAAACTGCAATTTATCATCGGTTTGACGCTCACTCTTCATCGTGGCCTCAGTGTCCGTGTCACTGTTTATAACCATCGTCCCGAGATCTAGAATGGCTGAAACGAGGGTTCCCGTGTCCGGTAGATCGTGGCTCGGAACCAAAGTTCCCGAATCGCCCGGTATAGGCTTCATCGTTCCGCTGCAGTCATCGTCGTCCTGAGTGTCATAAAGAATGATAAATAATCACCCAGAAGCTTTCCTCATCAATTCCACTCCCAAAAAAATAACTCGTGTCTCTTACCGAGTCATCGGCATTCGTCTGTCCTTTGATCGCCACGTTATTGATTACGTGAGCACGATGCGAGCTCTGCTTTTCCCGTATCTCGTGAGCATCGGCGATCATTTGACTGAGTATATTTGGCTGTTTTGCGGCACCTTTTAGAGTATGAAACGAGTATTAATATCATCACGATACACATAAATCCTTAGCTATTACAGTACAATTTTAGAAAAGAGCTAACGATGATCCCAATTTCTTTTTTTTTTAAATGTTCTATTTTGATGTATCTTTAAAAGGAGCAATCCGAAAATAAATTATCAATATCAATATCCATTTTAAACTACCTATGAATTCGTGATTAAGTAATTCCGTCGCGGTTGCTCGTTCCTCGGGATTTTTAACGAGGCAGCCACTGACGAAGTCGATGAACTCGGAGCTCCACTGATCGGGTTCTCTGAAGCTGGGTGGTGGTTTTGTGGGTATCATGAAGATCGCCCGCATGGGATGAATATCGCCGTACGGTGGTTTACCCTCCGCCATCTCCAGGGCTGTTATACCCAATGACCATATATCGGCGACGCAATCGTATCCGATTTCCTGGATAACTTCGGGCGCCATCCAGAAAGGCGTGCCGATAACGGTGTTGCGTTTAGCCATTGTATCCTGGAATTTAGATTTTTTATTTTTAATCATATGGTTATTAGGGCTTATACTTTCCTAATTCATTTCCCTGTAAATACGTAAATGTTTAAGCATCGCGTTAGTCAGTGTGCGGGCGAGAAATGCAGCCAAAGCAAACGGCTAGACAGAGGTAGAGTCTTTCGTTTATTGAATTTATCTCAGAGCAAAATTGAGAATCTTCATAAAATGTGGACACATCTGTCTGATAGTATGCTCTTCGCTGTGGTAGATTTTTTATTCGAATCTAACAGAAATCGGCGGAGAAAACGGCACCTGAGAGTGGGGATAGAGGTGTGACTTATAAAGGGTTAAGGTGGTAGCAGTTGGTAGCAAATACTGTATTGAATTTTGTTTTGAAACCGCAGAAAAAGAAAATTGTCTTTATTTCACTCGGTGGGAAAATGGCGATTTTGCGTACGCTTCGCGTGCGGAAAATCCCTATTTTCACACCTCGTGAAATAAAGTGCCTTTCTGCGCTCACTTCCCAAAAACAGAAAGCGTGATTTTCGTGTATTTGTTAGGAATAATTATGTGAATGGCATGGGCGTAGAAAAGGAAACTCATGCAATAGAAATAACTATTCCCTGCGTCCGCCGATTCGTCAGGGAAAAACAATTTTCTTTTTCCTCGGCGGATTGCGGTCTCAAAAGTAAGTCCACGCGCTCGTGCGATCTTACCGTAAGTTGACCGGCGACTCCGAAATCGGCCAACTTCGCGTGGCCCTCATTGTTCAACAATATATTGCCGGCCTTGATGTCCCTGTGTATCTTTCGTCTCAGATGCAAATACTCGAGGCCTTTCAGCGTGTCGCACAGTATCGTCGCGATCTCGTCCTCCTGCAGAGTCTTTTTCCGTAACCTCATTATGTCGCTGACCGATCCGGCCCCACAGTACTCCATAACGATCTGAAACAGCATGAAAATTCATCAGGTAATCTCGAAGTATTAATCGTCGCTTTCAAATGACCCGAGAGTGTCGATAGTCGATCTGACTATAATCAAACGATCAAATTTTGTATGCGCTCCAAAAAGCTACATTGTAAAAAAAATACCGTCTGTTGAACATTGAATTAAAAACATTGATTTAAAAACTAAACAAATATTTTAAACTGCGAGAATTCGCAGTCGAGGTAACCGTTAACGTTTTAATTCGACGGCGAAGCTCAAGGTTCGTCATGTTTCGTACTGATAAGCTCAACCGGATTACCATTCTCTTACATTATTAATAGACGACATTGCGTACTCTTACGTTTCCAGATAATGTTTCTAATGTTTATGCCATATCAGTGCAATTTACGGACTTTGTTCGACAGAACCAATATGTTCGCGTTCACGCGAACCTGATATTGTTTCGAATTGCAAAAGAATTTCTGGTACGATTTTAATACATTCGGTAGCCTTTTTGTGAGTCAACTGTTCGGTGCATATTAAATGCTCATAAGCATTTTGTCTGTACGCGTGCAAAGAACAGCATAAACGTATGGTAATGTTTCTAATATCCAACCAGTTCTGCACTAGTTTCGTTTAGCTCTGTAAGTTGGATTCATCCCGTAAATAATGGAAATAAATAAATAAATATATATGTATGCTATATCAATGCAATTTACGGGCTGCGTTCAACCCAGCCAATATGTTCGTATTTACGCGAACGTGATACTGCTTTGAATTGTAAAAGACTCTCCGGTACATCCGGTGCATCAATATTGTTTCCATTCACTGCCATACATTGATACTACATCAATTTATTGCAATACATCAATACTGCATCAATTGACTGCGATGCATCAATGTTCCTTTCACTACAATTTAGTGTGGACGAATGAGTGATTGTAATCACGTCACAGAGAAGACTATTTGGTTTTTATAGAACAATGATTAGCCCTCTGGTAAATTGGATTAATGTGAGCTGAACTGTGACTGTTTGTACAGAACAGCAATTTCATCAAAATAATGCTGTTTACCCATAGATCCGTGTTCTTGAAGTAACTTCCATAATACTTGACGACATAAGGCGAGTCGCACTGCTGCATTATAGAAATTTCTTTGATGATTTCCTGCAGGTCCGTGTCGACGGGTACTTGCTTGATTGCAAGCACCTGGCCGCTCTCCTTGTGCAGTGCCTTGTATACCGATCCATAAGATCTGCATTTAAAAAAAAACAAATAAATAAAAATTAAATATTAAATAAAAAAAAGTCTTTCAATTTTTATAAAACATTGCGCACGACGTGTCTCACCCTTCGCCGAGCTTGCAAATAATATCGAAAACTTCCTCCGGCTGTCTCGTCAAGCTCTCCTCCGATAATTTTTTCAACTCGCTGCAACGAACAAAAATGATCCGTCAGTCAGGTTGAAGAAATGAATTCTCCGGTTTTTTTGGTAAAGCTAAAATTATGGGCTCTAAAAGGGTACGCATAGTTTACGACCATCGAAATCGCTCGCGCAAAAAGTATCGAAAAAAAAAATATTTCGTCGTTCCGAGATCTTAAATTCTATTTTTAGTTTTATTTTCGGGAACGATAGCCGAAGAAACGGAAAGCTGGAGAGCGATAAATAACTGGCAGGAACGACCGATTGGCGCAGGTTAACGACGAGAGCTGCATCGTAATCGGGATTCGAACGAGAGCGTCAACGGCGATAAACGACGTCGTCGACGGCGAGCTCGTTTCGAAATGTTCAAAAGAAAACTTTCGGGACGCGAATCCCGACAGGTCGAGACGAATCCGGAATAGCAAAGTAAAAACAATCGAGTACTACCTTTTAGAAGACATCTTCGTTTCTGTGTCAGGCCTTTATTGCCCGAGTTTAAACACATTCGGTAACGTCGAAAAAAAAAAGAAAAGAAAAACCAAAAAACTCCGACTCAACGCGCACAACGTGTATTTATCATTCCGTTTTGTTAAAATAATAATCGATGTATAGAACGATTTAATATTACATTTTATCGTATAATAAATTAATGTAACCACAACTAAAATATTGAAAACATCCGACCATCGGTCATTGTAGATGGCGGAGTTGATTCATTCCGTGCTCGCGCGCGTTCCGTAAGGCATCGATAAAATGGCGCGCGCAAGGTGAAGGCGCGTACGCAGTGGCGACGAGCGTCGAATGGGAATCGAACAGTGTTGTACTTGTATCGAAGCGATCTTCCGTGTGACCTTGCACCATTAGCGTTATCCTCAGGTGCTTTCGATTTGGCGTTATTCGTTGTTATAACACGACTGCGCATGCGCACGGTCGTTTTCTGGTACGAATTCTTACCAAAAGAAGACAGTGCGCATGCGCAGTCATGTTGTATTAACGAAAAATCGAAAGCACCTCTTATCAGCTGACTCCGAACACTCCGTTCTTGGAATCGGGAACCGCACTAGCGACGGCATCGCAGCTGATCGATTCTATGATCTACGTAAAGGATCCCTGCGACGGATGAGAATTATTCCTCCAGTTTCAACCATTTGTTATAAACTAATGCGTGAAAAGTAACGCGAGGAAGTTCATCAAAATGTTCTTTCTTCCTCGATGTTCCTGTTAAATTATAGCTTATTTTTATGAAATGAATAGCTGCGGACTTATTCGCTGACTGAAAACTTAGGTGAAAAATCTCTCCATTCTCATAATTACTTTCATTCTGTTCTCTCGACTTTGTGATGCAGGTTTATGTTCTTCGAATTCATTAATTGTATCAAAGTCACTAGAAACCAAGATGCTCCCTCTTTTTCGATACTTCTGTTGAATGCTTAGCTTCTTTGTAACAAATAATATGCTGGGGTCTTATTCGCTGACTGCAAAACTAAGTGAAAAATCTCTTCATTCTCACAATTGTTTTCGTTGTATTCGATTGGCTTTGTGATACAGGTTTATATTTACCTAACTCATTAATTGTATATATTTTAACATGTTAAGCCATCAGAAGATTTAAAAAGTTCGGAGATTTCAATGAAAACGCTCGAGTAAACAAAAGTTATTTTCACGGCAAAGCTAAAGGATAGTGTTCTAGATAAAAAATACAATAAAACAAAAAGAACACAGCCGACGAAAACGAAGCCTTGTGAAGCAGTTTGGTGGATGTTTGTCTGAAAAATATCGGTTTCGCAATAGATACGAGAGATAAATACCCCGCGCGATTAGCTTCCTCGGATAAGCGAATTGAGATCTCTCGGTGCCAGGTAAAAAAGAGTCGCCGCTTGCGCACCAGGCTAAACGCCTAAGCCCGAGAATTCCGCTGCCCCCTCTCCATCGCCGGCGACGTCGTCTTCGTCGCCGTGGAGCGGTGAGCGCCGAGATCAGTGGCTCGTCAAGAAAGAGCAACAGGCAAACACACACGCCTCGGCTCTATCGGCTCGGAACTCCGTGCGGCGACGTGCGTGTTAAAGTGTACGTGTACCGACTCCCCTCTTACGGTGGCCCTGCGGCTGCCGCTTGCACGGTGCCCCGGTGGCTCTACCGTCGGTCGGTTCTCAGAGCGGCGTTCGGCGATGGTGGGGGGGCAGAAGCTGTTCGCCAGTGTGGTGTGGGTCTCGTCGTGACTGCTCGGCGAGGAAACCGGCCGCGAAGAGAAGGACGTGCAACGCGACGGAGATAGAAAAAGTCGACTCGGTCTCGCTCGGCGAGTAGCGCTGCTCAGTGCTTCGTAAGTGTCCGTCCCCCCGTGACCGTCCTCGTTCCGACGCAATCGTGGACGGACGGTGTGTTGTGCTGTCGTTGCAGTTTCTGCAGTCTGTTGGCGGACGGGCTGGCCCAGTCAGGTGGGTCTCCCAATAAATCGGCTCCGTTCTAACCGCTCCGCCGCATCCAAACACACGCCCGGCCAGTCGCGATACGTTCAACACGCCTATATACCGGGTGACACGATAGAAGCAGCGGCGGAAAAGAAAAAGAGTTACGAGAAGAAGCGCCGCGAACTAAACGAGCAATAGTTACAAGGCTCGCCCCTCGACTCGATCTCGCTCTCGCTCTAGTCCGCCCCACGTTCGCGCTCGCTCGCGAACGCGAGAGTTCTCCGAAGTGGTTTAATGTCCGGCCTTTGGCATCCGCCCGTCTCGCCGAGCCGGGAACGACCGTGATATACGCACCGAAGACGACGCACCATACCACCCTCCGCCGTAAACGTGATTGAGCCAATCAACGAGAAAGGATGCGGCCGATCGGTGGAAGATGACGAACAAGACGACGTAGCGTCGATAAACCTAACGATAGCTGCCCCCCTCCCTCCCCCTCCTCCTTCTCTCTCCCCGTTAAAAAGACACGCGTTTGACACGGGTAGCCGAGGACCCGTGACGAGGTTCCCGTAGGCTCCGGAGACCGCTGCGGGCCGCTGCAAGACCCGGAAATCGAGGAGACCAGAAACCCGACCACCGGGGAGTGGGAGCTCGATACAAGAAAGCAACCGAGTGGTCTCTCCGACTCGATAAACATACCTTAGTAATACGCGTAGGGAGAGAAAGGGACGGCTCTGTGTCTGTGCGTTCGGGAAACTAAATACGAGAAAAAGTACAGAAACCCACGGGGATATTATTGATAGAACAAAGATACTCACACATATATATAAACACATATATATGTAAATACAAATATAATGAACTGAAAACCGAAGAGAGTGCCTTAAAAATTTTTCATCGCAAATCGCAAAAAACCCACGGAATATTGGCAGTATCAATTTTATCTCTGATTTTCCCACATCGGCGCCGCTCGTTCTTCCATCGTTTCCTGCCAACAGGTAGACCACTCGCTGTTCTGGCGGATGCGCCGACGTACGTGTTGTGTCGTTGTGTTGTATATAGTCGTATGTATACATACATACACACCGTATATATATAAATACCACCTATACGAGAGTCTCGTGTACTCGGGAGCGGAGTCACGAGAGAAGGTAGTATAGTGTACACGGTTTATACTGTACGACGAGTGCGGTGCCATTGCGTGCAACGTACGACGGGCCCCCAGGTAAATCACGGCTGTAAACGGGGGGGAGGGGGGCGGGCGGGGGGCTCTTCGCCCGATGAGGTTGTCGGCGGTGTGCCAGGAGAAGGTAGACGCCCAAGAGAGATAGGACGTTGGATAAGTGGTGTTGTTGCTCGTTGAAAAAAAAAAAAAAAAAAAAAAGAAGCGGGGGGGCTTCGTGGGGTTGCGCGTGGAAGCCCGAGAGAAGAGGGATTTTTGTCGACGGTTGCACACAGCAGCGGCCGAGCAGCAGCAGCAGCGACGCCGACGACCAAGACGGCGGCAGCAGCGGCATTGTCCTGCTTGTTTTGTTGTCTCGCGGGCGGCGGTGATCAGAAGAAGAAGAAGCGAAATAGAGAAGAGGACTGGTGAGGACAACGGGAGACGGGACCGCGTGCTGGAGGGAGAGCGGCGGAGATCGTCGTGGATCTTTAAGGGGGGCAGGAGCGGTGCTGGTCGGGTCAAGCCGAGCCGAGAGAGAGAAGAGACTGGAGTGCCGTGAGGTACGTACTCACGTACACGCGTGCTGCCCCGGGAGTGCCTGCGCGCCATACACGCGCGCGCGCTGGTGTGTAGAAACGATAGCGGGCTACAACAAACTCGAAGGAAGGAATACAACGGCTGTGCGAGTGCGGGACGAAGTGGAGATTACCGGAACTTAAAAGAAAATTTTATAGTTTGTTAGATTTTTTTTGTTTGAAAGTCGAAAGTTTCGCGGGGAATATATATATATATATATATATATATATATATATATATATATAATACGGGAAGGTGGAGAGGAAAAGGGTGCGCAGTTTGGAGGAGAATCGCAGGAGCGGCGAACGGTGAGCAGCGGCACGGGCTCGAACCGGCGGCAGTAGCGGCGGGCACGGCCGCGGCACGTTATCCAAAATGGCGCTCAACCAGGACGTGGACCAGTTGTCAAAGAGCAATGTCGTTGTAGATCAGAACTCAGAGTCGGTGCTTCAGGCGCTGTTCGACAGTGTCCTCAAGCCCGACTCGAAGAGGCCCCTGCAGGTTCCGCTGCGGATGAGAAATTTGCCGGACTCGTTCTTCAATCCGCCGTCGACCGGCAGCAAGAGCCCGTCGATATCGCACTCGAGGGAGAACTCGGCGGATTCGGCTTTCGGCACGGTCGCCGTTAGCGGGAGCGCGGGGGGCGCCAGCGCCACCGGCAGCGGGGCCCTCGGGGCCTCCGCTGGGGGTGCAGGTGGTGCCGGCGCTGGGGGCGGCACTGGCTCGGCCGCCGGTGCCGAATCGGCGTCCGGACTGACCGTCGCACATCCGCGGGCGCACAGCAGCCCGGCGTCCCTCCAACAGACCTACGCGTCGGCACAACAAGCCAGTCAGCACGCGCCCCAACCGCACGCCCGTCATCATCATCATCAGAAACAGAGGAGCTACGACGTCATCAGCACCGTCGACGACCTGGGACCACTGCCCCACGGATGGGAACAGGCACGCACCACCGAGGGACAAATTTACTTCCTCAAGTGAGTAGACTGCGATACGTGCTCTCGGGGGGCTTCCGGGAATCGAATCCGACGAGATCCGAAAATGGTACGCGGTTCGGTGTAACTCGTAAGCAGGAATAAAAGATTTGAGCTTTCTTATTCGGAAAAGTCGACAATTATTTTCTTGTTTGATTTTACAAAACAATATTTGCACAATTTTACATCATATTTGTACAATTTCACATCATATTTGTACAATTTCACATCATATTTGTACAATTTCACATCATATTTGTACAATTACAATTTTTGTAAAAGTGACAAGAAGAATTAAGGGGGGTTCCTGTTTTACAACGCGTAAACAAGCGTTTTTTTAGGATTTTTTTTTAGAGAGAAAAAAACAAGTGAGCCCACTGAATTTAGAGGTATCTTTTAATGTATATTTGAACGGTACGAAAAAATTTGTTTTAACACAAAACAAAAAATGACTGCATAGTCATTGGTCGATTTACTGCACTGTATTTTCAATTGGCGGGAAAGCTGCAGCTCGTAATTCTTGACTGAAAGACTTTTTTAACAATGTTTTAGGTTCACATAGAAGAGAATATAGTACTTAAAAAAATGAGCTTTGGTTTAAGTCGATTGGTCGTTTAATTTTTTTGTAATCAGTCCCACCAATTTAGAAAAATAATAACCATCAAACTATCCGGGGTGCCAATAACTGTGCAGTACTTTTTCGCTTTGTGTTAAAACAAATTTTTTCGTACAGTTCAAATATACATTGAAACATACCACTAAATTCATGGGCCTCACTTGTTTTCTCCCTCCTAAAAAAATGCCTGAAAAAACGCTTTTTGAGGCCTTGTAAAGCAAAACCCCCTTAAAAGAAAACAATTGTGGAAGTTCGTGGACAAGAAGCTTTACCTACTTGACCGTACAGCCGCAAAGTAGTCGAATAAATAGGTAACTCGCTGGCATGTCCGCGACGATTTATTCGTTGAAACGAGTGCCCGATTTATTTCGGTTTTGATACACACCGCTGAAAACAAATCGTCCCGCGCTGGCGTTAAATAGCGCAGCGTCCTCGGGGACACCATTTTAAAACACGGAACGCTCGGAGCGAGCGGTAGAACTTCTTCGTTGTGGTCGGCCTGCGACGGGCTCTCCCCCTCCACCTGTACGCTCGCCTGGCTCTTCTAGGGTCTTTCCTTCGCTTACACCTTCGCCGGCTTTATCCTCGTTCGCCGTGCTTCTCTCTTTCTCGAGACCTCCGACGCTCTTCAGCGACCCTCCGTCCCCCCCCCCCCCGCCCCCCCTCCTCCGCCATCGGCCGAGCCGTCTCCCAGCGGCGATCCACCTGCGGCGCCGTGCCGGTATTCCCACGTGTCACCTGTCGTGGGAAACTCCGAGGAGTTGGCCGAGTACGACGTTCAACCACCCCGGCGCGGCCACCGCCACCCACCTGCCGCCTCTGCGTGACCCCGGGGAAGATTAGCGAGTTATTCGAGACTCACGGGAGTCTTCCACGCTTCTTCCACCTTCCTCCACATCCCCCCCCTCCCGCCCCCGACACTGATACGTTTTCACGCCTACACCTTTCCTTTCGTCGGTGGCGTCCGTGTCACTGGATTTTCGATACAAATTATCCCAGGTAACGTGATACAATATTGATCGAACGGTATAAGGAAAAATACCGGAAGTGAAGGTTACCGGCTTTTCGACTAACGGCGGCAGTTCACTCGAGGATGGTTTCGCTATGATGTAATTACTTTCTTTTGAATTAAAAAAATAATTATTATTCTATATAATTTTTTATGTAATTATTTTTTTTTATTACAAAAAATAATTACATAAAGAAGTTTTTATTTGAAAAAGAGAACAATTTTGTGAATTGCAAATATCATGGACAACTATTTTCAATCTTCCGCCCTGGACACTGATACGTTTTTACGCCTAAACTTTTTGAATAAAAAAAATAATTATACAGTTTAAATTTAAAAAATGAAAACATTTTGTGAATTAAAAATATCACGCATAATTCCCTTCCACCCTGCCTCGGACACTGATACGTTTTTATGCCTACACCTTTCCTTTCGTCGGTGTCGTCGGTGTCGCAGGATTTTCGATACGATTTATCTGATGTAACGTGATACAATATGGATCGGGCGATATCGCAAAATAACACCGGAAGTGGACCTACCGCTTCGGCTACCGATCATCCACTCGTGGACGCTTTTGCCGTAATATAGTTTTTTTTAATTAAAAAAAAGAATTCCCAATATAATTATAATTCTATATAGCTCTTGATATAATTATTTTCTAAATTAAAACAAAAATGATAAAGTTTGCATATTTTTTTTATAGAGAAATGTTGTTAATTAAAAATGTCACAGACGGTTCTGGAATAGCAACATAATATTTGTTAAATGGGCGTGACACATTAATTACCCGGAATCGACACTCGTGTATCAACTGTACATAGTAAAAAAAAATGTTGTATTTTTTACAACTTATTGTCCGCAAACGTCCACCGTTTTTTATTTGTCAACTTTCCGATCGCACCATCCGGCTCAAGTTTTACAAACAAACCTACAAACCAAAATTGTTAATAACACAGCAAATAAAAGGACAGTTTTCAATATTCAAACCTGAACAAACGAACAAACAAAAATTACAGACAGTACAGACAGTATAAAAAAAAATCTTAAAAAATTATTTTTCCCAACCGACTATTAGTTCTCCCAACTCCCAATTTCTTTTCGGCCGTACCCGGAATAACCGGATTCCTCGGAGATGATGATCACGAATCTACCTCCAATCTCGTCCCGCGTGGAACGACTCATCGAGTGAGCTTGGAATAAAAATTAAAATAAAAAATAAAAAAAAAACCGGACGAAAAACGAATCGCCGGTAGCGATATTATACATCGCGGTAGTCACGTCTTCTCGGAATTTCGAGGAGTTCCAGTTATATCCTCCGCTTCACTCCGGGCCGTGTGTGTGTCATCCCAGTCCTGTCGGTCTCTCAGCGATGGTCCAGCAAGGGGTACCAGACTAGCCGGGACGCCGAATTTCATTCAGCATCGTATAATAATTCCCGGAACTATTTTACGGTTCCTCTCTCACGCTCCTTACCTGGAAATTGATCATTGAATTTTTTTTATTTTTTTTCCCACTATACTCAAGGTCAGCGCTAAACCTCTTGGCAAATAATGGGGAAAAAGAGAGTATTCTCATGAGCCGTGTCGAATGTTCCCACTTTTTTTTTTTCTTCGATCCTCTCACGAGTCTTGAATCCTACGGTACGCACGCTCGTCCCGCTCCTCCGAATTGGTCCGTCCCTGGTTCACCTGCGAGGAGAGTAGATTTCCTTCCAGGCAAGGTCTTCCTCCGTGTATACCTGAGCCGGTTGGCTGCCGGCGTGAGAGACCGAGGGAGGATCTCTCCGGTCTTCTCCCCCACAGGCAACGCATCTCTCGCGGCTTAGAATTTCGTGTTTCTCATTCCCAGGGAGCCCCGATTATTATGCTACCATGAAGCTTTTTACTCGGCGTTTTGTTCCCATCCGTCTCACGGTCGCGGCCATCCGACACGTTCGAGCGTGCATAGCGCCACCTCGAACTTCCGAGAAAAACGGCCGTGCCTATCGCCGAATCGAACGAGATCTCGCAGGTCCGCTTAGGCGGGCAGTAGGAAATTGACCTGCAGCGCCCGAACTAGTCCGCTCGACATGCAAGTGTCGTCGTTTTCGCGACAAGTGTGCTGAAACTTTCGAACACGTTTTTGCTCCCTCATAGAGGAAGCTTTGTTTGCATAACAAAAAAAATTCGAGGTTTTAATGGATACTTCTTGAGAATGTTCCAAAACATCGAAAAATCACGTTTAGAAAAAATATCCGGATATATTCGCGTATGTGTGTATAGATAGAAAAAAATATTTGTACATTTCACACAGTTTTTTTAAATTACAAACGTCCACAATAATTTTGTTGTTAATTTTACAAAAAATATTCGTAAAACTAACAGACGTTTTTGTAAAATAGACAAGATTTTTTTTGTTAAAATTAACATGAAAATAATTGTGGACATTTGCGGGCAAGAAACGTTGATGGATTCTGGACAAGCAACTTATTTTGCTGTGTTTGTGTATGTGTGGATGTGCGAATCAAACGCGAAAAATTCAAACCTCTATAATTTACATACGGCATGTGTAGTTATTAGTCGATGTTTTTAGGGTCAAGTAAAATTTAACTGTCGGATATTTTGCAAAGGGTTTTATAACTTTGTCACGCCGGCTGAACGCCGCATCAGTTGAATTTTATTCGAAGCGTTTTTCCTCTACGTTTTGTTCCCATCCGTTTCACGGTCCCGGGCCGCCGACACGTTCGAGCATAGCGTCGAACTTTCGAGAAAAACGCAGGTCGCTTCGAGCCGTTTAGGCACAGAGTAGGAAATAGATCTGCAGCGCCGAGCAGTCCGCTCGTCAAGCGAGTCTTGTCGTTTTCGTGACAAATGTGCTGAAGCATTGGAATACGTTTTTAGGGTTATGTAGAACTGAAGCTCTACAACAAAACGCCGAACGTGACGGAACTAGGAATGTGAGAGAGATAATAGCATTTGTCTTACGGCAGAGCGAGACAGAGCGACTGAGAACGTGTTTCACTTCACCGTAAACAAAATTTAACTGTTGGATATTTCGCAAATGGGCAAATGGGTTATGGATTTGTCACGGCGGCTAAAAGCCGTTACAAAATAATTATCCCATTTGCAAAGTATCGAGTAGTAACATTTTATATTTGAAGCCCTTTTCTCAGTGTTTTGTTTCCATTCGTCTCACCGTCTCGGGCATCCGATACGTTCGAGCCTGCACAGCGCCATCTTGAACTTTCGAGACAAACAGCTGTGCGTATCGCTGAATCGAACGAGACCTCGCAGGTCCTGTCGAATCGTTTATGTAGAGTATGTAATAGATTCGCCGTTTTCGCGACAAATGTGCTGGAAGATTTAAACACGTTTTTTAAGGTTACGCAGAGCTGAAGGTCTACAACAAAACGCTGAAGATTCAATAGTTATTTGTATGGCCAGGAACTTGACGAGTGTGAAAATGCCGCACGAGTTAGGACTCTCTTGTCTACGCCCTTGCCATTCACATAATTTTTCCTAACAAATTAACGAAAATCTCACTTTTTTGGGAAGTGTGCGTAGAAAGACACTTTCTCGCACAAGTGGGAGAAAAACGACCATATTGAGTTTGTACGCATGCGCAATATTTTTCTCGCACGCGATGCGAAAAAGTGCCTTTCTGCGCTCACTTCACGGGAACGGAGAGGGAAATTCCACAAACATGCGTTAGGAAAATAAAATATCCAATGGTTAATCATAATTTACGATACCAGCGCGATAAAACTTTTTCTGACGAGTGCAGCAATCACACGAAGAAAAAGTTTTATCCTACTAGTATAGTACCAAATTTTACTTCCCATGTGTGTAAAACAGCAATTTTCACACGAGTGTAATAAATTTGATTTGGAGCTTTCCTCAGCCTTTTGTTCCCATCTGTCTCACGGTCTCGGGCAACCGACACGTTCGAGCCTGCACAGCGCCACCTCGAACTTCTGAGAAAAACGGCTGCGTCCACCGCTAAATCGATCGAAATCTCGCACGTCCCGTCGAACCGTTGTCGAATAGTTGGCTCATAATGCAAGTGCTGCCCTTTTCGCGACAAATGTGCTGAAACATTTGAACACTTTTTTTTGTACAACGAAACGTCGTGGGAAGCTTCGAATAAAATTTAACGGTTGGATTTTTTGCTCGAAGCTTTCCTCGACGTTTTGTTCCCGTCCGTCTCTCGGTCTGGGCCAACCGATACGTTCGAGGCTGCACAGCGCCATCTCGAATTTCCGAGAAAAACGGCTACGCCTATCGCTAAATCGAACGAAATCTCGTAAGGTAAACGTACCAATGACCGGACACGTCCCAGTGGCCGGACAAGACGTGCGTTCAAGAGAGATGGAAATACGATTTTCCATGCATGTCCAGGGACTGGGACTGCTCCCTTAAGTGTCCGGGCATTGGTACGTTTACCTTACGTCCTGTCGAACCGTTGTCGAATAGTTGGCTCATAATGCAAGTGCTGCCCTTTTCGCGACAAATTTGCCGAAACATTTGAACGCATTTTTTAAGGTTGCGCAGAGTTAAATCTGTACAACGAAACGTCGTGGGAAGCTTCGAATAAAATTTAACTGTTGGATTTTTTACTCGAGGCTTTCCTCGACGTTTTGTTCCCGTCCGTCTCACGGTCTGGGCCAACCGATACGTTCGAGGCTGCACAGCGCCACCTCGAACTTCCGAGAAAAACGGCTACGCCTATCGCTAAATCGAACGAGATAATCACAGGTCCCGTCGAACCGTTTAGACGCAGGGTAGGAAATAGATCTGCAGTGCCGGACAGTCCGCTCGTCATCTAAGTGTTGCCGTTTACGCGGTAAATGTGCTGGAACATTTAGACACGTTTTTCGGGACATGCAGAACTTTAGCCGCAAAATATTATTATTATTATTAATATTTACAGAAAGGAAGTTTTAAACTTATATAATTTGCTTCAATAGTTAAATTTTATTGTCAAAGTTTTTTTTTGTATTTCGAATTGTGCCAACGAAGTACAGAAAATTGAAAAGTAGTTGATTTTTTTATGCGAAGCAAAGTCACTTTCATTTAGTCGATTTATCACATAGATCTAATAATATTCGCGTTAATCAATGTCGACGTTGAAAGTGGCAAAGGTCGGGACGTAACCAGTTTGCTCTCTCGTAACGTGTTGCAAAAAAAACGATGTCTTTATTTTCACGGCAAGTCCTTGTGGAACTTCCCAATTGGACATTTTTGTAAGAAGCGATGAGCCGGCATGTCTAAAATCATGGTGCAATCGATAGTCGAGTTGAGCCGCTCGATGTTACTCATTGACCATTTGTTACCATCCGCCCGTGTGTCATTGGCAACGGTTGATTTTGCACGCCGATGTGTCACCAGTCGTATAGGAAACATGCGAACATTTTTTCAAAATGTGATTTTTCGATGGCTTGGAACATTCCAAACACATTCCAAACAAAATGAAAAACTCGATATTTTTTCTCACCAGAACAAAGCCTCCTCTATGAGGAAACATTATTGAATTGATATTTCTGATGTTAATTATGAGGATTCTTTAAATAGCGTTATTATTGCAAATAACCATAGTCTTGATACAAAATCGATAATTTTGTTATTACTTACGAACAATTTTTAAGTGTCGTTATTATTGCAAATAAAATCCGCCTTGGTACAGAATCGATATTTCTGTGATTATTTATGGGGATTTAAAAAATATCATTATTATGCAAATAACTATAGTCTCGATACAAAATTGATATTTCTGGTAATTTACGAAGAGAGCTCAAGGTCACAGTCGAGCAGAGCCGCTCGATGTCACTCTTTGGCTGTTTGTTTCCGTTCGACCGCGTGACATTGGCAACGGTAGATCTTGCACGTGGACGTAGCCCACAATCCGCCGTATACGAAACCGATAGTTCGGGTTAGTGCGCATGCGCCGTTCCGTCGTCGCCCTATCTCGGCTATCGGTCTCAGGCACCGCACGAGCCTCCGTTATTTGTCGTACTGTCACGGAGACCGATTGTAAAAAAAAACGTCACGATAACGTCCCGAGTGTATCCCCGAGGTCGGCTATTATCCGAAACGTGTGGCAAGATGGATTGAGCACGAAGCGCGCGTGCGATACTTACACAACTTCCCCACACGGGGCCTCGCACCTGACCGCTCCCAGAACGATAATGTTATTCCTCGGATATCTCCAAATATCTCAAAATAAATTAAAGAAATCGTAAAAAAAAGAATTAATCGCTGGATTCAAATTGTTTCAATAATTTTACACGATTTCGTTGGTTTTTGCATACCAAATCGTCGAGGTACGATTACTTAATCGGCGCGATGGCAAAACCGACGTGAATACTATTTTCCACAGTGGCGCGAGTTTGTCCTCTGTGAGATACGACGCTCGATGAACGAAAACTTGTCTGACGTATCGACGTATATCAACTCTGTTGATTCCTCGTGTAGCTTCCAGATGGTTTTATTATTCAAAGCCGAGACGATAAAAGAGAATACACCTGCGTTAGGATAACTCCCTCCCAATCCACCGGCCTTGGAGGGGCCCGTGCGAGAGCACCGAGATGCTCACATGTGGTCCCGCAAAGGCATTCGTACACTCATCGAGCTCTCCACGAAATTATACTACGCACAAACTCGTAGGAATTCGATGGTTGAAAAAAAAATTCATCACCGGCAAAGCTGACAATGTCTTTGACGTATTTTACCACGAAACGCATCTATTTTTACACAAATTATGTACTTTGAATGCCCAATACATTCCATATAAGAAAGAAGTTCTATATAGATGTAAAAAACGATTGACTTCAAATTATTACAATATGGAAGACACGACCAATGTAAAAGTACTGTTTCTTTTATTTTCTTTTAATGTTCAATTTGCTTTAACTATATTAAAGTCGTATTATGGTACACAATAAACATAGAAAAAGCATTTGAACAAAAAAAAAAATTATTCCATCAAATTTATTGCAAGACGAAAATTAATATATGAAATTAAGTTCTATATAGATTAAAAAAACGTTCCACTTCAAATTATTACAATATGGAAGACACCAGCAATGTAAAAGTACTGTTTCTTTAATTTTTTTTTTAATGATATAATAGTATAATTGAGTTAACACTGTAAAATGTATGTGAAGATTTAGGATTTCAATCAACTTGAATCGATATTTTTGTTATTATTTATGAGGATTTTTTAAATATCATTATAATTGCAAATAACGATAGTCTTGCTACAAAATTCATATTTTTGTTATTAATGATGAGGATTTCTTAACTATCGTTATTGTTGCAAATAATGATGTAGCCTCGATGCAGGATTGATATTTTTCTTAATTTACGAGGCGAGCTCACGGTAACCACCTCGCAAAAGCAAACAGCGTGTAATTTTAATTGCGTCGAATCTCGATTATATATAATGGATACATAATTCGTATCCGCCAATTCTGCGCACGCAGCTTTGATGAATCCCTCTCTCTCTCCCTTTCTATCCCTTGAACAGTTACGGTACACCGGAAGTCAAACGGGAATGGAAGGAAGGAAGTTGCGTGTCGGTTTGACTCACCGACTACGACGACAAGCCCACGCTGCACGATTCGGATAAACTATTATAGTACTCCTGGTTTGTTGCAGCATGCGAGAGCTAGCGAACAAACGAGCGGGCGCTTACGCCCGAACTCGCGGGACGGGCTCCTACGCGAGAGAGCTAGCATGTTTACGAAACTCAACGTTTTGCCGACTACCAATATAGAAGTACTGTTTCTTCCGTCTTTTTTTTCATTTCTAATTTGCCTTTTTGTTTTCCCCCTGGCACGTAATCGTTGCCAAGGGGAAAAGAAAAAGACAAATTAGAAATTACAAAAAAACATGAAGAAGCGGTACTTCTATATTGGTAGTGTTTTCTATATTGCGAGAATTTGAAGTGGCGAATTTTTGTTATGTAGAACTTTTTTTTTATACGCAACGTATTTGGCATTTTAAGTATAACTTGAAGAATTCATTTTCGTTTTTTTTTACTATAGTTGATTGACGACTATCAATACATAAGTATAGTTTCTTCTGCACCTAAAACGGTGCATGGTAAAAACAAAAAGGCAAATAGAAATAAAAAGACCTGAATAAACAGTACTTCTATATTCGGAGTGTCTTTCATATTGCAAAGTGGAGCTTTTTTTTTATTTATATACAACTTCTTTTTTATACGGAACGTATTGGGCATTTCAAGTATATAATTTGGTAAATTAATATTCGTCTTTTACTAAATTGAATACAATAATTTATTTGTTTTCAAATGTTTTTTATATGTGTATTATACGACTTTAGTATAGTTTCAATAGAAAAGGCAGGGCTTCCGTCAATTCTATTTTCTTTTTCCATATCGTCTCGTACCTCGCGGGTCTCTCGATCCAACCAATTAACCGATGCCAGCGGATTTCAAGCTTTTGGAGCTCGTTCAGAAGCCAGTCCGCTCGTAAACACGTACCCCGGTCGTTAAAATAATTGAATCGTATCCAGGGTAGGTATACTCGTCGGGTCGAGGCGGGCTCCAGCTAAATCTTCCATAAACAAAAAAAAAACAAAAACAAAAGAAAATCGGTGTCGAAGCGTATGCGATGAAAAGACGCAGATTATCTTGGAAACAGACCCGACTTAAATTTTACGTACTGTATTATCGTGACAAGCCACCATTTTTTAAAGTTTTCAATTCATCTTTCAGTCGATATTCTGTCATTGAAAACTAAAAGAAAGTTTTTGAATTTTGTAAAAAAAAATGAAAATTATATACATAATTTTTTTAATTAAAAAAAAAATTATATATACTTAATAAAATAATATATATATGGAAATAAAAATTATATATATACTTAAACTAGCAAATATTGATAATATGTGGCGGCTTGCGATTCTCGTTGAATTCACTACGGCTAATGGCACGAAGATTTAGATCGGATCTTAATGACCTCGGCTGCGCGGCGTCTTTGCGTGCCCTAATTAAGAAATCGCGTATTTTCTCTCAGACAGCTGAAGTTTCGAACTTCATGAAATTAGTGTGCATGTCACTTAGCAGCGGTCACTAATTTGCTCGAAAAGTGGACTGTCCGGTAAGCCGATAAAGCTGCAACTACTCGAGCGGAAAATGGAAAAACTGCTGGCCCTGACGAGCAACCTAATTCAACCCTTAATTCAGATTTTCGAAGGACGTTCCAGTGAAAGTGCAGATGGAAGTAGCGTCACTCGTAGGATATATAATGAGTGTGCTCGAGTTGCCGCTATTCCAGGGTCGAATTGCAGACTGCTGCGATACACTGTGTTCAGTAAATACAAAAAGTCCGGAGAATCAACTGCATCTCTCTCGATCCTGGCGTACGCAATGCGTTCGGTAGGCTCACATGAACGAAATCCATTCGAGGAAGTTAAATACAAAAATAAAAAAAATATATATATATATGAAAATGCGAAAAGAATACAGCATAAAAATGAGAAAAAATACAATATAAAAACGAGAAAAAATGCAATATACAAACAACAAAAAATGCGACTTAAAAATGAGAAAAACTGCGATATAAAAATGATTAAAAATGCGATATAAAAATGATAAAAAATGCAATATAAAAATGATAAAAAATGCGATACAAAAATGAGAAAAAATGTGATATAAAGATGAGAAAAGAATACAATATAAAAAGGGAAAAAATAAAATATAAAATAAATGTCACTGAACAGAAAGCGATGCGGCTATTCCAGGGTCGAATTGCAAACTGCTGTGATAGACTCTGCAGCCGGTAAATACAATAAGTCCGGAGAATCGACTGCATCGCTCTCGATCCTGGCGTACGCAATGCGCAATGCGTTGGGATCACGTGAACGGAACCCATTACGAGGAAGTTAAATATAAAAATGAGAAAAATAAAATAAAATAAAGAATGAAATTCACCGAACAGAAAGCCACGCGTCTTCATGGTCGACCGGATTATAGGCGATAGAGTCATCGCGACGACGACATCGCGATAATCTTTTCTCCGGCAACACGAGTATCTTCGATCTCTTCGAAATCTCGTCAGGGCCGCGTTGAGACATCGAAGTTCGATTAACGATTAACGAATGTGTCATACAACATTAATAACAGACAATTTATTCGACCATTGTTCCAAAATAAATATTTTATTGAATTAAGTAAATGTATTTAATAGCGGCAATATTTTATTCAATTATGTAAACATTCATTTTCAGTGCACCTGAAAAATAAAATAGAATGGAATAGAATTAAAAAAAAAAAATAACACACTACAACTAACGCACTAAACCTAAACCACATAATAATAATATCAAGAAAATAGGCCAAAAACCGCAAAAACAAAATAATGATAATGAAATAAACTGAACAATAAACCGCATAAAAAATCGAATACAAATAGGAAAATAAGCAAAAAAGGAAAATACAAAATAATATAATAATAATAATAACGCGGAAGTTGAATGGGTACCGAATGATATCCTTTTTTTATTTTTACTGAAAACCGGACAAAAATTGCTAGGGTACAGGTAAGCGTGTAAATTTTCGTGAAACCCGAGCGGCAATAAATCCAGAGTGGTATCGCGCCCAGCTGATAAGGCCTAATGGACTTTTCGACTTTCCGATCGTAGAGTATAGTCTAGACCACTCTAAAGTACCCGATACATTGCCGCTTCCTCACCCCCAGAAAAGGCCCCGTCTCTGATAGCCAAGGTTGCCGAAATATACGGCAAAACTTTTTCAACTCACTGCACCAAGTGCGTGTGAGTTACCGCGGTCGGTACCAAACCTCCTTTCCCATGTTCCCCCGAGACAGTCAATATTACGAGAAAAGCAAATTAGCTTCTTGCGCTTTAATAATATATTTCTTACAAAATCCTAATAATTATGATCATACTTTATCCAAAACATAAATAAAGTATCGAAGCATGTCGGTAAGTAGATTCTTTACCGACCGAGCGCGCCGGACCGAAGGATGCTTCGCATCGCCCCGAGGATTCTTCCACGTGTGCACATTCGATGGACCTACGAGCCGAACGGCTCTAATTTTCCATTCGAATTCCCGCAAGGGCAGTCTACGATATAGTGCACATAAAATTGAAAGAAAAAAAAAAAAAATCAATCGTTTATTCGCGACCTCGAGTTATAATCCGGGAGTGTCCGAGGACTCGCTAAAGTCGGCCGCCGCCGAGAGAGCATTAAAGCAGCCGTATAGAAGGCAGCACTAGAGAAACACGTTGTCGTCTCGCCGGGCAGCAACGATTCGAGAGTTCGACCGTCGTAGGGTCGCGAGACGAAGTTGAGATCCGAGCAGATGAGCAAACCATAGGAAAGTGCGAGTGAGTCGAAGCCGAAGAGGAGGAGGAAAAGGAGGCGCGCACGCGAGTGTCTATTTACGAGTTGTCCGGCGCCGTGATGTCCGGAGTAAAAATACATCGTAGTCTCGTACAGCAGCGGTGTTGCGCCCTCGCTTGCCAGGCTCCTCGGCTCACGGTGCTGCCTGCCCGCTTGCGCCGCTTTTGCCGTTGCCAGTGATGCTGATGCGGATGCTGACTCGCCGCGTTCGCAGAGCCGTAGCGAAACCTCGCCTTCGTCGTTGCTTCCTCTTTCCTTTCGTCCCTCGACTTCTGTATTTACTTGGCTACTCTGAGGGCCACGGCATCGTGACTTGGAACTCTGCCAGATCGACGTGAGCTTCTGGGCTGCTTCGCGGCTTCGAGTTTTTCCCCTCTCCCTCTCCCCGTTTCGCCGACCGTTTCTGTCCTTTTTCTATCCGTCTCTATCCACCGAGAAGCGAGACCCCGGAGAGAGCTGCAAGCGCCGCGGCGTCGACGTCCGGCTGGCCGTCTCGCCCGAGACGATCCGGCCACGCGGCTACTCTACTCGCTTTTGACGCTCGACGGCCGCCCTGTCTGATGCCAATGCACCTTCTTCTTCCTCCTCCTCTTCCTCCTTCTTCTTCTCTTGTGAACTCGTGTTGTTGTTGCCTGTTGGCTTTCGAGAGCTATCTCTAGATGTATACGCTTTATTATTTTCGGGAGTATGCCATACTGTAATGGCGACGGGCGGTGCGTTTGGGTTGTCGGATTTTTTTTTTTCGAGCTTGCACGCTCGGGATTAATTGAGAATTATTTTCCCTCGTGCGTCTCGGTCGATCCGTCTGTTTATTGCGAGTCGGCAGGTGGCTGGGTCGTTCGATTTTTATAAAATCTCGGCGTCGAGGTGCAAGAGTTCGACGGGAGAATTTTATTAGGAGCGAAACGACGAAGCTCGTAGCGACTGGAAGCTTCGCGGAACGTCCGACAGAGGGCGCCGCTGGTGAGTTCCGGTAAGACGGGCCCCGTCTGAAGGCGCGAGTCGGGGACCCTCCGGCCAGTACCTCGACTTATGTTGGGCTTTGTGGTTACGTTGTTCCTCGACTACCTCCGAAGAGAGGTTTAAATCAGTGCGTATTATCTCCGAAAGTAAGCGAGTCTCGATGTCCACTGAAAACGATCTGCGGCGACTACTATTAAAAAAATATGTCAAGTTGAGAAGATCGCTTTTAAAAGAAATCTTTTTAGCGATCTTTTAGAAATGTGTACCGTGTGGGTAGTCGCTATTTTTGTCGGTTGTGGAAGCATCGATGTTCCGTAGACTACGAGTACACCGCCAGCCGCCGGACTGTGCTCGCGTGAAGAACCCCACGACGGCCTGACGCCTCGGATTGCGAATTGACTAACTGTTCGGATCGAGATAGGAGCGAATCCCGTACTGTCTTTGCGCCGCGCAGATACGACCCACCACGGATACAACACTTTGCACAATTGAAATCGCAACATATCATATTTAATATTTTGTTCATATTTTTAAAAATGATTATTATTAATATTAATAATCATAATTTTTTTAAACTTATTTATTTTGACGGATTTCTTATTTTACAACTGGCTTACATTAAATCCTAATTTCGAGCTCAGAATAATAAATTATATAATAACAATAAGTATAAATTAAGATAAGTGTAACAGAACACCCGGAAGTCTATGTACTCAAACAGTTGAAATTAACAATTAACAATTAGTATATACACGATTCGTGTAACGTCTAATGATGTGACATTATATGACGTAACTATTTAATGAGTAACATAAGACTAGCGTTGGCTTTTCTTTTCTCTCCTATTTGCTATTCACTACCGTAGCTTACTTACATTTCAATACTTGTGTATTGGTCATCTCTTTAAAGGCCGTCGAAGGATGAACCCGTAAAGCTTTGTTGCGAATCCATTACCAAGTCTGGTCATTCGCGAGATGGCAGAGTTCCTGGCAGTATTTGAGCGACACTATTGTTCATAGAATATACGCGACGTCCCTAGACGAGTGTTCTGACGTGGTACTTTGAGACCAAACAGGGCCAAAAAAATAGCCCTTTTACAGTTACAATTTTTACAGTTCAAATATTAACCCAAACATAACATCTGCAAACATAATAACAGCGTAATATATCATTCTTTTAAATAAAATTTTTGTTGTGCGGACATGACAAGGAATGCAATAATTTATAATAGTAATAATAATAATCATTATTGATAATACCTTGTCATGTTGTCACCACGCAACAAAAAGTGTATAAAAAAGAAAAATGACAAATTTAACCGTTTATAAGCCACACTGCCCGAAACGGTACCGAAACGGGACTAACGAACGCGGTATGAGGACCACGCGTTGCTACGGTAGCGCCTAAGAGTGGGGATAGAGGTATGACTTATAAAGGGTTAATATATTACGATGTTATGTTACACCTGCTATATCTTGGTTCATATCCGTTACACCTGCTATATCTTGGTTTATCCGAACAGTAAGCATTATAAATGTAAAAGGGTTCGTCCCATCAATAAAAAAAACAAATAAATAAATTAACAATAAAAATCTGCCTAATTAAAGTGCTTGTAAGTCCCAACCGCAGTCCAACCTTTCTCACAGCACGCTCGACCTCCGAGATATAGCAATAATATCTGTTTTGCCACGATGGATTTTGGATTAACGCTCGGGGGGAGGCGAAGGAGGAGAAAGGAGTAAGGTAAAGGTACCAATGATCGGACGGTTAAGAGCAGCCTAAGATTCCAGCAGTTATTAATTTATCAAAAACATTTTTTTTCTTGAAATAACCGAAACCAATATCAAGCTGATAGTTTCTAGTTTCCAAAAGTCACCGGTTAATTATAAAAGGATAAATATTTTTTTAATTACGGAAGAAAGTATGAAGGGAGCCCAAATGTACCGATCTTCGGACGCGGTTTTTCGGCATGTCCCTATATTCGTACACTCCGTGTCCCAATGTTTCGGACGATCGCAGATTTCGAGAATTCTGATGCGCGAACTTTTAGTTAATATTGACTAAAAGAATTCCTTTGCGATTTATCAATTAAATCAATGAAAGCAATATAATATTTACGTGAAACAATAATGAAGATAAGATACGTAGAAACTTTTAGCTAAACTAACTTTTTCGTAATGTCCGATTATTACGTCGCGTATGTACTAACGCTTGTACCATTCTTCGGACACTATATCGTCGGTGTTTTAACAGAATTCAACAATAGAAAATAATTTAGGCTTAAACCTTGTGTAACTTTTTTTCTGTGCATCATATAATGTTTGCAGTTACGATTACAAGTGTCATAATGGATTTTCAATACGTCAATTCGGAATAAATCAGATCTGCATAGGAGTGTCCGAAGATTGGGACGTGTCCGAACATCGGTACCGTTACCTTACAGTAGAACCCCGTTTATCGGAGGTAATGTGTAGAGAGCGTAGGTCGGATAAGCGAAAACTCGGATAATATAAACGCAATTCAAACTTTACTACTATTATATATAAACAAATAAAAATAACCCACCACTTCATGTAAACATTAACTTTTTTAGTTAATTTATAATATCTTTCTTTTTTTGAGACATCACGATCTTCTACCATTGACTCTAGAATCAAAACTGATGTATTTACAGCTCGCAGTATAAAGAAGCAAACTCGTGCAAGTCCAAGCGCGTACGCAACCATGTAGCAGTTATCCGTTTTATCCGAGTCTTCCGTATTATCCGAGCCTACACCTCGGTTAACGCGGAGGGCTCGGATGAGTTGGGTGCTTCGAACAACGCGCAGGCTCGGTCAATCGAAGGTCGAATAAGCGCGCTCCAACGGTAATATTCTATGGGAGTCGAACGCATGAGGCACGCCGCGCGGACGAAAAACCGTGACATCATCGTCACTGGCCGGCCGTGCCCGTTGCCGCAGTCGTAGACGACGGTAACCCGTGCCGATGCCGTTGCTGACGCACCGATCCACGCAGCGGTCCAAAACGACTTATCTCCCGGTAGTTATTAAGAGCACATTTCTAATCCTATGCGCTATCAGAGCGAAACCAACGGCACGAATATATTCTGGCAAGTTTGAGCGTCCCTCCCGTTCGGGGAGCGAGCTTTGTCCCTCTACGACACTGTACAGCGGTGGAGAATATAGTATTCGGTGTTCCGAGCCTCGAGGGATGAGTAGGCGTCTCATCCTCCTTCTCGCGGCGCGTTCGCTATCGCCCGACGTTTTGAATGGAACTATTTTCGGCGTACTCTATACTATATCGGGATAACGCGATCGCGTATACACGCGTCCTACTCGACGGAGTTAACTTTTGCGTGGGGAGCGAACCGAGGCGTCACGGAGGCGTTCGAGGGGGCTCCCGTGACGCGCTTTACACTCCACTTAAACATTCGTACCGTTGTTTGTTTCAGTCACTTGACCAGATCGACGACATGGGAGGATCCGAGAAAAACCGCGGCCGCTGCGAGCGTCGCGGCGGTCGCCGCGGCCGTCGAGAGCGGAAAGAGCTCGACCGGAGCGCCGAGCACCCTCGGACCGCTGCCCGACGGATGGGAACAGGCACGCACACCAGAGGGCGAAATTTATTTCATCAATCATCAGACTCGCACGACCTCTTGGTTCGATCCTAGAATCCGTAAGTCTCGTTGTTGCACTGTGTTCAGAGCTATGTGCATCTTTTTTTATGGAGATAGCACTGCGCGGGTAACATTTTTTGGACGGGTGGCTTTTATTTGATAGGCAACGTTTGGGGAGTAAGATTTGCCGAGTTTCTTTACTGGGCGTGAGCGGAGTTGGTAAAATCTATCGGGGGGCTCGCCAAGATTGCTAGATCGGGATGATTTTTTTTTAAAGAGATTTGTTACTTCGTCCAGTGTAACGTGCAGCTGATAACAGTTCATTGTTAATTTTGTCACTATTTAAAAAATTTTATTGCAATTTTATAAACTTTATTACGATTTAACAAATTTTACTGCAATTTAATAAATTTTATTACAATTTGACAATAGTTATTTGTATGGCAAGGGAGTTCTTGACGTTTGTTAAAATGAAACACGAGCCTTTCTACGCCCCTGTCTTTCATATAATTTTTCCTAGCAAGTTCACGAAAATCACGCTTTTCGTTTTTCGGAAGTGTGCGCAGAAAGGCACTTTCTCGCACTAGTGCGAGAAGAAAGAGAAAAGACCATGGTGCATTTGTACGCATGCGCAGTTTTTTTCTCGCACGCGATGCGAAAAATTGCCTTTCTGCGCTCACTTCCAGAAACGGAAAGCGGAATTGTACGTGCACGCGTTAGGGAAATTTTATTACAATATAACAAATTGCATTATATTTTAACTTAAATTGTTCTTAAATAAAATAAAATTAATTTAATTAAAATTGTAGTCAAATTTAATTTAAGTACGAGCTCTAGTTAAAAAACATATTTATACATAGACAAATGCGTATAAATTTGACGATGATGGACAGAAGCCACTGTGCAGTACATGAACTCTTGTGTAGACGCGCTGATAGTCTCAGGTAGCGCGATAAAAGATTATACTACTCGAAGAGGTAGCCGCGATAAGGGTCTGCCGGTATCGGGTTCATTCTCCGATAAGACAATAATAACCGAACAACGTAATTTGCAGCTACGCATCTCCAAAGAGCCCCGACTTCCGGCGCGATGCTTCCACAGAACTGGCTTCAGCAACCGGGCGGCGGTGCTATCCAGAGCAATCAGACTCTTCAGGTTTGTCAACAAAAATTGCGTCTACAGTCGTTGCAAATGGAGCGCGAACGTCTCAAGCAACGGCAGCAGGAAATCATGCGACAGGTTACAATCGTATTAACGTTATTCTTTTATTAAGTTTTGTGCGTATCGATTCGGTTCTCTTTATGATATAAAAAAAAAATTTGCCCGGCTCATGTCGACCCGATGTTCGTAAAATTAATGCAAAGTTAAGCTACACAGAATTGATGAAATATTTTAAAGACTCGTAAGAACCTTACGAGTACGTATCGCTTTAATTGAAACACACTAAATTACAAATTATACAGCATCTATATTTGTCGTCTTGGGCCGGGTTGAAATTTTTTATATAAATTCTGCCACGAACACGCGTGAACATTTTCTCGCTGGATCGGAAATATAAACTAGCTTCCACATTCATTGCTACTACGCACACAATACCTGTTTTAACAGAATGTAAAACAAATTCGTATGAAATTTTATGTACAATTGGGATGAAAAATTAACGTAAAGTATATTAAAAATTTTAGAAACACTACTTTTAATAATTGACTTCAATCTTACTATAAAAATACTTTAATTACAATAATTTACTTAAATTACACTCTAAAAGTGCATGAATTTTTCATGACAATGGTACATTAAATTTACAATTTTTTTTAACGGTGCAGAATACGTGTCGTCATCTGGTGTCAAATAATTAATATCGGTAACTCGTCGAATACCGGCGTATTATCACCAACTGCGTGAACGTCAATCTTATCGATCGGTCTTAAAAGCGATAATCGCGTCCAAGAACTGAAGACAATACAAAGAGTAACATAAATTAATTCACATTTCAACATTTTTTAAATCAATATTAATACACTCGCATTAGAACAAAAATCTGCATCGTAGGCTTAAAAAGAAAAAGTATAATTATTCATTTATTTATTAATGAAAAGGGGAAATTTTATCCGGGTTACGATCTGCATACAAATTAAGTAGAGACCCACTCAAGAATGCTTTGCGCGAGCATTAACGCGACCGTAGCAGTCGAGCCTCCTTACAATACGCCAAAACGTAAGAAAAAAAATTCCGTGTACTAATCGAAGATGGTTTCTCGCATACGCGCTTGCAGCAGGAACTTATGTTGCGGCAAAGTACGACGGACGTGGCAATGGATCCTTTCTTGTCCGGAATGAACGAGCAGCACGCGCGTCAGGAAAGTGCGGACAGCGGTTTGGGTCTCGGTTCGGCGTACTCGCTACCCCACACACCGGAGGATTTCCTCGCGAATATTGACGACAACATGGACGCTACGAGCGGTGAGCTGAGCATTTTTTTTTATTCCAGCGGTCGAATGGTTAAAAAATATCAATATATGGAATTACAATTAAATAAAATAAAGTCTGTCGGTGGCAATAATTAATAAATATTAAATTTTTTGCAGAGGGTGGAGCGCCAATGGAAACACCGGACATATCGACACTGAGCGACAACATCGATTCGACCGATGACCTCGTCCCATCCCTCCAGGTATTTATCGCCCCCCGCTAGCCTTATGGATGCTTCACACGTGCGTTCCCAGCCAAAAGTGAGATTTCTCTTTTCAAATGCATTCCTTGATTTTTTAGAAGCCACATGAATATTTGGAGAATTTTTTACTTTTCCGTTTTTTATTCTTTTTATTTAATGCCATAACGACGGAATTGTTAATGCAATCGATTTTTCAAACTTACGAAAAAATAAATTTTGAAACGTTAGACAATTTTGAAAAAATTCATATGAATTCTAAAAAATCAAGGAATTAATTTAAGTTGAGAAAATGAAAGGTTTTCTGTTTTTTTTTAACAATTGATTTTTAGAATAATTTGTTAACTTTTTGGCATTATTATTGTGTAAAATCAAAGGTCTTGACTTAATTAATACGGCAGATTTTTGGCTTATCGCGAACTACTGTAATTTTGATCGAATTAAGCTTTTGGTTGGGAATGCATGTGTGAGGCATCCTTGATTGATATCGGCGTTGAAGATACACGAATAACCGAGGATTAAAGTATTTTTCTTCATTTTCAGTTGGGCGAAGAATTTAGCAGCGATATCCTGGACGATGTGCAATCGCTCATTAATCCGAACACCAGCAAACCGGAGAACGTCCTTACGTGGCTGTAGTACGCCGGGACTGTTCGTTGAATCGGTGAAAATTTCGATCGACCACGCCGGTGCGTGAGACGCCCTCAGAAAAACCGGAAACGTTCAACGATTTCAACACCGGAAAAATAACAGATAATGTAATCGGCAATAGGAAGAGAAACGTTGACGTTTGCAGCAAGACCGATGAGCACTCGTGTATAATATTTTTCATTCGCGGATACAACGTGCTCGACATTATCGCGTAAACGCAATATCTTTAAATCGAACAATTCGCCCATCGACGCCGTGTACATAGCTTTTCTATATTTTATTATCAAGTCGACGGAGAGCGAAGTAAAAACGAAAAAAAGCCTCGAAGGTTTTTAGAAAAAAACAGAACCGCGACTCTATAGAATACATCATCTGACAATAATATTCACAAGTACGTAAACGAATGTCGTCGTCCTGCTTCTCGTTAAGTGTCGAGAGGCGAAAAATACTCTGTTTAATTATGTGGACGTATGGGTGACGCGTATTAATTAGTATTGAATAGAGCTCAAGTCTGGTATCATGACGTATCAGATTAAATCGATCTCGCGCGACGAAAGCACGCTCGGAACGCGTCTTCTCGGCTCGGATCCGAAGTTTTTTTTCGAAAACGCTATGTTGGCGAAAAAAAGAAAAAAAAAAAAGTGCAATTGATAGAGGTGAGCGGTGCGTCGCATGCGTTCGGCGAGTCGCGCATTTCGAGCCGTGCTTTCGATAATCGATGTCGCGATTTTGTATAAAATCAAATTATTATAGTCGAACAAATTGTCTATCACGAAAAAAAAGAAACAACATAACGAAAGTGTTTTAGATGAAGAGCCGTCGAAGAGCGTGAGCACGGTAGACAAAAAAAATGGAAAAAGAAATCTTAAACAAAGTGCCTTGACTTTTGCAATCGAACGAAAACGACGATAAGTTTGTATTCGTCGTTCAATTTTAGAAACAACAACCGTCCAAACGAAACGTCTTATGTACACATGTGGTAATCGTTAATGAAATAAGTGGGCGGCAATGTTCACGACTCTTGAAAACGTGCATCGAGAGGTCGAGTGAATATTAAGTAAATATATTCATATACATATATATATATATATACATATATATATCTATTTTTTTTATATATAAAAGTCTATAACTGTTACGAATTACGAAATTATCGGTTAAACGACAAACGTCCCCGTTAGATTTTAAAGTTCCGATACGTTTTATACTATACACAATATACACAGTTATATTATGCGTTCGTTTAAGAGGCGAATATATGATATTTATAGATATAAATGAAAATCGCGCTTTCCCCTTTACCGGGAGCACCCGCGGCAGTGAACGAGCCTGCCCGTTAAAGTGTACTTTATTGTTTTTTTTTTTATTACAATTTAATGATAAACGACGTTGTAGCATAGTCGATACTGAAAACCGTGTTCGGTAAAGATGATATTGTTAAATTGAGAGGCAGCTTTGTAAATGTGCCGAGGAGTGAAGTGGCGTTGATCGCTTGGGTCATTCGACGAGATCGCGTCATTGCCGAAGGCTCGAGTCTCATCTAACATTTTTTTAAATCGATACACGGACTCGCGTCGGATTACGAAGTGAAATTCGTATCGTTTTAGAAATATGAGATTGATATTTCAGTTTTATTTCTTTTTTTTTTAATAGATAAGACCCTTCGCAACGTCGCTTCAACTCATTCGTAGCGCAAGGAGATTAAGAGAAAAAAAATTACGATGTTAATTGTATATTCAACGTTGCAATAGGCTCTCCCGGCTTTTCCTCGTTTATGTATTGGAAAAGCTGCGGTGCAGCCGGTGTGAAAGATTCTTTGCGTCCGCATAAATCTCGCGTCTCAGCGGCAAGCAGCTCGTTATGCCATCGTAATAACGCAGTCCTGCTTGAATCCGTCGAAATGAGAGCGTGCCGTACTTTTTTTTTAGATCTATCGCGACGAATCGTTTGTGGTTTACGTATCACGTATTTTATGTTGTTACTTGCGAGATTGTGAAGGGGACGCAACCGCCAGCTCCCACTACTGCAATAAGCTCCGGGGAACTGCGAACCTTGCCGCGAACGGAATTGAAAATCGTCGGTTCCTCGGGTGCATTAATGAATTCGTTTAATTTATCGCTTTAATTATACATTAACGTTACTTGTTAAGTATACAAAAAAAAAAAAAATAGTGTATTTTGCTTTTAGTCTAAACCGAACATAGTTCACGTTCGGGGAGCCTTCGAGTGCCTTAGATCGTTCGTCTCGAGTGTCGAACGATATGTGCTGTTTAATTTTGTACCTTATTTCACCCCTCTACACACCGAACATAAATCAATATTGTAATTTGAGGTAAAACGTATTTTTCTTTTACGTAATAATTATCGTCCGCAGTCTTATTGTCGCGAAGCTCCCCCCCCCCCCCCCCTGTTGCCACTCGCGCATACATAACATCCGAGATTATAAATATACATACATACATACAATTTAATGAATCATTACGCGAAGCAATTAGTTGTGTAATACCAGTATTTAAATATGCTCATGGGCGATCATTTGTGACGTACATTTTTATATCGGTAACAAGTGCCTTAGCGATAACGATAACAATAAATATATTGTTTACTTACAGATTACCGTTGTAACTTATATCATTTACCCGTCTTTCTACTCCTTACTCGTCTATAGTTTTATTAATAGTAGTTTAGTTAATCCGATTGTGTGATCGTAACGCTCAGCAATCGTTAAGTTTTTTATAATATATAATATATAATATATAATATATAATATATAATATATAATATATAATATATAATATATAATATATAATATATAATATAAAATATATAATATATAATATATCTGCAATCAATTACGACTGGAATTGTTGTTTTCCAGGTAGGGAGTGAATGTGATATTCTAACAGTAAATTCTTTCGAGTCACGCTAACGTATGGTAGACGAACGATCGATCAAAAAAAGCATCGCGACGGTAATGTACTCTTCTCGCCAGTCAGAACACTTTTATCTGTCGCTTGGGATACGGCATAAGAGCCAATGCGCCAGCCATACTCCTATAAGTGTAGAACCGTCGGGCGCAGGCGGCTGATTTCTGATTTGACAAGGGGTGGCTGCCGAACGTCGGGGAACCGTGGATTCGTGGCGAGGGTGTATTGGGAACCACCCTCCCGGTGGCGTGGCCCTTTCTTCATCTCCCCCACAATGATTTTTACTGATACATCCTAAAAATATACGCTGCTACTGTGTACTTCGTTTATTCCGATATATTCGTCGCTCCACGCCTGCTCGCAGGCTGCCATGAGTATAAATATACCATAAATGAGTATAAAATAAAACATTTAACGCTGTAATCCCATTGACTGGGATAAAGAGTTTTTAATTCGATAGAGTTTTAGTTTTTCCAGCTAAATCGGTTACAGTATTTAATAAAAATCTAAATTCGTAATAAAAAATCGATACTTTGTGTCAGGACGAGTGTCGCGTTCGGGCGTGACAAACATATTGTAAACAACGATCACCGCGTGTTTGTAACCTTAATACTACCATGGATGTTTACCAAGGATAAAGGAACAACCCAATTTCGTTTCCGTCGTTTCCCAACGCACCGTTTCGCTAACCGACGACTATCGATATCCCGTTTTACAGGTTTTTTATTGTCCTTAATCTCGGACGATAAAACGGTCGGTTTAACGCAAACTTGAGGTTAGGGAAGTACCGCGTGCAACGTAGAGGGCGCTGATAGCGTGCTCGCTGCTAGGGCGAACAAAAAAAATATGCGACTATTTTCCACATTCCGGAAAATCCAATGTGACGAATAAAATTTCCTTGGATTACAGTAGTGTTGAGATTTGCGTCAAAGTCTCCAATGCACACACAACGATGAATGGTTACCAAAGATAAAGGAACAACCCAATTTCGTTTACTTGGTTTCCCGACGCACCATCTCGCCAGCCCGACGGCTGTCGATGTGCCGTTTTACAGTTTTTTTTACTGTCCCTAATCTCGGACAATAAAACGGTGAAAGGAAAGAACGGTGCGAGAAGCGCGAAAGGGTTATACTGCGTACGACAGATTTGCAGACGTTCCATTGTCGTCCGGCCGTGGCCGTAAAGGATCGTAGACGCGACAAAAACGATGCGGTGAAAAAATAATGCCGGAAAACCGGGAAGATTAGCGCGCTTACCTGGACACTTCTTTTTCAACCCTTTCTCCCGCGTGGCATCCTTCGACCGTCCGCTCTCGACCCGCTGCCTGCGTGAATAGACGACTCTCGTGTTTTTTGTCCCCCTACCGCGTTCCGCCTCCGTCTTACCGCGCTGTAAAATCAGCCCGCTCGCGAGATTTTGTTAATCCTCCTGAGCCTCGCGCGTGCTTCGTCGGCTTATAAATAAAAAGTCTTTAATGCAAAAAAAAGATATTGCGTCCCTGCAACTTTCACGGGATTAAAAAAAAGGGTGGAGACGGTCGAGGATAAACGAAAGAAAATTAAAGCCGTCGAGGAAAAGAAAGTCCAGCGAAGACAAATAAAAAGTCTTTAATGAAAAAAAAGATGGCGTTGTAACAACTTTCGTGGGATTAAAAAAAAAGGATGGACACGGGTGAGGATAAGTGAAGGAAAATTCCTCGTCCGTCTCGAAGCGAGGACTTCGTAGAAAGAATGGAATTGAGCAAAAAATAAAATAAAATAAAATAAAATAAAATAAAATAAAATAAAATAAAATAAAATAAAATAAAATAAAATAAAATAAAATAAAATAAAATAAAATAAAATAAAATAAAATAAAATAAAATAAAATAAAATAAAATAAAATAAAATAAAATAAAATAAAATAAAAACAAGCGAAGTAGGAAAATATCTTGGGTCCGTTTGCTCTTTCGACCGTGTACATGCACTTGTACACTAATCGGGGGGTTCGAAGCAGGGGAAGTTTTTTTGGGCCCATCGATTAGGTGTAGAAAAAAACGTGTGAGCCGGGTGCATGAGTGGCAGGAAAAAAAACTTGCCAGGGGTAAGCACCTATCCTATATAGGATATTACCTATCCTATATAGCGGCTCAACAGCACGGATATAGTAATAATACGCGTGGAGGATATAAGAGCTCGTTCGCTGCTAAAAAAAACTCCCCTTCTACCAACAGGTCCGATACCTCAATTGTGCCGCAGGTTAAGGGGGTAGAGTGGTAACGCGATGCCCCTTCGTATCATCGCCGGATCTAAAAAAATGACGCGTGTGTTTGTATAGAAACTGGTGTATGGCATAAAAACTCCCCTATGCTGTGCCGCGGCGACAGGTTGATTCGCCACATTGTGCGCCGAAAGGCGTGGTTAAAGGGATTCGAAATCAGAGGCGTTTCAACCCTTATAGTGACCCCCCTGACCTTACACCGCATCGCGTAATACGTCATAATTCGAAAGGCCAAGTGGCTGGAAGGGTTGAATTTAAAACCGACACTCGCCCTTCAGTCTTCTGTATATTTCCCAACGGATTTTATTACGGAAAAAATTCTAAAAATTTTTTTTGAAAAAAGCCATTTTCGTCGAAAAAATGGTAAGGGTCCCCCCTTCTCATTTTTGGAGTTTCAAAATGGCAATTTTTTTTTTTTCGATATATTGAATTTTTGCCACCGCCATTCGCTTTAGGTGACCCATTTCCGTACAGAATACGTAAGATTGGAGCCGTTTTCGAAATTTAAAAAATTTACCATTTTCAGCATAGGGAATCCTATGTTAAATTTTGCGAAACGGCACTTTGGGCTGCACATTTTAGGGCTCCAAATGTACAATAGAGGTAAAAATACTATTAAAATACTGTAAGATATTTTTGTCGTATATAAAGTTCGAGCGTCGCTAATCCAGAAGCATCGGGTGTGGATGAATCGTAGAAATTTTTTTGAATCGTCGACGCTACGAAAGATCGCAGAGCGTTCGAGGAAAAAAAGGTGTTCGAGGCTTTTCGAACAGCTTGACAATGACAGAGGAGATCGATAGATTCCGAATGATTTTAAATACGGTATACTCCCCTATTCAATATCGATATAGTAATACATTGAGTTACTTTCCTTGCTTTCTCGCATAAGAAACTGTTTTCACGAAAAAAGCAAATTTAAAAAATTTTGTGTCAGAGGACTTTCCACTATTTGATAAAAAAAAAAAAAAAATTAATAAGGACGAATATTGTGCAATAAATAAAAATAGAGTCTTATCAAGATCCAGAAAAAAATGTTCAGTCCACATTTGTTCCGTGAACATGAACAACACTTGGTCATATCCACCGTCGAGACTCGTAGTTTTCGTGACTTTGGATATTTTCAAAATGGGGGAAAAAAATGTTTTCAGCGTTTTTTTTAAGTTTGCACTATCTGATTTAATAAAAAAATAAGGAAAAATAAGGTCTAATAATTTAATTAAAAATCTTGTGATAAAAAAAATAGAATCCACATTTATTCCATGAACATGTATAACACTTCACCACATCTTCATATGAAAATCGTAGTTTTCGTGACTCCGGATATTCCCAAAATGGGCAAAAAAAAAAAAAAAAAAATGCTCGTGTGCAGTTGTGGCTGCAGTGTCGCGCGTCCCTCTTGGCACGGTGCAGGATGACCAGCCGGCTTATACGGATTCGACTTGCGTCGAGGGATTTTTTTGTATTCGTCCACTTCCCTTTTTTCATCCCTCGATCACCGGGCGCGCTATTGTGCCGCCGCACGGCCAGTACTGCATTAAAACGTATTCCTAATGGGCCCCAAAACGTTCATTGTCGTGCGTGCATGCCTTATTATTCCATTCGAACGCGATTTGCCGGAGCTCGAACAACTATTGGGAGTGATTTGCGAAAAGCTGCGTGGTCGATGGGCTCTCCAACGAATAAAATACTACAATGAAGAAAATAGAAGAAAAAAAAGACTTTTCCAGATAATAAGCTTACGGGTGATTCGGTAGTTAAATCATCATGGACTTCCCAATGCATATGATATCCTTAGTCAAGTTCCTGTTGCTGCACAGTAGTCGAAAAAAATACAAAACTAATATTAAAGGATTAAATGAATATTAATTTTATTATGAAATTTCGCTATTTATAAATACCATTTAAAATTCAACTATAATTAATATAGGAACAGCAATACAACGCATTATCGAAATATTTTTTAACATAAAAGATGGTGGTTTTTTTTCCTTCTGATAACATAATTTTTTTTTAAACACAAACATTTTACAAACTGACAACTTTTATTTAAGCACAATATTTCTTTGACAAACCAAAGCATTAAATTTTTACCCGGAACGATTAGCGCACCGGAAGTGTTCGATAAAAATGTGACAAAATAAAATTGCATCGAGAATGGACGAGCGCGTTCTCCGGTGTCTCGTGTGCAGTATAAAGGTGCGCAGCCCTAAATTTCATTATCGATCGAGATCGGTGGAGGAAATGTGCGACGGAAGTCGCGACTCGTGCTGACCCATTCATACTCCGTATATAGCTGAATTAATACTCATGCAGATAAATGAATATTTATTTTTCTATCAAATTTCTCTGTTTATAAAAATAATAAAAAAATTTATCTTTAAATGAATATTACTCAAAATTGAACTATAATTAATATAAAAACAGGAATACAACGAATTATCGAAATTCTTTTCTTACATACAAAATTGTGTTTCTTTTTCCTTCTGATAAGATTTTTTTTTTTTACACACAATATTTCTTTCGACAACCCAAAGCATTAAATTTTTACCCGGAACCTCCCGCGTACCGGAAGTGTTCGATAAAAATGTGACAAAATAAAATTGCATCGAGAATGGACGAGCGCGTTCTCCACCGCGCAGTCTCCGGTGTCTCGTGTGCAGTATAAAGGTGCGCCCAGCCCTAAATTTCATTGTCGATCGAGATCGGCGGAGGAAATGTGCAACGGAAGTCGCGACTCGTGGTGGTCCACGGATACTCCGTATATAGCCGCACTATATCTTCACTAGTGTACATTGGATGCTGCGTATACACGGTACCAGACTGGGCGAGGGTCCGATACGTATCGGGTGTCGACGCTCCTACGGGTCAAGGTGGATGGACCGAAAAAAAAAAAAAAAAAAATGAAGACGAAGGAAAAGCTGTTGCTGCTGGACGAGGGGGAATGAAAAAAATAGAAAAATCCTGCAGCGAGCACGGGGTTGCTCGACGTTTGAAAAGTGGTCAGAATTAACGCGTGCCACGGAGGGTACCTCTTGGCGGCCGAGACGAGTCTCGTGGCCGAGGGGCGACGCAGGGTGGCATTTAGGGGTGCGCATAGACGAGTTTCGCTGCTTTTCCTCCATGCCCCGCCTCTGAAAGACCGCTGCCCTGGGGATACATTCACACACACAAAAAAGAGAGAAAAAAACGAGGAGCCATAAATGAAAATGATCATCGTTCCGTTCGGTCCGGAGCCGCAGCAGCCAGGGAGTGAAATCCGATTTCGTCGTGCCCGAACAGGCGAAAAGCTTGAATTATGAAAAAAAATTCTTACGACAAATTAACGCGCTCGAGGACACGTGACCAGAAGTCATTTGGATTGGATATCATGGAATCTTCCGTATGATCTATATTTTTAAGAAGGTACCCTTCATTTTTTAACTATCATTTTAATGATTCTGAAACTCGTAGATTTTTTGTTTTGCTTGTGAGGTTTGTTAAATGTTACGTTTAACACCTTTCTTATCTCACAATTCGAGTCGGACCCGAGGTTTTCGTTAACGGGCATGTGGGGACTCTCTCACATGCGAACCAATTGTGAGAATGTCCGAACCTTGGAGTGTCCGAACCTTGGAGTGTCCGAACCTTGGAGTGTCCGAACCTTGGAGTGTCCGAACCTTGGAGTGTCCGAACCTTGGAGTGTCCGAACCTTGGAGTGTCCGAACCTTGGAGTGTCCGAACCTTGGAGTGTCCGAACCTTGGAGTGTCCGAACCTTGGAGTGTCCGAACCTTGGAGTGTCCGAACCTTGGAGTGTCCGAACCTTGGAGTGTCCGAACCTTGGAGTGTCCGAACCTTGGAGTGTCCGAACCTTGAAGTGTCCGAACCTTGGAGTGTCCGAACCTTGGAGTGTCCGAACCTTGGAGTGTCCGAACCTTGGAGTGTCCGAACCTTGGAGTGTCCGAACCTTGGAGTGTCCGAACCTTGGAGTGTCCGAACCTTGGAGTGTCCGAACCTTGGAGTGTCCGAACCTTGGAGTGTCCGAACCTTGGAGTGTCCGAACCTTGGAGTGTCCGAACCTTGGAGTGTCCGAACCTTGGAGTGTCCGAACCTTGGAGTGTCCGAACCTTGGAGTGTCCGAACCTTGGAGTGTCCGAACCTTGGAGTGTCCGAACCTTGGAGTGTCCGAACCTTGGAGTGTCCGAACCTTGGAGTGTCCGAACCTTGGAGTGTCCGAACCTTGGAGTGTCCGAACCTTGGAGTGTCCGAACCTTAGAATGTACGAACCTTAGAGCGTCCGAACCTTAGAATGTCCGAACCTTAGAATGTCCGAACCTTAGAATGTCCGAACCTTAGAATGTCTGAACTTTCGATCGCCCAAACTTTCGATCGTCCAAACTTTCGAACGTCCAAACTTTCGATCGTCCAAACTTTTGATCGTCCAAACTTTCGATCGTCCAAACTTTCGATCGTCCAAACTTTCGATCGTCCAAACCTTCGATCGTCCAAACCTTCGATCGTCCAAACCTTCGATCGTCCAAACCTTCGATCGTCCAAACCTTCGATCGTCCAAACCTTCGATCGTCCAACCATTCGATCGTCCAACCATTCGATCGTCCAAACTTTCGATCGTCCAAACTTTCGATCGTCCAAATTTTCGATCGTCCAAACTTTCGATCGTCCAAACTTTCGATCGTCCAAACTTTCGATCGTCCAAACCTTCGATCGTCCAAACTTTCGATCGTCCAAACTTTCGATCGTCCAAACTTTCGATCGTCCAAACTTTCGATCGTCCAAACTTTCGATCGTCCAAACTTTCGATCGTCCAAACTTTCGATCGTCCAAACTTTCGATCGTCCAAACTTTCGATCGTCCAAACTTTCGATCGTCCAAACTTTCGATCGTCCAAACTTTCGATCGTCCAAACTTTCGATCGTCCAAACTTTCGATCGTCCAAACTTTCGATCGTCCAAACTTTCGATCGTCCAAACTTTCGATCGTCCAAACTTTCGATCGTCCAAACTTTCGATCGTCCAAACTTTCGATCGTCCAAACTTTCGATCGTCCAAACTTTCGATCGTCCAAACTTTCGATCGTCCAAACTTTCGATCGTCCAAACTTTCGATCGTCCAAACTTTCGATCGTCCAAACTTTCGATCGTCCAAACTTTCGATCGTCCAAACTTTCGATCGTCCAAACTTTCGATCGTCCAAACTTTCGATCGTCCAAACTTTCGATCGTCCAAACTTTCGATCGTCCAAACTTTCGATCGTCCAAACTTTCGATCGTCCAAACTTTCGATCGTCCAAACTTTCGATCGTCCAAACTTTCGATCGTCCAAACTTTCGATCGTCCAAACTTTCGATCGTCCAAACTTTCGATCGTCCAAACTTTCGATCGTCCAAACTTTCGATCGTCCAAACTTTCGATCGTCCAAACTTTCGATCGTCCAAACTTTCGATCGTCCAAACTTTCGATCGTCCAAACTTTCGATCGTCCAAACTTTCGATCGTCCAAACTTTCGATCGTCCAAACTTTCGATCGTCCAAACTTTCGATCGTCCAAACTTTCGATCGTCCAAACTTTCGATCGTCCAAACTTTCGATCGTCCAAACTTTCGATCGTCCAAACTTTCGATCGTCCAAACTTTCGATCGTCCAAACTTTCGATCGTCCAAACTTTCGATCGTCCAAACTTTCGATCGTCCAAACTTTCGATCGTCCAAACTTTCGATCGTCCAAACTTTCGATCGTCCAAACTTTCGATCGTCCAAACTTTCGATCGTCCAAACTTTCGATCGTCCAAACTTTCGATCGTCCAAACTTTCGATCGTCCAAACTTTCGATCGTCCAAACTTTCGATCGTCCAAACTTTCGATCGTCCAAACTTTCGATCGTCCAAACTTTCGATCGTCCAAACTTTCGATCGTCCAAACTTTCGATCGTCCAAACTTTCGATCGTCCAAACTTTCGATCGTCCAAACTTTCGATCGTCCAAACTTTCGATCGTCCAAACTTTCGATACTCCAAACTTCCAATGATCCGAATACTCCAATTACGCTTCCAATTCCCAGAACCACCCGCTTTCCAAAAACCCCACAATATAGCCATACCATCAGGCACAACTTGAAAATAGTAACTCTCACAACCGTATAAAATAATTGAAATAATCCTAGCGCCCCCGTACCCAACAACCCACCATAGCCCCCTCCCCCCCATCAATACCCCAGCAGTAGCATCGGCTTTATTCCACCTCTCCTCCGAGCGCAGCAAGAATGTATCGAAAAGAGCTTACGCACATGCGAACCGTCGTCGCTCCTCGTCATTAGCCCCAGATGATTAAGGTCGCGACGATCCGAGGTGGGAAACGCGATTCCCTCGCAGTCGCAAAGGGGACAATGTCGGCGCGGTCCGCAGCCGTCCGACGACAACGGTCAGAAAAATCCGTAACGCGTCGCGCGACTTCTGTTACAGTCACGACGACAGAGTGCGTGAACGAGATCGACAGGGAGAGACGAAGAAACGGTCGACACATCGGCGATTTCGTCGATCGAACGGCGTGCATGGGGTTCGTCCAGAGACGAGTGCAGAACGCTTCGGCCATCGAGCTCCGGGCTTTCGAAAGCTGGACAATGGTCGCGTATGCCTCGACCTATAAATCTTGCATTGTCCGGTTCCAATGTTTAGTTGCCCGCATATTAACCCCTGGGTGCAAAGGCCGCGCTCCCTGCATTGTTCAATCGCTGACCCCTCCAGTGCCAGCGTGACCCCCCTGGCCTTCCTTATTTATCAGGTTGCCAGAAAACCTACCGGAACCCCACGCGCTTCTCCGCAATTCTCGCTCGCACTCGCGCCAAAACTGCTGTAAGCCACACTCGCGCAAACCAATAACCCAAAATCGCGTCCCACGACGGCTTTGCGTTCCGATTTTAGCCACACGGCATTGACCAACGGCCGGCGTATCGCACCGTTACGGCCAAACGACCGATTTACGCGCTTCTCGATCGCACGAATGCAGAAGCCGTTTCAAAGAAAAACGGACGCGGGGCGCGCGAGGGGTTGAATGGACCGGAGGAAATTGAGAGACATATATATACATTATATATATATATATGTATGTACTATATAGATAAAAATAAAAAAAATCGACAATAGGGGGGACATTTGAGAAATCGGGACAGTTTGTAGGAAAAGTTGGCACCTCAGATGGGCCAGTTTGGAGTGCGCAATCCGTTGTCCAGGTGGACTGGGTGAAACTTGCGGACTATGTTTCGATGAAGGAACTTGACGAGTGGGCTGGCGAGTGATATAGTTTCATGGGGAAGCTGTAAGAGTTTGGGTGAGGTACGTAAGGGAAATCAATTTTTAGCGCTGGAGTGGTTTTTACCATTTTGTCGATAGACATGGCGTAAAGGGTCGAAACTCTTTGCGCACTAGATGTTGATTTTAATATTCGTGATAAGCGGAACGGCGAAGGAGTGTCATTCGTCGCTTTACTCATTTATTCGGCGATTTGCATATTGAGAGAAGGATTTGAAGAAATTAGAAGGATTTGATAGAAATTCGAAGGATTTGATAGAAATTCGAAGGATTTGATAGAAATTAGAAGGATTTGATAGAAATTACAGACAGAACTTTTACATTAAACTCAACACATGCTGCTAAAAAAAATGGTAATTTTCGTTTCCGCAGATTTCGTTGCAATCGCCAACCGTTTGTCGGTACATTTTCAATATTAGCCTTTTACGATCGAGATATTATATTAGGCATTCGAAGTTTAGATTGGCGGGTGAATGATTAAAATTTTTCCATTTCTCAATTCCCAAAAATCCTTAAAAAATTGCGTGAAATTTTGATCCGTAAGAAACGATTTTTTTTTTAGATAAACGAATTTAATATTGACTGATTCCAAAAAGGATTAAGATACAACTATCGCCAATGACATACTGTAGAGTGACGTTCCACGCGGCACAAACAACAAAAATTTACGACCTAAAAATCGTCTCCGCGCGTGGAAAAAAAAAGTGAGTCATGTTTTCTCGAAACCCGCGATGACTCATTAAGTACTTATTCGGTCTGGTATGGAAGCGACGATAAGATAGCTCGGATGTTAAAACCGGTCGGGAAGTACCAGAAAATCGTATCTATCTACCTTGTTTAGGGGCGATTGATTGTGGTTGAGGGACTCAATTTTGTTTTTTCTCGTTAGTCACACACGCAAAAAATACATCGGGCTCGTTAATTATCCGGCATGTTGCGGTCGTTACCGTCGGTCAAGAATTTGTTGCGGTGAAGTTTCCGCCGCGTCGCGACCGGGCGAGGTTTCGATGCTTAACCCGAAGCCCAACGGTGGTTCGGCAGCAGCAGCCGTAGAATCTCCACGAGAGCTTGGCCAGGCGCTCGAGCCGCACGTCTGACAGCCGTCTAACTATCCATTCCGAGTCCCCGTGTGTGTTTATTATAAGCGCGCCACGCGTTGTACAAAAATGCTTTGGCGCCTCGGCGGGGGTTGGATAAAAAGCGTGCAAAGTGATTTGCACAATTACTTCCTCATGTTTTACGGTTTTCCTCATAACTTCCTCTATGATAATTCCGTCGTGCTATTTTGGCTTCCTCATAGAGGAAGCTATAATTAAAACACAAAAAAAAGTTTTAAGGCAATTTTTAATCTAATCTTCAGCGCTGATTACGAAACTATAACTCATTCTACTCTTTGCGCGACGTTTGATTCAGAAACTTCTGACAAAAAAAATTGAATAATTCAAAATTTTCAAAATCCCATAAAATTCAAACGGTTAGATCAATTTTTGCCAAATTTAATACGAAACATTGTACAGTGTCAGTCCATTCCTGTGGCAAATTTAAGCTCGATACCTCCATGTTTACTCGAATTAGACGATTTTTAGTAATTTTTCAAAAAAATCAAAATTCCATAAAATCTGATCCCTTTGGTAGATTTTGGCCAAATTCAATACCAAAGGTCTTTGTTCATAGTATTGTATTTATATGCATTTTTAGGACGATAGCTCAAAATTTACGAAAGTTAGAGCTACCACAGACTTTTTTCAAAAATTTCGAATTCCCGTAAAATTCCGAAACGGGTCGCAATCTTCATGAAAATTATATCGAAGGAGGAGACGTGACTACTCTACTAGTGTACAAAATTTGAACCCGCTATCCCAAGCCGTTTCCGAGTTATAGTCGTTCTAAGCGATGCACGCTGTCACACACATACACACACACATACATCCGGACGCCAGCTAAAAATCACTTTTCTCGACGTTTTCGACCATTTCTAGTACGCTGACATTAAAATCTCGAAAATTTTTTTTTTCACGAAAACATAGCTTCCTCTATGAGGAAGCAAAAGGGAGGGAAACATAGCAGGAACCTGGCGGGGAGCCGGCGACCGATCCATCGCGGGCTCCGGCCAGGGCTTCGAAAGATTTAACGCGTGCCGGAATAAAAAAAAAAAATGGGAAAACAATTATTTGCCCTATGGTATGCAAGACGTGTAAGCCGATCGCCCCGATCGCACCTCATTCGCGAGGGGGACGAGGGAAAAAAAATCAGAAAAAAAATGTTACAACACAATTTTGAAAATAGGGGTCGGAAAGCAAACCAGGGAATTTTATTTAAAAAATGTAAAAAAAAACCACTTGCGTCACCTCGTTGAGCATGTGTAAAAGGATCGCCCCGATCGCACCTTATTCGCGAGGGGGACGAGCGGAAAAAAATGCAGAAAAAAATGTTACAACACGATTATGAAAATAGGGGTCGGAAAGGAAACCAGGGAATTTTATAAAAAATGTAAAAAAAAAAAAAATACCACTTGCGTCACCTCGTCGAGTATGTGTAAAACGATCGCCCCGATCGCACCTCATTCGCAAGGGGAACGAGCAGAAAAAAAAATTCAGCAAAAAATGTTACAACACAATTGTCAAAATAGCGGTGAGAAAGAAAACGAAGAATTTAATAAAAAAACGCAAAAAAAAAACTACCTGCGCTACCGCGTCGAACATGTGTAAACCGATTGCCCCGATCGCACCCCAATCGCAAGGGGGACGAGCGGAAAAAAATGCTTAAAAAAAATGTTACAACACAATTACGAAAATAGGGATCGGAAATGAAACCAGTGAATATGTGCTTTAAAAAAAAACCTAAAAAAAAACGACCTTCGCCACTTCGTCGAGCATGTGTAAAACGATCGACCCAATCGCACCTGATACGCGACGTGAAGCCGAGAAAAAAAAACGAAGCAAAAAAAAAAAAAGAAAAAACCTACTATAAAAAAGTGTCTACACAATCGCCGCGGCTAAATGGAGAAAGAGCCACTGAAGCAACATGGATAATTTAAAAATAAATTTCCCCGTTCCTGCATCTGCGGGTTCGTTCCTTGCGTCATTGAAACTCTCTCGCCGCATACGTTGCGCGGTCACGGAAGTTACGGGCGAAGAGGACTGCGGTGAGACGACGCAGGGGGCGGCGGGGGGGGGGGGGGGGGTTGGAAGGGAAGAAAGATGAACGGACTAAAAAAAACGGCCCCCAAGAGACCGCGAGCAGGAAAAAGGAGGGTGGTAAGACAGTCCGAAGGAACAAAAAAAAAGCGAGGACGATACTGCGAGGGTGAAAGTCCCGGCTGGAGAGGTGGAAGAAACGCCGAAGAAAATGACTCAGAATAATCCGGAAGCGGTTTCGTTGGAGCTACTTCGGTGCGTTTCTCGACGATCGTCGTGGTAGTGGTGCGTGGTGGATATAACTGAGGGGTTCTCGCTCGGCGTTACGAAAATAAGACGTGCTGTACATACGCGGGAGAAACGCGGAAGAAATCGGCGCGAGCCTCGAGAAAGCTGGCGCGCATGCGCGAGGCCCAACGAGAGGAAGAAACTCGCGCATATGCGCTTATTGAGGCCCGAATGCCAAAAGGGCGAAGAGTTTATGTTTATAGACTGCCGATATGCCTTTATGGAATTGGCCATCGATATAGAGAAATATATAGAAATTTATTGGGCCCTGCACAGTAAAAAAATACTTTCGTAAAACCGATAATTTTGTTAAATAAGTTAGAAATTTGTTCAAGTATGAATACACAAAAATGTCCTTTTATTTCGTCCGCGTCATTAATAATTCTGATTTGTACTTTTGGTGCAATGTCTGCTTCTGATGAGAGATATTTAATTGATTAAACTATAATGTACTATTATTATATGTCCCTATTGTTATTATAAAATATAGTCATCATCTCAAGGAATTATATGCTATGGTAGAAAATGACTACGGTCAATTTAACTATATATTTTTTTTCTCAGTGTGTGCACCTTAACTATATGTACATGCAAAGCAGAGGGCGGTTAGAAGATATTTAATTCGTTAAACTATAATTCCCTATTATCATTTAAGATTATTCGCCTAACTATAAAATATAGACCTTCCCTTAAGGATTTATATTTTATAGTAGAAAGTGACGATCCTCAATGTAACGATGTAATTCTTTTCTCCGTGCATGCTCGTTAACTATACATGCGAATCCGAGGCCGATCCTGATGAGATATTAAAATGGTTCAACTGTAATTTGCTATTATCATTTATCATCATTGTAACCATAATATATAAATCTTACCTCAAGGAATTATATTTTACACTAAAAAGTGACTATCCTCACTCTAACTAACTAATTCTTTTCTCCATGCATGTACGTTAACTATACATGCGAATCCGCGGCCGGTTCTGATGAGATATAAAAATAGTCCAACTGTAATTTGCTATTATCATTTGTCATTATCGTAACCATAAAATATAGACCTTATGTCAAAGAATTATATTTTACTGTGAAAAGTGACTATCCTCAATCTAACTATCTAATTCTTTTCTCCATACATGTTCGTTAACTATACATACGAATCCGGGGCCGGTCCTGATGAGATATTAAAATGGTTCAACTGTAATTTGCTCTTATCATTTATCATCATTTTAACCATAAAATATAAATCTTACCTCAAGGAATTATATTTTACTGTGAAAAGTGACTATCCTCAACCTAACTATCTAATTCTTTTCTCCATACATGTACGTTAACTATACATGCGAATCCGGGGCCGGTCCTGATGAGATATTAAAATGGTTTAACTGTAATTTCCTCTTATCATTTGTCATTATCGTAACCATAAAATATAGACCTTATCTCAAAGAATTAGATTTTACTCTGAAAAGTGACTATCCTCAATCTAACTATCTAATTCTTGTCTCCATACATGTACGTTAACTATACATACGAATCCGGGACCGGTCCTGATGAGATATTAAAATGGTTCAACTGTAATTTGCTCTTATCATTTATCATCATTGTAACCATAAAATATAGATCTTACCTCAAGAAATTATATTTTTTACAGTAAAAAGTGACTATCCTCAATCTATCTAATTCTTTGCTCCGTGCACGTACGTTAACAATACATACGAAGCTGGAGCCGGTAGGAAATCCAGGACTGGTGTCAGCAGATGAACCATAAGTATGGGTCAACCCCGCACGAGCGTGGGTCAGCTGTCAGTTGTTTGTCCTTAGTGCGCGCGCGATCACCGGCAGTCCGGTATAGTGTGCCGAGCCTCGAGGAGCGAGTGAGTGAGAACGAGCCAAGGGATGAGATGAGAAGGGCGGAGGGGCGCCATTTGCGAGCTACCCGTGCAGCCTGCGTCCTCAGCATCCCCCCCGAACAACGCCCAGCCACCGAATAGCCCGCGTGATCGGACCGTATGTATTTTTTTTCCTCTTCTTTTTTTTTCCTATAGAAAACGAAACAGAGTCGACGAGCTTGGACCCTCGAACCGTTGGCCGCTGGACCGAGCGATAGATGAGTGGGTTTCGGGGAAACGGAAGTTTTTCGTACGGGAAAAAGCGAAACGACTGAGGATTTTCTTTTATCGCTCTGATAAAAATCGACTTTTTTTGGATGACTATTACTGCGGAAGGAATACTTGAAGGTGGGCGGATTGGTGAAGTTATGGAGGCGATTAACGGTAGATTTTTTATAGACACATTGTTTTTAACCACCTTAAGATTTTGATAATTAATTGTAGTTCAAGACATATTTTTTTGTGTCTTTAATGAGCGGAACTTAAGCAAAACCGGTCAATATTTGAAACGGTAAGTTTTTCGTACGGGAAAAACGAAACGATTGTGAGGATTTTTTTATCGCTTTGATAAAAATCGACTTTTTTCGCATGACTATTTGCGGAAGGAATACTTGAAGGCGGTCGAATTGGTGAAGTTATGGAGGCGATCAATGGTAGATTTTTTCATAGACTGACACATTTTTTTAACCAACTTAAGATTTCGGTAAGTATAGTTCAGGACATCTTTTTTACGTCCTTAATGGGCGGAACTTAAGCAAAACCGGTCAATAGATGAAACAGTAAGTTTTTCGTACGGGAAAAGGGAAACGATTGTGAGGATTTTTTTTATCGCTCTGATAACAATCGACTTTTTTTGGATTACTATTTGCGGAAGGAATTCTTGAAGGTGGGCGAATTGGTGAAGTTATGGAGGCGATCAACGGTAGATTTTTTCATAGATCGACACATTTTTTTAACCACCTTAAGATTTCGGTAAGTAATTATAGTTCAGGACATCTTTTGTTATGTTCATAATGGGCGGACCTTAAGTAAAATAAAATCGAAATGGCATGCACGAAGCATCGAAGAAAGTTCTTGGAATTGACAAAATTCGAATAATCTCTGGGTAAATAGCAGAAAGCGGCGAAGTAAATAAAAATAAAGATGACGTGAGTTTTAGCGTATCTCGGTCTAACAAGAGACCAAAGAATTTTGAGTTTCAGCGTAGAAAAACACCGAACGCTCGCTTTACTGAACAAACTTTAAGATTAGGATTGCCGGCTCGATGGGTACATAAAAAAGAGGTCAAAGGTTCCAGGCCGCTAACTCGTCAGGCATTCAAACGGGATACCTTCTCTGCATTTAAAAAAAATATTACTCCAAGTTTTATTTTATATATCGGACTATGCGCTACTTCAATCATTCAATTTTATCTCGATTTTTTTTCTTCATTTTTTCATCCCATACATTTTTTAATGCGCAAAACACCTATTAACATTATTTTATTGTGGTTTAGAAAATGTATCCTTTCTATGTTGGTCAACGAATTAACATAACTTTATTCGAATATCCGGAGCCAATATTTTCACACGGAATTTGTCGCTCGAATCAAACGTGTATGTTTCCGTCGTCGAGTAAAAGAAAGAAAAATATTCAGAAAACGGTTGACCGTATAACCGAAGGGAATGCGCGTTGTCTGAAAGAGTGACGAATCGTTCCTCAATTTTTCAATTTTTCTATTTTTTAATTCTTTCAATCCATACTATTTTTAATCCGCAAAAAATAAATCTCCATCAATGATTTTATCGTAGTTTAGAAAACGATGTCCGTTTAATGTTCGCCTCGAATTGAAGTCCCTGTATTGGAATATCCAGACCAAATGATTTCACACGGAACTCGTGACTCGAATCAAGCGTCCATGTTTCCGCCGCCGAGTAAGAGAAAGAACAATATTCGGAAAACCGATGACCGTGTAGGCGAATGCATCGACGCATCGACCGAAAGGGTAGCTTGTTATTTGGTGGTTCCTCAGTTTCATTTATTCGCAATGATTGGCAGGGGTGTCGCGCGATGAACGGGCACGTGCCTCGGTCGCCATTCAGATTCGGTTTTCTTTTCACCTACTCGCCCTAAAACCCACTGACTATCGAAGCGCGCATCCCTCTAAACCTCCCTATCGCGTGCGCGCGCCGCAGGCCGAGCGACCGCGCTATGCAAAGCTGCGCCTGCTGGATTGAAGCGGAATCGCTTTAGGCGCAGAGGCCGGAAGAGCGAGACGCAAATTCGACCCCTTTTCACGGGATTCCTCATAGCACGGGTATGCAGAGTTTCGGAAAAATTGTATTCATCGATCTCGTCACGGAAACGATTCGAGCTGCGAAAAAAAAAAAAAAAAATAGTGCATTCAAGAGAACCCGCGCGTACAGCGGGAAAAATCGAGCGTGCAGTAGGGTAAAAGTGGTGAATATGGCCCACCTCGATTAACACGTAAATCAATGATATATGGACCGGTCCATATTCCCCACTTTTACCCTATATGTAGCGTATTATATATATATATATATATATATATATATATATATATATATATATATATATATATATATTGCAAGGATGAAACGCGTACCTGGCGGATACTGCGAACAAGGATGAGTGGGTGCGCCGAAGCAGGGGTGGCGTTTAAACAGCTGTGGCCAAACCCTTTCTCCAACTCCTCTCCGCCCCATCCTAACAGGGAAGTCTCGAAAATTGGACGGAAAAATATTTTTCCATTTCGTGAACACCGGGCGTCGGTTTTTGGAGCTTTTACGAAAAACTTCTGGCGGGTGTTATTTTCACCCTGATCTATTACGGGACAGGCCGGGTAAGCCGGGCTGGAAGCGTAATGGCGTATGAAATGAAGCAATTTTTTTTGTTATATTTATACCATTATTTGAAGCGTTCGTTATTTGCCATCGCGTTATAGCATGGTACCATCTATATGTCTGGTTTTTCTTTTTTTTTTTTACCGATCGAGCGAATTGAGTATTGTAATAATGGTAATTGCGGCTGAATTATACGGTTTTTACGATTTGTCGATTATCAGTCACGGAAACCGCACAGGCCATTTTTTACGCTCGCATTAATCCTTAAACAATTTTGTAATTGCGTAAGTTTTTATCCTTAAAAACCTTAAATAATTGCGTAAGTTTTTATACGTGCATCTATATTTGTTAACGGACGTGTCCGAAATAGCTTTCTTATATATGAATAGTGTATTCAATAAAAAAAACTTATTTATTTTTGATATCCCATTATTTAAAGTAATTGAATAATTGACTCAAGTATCAGATCAAAGGTCCAATACCGTTTTTATTATACACAGCCGATATAGCGTTATCGCATTGAGCCATATATATGTCTGGTTTTTTTTACCGATCGAGCTAATTGAGTATGGTAATTATGGTAATTGCGGTTGAACCGTTCGGTTTTGACGATTCGTCGATTATCAGTCACGGGAATCGTAAAGCCCATTTTGAACAGTTAAATATTAGTGAGTTAATGTACTCGGACTCGCATTAACCCTTAAACAATTTTTAATTGCGTAGTTGTTATACGTGTATCGATATCTATTAACGACGAGCGTTTTCGAAATAGCTTTCTTATTACTCAAAATACTAACGCGCTGTATAGTCATAGCTTGACCGTTAAAACTCTTCCCTCGAGCGTAAAAATTCATCGCGCATGCGCAAGGGTAATTAGTGCGCTAAACGAAACTGCTTACCGATCACGTGTTCACAGAAAAACCGTAGAAAGTGTACTGCGAGATGTAGTCACGGATAACTTTAAATTTCATGCATATAGGAAGAAATTACTTTTCACTATAGTTAGCGCTTTAGACAAACTTTCCTTGACAATCGAAATTCCAACGTGAAAAAGTTCGTTTCCCGTTTTGGAACCGGAAGGTCGTTGAAGCAAAATATTGATAAATATTTTTGGAAGGTAAAAAATATCTGTAAAAATGTTATCCATACATTTTCCGTATTGAAATTCTTTTTTAAACTTATTACCACAAAAAACATTTTAATAATTTAATAATCAAATGTATAAAATAGCTATGCAAGATGCAAAAAAAAAAAAATCAGAAACGGTCTATTCGGATGGTTGACTTGTAAGACACTCGAACAATTGACGGCTAATCGTGACTGTCACTTCGTATAATCACTTTTAATATATTTTTTTATTGCAGCAATTTTATCGTCGCTGGATGGAGTCCAAGTTGGTTCACGCCCTCCCTTCCGTCGCAGTAAGTAATATGCCTTAAGATTTTCAATTTTCGAATATTAAATACAGACGAAATTTTGAACAATTTTTTATCCACATTCTTACTTTTCAAAATGAGAGAAAAAAATCGGCGTTTACGTCGTTTAAGTTGCTAGGTTAAACCACGTAGGTTATTCCTTTGCTATACCTTTGCTACGCGGTTCGTTCGCAACGCAAAATATTTTTGCATCTGTAATTATTCATTATTGTTTATTTTTAAAAAATCGGTTTTAGTACCAATTAAAAAAAAATTGTCTTAGTACCGAGACGAAACCATTAAAATCCGTTGTTCCCAAAGAATTTTCCAGCTCATAGCTCGTACCTAAATACCCAAAAACAAAAAGGACAAAATGGACTTTCCGCAATTGTTCGTAGAACATATTCGTTTTAGTACCGAGACGAAACGATCCAAATCCGTTGTTCCCAAAGAATTTTGCAATTTATGAAATGCAAAATTTTATGAATTTTTTGAATTTTTTTGGTATTTAGATACGCGCTATTATCGTATTGAAATACAAAAAAAATCGCAGACCAGCGCGCGATCGAGATGAAGAATCCGCGTCTAGAAATCCAAAGTCGCGATAGGCTCGTACGAAAAAGAGCGTCGAGCCGATCCCGTTAGTCGGCAACTCCTTCTCGAGAACAAATTCGTTTCAACGGTGGTAAAATTATCCGAGCCTCTTTGCCTTAATTGCACCGTTGCTGTGCAATAGAGATAATTTCATAAGAAGCACTTCCGAATAACTCCATTGTTTATCAATTATTGTTTAGTGGCTCGACGTTCTTTGGGACGCGGTATGGTCGGAGGGTCAGTCGCGGCGTTGGTAAACACGGGCTCTGCATGAGCCAGCGGCGAAAGGGCGGTTCGAGGCTGAACCAGAATTAGGGTGACAATGGGTTGTTCGGAGGATGGAAATAAAGAATGCAAAGGAAAGGATAACACGTGCAACGGGAGTGCAAAGCAGGCAAGAGGACAGTCAAGGCTGTCAACCGTTTACCCGTGCGAGGGATGAGTTCGTACAGCCCCGCTGGGCCCGCTTCGTGCAGATCTTTCCGACTTTTGCCGCAGCTTCGGGCCTGGCAATTTGCGTTATTGCGGCCAATAATGCGCAAACAATCCTGCGCGAAAAACTGCCCCAATTGCCTTGACCGGGCACGCGTTTCGACACATTTCTTCCTCCGCCTGTTTCACCTCTCGTTCATTTTCTTTTTTTTTCGTCTTCTTCGTGGGACAGCGAAGCGATGGCAAAGACCCAAGGGCGGACAGTCAAGGCTTTCGACAGTTTACGCGCACGAGGAATGAATTTGTTTACAGCCCCGCTGGGCCCGTTTCGTGCTGATCTTTGGGACTTTTGACGCAGTCGCGGTAATGGCAGTTTTACGTTATTTTGGCCAATAATGGACAAATAATGCTGTGCGAAAAACTGCCTCGAGTGCCTTGACCAAACATTGTTTCTGCGCCGTTTCGACCTCTGACGCGTTTTCTTCCTCCACCCGTTCCGCTTCTTTTTTTTTCTTTTTTTCTTCTTCACGGGTCAGCGAAACGTTGCCAAAGACTCTTTCGTTTTGTTGCGAACGCACAAGAAATGCGAAACTTTAATAATTTTTAGTCAGTCAAGCAAGAGAGGACAGTCAAGGCTGTAGACAGTTTACCCATACGATAAATGAGTTCGTTCACCGCCCCGCTGGGCCCGCTTTGCGACTTTTGGCGCAGCTTCGGTACACGCAGAAAAAAATTTATTTGACGGCCACCGTTTATTAAGATTAAGTAAAATATTTATTTGATCTAAATAAATATTTATTTTAATTAAGTAAATAGTTACTTACATGAAATAAATATTTATTTAAATTAAGTAAATAGTTACTTACATGAAATAAATATTTATTTAAATTAAGTAAATAGTTATTTAAATGAAATAAATATTTATTTAAATCAAATAATTTTTTTTTCTGGGTGTAATGGCAGTTTTGCGTTATTGCCAATAATGGACAAACAATCCTGTGCGAAAGACTGGCCCGAGTGCCTTGACCGAGCATTGTTTCGACCCCCGACGCGTTTTCTTCCTTCGCCCGTTCCTCTTCTTGTCTCTTCTTTTTCTTCCTCTTCACGGGACAGCGAAGCGATGGAAAAGACCCTTTCGTTTTGTGACTAACGCACAAGAAATTCGAAACAAACTCCTATAAAACTCAAACGCTCTCCACCCACCGGATTCTCGGTATTAGATCATGTTTAATTGCCAGTTAAATTTACGACCGGTCGGATTATAAGCTGTCAAAATGGTCGATGTGACGCGCGCTCTCCGGTGCCTTTCTTTTTCACTCTTTCTTGCCGACTCCCGGCCGACCACCCTTAGCTCTTTGGCTGTACCTGCAGCAATTCCGACAACGCCGTTCCCGACTTTTCCAGGAAAAAATGTGTCTCACTCGTATTATCAATTGGGACCGAAGAGAAAGAACCGCTTGACTCGATAAAACTTTAGCCTCCATGAGTGCCATCTTGGAAAAACTTGTTCGGAAACTCTGCGAGGGGAAACTGTACGATGCGAATAGAGTGGAGTTGTACGAGTGGATTCAATCCTTTGGAAACTATCGTGAAAAAGTTTCAATTGTTATTGCAGGATTTTTTATTTTAGCGTTTTTGATATTAGGTTTTGATATGGAAGTTAGGTGGGTTGAAGAAAAATTTACTCGGTGCGTTGAAGGCTATGGTTTATTGTCTTGACACTGAACATAGATAAGTTAATGCATTGAATATTATTTAACGATATAAAAAATAACATTTTCAAAAAATAATGCCAAGTGCGACTGTCGACTGTAGAGATTTTAGGTTCACGATACAAATCGCGAAAAAGGTTCAATTATTATTGTAAGATTTTAAATTTTACATTGCGTTTTTAGCATTAGGTTTTTACTTTAATTTTAAGAAAAGTACGCTCCATTGGTGGGGGATGATGGTTTTTTTGTCTGAACACTGAACATAGATAAATTAATTAAATAAGCATCATTCCAGGTTAAAAAAAATACCATTCGTAAATTATTCTAGATTTAAAAAATACTATTCGCCAAAATAATGCCATCTGGGACTGTCGACTGTAGAGATTTTAGCTCACCATACAGATCGCGAGAACGTTTCAATGATTATTGCAAGATTGTAAATTTTACATTGCGTTTTTGGTATTTGATTTTTATGTTAATTTTAAGAAAAGTACGCTCTATTCGTGATAGCCGATGGTTTATTTTCGGAACACTGAACACATATTAATTAATAAATTGACTATCATTTAGGGTTAAAAGAAAAATAATTCGCAAAAAATAATTCCATGCGCGGCTGTCGATTACAGAGATTATAGGTCACCACACAGATCGTGAAATCGCGAAAAGCTGCGCACCATCGAGGACTTTCACCACCGTTAACCCTGTTACCGGTGCGTAACACTATAGCCGAACCTACCTACTTTCCGAGTCAACGGGGCGACAATAAAAACCCCAAGCTGCCGTAAATTATCTCGAAAAATTGTACACTGACCCTGAAGTGCGACGAGAACGTGCTCGAAAAATGTCGCTCGAGGGATGGCACGGTGATTTAAAGTTCATCCCTTTTCTGTCTCGGCGGGGTGGAAAATTTGCATGCAATTTATCAAATTCTACTCCAATGTCCCTTTATTTTATTTTTATTTTTATTATTTTTTTTTACCACATCAAGTTGCTCCAACAGAGTTATCGAGGCAATTGCGTGAAAGACGCGGAACATATTAGACTCTTACAGTATTACGAAGTAGCGTTACCTGTGGCGGTTGAACCTTCTTTTTCCGTGCGGCGCGAAGGGTCTCTGCGGTTTTTTTTCATTGCCCAAATAGCAAAATCCAATTATGCTCCGGCCCTGTTTTCACGGAAGGTGAATCAATTTCGGACAATGGCGTACCTTCCAGGAAGGTGGCTCGCGGCAAAACCTGCGCCCCATTGTTTTCCGGACGAGCGAACAATAATATCCGTCGAGTGTACCGAGCGCCGTGAAAGGGAAAAAACAAATAGAGATAGAGGCATACCCCCATCGTTCCCGAATTAGGATCGCGTGTACTTTCCACGCTCCGGTCGGAATAAAAGAGTTTTGACTTTCGTACGCCTCGGGGGGCCTCGACGCGCCCGATTGACCACGGGCTTACACGCGTTCGAGTCATCCGATGACCCACATCGCATGACACCTGCATAAAAAAAAATTTACTCGAGTTACGATCAGAGAATGGGAACGGTAATGACATTCGCCGAATCCTTGACCTGGATTATGCCACTAATTAATAACCACTTAAAAAGGGTCGTGGGACCGACTCAATTTTGAAAATTTCACCGCGTTTCGCGTGCACATGTGAAACGACGTTGGGGAAAATAAAACACGCGACTGGCGTGTGAAATGCAAAGTATATATTAATTTTTACCAAGATTGTTCGAAACAATTGCACTAATTAATTACCACTTAAAAGGGTTGAGACGCTGATTCAAGTTTGAACATTTTACGGCGTTTCACGCGCAGATTTTGATTGAGCAAAAAAACATTGTGCTGATATAATGAAATGTAAAGTGTACCAAAATTTATACAAACATTATACGCAAAAATAGCACAAATTAATTACCACGTAAAAGGGTTGAGACGACTTTCACGTGCACATGTGAATAGAAATTGAGTAAAAAAAAAATCTAACGGCATACGGAAATGTAAAACATACCACAATTTGTACCGAAATTGTTTTGAAGACATTGCACTAATTAATTACCACTTAAAATTGTCAAAGGATCGATTTAATTTATAAAATTTTACTTCGTTTCACGCGCGCACATAAAATGCCGCTGAGCAAAAAACCATTTTATCGGCACAATAAAATCCGAAACATTATAATTCGCATCAGAGTTGTTCGAAAAAACAGCTTCAATAAAATTGAATTTAGTGCTTAGAATGCACTAAATCATATTAAACAATGCGACATTATTAGTAATTTTACTTCCGACCTTATCAAAGTTAAAGAAGCGTCGCGTGTCTAATGTATGAACCAGATTTTTCTCAATACATAAAAACAAAAAAAAATCACAAAGCCATCCTTGACGACCCTTGAGCGCGCGCGGATTAGAAGTTCGTGTTCATTGGCGGATTCCCGAGCACTCCGATAATGAATCCGAGACAGATTTAGAGTCATCCACGCCCAGCCAAGTCCACGAGACATTAAAACAGTCAATCCCGAATGAGAAATGAAGCCCGGCTCGCCAAAATCGCTACAAATCCCGTTATTTACTAACTCGAACCCGTGACAAGAAACGCTCACCTCGTACAACTCTTCGCGGCCGAAATTGAGTACAATAATACGTCGACGGTAACTTGTTTACGTACAAATCGAGGAAGAAGCCGTCATATTTACGACGTAGAAGGAGCCCGACGAAAACGGTAACGAGCCGAGGAAGAAATTGTTCGACACCGCAATAAAGTCGCAAAGGGGTTTTTCACCCGAGGCCCCGCGATGGTTTCGTGCCACAGATTCGAGAGAACCGGTGAGAGGAAAACAGAACGAGAGAAAACGGCTCTGCGCGTCGAAGACTAAACGACGAGGACGAGTGTTTGCCGGAAACGTTTTCTTACAGTTAGTGCCGGTTACGCCGTCACTCGTTCGCAACTTAACTGTAAAGCCGTCGTAAAGTCCTCGTCGAGAGAACGAGTGGAAAGCATCCTTCCTGAAAGGATGAAAAATGGCGCGGTTGCTCTCACGAAGGTGCCGAAAGTTGCTCGAGCGAGAGGGCAGATTAAGCCGACCCAAAGCCAAAGGGTTGAGGGATTTTTCGATGAAGTCCTTTTCGAACTCTTTTTTTTCCCCACTTCGTCGCTGCCGTCCGCTCGTGCAGGGATTAATTAAGAATGGATAAATTTGAGAGGTGATAATATTTGTTTATTGTTTTTATTATTAGAATATGAAAGAAGCGGAGAATGTTGGGACTGTTTGTGTATCGAGGAAAAGGAATTTCTTCGATCTTTTTTCTGATGGACGACACCATAGCATTAGCGGATGAGAATAAAAATAACAGATAGGCAATCGGCTTTATTAGTCGAATGTCGAAAAAAATATTCCGGGTTTTTTAAGCATATACGTGATCCCGAAATGAATACCAATAGGCCGACAGTCGAAAACTTTTCAATTCGGGACTGTCGATTGGTATAAAAAAATCAGGACATTATATTTAGGTTTTGGAATGCGCGTTTTAAATATTTTTCATTTTTATACATTGAATCTTGGAAAACTCTTGTTGCCAAAAGCCCGGCTTGATAATATTTTTCGACCATTAAAACAAAACTTTCAAGATTGATTTTCGTTACTAAAATTTTCCATCGAGAAGCAATTTTTTTATCTCTCTGGTTCTCTTACAGTTAGTGCCGGTTACGCCGTCACTCGTTCGCAACTTAACTGTAAAGCCGTCGTAAAGTCCTTGTCGAGAGAACGAGGGAAAGCATCCTTCCCGAGAGGATGAAGAGTGGCGCGGTTGCTCTCACGAAGGTGCCGAAAGTTGCTCGAGCGAGAGGGCAGATTAAGCCGACCCAAAGCCAAAGGGTTGAGTCCGGGATTTTTTGATGAAGTCCTTTTCGAACTCTTTTTTTTCCCCACTTCGTCGCTGCTGTCCGCTCGTGCAGTGCGAAAGGGTTGAATCCACGATTTATAACCACAGGACGCGTCTACCTGCAAACTTGGATGCAAACGCTCGCGGCAAAAGCATTTGCTGTAATTTTCTAGCGGAGCTTTGGGCGGCTTTGGTGACGAAAGGGTTAAAGAGTCGAAGAAAAGTTTCACGGAAAGTACGGAGAAGCATTGCTAGGCGAAAAACTTTAACGACCGAGGAAATTTTTCGTTCCTAATGCTTTCGTTTGCCATTGCCGAGGAAAATCTTGTAACGGTACCGAGGCGAGGCTTTCTTTTGGTGGAAAAAAAGCAGATTTCGAAGGTACCGTTTTCGGCACTTTGGTTCGGGCGTGTTGCATAAAAAAAGTATATGGCGAACGGTGAAAGCCATGGCAATCAGATGAAACTGCTCGTCCCAGTGATAAATCTATGTCGCACTACGACCGATATATAGAAAATAGATTCTTGATTGGTTTTATACATTCTAATCGTTTTTTATCGTTTTCTATTTGCTGCATTCACGAATAGGCAACATGCCATGTTTATGAACAATGACGGAAATAATCTGACGTTCTGAAGTATTTTTATCGTAGCGAAATTGTTTATTTAGTGGCGTCTTACTTCCGGTTTTTGATACCCCAAAATCAGTTTCTCATATGTATGTTCGTTTGATGATAGAATTCATTTTTAAAAATGATTACAAATCACCGGAAGTGATAAATCACGTTCGATTTTCTTACCCAAAAATTTGTCTTTAATACCCAATCGATTTTAATACCCAAAAACCAGTCTTTAATACCCAATCGATTTTAATATCCAAAAATTAGTCTTTAATACTCAATCGATTTTAATACCCAAAAATTTGTCTTTAATACCCAATCGATTTCAATACCCAAAAATTAGTTTTTAATACCGAATCGATTTTAATACCCAAAAATTTGTCTTTAATACCCAATCGATTTCAATACCCAAAAATTAGTTTTTAATACCGAATCAATTTTAATACCGAATCGATTTTAATACCCAAAAATTAGTCTTTAATATCCAATCGATTTTAATACCCAAAAATTGTCCAAAGCTGTTTAAGATTGCAAAAAGTTATTAAAAATTACTGAAACTGAGAAATCACTTGCCGGTTTTAATACCCAAAAAATCAGCCTCTCAACCCACACGTTCATTTGGTGAAAAATATTATGGACCAAAGAGTCGCCAACAGTGAATAAAAAAATTAAAAACTGCTAATCATATTATGACATATCCACTGGATAACTATTGAACTCCCCGAAAATAAATAGAAGAAATGGCGTCTGGATGATGCGGTATTGGTCGCGGGCTCCCGACGCGTGCTTGCTCCATTCATCCTCTCCAGGGGGAAGGTGGGGTGAGGGGGGTGAAGGGGGGGGGGTATCCGGGATTTCGTAGTAGAGGATACAGATCGAGGGGTTGAACGAATCCAGAGAGCGTGGAGATGAGAGAAGGAAGGGCGATCGTGAGGCGAAGGGCGAGCGAGAGAGAGTCAAGGGTGGTACGGACAAGGGTGCGTCGCACGCGAGACGAGAGGGGGCGGAATCGAGTGGAGTGGAGTCGCGGCGGAGCTATAGCCCAGGCAAAGACGGAGCATAGTAGCACATAGTTGTCGGCAGCGATGAGATCGAGGAAAAAATAAATGCGGATGGCGGGGCGTCGGGGCGGGAGGGGGGGGGGGAGGGTGGGGGTGCGTGGGTCAGTGATCGCGCGCAGGGGTTTCCGAGGGAAACGAGAAAACGAGACACTTTCGGGAAACCCGGTGTTCAGTATCGGAGCCTCAAAGAACGATGCAGGAAGCTTGAAAAAAATCAGCTCCGTTCAGATTTCAGATTTTTTAAAAATAAATAAAGAACACTCTGGGCGGTCGAGAAAAGGAAACTTGCTGGAAACACTTGCTGGACCTAAAATGTTTTGTTTAAAAAAACAATTATGATTAATTAAGAAAGGATAAGTTTGAGAGGTGATAATATTTGTTTATTGTTTTTATTGTTAGAATATGAAAGAAGCGGAGAATGTTGGGACTGTTTATGTATAGAGGAAAAGAATTTCTTCGATTTTTTTTTCTGATCGATGACACAATAGCATTAGCGGATGAGAATAAAAATAACAGATGGGCAATCGGCTTTATTAGTCGAATTTGCTGTGTCCACGAGGCATTCGACGCCAAGCGGGCCAACCCGGGTTTCCGCGAATTCCGGAAAGGGTTCATAAATTTTTTTTATAAGTAGGTTGGAATGTTAAGAATGTCGAAAAAATATTCCGGGTTTTTTAAGCATATACGTAATCCTGAAATGAATACCGATAGTCCAACAGTCGGAAACTATTTCCAATTCGGGTCTGTCGATAGACGTATAAAAAAATCAGAACATTATAGTTACGTTTTGGAATGCGCGTTTTAATTATTTTATTATTTTTATTTTCATACATTAAAGCTTGGAAAACTCTTCTTTCCAAACGCCCTGCATGATAATATTTTTCGACCATTAAAACAAAACTTTCAAGATTGATTTTCGTTACAAAAATTTTCCATCGAGAAGCTATTTTTTTAACTCTCTGGTTATCCCTAAACGTAATAGAGGATCGAGGAAGAGAATACCGAGAAAAGGGTGGGGGTGGAGTGGATAAGTCTATATGGGACTGTATGTGTTTATATGGAACTCCAGAACACGGAAGCTTACTATAGTATATATAGTATAGTGTCTTTCCTAAAGTAGGAACATAAATAAAGACTGTGAAAGAAAAATAAGGACATTATATTTACGTTCTCGAACGCGCTTTTTAACGATTTTCATACTTTCATTTTTTTTTTTTATACCTTAAGTCCCGGGAAAACTCTAATTGCCAAACGGCCATCGACCGAATTCCTCCAGCCTATCGCGACAACATTTTTCCTCCACCAAAACAAAACTGTCAACATTGATTTTCGTTACAAAAATGTTCCATCGACGGCATCCTCAGACTCGATATCAGAGGGGATCGAGGAGGAGAATTCCGAAAAAAGGGTCGAAGGGCTCCAGCCTATAAATCCACACATCTCTCTATACGCGAACTCCAGAACACGGAAGCTTACACTCTTTCCTGAAGTAGGGAAATAAGTGAAGAATCCGAGAGAAAGAAAAGAAGAAAAAAAAAAAGAAAAAAAGGGGGAAAACTCGAGAACGAGGGAAATACATCTCTGTGGAAGAAAGCGAGAAAGACGGAAGCCGCAGCCGCGAGGACGAAAGGCGACGAGGAAGCGTGTGCCGTACAACACGAGAGTCGAAAGGGCCGCGAAGGGTGGGGGAGGGTTCTTTGGTCGGAGCGTGGTGGGGGGGAGCGGTTGCCAAAAACATCTATGAATTCTGTCAATCGTTGAGCCGCGATTGGCCGATGGTCGGACGGAGGGTAGGGGTAGTTTCCCCCTTCGCAAATCCACAAAATAAGCCGGTATTTCCTACATCGGAACTCGGCACACGGCTTGTCAGTTGAGCACGGACATTCGAGACGCGAACGGGTGTCACCGTTCGATGTCACATCGAAATTTAATTCGAGTACTTTTAAGTCGTAACAATTTTTACAACGTCACAACGAACGTCGACGGTCGCACCGATGAAATTTTACCGAGTCGCCGGTCGCGAGGAACTGTCGAAGATTCTTTAATATTATAATCGTGACCGAAATTGAGATTGGTGATTCTGTGCTCGTCGAACATTGCATTGGTTGTATGCACGCTAGCGTCGCACGCGTCGCGCTGTAAGTGGGGTGCTCCATATAATTAATTCTCGTGCCCGGATCATCGATACGACCGTCGGGGGAGTCATCGATATCGAAGGTCTTCCGAGCACATCAATCACCGTCATCACGGCACGTTGCTGAGATCTACGGACGGCGCGCGTCCGGCTAAGAGGTTCGTCACGATGTTTTGATACTTTTATTTTTGATTTTTATGTTTCGGTTAAGGAGTTTTGTGTTACGTTGGTGGGAATGTAAAAATTCTGCACCTCTTTTTGTGCGGGTTTGATCGACGCTAAACCGACGAAATTCTATCGGCCACAATTTTATTAATAACTTGTGGATAGAAATCAGAATTTTGTGAATAAAGATTAAAATTTGATCAATAAAGATTCATTTTAATCTTTATAATTTTATAAAGATTATAATTTGATCAATAAAGATTAAAATTTAATCAATCAAGATTAAAATGTTATCAACAAAAATCTAATTTTATTAAAACAAATTTGAGTTTTATCGTTAAAATGTTAATTCTGTCAGTATAATTTTAATGTTAACAATCAAAGCGAAAATACTATAAATTTCGGAGTGTCGACTGTATCGTGAAAATTCCGTTAATTACCGGCTAATCACACATGTGCGTAGAAATAATTTGACATTTTTTTTCTCGTACTTTGTGTCCTTTCCGAGAATCGGTCTGTTCGCAGGACCACGAGGTCCTATATTCAGTGCGTGTGTATAGGTACATAGATACACATATCCATGCATGTGGGTCTCGGACACTACGAGTAGTAAGTTCGAGTACAAGCCGCGTAAGAAACCGTTGTCCAGTTGTTGTTTAGCCTCGGAAGTTCGAAAAGCTACGGGATAGTAGATTCGAGTACAAGCCGCGTAAGAAACCGTTGTCCAGTTGTTGTTTAGCCTCGGAAGTTCGAAAAGCTACGGGATAGTAGATTCGAGTCGCTACAGTGTGCCGTACGTGCGTATCAACGTCCCCGAGAAAAACAAGCGCGAGGAAAGCCCTTCTGCCGGGTGTGTATGAAAGAGAGTCGTGGATCGAATAACTATCATCGCCGAATCCAATCGAGCCAACGAACGATGAAATGTCTTGAGAGCATTTTTATACAAAATTTCAATTAAATAATTATTAAATTTGCCGTTAATATAATAACGTAATTTTGGAAAATTGAACGCCTAAAAACTGGAGATCACTGCTAACTTGCCATTGTCTGGCAGTCGTTCCAGCCTCCTCGCTGCAGCCTCGTGGAAATATCCTCGATAGCGAAAAGAATTAATGAGATCGGGAATTACATATATTACGAATATTATTATAATTTAATTATTCATTAAATATTTTTTAATTTTTTTGTTAGATACGCGATTGTCGGAAACAAATTTATTATTAACGATCAGCAGCCTCGTGGAAATACCCTCGATAGTTAAAAGAATTAATGAGATCGGGAATTACATATATTATGAGAATTATAATAATTTAATAATTCATTAAATATTTTATTATTTTTTTTTTTTTTGTTAGATTCGTGATTGTTGGAAACAAATTTATCATTATTGGTATTATATTTATCATCAAGCACTGTATTGTTGTTAGCATGAAATTTTATCAACGGGCGTCGATTGGTCTTCACCATCGGTACGGTGAAATAGGGATAGAAAAATGCAATGGCCGAAGGGTCGAGCGAAGTAGAAAAAACGTGGTCCATGATAGGGGGGAGTTATCGCGAAGCCGGGTCGGGGGCGGGATGTATGCGGGATACAGTGCGGACGTCTCGGAGACTCAAACCGATCGATCGGTTAATCGAGAAGGGAAGACCGAGGTACAGGGCGATGCTGATTGCTGGACGTAAGAGTTTCGATTACTGACTGTGTCTTACTTATTTACCCGAACTTAAATTATTTACTTTAACATTGAATTCGGTACTTAAAAAAAAGAATTAATTGTTACCATTGAATTGTCCAAGCGAACAGTATTTATAGTAAATGATAAATGACTTCGTCTAAATTAACATTTCCATAAAAAAAATAACAATAATATTTTTTTTCAATTTTTGATAAAAAAAAATATTGATCAAATTTAACTGAGATATTTGGACAAGCGGTTTTGAGAATTGGCCGGATCGGAGCGGGTCGGCCGAGCGACCTGTGGGAGCTTTATTTTTGATTTTTTTTTTTTTTTTTTCGTCGATCCCCCTCGGTAGTCGTGACTATTTCTTTTTCTGTTATCAGGCGTCGCGATATATTTTCGAGTCGGATAGCCGCGATGCTTTTTTCCTATTTACTATTATCGTGCGTATCGGACTGTAACAGTTCGGTCGACCTCTCCGTTTCTTCGACTCTTATGTACATCGTGGCTGTTTTATTATTTTTCGTTATTCCTGACGGCGCCGAGTCCCGTCGGAAGATTTGTTTTGCCACGACACTTTGCCACGCGTTATCCGTACCGAGACATTCGAGTGAGTTCATTGGAACAAAAGTTCGCTCGCTCCAGCGAGAATCTTAATTTCTCGAAAGCTTTCACGCGATTCCTGGAAATTCCGTCAAGGGTTGTTTCGACGCCCGGTTCTCGACACCAAAAAAATAATTTATTTGATTTAAGTCCCAATTTTTTAAATTTAAATAAATGTTTATTTCAATCAAATAAATAATTATTTTAATCAAATAAATATTTATTTCAATCAAATAAATAATTATTTTAATCAAATAAATATTTATTTCAATCAAACATTTATTTTAATCAAATAAATATTTATTTTAATCAAATAAATATTTATTTTAATCAAATAAATATTTATTTTAATCAAATAAATATTTATTTTTATCAAATAAATTTTTATTTACGTAAATATTATGGGGGGGGGGGGGGGGGCGTCAAATAAATAATTTTTCTAGGTGCGACTTTCGCTTACCGTTCTATTTTTCTATTTTCAATATTTAATTTTTATGAATGTTCATTCTCCATACATTAGCGAATTCCGAGGACAGAAACACGAACGACTTGTTTACGACAGTTGGGAGGCGAACGGATCCGTAACAGATCGGTCGACCTCTCCCTTTCTTCCTCTCTTATCTAAATCGCCGCTGTTTTGTTATTTTTCCTTTATTCCCGACAGAGTCCAGTCCTGTCGGAAGATTTCTTTCGCCGCGACACACTCGAGTGAGTTCGTCCGAACGAAAATCCGCCCGCTCGGCGAGAATCGTAATTGTCTCGTAAGCTTTCGAGTGGTTCCTGGAAGTCGCAATTCTCACCGTGCGCTAATCCCGCGTGATCCCGTTAAGGGTTGTTTCGTCGTGCCCGGTCCTCGACTTCCGTCGCACCCCTTACCGTTCCATTTAAATTTTCCATTCTTTACATACTCTCGAAAATTCCGAGACAGAAAGACGAGCGACTTATTTATGACTGCCTGGGAGGCGAACGGGTCGGCACAATGCGAATATTTTCGAGAGTCGAAATTAACAGAAATATAGAAACCCTCGAAGAAACATAGAAACTGAGTAAAATTTTTGGTTCGTCGTCCGGCGAAATGCGGGAAAATAAAATATAACGTCGAGGGAGCTTTGCTCCACTTGAATAAATCAACCCGGACCCGCGGTAGTGGTAATGGTTGCCGGTCGGTCCTCCGGCACGTCGGGTCTTCTGCACACCCCGAACAGCTCGAAGCCTTCCGGCTTTACCGAGAATACGCGCCGGACCCGCTCAGTTGCGCTCGACAATCCTCCGGGGCAACCCCTTTTTCCACGAATTTTTCGACCCAACGGAGCCAGCGAACAAACCCTTTTTTTTCAATGACTGTACCGTTAGTCCACGTTAAAGATACACATTTCGGGCGATTGTTGCAATAATTGTTATTCCGAGCTCACGTTAATCCTTCCAGTTTGGGACTCACTGGGCTGCACGTTTTAGGTCCTTAAACTTATGTTTACCTTAAAAATGATATTTTGTCAACTACCGTTGATAAAATGCGTGAAATTAAAACAAATGTAATTTGTTTATTTATAATTTACTTATAATTTATTTGAAAAAAATAATTAAATTTATTACATTATAAATTAAAAAATTACGTTCCGGCTTTATTGAGAATTTGCGCGATCTGCTCAGTTGCGCTTGATAATCCTCCGGGACAATTGCTTTTTCCACGAATTTTTCGACCCACCGGACCCAGCGAACAAACCCTTTTTTTCAATGACTGTACCGTTAGTCCACGTTAAAGATACAAATTTCGAGCGATTGTTGCGATAATTGTTATTCCGAGCTCACGTTAATCCTTTCAAGTTTGGGTCTCACTGGGCTGCACGTTTTAGGTCCTTAAACTTATGTTTACCTTAAAAATGATATTTTGTCAACTACAGTTGATAAAATGCGTGAATTGAAAACTAATATAATTTTTTTATTCATGATTTATTTGAAAAAAAGAATTAAATTTATTAAATTGTAAATAAAAAAATTTCATTTTATTTAATTTACTAAATTTCATAATCTTCATTATGAAATTTATATAGATAGATTATATATATATATATATAATATATCTACATAAATAATTTATATAGATATATAGATTATTTTTATATAGATATATATATATAAAATAATTGTACTTTTCGAGCGGTGGAAAATGTGTAAAATTATATTTTGAACCATTGACTGACCGATCGGCGAACTGTCTAAGATATAATCTTTGAATATATCGATATTCGACACTCAATTTTTCACGCACAAAAGATGACAAAAAAAGTGTATCGTGACGAGCGAACGGTGATACAAAAAGCGCGGTGCAGGGAATCCCTTCGCTGTATGGAAAGTAGTCTCGAAGGTTCGTCCCCCTTTTTCGAAACATTTTCAACAAAAACCCCTTTTTTCGTGGCCAGCTGTGTGTCCTTGGTCCTTTTACCGGAGCGGCAGTTTAGAAAGCTTGAGAAGAAACTCTGCATTTCTTTGGACAAGAGAAATTGTCCTGTCGCTCACATTTTCCGAACCATCAAAGCATATGCACAGCATGCTACGGTACTGCCAGTAAAGTCCCCAAAAAAATACAACAAAAAATATTGCTCCCGTCGAAAAATACCTCCACATCGTAGTTAAAATAACAAAAATATTGTTGCGCTGTTAAATCTTTAATATTTACATTTTTTCAATTAAATAAAAAAAATAGATTATTTTTTCAATTAAATAAAAAAATAGATTATTTTTTCAATTAAATAAAAAAATAGATTATTTTTTCAATTAAATAAAAAAATAGATTATTTTTTCAATTAAATAAAAAAATAGATTATTTTTTTCAATTATCAAACGCTAAACAATAAAAACGCAACTCGTAAATACAATAATAAAAAAAAATGATTGCTCTGTTAAATCTTTTGTATTTTTATTTTTTCAATGATTAAACGCGTAAATATGGCGACGAATGATTATTGGGTCGGATTGGACGTGTCGAGTTGGTCTCAATTTTCCGCGAATCTTCCTTCGACTAATGAATTCCGGTCGGGCGACTCTGCCGATGGGCTGCAATCAACGTTACCGCCACCGCGCTGGCGTCAGCAACGACAATCGCATTAATTTACGAAATTGATCTCGTTTTCCAGGGTAAGAAATGCGAGGCAACTGGGAAGCCGCCGAGGCGTTAGTGCTCGCGCCGGGCCAGCAGCTTCAACAACAGCAACACAGCATCATGGAGGAACAGCGTCTGCCCCTCCATTCGCCAACCACGCCCGCTTGGGGTGGTATCACCGATAGAATAGTGGTGAGTAATCGCGAGCCCCTACTGGAGCTCTCACCCTCGCATCAAATCCTTCGCTCTCATCTCTCTCCGTCGCGCACTAAATCGCGGCCGCAGAGTAGCTCCGCTGTACTTCCCCTCTCCCGACCCTATCTCGGACCCTCGACTTCTCCGGCATGAAAGTCGCAAAATGTCTGCTTCCGTCGGCGAAACCCGTCGAGCAATGGAAACAAATGTAGCCGTCGACGGAACTCGCGGAATTATTTTCCACTCACCTATCCGTATTTTTGTAATAACTTTGTTTAATAGTTTTGTTTAATAGATTTTTTAAATAATTTTGTTTAATAAATTTTATAAACAATTTTGTTTAATGGCTTTGTTTAATAACTTTTTTAATAACCTTGTTTAGTAGTTTTGTTAAATGACTTTGGCTAATAATTTCGATTAATATTTTTTTTACTCATATTCGAGCTCGCACCGTCGCATCAAATCCTTTGCTTTCTTCTCCTTCCGTCGCTCATTAAACCGGGCCGCTGAGTAGATGCGCTGTATTTGCCCTCTCGCATCCCTATCTCGGACCCTAGACTTCTCCGGCATGAAAGTCGCAAAATGTCTGCTTCCTTCGGCAAAATTCGTCGCGGAACAAATATGGCCGTCGATGGAACTGGCGCATTTTTCAACACTCGCCTATCCGCAGATACTATAAAACGGTTACTTTTTACTCCAAGGTCTATGTGACTATATTTGATGAAGATATAATTTTTTATCTGACACGAAACAGTCCTTGCGACATTAAATTTTGATACGTTTGAAACATTGATATGGTATTTAATTGATATTGATATTAAAAAAACATAACTTAAAAAAACGACACCAGTAAACAATAACATAAATAATCTTCAAAGTTTCATATGAAACATTCGGCATTGAGTTTTATTTTGTACAGTTTGTTGGAAATCATCTTGTTGGAAATATTAATGACAAACCGCATACACAGATATAGATCGATATGATCCATAAAAGCTAAGATTAACCAAAATCATGAAGCACAAGACAGATTTTTGATTCGACTTTTCCATTTTGGATATTTAATATATTTTTTTATAACCGTGTTTTTCCTGTGATTTTCAGAAGGAAGAACCCACGGAAGACAAGAACAATGATTCTGGAGTGTCACCGGGTCATTACACGAGTAATTCAGCGTCACCGAGAAGCAGGCGTTCTTCGTCGACGGCAAACTGCAGTCTATCACCGGGGAGCGCTTCCTCCCAGGATTCGAACGCCATGCCGTGCGGAAATTTTGACTACAGCCCGCAGAGCATCTACAAAAATTGCGGTTCACCGCTCGATTACGTGAGGATTCATTCCATGGACGATATGTCGCAGCATCAACAGAACGAGCATCAGGCGATGGACGTTGTGTCGAGCAGTATGAAGTCTGGCTGCGAGGAGTCCGAGGTCGGCCAGGACACGCTACAGTGCCCGGTCTGCCCGTTCACAACATTAAACAGGTAAGCAAAACAATTAAATCAATAAGTCTCGATCGGTAAACAGTATTGGAGTACCTCATAAAAATAAATGTAAAATTAACCTTAATCGAATCCAATCGAACTTACAAATTCATGAAGCTAATCCATTTTTCATATCCTTTCGTTTTATACATAGTAAAAATAGTAAAAATCGCAAAAGTAGTAAAAATAGCAAAAATAGTAAAAATAGTAAAAATAGTAAAAATAGTAAAAATAGTAAAAATAGTAAAAATAGTAAAAATAGTAAAAATAGTAAAAATAGTAAAAATATCAAAAAATAGTAAAAATAGTAAAAATAGTAAAAATAGTAAAAATATCAAAAAATTTAGTAAATGAATTTTATTAATTTAATTAACCCTTTAATATTTCCAGATTGCAGTTCACTGAACACCTCGCGGCTCACTACGCTGCAAAGTGCGAGACGCCAGATTTCACAAAGTCACTGCTGACGGGTCACGAGATCCACAATCATCATCAGCAGCAGCAGCATCAGCAGCAGTTGCAGCAAATGCATCATTCGATGAACGCGATGTCAAGCATGGACGAGGAGAATCGTGCCTCGCCGTCCCAGGGGGAGCGCTCGGAGCAGGAATCCGAAGAAGCCGACGAGCCCGGTCTGCGTGTTCCACGGGTGAATTCCCAGGGTAAAGTGAAGACGTTTCGTTGCAAGCAGTGCAACTTCGTCGCGATAACGAAGCTCGAATTCTGGGAGCACAGTCGCGGTCACATAAAGGCCGAGAAGCTTCTCACCTGCCCCAAGTGTCCCTTCGTCACCGAGTACAAGCATCATCTGGAGTATCACCTGCGCAACCACTTCGGCTCAAAACCCTTCAAGTGCGACAAGTGCTCATACTCCTGCGTGAACAAATCGATGCTCAACAGCCACCTGAAGTCCCACTCGAACGTTTACCAGTACAGATGCGCCAATTGCTCGTACGCGACCAAATACTGTCACTCGCTGAAGCTGCACCTGAGAAAGTATTCTCACAAGCCAGCGATGGTTCTGAACGCCGACGGTTCGCCGAATCCCCTGCCGATAATCGACGTCTACGGAACGCGCAGAGGCCCAAAGCAGAAGCCCACCAACGGCGTCGCCAAGAGCCAGGAGGAGAACGCTCACATGACTAACGGGGATTTGTCGAGTCCGGGGCAGTGTTCGCTGTCCGGACAGTTGGTCGTCCAGCCGCAGATATCGCCGATCAGCCATCGCATACCGATGAACCCGATGAGCGCGATGCACGCCCTCAGCAACGGCGTCAATCAGGCCGTCATGCCTTTCCCCTACGGCCAGATGTTCGCCGGATTTCCCATGGCCAATCACTACCCCATGTCGGACGAGGCTACGGAGAAGCATCTGGAGCACCTCAAGAGCAACCTCTTCGCCGAGTACGCGAAGGTGATGGCCGGCGAGAGAATGAACGTCGATTATCCCCAGGAAATCGGCGTCAATGGATTCAACACCAACCTCAACGCCAACCCAGCCAACATCCAGGAGATCGCGTCTTCGCCCGTCGAAGCTGCAGGCAACAACTCCAATGCCAACAGCCAACCGGCCAAGACGGAAACGGAGACATCGATGGAGCATAAAGTGACGCCGCTGGATCTCAGCAAGCCGGACGTGGTGGCGAACAACAACAACGACTCCAACGAGAACAACAACATTCAGCACGAGAAGATTCAGACCAACGGTACGAGTTCCAACGCAAATTCGCCGAGGACGTCGGGAACGAGCAGACGCAAAGGCAGGGCCGTGAAGCTCGATAGGAGGGTCGTCGAGGAGGAGACCGACGAGGAACGCGACAGGGAGACCGAAAATACGGAAGCTTCCGGTCTCGATCAGAACTTCCCCAATGCGGAGATCTGCAAAGAGGGCTCGCCCGAAAGAGGCTGCGGTGCAATCGGCATGAGCAACGAATTCACGTGCCAGTACTGCGAAATCGCATTCGGCAATGTCGTCATGTACACCGTACACATGGGCTATCACGGCTACAAGAACCCATACACGTGCAACATGTGCGGTCACGAGAGCGAGGACAAGGTCTCGTTCTTCCTCCACATAGCCAGGTCCAAGCACACGTAGTTCTACTATTATCGTTTGAGGGGTTTTTTTTTTTTGCATTTGCAGACTTCGAGGCACGGTGATCGAAGCTCGTACACGTGGAGATTTTTTTTTTTTTTTTTCTTGCTGGGACCTCGGATTGGGGACGTTTACGTGAGGTTGTTGATAAGCGGCGAGGGTTGAATGAGGTGGAATCTCTGCGTTCTAGTCAAAACACCGGGCAGACGCTGTGAGCGTGGGACACAGCTCGGGGTGCAATTTAAGAATAAATGAGTCAATTATAACGCGTAATTCGAGCCAATGAGGATACATTATTTTAGTGGATGCGCTGGAATTTATTGATCTACAATGAAACTCGCTTAAACTGAGAAAAAGTAACAATACTGACTTTTTACCATAAAAAATAGTTCCCAGGGGAAAGTTTACATTTTATAGTTACGACGGTGACAAAAAGTCGTGTTTGCAACAATAATTTTGATGTGACCAATTGAATATATACTGTCAAAAACTATCAATATAGACGTTCCCCCTGGGAACTATTGGCATAATAGAAAATACTATGCTTTTTCTCAGTGTACGAGATCTTGTCGGATCTGCCGAGGGCGTAACGGAAGCGACCTCACTGCGGAGGAGATTATCACGATTATCTTATAGTTTATACATATATATATATGCATTGACGCGTGCGGATATGGATCTCGTTCGATAAACGTAAATTTATTTTTTATTTTTTCATCATTTTTTTTTTCTTAACTGCGACTTTGCTCGTCTAGCGAATAACGTCGCGCCGCCGTTTGAAGTGCAGTCCCTCGAACGGACGTCGAGGAAAGAAATCACCCGTCAGCGAATCCGTACATTTTTTTCTTTTATCAACTTTCATCGAACAAGACTTTTGTATCATAACTTTTTTTTTTTACTCTTTCGGAGGAACGACGAAATTTGTAAGTCTTACACTCGGTGACCCTTTAAGTGATTTTTTTTTCGTTTTAAAAAGATTTTTTTTTTTTTGCGTGACTGATTCGCGTGGGTGAGGATTTTTTTGTATTCTCCACGGAAGTTCGAAGAGCTGTGAAAAATGGGGGTGCGCCGCGGTTCGAGAAATTGTTCTCGGCGCGAGACGCGTGCGCGGTTCCATCGCGCCTGGAGTCCGCGCATGCGCGTTATTCGCTCGGATCGTAGGATCGTACAGAGACAAATTAGAAACAACAGAAGAAATTAAAATTGTAAAGACTGATCAATGGGATCGATTGCGCATACTCTTCGGCATCGACGTTTCCCGCGATTATACCTCATCAATATTGTTACTGCAAATGGGAATTAAATATATTTTAATTTTATTCTTTATGTAGCATTCGATACGTTTTCTCTGCGATACTAGTCGATATAGATTGCACGTGGAAACTATGTATTGCAATACTATAATAGTGCAGCAACAATTTTGACGATGAATTATATGAGGCGTGGAAACGTCGCGACGGAAAATTGAGCGCAATATTCCGAAGCCGCATATTTTTCTAAAAGCACGTGCCAACGATAATTAGATAATTAACTATAGCGATTATTTTTTGGTTATAGAAAAGGCGAGTTTATATCGAATGTATGATAGATGAGACGATGTGGAGTGTCTCGGATACGCCGACACAAGTGTACAGGTTCCTATAAATAGATAGATTATATATCGATGAAGATATAACATATAAATATATTTTTCGAATCGCAAAGATCTATTGGTAATTGATAAGAGAGCGGAGGTCGAGAATGGAATTTTTCTTACGGTGAGAAAATTTCCGTCGTAATTATAATATTTTTCTTCCATCTCCGATAAAAAAAAAGTTAAAACTTCGTCAAATTGATCTCTCATCGATGTGCTCGTAACGCGAAACGAGCGAATTCTTTTTCGTATTGTGTGAATGACAAAGAACCGTCGCGCACGACCTTCAGTTTTATTTCTTTTTTTTTCGTTCTGCATTCTGACCCCTGAATTTGAATGATTGAGCCTATTGTTTTTTTTCTTTTTTTTCAAGTACTTAGGTGACGTTAGAGAAGTGATTGGACATCTCTTAATTTACTTTACACATCTCACCCTACATTTATTTTATTTTTTTCTTTGATTGCGAACGGTTTTATCAAAAAAATTGATTGCGGAAGGTTCGCGTGCGGTCTTACTCGTTCACACAATTACGTTGATTAAAGTTATCGATAGTATGTGTATATTATTAAACATTCGGAGTCTCTTCGTGCGACGCGTAACAAAAGTATACGAATAAGAATGAGTGAGCTTACGCGCGTTACTGTTACTGTTGGAGTACCTTAATACAATCACAAGTTATAAAAAAAATGGATCACCGGAAATAAGGTGACGAAGAATCGACATGGCGGTTGCGTGATGCAACGTAGCATAACTTAGAATGATGTAATAAATGGACATTCCCTCTTACATGTAGCTCCAAATACATAAGTTATTTATCCAACTAAATAGACACCTTCGAATTATTTTCCTGCTCCCGTTACCTCATAAGTAATCAAGATAACAATTCTGAAAATCCTCAAATTTGGAAATAAATTGTTTAAACAAATGGCATTTTGTTAACAAAAACAACTCTTATCTCGATGACGGCCCTTTTGGGCAGAACTCGTGAGAGCTCGTCGTTGTGCTCATATCTTAAATCGTACCGGAAGTGACGTCATATCGGGAATTCGTCACTTCCGGTTTGAAAATATGATTTTTCGACCGGAAGTGACGTCATATCGGGAATTCGTCACTTCCGGTTTGAAAATATGATTTTTTGACCGGAAGTGACGTCATATCGGGAATTCGGCACTTCCGGTTTGAAAATATGATTTTTCGACCGGAAGTGACGTCATATCGGGAATTCGTCACTTCCGGTTTAGAAACATACATTTTCGACCGGAAGTGACGTCATATCGGGAATTCGTCACTTCCGGTTTAAAAATATAATTTTTCGACCGGAAATGACGTCATATCGGGAATTCGTCACTTCCGGTTTAAAAACATACATTTTCGACCGGAAGTGACGTCGTATCGGGAATTCGTCACTTCCGGTTTGAAAATATGATTTTTCGACCGGAAGTGACGTCATATCGGGAATTCGTCACTTCCGGTTTGAAAATATAATTTTTCGACCGGAAGTGACGTCATATCGGGAATTCGTCACTTCCGGTTTAAAAACATACATTTTCGACCGGAAGTGACGTTATATCGGGAATTCGTCACTTTCGGTTTAAAAACATACATTTTCGACCGGAAGTGACGTCATATTGGGGATTCGCCACTTTCAAAATGTAGAGTAATACTCGACCGGACGTGACGTCAGATCTCAGAAATTCCGCAGCAATTTCACAATTTTTGTTTTCTTCCGATTTACAAGGGAATTCTGTTACTTTTAATAGAAGTAAAAGATATAAGGCAAAGATGTAGCATATAGTTTTTTATTGCATTAATATATATTTTCATCGCCTATTCGGGCCGTTGCAAGTACATTTCCATTCTCTTTTGCCTCCTCTTCACGCTTTTTTGTTTTTTTTTTTAAATAATGTTTATTTCTTAGGACTTGTACATTTGGTGTGGGTTACATGGTAGACTTATAAACATAGAAAAAAGACCAGACTATATCTAAATTAAGATTACCGGTAGGAAATCGGTGATGTTCTGGTCGTTCATGGCTCGTAGACTTGACTCACTGTCGGTATTGTCGGTGCCTCCTATGACAGCCTCCTCAGAATCATCTCAGCTAATTCCAGAAATCGCGTCAAACGTCGCATCTCAGAAATTCGTGACAATTTCCCAATTTTCTTTTTTCGATTTACGAGGGAGTTCTGTGGCTTAATAGGAGTAAAAGATACATCGTAGACATGAAATCTTCGGTAGTATAGTGTTTTTTTATTGTTTCTATACATTTGCATCGCCCATTTGGGCCCTTGCAATTATATTAACATATTGTTTGTGTGTGTCGTCCACTTCCTCTTTGTGTCGTCTGTGTCGCTTCGGTCGCTCATGGCCTCTGGTCTCCACGCGTCGTCGATTATGTCGGTGTTGCCCGCGGCATCCTCCTTAGTACCATCTCGGCTGATCCCCTCGCTGCGCACGTCGAGAGCTTCTCCCACAGATTTGCCGTTCTTCTAGCTCCAAATCCCAGCTTCTTTAGGGCCTTCTTTGCCGCCTGATGGTGTTCGGTGTTCAGGATTTCCCCGTATGCACCAATTACCACTACTACAAGTTCAGCAGGGCAACGGTACATCCGGGTCATAACCTCTATCAGGTTCCGGCCTCTCTCCACGGTGTCTACGTTCTCGTTGGTGACGTATTGTGTAGAATTTATCGCATATCTTGTTTTCTTGATTTTTTCCTGCATTCTTATGTTCTGCAGGTGCGATACTGCCACCTCGAAGACGTACACCTCGTCCGGGTTGGTGAGGATCACCTGGACGTCTGGACGGTTATGGTATAGAGCGGGGTCGGTGATGACTTTCATCCCCGCTCTTACCTTCACTCTCCTTTGACCCCATGTGTATTCCGTGCACACCGTCGCTGTGGCAAACATCAAGCTGGCCATCGACTCCTCTGGTGCCTTCGTCGCCTCCATGATGTTGCGGATGATCCAGTATACAACGAGGTCATGCCTGTGCGTGAAAGATGGTGTGATGCACGCCGCTGTGACGTGGTACGCTGTTTCGTACGCATCACAGCCAAACTTGCACCGTCTTCTCGTCGATGGATCTGTGCCCAGTCCCCGCACCTGCTCTTCGGCTGCCGCATGCAAGCATGCCACCATACAGTCGTCCAGCTTTATCGACGAGTACGCCGGGAATGAAATATTATCCACCTCTCTACCCCCATGGAAATAAAGTATATGCATAAATATATTTCGGGATATATGTTATATATACATGAGATATATACTGGATATATAATATATATCCAATATATATCTGAGATATAGAACTTTTTGCCAGATTATATATCTGAAAAGTATAACGAAGATATATGAAAGATATATACATGACAGATATATTCATTCAAATTTCTTTTTACGGCGGTTAGTACGTACCGAAAAATGGTTTGGGAATATTTAAAAAATTGATTGGTTTGTCATCATGAATGATATCAATTTAGAATACAATACTATATTTGGAGAAAGAAATAAACCTAACGACCTGAAGTTGGGCTCGAACCCGGGACCTTTCGCACGCTAACCTGGAACCTTACCGCTACGCTGCCACCTATCATTTTAATTGTTCTCATTCCCAGCGAGATTTGAACGTAACAAAAGTTTTCTTATTTCAAGTGATGATCATCAATTTTCTGATGATGAAAGTAAATCGGTTTATTGAGCCTTTTGCTTATTACAAAATGAAAAAGAACAAAAATAACCATACTTATGTTTAAGCTACCGAGTAACGGATCGCCTATGCGTCTGTATGTGATAGTTTTTTACGCATAAAATGATTTTGAATGTCAAATTTAAATAATTTAGAAAAATGTTCACAACTTTTCAAAATTCACTTCTATAATATTGACCATAAACATAGGTACTATCAGATGCTTTAAAAATTATTGGTTGCGGAGTAGCGCGATATCTAAGTCTCTAGATGCAATCGCCAATATCTATTTACATATTTCTCGGAGCAGTTTGAGTTTAGGCTATGTACAGCCACAGATGATACGCTGTTCTGTCCAATCAAAGATATATATAAAAAATACATCGAATTATATATAATTAATATATAGGAATATGTAAAATATTTATATACATGAATATATATGACGTATATAATATATATATTTGAACATATATTAGTTAAGATATTTAACATATAATCAGTATATATTAAAAATATAAAATTGTAATATATCCCGTTATATATCTGGCGGATATATAAAAGATATATACGGGATATAGAAGTTTTTGCCGTTATATATGACGTATATAAATTATATATCTTCCTATATATCTGACATATACTTCATTTCCATGGGGGTATTCACTACTCGCGCGTGGTGCATAGACAGCGTCCATTCCTCCATTAATTTTTCCAGCTGTTTCTCCTTGACTTTCTCGACGACTCTTCGACTGTACTTTATGACGGATTCTTGTTCTTCTCTTACGGGCCATTCCGTACCGTACTTGTCAATGACGGCTTGGGCGTCCGTTATCGGGTTTCGCCATCCAGCCTTGACAAGTCTCTCGTACTTCTTCCTCATGGATCCCGCTTCCGGATGTTCGTTCAGGTACGCGCCTTTCCTCACGTACTGCAGCTCCGCCTCGTGCTTCAGTGCCTTTACACCAAGTCCCCCTTTTGTTGTTGCGAGGTAAACATTCGCTCTTGTAGATGTTCTGTTGAGCATCCTGTTCGCAACTAGAGCCATCCTCACCTCTTTGTCCATGTCGGATAGTCTCTTCAACGTTGTTGCCCTCGACTCGTCTGGGTAAAGGTTTCCCAGGACATATGTCGCGGCCGTCACCGTTGTCGAGTTATACAGTGATATTTTCTGCGCAGGTGCCAGATTTGAACTAAGGATGTCATTAGTTTGTGCTCTGACACGCTCGCTCACTGTATTCACGTTGGCTTGGGTGTCTCTCTCTAGCTGGTGTAGCCCCAGGTACTTGTAGCCTTCCCTTGTGCTCGGCAGGAATCCATGCTCTTCCTCCAGTTGTCCTTGGTCTTCCTCCACATCTCTGGTGTATATTCCACACTTCCGAACATTAAGGGTCAGTCCTACTTCGCTCGCTGCATCCCTGAGCACCTCGGTGATGCACTCCGCCGCCTCTCTCGTGGGTGCATGGCATTTCACGTCGTCCATGAATACGGCAACTTCGTGTTTCCCCCTTGTGGCTCGTATAATATGCCTGTCCGTTTTTATGGCTTCGATGATGAACGCCGTGACCAGTATGAATAGAAGCGGGCTCATCGTGTCGCCTTGGTATACCCCTCTCCTTACGTGTATCGGCCGGGTCTTCGATTTGCCTACTCCTATCGTCACTGCCCACATCTTCATCATCCCCCGTATCGTGTTTCGCACTTCCTTATGAATTGGCAGTGCGTCCACTAGCCTTCGGAGTTGCCAATGGTGGATGGAGTCGTATGCCTTCGAAAAGTCGTACCATGTCGAGTAGTTTTTCCTTCTCGACAGGCGGGCCGTTTGCGTGCACGCCTTGTCCCATAACATTTGGCAAATTTTATGGCAATTTCAAAATTTTTGTTTTTTTTTTCGATTTACAAGGGAGTTTTGTTGCTTAATATGAGTAAAAGATAAGTCGTATATATGAAATCTTCAGTAGTATATTGTTTTTATTGTCGTTCATACATTGCATCGCCCATTTAGGCCCTTGCCCAAGCACGCCAAACGTCGGATCTCGGAAATTCGTGAAAATTTCGCAATTTTTGTTTTTTTTTCCGATTTACAGGGGACTTCTGTGGCTTAATAGAAGTAAAAGATGTATCGTAGACATGAAATCTTCGGTAGTATAGTTTGTTTATTGTTTTATATACAGTTGCATCGCCCATTTGGGCCCTTGCAAATATAATACGAATTGTTGTTGCGTATGCTTCACTCTTCTCGTCGTCGAATTCGTTTCAGCTCGCTCGGTCTTGGCTCCACGTCTCGGCTCGCGATCTTATCGCGTTTGTCGTCCCATCGCCAGTCGCCTTATCACCATCTCGGCCGATCCCCTCGCTGCACTCGTCGCGCATTTCTCCCAGAGGGCCGATATTCGCCTCTCGGACAGACCCATCTTCTTCAGCGCCGCTGTCGCGGCCTTGTGGTGGTCGGTTCTTAGTATTTCTCCGTATGCACCGAACACCATTACAACAAGTTGCACTGGCCTTCGGTACATACGTGGCATCGCCTCGATAAGGTTTCTCCCCCTCTCCACGGTGTCCACGTTGTCGTTCGTAATGTGTACAGTTGAATTTTTCCCGTACCGTGTCTCCTTTATTCTTTCCTGCAGCCTCAAGTTCTGCAGGTGAGACACTGCGATTTCCAACACGAACGCCTGATCGGGGTTGGTGAGAGATACCAGGACATCCGGACGGTTGTGATATAGAGGGGGTTCTGTAATGATCTTCATCCCCGCTCTGATCTGTATCCTCCTCGTTACCCACGCGTACTCTGCGCAGATTGATGCAGTGGCGAACACCAACCTCGCTCTCACCTCCTCCGGCGCCTCCGTTGCCTCTAGGATGCTTCGGATGATCCAGTATACGATGAGATCGTGTCGATGCGCGAACGCCGGGACAACGCACGCCGATGTTACATGGTACGCCGTTTCGTCCGCTTCGCATCCAAACCTGCATTTTCTCCTTGCAGCCGGGTTTGCACCCAGTCCGTGTACCTGTTCTTCAGCGGCCGCGTGCAGGCACGCCACCACCCAGTTGTCAATATTGAGCGCGAAGTGTGCCGGGAACGATATATTGTCCACCTCTCTTTCCACTACTCGTGCGTAGTGAATCGACAGCGTCCATTCCTCCATCAGCACTCGTTGTTTGGTCTTGATCGCCTCCACGACTCTTCTGCTGTATCTGGTGATCGGCTCGCTCTCTTCTCTTATGGGCCACTCGATACCGTACTTCTCCAGGATGGCTCGCGAGTCCGTTATCGGGTTTCGCCACCCCGCCCGGACAAGCCTCTCGTATCGGTTCCTTGTTGGCTCCATTTCTTGGTGTTCTCGAAGATATGCGCCTTTCCGGACATAATGCAGCTCCGCCTCCAGGCGCATCGATTTCAGACCAAGTCCGCCCTTCGCTGGCTCCAGGTACACATTGGCCCTTGTCGATGTCCTGTTGAGAAGCCTCTTCTCGACGAGGATCCTCCTCACCTCCTTGTCCATTTCCGACAGTCGCTTGAGTGTAGTTGCCCTCGACTCGTCAGGGTAATAATTACCCATGATGTACGTCGCGGCCGGCAGTGTCGTCGAGTTGTACAGCGATATTTTCTGCACTGGTGCCAGGTTCGAGCCGAAGATAACCTCAGCTTGTCTCCTGACACGCTCGCTCGCCACGTTGATGTTTGCCCCCGTATCTCTCTCCAGTTGCTGGAGGCCGAGGTACTTATATCCCTCTCTGACTACCGGTAGGAATGCGATGTCTTCGTCCTCCTGTCGGTCGTGTGCAGCGTCGATGGTCTTGGAGTATACGCCGCACTTCCGGATGTTGAGTGTGAGACCTATCTCCCCCGCCGTGTCCCCTAGTACCTCCGTGATTGCCTGCGCTGCTGCTTTCGTCGGCGCGTGGCATTTGACGTCGTCCATAAAGACTGCGACCTCGTGATTTCCCCGCGTAGCTCGTATGATTTGCCTGTCTGTCTTAATGGCATCGATGATGTACGCCGTCGCGAGTATAAATAGAAGTGGGCTCATTGTGTCCCCTTGATATACGCCTCTCCTGACGTATATCGGTCGGGTCCTTGATTTTCCCACTTCTATTGTTACCGCCCACATCTTCATCATACCTCTGATGGTGTTCCTCACTTCCCTGTGTATCGGAAGCGCATCCACCAGTCTTCGCAGCTGCCAGTGGTAGATGGTGTCGTACGCCTTCGAAAAATCGTACCACGTGGAGAAGTTGTTCCCCCTTGAGAGGCGCGCTGCCTGTGTGCACGATTTGTCCCACAACAGACCGTGCACCGTGCCCCATATGCCTTCCCTGGCCAGTTGCTCTTGCGGTATCATCCATTCCGCCAGTCCGTCCTTTATCATGGATGCGATAGTTGCCGTGAGTATTTTGTAGTCTGTGTTCAAGACGGAGATAGGCCTGTAATTGCTTGGGTCATTCTCTTCCCCACCCTTATGGATGAGGACGACCCTTGCCCTTACATCCTCTTCTTTAACCCTCTCTACACCTCTTAAGACCTTGGTCACGAAGTCAACCAAGTATCTCATCGCCGTTGGCAGGATCTTATATATTGCGCCGGGGATACCATCCTCCCCCGGTGCTTTCCATGGCTGGGCGCGTTTTAGGGCTTCCAAGGTCTTTTGGCCAATACTCTCGTCGGATAGCTGGTCCTCGAAGTTTTCCTCGTTCCGATATTCATTCATCCTCATTAACCAATTATTGAAAATCGGCGAGTACTGTCGTTGTCTCTCCTCTCCACCGTAGACTCTTCCGAAGTACTCTTCTGTTGTTGCGAGGTCTGGTGCTTTCCTCTCTTGCCTTGGTTGTATGGCATCCATCGACGGTTTGTCCATGAAGCGCCTTCTGACGCCCATCTCCTCCGCCGCCCTTTTTTGTTTTGCGACCTTCTCCCTGAGGCCCTCAAGGACCGGAGAGAATTTTTTTTTTTTTTTTTTGAACCGTTTGGGAACTGTTCTAAAAAAAAAAAAATAATCCTCTCCGGCGGGGAATCGAACCCCGGTCTCCCGCGTGACAGGCGGGGATACTGACCACTATACTACCGAAGATTTCATGTCTACGATACATCTTTTACTTCTATTAAGCCACAGAAGTCCCCTGTAAATCGGAAAAAAAAAACAAAAATTGCGAAATTTTCACGAATTTCCGAGATCCGACGTTTGGCGTGTTTGGGCAAGGGCCCAAATGGGCGATGCAATGTATGAACGACAATAAAAACAATATACTAGTGAAGATTTCATATATACGACTTATCTTTTACTCATATTAAGCAACAAAACTCCCTTGTAAATCGAAAAAAAAAAAAAATGTTGAAATTGCCATAAAATTTGCCAAATTGTTAATGCAATTGCAAGACCCCGAATGGGCGATGCAAATATGTGCCAAACAATAAAAACTATACCACTGAAGGTTTCGTGTCTACGACATATCTTTCACTCCTATTAAGCGACAGAATTCCCTTGTACATCGGGAGAAAAGAAAAATTGTTAAATTGCCACAGAATTTCTGAGATCCGACATCTGACGTCATTTCCGAGATTTGGTAATCGGTAATCGGTAATTGGTGCGTATGGGATGCTATTAACCACGCCCCCACCACCAAGCAACAATAGCGGTATTGAAGCAATTAGGCTTTACAGAGAACAGAACAGCGAATCTGTAGGAGAGATCTTCGACGAGCGCGGTGAGGGGGTCAGCCGAAATGATAATAAGGAGGCTGGTATAGAAGATCCCGACATTACTGACAGCAAGGCGAGTCTACAAGCTATGAGAACGAAACGCCACCGACTTCCGAACGAGGGAGCCACCACGCAAAATAAGTGTATTGTCTCGATCAGTCGTCTAAGAAGCAATCACAATTCCCTTAGATTCAGTTCAAGGGGAATTGAAATATCGCGGTCGGTAATGAAAACTGTAATGAACTTTTCTCAAGGGTGCTAATTTTTTTTTAGGAAAAAGCAAATTCGAGTGGGATGCACACGGTAATTTCGCATCCGGCCCGAATTCATCTTTTTCTCAAAAAAATGTTCACCATTGATTAAAGTTAATTTGAAAATTGCAACTATCTCTCTCACACTCATGGCCCCGTCACGTGACTTTCACTTCACCTTAAAACGATTTAATATTGTTCCATCAGCCTTCTTTTTTCCGAGAAAAGAACAGCGCATCTGTGGGCGAGATGTTTGACAGACTAATAATTGTTACTCTCATTACATCTTTGGTGACATAATATTGGTAAACAAGATTGTCCGTTCGCAGGCGATTATCCGTCGTTACCCCTAGCAAGAAGAAATTATTGACATCCGGTGGCAAATTGATTCCGCGTTATACTGGATAGGAATGGAAAAATTGATCCCTCATACTGGGTCAGAAATCCATCCATAAAGGTCCGTTTATACTTTATTCTCGGTATTGATCCGGTGCGGAAAACTCAGTGATTGGTGCGTTTTACTTCCGTCCATCATCGTCGTGTGACGGGCATTTAAAGTCAGGTGCGTTCGACATCGTCAATGCACTTATGTTTTATTCGTATATCCTCGGCTTGGCTATTATCGAGCGATCCGATAGGCGACCTTATTCAGCTCGAACTATATTCCTACATAGCTTACTACTAAATAAAATAAACATTTTTTTACTGCAAAGCTCGTCTTTTTACAGCAGGTTTTTGAAAACGACCTTATCAAAGTAAAAATGGTCATAGATGATGAAGATAATTCTAGGTTCGCAGCAAGGTCGATTTTCCAATGACCCGCGGTTTCTTCCGTGGCCTTTCGACTTGACGACTGTATGAATGTAATTTGTATGCGGCCATCTCGAAGAACAATATCGTCAGAGACACAACCATGCCGATCGAGAGCATCAGTACAGCCAGTGCGATTTCGAAGAAGGTCACACTCTGTATGGAACGAGCGTCCGGCGAACAGAACGGCACTCGAGCCTTCCATCGTTTAATCCCTCGTTTTTCTAGTCCCATATTTTGTGTTTTTATGAATCTGAAAGTATCGAACTACCATCATTCGTATGCCTCTTATGTACATGAAGTGCCTTCAATCGTACACCCTTCAATCCTACACCATTCAATCTTACATCCTTCAATCCTACACCCCCCAATCCTACACCCCCAATCCTACGCCCTTCAATCCTACATCGCTCAATCCTACATCGTTCAATCCTACATCGTTCAATCCTACATCGTTCAATCCTACATCGTCCAATCCTACATCGTTCAATCCTACATCGTTCAATCCTACATCGTTCAATCCTACATCGTTCAATCCTACATCGTTCAATCCTACATCGTTCAATCCTACATCGTTCAATCCTACATCGTTCAATCCTACATCGTTCAATCCTACATCGTTCAATCCTACATCGTTCAATCCTACATTGTTCAATACTACATCGTTCAATACTACATCGTTCAATACTACATCGTTCAATACTACATCGTTCAATACTACATCGTTCAATCCTACATAGTTCAATCGTACACTCGTTCGTTATTACAAAATAACACTGGCGCTCATCCAACGCCCTCTCGAAGGTCGTCTTTCCTCCTCGTCAGTGTAAGGTTGCACGTTTGTAAGCTTACGCATGGAGAGTATATTGGATGTGTAATGTGTTAAAGTTATAAGGTTTGGCAAGTGTTACAATGATATGGTGTAAACTTACTAATGTGTAACATATTGAATATTTACACTTTTTGTGGTGTACAGTTTTTGATCCGACAGTTGATCAAGTGTAAGATATTTGCGGTGTACACTTGAACGAAGTTGTGAACCTATGTAACATTTTGTGCGGTGTACGATTTATTTCCGCAATAATGAACGAGTGTATGAAGGATCCTAATATACATTATTCGATTTGTAGCGAGTAAAAAAAATAGGAGAAAATTATTTATTGCAAGCGCCTAAAAAAATGATCGTACCCTATTTTCAAGATTTCGGCGAAGGGGTTGTCGGCCCTGTCGAAAAAACCGAGTATCCTCGGTAGGACAACGTGAACTTCGGTCATGGCGCAGATGGCGTTGTCGTCCCAGTGCGACTCGACGTAGGGATAGGCCACCTCGGGAGTGGTGTGATAGGCGTATCCGCCCTCGGCAACGTTCGCGAGACCTACCTCCGGATCGACGTATCTCGACAACGGCAGTTTTTGCCAAACCTTCTCTTTGAAATAACGAACTTCCCAATCGATCGTGCTTCGTGCCTACGACCACACCATCATTATCGTGTTAGTGCAAATTACACTGCTGTACACCGAGAAAAATAAATGGCTCGACCAACCAAGGTGTTATTTTGTTCAAAGGTGTTATTTGGTTGGCACAACAAAAATGTTTCCCTAACACAAGCACGTAAAATCACGCTTTCTGCTTCTGTGAAGTGTGCACAAAAAGGCACTTTTTCGCATCGCGTGCGGGAAAAATACTGCGCATGCGCACAAACGCAATACGGCCTTTTTTCCCGCACTAGTGCGTAAAAGTGCCTTTTACACACACTTCCCAAAAACGAAAATTGTGCTTTTCGTGAATTTTTTAGGAAAAATTATGTGAATGGCATGGACCTAGATATTTTCAAACTCGTTAAGAACTTCCTTTCTACGCTCTTGTCATACAAATAACTTGTTTAAATTGACAAATTTTGAATCGCTTTAAGAAAATAATAATTTATCAAAACGATTGTTTATTTGCTCCAATCAAACAACAGCTTTGAACGTATTTCACAGCGCTTTTTGGTTAAGCCAACATTTTTTTTTTCTCATTGTACTTGTCGGCGATTATCAGTTGTAATTTTACTTCCAAACACCAGTCGATCGATCGATAGTTCTCCGAGGCGACGGTCATGTGACTTTTTGCAAGCGCGTACAGGGAATCGTTCATTTTTTCGGGAGGCTGACTGAGACGCACGGAAACGACACTGGCGCCGTAATAATTCGAGAGCAAGACGCCGAGGAACAGCAGGAACAGAAACGCTATGCGACCGGACAGCCTATTGGGCACAAAGGCCAAACCTGAAACATTCAAAGTCCGATTTATTTTTTATTCGCGTGAAACATAAAGCGGCTAATACTCCAATAGTCTGAAAAATCAGACTATTGGAGAATTATTAAGGACTAACGAGAAAGACTGAGCTCCATGAGCTCGGTCTTTACAAAATTGTAAGATTTTGTACCTTGCTGGCAAGTCGCTTCGAGGACAGCAAATATCGCATGGCCCGTTTCCACAAGCCAGCCTTGACCGTACTCCGTCATCTGGATAATAGTTACGACTATTATGAAGAGCATTGCTGTGGCAACGACGGCGCACCACGAATCGATGGTAAAAGGAGTCAACAGTTGGGTCCACTTTAGTTTTTCTTCGTTCGAGCGTAAGATAAAAAATGAACTGCAAAACGGAAACGGTGTTTTCATATTTTTTTACGTCTTTTGATGACGTTCAAATTTTTAGAATTTTATTTACCGATACGGCCACAAAGACATTAACAGATGAAGTCGAGGGTGTACTATGAACCGCTCCACCGCAGCCGGAGTGCCAGCAATGTCCACTTCCGCCCTAGCGACAGTCGGCATCATTCCCTCCTCGGTACCGTTGATCATTATGACCCACTGCGTAGCTCCATGAATCTCTAGACTGTTGATTTAATCGAAAGAACCGAAAGGAATCACCAATTCCTTGATCTATTGCGTTTACGTTATCAAATTTATCACATTTGCGTTACCAATAATGCAAATTTATCAAATTTGCGTTATCAATAATGCAAATTTATCAAATTTGCGTTATCAATAATGCAAATTTATCAAATGTGCGTTATCAATAATGCAAATTTTAAAAATTTGTGTTATCAATCATGCAAATTTATCAAATTTGCGTTACCAATAATGCAAATTTATCAAATTTACGTTATAAATAATGCAAATTTATCAAATTTACGTTATAAATAATGCAAATTTATCAGATTTGCGTTATCTGTTGAAAATTACACAAAATACGTGAATTACGTGAAATTTGATAGATCCGCAACAGCTCTAAGGATACCGTAGCCGTATTTGCTCATCGGATCTTGCCATTTCGTCGTGTAATCCTGAAGATAATTTTCGGTCGTCATCTCGGGTGACTTGTACGCTATCTGCGGAGATAAGCAATTGTGAAGTTAAAATCGTAGCTGTACCTTTCATTTAAGGTAGATAACATTTTGGAATTATTATTATGCAAAATTAATCTTTTCAGTACCTTTATTGTGCATGAATTTTTTCAGATTTTTTTATACCATCGAGAAGTATTTTCTCTTATTTTTCTCGAACTTAGGGTAAAAGTGGGGAATATGGCCCGGTCCATATATCATTGATTTACGTGTTAATCGAGGTAGGCCATATTCACCACTTTTACCCTATGCGAAATGAGCCCGAAGCGACATAGCTACCTTAAGCTAACTCTTCGATTTAATACTCACAATCGACGCGACTTTGATTACCAGCCCGAACAAGTTAAACCTTCGCGCGAGTTTAGGCTCGGTGAGAATGATCTTCAGGCCGCTATGAAAATTCCAGGCGCCTAGTTTCGTGACGTTCAGAGTTCCGCCGCGTACTTTGCAAGGATTGTAAATGTCGTAAAGATCGTAGCCGATTTCCGTCTCCACCCCGACCGCTAGATCGGTCGCTATACTGTACGAAGTATCGTTCAACAGCTTCGTAACTTCTCGCAAAGTCGAGCCCAGAATCAGCCAAACGTGGATCGTCTCGTACAGTCGATATTGACTTGTCTGCATTTTTAATAAAGAAATACAATTAAACGATTCACCATGGACCATTCTAGGCTGAACTTACTTGGGCGATAATTTTTTCGACTACTTCTCGAGTGTGACAGCGAGCGTCCAAAAACAGTCCGGAAGCCCAGGCGTCTTTTCTTGCAACCAGTTTCGAGACGTTGTAAAATTGAGAGTTGGGATGTGTAACCGAAACGAAAAGTCCTAACTCATTCATTCTTCTAACGAAGCGAAAATCATCTGCGAATAATATCGATCGTTTGTGTCTTACCACGATGATTTTAGTATTTACAGTCTTTGAGCACAAAGCTGATAGGGGAGAGCGGGGCAAAATGGCATAGCGGGGTAAAACAGGATAATGAGGCTAAACGCTATTTTCCAATCACTTTTGGATGGTAGCGATGGTGGTGCGTCGGGCAAAACGACGAAATGGGGCATCCAAAAATTATTGGAAAATTGAGTTTTGCTCTCACCATCCCGTTTTCCCCCACTGTCCCATTTTGCCCCGCTCTCCTCTATGTAAGCTTGAGTTGATATGTGAGCTAGATAAATTTTAATTGACATTGAATCGGAAAGCTAGATATGTCTATCGAGTGCTTCGAGACGAGACCCACGATGCGACGAATAATTGATGAAGAGATCGATCATACGGAAAGAAGCGTAAAGGGGCTCGGAAATAAATTGCGACAGAGAAGAAAATATTACTTTGCATTTGATCACACGAGAATATTGTCACTCTAGTAACACCTTTGTTGACGTAATAATCGTAAACAAAATCATCCGCCCGTACACGAATATCCATCGTTATCCATAGCAGAAGCAAATATTTGACATTCGCTTGCATATCGCTACTCAGTTATACTGATTGATATAGAAAAATTGTAAAGCCAAGTCGAAGATCTATCCGCAAAAGTCCTACGAAGACTCCATTATTAGTATTGAAACGTCTTACTTCCGTCCATCATTTGTTTTCTCAAGCGTATTTACAGTCAGGTGTGTTTGACATCGTCGAGGCACTTCTGATTTATTCATACAACCCTCGCCCGACTATTATCGAGCTGCCCGATAGCCAAGTTTATTCAGTTGATTCTGTATATTCTATTTTTTTTCAAAAAAGTGAAAACGTTATTCAAAGAAGTGAAAAGTGTTTTTTCACATGTCAGATAAACTACCGGAAAATGTGGATGAAGTAATTCGGATTATTCTAGCTTATGAGCGCATTGAACGAACTTGCGTACAAATAACAAACATTCATAATCATAATAACATACATTTACTGTGCGGTGTGCGATTCAGGATATTCTATATTTTTTTTTTTCAAAAAAGTAAAAAGGTTTCGTATCGAAGTGGAATTTGAAAATCCTAAATCACTCCCATATGCTATATTTTCGAAATTTCGGAATTCATAGCATACGGGAGTAGAATTTGAAAATCCTAAATCACTCCCATATGCTATATTCTCGAAATTTCGGCATTCATAGCATATAGGAGTGAATTCCAAAAAACCCAAACCAAAACAAAAAAAACATGTAACATAAATTTACTGTGCGGTGTGCGACGTCTTAGCGAGTGTTTGATGGCTTAATAGGGTGTGCGAAAAAATAAAAAAAAGTAAGTCCAACCACTGACTAACCATTGTCGCGAAATATTGAAACAGAAAATGTCGATATTATAACGTGCCTTAATTTACAGTCTTTATTTCGGTCGCAATCGACATTATTAAAAATAATACAAATATTTGAATTGCAGCCACAATGTTTAATGCAAAATTTCATATGAAAGTCAACTTGGGCGAATTATGTTTACTTACGCTTTATGTTTATTTGCACGCTTGCTTAAACTATTCGATGACAGCATAAATTCCTTGCAGCGCCATCTGTAGTATATAAAAACACCATATATACGGTATTTCTCTGATCTAGCAGCTCTTTGACGGAAATGAGTTCTGTCTGAAATAAGTTCCGCGTGAATGATAACTGATAACCTACCAAGTGTGTTGATATAGTGATAACTGAATTCGAGATCTTAGCCACAGTGGTTTTTTCAACCACGTGTACAAATTTACGAAATGCGCGGTCGTCGAAGAGCACGGAAAAATAATTCACCGAAGTTTCGTCAAGGCCCAGATCTGCACCGAGAAAGCGTTGACTTAAATTCGGAATTCTCTTGGACCCCAGAACTCTTCGGGCCTGTGTTCACAAACGAAAAGATTTCCCTGCGTCAGGTTAAAATTTTCTCTGGTAAAATGCGCATGCGCATTAAAATTAATCGGGCGCTTAATAAATTTAGACATTGCAAACCTATCTGACTGACAGAAGAACGAAAATGATGGCGACCTTCGTTCCCGATGAATTAATTTATGCGCTCGACTTGACGAAGAAGTATTTTCGCGAGTTTATCGCAGTAATGCTCCTTGTAGACGTGTCTGGTTAGCATCAATGACGAAGCTGTAATATCGATGCAGTAGAAAAAATTGTAAATTTAATGTACCGGACTAGAAGTTTTTATTATTAAAGGTCATTCATAGTAAAGTTAAAGTAAATTACGAAAAATACATTTTTCTTAATATTTTTAATACATTAATTTTTGCGAACATTAATTTTTCATCACAATTATACGTGAAATTTAATATTCCAGTTTTTGCATAAAAACTTCCAGCCCGGTACATTAAATTTCTTTGATTTCGGACTGCACTACTGAACATTTTAATTGAGTTAATTTTTTTTCCTCGAATTACATTTTTGCAGCATTCAACAGTCTTTGGGAAAGATTTAGCTGCGCGGAAAATCACGGTAGCAATGGTTTCAGTTCCATCCTAAATTCCTTCACGAGTATCGTGGTCGAGGATATCTACACCTCCGAAGGCGATATAATCAAGATTTCGGGTAACATTTCAAACCGCTCATCCGTTTACTGAAAAAACTTTTTTTTATTGAAAACATAATTTTTTTTAAATATTCGTAGCTCAAGGAATTATCGCCATGTGGAGGGTGAGGAAGGAGGAATTTATCGCCAAAACTATAGACACGGTTATAGAATGCGCTTTGCGCCTTCAAAGCGTCATGGAATATTTTGGAGATGGTTCCAAATCGTTGACGAAAGGTAATCGGAATTAATCGCAACTTTGTCTTTTATTTTTATCACAGAGCCTGTGAGTCGGTAAAACAATATATTATCAAGAAATCGATTAATGCACAATAATTTATTGATTAACTGCTCCATGTTAGCAATTTCTGTGAAACTATAATACAATAATTGATTGTTTAACTGCTCCATCTACGTAATTTCTGTGAAACTAAAATACAATAATTGATTATTTAACTGATCCATCCACGTATTTCCTGTCAAACTATAATGCAATAATTGATTACTTAACTGCTCCATCCAAGTAATTTATGTGAAACTATAATGGAATAATTAATTGTTTAACTGCTCCATCCAAGTAATTTATGTGAAACTATAATGCAATAATTGATTATTTAACTGTAATATTTAACTCTATCCAACTATTTCCTATAAAACTATAACGCTAAATCGATAACAGTGAAAATGGCGATATCGACGGGTGTCGTCGCCTTTTCCGTAATCGGGAGCGGCGAACGACGAGATTTCGTCGTTGTCGGTGAACCGGTCACGGAACTTCGAAGAGCAAAAAAAAATTGCGTTCCCGGTGATGTCGTTCTGACTGAGAGCGCTTGGAGTCACGTTTCGCCGGAGAATTACGAGTTCGTATTGAGGGACTCGTACAACGTCAAGGTTCGTTAATTCGAACAGTCTTGATCGTTATCAATCAAGGAAACAATCACATTTCTTCGATTAAATTTAAGATCATCAGGGTGAAGAAAGAATCGCTGAAATTTAATGGAAAGTCAGGAACAGATACCACGTTTCCCAGCGACAAATTATCCTATCCGGTAAAAAACATGTCGACGACAAAGTCGAACAAACAGGAATCCTCTACATCAACCAATCGAATTTCGAACGTGTCTGTGCTGAATGCGTCGATGGAGGAGTCGGAATTGGAACGGAAAATATTTACAGGTGCTTAAGCGAAGAATTTTAGAGCTAAGCGAAAAGCGATATTTCACTTCGCCTTAAAAAACGAATTGTCTTAGACGATAAGAAAAATTAGCAAATCTATATTGACTAATTATTTATTAATTATTAATAAATTAGCAAATCTATATTTACTAATTATTTATTAATTATTAATAAATTAGCAAAAGTATATATATATGTAATTGATTTTAAGGTCGATTCTCAATGGGAGAAGCGACGAGGAGAAAACTGGGGACTCATCTGAAGAGTTTCTCGAAGAATCCGGTGCTTCGACAGGTAGAGTTGATTCCCGTTTCGAATGTCCTTAACTAGCTTCATTGAAGTATCGGTCGGCAAGGTGCAGTTCCGTGTTGCCAGACTGGTGTCCCATACTTTCTCAGTGAATCCAGTCACGTTGCTAAAGCGGAAGAAGAAATCGTAATCTTTTTCATCGTGCTGTTAGATCGAGAAGGATCTTCCTATGGAACATTTAACGGAAACTCGGAGAGTCACCGTGGTCGTCGTAAATCTGGAGTCGACGAGCACTTCGGTGTATGACGTGGTAACTTTGATAGACCGATGTTACATACTTCTATGTAGGTATGTATTATAAAAATTTTAGTCTAAAAATGGATACTTTTACTTTAACAACTTATACTTTTTCTTTAACAATTTCTACTTTTTCTTCAACAACCTATACTTTTTTTCTGTTGCTGTTGCTTTAAAGATTTACACTTTTGCTTTTTAATCTTATACTTTCACTTTTTTTAAATTATCACCCAAATTTTCCTACTGTGATTCTGCTTTATTAAGCAGAACTATAGCCAGCCTATAATGAACATTTTAAACTATAATGAATCGCAGTATAGTGTCCGATCACTTCGGATGCGTGAATGCCGTCACGACTTACGCGAGAGACATTAATTTCATCGTGGTTTTTGGTCTACTGGGTTTTGCGACCGGTGATGACAGCAAGAACGGAATTCTCTGCGCCATGAAGAGCGTCGGAGCTTTGAAGGGCGTACCTGGTGTTCGTGGATCGTCGGTTGGCATCTCGACAGGTGAGTTTCAAGGGATGAAATAATTAGGGCAAAATTCGTAAGTTAGGGCAAGATTCGTATTTACATACAATTTTTCAAGACTTTCAAAACGAGTTCGTGCTTAATCTCGATTTTGATATGGAAGCTGTATTGTTTACTGTGCAGGTATGGTTTACTGTGGAGTCATCGGCCACGCGGATAGAATGGAATACATGATTTTGGGTCCACCTATAGAAAAGGCAACAGCAATCATGTCCATCTCCAGTGACAAGGTTTATATTATTTTTACTTCCTATTATTATTATTACCAGTGTTCATATTATGGTCACTTCGTTTCGCTTCGTATTTGAACACTCTTCACTGTTTCTGTTATCTCTCCAGATAAGCTGCGAATTTGACACGATATTCCACAGTCGCTTTCCCCAAAAGAAAATTCGTTCTCGAGGCCTGAGAGAACTGAAAGGATTCGGCAGATGCCACATTTACGAAATCATCGAAGAAAGATCGTGAGAATTATTTAAAAGATCGTCAGAAATTTTTATCTTGTAATTATTATTTACCTCAGAATAGGCGAAGGTTCCCACGATCTTGCCGATGTTGGTTACTTTTACCCGATCTTGGGTCGATTTCGAGAACTGGACTCATTCACTGATGTACTGGACGACATATGTGCCTCGGATCGAACTTATTGTGGACTCCTTATCGAGGTCTCATTTTTTTCACATTGACCAGTCGATATTGCCCATATTTTCCGGCTTACATACTCATATAAGTTTTGAATTTACTCAATTGATTGGGCTGGCAATCATTTTTTTATGATTATTCAATTAAAATTAATCGGTCATTAATTTTCCCATTATTATATACTCTCATATAAGTTTTGAATTTACTCTATTAATTGGGCATCAATTCTCTGAAGGGAACGACACATATTCACTGTAGATTAATTATCCAACTTTAAAAATGATTTTTCAAATAAAATTAATTAGTCATTAATTGTTCAGTTTTTTATTAGGGGCCCGGTAGAATCGGTAAGTCACGACTTCTGGACGAGGTCATGATGATTGCCAAATTCAGACAGATATCAGTGCACAAGTTGTGTCCGCATCAATCGGACAGTTCAAAGCCTTATTCCACCATTCATAGACTTCTTTTGGATGTGAGTCCTTTGGGTATTTTTAATCTTTTTGCGTTTCCTGGATTATTCATGCGAATCGAGTCAGTAGAGAAATTGTTAAATGCAAATGTCTTTGCAGTTGCTTGGTGCCGGAGATAGCAAAACTATAGAGGATCGTGAAAGGGCGATAACGAGGAATCTGTGCAATATTGTACCAAGTGACGATTTTTGCTACACGAACATTATGATGCGCGTCAAATTTCCTCTGTCCGCGAATTACGTCTCGAAAAGCGAGGAGGAAAGGTTGGCCCGGGCGCTCGCAATTTTCGATGCGCTTCTCAAATCGGTAATTTCATATTGAAATAAATATTTATATGAAAAAAGTGCCTCCTGTAATTTGTATGCTTTTTAATGACCAAGAAGCAATATCCAAATCCGCAGTTTTTGGGTGTTTGGGTTTTAGTTCATACGAAAATTGCTTCTAAAATAATATATATAATAACAAATAATAATATATATAATATCAAATAATAATATATATAATATCAAATAATAATATATATAATATCAAATAATAATATATATAATATCAAACAATAATATATATAATATCAAACAATAATATATATAATATCAAATAATAATTACAATTAAACTACGATTCAATTAGTTGCGAGATCCACGCTGCATTCTTATCGACGACGTACAGTACATCGATCCCGTGTCCTGGCGGTTTATATCGCGATCGATGGACAACAGCAGAATTGTTCTAGCGATGGCGACACAAGGGATCTCTTACAAGAGCTCTGGTGTATCGGATTCCTCGATCGGCAGTGACAAAAGGATCTTCAGATGTAAACTTCATGCCTTGGAATCCAGACACATAAGCTCTTTGGTTTGTCAACTGCTGAACGTACAAGCGATTCCTCGAACGCTCGATAAGTCCGTCAAATTCTTATCAGAACCTGGCCGAAGGGTCCGATAAATAATATAAATAATATTAATAATAATTAATAATGATAATAAAACGTTACTTATGGTAATGCCATAATTATAAATTTATTAAAAACATTACTTCACTTTTTACACCGAAAAAAAGGTTTGGTAATATCAAACTAAGCTGCGGTTGCGGGTGGCGAAAGAAATATTTGGTCGATTGAACAAAATGTTTGTTAAATCCAAGTAACTATTTGTTGAAGCAACGAAATATTCGGTCAAACTACTAAGTATTCATTCAATCAACTAAATATTTCTTTCAATCGACCAAATATTTCTTTCGCCACTCGCAACTGCAGCTTAGTTTGATATTGCCAAACGTTTTTTTCGGTGTACGGTTCCTGCAGCATGTTTAAGGCCAGAAGTGGAAATCATCCCGGCTGGTGCGAAGCTTTTCTCACTTTACTGCTGCAGCGAGAAGCTCTGGACGTCCTGCTATTAACGCCTGATGAAGCTTCGCGCGAAGATCTTATTTTTCCGCACCCTCGATCGGTATCGAAAATTCCAAAAGACGTCTCACCGGAGGACGTAACCTCGGAACTTCCGTGGCCCCATGGCAAAGGGAACGTGACTGTGTGCTTGACGAACGAGAAGTTCAGAGAAGATATAGACTCGGAACTCGAAATCGAAGCGATTCGGCGTGTAATCTACGATCGATTGACGCCGTATGAACAAATCATTCTCCAGTGCGCAGCCGCACTTGGCAATGTTTTCACTCGATACATGCTGCAGAATATTTTGCCGCATCCTCCAGCTCTTTACACGGCACGTGGCAAGTTCTTCTTCATATTGAGACATACTGGCATACTACGTAGATTTTTTGTGAGGAAAATGAAGATTTTGTTAGGTTTCCTCATTTATATGTAAAGCTCACACACTTTTATAGCGCAGATGGCAATTTATTTAATTCACTTCATTTATTTCATTTATTTCATTTATTTCATTTATTTCATTTATTTCATTTATTTCATTTATTTCATTTATTTCATTTATTTCATTTATTTCATTTATTTCATTTATTTCATTTATTTCATTTATTTCATTTATTTCATTTATTTCATTTATTTCATTTATTTCATTTATTTCATTTATTTCATTTATTTCATTTATTTCATTTATTTCATTTATTTCATTTATTTCATTTATTTCATTTATTTCATTTACTTCATTTACTTCATTTACTTCATTTATTGTAATAAATAAATGAAATAAATCGTTGCAGTCGTGGCGCGAATGATCGACATGAGAATTCTGGAATGCGCATCGAATAACCGTGAGGACTTTAAAACCGATGAAAAAACTTTGTGCACGGACATGAAACGAAACACCTTTTCGGACATGCAGCATGTCCTACAGTGCAGTTGTACAATTCCCAGTAATCATTTTAGACATTCTTCTTCCTTGAAAGAAATTAATTTCAATAGCATTTCCGGTACCAGCTTACATGACGCGCCATTTTTTGTTTAGTTAATTATTAAATGAGGTGCATCTGGCACCGAAAAATATATCGATAAAAGGGAAAGAAAAAATATATCGATGAAATAAAAATATTTCATACGTTTATATTCTGTATATTTTTGCCCAAAGACGTCAGGAGTGTCGGTGACCTGCCGCACTATTCGCACTGCAGGTTCCTGGAGTTCAAGGTCACCGCTTTCCGGGAATTTATCTACGAGCAAGCATCGGTCAACCAGAGAAGAGAGTTCCATTCAAAAGCAGCGGAGATTTACGAACGCGATGCGAGAAGGTGCACGTCCTGCGGAGGTGGCCCTTTCGTCAGAATACCCGGCAGAGAAAAGCCGGTGGGTTATTTTTCTGATCTAAAATCACTCACTTTTTTTTTAATCGTCACAATTTTCGTTTCAACCTCGAAATCGTCAACACGACAAATTTTGAGTGGCTCAAAATTTTTTGTTTCCTGCAGGTCGCGGCCCGGAAGTCGTTCGATGGATTCCCAGGTTTCAAACCCAAAAGACGCAGCTTCCTGTCCATCAGCAACGACGAACTAAGGACGCGACCAAGCGAAACGGAAGTGCGAAGGATTTCCATCATGCCTACTTATCCCGAGTCCGACGAAGGTGATAAAATTTTTGTTACTTTTATCATTATCGCGATTAGATTCTGGATTGACACTGATACGCGCATGCACGTGTTGTTAATAGAATCGACGCCCTCCGTGGACGCGATGAACATGGTTGTCAGTGTACGGAAGTTTTCGGGGATGGGCGAAGTCGACGAATTATCGAAATTTCGTCAAAGAGCTTCGACGTCTGTCCTCGCAGCTGGAAACGATCCCTCTCGCATTTCTCATTTAAAGATCTTCAACCACATCGACTTTCGTAATTGTCGGTGCAGCGAGATCATCGACTGTCTGTTCTGGAAGCTGTGCCAACATCTCAAGATTATCGGTATATAATCGCCTACAAATTTGCTGGGTACACTGTTTGTACAAAAAAATGTAGGATCGATGGATCGGTGGTCAATAATCAATAATCAATAATCAATAATCAATAATCAATAATCAATAATCAATAATCAATAATCAATAATCAATAATCAATAATCAATAATCAATAATCAATAATCAATAATCAATAATCAATAATCAATAATCAATAATCAATAATCAATAATCAATAATCAATAATCAATAATCAATAATCAATAATCAATAATCAATAATCAATAATCAATAATCAATAATCAATAATCAATAATCAATAATCAATAATCAATAATTAATAATCAATAATCAATAATCAATAATCAATAATCAATAATCAATAATCAATAATCAATAATCAATAATCAATAATCAATAATCAATAATCAATAATCAATAATCAATAATCAATAATCAATAATCAATAATCAATAATCAATAATCAATAATCAATAATCAATAATCAATAATCAATAATCAATAATCAATAATCAATAATCAATAATCAATAATCAATAATCAATAATCAATAATCAATAATCAATAATCAATAATCAATAATCAATAATCAATAATCAATAATCAATAATCAATAATCAATAATCAATAATCAATAATCAATAATCAATAATCAATAATCAATAATCAATAATCAATAATCAATAATCAATAATCAATAATCAATAATCAATAATCAATAATCAATAATCAATAATCAATAATCAATAATCAATAATCAATAATCAATAATCAATAATCAATAATCAATAATCAATAATCAATAATCAATAATCAATAATCAATAATCAATAATCAATAATCAATAATCAATAATCAATAATCAATAATCAATAATCAATAATCAATAATCAATAATCAATAATCAATAATCAATAATCAATAATCAATAATCAATAATCAATAATCAATAATCAATAATCAATAATCAATAATCAATAATCAATAATCAATAATCAATAATCAATAATCAATAATCAATAATCAATAATCAATAATCAATAATCAATAATCAATAATCAATAATCAATAATCAATAATCAATAATCAATAATCAATAATCAATAATCAATAATCAATAATCAATAATCAATAATCAATAATCAATAATCAATAATCAATAATCAATAATCAATAATCAATAATCAATAATCAATAATCAATAATCAATAATCAATAATCAATAATCAATAATCAATAATCAATAATCAATAATCAATAATCAATAATCAATAATCAATAATCAATAATCAATAATCAATAATCAATAATCAATAATCAATAATCAATAATCAATAATCAATAATCAATAATCAATAATCAATAATCAATAATCAATAATCAATAATCAATAATCAATAATCAATAATCAATAATCAATGATTCGCAGGACATTCCGAAAGACTCGTTGGGTTTATGATAGATTACTGTGCCGGACTGATTGAAACCGGTCAATCTTTTCAAGCAGTGGTACTGCTCGCTGCAGCCTACGACGAGAACGAGGTAAAATTTTCTAGGTAATGCGCACCTCCCCCTCATGATTTATCAATTTATGGTTCATATTATCTCGATCAGTCGTCTAGCGTCGATGTTCGAGTGCCGGAAATCAAGCCGGAAGACAGACGAATAAATCGCTGCGCAATCCTCGCTCTGACGGGTATATTTTCTCCCATGATTATCGCGATCATCAAAGACACCAAAGACTTTTCGATAAATTTCAGGCGATGCTTCTATGGATCTCGGAAATCTTGCACAGGCAAGAACGTACTACACGGAAGCCGTTCGACTCGGAGTCAACGTAAATCGCACTCAGATTACAAACTGCGTATCCTATCGCACCTTCGATGAATCCTGCAAGCAAAGACTCCATCAGCGATATCCTGATTTGTTTGTCAATCGTGTTACTGGAAGTCACGTTATAACGAAGTTGAGCGCTGCGTCGTATTTGGCTCGACTTTCTATAGCTCTTTTGGTAAGATGAAGGTTTAATTTAAGCCCTTTAAACGACCTTAAGGGCTGTAATGGAAATTTTGGCTAAGAAAAATATGCGCTACGATTATACACGCTTGATGCACCCGTTTGATTATAGGTTATTCATTTAACGCAAATTTGATAACATAGGAAACGGGCCAAACTGCAACTTTGCAGTTGGCTGCACTTCAAAGTTTCAACAGTGCCTTCTCCTGTTCCGGAAGTTTTTTGGAAAAATGCGACATTTATCGGAAAGTTGCAGGAATCTTTCGGGATCTTGACAATCTACCGTACGCTCGTCGTCTCGAAAAACCAATGATGTACACGATAAGAAGTAAACACTGGTGGTCGGATGCCGAAGAAGTGACAGCCGTGGGAGTTATTTTCAAGACAATGTTCGAGATCAGGTTCACACTTATAATCGATTAACCGGTTGTTTTGGCTCGGACGCTTCGCGCCCGCACTATGGTTTATGGAATTTGGAAACCGGAAATTTAGATTTTCGGACATTTACCGGAAATACTTCACTTCCGGTCGTAAAATGCAATTTTCAAACCGGAAGTGACGTCTTTCCGGTATCACGTCACTTCCGGTCGAAAAATGACATTTTCAAACCGGAAGTGACGCATTTCTGGCCCATCCAAGTTGACTTCCTTTCCTTATGTTACAAAAGCCGACCGACCGATATTATAGCATATGGAATGGAGTTATATTAATTCCACGCATGAGTCCAGTTGAAAAAATGCAACACTCGCCATACTTCATAAATTCCATTCCTAGCTCTATTACCCATCTAAGTCGAAACCGGAACCCAAATGCTACTAAACCAAAGAAACAACTTTCCAAAATATGTATAAGATAGATCAATCTTTTCAACCAATAATCAATCAAATAATGAAAATTCGTGACTCAACCCACTTTCTCCATAAATAAATTTAATCTTAAGACCGGTTTACTTGAATCGACTCAGATTGCTCCATGGTGAATACGAGGAGGCGTTGTTAATGGGTATCAGAGTTCTGAAGATATCCGGAGTGCTGAAAATGAGTAGGACGAAATTGGCCATTTTACCCCAGTTAATTCAACTCACGGTAATAAATTCGACAATTTAATGAGAGCCAAAATATTTAATGAGCTTCGCACAAATAGTTTCTTTTACCGATGATCCAGATAAGAACGAAACGAATACACGAAACGGTTGACCTGATGAGGGAGCTTTATCATTCGGCACCCGAAGACATAGACGAGTCCAGCATCACGTGGTATTACGCACTTTGCCTAGATCTGGCAATCGACGCTGGTATGATTTTGGAATCGTTCGAAACTTGCATGGAACACGCCAGGAAAATTACAGGTAAAAAAATTCCGTGACTTAAAAGTTCCATCACAAACCGGAGAATTCTACCTTCAGCCGGATCAAAATACGGAGCTTGCGTTTCCCGAGATCCCGACAGTCTGAGTCGATTGTTTACCTGTCTCTGGATATGGCAACTTCGCATGTGAGTCAAACAGACAATATTTAAAAAAATTTTAATATTTATATTATAAAATATTATAATATTAATAAAATTAATAAAATTAATTTAATATATATAAAAATGTATTTCTTTTATTCATAAAATTAATAATTATTAAAATATGTATAATATTTATATCTATGAATATTTGTTTCTATGAAAGAACCTGTATTAATTACATTTTGTAAACGATGATTTTTAGGAACGACTGCGATAAAATATTTTTCTTCATTTTTTTATTCAAGGGGCGTTCCAGTCACAGGAACTTTTGCACAGACATCGAAATCTTGTACGAGGGACATCCGAGCCGATAATTTTTGTCACGTACTGACGCTAGCCAAAGTGACCGAATTTTCGTAGCTTCGACATTTTTTTAGATAAGTATTTTTGGACTCCCAACGTTTTATTTTTTATTTGCAGGCTTTGGAGTGTTATCTTCTTATACTGATGCGCTGCATAAATTTGAAGAGAGCCGATCAGCTTGCTCTCCTGCTGGGCGACATCGAGTCCATCGTAAAAGTTCTTCAGCGAGTTTCGAAAACAACTCTTTTCATAAAACCGCGTTTATATGTGCTGAAAGCGTACTTCGAAATCGTACACGGGCGCAGACTTTCGGCCATACGATACTTGAGGAAAGGCTCCAAATGTGCGACGCGTCAGGGAAATATTCTGATGCTGGCATGGATCCGCCAGAACGAAAGGGTAACGAAACGTCGCACATTGTATTTCACCCTCAGAACTGCAACGTAAAATCTGCTATAAACTTAACATCGGACTGAATCCCAAAAATCCTTATCTATCTTATAAGGTCTCTTTATAAAGTCTCTTTATAAGGTTTTTATAAAGTCTCTTTATAAGGACTTTATAAGGTCTCTTTATAAGGACTTTATAAGGTCTTTTTGTAAAAAAAATGTATTTGTTCGATGAGGTTGGACTCCAATTTCGCCTTGATGATTCGACATTTTCAGGCTTGGACTTTGAAGCAATTCACGAATATGACACAGTACTGGGTGGAACACGTCGGTTGCAATGACGAATGCGACTGGCAAAACATGGATTGTTTTGACATTAAAGCATGGTCATCCACGCTCTATCCTATTCCAGTACCCGACACGTGTTTGGGATAATTAAATGTTATTCGCGCATGGTTCAATAAAAATTGATTTTTTTAATTGAAAATTTTCGATGAAAATGAAAAATTTAAATTGTATGGCACTTCCAGTTGAAAACTGAGATTTCGAGACCGGAAGTGACGTCGCAACTATATAGATAACTTTTTAGGTACACACAGACTTTTTAGGGATTGATCGGAAGATTTTTGCGGTTTATTTTTCTTTTTCTCACGACGTTTAAAATGCAAGGAATGCGTGGAACAGATATTTTTTTGGTGTAATTGTATGAATGACGAATTTTAGCGAAAAGTTTAAGATATTTTATTGAAGGCATTAAGGTTTTTTCAAATCCTAGAATATAATAAAGATATTACGCTCACATGGCGAATCGCGTGGTATTGCACGATATTCGTCGTCGAACATTAATAGTTCGATTGCTCGATACTGTATCCACCCTTTGCACGCATACTCCGCGAACTTCTTTAAATTCGCAAAGCTCACGATGATAATTCATCTCGCTCTCATCCGCAAAATGACCCTTTGCGACCGGCTAATAATAATACATTACGTCATCCGCGACTTTATACACATTATGATCCTTAATTTGATTAGAAAACAAAATTCATCTATTAATTAGATTCGCCGATTACGTCAAAGAACGAGCTTTTCCTGCTTCGAGATGTACGTCCTTCGCTCCTCGCAATATTAACATTAATTATAACAAAAAAACAAAAAAAAAGGTATAAAAATGTATACTCAACAAGTTTCAGTTTTACATTCGGCTTCGCGTAGATGATCTTCATGATTTACAGATTTACAGGCAACACTAACTTTAGCCTGCGTACTCTTCTTCAGCCAATGTTTTTTTTACGATCGTGCAAATAAAAAAAAAATACTATCAGTCGACTTCTCGATTTCGAAGAAGGAAAGCTATTGGGAATACCGCCTACATTGACGCATTCGGCCTATACATACGATAAAATATCGTTCAATCGAGGGACAATAAAATCCAACAGTCGTAATGCGATCCTTGCTCAAAAATTTAGATAAAAACGATAAAAAAACGATCAAATTAAAGAGATTCGTTGACGGTGGTGTAATCGATGCAATTATGGTTGACTGACATTTCAAATTGTCAGCTCCGCACTTCACGCACTGTTATCGAATTATAGTTAATAAATATATATGACAAGAATTGTTGGGAATAAAAAAATGCAAACGCAACTAATTCGTTTGCAGACAACTGGTCCTGATAGAAGTCGTTCAAGTTGTTGAAAATTGACAATCCACAGTTTGACCTTTCCTTTTTTTTTGCGTCTTTTCAACGACGTGATATTTTTTCGAAAACCATCGGTCAACAAAATTTCTCACAATCCACAACTTGAAGCCACCAATATGTACATAAAAATAATAATACAAAAGTAATTTTCTACTGAAGTTTATCAAGTTGTTGAAAATTGACGATCCACAGTTTGACCGTTCCTAGTTTTTTTTGTGTTTTTTCAGCGACATGATATTTTTGCGAAAATCATCGGTCAACAAAATTTCTCACGATGTGCAACTCGCAGCCACCAATATGTACATAAAGATAATAATACGAAAGTTACTTTCTACTGAAGTTTATCATGCTTTTCTATCGTACGATAAATATTTTTTACAGGCTCTATCGAATTTTTTGAGCAACGATCGCACCCAAGTGACGGCTGGAATATACATAGATATATAAACGGTAGGTAGGGTGGGAATATTTCTAATCGGGATCATAAGGATCATCTTTAATAAAAATTGCTGGTGGGTTTTTTGTTGTTGTTTTTCTGACGATGATCTATCGGATCGTTTCATCCGATTGGACATCCTCACTTCTCGACTTCGTTGTCGATACGACTGCTGCGAATTCCGGTCTTGCCGGTCCACGGGTAAATGTCCGGACAGGGTTGGCATGTCTTCATGTATCTCACGCCACTCTTGTGCCACAAATTGCAGACCTTCGCGTTGTTGCACTTTTTCGGCCTGTCCTGTAAACGATCGAAACACCAAAACAGTCATATCGTGTCGGCAATCCGATTATATTTTCATTCATTTTTATTTATTTTTATATTATGTTATTATAAAAGAAAATAAATAGCTTACGGGATAATTGCAGCCAAAGGGTTCAAAAGTGTCGAGAAGTCCGAGGGGCGTTGGGTTTCTGACCCACTGAAGGGCTTGCCAGTTGGTGACTACCCATACGTCGTCCATGGCGACTATCGTGTCCAGGAAGGAAATGAAACCCTCTTTGTGGTGGGGCTGGGTGAACCAAGCGGCGTGGTAGAAAAGACCAAAGGGTGCTCTGTAAGAACCATTAATAAATTAATCAGTGTTTTCCATATAATTTTAAGGGATTCTGTATTTCAAATGAGTGATTTTTTTTTGTTTTACATCGTTAAACGCGTCTAAAATATTTCCACAGGAACCAATCAGTCTCAATTCAATCAATTCATATTATCGGTCTATTTCCGAAACTACGAAAAATTGGCAAGCCGTATCACAAATACCGGTAAAGAAAAATATGGTGCTGCAGATTTCAATTCTTTCTTTTGATTAACATTTTTATTTCGAATTTTTATTTTCATTAGAAGCCTACATTTGAAAAATGAAACATGAAGGTTCTGAGTTAACTATCTTGGGGACCCTCCTTTCTCATTATTGCGTTCGTACCATGGAAACTATCAGCAACTTGCCTGTTTGTGATTTAATGTTCTTCAATTTTTATTTTTACATACGGTGTACCGGGTTTCCATTCTTTCGTTTGATGATTTTTTTTTAAATTTTAATTTTCAATAGAAGTATCAATTTTGAAAAATGCAACACGATAGTTTCAAGTGAACTATTTCTCGTTATTGCGTTTGTACCACGGAAACTATAAGCCTGTTCTACATGCCTGTTCGTGGTGTAGTGTCTTCCGAATTTTTTGTTTAAATACCGTCTACCGGGTTTCTATCGTTTCTTTTGATTTTGACTTTTAATTTTCGTCAGAAGCCTGAATTTTGAAAAATGAACTATTCTTTTTATTGCGACTCTACCACGGAAATTATTAGCGACTCGCCTGTTCGTGGTGTAGTGTCTTTCGAAGTTTTTGATGAGCATCTTGTAGACGCCGTCGGGTGTCGGCGGATTGCTGCAGGCGTCGCCCATGGAGCATCTGCCTCCGTTGAGGTCCTGCCACATGACCATTGGTACTTCCCAGAGTCCGGGGTAGGATCTTGTAGGGCAGGGCGGGATCATGCAATCGTGGAAGAGCTTGTAATCCAGGGTGTACGGCCAGCTGGGCGGACGGTTCTCGTAGATGGGCATCGACGAGTCGTAAGTGAAGTTCGTGTCCCAAAGCATTTTGAACATGTTGTTGCCGCCGACCGACAGGAAGGGCGCTCTCATGCCTCTGACGTCTTCCAATTTAACGCCACCGTACGCAGCGAGGATCTCACGTTGACCCGCTACTTCGCGGGACCATTTTCTCGCTGAGAATTGTTCACCGAAACTGTGGCTGTTTTTTTTTTTTTTTTTTTTTTTTTGAGAATGAAAACATTCGTTATTGTGGGGACTGATAAATTATTATTATTATTTTTTTTTGTAAGATTCGACGGGAGATCTCAGAGGCGCGAGCAAGAAGCGTGTCTAATACAATGTTCGGTGAAATCATCCGTATGGTCGATGAAGCAGATACGATGAGTCAAGAAAGAAAGCTGGTGATTATCGATAGATTCAAGCAATAAGTATATTAGTTTGCCTCTGGTGATGATTTCGTAACGGTTCTTGACACTAATTGACCCGGGAAAGTTGGGCTCATTTTTTATATATTTAATCACTCTCGCGGACCGGAACGATGCGGGGAAAAAACTTACACGGATCTTTTCAATTTTTTTTGTTATGAGACGCAAAAAATGTATCCGCTTTTCGAACGTAATTTCTTTTAGATGGGTGAATCAGTCCATTGGCATTCGCAACGGTAAAAATGATACATTCAGTAGACCAAAAATTGACGAAATATTAAATATTAAATATTAAATATTAAATATTAAATATTAAATATTAAATATTAAATATTAAATATTAAATATTAAATATTAAATATTAAATATTAAATATTAAATATTAAATATTAAATATTAAATATTAAATATTAAATATTAAATATTAAATATTAAATATTAAATATTAAATATTAAATATTAAATATTAAATATTAAATATTAAATATTAAATATTAAATATTAAATATTAAATATTAAATATTAAATATTAAATATTAAATATTAAATATTAAATATTAAATATTAAATATTAAATATTAAATATTAAATATTAAATATTAAATATTAAATATTAAATATTAAATATTAAATATTAAATATTAAATATTAAATATTAAATATTAAATATTATTCAACCGGTTTCTATTCGTATTTTCGCGAGTCGAGAATCGTCAAAATACCGAAAAATTTGAAAATTGAGAATCGTCAAGAACATTCGTCAGACAGTAGAGTCGAGTCGACGTGTACAGTACTTACGAGACCGTGTGGGAGGCAATTTCGTGACCGGTTGCGTACAGATTTTGTACTTGGCTGTAGTCGGTCCACTCATGGGACACGTAGAACGTCGCCGAGATGGGACAGCCGTTCGGGTTTTTACGTCCCTTCTCAAACAAATCGGAGTAAAGTCCCTTGTTCAGATCGTTCACGGAATCGTCGAATGTTAGGATGACGATTTGCGGTATCTCCTCCGGCAGGTAGTCACCTGTTTCGGGACGAGGGAAAGGAAAGTCGAAAAGGATCCAGAGAGGTGTCGACAGGGGTGTTGTGGATGGCGTAGGAATTTTTGTCACGATGTATTGTTCGTTTTTTTTGTGTACGTTTTTTGATCGTGCGATATTGATTTGTCATTCGGCAGCGTTGATCGTTGTGCAAATTGGTACGAAAATATTTGTGTGTGGGTTTCGAACGCGACGGGAATCGGCAATGAATTATCCAACGTTAGGATAATGTATAAGTGTGTAAGTGTAAAGACGGTAGAATAAGAAAGTTGAATAGTGATGGTGATAGGCAGATAGAGAGAAAAGGAGAAAATGAAAAAAAAAATGTAATGTTAGTACTCAGCATTAGCAATATTTTGGGCAATATCCGCTCGACGAAAGGTCCGTTTATCAGAGATGACAGTTCGTCGAGTGCATATTGAGTTTGGGTATAAAAATGAACGCACACGATTTGCTTCGATCGTTCCCGAAGAACATCTTTTTTTGTTGCAGCGACGCAAAGAAACGCGACAAGAAAGTAAAATTCCTGCGTGAACAAGAGCCGGAAAAGATTTATCGTGGCTCATGAGAAGGTAGACGGTTTGCAGTGCGATACATGGGCCTACTTAAGGCATGTAAAAGAAACTACAGTGAGAACAAAAAATGTATGTGAATATATAAGCCATGAAAAGCAGAAAAAAAAATGTAATGTGGTCAAATAGCACATTTACATCTCCTCCATCTTACAAGCCTACCAGAAAACATCTCTGCCATATTATAACTCTACCAAAATTTCTATCAGAAAGTAAAAAAAACTCTACCAGAATCAAAATAAAACTCTACCGGACTTGAAATAAAACTCTACCGGACTTGAAATAAAACTTTACTGGAATTGAAATAAAACTCTACTGGAATTGAAATAAAACTCTACTGGAATTGAAATAAAACTCTACTGGACTTGAAATAAAACTCTACTGGAATTGAAATAAAACTCTACTGGAATTGAAATAAAACTCTACTGGAATTGAAATAATAAAACTCTACCGGAATACAAGGCTAGACGTTGGCTTTGTATTCTGGTGAACTTTTATTTCTATTCCGGTAGAGTTGAATTTCAAGTCCGGTAGAGTTTTTTTATTTTCTGGTAGAGATTTTGGCAGAGTTCCAATACGGTAGAGTTGTGAGTGGTAGAAATGGCTTGGTAGAGTGGTAGAGTTGGCTTGTGACTATAATTTGGTTTGTAATAAATTTCGATACTGTTGATTAATTTACGGTTCTTAATTTACCAGCCGCAAAAAATGTGATAGGTTTATCCGCGTATATTTTCACATACGTTTCTTTTCAACTCTCGGACGGCGATGAATGATGAAGAGTTACAAGTAGATAAAAAGAGTCGAAGGTCTCTTCGTAGCTGAATATAAAGATTGGGCGATATTATGATAATCCCATATGAGTTCCTGAAATTACCGCCGATCGACAATGTTAAGTGTTCTATGCGTAGCGTGCTCGCAGCTCCCTGTATCGATCTCGATAACTCGAAGACTCGAGATCGACTTACGAAACTGTGTGGGAAGCGAGCTCGTGTCCATCGGCGTACAAGTTTTGAACTTGGCTATAGTCGGTCCACTCGTGAGACACATAGAAAGATGCGCTGATCGGACAGCCGTTCGGATTCTTTCTACCTCTCTCGAACAAATCCTCGTACAGCTGTTTGTTAAGATCGTTAACCGCGTCGTCGAACGTCAAGAGAACGATCTGCGGCGTTTTTTCAACCGGGATTCCACCTGAGATGATATTTTATGCATAATATTTTCGAACACTTTTAGCCTCAGGCCTGTCGCCGATTATTAATTGGATTTCGATAAACTCAAACGTAGAAAAATTGGAAAAATGGACTTTAAGTAACGTAAAATATAACGGAAATCGATACAATACGTGTATTATAGTTTACGGTAAAAAAAAATACTATACGTTTGTAAACTGGAGCATACGTGGATTATGGTCTGCATTTTTTTGTTCAATAAATAAGTAAATAAACAAAAACATAATTGAGGAAATCAATAAAAATGTATATAATTTAAATGGTCTGCGAATCATATGCGAGCGGAATGTTTGCACGACAATTAAAAAAGAAATTGGTATTTTTAACTACAATTGTCAATGTCTCTTGAAAATTGTTGTCAGAGTCTTAGCACGAGTCAAGCTCACATTCTGCTATTTCTCGAAAGTCGTGCAGATCGTATGCTATAGCAAGGAGTCGGATACGAAGAGCGATAATGCTCGCGCTTTCGCTGCGAAATGTTTCAGCCGCGCACACTGTAACAGTTCCAAGCAGGAACGGTTAATCGAAGATAAAACGCCCGACCGATCGTTATCGCACCGTTGGCGATTTCGGCGCCACGATCGCCGGACAAAGTCTGAAGTGTCCTGGCTTGACCCGCTGTGAATTCTGTACTCTAAGACCACCCACAATTTATAAACGAATTCACTGACCTATATCATATTTAATTATTACTAAAATTGCAAATTTTAATTGAAAAAAGTCCACTCACTAGTAACTATTCTGTATCCTAGTAAGTCCTAGTAACTTTTCTGTGTCCTAGGAAGTCCTAGTAACTATTCTGTGTCTCTTGGGGCTTAATCCAAATACTCTTACAGATAATTGAACCAATCGATTTTCGAAGAATTACAATGAACTCGTGTCCATTGATTGCAAATGAATTTCCGATTTATCTTGAATCTATGTTTATGTTTTTTTGTGTCTGACTTGGAATAGTCGCGACGGTTTCAAGTCAAAAATGGTACTTCTAAGACCCTCGATATTGATGAACTAATTCACTGACCTATGATATTTAATTACTTCTAAAATTCCAAATTTCGATAGAAAAAAGTTCACCAAACTATAAGTGCAGAAAAGATAATTGGCTCTTTCGGCTTAGTAACTATTCTGTATTCCTTGGGATTTGAGCTAAATAGTTTTACAGACAATTGAATCGATGGATCCGTGAAGAATTACAATGAACTCCGGCCCGTTGATTGCCATTGAGTTTCCGGTTGATCTTGAATTTTCATTTTTTTTGTGCGTGACTTGGAACCGTCGCTACCACCAGGTGATACGTGACGACGGACTGTATTGCATATAACACAACATACGTGTTAAAGGCATATATTTGTGAGTATCGGAGAGCAACGAGACTCGAATCTAAACGAAGCGACAAAAGAGGAGGTGCGGTCACTAACGGGGCACGCGGATCTGTTTCACTTTCGAACGTCCGCCGAGTGTAATGCGTATGTAACGTCGGAATCGGTGAAAGTCCCGGCACGAGGCGTGCTGACCGCGGTTGTTGCGATTGATAAATTCGATCGTTAAAATCAACATTCGGATTTAAGGCCGACATGAAATTGCATCACGGCTCCGGTGATCCGTGACGTTTCCCGCGCAGATTCTCATCGACACCGCTTCGGTGTTCACCGAAGACGAATATAAATCTTTTTTATTATTGGTTAATTGTTAGGAAAATCTATTTCGTATAAAATATTTGGTAGTAAAAATTGAATATAAAAACGAAAAATACCGAAGATTAATTGAAGCGTGTCACGCTACCGATAATTTGTGCGGTTTTAAATTTCCAGGCCGTTTCCCGCGCCGATTCTCATCGACACCGCTTCGGTGTTCACCGGAGACGAATATAAATCTATGTTTATTATTGGTTAACATTTTTAGGAAAATCCATTTCCTATAAAATATTTGGTGATAAAAATTGAATATAAAAACGAAAAATACCGAAGATTAATTGAAGCGTGTCACGCTACCGATAATTTCTGTGGTTTTAAATTTCCGGGATGTTTCCGGCGCAGATTCTCATCGACACCGTTTCGGCGTTCACCGGAGACAAATATAAATATAATTTTTAAAAAAATGTAATGAATAATAAAAATTTATTTTTATTATTTTTAATTTTTAGGAAAATCGTATAAAAATTTTGCAAAAAACAGTCAATATAAAAACAAAAAATAGCGAACAATAATTGAAGCATGTCGCGCTACCGATAATTTCTGTGCTTTTCAATATCCGTCACGTAACCCGCGGTGTGGACGGAGAATTCGACATTATATGAGATACAAACTCGGAGAAAGAAATATTGATATTGCGCGGTCCTAATTTACGTCTCCTTGTCGCCTGACGGCGGCCGCTGCCCGGTATTTTGCAACAATCCTGTTCGGAACTTCCTTTTTAAGCGGGATACTCGAACCATCGAGCCCAATAGTGGCGAGTTGTTTGTATAGTGTAAACGAGGAGAATGTGCTTCCAGCGATGACGCAAATATTACACGACCGATTATACATATTTTTATATGTATATATCTATCCGCGATTTCGTCAGTGGACTTTCCACGATATTTAATTTTATATAAATTCATAAGCAGTTTGCGAATAATCCGGCGGGTCTGTTTCGAGAAACTGTGGTTATCATCGGCAAACATCATTGGTGGTTTTATTATGCGCGTATATTTATGGATCGGGAGAAATCGTTTCGGTCAAATTAGCCAGACATTATAACGGGATTGGTATCGCAGATACACTGCGAATTAATGCGCCATCGCAACATTTTTACATCACTTAACTATTCAAATTAACCCTTTATAAGTCACACCGTCCGAAACCGTAGCGAAACGGACTAACGGGAGTTGAGTGGGGACCTTGTAAACGGTTAATTAAGTAATTAAGGCTTAAGATCTTAATTTCAAAACAAATGACAAACATTGTCAGGGTGGTGAAGAGAAGTGTCTACGCTTTGATTTGGAAGTGTCCCTGGCAAGGTTTGAAACTGTTCGGTTACAGAAACGGGATCGGTATAGCAGATAGACTGCAAATTAATACTCGATCGCACGATGTTTACATCACTTAAGGCTTCAAATTAATTAAGGAATTAATTAATTGACTAAATTAATTAAGGCTTAAGGTCTTAATTTCAAAATAAATGACATCGTCCGGGAAGTGAAGAAAAGTGTCCCTGGCAAGGTTTCTCACTCTTCGATATTAAAGTGCATCTATAATAACACCGTTAATAAAATAAAATACGGCCTGATTGTAAAAGTTTTTTTTATCCTCGCAACAATGCTCTGTTCGAATAAACTATATCTGCAAAGTAAGAAGTTATGAACTCTGGAAATTCGCTCTCGGAGGTTTCAGTCCTCAAGGAGGAGCAAGTCGATTTTAACAACCCTGTAACTTCACTGGCCAACCTGATTAGTTTGGCTGGTTAAGGTAAACGACCAAGTTACCGCCATCGAACGCAAATTATACTAATAATAAATAGTTCTTTTTTAATACCAAAGAAATTGACTCCATGTTGAAGAGCGGATTTAAGAATTGAAAATGGAGGAAACTGGGGCGCTTATTTTAATCGTTTGGAAGAGTTATTAAAACAAAAATCGGTACTCTTTTGTCCCGAATTTGTACGGACCAGTTTATAACCTCGCTTATCGTAATTGACTTTTAACGTTCCCGAGCGTCGTCTGTGAATAGTAAATTGTGCGGAATCTTACCGGGAATGTCAGCACCACCGCAGCTGCAATCGGGAAGCAAGCAAACGTCCTTGCGACATTTAGCTGCAGGTTTATCAACGGTCGGAGTGGGATAGATTGGTCCGGGCCTCACTGGCGGATACCTGTAGATGTCGACGTATTCCTGGGCCTTCGATACTATGGCGGTCGATGGCTTGAGGGTCGGACGCAATCTCCTGAAGCACATAAAAAATATGTTGAACGATAACCGATTTACTAAACTTTTAATGCAAAACGGCGCCGAGGTGAAACATGTACCACGTGACACATAAGTGGAGAGATAGTTGCATTTTTGTGACATATGAGATGGGAGATAGTTGCATTTATCGAATCAATGGCGTGTAAAAGTGGTTGACATTTAGGGTAAAAGCGAAGCATCATCGGACGCGGTATTGAATTCTACATGAGCTGACGTTGATTTTTTTCCTAAAATGTCCACCATTTACGAATGCCATTCATTACAGTTTTTGTTACCGACTGAGTCTGTTCACCACGCCTTGAAAATAAAATACCGTTATCGGTAACGAAAACTGTAATTACCTTTCGTCCCAGTTGGTTGCACGTGTTATCAAATGAGAAGTCTTATCGGATGTCATTTCAAAATTTGATAAGATTTTTATTTTGAGCGTACGTGCCAATAACCGTGCAAAAAAGTTACAGTTTTTGATACCGATCGAGTCCGCATCGGGCGGTGAGGAAGTTGTTTAATTTAATCTTAACGACGCATCCGCTGTTATTGTATGCAATTTAATTAAAGAAGCTTTTCGCAACCGGATTGCACAATCTTTCATTATCGTTGCATTAGGATGAGATGCAATCTCCTGAAGCGCGTCGAAAATATGTTGAGCATTAAGAGATTGACAGACCTTCGATGCAAAATGGCACGCGGCCTTAACGGGAGGTCAAAGACGTATGAGTGCGAGAGAAACCGAATAAAAATTTCGAATCCATTTTTCTCCAAACCGATTCTATAAAATGAAAAATGAATTGCGCGTCCAGTCGTTTTTTATTTTATAAAACCGTTTCGTAGAAAAGTGGATTGGAAATATTTTGAAGTTATGTTGAACTTCAGCCCCAACTTAAGAATAAATACCGCGGTCGGGAACAAAAACTGTAATTTCCTTTCTTCACAGTTAGTCGAATGCGCTATTAAATGAGAAGTCTCGAAGTCTCTTCGATGAGACTTTCTTCTTTTGACCTTACGTGCAGATACCCATGAAAAAAATGTATTACACTTTTTGATGGTTCACTTAACTTAAGTGAACCATCAAAAACTGTAGTGACTTAAGGTGATGTGACATAACGGTTGTCAACAAAAACTGCACTGAATGAAGTTGTAAAACCACAGACCGGCGAAGAAAAAGAAAATGATCTTTCCCTGCTTTTGCCGATTTTCCAAAGACAATTTTCTTGTTCCTCGACGGAGTGCGGTCCAGAAACGGAATTCAGTGCATGTTTTCTTATCGACTGCGGTATTTCATATCACCTTAAGTCTTAATAACGCATCCACTGCTATTGTACAAAAGTTAATTGAAGAAGCTTCTCGCAAGGCGATTGCGCAATCTTTCATTATCGCTGCGGTCCATTGTCGATAACACCGCGAATGCAATTAATTAATAATAATACACTTGCGATGGAAGTTAATAAGCAACGCTCGAGCTTATATGTGTTAGCGTGCTGTTCTCCGTGCTGAGACAGCGCAAACGTTAAAGAACGTGTTGCACCGACTCGGAATTAAGAGTAATGAACAGCTGACGCACACACGCTCGGTTCTACACATACTGCGCTATTGTACAACATATAACGGTTAACTTACGGTGGTGCAGTGCCACGGTTAACTTGCGGTCGGCCTCGGCTGTAAGAATGAAAAAAGAAACAAAAATAAATTTAAAAACAATACAAAAAAAAAATATAGAGTAAAATTGCGAGACTGTGTAGAACGCTTGCAAATCGCTTCCGGCTGCGGAACGAAAGCGAACGGGCGCTCATTCGTACATTCGCCGGGGCGAGTGAAAGCAGGTATAGTAACGACGCGCGAGCGAACTTCGTCGATTCCGCTCGATCTCGCGTGGCGACCAAGCGATTCGAGCGGGTCAACTAAAAAGTATTGCGAAATTGGGTCTCGATCGGCGCAAATTCGTTCGACTCGTCACACTGAGCGACCTCGACTCGATTCGTAATACACAATATCGAATATATAATGTGCGTGTCAATAGGCTTAGCCCTGGAATTGAAATTTCTCGATTTGGATTTAGATAAGTGGATAATAAAATTTAAGCAATCTTCGAAACGTTTAGAAAAGCAAACATTTTTTTAAGGTACAATAAAAATAAAAATAAGAATAAAATGTTCAATATTTGTACTTTTTTCAGTAATCTTTGCAATGTAATCGACCTCGATTCATCCGTAATACAATATGAAATATATAATGTGCATGTCAACAGGCTAAACTTTGGATTCAATATTTCTCGATTTAGATTTAGATGAATGAATAATAAAATTTAAGCAAATCTAACGTTTAGAAAAACAAACACTTTTTTCGCATACAATAAACATAAAATTGATCTGCCCGTTGACTTGCATACTTTTCAATGCTTCTACTTTTTTTCATCAACCTTTGCAATCTAATCGACCTCGACTCGTCCGTAATACAGTATGGAATATATAATCCGGGTGTTAACAGGCTGATCCCTGGACCCAAAATCTCTCGATTTAGATTTACATATATATAAGTGTATACACATAGACAAGTGGCTCGTAAAATTTACGCAATCTTCGAAACCTTTAGTAAAAAAAACAAACATTTTTTCAGGCACAATAGAAACAAAAATAATTTTAACTGCCGTTGACGTGCATATTTTCTATCCGGCGGCACTTTTTTTTCTGGCGACTACAGCGGGGCACATTATTATGCACAGATAAAAAAATGCGGTCGTATCAACTAAAGATTCGGGCAGGGACCTTGAAATAAATATTTTGTTGGTCGAACAAAATATTGTAATGGGTCAAAAATTATTTGGGGACAAACCCAAAAAATTTGTGAACCAACTAATTGTTTGGTTGTAACAACAATTTATTTATTTGAACGTCAATGTCCGAATCGTTAGTTGATGCAACCGCATTTTTTTATCAGTGTGCGTGTGTACAACAGTCTTTGTAGTTAATGTTGTGGTGTACTGACTTTTGAACGGTTACGGTGTAAGGACGAGCTGTGGTTGTAGGTGGTGGCTGAGTGGTGGTCGTCAGTGGTACGTAAGTATCAACTATAGCGTTTGGTGTAGTCACGTGGAGCACTGGATGACTGAGCCCGTTCGTCCTGTGGCATAAAAATGAGCCCGGCATGAATCCCGTTCGACATTAAAGTTCAATGACACTGTCATGCCCAATTTTCATCGATAAACCAATTTTTACGGCGATACATGAAAAAAAAATAGTTTCGAAAATCTGGGAAAAATGTTTTTTTTAATCGCTCTAATCGAAACTCACCTGAGCGATTGGTGTCCATCGGAAATTCGGAACTTGTTCTTCAGAGGCTGGAGACCAAAATAAAAAAAAATCGAGGATTAGGAAGATTACGACACCGGATCGTCCGAAAGCGACATAACGGAACGGAAGTTTGCGAACGAATATTCAACGATTCGTTGAAATTGACGTACTTGACTGTCGTAAATGTCGTAATCGGAAACTGTGACCTCGGGACTGAGATTGTACTTGTCGGCATCGTTGACCGGTACTTTCTTCGGCTTCTGACTGTACTGGTTGGAGTTCGGGGTAACCTCGGCTATCCGGACGTTCTGGTGCTGGTGCTGGTGATGCTGCGGTTGTTGCTGATGTTGCTGTTGTTGTTGCTGGATCTGTGCCGTGTGGTTCACCGTATACTGCGCATAGTCTTAAAAAAAATGGATATTAGTAGAAACCGATTTAAAAAAAATAACAGAACAGTCAATGCTCCAGAATTCAATTTTTAAATATTCGACTCAATTCAATGAGATATTATCGACGAAATAATTATAAATCTGGACAGTTTTTAAAAAAGGAGAATATTTGTAGAAGTCCATTAAAAAAATAACAGGAAACCAATCACTGTTCCAAACTTCCAATCAATGTTCCGAAATTCAACGTCTAAATATTCGATTCGGCCCGTCGAGCTATTTTTGAGGAAATAATGATAAATCTGTGCCGAGTCTTTATAAAAAGAACAATATTTGTGGAAATGGATTTTAAAAAAATCACAGAAAAACAAATGTTCCAAGCTTTCAACCAATGTTCCAAAATTCACTGTCTAAACATTCGTTTCGGCCAGTGGCGGTATTTTCGCCGAAATAGTGATAAATCGTTCATCGTGCATTTCGATATCCGATTTCTACTCACCGTCGTCCTTGTATATAGATACGTCATCGTCGTAGATGGTGTAATAAGGATAGCTCTGATCGGCATCGCTGTAGTAAGCTTTCGAAACCGGTGCCGCGGTGGATGCGGTGGTTTTCGCAATTCTTGGCGATTCCGACGAGATGGCCCTGCCGATTCATCAAGCGTTATCAGAAGATGGAATAAATGTATGCCCCGAATCGCTAATTATTGAAGAAATCGTTAATAAAAAGCCATTGTTTCCGTTTATGCAACATTAAAAACAAAAGCGTCTCATCGACAAGTAATTTTCTCAGGGCTGAAGGACTTCGGTCTATGGCCCGTTGACAATACGATTAGATATTAGAAATATATTAATATATAAAAGTAAAAAAAAAAAATTGTACCGATCATCAACGCATGGTATGTACACTAAAAAAAATATCATTGATTCTAGAACAGTGACACTTGCGGGCTGCCATTGACATATGTAGTCAGTGTAATGATTACTTTCATTCTAACAATTATATATCAAAATGAACCAATGTCTATCAAATTTACTCGAAGATATGTAATAGTTTCATTATCATGCGTCATTATATCAAGCAAAACAGACTTGAAATAACAGCGTATGTCCATGGCAGCCCGCAAGTGTCACTGTTCTTGAATCAAAGATTTTTTTTTCAGTGTATTGTTAATAAATACACACTTACTACTGCTACTTTTCTCACCTATAATGGCTCTCGGTCTGGCCACGGGAGTTTACGACACTGTCCTTCTCTCTTTCCTGCAAACGAATTAACGCGAATCGTTATATTGTTTTATTCCACCGAAGGCCACCCATAAAGGAAAGGCTTTATGGTTTACGTTCTACGAGAGAGATATCTACGAAAGAATAGAAGAGTGCAAGCATGAGCAGGCGTGATAAGTATAGTAAATAATACGGTAGTAGTTTAAAGGGTATTCGGGACGTGAGAAATCTAATGAAGCTTAGACATATTATCGGCCCACGAGTCCAAGACCGTCTCATTTTCGTTCCGTCACCCCGGTATCGAAGAGTCTTTTTATTATTATTTTTTTAACACGATTCGGAGCTTTCTTTGCATTAATCTCGATTCACGCATGCGCGTTAGAGCACCGTCATAAGACGCGCGTGCAGATTGTTTTTTTTTTTGCATTGCAATGTACATTACAGAGACGAATCTCCCCGGCAGAGGATGAAAGACGCGCGTGACGCCGACAGGAATGCGAGTCAGAGTTTCACGAAGAATTTCGGCGCTCTTTTGCGAGCCGTTCGCCATTTATGTTATCTTTTTTTTCGTTCTGCCTCTTCTCTTCTCCGTCTCTTACGTCACTCTTTTACTTCGTTTTTTTTCTGCGTGTCTCCCGTTAATATACAGGTATGTTTTATTTGCATCCACATCACACTGTTTCGCAGTTCTGTGGAAACGGAGCGAGAAACCGGGTCCAACGTTACCGGTCAATCTTCTCAATTCGCCGGTTTTTTTGCGTCTTCGATGGTGAATACAAGCGGTACGGTTTTTTTCGCACATGCTAATTTTCCGAGGTAGCCAGAAGACAGATTATAGCACAGCATAGTATAGTACAGTGGTAGGTGGTGTTTTTTTTTCATTTTTTTTTATCTAGAAGGTTTTTCCAGTGTTTGGCGTCGGGTAAGTCGGGACCGATGATACGAAGACAGTCACAGTTGCTTGAGAGGTGGACTTACTGGTCTCGAGCTCCTCTTGGTTGCGTCCTGCGGCTTGCGCCGCGACTGGCCCCTGACGCCGGCCCGCTGACGAGATCGAACTCCGACTGATGGTCTGCGCGAGCTTGGTATTTCGTTTCCCTCGGGCTCGTTCGGCTCGCCGGTCGATGACGTAGAACCGGAGCGTCGTCGAGTCGATGACGGTGCAACGAAAATCTCATTCCTCGTCGGGTCCTCAAGGTTTCCATTCTTTTCCAGATTCCCCACATTTTTCTCCTCGACGGTGTTGAAGTCAACTTTTTTCTCCTCAGGTGGAACCTCCTCGGCAGTCGGGTTTGGAGGAACGACGGTGGTTTTGGTGTTCTCCGTAATCAGGCTCGGAGTCTCGTTGTCCGTCGAAACCGCTCGCTGGGAAGAACTGGACGTTGAAGCCTCTTGATTGTAAGAAGATCGTTGCTGAACCGAGGGAATGTAATATTTCTTCTCCCCAAGAGCGTCCCCGGAGGAACCGAGCTGAACGACCGTTTTCTGGATCTTAGGATCGTCGACGGAAGTTCGCTGGGCCGTCGCTGCGGAGAGGTTGGAGGTCTCCGTCGTGGAGGCCGATGAGTAGGGTTGAACGGAAGCGACGTAGTATTTACGATTCTCCTGATCAGCCAAGGAATTCCTCCTCGCAGTCGACATGGTAGGGACCGAGTAGCGATCAGTGATCGTTTTCTGATCCACCGGTTCGTCGGCCAAGATTCGCTGGGCGGGTGTTGTGGAAACTTCAGCGGTCTCGGTGGTGGCCGGCGAATTGTAGGGTTGATTGGAAGCGACGTAGTATTTACGATTCTCCTGATCACCCAAGGAATTCCTCCTAGCCGTCGACATGGTAGGGATCGAGTAGCGATCTATGATGGTTTTCTGGATCTTCGGATCGTCGACGGAAGTTCGCTGGCCCGTCGCTGCGGAGAGGTTGGAGGTCGCCGTCGTGGAGGCCAAATTGTAGGGTTGATTGGAAGCGACGTAGTATTTACGATTCTCCTGATCAGCCAGGGAATTCCTCCTGGCGGTCGACATGGTAGGGACCGAGTAGCGATCAGTGATCGTTTTCTGATCCACCGGTTCGTCGACCAAGATTCGCTGGGCGGATGTTGTGGAAACCTCAACCGTCTCGGTGGTGGCGGCCGAATTGTAGGGTTGATTGGAAGCGACGTAGTATTTACGATTCTCCTGATCGCCTAGGGAATTCCTCCTCGCAAGCGATTGGCGATCGTCCGTGATCGTCGTGAACTTCTCGCTGGCTCGCGGAGGAAAGGTCGACGACGTCAGGCCGTTCCTCGATCGCTGACGGATCGAGGGCGGACTGACGGAGACCTCGAGATTCCTGGATTCGCCCTGGTCGTCTTGAGCGAGCTGCGCGGTCGTCGACCGCTGCGGCGCGTAAGGCGCAGTCACCGGAACCTCCTCCTCGTCGTAGGAATCCGGAAGATCAGGTCGAATACGCTTGATCATGAAACCCCGACCCGCCGGACCGGGACTCACGGAAATTTCGTTTCTCTCCAGATCCTCGGTCGATCGTAGCCAGGACGGCGACGAGGCCAACAAGTCGTCGTTCCTGCTTCGGTGCTGATTCAAGTTCCTGGAGCCCGTCGCCCCGGCAGGGCTGACCTGGGGCTCTTCGGACCCGCCGTTGAGCAGAGCGACCGTGGACCGTTGACGGAAAGCCGAAGAGCTGGTGACGCCGATTTCATTCTTGTCGACTTCTTCGGTCGAGCGCTGCCAGTGAGCGACGGAGGACGGCGAGGAAAAGGCCGCCTCCTCGCTTCTGGAACGCGGCTGCAGAAGAGTCGAGCGAGCTGCGAACGTGACGGGAACTTCTCCGCCAGCTTCCGGACCAGCGACGTCATCGCGTCCCTGCTCGGCCGCTGAGGAGCTTCGATGGAGCGGATTCGGGGTCCGCGTTTCGTCGATCTCCGACTCGTCCCCGGGTCGCTGGAGGAGCGTCGTCGTGGTCGTGCTCGAGGAGACGCTCGTCACTGTCACGCTGACTCTATCGTTCGAGATCTCATCCTCGAGTCTCTCGTCGAACGGGGATCGAACGTGCGAGGCGGATCGGTGGTTTGGACGGTGATCGTCGGGCTGGGTGTCGATTGAGGAAGCGTGGATTCTCGAGCGACGAGGAGCGGGATCCGGTGTTGGGTTCGGGTGGAAATCGTTTTGCTGACCGTTGTCGAAACGGTCGCGTCTTGATGAGCCCTGATTGACAATATTATCGTTCGAGGAAGCTGACCGGTGGCGCAACTCTGCGACCACTGACGACGGTGAGGACGGTTGATGACTTACGGATATTATGTTTCGCCTGAGACCGTCGCGATCTCGCTGAACCTGCCCGATCGTCGACGGCTGGCCGCGATAGACCCGCTGCTGGCGATCGCTCTCGATCTCCGTTGCCGGCTCGTACTCATCATCCTGGTACGTCCTCTGGTGGTGCTGCTGACGCTGGCGGGACTGCCTCTCGGTTATCTGCGAAACTGGCGGGGACGACGACGTTACCGTCACCTGCGGCTGCTGCCTCTGGATCTGCGGACGCTGGTGCGACCTGCTCTGCTGCTGCTGCTGCTGCTGCTGCTGCTGATGGCGGTGCTGCTGCTGTTGCTGCTGCTGCTGCTGCTCCAGCTGCACCGACTCGGCCTTCGCGGCTCTGGAACAGATGCGAACGATGGAGAAATATAAGTTCGCTAAACGATTTTTGGCTTCCTTGTAGAGAATTTAGGTGAAACAGGAAAGTTATGTGCAAATTATTTTGCAGTTTTTTTTTATGTCAATCAAATTCTGTATCTCATAACATTGAAACGGTCAAAAGTTACCGTAAAATTTGGTGCAGAAAATCGATCAATTATAAGGTCATGTCTTATGTGTGTCTTAGGTATTTTTGCCCAGTGATGGGGAATCTTCGGATCATGTTACACCTGGAACGAGTCTTGATGCATAAACTCGTGTCGGTCATAAGAGACAAATTTTCCGAAAAATTCAATAATTTCGAAATCTTATAAAATCTGAACGGTTTGATCAATTTTCGACAAATGTAATACCAAAGATTGTACAGTGTTAGTACCAGCTCGATACCTTCATGTATACTGGAATTATACCGTTTTTAGTCATTTTTTCAACAACAACAAAATTCCATAAAATCTGATCGCTTGGATATATTTTGGCCAAATTCAATTACGTTTGAAGATCGACTATTGCATAGGCTTGGAATAGTTTCTAAGTGTGTGTGCGCGAATTCTGAGCTTTAGGTGGTTGATGCGCTCCTCTATCCGGCTTAGCCTGGACGTTTCGTATAAAATAAATAAAATAAATAAAATAAATAAAATAAATAAAATAAATAAAATAAATAAAATAAATAAAATAAATAAAATAAATAAAATAAATAAAATAAATAAAATAAATAAAATAAATAAAATAAATAAAATAAATAAAATAAATAAAATAAATAAAATAAATAAACACACCGATAGCATTTATAGGTGTTTTAATACTTCCGCGCGAGCTATTATTTCTTTGCAAAAAGAAAGAATCATACCTGTCATAAGCGCAAGAAAGAAAAGTCACCGCAAGAAATGAAACGCTGATGGAGCTGTTAGTTTAATTACAACGATCGATTATCCAATCCGTGTGCTTGGGAGACGGTTTAACGATCGCGATAAAGAGAGGAGAAACACGGAGAGGCGGAAAATTGCTGGCGGGCCTCTCACGAGATCTAAGCTGTTGCTGTTACTACAACTGGGATCAAAGGTGCACTCTGGAAGTCGCTGGCCTCAATTCCGAAATACGGAAAGCGGGACGAGCGAGCATGTAGATCGTCGGGCTTCCTCATGACTCGGTAAGCGTTTCCGGCAACACCGGAGAGCCCCGGGCGAAGCGGCGTCCACCGAGATTACCCCAGAAGTCATGCAGCCCGGCACGATTATGTCCTAAACGCTCGTGAACGACGTAATCTATAGCTCAGATGCACGACCCGGCATTGTTTTCGACGCCTTGTCAAACGACATCTCGCTTGTTCCGTTGAAAGTTACACGGAATATTGTACTTGCTGCTCGTTACGATCCGTCATAAACGTGCCGGTTGCGACCGCGAAGCCGAAAGTGCTCTCGCTGGCGCGGCGGAGAGTTGGCAAAAATTTAACCAACGAACAAGATAAAAGGGACTGAGTTAAGGTCCAAAAAACAATTTTAGTTACATATAATAGAGTGGTGTATTTTTTCTTAGGAGAGTGATGAATTTTAATAATGGTAAAAAAAGAAAATGCTTCACTTTTAACTTTCGTCGGACTGAAGCCAGTTTGCGTCTCTATACTTATAGTGGCGCTGTCGGAAAAATTATGGATTTATTTTTATGACATGTAAAATCAAGTACCAAAAGGGTGGATCTGATTGATTTATTACCTCTCTTCAATTATACGTAAAATAATTAAAAATATTTCGTTTGCGTATAAACAAAGTGGAAGCTAGAAGAACTTGACTAAGACGAACCGGTCCGTGGCTGCTGTTGAAAAGTTTGGTCATCGTCTTTATAGGCGATTCGCTTTAGAGACTACGTCGGTATTCGGATGCTGAGTGTCTATACAGGGTGTCGACAATTGCAGAGATAGGCTATTTTTGGGGGTATTTCTGTTACAAATAAACAACGTCGAAGCTAAAGGAATTTGACCAAAATGAACCGGTCCAAATTGTTGAAAAATTTGGTCATCGCCTTCACAAGCGATCAGCTTTAAAGACTGCGTCGGTAATTGCACACATCGGCTATTTTTTGGGATATTTCTGTTGCGTATAAACAACCTCGAGGGCAGAAGAACTTAACCAAAATGAACCGGTCCAAATTGTTGAAAAATTTGGTCATCGCCTTCACAAGCAATCAGCTTTAAAGACTGCATCGGTAATTGCTCACATCGGCTATTTTTTGGGATATTTCTGTTGCGTATAAACAACCTCGAGGGCAGAAGAACTTGACCAAAATGAACCGGTCCAAATTGTTGAAAAATTTGGTCACCGCCTTCACAAGCGATCAGCTTTAAAGACTGCGTCGGTAATTGCACACATCGGCTATTTTTTGGGATATTTCTGTTGCGTATAAACAACCTCGAGGGCAGAAGAACTTGACCAAAATGAACCGGTCCAAATTGTTGAAAAATTTGGTCATCGCCTTCACAAGCGATCAGCTTTAGAGACTGACTTGGTAAGCGCACACATACTCTATTTTTGGGGGTATTTTCTGTTACGTATAAACAACGTCCAAGCCAGAAGAACCTGACTGAGATGAACCGGTCCAGTGGCTGCTGTTGAAAAATTTGTTCATCGCCTTTATGGGCGATCCGCTTTAGAGACTGCGTCGGTATTCGGATGCAGGGTGTCGGTAATTGGAGATATCGGGTACGGAGCGCCGAAACGTCAACGGTAATTTTTTTATCTCGATAGTCACCTCCGCGGAACAGTCGCGGCCCGCTAGTGAAACGTGTTGAGAAACCGCACTGTACTCTGTACGATCGCCCGTACACAATACACGTTATAATGAGTGCCCGCCGCGCGCCGTCTACGCGCTTGCCTAACTACTGGTACCGGGGAGAGATTGCACAACGGGACTCGCCAGGCACTGGCTGCTGGCTCTACTGCCCGATTCGGAGTTGTGTCACGCGGAAAAGAGAAAGAGTCTCTCGAGCCGGCGAGAGACTGACAGGGACCGAGCAAAGATAAAAAGATGTGACGGAAACTGAAGAGTGATCGAAAGCTCTCGTCGACATTTACTCAATATCCAGCTTTTTAAATATTTGTTATTTAATATTGAATTAAATGAAAATATAAAATAACACTCTTTTGTTTAATTGTTAAAAGCGCGGATAAAACGTAATAATAAATTATTATTTTTAATACGAATGTTGTAAATAAACTTCTTACGGGTCAAAAGCTAAATTATTTTCTTTTTTTAAAGTATATTAATTTCTAATTATTATTATATTCTAATTATATTCCCCGTCGCAATAGTCACGAACAGGCTGTTGTTCTCATTGCTGAACCTTTTATTAGTCTCTTTCTCTATTCCCTCACTACTTCTTAAAATCCGACAGTCCAAAACATTAAATTTTATCGTTTTAACATCGTTTATTTGATATTAATTTTTAAGAAACAAAAAAAAAGTAGATTATTAAAACATTTCCGCAATACACGAATAACTGTACGAAGAATTTGGGTGCAGTAAAAAAAATTCTCTTGCGGGCTGCCAAAGAAAAAAAGTTGTAAAAACATAACTGTAAATATTAACTTTGGCAATAAATCGCTTTTACTCCCACTAGTTATTTTAATCGATTAAGATATTTATTTAAACGATATAAAAATTTATTTGCGCGTGCCCGTCAAACCAATTATTTTTCTCAGTGGAAAATCAGAAGACTCGGGACTGGCGATCGGAGTTCCGGACACGATCTAAGGTGAAATATGAGGGAACGCTGGACGAGCAAAGTTGCGCACTTTTGATACCAATGAAAGGGTAATTATCGGTGGTGCAATAAAAAAACAACGGTAAAACCGTGGTGCAGTAGGGAGATATTTCGTACTTTCAATTTACATCGGTCTCGGCAGCTCTTAACAGCCGAGCGGGGATCGGCCAAAGTAGCTGCCTCTGGGAATAATAGATAATGCCGCGAGACAGAGCGGTGTATTTATTTTGTTTCGGTAGCTAAGTCACGAGTGAAGTTGAGTAATTTAAATGGGCGAGACCGCGGTGGATCGCCGGGCCACAAATAGCTCGCTTTCGGTATTATAATATCGGTGAAGCACGCCGTCTCCTCGTATCAAGTGATCGCAACGGCACGACAGGCGGGTCGTACGTATTTCTGAATTACACTGGAAGCCCATCGAGCAGCTCACGCTTCTTACACGCTGTTGTTAGGTTTTTTTTTTTTTTTAATTAATGCGCGATAGTATAACTCCTCGATTTAGGGTTTCCCGAGACTATGTACGAGTCGTTACACTGCGGGTAACGTCTCACGCTGCGGGGCGTTATCTAATGGTGGCATAATTATCCTTTGTATCTCACCTTTCCAACAGCGGATCGTCTTCCTCGGTCTCCTTGGCGATGCTGCCACCTCCGAGACAGCCGACGTTACGTGGCCAGTCGCAGGTCTGCAGCTCATGGCTGTTGAAACAGAATACAGAAAAATATAGAAATTGCAATACAAAGATGTATGATTAAAAAATAAACACAGAATGTTTCTCCAATCCACGACAGGTAAATTCACTGCACCATCAACTCGTATGCGTATTTGTTTAAAAGTAACCGGTTCTGCTTTATTATTATTATTAATATTATTATTATTAATAATAATAATAATAATAATAATAATAATAATAATAATAATAATAATAATAATAATAATAATAATAATAATAATAATAATAATAATAATAATAATAATAATAATAATAATAATAATAATAATAATAATAATAATAATAATAATAAAGTTCGAAGGACAGTCATGGATTGCCAATGAACTCTCGGTTTCCGATTTTTCCACTTTCAAAATGGTTAAATATTTTTTTTCGAGATATCGCAATTCTGCCACCGCCATTTGCTTCAGGTGGCCTATTTCCGCACAGAATACTTGCAATTTGTATGTTTTTCGAAATTTTAAAAATTGACCATTTTCAACATAGGGAATCCTATGTTAAATTTTGCGAAACGGCACTTTAAAAAAAAAAATTTCGAGATATCGAATTAAAACCTCCGTCATTGTTTTCAAGTGGCATATTTCCCAACCGATTCCATTAACGAAAAAATTCTAAAAAAAATTGTACATGCGTGATTTTTTTTCCTCACGGGCTAACGAGCCATTGACCGAGGTGCTCCGGCCCTGTTGTTATTATTTCCCAAATTCCGGTTTCGTAGCGGGATTTCTTAATTTCAGATTAATCGATCGAGGGATCTTCGCCCAATTATTTCTCAATAGCAGGAAAAACATCGTCGGATTCCTCGCGATCGATAGACGGAAGGTCGGAGACAAATTCTTCAGCTTAGAGCGATCTTCGTCTATCGGCGCTTGAGTTTCCAGACAAGATCTATCCAGACCTGTATAGTGTACGCATAAAAATACACTATGCAGCGCATATTTGGCGCCGCGGTCCGAGTTACTGTCGCACGATTTATCCTTAATGGGATCGTGTTTACCATTAAGGACATTGCCGCCAGACGCGTTTTGCGTTGTGTGCGCGTGCGAATTCTCTCCCTACTTATGCATGCACGTAGGCAATGCCACGTATATAGACAGATTAAACAGCATGCGACTAGACTCGCTTTTAGCATTCGCTAAGACTTGGGTGTGGCCGAATAATGTTTTTTTTTTTTTTTTTTACTTGAGGGTTGATATATCTTACGCTCAGCCGGATATACCCTTTTACCGTTGCCTTCGCCGTTGCTGCAACGGGCACGAACGCACGTCCAATTCAGCTGGACTCGCTCATTCACTTTTCTATTTTCAATAGAATTGCCGGACTTCGTTATCGACGCTTTTCTCTGGCAATTTCATTCTTCGGTCACCAATAACAAATAAAACGGATAAACTCGAATACGTATATTATTATTATTATTATTATTATTATTATTATTATTATTATTATTATTATTATTATTATTATTATTATTATTATTATTATTATTATTATTATTATTATTATTATTATTATTATTATTATTATTATTATTATTATTATTATTAATTGAAACTTGTTTGCCGGTTGCGCGATCCAGCGATCCATGAAAAATGTTCTCCATCCCATGGCATTCTAATAGCAGCAAATAGGGAGAGAATTTAATTGTTTGCGAGGTATTCGAGTCTGACAAGGAAAAATAATGACGAGTGAGCGAGGTTCGGGTTTCGAGCCGAGACGTCAGCTCAGCGCTGCCGAACAGGAGGCTATAAAAGATAATGAAAAAGAGAAGATCGTTCGCACGCGCCTTCAGCGAACGCTTCCCTTTGCCTTCTTCGGTAGCGCAGCCAGCAGCCGCCGAGCGCCCCGTCAGACAGATCTCACGAATATTTTATATCTCGTAATGCAAACAATACCTGGGAACCTGCGCGAGCACCGGCGGCACCGGTGATTCCGTACAAGCAAGACAAGTGAGCCGTGTGTGTATGCGCAGCTTCTTTTTTTATGGTTTCCGACCGCGCACGAATACACCGTATATAATATGTATATATTTATAGTTATGTATATATGTGTACCAGCGATATGGAACATTATGCAGAATTATCGCTACTGCATATACTTTCGATTCTGCACAATCTGTTCCCGTCGCTGTTCGATTTCGTGCTGTAATCCATAAACAACCACACGCTATATATGGGGCGTTCCCTTCCATTTAAAGCTGGTCCTAACATTTCAGCTAACATTTTGGATTGGGAACGCGATTTTTTAGATGACTAAACTAACTCTCAAAATCAGTCAGATTTTGTGTTAGATTTTAATAAATTGTTTATATTCTTTATGGTTAAACAATGAACTTATTGATCGCCACAATTTAAACATCTGAAAAATATTGCGTTATATATAAACATTTTTTATGTTTCATTTTCTTTAAGTTAAGAAACTCTTCGGGAAAATCTGGAAAAATTCTCAAAAATGCAGGTTGCATATAAAAATGGTGAAACGATAACCCACAATGGACTGATTTTTTCTTACAATTTTTGTCACTGGTGACGCCGGCTCAAATCTTAAAATTTTTTATACATGATAAAGCGATTTGCAAGCGTGATACACAGTCTCGCAATTTTACTCTATATTTTTTTTTTGCATTTCTTTTTTACATTTATTTTTGTTTCTTTTTTCATTCTTACAGCCGAGGCCGACCGCAAGTTAACCGTGGCACTGCCCCACCGTAAGTCAACCATTATATGTTGTATAAAAAATGTATATATTGCTTTCAGGTTTTCAAATTGCAGCGATCAGTAAATTCATTTTATTAATCATAAATAATTGTACTCCATTTTTAAAAATCTGATAAAAAATCTGAGTCTTTTTGAGAATTACTTCAGTCGCATAAAAAATCGCGGGCCCAATCCAAGACGTGAAGGTCGAAATGATACGGGATGCCCCATATATATATATATACATATACATATATACTGTATATCGTAATTCAAGCCCACTATACCGGCCTTTGCGGAATGCATCTTGTCCACTTTATTTCGCGACAATTCAACATAGGCTTTATTGCCACGGTCTCGTCTTATCAGGGAAGAAAAAGAGCCCATGACCGCTCAATAAAACGTCCGCGCGAGCCAAGAGACACCGGACGGATTAAACAAAACAAGAACGGGTCGCGAAGAAGTGGAGAACGACTAATCGTAAACTAGTTCGACGAGCAAAGCTCCGCGGCAATCGAGATCCAGCGTGGGCGATTAATCGCGTTCAGGACATCGTCGCCTTTGTGATCGCTTGTTTTTTTTCAGTTCTGCCGTTAGTGTGGGCTGTTACTTATAGCGCGTCCCCGATACTACCGCTTATTTTTTCTCTACCCGCAACGGTATCAGACCAGGCGCCATATAAGATGTTCGAACGCAAAAGATGAACTTAGGACTATTAAAATTTTTTTTTTTTTTAAAGGCTGAAAAATTTAAGGGGGCGTTTTGACAACCGGTATTTGAACGCAGCGTCAAATGCTACTTATCAAAACGCCTTAAAATGTTACTTATAAAAAAAATGTTACTTATAGCGCGTCCCGATCAGACCAGGCGCCATATAAGATATTCGAAAGCAAAAGATGAACTTAGGACTATTAAAAAAATAATTTTTTTTAAAGGCTGAAAAATTTAAGGGGGCTTTTTGACAACTGGTATTTGAACGCACCGTCAAATGCTGCTTGTCAAAACGCCCCCTTTAGTACTTATAGCGCGTCGTCGATACTACCGCATATTTATTCTAATTTTTTTGCTACCCGCAACGGTATCGGACCAGGCGCCATATAAGATGTTCAAATGCAAGAGATGAGCTTAGGACTATTACATTTTTTTTTTAAGTCTACAAACTTTAAGGGGGCGTTTTGATAAGCGCCATTTGCCTATCGAAACATCCCCTTAATTTTTTATTTTTTTTTTCAATACGACGTATTCTTTTATGACGTTTCAACGAACCTGTACATGAGCCCTCCGGTGCATGATTCCAGAAGTGCACCGCCGAAAACGCACACATAGTACTGCGTGCAGTCACGCGGATGAGGGTAGTAGCCAAATTCCTCGGGGCATTCGAACTCCAGAGACGCCTCGTTTCTGCTGGCGCGAGCACTCCTCGGGGTATTTCGGACACATTCTGAAACAAACATAAGATGGAAAACATTAATAAATTAATATTTTCGTAACAAAAAAAATTTTGTTGCCGGGTAATTGCACAATTTTATATTTTCCACTAAATTGTTAATAACGTTTAATTATTATTATGCAAAAATAATTATTATTATTATGCATGGAATTATTATTATGCAAAAATAATAATTATTATTATGCATGGAATTATTATTATGCAAAAATAATCTTTTCAGCACCGTCCGTGCGCTCGAATTTTTTTCAGATTTTTATTCCATCGAGAAGTGTTTGTAATCTCTCTCATTACTCTCTCGAACTTAGGTGGCGTCGGACATAACGAAAGGACTGCGTCAATTCAACACACACTATATTTGCTACATCTTCGATATAGCAGATATAGCGGATAGACTCGTCCATATTTCATTGATCCACCACTTTTACCCTATATATATATTTATATCTATATTACAAGTATCGATGCATGCAAATACTAATAACATGTCGAGTCCGGGTAATTCTTACGCCGAGATCAGTCACGGATGCTGCCTTGGCAGGGCATCGAGGTGAAAAATTTCTCGGCGATGAGTGCCGATTTCACCACACGCGATATATCTATATATCGACTGGTGGAGTCGAGCAACTTTGATCCGATCAGCACGCGCCTAGGTGCACGTCGAACGGTCGTACGGCCGATACATGATTCCTCCTACTCTTACGTTATCCGTGCACGAACGTTAATTTGACCGGCGGTTAATTGGCGGGAAGCCCGCGATCGGCAGCCTGAGATCGACCGGAGTTCGTACCGTTGTCCGATCGCGAAATAATTGCTCGTGCTGTGAGCCACGCTTTTCGACAGATTTTATCTCGCGCCCGTACGTACCGAGGCTGTACAAGTGTGCGCCTCATTGCGGGGCCGACTGCGACGATGCGTAGACGAATTAGCCCGGATTAGAGGAAAATTGGCGAACAGCTTAATCGGAGGCGTGGCGCCGTTTTCGCACCCACACGCCTATTTCTCGGGGCTTTTAATGCTATGGTCCGGATCAATCGACTGCGCAATGAAAATTGCCGATGCGTAGTTAACGATCATTCGGATTATAACAAATTAATTGTACTCGTTATGGAGATTTAATATTTTATCAATAATATTTTATTGGAAATATATTATATCGCAATAATATTGATTTCAATAATTATTGAATCAATAATATTTTATCGATAAATATATCAAATTTCAATGATAATTGAATGTATAATATTAGCGCACCCACATGCCTATTTTTCTTGGGGCTTATTGACAAAATATTAAATCTCAATAATATGGATTTCAATTATAATTGAACAACAATATAATCATTGATTCAATGATAATAATTGAATGAATAATATTTCATTGATAAAATATTAAATTCCAAAAATATTGACTTAAAAAATAATCGAATAATAATAAGGATAATATAATAACTGATTCGATTATAATAATGGAATAATCGAATCGGTAATTATTGTTGATCTCAACAAAGATTGGTTTACAGTCAATTACACGTATGCACGTAAAGTTCTCGAATGTTGCGCGTAGACATTTGGATAAATTATGAAAATTGCATCGCAAGATGGAAAATAAACGGGGTTGGAAAAAAATGACGCAGGGCGTCCGAAGCTCCCCTATCGTGTACGTGCCGTGCGCACGTGTCTATATTTACACCCTATTGAGAAAGGCCTCTCAGCTCGGAGTGAAATATTAGAAGCCGAGCTTGGCCACTTACTCAAATATCACCGGGGATAACTTGGCTGGCTCAGTCCAGTGGCATTTGAAGTGACGTAAATATAAGCCAGTGCATTCCACCATGCATATCATAATTAACGTAATCTCGATCTCCGAGTCCTTGCGAGAATTGGAAAAATAATCGTCGAGGTGAATACATAATTGGAACAAAATTGTTCCGATAAATCAATACGAACTGCAGCTCGTTTGTGCAAATATCAAGGACTTTCGTTATCGTTTATCCCGCGGAACAGAGATCGCCCCGGCTAAATACTCTTAACAAAGATCCTGACTCGGATTGGCTGAATGCTATAATAATCGCTGTAATGCTATAATGAATCAATGTATGCTGTATAATAAATCAAATATTGGCCTATCAGAAGCAATATTTAAAAAAAAGTAATTAAACGACTAAATTTTTTTTTTTAATCCTCCCTCGGATTGGCTGTATGCTATAATAAATGCTGTAATGATATAATATTTTAATGTATGCTGTATAATAAACCAAATATTGGCCTATCAGAAGCAATATTAAAAAAAAAAGTAATTAAACGACTAAATACTTTTTTTAATCCTGCCTCTGATTGACTGAATGCATGATAGTAAATAAAATGTTGACCTATCAGAAGCAATATTAAAAAAAGTAATTAGCTGTGCCATGGATCGGAAAAGGTCGATTATTGGGAGGCCCGTAGGACCGAAGGGAAATCGTGGATGTAGTAAGCACACGGTTGCAACAATTTGTATATCGATCGGTCTCGCACAGCTCTGCAACATTCGAACAAAACTGTCCCGATAAATCAATTCGATCTGCAGCTCGTTTGCGCAAATATCAAGGACTATCGATAATGCTGCGGAACTGAGATCGGCACGATTAATACTGTAAAAAAAAAAAAAAATCCGCTTCGGATTGGCTTAATAAATCAAATAAATGGTCTATGAGAAGTAATATTTTTTTAAAAGCAATTAGCTGTCCCGAATGCTGCTGTGGAACGAAGAATGATCGGTTATCGGGATGGCTGTAGGACGGAAGGGAAATCGGGGTCTACGAGGCAATGGGTTGCAACAATTTGTATACCGATCGCTCCGGCAGAACTCGTGCGTGCAATAGCCCACGGTGTAACTATCGAGCAAGTAGCAAGCAGAGGTAACGGTGGCAGCAAAACTTCCACGTACGTGCTATCCCTTTCGTTTGAGAAGCGGTTTCTCGCGCGCATTGAAATGCGCGGAGGCAAATGCAGCCGGTTCACGCGCGCCGGTTGCGCAACACAACATAGAAAAGTAACCGGATTTTTGGTCGACCTTGCGATCGCACAAACACACGCACACATGTATTTTTATACATATACATATACATATACATATACATATACATATACATATACATATACATATACATATACATATACATATACATATACATATACATATACATATACATATACATATACATATACATATACATATACATATACATATACATATACATATACATATACATATACATATACATATACATATACATATACATATACATATACATATACATATACATATACATATACATATACATATACATATACATATACATATACATATACATATACATATACATATACATATACAGTGTGATCATTCCTGTACACACTCTGACCCCATCGTTAGCTAAGAGCAGTCTCGGCCGATGCTGGGACGCGTATAAATTTGTTTAGCATATATCGAGTCCAAATATGCACATATTTGTCTACTATATATAGATATATACTGTAATAGAATAAGTGCGTTTCACCCTACCAGAAACGACTTGATGTCGATTCAGTGGTACGAACGCCTAGCGTAAAATTGCACTTGCGCCTACATGAAAACATAGATTAGTTTAATAGAGATTGTAGAGTTGCAAATATGCTGCCGCAAAAACAGGTATGTGTGGCTTGCCGGTTAATTTTATTAAGTCTTCTCGGAACCCGCATTGGCTAAATGATTGATTTTTTTTCTTTTTTTTTGACGACGTGTAATATGGTTCTTTTATAGTTTTCTTGAGGTCAGTGGAACGTGGGCAGCTCATCGTTCGATCGACGAAAGTTAGAAACGTGTTAGGAAAACGTGACGAGTTTGGCGTACCCGTAAAGTATGGACGTTTGATGTACGTTATTACGGGTATTCGGATATAGACGAACGCCGTAGCGACGTGTTCCATTATTTTACCGGAGTCTTTTACTGCTTCGACGCTCTCTATTTGCCACCGGACGGGAAGTTTATGGCTATGGATCATTAGAAATTAAGCACAACCGGCGAGCCCTTCTCGGACGATGAAAGTAAAACGAACTAACAGTCGGATGCGCTGATATATCAATTAATCTTATTGCAACGTCCGGTTTTATTGCAAATTATTATTTGTTGCAATTAAGTAAGATTCAATTAAAAACCATCAGAGATTCTGTGATAGATTAATGCAGAATTGTCGTGATTTTAATAAATGCCTGCGAAACAGCTTGTCTTGTTTGGTTTTTTTAAAACTTTATCAGGTGAACTTGGACTTGGACTTGGTCGGAAAGCGAATTTGGTTATTATCGGTTTATCTTTTTTTCCGCAAGGAACAATTAATCTTCTTGTACGGTTCGTTTTTATTGCCGCTAAAATTGCAAAGCATTCAAATGTAAGTAAATTTAGTTTTAAAACCGCCAGAAATACTGTGATAGATCAATGGAGAATTCTCGATTTTAATAGTCGACTGCAGAACGAATTGTTTTATTTGGTGCTTTTTTACTTTTAACAGACGAAAGTGGACTTGGTTGTTATCGGTTTATCGTTTCATTATTTCCTTTACAAAAATATTAATTTACCAATCAATATTTTTGTAAAGTCCGTTTACATCGCAGCTGAAATTGCAAAGCATTCAAATTTAAGTAAGTCTACATTAAAAACCACCAGAAATAATGTGGCAAATAAACGCAGAATTTTCTTGATTTAATGGACGGCTGTGGAACGACTTGTTCTATTTGGCTTTTTTAATTTATTTTATCAGCCGCAAGGTGAACTTGGTTGTTACCGGTTATCGTTTCTTTTTCCCTCGAGAATTGCCGTTTTCTTGACCGATAAACGATTACGAAATAAATGGAGACGGCAGGAATAATAGTTTCGACGAAAAAGGAAACTTTGTTCAAACCCATTGGAACACGCCGCGACAACGTACTTTCAAACTAATTTATCTGTTATTAATACAATGAGTTTCTTGCGCGCAGGGAAGTCCCACAGTCCTAAAAATTAGATCCCGATTCTCGGTAGTCAAGTGCATTCTCACACGGGCTCGTATCGCTTTTGCGTCACGATTGTACAATGCATGGGAGCCACATAGAGACGCAGAAAAGCAAGAGTCCGTATTATTCATTCTCGGTTTGACTCGGGCTAGACGCAAAACAAATACGGCGCAAAACACCGTAGCTTCGTTTAAGGATGCACCGTCAAATAATTATTTATTTCTTCACAATTTGAACGCTCAGTGTAACGAAAAGTTCGAATCGATCTTATACACTGCATTAGAGCGTTGGACCAAAATTAAACAGAAACCACTTTACGATTCCGAAAATTGCAAATAAAAATGCGACGCACATGTATTTTTTTTAATTAGTAAAGTCCCAATAAAATGCAGCTTTTAATAAACATTTTAATAAAAATACTTTCAATTAAATTCAAGTCAATTAAAAGTTAATTTTGCCATACATTAAATTTTTATTTTGATGATTTTTAATTAAGATAAAAATTTTAATTAGGTCAACGGCTTTATTGAGTTTTCCAGCTAGAACGTCAGATAGCGATCTAACGTCTGATACCAAATTTCACGCGCGCCTAGCAGACAGACCCGTTACATCATCAAAAGTGTATTCGTATATGGGAAAAAAGGCCGCTCATAATACATCGTACCGATTACCGATCGGAGCCGCAATGAGAGCTCGCCTCGCGCAGACCACAACGCGAAAGGTTAAATGCATAATACAAAAATAAAAATAATAATAATAATCGCTTCGGTGGATTTAACGAGAAGGCGGTGCCCGTTACTCTCACGCGCAACATAGATCAGGCGAAAACAGATACGTTGTATGCAAGTGGTATGGGTGCACGTAACAGTCACCCGGCAACTCGAAAAGACAAATTCGTGCTCGACGATTCGCACGATGCAGGTCGGTGCGTTTATGCTCTGCAGGTTATATCATTTTTCATTCTCCCTCGGCTCCATACGTGTACACACATCGGAATCTAAGCCCAAGGCTCCAATGGTTTCCCTAATCTGCACTGCCAACTTCGAAACCGTAATATTTTTTTTCTTTTTAAAAATTATATTTCTTTTTCTTCTTGTATTAAATAGTGTCTTGAGCTATTAAATAGTTTCTTGAACTATTGAGTAGTTTCTTGAGCTATTAAATAGTTTCTTGAACTATTGAGTAGTTTCTTGAACTATTGAGTAGTTTCTTCAACTATTGAATAGTTTCTTCAACTATTGAATAGTTTCTTCAACTATTGAATAGTTTCTTCAACAATTGAATAGTTTCTTCAACTATTGAATAGTTTCTTCAACTATTGAATAGTTTCTTCAACTGTTGAATAGTTTCTTCAACTATTGAATAGTTTCTTCAACTATTGAATAGTTTCTTCAACTATTGAATAGTTTCTTCAACTATTGAATAGTTTCTTCAACTATTGAATAGTTTCTTCAACTATTGAATAGTTTCTTCAACTATTGAATAGTTTCTTCAACTATTAAATAGTTTCTTCAACTATTAAATAGTTTCTCCAACCATTAAATAGATTTTTCAACTATTAAATAGTTTCTCCAACCATTAAATAGTTTCTTCAACTCGCCCGGCAACTCCAAAAGACAAATTCGCGCTCGCCGATTCGCACGATGCAGGTCGGTGCCTTTATGCTCCGCCGGTTACATCGTTTTTCATTCTCACCCGGCTCCACGCATGTACACACATCGGAATCTAAACCCAAGCCTCCAATGATTTCCCTGATCGGCTCTGCCGACTTCGAAACCGCAATACATTTTTTTCTTCCTCTTTTAAAAGTTTTATTTCTACTTTTATTAAATAGTTTCTTCAACTCGCCCGAGCGACGGGAACGATGGCCGACCGGAACGAATCGCCGCAGATTGCGGACCGGTGAGAATGGTAACCGAGCGATTCGCGGGAAGGTAAAATAATCAGGATCGCGAGTGCATGCCGGGAAAATGTTGAGACGCGATGGTACGGAATAAAATGCCGGTAGAAGGAATGAAGGAGCCGTAATACTTATTAAGCAGCCCCGATCGAGTCTGAGCCGCTTTACTTCCCAGCGCATATCGCCGCCTGCGAGTCGGCGAGATGTGTGAGAGTTATAGAAGCGGAATACGTACGTCGGGCAGAGCCGTATACTGTACGCGGGTAATTACCGTTAACTACACCCGGACGGCTAACAACGAACCTAATGGATTTGGTTTGCCGTCGGGAGCCACGCGGGAACAGTTGTACTCTCGTTCTTCTACGTATACCGTACACTGTGGGCTGCAGGTAACGCGTTATTATTATAGACTATATATGCCAGTGGTACATTATAGTCGGCCCTATTATCTGGCAGTATGCCTCTCGAGTCCAACGGCGGAAAACTGCCGTGCTCGCGGAATTACAACCTGACGGCTCGGAGAAGGTAACATCACACCCGAGAAGATATTAAATATGGAGGAATTAGATAGAATTAAATGGAATATTAACGAGGACCGAAAACGATGGTAATAAGAGGCTTTGATTATAAAAATTTAATTATGTTCTATGTTACTGGGAAAAAAATTGTTCGCAAAATTGGTAATCTATAGAGCGCATGCGCCGAAGGTAACTAAAGGTACATTATAGTCGGCCCTATTATCTGGCAGTATATCTACGGTTCAAAGGCGGAAAACTGCAGTGGATAGTGCCGTGCTCGCGGAATTACAACCTGACGGCTCGGAGAAGGTAACATCACACCCGAGAAGATATTAAATATGGAGCAGTTCAATAAAATTAAATGGAATATTAACGAGGACCGCAAACGATGGTAACAACAGGCTTTGATTATAAAAATTTAATTATGTTCTATGTTACTGGGAAAAAAATTGTTCGCAAAATTGGTAATCTATAGAGCGCATGCGCCGAAGGTAACTAAAGGTACATTATAGTCGGCCCTATTATCTGGCAGTATATCTACGGTTCAAAGGCGGAAAACTGCAGTGGATAGTGCCGTGCTCGCGGAATTACAACCTGACTGCTCGGAGAAGGTAACATCACACCCGAGAAGATATTAAATATGGAGCAATTAGATAGAATTAAATGGAATATTAACGAGGACCGAAAATGATGATAATAAAAGTAATAAAAATTGGTTCGTACTGCGGTCGATGGCCAATTGGCAATATGCAATGTGGGTGAAAAGAGAAAAGTTCGTTAGGTAATTTAAAAAACTATTAAATATAATGTATTTTTGATCTATAGAGCGCATGCGTTGAAGGTAACTGAAAATATCCGGTTCAACGGCATAACACTGCATCAGATACTACCAGGCAGTCACGGAATTACAACCTGATGGCTCGGAGACTGTAACATCACACAGAGAAAATATTAAATATGGTGTAATTAAATAGAATTAAATATTAAAAGTAATAACAGGCTTTAATGATTCATATTTAATTAGGTTCTATTTTCCTGGAAAATAATGGTTTCGTACATCGTCAATCTATAGAGGTAACTGACTGAGGTAGAGAAGGTAACTGACACTTTGAAACCCAATGATTACCTTCTTTTTTTATTGCTCTATATTTAAAGCGTGGATAATAGGTATAAATAATTGAAAAGAATTGGATAATAGGTATAAATGTCGAGACCTCGAACCTGAGCGCACCTCAGGATTTGCAATGTATGGTGGAAAAGCCGTGAAACCGTATCGGTATTTACTTTGCAATTTATGCAACTAACGCAGCCAATGGTTCAAACCGGTAAACCCTAAATCCCATATTGAATGACGAAAACCGGAAATCAACCGTTAAACCAACCGGAAAACCGTTAAACCAACCACATTCCTTGGGTGCAACATGGACGGAAAATCGACGATTATTGACCAGTGATCATTACTAATCTGTGCGCATGCGCAGTACTGGTTACTGCGGCCGGGAGTACCGCGTACTCCAGGCCATTGGCGGATATAACGATTTTCAAACATAGATCACTATGCGGAGAATGAAGACGCCAAATTCAGTTAAGTAATATTTTGTCGATTCGACAAAAAGTCAGTCATCGCAGTGAAATGCATAACTTCCGTCTTTTGCCCGGAACGCAGTCGGGAGTGAAAAATAAAAATATCTAAATTCACTTCCGAGTCTCTTAGCGAGAGTGAACTTTCAGCGCATGCAACGAAGCGTCGCCGCGCGGGAACACTATTCGAATTATACGTATGGAAATCAAACGAGAAGTACGGAATTATCGATCGATCGGCATAGATCGTCCAGTCGTTCGAAGTACCCGCTTCGATCTTCCAGGAATTGCGATGAATAATGGATGAACGACGGTAGTGCCGAGATCCGTGTAATTACAGATGTCGCAGCGCCATTTCCCGGCGGCATTGAAACGACTTCGATCTCGGAACCATCGAAGTCATGGCCTCAAACGACTAACGGAAGTTTCTATGGACGGATCGATGATCAATGAAATTTAAATCAGCAGAATTGTTAATTCGCCGTATAAAAACATTCGAAATCTCCTCACTCGCCCATCTCAATGACGGAAGGAAAAATGAATGTTTTCGCTATAATACACTGTTTCGACCCTGGGATCGATCGCGGCCTTGATCGAAGGCCGCGGCCCACGCGTAAGGTCAAATTCGTCGTTGTTTATATATATATATTTTTTTCTGCTAGTCACACTCGATTTCGTCACTTTAATTTATACAGTTAAAAAGAAGTGCCTCAACCTCTTCTAAAAGGTTCGTTTGCACTTCCAATACAGCAGCTCCGCGCAAGATCTGCCGGATTATCGAAGACCAGTTTCTGAAGACCGGGTTAATTGGTACGTGATTTCTTACTTTTTGCTTTTTTATACGCGGAGTTGGATCTAAAGTTACATATAGAGTTTCCTCGCGCAAAACCGAACCGGAGAACTTGAACCGGCATCGCGATTATCGGAACGCGCACGACTCCAGATGTTACGCTCAGGGGTTTTTAATCGATTTCCACGATTCAATCAGCGACATGACGAGTCGAACTCGAAGTGAACGATGCAGTGCAACGATCCATGATACAAACCAAACAGTGGAGCTACAGATCACCAGTAGCAGAGCGCGTCGGGGCCTTACCTTGATTGGCAATCTTCACTTTATCTCCTATTATCGTTCGATCCTATAATAACTGTAGATTATGCATACATGTTCTATTTCTAGGTTTTTTTCCTAATCAATTTGCAATTAAAAAGAAATCTCGGAGCTATTGACACCAATAAAAAAAAAGTTGATTACAGTTTTCGATACCGACTGAGTCCGCTTAATTTCGTCTTAATCTGTGGACGTATAGTGAAGTATTTATTGGGACAGATTGTGCAGCTTCTCGTAGGACGAAGTATACTGTAGGGACGACCTATGATGATTTGTGGGTGTAATATGGTGAACCACACCATTAAAAAAAAAAGTTTATTACAGTTTTCGTTACCGACTGAATCTGCATAATTTCACCCTAATGCGAGGAATCTATCTTATCGCTTCCTAGTGAAGTATTTATTGGGACCGAGTGTGTAGCTTCATGTAGGACGAAACGTACCATAGGGACGACCGATAATGACGTGCGGATGGAATATGGCGAACCCCAAACAGCAAGGTAGCTAAATCGGTAAATAACTCACGCATGCGTGCCCTACTTCTAGAATTTACTTCGAGTCAATTAAAAAACAAAACGCCCAAAAATCCACACCACACCCAGAAACAGAATTAATTTGACGGCAACCGGTTATTTTACTTAAACCAAACAAACTGTGGCCGTCAAATAAATTCTTTTTCTGGGTGCATTAAGAAAAAAATAATTTATTACAGTTTTTGTTACCGACTGAGTCCGCTTAACTTCAACCTAATGCGAATAATCTATCTTATCGCTTCCTAGTGAAGTATTTATTGGGACCAATTGTGTAGCTTCTTGTAGAACCGCAGGTAGGGCCTACAATGACGTGAATCTAATATGGGGAACCCCAAACAGCAAAGTACTGAAGTCGATAAATCGGCTAAATCGCTAAATAGCTCACGCATGCGCCCCCTACTTCTAGAATTTACTTCGAGTCCATTAAAAAACAAAACGCCCAAAAATCCACACCATTAAGAAAAAAAACTTTATTACAGTTTTCGTTACCGACTGAGTCCGCTTAACTTTGCCCCAATGCGAGGAATCTATCTTGTCGCTTCGTAGTGAAGTATTTATTGGGGCCAACTGTGTAGCTTCTTGCAGAACCGTAGGGCGGACCTATAATGAGGTGTGGGTGTAATATGGCGATGCCCAAACAGCAAGGTACTCAAGTCTGGCCAGCACGCGCGCGCTCGCGGGGGAGGGTACATCGGGCTGAAGGAAGCAAGGATACTTACCGAGTCGCGCGCGGGCCGTAGAAGTGAAAGTCATGCGAATGAAGGAGCGAGACGGAGTTGCAGGCCCCGGGATAAAAGAGTCAGCCCCCCCCCCTCCCCCCACCCCCTCCCTGAGTGAATGAGTGAAAGTGAGTTGGAATACCGAAGCCGGGGCTTTGAAACTGGAGCATGACTTGCATAATGTCGGACAGTTTGAACGACTAAAGGCGTTCCGTGTACAGTATGTGTATCTGCGCGAACGAGTATTCGCCTGGCCGACTGACTGCCCGACCGTCCGACGTCTGCCTCGGGTGCCGGTCCTTCCGCGCTTACACGCCCCGAACAAATATTTCGTCGATCAACGATATCGGATCTCGAAAAAAAAAAAAAAAAAAAAAATCATCGACTTGTCATTCCCGGACCCACTTTCGTTTGTGTTGCTCAATTGATTGTTCGAGTTTCGACTCTTGGAACGGAAAATGTCTCGGATGAATTATCGATTACTTGCTCGAACGGCGATCAATCGATTGCAGAGAAAATTTAACGAAAATTTAATGATTTCCAACAAAAAGCGTCTTAAGATGATAATAATAATGATAATTCAGTATGACATCATTTACTCATCAGTGACCTTCGATCTTTTAATGCCATCTCCATAAATAATTTTTCACTGTAAATAATATATAAATAATAATTTGTTGATGATTAATGATGATGTTCAATGCCATCTCTGTAAGTAAAATGTCATCATTTACTTTCGATGACTTCAACAGGATGAAAAAAAAATTAAATAATCATTTAAGTTTACAACAAATTGTAAAACCGCTTAAACAGTTAAGATCTGTTATTATCCGAATATACATTTTTAAATGCACCAGATAAATTCATTATCTTCATTAAATTTGTTTAGTGGAGCTCAAATATTAAAATGACAAAAAAATCATAAATTTTAAGTAGCTTCTAAACGACTTTTTTAAAATGAATTACTCCTGTTCTGCCGGGAGCAAAGTGGGAGGGGGGGGGGGGGGGTATGTACTTGTACATACCGGGTACAACTACATAACTATTTTTCGTTTACCGTTTGTTATCGTAATCCTGACCACTGTGTTCACCTCCAACAAGCGGTGATACGATTGTCTAGTCTATCTGTATGCACTTCGGCGTCGTGTCCATTCGTGCGTCAAGAATCGAAACTCGTGACAGGGAACATTTCTTCACGGCCGCGCATAAGTCAATAGTGAAACAGTCGCGGTGACGGACAGCTGGACACTATATCGAGGCACATGGCGCCGAAGTAATTTATTACAAGAAATTAAATTAACTGCAAATTATTCGCGAGGACTTAATGAATTCAGTTGTGACGTGTTCTTCGGTATTATCATTTAATATGGTAAAAAAAACAAATAAAAAAAACGAATAAATCTCGTAATTTTACACCCCACGTGGAATAAAAACATATTTACGAAAATATATCATTTATACCTTTTTATTATTTTATACCAAATATTATATATACTTTTTACGAAAAAAATATATCTTATATAAAGAATTTATTCTCTCGCAAAAATGTTAATTTTTTTATAGTTCTTCCATACGAGATAGTACGAAACGACACGACTGCGAGACACTATATCGAGGTGCATGGCGCCGAGGGAATGTATAACGAGAAATTAAACGAACTGCAAATTATTCGCGAGGAATAATGAATACAGTTAATGAACGAGTAAATGTGTTCTTTGGTATTTCGTTATACGCCGATATAATTTAATATTATAAAAAGGCTCGGCAAAAAAACACGAGCTAATGTTGTAACTTATACGATTCATACAATCTCTTTATGTGTGACCCCCCCCCCCCTCCCCGCTCTCGGTGCAACTACAGTGGCCGAGTAATAACAAGTTGTACACAGCAGTCATGTGTACGTGGCAACACATTTCTACTGCATGCGGAATTTCCGGAAGTTCGCATAGAGCATTGCCTGAGGAAATGTCTTTTTAGACGCGTGTGGCTTCGTAACACAAACCGTTTGAGATTTAGTATCAGAAATCGTATATAATATATCTCACGATCGCACGAAAGCTATTTTCCCTACGAATAAGAAATCATGTACGAGCGCAGTTTTTTGTATAGAATAGAACGTTTTCTTTTGTCTAAAATTCATAGATTTGTGAAAATGTGGGTCGAAGGGAATTGCGCTGCACAATCGAAACAGAGAGATCGTCTGCGCTTTTCAACAAGAATTCTTTCTTAATTCTTTGACTATAACTATAAAACAACTGCTTGATAATTATCATTATGTTTTAATTCCAAAAATATTTTTTATTTTTGACAGACATTTATAATTTTTATAGATATTTACAATTTTTTTTTTTTTATGTTTGGCTGTACCTTACACAAAAGTATTGTTTTCGTATCGTCTGTGAAAATAATTGGAAAGTGTTGTGGAATCCACTACACTGTCGACTACGCAATGGAATAATCGCTACTGTGAATGAATGAAGATTTCACTCCGGCAATGAAATATCTGACGAAGTTTTTTTGTTTTCATTCATAATTCCGACCCGAAGGAACGAAAACTTACAGTCGGAAAGAAACAATAGCATTTTTAATCATTCTCTTTTCCGTAGGTGGAATTTTATGTTTGACTGATATTTACGATTTCTCGCGATCTTTTTTGGGCTTGCTTTAAACAAAAATAATTGAAAAATAATTGAAAATAATTCTCTTTTCCGTAGGTGGAATTTTATGTTTAACTGATATTTACAATTTCTCGCGATATATTTTGGGCTCGTTTTAAACAAAAATAATTGAAAAGCGTCATGGAATCCCCCACCACAGTGTCGCCTACGCATGAAATAATCACTTCTGTGAATTATTGAAGATTCCTCAGTGGCAATGAAATATTTGCCGAGGATTTTTTTTTCTCTCATATTTCCGACCCGAACAAACGAAAAATTCCTTGTTCCACAGAAAATACATGTGTGAACATTTCGGAATGGAAGAAATTTAAATGAGGCGAAATTATCTTACAGTCGAAAGGAGAAAATAGAATTTTGAATAATTCGCTTTTCCGCGTCACGCATCGACGCTTCACGCGTCTTCATAAACCGAGACGCGCCGAACGCGTCTCCGCGGCTCGATGTAATTAGCATATCCTCGCTTCTCATGATAGAACGATAACGTCACCGCGATGGAGTGTTCCACGCTCACGAAGAGATTCATAAATGGAGGTTGCAGACGATAGAAAGAGGCTGCCTACGGAATAACTGGTAGGAAAGCAGCGCGAGGCTGTGAGAAAGCTCCTTTGTGTTTATCCAATCGCTACAGATCTATTATCGATGTTACAAGAGCGAACGATTATTATTTACTGTAATACCCACTTAAACGACCATACATAATAATTTATCGGCAATCTTATTTGCCACGTCTCATTTAATTTTACCGTTCGCGCGGATGTGACGGTGAAATTTGACTCGCAAATCAATCTGTTGTAATATTAAATGCCTTATGTTTCAATAGTTTATCCTTCGTGCGATTCATCATAAGGAAATTTAAATTTATCCGCTCAATTATTATTCGCAAAGGCGCTGCGTTATTTATTAATCTTTACGCGTAAAGTCATTTTACGACGAACCCATCCGCATAGAAAAAAAGGATTGGCGAAATTTATTATATGTACTTTTTTATCATTTTAGACCAAATAGTGAATATACTTTTTACGAAAACTGGTATAATAAATATCCTTTTTACTAAAACTGGTATAATAAATATACTTTTTACAAATAATAGTATATTAAATATACTTTTTACAAAAAATAGTATATTAAATATACTTTTTACAAAAAAAAAGTATATCAAATATACTTTCTATGAAAAATTGTATATTAAGGGCAGAACTTCGGTCGATGGACCATTGACGATGTCCACGACAACGCCTGGTGACTGTGAATGGCGTAAGTACTATATATAGAGATGTATACAGTTATTGTATAAAACTACACGATATTATCAATAAATGCACTTTTACTACTATTAGTATATTAAATATACTTGTTGTATAACTTGCATAAATAATATATTTGCCTTCAAAAAAATTGATATTCGTATATTTTTTAAATAGTTTTTCGAGGCCGCCTCCCTCATTGTTCTATGACCCACAATGGTCGCGATAAAAAAATTATGCGACAATAACCATCAGTACGAGCTCCAAAAATATTGAATTACAATTTGATTATTTTTATTAAAAAAAAAAAAAAGAAAACAATTACAAACGCCTTATCCTCTTTCGCGTTCATCATCGATCGTTCGATTGACGAGTGAGCAGCGAGGTGATGCAACGACCGACATAAATTCGCGATGCAAGATAGAATTTGCCAGTTCCTTATCACGGAACCGGCGGATGCTGCCGCGGGGTATTGCGTACGCCCGCGGCGCAATACGCGAGATTACTCTATTACTAAACGCCAAAGCGTATAACTGCAACACGAAGCTGCAGCATCGCGGATCCGCTGTTGCCCAATCTCGCGTTTGTGTACGATTTTATCTCGCCAACGATTTGTCCGTTGTCTGGTGTGTGCCGATTCTTTTTGCGGTATATTAACGTTGCACAGGTACACCGGCCAGCTACGTACGAGCCGCGGGCGATGCGCGTTGCGTTATTTAAATTTAGCGATGCATCGCTTAGCTGCGCGCGGAGCGTGCGCCGAGGTCGCGTTCGCTGCATCGGTTCGAACGCCTCGGGTGAACAAAAAAAAAGTCATTACCACCAAGTACGTTACTCAATTGAGATTGTTCAACTGTACTTGGCAAACGATTTTACACGTGGAAAAAAAAGTTTGGATATACATGTATACTTAAAGATTAGGCATACCGTGCACGGTACAAAAAAGGTTTGTACATTCAACAAAACATTCGTTGTCCATAACCAAATATACTGTGTTGTATACATTGTAAAAATCGCATGAAATTTAATGTACTGATTCTGGAAGTTTGTATGCATAAACTGGGATATTAAATTTCATGTACAATTGTGATGAAAAATTAACGTACAGTATATTAAACACTTTGGAAATATTTTACTCTTAATAAGTTACTTTAATTTTACTATAAAAGTCCTTTAAATTCAATCATTTACTTTAATTTCATTGTAAAAGTCCATTAATTTTTCGTCACAATTGCACATTAAATTTGATGTACCAGTTTTTGAATGAAAACTTCCAGCCCGGTAAATTACATTTACCATTTTTATTGAACAGTCTGCAATTATTGCTGTTGTTAAGTTACATTTTTTTTACAAGAAAAAATGATTCGTTGTTAAAGAAAATTGTAAAATTAAGGAGAAAATAAATTGTGGTACTTTCTGAAAAATAGATCTTTAGTAAATGTACGAATTATTTTTACTGTCTATTTGACTCCGAGGCCGTTATAAGGATTAACAGATCGACTGCTGTCGACGCTACGGCCATATAACTCATAGTCGAACGTATCGTGTCTTCTCGGATTCCCCCTACAATTTATAACGATAATATCTCGAGTCGATAGACATGACTTACATAAAATGTTTTAACGTTCCTATATAAAAGAGCATCCTCAAATTAATCATAATTTAATCCTCATAACTCATAATTAATCCAATTAATTTTCATAACTCCTCAAATTAATAAATGCAAATTACATTGATAATAATAAAATATGGTAATAACTGTGCAATTTTTTTTTTTCTTGTGACGGCGACCAAAATAGCAAAAAATCGTTTACGCGGGTATATTCCGACGAATTTCGAGGTCACCGTATATTTTGATTCCGAAGAACAGGAGTTGCCCGGCGAAGGCAAACGTGAATGTGTCTAACGAAATTTTCCACAGTCTCGCGTCTCGACTTGGCGCAACGCCGATTAATATCTTCGTGTCTATGTGATACGCCTTTCCCAACGCGTCCTAATTTCCGTCTATCGCGAGTCTCGAGAGACTCGCACAGCGCATGCCCGAAGAATCTCTTCATCTCGCGACCTACCTGGATACTTCCAACGAATAAGCCAACCCGCGCGGCAATGAACGGACCTTGATTCTAATCAAGGTAGAACCTTCGGTCCCGACACCCGCGGTATTTGTTCTTTCACCGCTTGCCGTACCTACGACGCCGGTATTTCTAGTCGGTTGCACGCTCAACCGATCTTGGTGCACAGAAACTGAGATACAATGCATCATATTTTTCATATATTAAATATATCGTTTATGAAAAATAGTATATAATTAACACATTTTGTGATTTGAAAAATGATATTCAGAATATATTTTGTGATATAAAGAATTATATAAAGAATATATTTTCTTTTAAAAAAATTAAAAAATAATAATAATGGATATTTTTTATATTTTTTTTACAGATCATTTTTAATCGTGTCCATCTACAAATCCTAATCTTAGCATCCTGTAATAGTGCATATATATATATATTGACCACGGGGGCACTCGACCATCTGCTGCCGTATATTATAAAGCTCTGCAGCATGTTATAAAATACCATACGCGGCTTCGTAACGAGCGACCTTAAGAAGTGAAAAGCCACGGCCCCGAATCACCGGTTTTTCGTACCGCGCTGCATGGACTCAGCCGGGTAGCCAAAGGCTATCCGGGTGAATCTAAACTGTTGCAGTGAAATGTTTCGAAAATATTGCATTAAGGTGCATCCATATCTGTCCAAAATTTTTCGAAAAGCAGACCACCATTTTTGAAAACCCGTCGACAGATGATCAGGAAATGTTGCTCGTGAATAAATGAATTAATCGTCTATTAAGGTAGTACTAGCATAATGACTGACGCCGCCTAAGTTCGAGAGAAAAAAGACAAAGATTACAAACACTTCTCGATGAGAAAAAAATCTGAAAAAATTCTAGCATATAAAAGGTGCTGAAAAGATTGTTTATACATAATAATAATTTCAGAATGTTCATAACAAATTACTGAACAAAAAAATTGTGCAACTAATTACCCGGCAACCAAATTTTTTTTTATTACGAATATGATTTGTTAATTTTTCTGAATACGTATGAATTTTTTCAGAATTTTATCTAATACTTGAAAATTACGATTTTAAACAAATTTTAACATAAAGGAAACGAATAACATGTTGGGATCATTATTATGGACGAACAATCTTATCAGCATCTTCCATATGCTTGATTTTTTTCAGATTTTTATCCGATCGAGAAGTGTTTGTAATTCTCTTTTATTCCTCTCAAACTTATGCGGCGTCAGTCATTGCGCTAGTACTACCTTAATATTCGCAATCAACTCCACAAATTTAAGTTAAATTTACAAAAAAAAATGTTCTTCCGGTTTCGATTATTTTCGCACTCAACTAAACCCGACGAATTCGAAAAGCCCTTTCCACACACTTATGCGACTTTGGTTATCACTGTAAGTAATGCAAGATTTTATTCGTACTATATTTACTTCATCGATTAATTAAATTTTATCCTCTTCCTGTACTCGGACGATTTATGTACTCTGTTCATCGACTTCCCGTTTCCCGTCTTCCTCGCGCGGAATAAACACGAGCTCATTAGCTCATTGATTACAGCGCGCGGATAATATTTATACACAGCAATTGAGCCACTGTATGAACATCAGTGAGTATTATTTATGCTCCAAAGGAAAAACCTGACGGATTATTAATAGCTTCTAAATGTCGAATGATTGAGTGTCATTGGCGCAGGTAGTGGAACTCCGGTGTAAGTGCTGTACTACACCTTCACTTTCAGTCTGGGCGTATAAGACAATAAATATAAATTCACAAGCGCGAACGGCAGACCTGGGGCGTCGTCGGGCCCGTCACGATTACCCAGTGCAGGGCACGTTGAAGTGCATGCGCCGGTTCAGCATTCGATTCCGATCCGGCTTGGACCGTTGCACCAGCATGCATACAGTAGTATGGATATCGCGAAGGCTGACTTAACAGGGTATCTTTCTACTTGGACGGTACGAAAGGCGAACGAGCGAAAGGCACGCCCATCCACGAGCCCTTTCGCGAACGCCCCATGTTGTTCACAGTATCACGAACAGTTATTTATCAACTGTGTACGTGTACACTAAGTACATGGTTGGACGGGGCTCGTATAAGGTAAAAGAGGTGAATACGCCCGTCCGGTTTAACGTGGAAAATCCACTCGAAGACGATGATCCGTATTCGCCACTTTTGTACTGGTAGAAGACAAGCATTATTTGTTTAGAAAATTATAGTAAATTCGAGCATTAGAATATTTGTTCCATTCTATGGGTTAGATTCTCTGATGGTTGAATTTCTGTTCGTGAAAGTAGTTTAATCCTCTTCTGTGGGAAAAATGTTCTGATTGTTGAATTTTAGCTCATGGAATTGAATTTATTGCATTCTGTGGGCCAAATTTTTTGATGATTGAACTTAAGCTCATGGAAGTGAATTTATTCCGTTCTATGAGCTCAATTTTCTGATGGCGAATTTTAGCTCATGGAGTTGAATTTATTCCATTCTGTGAGCTTAATTTTCTGATGGCGAATTTTAGCTAATGGAATTGAATTTATTCCATTCTATGTCCTAAATTTTCTGATTGGTGAAGTTTAGCTCATGGAATTGAATGTTTTCCATTCTATGGGCTGAATTTTCTGATTTCTGAATTTTACCTCATGGAATTGAGTTTATTCCATTGCACGCCCTAAATTTTCTTATTACTGAATTTGAGCACATGGAATTGACTTTTCTCCATTCTAAGGGCCAAATTTTCTGGTGATTGAATTTTAGTTCATGAGAGGCCTTGTACTTTACTATTAAGTAGGGTAGAGCGGGGCAAAATGGGACAATGGGGCAAAACGGGGTTTTTGGGCAAAACGTCATTTTCCAATAATTTTTGGGTGTCCGAATTCGCCCTATCGGACCACAGCACAGAATCTAGGATTACAGTTTTAGTTACCGACCGAGTACCATCGCTTGATCCTAAAACTTGTAAGACACAGGACCGCACAGCTCGCACCTCCACGATACCGAATACGTACTTGCTTCGATTTCTTTTTCCTGGAGTGTTAACAAGGATAGTCGGGCAGTTCTTTCGCGAACCCGGCACTGTTTCTGGGGAACACCCACTCACGATCGGCCTCCCCTGTTTCAGAGAGGCCAAAGTCTTTCGCTACCGCCGGATTAACCGAAGACAAGTTGAGAACAACTCGGATCGACCTCGCTGGCATTAAAGAGTCTCCGGATTGTATGCATCTCTTTCGATCCCACGATCTTCTCGTTCGATCACGATCCTTAACTTGGCAGAAATATCAAAAGCCTTACGACGTACTCGCGTCCGCACTTCGTCTCTATTTTATCCTCAATGAAGCGAAGTCGAGAGAGCGAATGAAAAAAAAAAAAAAAAAATTCAAAGAATCGAAAGCGTTGACGCGAGTAATAACGGTGCGAGGATTCGGTGAAGGTAAGGATTATCCGTGTCCGGAGAGCTCGGCCTGCACCGAGATCATATAGAAACGATCGATAATCGCATACGATCCATCGCGTTAGAGCATGATCTATTACGTGCGCGGGAAAAGTGCCGTTACGGCATTTTTGCAACATTACACACGTCGCACTGTGCTTCTTTCTCTCCCGCGCACCTACCTGCTGGAAGATGCAGCGTTGAACGGAGGTGAAACAGGGAGCAGCTTCGACATCGCGAGACTCTGTAAACTTGCTAAAATAACAGAGCAATTTTGCATACACGCTTCCGACAGCCTGTCTGCCCGCGGGAAAATTGACGAAATGAAAGCTGTGCGGAAATATGTGACTTGGAAAAAATGAGGGCGGAAAAAATTTGATAGCTTAGAAAGTAACCAGGATGGTCGTCTATCGATAGGAAATTGATACTTTGCGTATCGAAAATTTGTCGATCGCGAAAGTGACTAAGGGTTCAGTAAGGGACTATTGTTGGTGCGGAAATACACCACATAGAAACAGAGGCGGGCAGATTTCGATATCTTGGAATTTTTGATATCTTGGAATTTTTGATATCTTGGAATTTTTGATATCTTGGAATTTTTGATATCTTGGAATTTTTGATATCTTGGAATTTTTGATATCTTGGAATTTTTGATATCTTGGAATTTTTGATATCTTGGAATTTTTGATATCTTGGAATTTTTGATATCTTGGAATTTTTGATATCTTGGAATTTTTGATATCTTGGAATTTTTGATATCTTGGAATTTTTGATATCTTGGAATTTTTGATATCTTGGAATTTTTGATATCTTGGAATTTTTGATATCTTGGAATTTTTGATATCTTGGAATTTTTGATATCTTGGAATTTTTGATATCTTGGAATTTTTGATATCTTGGAATTTTTGATATCTTGGAATTTTTGATATCTTGGAATTTTTGATATCTTGGAATTTTTGATATCTTGGAATTTTTGATATCTTGGAATTTTTGATATCTTGGAATTTTTGATATCTTGGAATTTTTGATATCTTGGAATTTTTGATATCTTGGAATTTTTGATATCTTGGAATTTTTGATATCTTGGAATTTTTGATATCTTGGAATTTTTGATATCTTGGAATTTTTGATATCTTGGAATTTTTGATATCTTGGAATTTTTGATATCTTGGAATTTTTGATATCTTGGAATTTTTGATATCTTGGAATTTTTGATATCTTGGAATTTTTGATATCTTGGAATTTTTGATATCTTGGAATTTTTGATATCTTGGAATTTTTGATATCTTGGAATTTTTGATATCTTGGAATTTTTGATATCTTGGAATTTTTGATATCTTGGAATTTTTGATATCTTGGAATTTTTGATATCTTGGAATTTTTGATATCTTGGAATTTTTGATATCTTGGAATTTTTGATATCTTGGAATTTTTGATATCTTGGAATTTTTGATATCTTGGAATTTTTGATATCTTGGAATTTTTGATATCTTGGAATTTTTGATATCTTGGAATTTTTGATATCTTGGAATTTTTGATATCTTGGAATTTTTGATATCTTGGAATTTTTGATATCTTGGAATTTTTGATATCTTGGAATTTTTGATATCTTGGAATTTTTGATATCTTGGAATTTTTGATATCTTGGAATTTTTGATATCTTGGAATTTTTGATATCTTGGAATTTTTGATATCTTGGAATTTTTGATATCTTGGAATTTTTGATATCTTGGAATTTTTGATATCTTGGAATTTTTGATATCTTGGAATTTTTGATATCTTGGAATTTTTGATATCTTGGAATTTTTGATATCTTGGAATTTTTGATATCTTGGAATTTTTGATATCTTGGAATTTTTGATATCTTGGAATTTTTGATATCTTGGAATTTTTGATATCTTGGAATTTTTGATATCTTGGAATTTTTGATATCTTGGAATTTTTGATATCTTGGAATTTTTGATATCTTGGAATTTTTGATATCTTGGAATTTTTGATATCTTGGAATTTTTGATATCTTGGAATTTTTGATATCTTGGAATTTTTGATATCTTGGAATTTTTGATATCTTGGAATTTTTGATATCTTGGAATTTTTGATATCTTGGAATTTTTGATATCTTGGAATTTTTGATATCTTGGAATTTTTGATATCTTGGAATTTTTGATATCTTGGAATTTTTGATATCTTGGAATTTTTGATATCTTGGAATTTTTGATATCTTGGAATTTTTGATATCTTGGAATTTTTGATATCTTGGAATTTTTGATATCTTGGAATTTTTGATATCTTGGAATTTTTGATATCTTGGAATTTTTGATATCTTGGAATTTTTGATATCTTGGAATTTTTGATATCTTGGAATTTTTGATATCTTGGAATTTTTGATATCTTGGAATTTTTGATATCTTGGAATTTTTGATATCTTGGAATTTTTGATATCTTGGAATTTTTGATATCTTGGAATTTTTGATATCTTGGAATTTTTGATATCTTGGAATTTTTGATATCTTGGAATTTTTGATATCTTGGAATTTTTGATATCTTGGAATTTTTGATATCTTGGAATTTTTGATATCTTGGAATTTTTGATATCTTGGAATTTTTGATATCTTGGAATTTTTGATATCTTGGAATTTTTGATATCTTGGAATTTTTGATATCTTGGAATTTTTGATATCTTGGAATTTTTGATATCTTGGAATTTTTGATATCTTGGAATTTTTGATATCTTGGAATTTTTGATATCTTGGAATTTTTGATATCTTGGAATTTTTGATATCTTGGAATTTTTGATATCTTGGAATTTTTGATATCTTGGAATTTTTGATATCTTGGAATTTTTGATATCTTGGAATTTTTGATATCTTGGAATTTTTGATATCTTGGAATTTTTGATATCTTGGAATTTTTGATATGTTGGAATTTTTGATATCTTGGAATTTTTGATATCTTGGAATTTTTAATATCTTGGAATTTTTAATATCTTGGAATTTTTGATATCTTGGAATTTTTGATATCTTGGAATTTTTGATATCTTGGAATTTTTGATATCTTGGAATTTTTGATATCTTGGAATTTTTGATATCTTGGAATTTTTGATATCTTGGAATTTTTTATATTCAGAAATTTTCGATAGAAAATCGGTACTTTGGGTATCGAAAATTGGTCGACCTAAAAAACGTCGTTGTTCATCCGTACATTTTTTTACCCAAATTCCAAATCCTAATTTATCAAAAACAAGAGAAAAAAAGAAACCATAGAGGACGAAGGGACAGTACGCAGTTTTCTCTTTCACCATACCGGACAATGATACTTCACTCAACGCCCTGTGAGATCCCTTCTAAATATCTGCAGCCAGCCGAGCCGGCCGTAAGTCCAATGCCTAACGGTGGGAATGGAAACGGACCGCGAGGCGAAGGCCTCACTCGATTTCATTCTTTCTCTATCCCCGTTGTTATACTGTTGCCAACTGCCGCACTCCACTATGCAACTGTAACTATAATAGTTACATGTATACGTGTATTGCGTTCCCGGCGGGGTGTGCCAATCCCCTTCGTATCTAACCTTTCCTATCTTCGTCGCTGGATAGCGCGGAGAACTCGTTGCCGATGTAGGAGGAGCTGCGAGACGTTCGCACCCTGAAGTCTATGCAATGTACTTTATGCATATATCTGTCTCTCAGTGAACTACTATATACGCGACCGCCGAGAAATGCAGCACGTTCGAAGTACGTCTCCGTCGCTCGTGTTTAACCGTACAGTATCTTTTTTTTATGTATTCCACTCCGTTTAACTCACATATTTACAATAAAATTTTTCCTCAAATAAAAATTGTTTCCCAGGCTATCGCGCATGCTACTTTGCATCGATAATTCGTTCCCTCAATTATCGTAATATAATACCTGGATATCGTATCGGAGAAACGGGAGGAAGCGCGAGGGACTATCATTAACCCCTAACTTACGGGAGAGACTCTTTGCCGGCGGCGTAAGGCTCAGGCGATCGTGAAAATAATATGGATGGGTGTTGCGGATCTCCTCGAACCAACAGAAGACTTCAAGGATAGTCTACAGATTTTTTTTTTTTTTTGTGGATTTCATGAAGAAATTGATTTATAGGCGACTGGTCGAAAACGGATTTATGTGGCGTGACTAAAATCGCGAGGACGGTTTTTTTGTGTCTAAACAAAAAATACGCCTTTATGGCGTATGGTTTTAGTCACGCGATGCGTATATATATATAACGCGTGTGAAGGTTTGAGAGACAATACAATGATTCTGTTTGTCCGAAAAGTGGACTACGATTGCTGACAGAAAAGTCGAAGTCACATTACGCAAGAGGCCCAATTTGAAAACAAGTGACCCAGAGTTCTGACCTTCGTAATCAATGGCATTCTCTTTCGTAGAACCCCTGAAACGTCGGGTGTAGTGACAAGGCTGAAGAAAATTGGGTGGGTACGAAAAAGTAAATGAAACACCTCGAGAACCATTAATAACTGATTAGTGTTAGGTGTTCGAACGAAATGAGCGTAATGGAGAAAAAGGCTTGAGTTTCGTGTCCTCATGCAGACATATAGATTTCTGATAAAAAAAAATCGAAGTCACAATGGGCAAAAGGCCCAATTTGAAAACAAGTGATCCAGAAATCCGACCTTCGCAATGAACGGCATTCTGTTCCGTCCAACCCCCAAGACCTCGAGTATCGTGACGTGGCTGCAGAAAATTTGGTAGTTACGAAAACGTGAATGGAACACGTCAAGGATCATTTATAAGCAATACTGTTGGGCACTTGAACCGAATGAAGGCTTGAGTTCCGTATTCCCACGCAGACCAGGGTTCTCACCTATAGTGATACGTCACACAATACGTTCCGGCTTTAAAGATTTTTGTTTTCCAGTCGCTCGTCAAAAAATCGAAATCAAATTATCCAACAGGCCTAATTCGAGAACAAGTGATCCAGAGATCCAACCTTCTCAATGAACGCCATTCTCTTCCGCCGAATTCTCGAGACCTCACCTATAGTGATCCGTCACACAATACGTTCCTGCCTTATAGATTTTTGTTTTCCAATCGCTCGTCAAAAAATCGAAGTCAAATTATCCAACAACCCTAATTTCAGAACAAGTCATCCAGAGATCCGACCTTCTCAATGAACGCCATTCTCTTCCGCCGAATCCCCGAGACCTCACCTATAGTGATCCGCCACACAATACGTTCCGCCCTTAAAGATTTTTGTTTTCCAGTCGCTCGTCAAAAAATCGAAGTCAAATTATCCAACAGCCCTAATTTCAGAACAAGTGATCCAGAGATCCGACCTTCTCAATGAACGCCATTCTCTTCCGCCGAATTCCCGAGACCTCGCATATAGTGACATGGCGCAGAAAATTTGGCGGGTACGAAAAGGTAAATGAACCACGTCAAGGATCATTTATAACTGATCACTGTTGGGCGCTCGAACCGAATCAGCGGTGTAGAGCGGGAGGCTTGAGTTCCGTGTCCCCACGCAGGTCGGAGCTCTCACCTATGGTAATCCGTCATACAATACGTTCCGGCCTTAAAATTTTTTGTTTTTCAACGCCGACGCCGTGTCCCATTGGGGTTCTTTCTCAAGCTGATCGATCGCTCGGCAATAACACCGGTTACTTGGGTAACAACCGGGCGTTGATTTCTTTTTGTTACTTTCCGTTTCTCTTCACCTCCGGTGACTCTGGCTTTCGCGTTTCCATACATTATCTCGGTAGCGAATCGCGACGAAACTATCTCGCGCGTCGCATCGACGGGGTATTGTGTTTTTTTATCTTTCTTTTATTTATTATTATTTTTTTTCTAGTTACGTTTATTGCGTGACGTTATTGGAGATATTGCGCAAGGACAAGTCTCGATCGACTTCACAATGCCGAGAAATATTATTGATTCGGCAACGACGATTAATTTTTTTTTTCCCCGCTGTCAATCAAGACTGGTCGACTCGGGAGACAACTGGACGGAGCGGCCAATCTCGTTTGCGTCACTCGTTTCTCTGTTCCAGTTGTTCGCGCCTGACGCTGGGAATGTGGACAAGTCGTACGGTTTTGTTGTTTTCTTTCTTAATTTTTTTTTTTCGATGCTATACATTATTGAAAAAATTTGTCCGTTTATGATCGACAGTTTTTTTATGCGTTAGTCTTTTGGTCGTGTGCCTGGATCGACATCGAACAGCGAACCATTATAATAAATCTCGGAGCACAAGTGTCGATACCCAGAAATCCACTGCGCTTGCGCAGTTGACGCTGGGAACGTCGACATGTTCTACGATTCCTTTTTTTTCTAATGCTATATATTATTGAAAGAATTTGCCCTTTTACGTTGGACAATTCTTTTTTCACTTTGGCCTTTTGCTCGTGTTTCCGGATCGACATCGAACAGTGAACCGTTATAATAAATCTTGGAGCAAAAGTGTCGATACCCAGAAATCAACTGCGCATGCACGCTTGACGCTGGGAATGTCGACATGTCGTACGATATTGTTTTGTTTTTTTATTTTTAGAATTTTTTTCTAATGCTATATATTATTGAAAAAAATGTGGTCTTTTACGTCAGACAATTTTTTTTCACGTTTGCCTTTTGGCCGTCTTCCCGGATCGACATCGAACAGTGAACCGTTATAATAAATCTTGAATCAAGAGTGTCGCTACCCAGAAATCCAATGCGCATGCGCGCTTGACGCTGGGAACGTCGACATGTCGTACGATTTTGTTTTTTTTTTTTTCATTTTTTTTATCCTATATATTATTGAAAAAAATTGTCTTTTTACTTCGGACAATTATTTTTTTTTTCACGTTGGCCATTGGCCGTCTTCCCGTATTGCCAGCGAATAGCGAAGCGTTATAATAAATCTTGGATGAAAAGTATCGTTACCCAGAAATTCACTTCGCAGGAGCAGTTGAACTCGGAAACGTGGACGGCTCGTGGTTGTTGCTGGCGCTTATCCAGCTGTTTCTGGATAATATCGTCGGTCGTAACGCGCGCTAGTAGGAAGAGGTTTCAGGAAAGCATCGAGCTCGATCCTGGATAGCTCGTGCACGCACAGCGAACTCGAGCTCGCCCGCACGCCGTTTCTTCGTCCAAGACTTCCGCCAGTTCGCGACTTCGAGAGTCTCGCTCTACTTAATGAAGCAACGTCGCGACTCGACGCACCTGAACTACGCGAGTTTCGCGGCGTACGGTCACGCGGGACGCGCGCGACTTTGGCTCTGCTGGACGGAGGCGATGAAACAAAAATTCACAATGCGCAATACCGTTTTCACGAACAAACAAAATTCGAAATCGATGTCTCAAAAAAAAAACATATATATATATATATATATATACATTTTTTATTTTCTTTTAAGGCCAAAGTATTTCAAAATTTATCAGTTACTATAGCGTAATTAAAAAATGTACTCCGCGTCCAATTATTGGCCATGTCGGAACTTATTTTTTACTAAAGGTTAAACCATATTCTACTATAATAATGTATTGCAAAAGTTATTAGATATTATACCCCAGTAAGAAAAAATATACTCTATGTTCAATTATTGTCCATGTAGGAGTTTAATTTACGAAAGGTTGAACCACATTCTACTATAATAATGTATTGCAAAAGTTATTAGTTATTATAGCGTAGTAAAAAAAAAAGATACTTCGTGTCCAATTATTGGCCATTTCGGAATTTAATTTACGAAAGGTTAAACCATATTGTACTATAATTAATAATATAGAAATAGAGGTAAAGTGGTGAATAGAGCCCACCTCTATTAGCACGTAAATCAATTATCCATGGACCGGACCATATTCACTCCTTTTTTGCCCAACCAGCAAAGAAATTCAGGACTTTATCCAAAAAGCCCCGAATTGTCGCACGCGCATGAGCAGTGCAACTTCCCGACTCAAACGCGCAACCGTCCGCTATATTTGTAAACCACAGGTCGGCACAGCTAATTTAAAAAAAATAAACTTAAAAAAAAATATTACTTCTGATAGGCCAATATTTGAATTATTGTAGCATAAAGCCAATCAGCGGCAGGTTTTTTAAAAAAGTAAAGTTATGCGTATACAGTTTATACGCATAAGCCGACGACATTGAGCGTTCTCGAGTTTGTCGCTGCAGGACCATATTAATCCCTTTTTTGCTCAGCTAGCCCAGAAATCCAAGACTTTATCCAAAAAGCCCCGAATTGTCGCACGCGCATGCGCAGTGCAACTTCCCGACTCAAACGCGCAACCGTCCGCTATATCTGTAAACCACAGATCGGCACAGCTAATTACGTTTTTAAAAAATATTATTTCCAATAAGCCAATATTTGAATTATTGTAGCATAAAGCCAATCAGAGGCAAGATTTTTAAAAAAGTAAAGTTATGCGTATACAGTTTATACGCATAAGCCGACGACATTGAGCGTTCTCGAGTTTGCCGCTGCAGGACTTTCTATACCGTAACTACTGTAAGTTTAATGTATACTATAGCGATAAACGCATATAGCTACCGTCTATAGCCAAGCAGACGCAGTCTGGAAACTCGCCGCCCTGCGGAATCGAAAGTAAATATCTGATACTCGTGAAACGCGCGTACGCACATTAACGAAAGCGCGGTGCACGTTTATTCTCAGCCTCGATTACGTTGCTCTACACTTTACTTTATATCCCCGAGCCGGCAGGATTGGTTACGCCTTTCGAAAAACGAGAGACAACGCGCCGTTTTCAGTCGCGGAACCTGCGCGCGCAGACGGGACCTTGCCGAACGAGATCTCGTCCCGATCAAGGTCCTTTTTGACGGGTCGACTGCCATTTCGGCTTCCCAACAAACTCTCATACTCCGACTCACTCTTATCCGTGATCACTCGCATCCATTTTGACTATAAAAGACACCGTGTCGGGAGGCTTATTAATTGCGTTATGTGTAACAAGTGTATCTGAATCGATTTTTATCACAGTGGCCTTCGTTGATGTTGATTGATTTTATTCAAGGCTAAAATCGAGGCCCAATACTCCTTTCGCAGGAATGTTGGCGGGGGGAAGTTAAGGAAAATTGCCGATCGGCTAAAGACCGTCTTGGTAGGCCGAACTGGACTGCTATCCGCTCAACCAACTGTTTTCCATGCTTGGAATTTTTTTTTGTTTTAGTTATTAAGTTAAATTATTTTTAACTTATTAAGGATCCTAATAGCGACCTTGTCGAACGAGGATTTCGTCCCGATCAAGGTCCTTTTTGACGTGTGGATTGCCATTTCGGCTCCCCAACAAACTCATACTCCGAGTCACTCTTATTGTGGTCACTCGCATCCGTGTTGACTATGAAAGATACCGTGGCGAGAGGCCTATTAATTACGTTATGTGTAACAAGTGTATATGAATCGATTTTTATCACAGTGGCCTTCGTTGATGTTGATTGATTTTATTCAAGGCTAAATATCGAGGCCCAATACTCCTTTCGCAGGAATGTTGGGGGGGAGAGGGGGGGACGATATAAGGAAAATTGACAATTCGGCCAAAGAGGGTTTTACCAGTCCAAACCGGACTATCCACTCAACCAACTGTTTTCTATGCCGGGGTTTTTTAAAGGATCCCAATATAGATCGTCTATGCTTTCGATCATTAGCAAGGGCGAAGGTACGCTCGAAAACAGAAAGAGTTATCATTTTTTAATTTTTAAATATAAAAATTTAAACATATTTAAAATTTTTTTTTTTTCTTCAAGAAATGAAACCAAAATTGCAGGAAAGTTTTTGGGCTTTTTCGGGAAGATGCGTAACTAATGGCATTGGCAGGAAATGGGTTGAGTTTTGTGCGATTAATATTTAATATACCACTCGGTAAATAATATAAATACTCGTCCGATTTTTCAATAAAATTCCAACGGGAATTCGATATCCGCGCAACTTGTAACGTGAGCTTCGGCGGTGAAGGCTGGATAAATGTTTTCTCGAAATATTTCATGTACACAAGCCCGATACCGGATTTGCGAGTCTACGGGCACCTGCGAATTGTCCATGTGTGACGAGTGGAACTGGTATAGCGAGTTGTCGGTTCAGTAGAGACGATAAATTTGTAGATCGTTGAAACGTTGGGTAAGTTTTTAAAAAAAGCAACACATCGCAGCTATACCGTTTTAATGTTAATAATGCGATATGCAGAGAAATTGCGCTTTCCCAGTGGCATCGATCGGTCAGTAGAGCGAGTGCTCGGCGCTTTCCATAAACTCGCAAAATGGCATCGAGCTTCATGAGACTCCCATTCGGAATCGCAAACGGATCGGAAATCGAAAATTTCCAACAGGGCCCTCATTATTATAATTTGAAGTGTGCGAATCGAATCGGATCGCCGTATTAGGACGTCGTTACAACTTTCGATTTCATTGCGTTTTCACTTTTATAGTATAAAAAGTAGAGTAACTTTTGTAGCATAAAAAGTATAGTAACTTTCATAGTATAAAAAGTATAGTAACTTTTAGAGCATAAAAAGTATAGTAACTTTTAGAGCATACAAAGTATAGTAACTTTTAGAGCATACAAAGTATAGTAACTTTTATAGCATAAAAAGTATAGTAACTTTTAGAGCATAAAAAGTATAGTAACTTTTATAGCATAAAAAGTATAGTAACTTTTTTAGTATAAAAAGTATCGGAACTTTTATAGTGTAATAACGGAGTACGGGATATTTCAACTATGTTGTAGTCAGACAGGCACATTTGTCAGTGGGTAATTGAGTGGCATTCGAATGGATAATATTAACCTTTAGCACTCATTTTCATGATTGACAGTTAATGCATGTAACTTCTGTTTTATGTATTTTCTTTTAGTAAGTAAAAATGTCCTTATTAACCATTTAAGGTCACTTAAGAATTTAACTACTGACGAATGTTTTAGGTGCTCAGACAAGATTTTCATTAAGTTTCAACATTGCATGAAACTTGGTTACCTTTCGGAGCACTCGATGTAAAATTTCACCGAAACGATTTCAAGAAATCGTAACAAAAATACAGAATTTTTTTTTTTTTACTATCACAATTTTTTTTTTAACTGCAATCTACACGAATTTATTACAACATGAAGTCGATTCGATCGATACCATCGAAAGCTGTTCATCGAAACCGTCGAAACAATAAAGTACAGAGCAGTATAAAGAACTCGCGATAGTTCGAAGAAATATGATAACGATATGGGGTTTCGTTCCAGAGTCGCAGGGAAAGGCGCGGTAAACGAGTCAAGGCTCCCGAGGTCTCTACAGAAGTGCTGTAACCAACTGCTGTCGAGGAAAGTCCGAGCTTTTATTGGACGCTTTATCGTGCGGCGATTCATCCGTGTGCAAAGTCCGCACACTGAGAGAAGAGTTTATTTAATGTTATTACATTTTTATTGAGCCATATAAAATTTAATTGACCCAAAAAAACTGTTAAACCATTCGGTCATAAAAATGGTCATACAAAAATTATTTGGTCAATAAAATTTTGTTACCGTAAAAATATTGTACATGAACGCTTTGAATATTACCAATGTGGCAATAAAATCAAATCGTCTCACAGTGATTTTAAATATCACCAACACATGGTGAATTTTCAAAAAATATCACGATAATGTTCTAAAAAAATGTGTTATTGGTAATTTCACATCTAGATAAATTATTTTCACCACTTTTTACCGTAAATTACGAGAAACCTTTGTGACCGTATTTTCCCAACAAAAGATTTTGAGAAAAAAATTACGTCATAAGACGGTAATGTAGCGAAATATTAAAATACCGCTATTTCCACATCTCTATCAACGACACGTTAAATAAAGGGACATTTTTCTATATTCAAACCTGAACAAACGCATTTGTCACTTACTTAAAAAAATTATTTAAACGAGTCTTCGTATTCCGATTTCACGAAACAATTTTTTACTATGACCAAGATTGTGCAGCGGAGTCCCACGTGGAATATTTTTCTCGACCACGAAATCGACGGTGCAACATCGAGCCCACGGAAACCTCGCCGTGATTGCGAATAAACTTGCGCATGCGCGCTAAACGCACGTACGTGTCTTTGCACATACGCCGGTCGATCCGGTGCGATACGCCCATACTGGAACCGGAGTACGTGTATCTGTATCCGCATCGTGGCATTAAATTATACCTTCGCCTCATACTTATCGCACGCGTATTTCCCCCTATAATACGCGCTACGTTTCACGAACGTGAGGTGTAGGTATAGCGCAATGTGCATACGGGAGATTCAGGTACGGTCTCGCGTAGGTCGAGAAACACGTTCACTTTGCCCCCCCCCCCATTCCAAACACCTTCATCGCGACACTATTGTATGTGCCGCTCGGATAAATGTGTCCCACAGCTGACATCCGTCTTTGAGAAAAACAATTAAATTTTTTTTTTTATAAAAATAAAAAAGGATACGTTAATTTGAAGAAAATCATCCTTTTCGTTCATACGTTAATTTGACCGAAAAGTAATTTGAACGAAAATGCAGTCTTTTGAACGATAAATGTGTCCCAGAGATGACACCCGTGTTTGAGAAAAAAAAATTTAATGTTTTTTTTTTTATAAAAATAAAAAAAGATACGTTCATTTGAAGAAAAGCATCCTGGACGAAGATGAAATTCGATCATGTTCGTATAATGACGAAGTGAAAGAGGCGCAAGTATATTTGGTGTTTGTAATCGTGGAACAAGTGGAAGAAGAAGATGAAGATGTTGAGGTCTTATGAGATCTTCCCATGATCCACTTTCACCAACGATGCGAGAAGGCACTTATAGAATATTCATAATCTCATTATTCTCTGTACATATCGTAACGTGGAGTTTTATCGTCTCATTACATAGTCCTCCCCCCCCCCCCCCCCTCCAAGCCCGCTCTGCTAGCGTTACCAACTCATGTATCGTGGTGGAAATTTTACGTTTCATTGGGCAATTATAAGGTTTGGAACAAATCCGATAAGGACCCTATCAGGTCCGATGTAAAGCTCAAAAATGTCTACCAAGGTTGTCCAGTCAGCAAGGGCGAACTGTAAAAATTTAATTATGAAATTTAATGTATCAGTTTTTGCATAAAAACTTCCCGTCCGGTACATTAAATTTACCATTTTTTTGACAGTGTAGCTACAATAATCGTTGCCAGGTTAGCATAGATTGTCGACACGATGAGCGACCTCAACATTTTTTATTTTTAATTAATCATTTTTCAGGCTTTCCATTTTAGACCCATATGGAGTCACTTCCGGAGGAAGAGCGAAAAAATAACAATTTCTGATTCATTTTGCCCCACCCAAATGTACGCATATATCTAGGCGTATAGCGAGTCGAGTGCTCACTTATCTCTGATCGAAAACAAGTGAGATTATTAAATCCGTAGATGAGAAAAGCAAATTTGTAAAAAAAAAAAATGACCGACACAGGAAAGAATATAAATAGCATCCTCGAATCCATTACCAGCGGCAGAAGTTGTATAATTTTGTACGAATGCTGTATGCGCGGTCCGGTGCTGGAATGCACTTTACCCCCGCGCTAATATGTCGGGGAGTGCATACGGTCGTAAGCGGCGTATTCTTACTAATGTAAGGCCAATGCGTTGAACGCGGAATTCCAGCACGTGATTCGCTGAAAATTGGTGTAATTCACCTTTCCGTGACTCTTCACTCGCTCTGCTCCTTCTTTATTATTTTTCCATAGATGTGGCTAATTGTAATACAGTGTCTGGATTGATTTTTTCCAATCCAATGACACTCGTCTGGATTTTATGTGTACTGCATTTTTACTTTCCAATTAACCAAGGTAGACTTTAAAGTAAAAGATTGAGGCTGTTTTGGAAAGCATTATCATAACGAAGGATCAGGGTTGAAATTTTTTTTAAATTGGACCAATTAATATTTTTGAGCGCATTAAAGCCCAACACCAATTCAATGGTGGATTTGAATTACGAAAACTTTTCAAAAAATTAATAAAAGTAAAATGTATTTCACGAAAACTTAACTTTGTTTACAAGAACACTGAGAAAAAGAAATGGTTAGCTTAACCAAGATAATTGTTATTTGGTTGCATCATTAAAAAAGTATGTTTGAATCGACAAACGTTCAATCGATGCAAATAATCCATCATCCACTAAATTAAATAATCGTTTAATGAAAACACTGTTTAATTTGTAACAAATCAAAAAACACCTTTCAACGCAACCTCGACTTTCGGTTAGTCCAACCATTTTCTTTTTCTCAGCGAGCGGAAAACTAATTTACCTTTATCGATGCATTTCTTGTAACAAACAATTTTTTTGAGATCAAAAGTCATGAATAGCTTCGATTTACTAAAAAAAAAAAAAAAAAAAAATGATTATTGGAAGCATTCCTCCAGATAATTGATTTTCGTTCGCCGTCCATCATGCACTGAGCATGTGCCCTGTGCATCAGATGCACGCATCCAATTCCAATCGCGCACGTACCCGGCGGATGCCATAAGTGTACCCTCGATTAGATAGCTATATGTACCAAAGTTATTACCTATCTCTTCCATAGCTCGCGCAGGATAGGAACGAGCCGGGAAAGAGTGCGTGTACCCGACAGCTGGCGGAGACTGTATAAGGTTGCGCCGATGGTCGCGCCGTGGGAGTGGGACCGATCGATCCCACGGATCGATCAAGGTTTTGCGCGATCTCGCACCGCGGCTTTATTACGCTAGGCGCTGTCACAGCGGCACCCGAGTGCGATCACTCCGATCGTTCTTGCGCGAAAGGAACTGCCGGCCCTTTTTTTCGCATCCACGTGACTCATGCGGGTCGCGCGCATGAGCAACCGCGCATGCGCGCTTGGGCGCATGCGCGGTTGCTCCCGGAAAATAGCCGTGTGCCGCGCGTGCCCTATCAACGGTCTCGAGGATCGTTTTGAAAGTGCCTGCACGGTCCTTGCGATACACACGTACGATTAATGCGGCGAATAACGCGGGGAGAACAAGCTCGTGAGAATTCGAGCTGTATGATCGATAGTCCCAAGTGGCCGCGCGATCAACTCGATTCCAATAATGCGGCTGAGAGTCGGTCCTTGGGAATCCGGATTCGAGTCCGGTCCCGCGTTGATCACTTGCCGGCGTTACACACAGAAAAATCATTTATTTGACGCCCACTCGCAGATGTCTATTTGGTTTAAATTAATATTTTTATTTATTTAAATCAAACAAATATTGATTTAAATCAAACAAATATTGATTTAAATCAAACAAATATTGATTTAAATCAAATAAATATTGATTTAAATCAAATAAATATTGATTTAAATCAAATAAATATTGATTTAAATCAAATAAATATTGATTTAAATCAAATAAATATTTATTTAAATCAAATAAATATTTATTTAAATCAAACAAATATTTATTTAAATCAAATAAATATTTATTTAAATCAAATAAATATTTATTTGCGGGGGACCCGCCAATTAAATTACTTTTCTGGATGTACGGTATGGCGATGCTCCGAGCCGGCAATTATCGACGAGTATCTGTCCCGAGTCCGCATCCTGAAAAATCATTTATTTGACGCGCACCCGCAAATAAATGTTTATTTGTTTATATCAAATTAATATTTGTTTATATCAAATTAATATTTGTTTATATCAAATGAATATTTGTTCAAATCAAATAAATATTTATTTAAATCGAATTAATATTTATTTAAATCAAATGAATATTTGTTTAAATCATATAAATATTTGATTAAACCAAATAAATATTTGTTTAAATCATATAAATATTTGATTAAACCAAATAAATATTTGTTTAAATCATATAAATATTTGTTTAAATTACATAAATATTTGATTAAACCAAATAAATATTTATTTGCGGGGGGCCAGTGAAATAAATTATTTTTCTGTGTGCGACCTCGCCGAGAGATCCGAATCTTGCGTGCTCCGGGCGACTTCCGATTTTCGTGCGCCATTTAAAAGTCCTTGGGCGGGGCTGCGACCATCGAGACAGAAACCTCGAAGGAGGTCCGGGTTCACCCGCAGGAATCGGGCAGAGTTGCGCCGCACGACCTTAACAAGGTTGACCGGTGTGAAAGGAAAGGACACTCGCGCAAAGGACGTCGACAGCGAGCTCGGCGCCGTCGCTGTCCAGTCTCTCGAAATTCCTCGAATACTTTGCATAACAAGCGCAGTTGACGAAAATAGACTTGGAGCTTAAAAAAAAAAAAATGCTTCATACATTTTTTATTTATTTATTTTTATTATGTTAAATCCTAAAGAAGCAGTCGACGTGATTTAGTGGAATGGAGAAGGGAAAGTCAAATTGGACCGTTTCGAGGACCGTTGTGATTTAGAGATCCGAATTCCTTCGAGTCTCTTCGCCCCGCATTCTTTCCTTCTTTTACTTTATTTTATTGTCGAGCTGTTAAACCGCTGCGATATAGTTACAGTTTCGTTGGCGCCGCTGGCGTCAATGCATTCGCGAGGAACCGGGTTTCGACGAAACCGGTGAAACTGGATGCACACCTTTCACCTATGGTATTTTTAACATTTTTTTAATGTCATTTTCGGGTTCGCGTGTTATTGTAGTGGGTGGCGAAATTCGGATTGATTCCCCCGAGGTGCTCAGCCAACTAGGCCGAGCTTCCTTTCCTTCGTAATATTATTATTAATATTATTATTATTAATAGTAGTAGTAGTAAAAGACATTTTTTACACCTTGTGAAGTAAAATTTGGTACGATACTAGTGCGAAAAACTTCTTCTCCCCTCGTGTGATTGCAGCACTCGTCAGAACAACTTTTATCGCACTAGTATCGTAAATTACTATTATTGACCTACGTGTGCGAGATCTATTTTTTTTCTTTTTTTTTATACATTACAATACCTTACGGTGGGCCAATGGGTGGACCGCAATCCTTCAGCCTTATTAATATTATTATTAATATCATTATTAATATTATTAGTACTATGATTGTTTCAATTTTATGTTAAGACCTGATGCACAGACGATGAAAAACGAAATAAAAAAAAGTCTGACTGGAAACTGTAAATTTTCTTATAAAGCCAGAAAACAATGAAACTGGATAGTCAGTGAGGAGTCGATACGGTCGAGGAATCACCTAAATTTGTAAAAAAATTATTATAATGTTTACTAAGTTGATAAACCACGAATATTATCAAACATGCATAATAGCACGAAATTGGATGTAGGGATTTCAGTTGCATTCATACTCGAAAGGTCTTCCACGAATCTAGCGTTAATTGAGCGTTAGTTGGAGTCACGGCTTCGAAGTTCCGCTAAAACGCGAGAATCCATTTCCCGCGCAAAGTGTTCAATTTACCCGTGTAATCCTCCTTAAACAGAAACGACGCAAATTACCGTGCGCTAACGCGGGAGAGATAAAAAGTTTGTTCTGCCAATCGACTCAGCCCAGCGGATTATATTATTTTCAGTCAAAGTTGCCATATAATTTTTCCGTCTGCGCGCGTGCGGTTAAGTAAGTGCCGGTGAGCTGTACCAGTAACACTAATCGCACCGTCATTAGCGTCAATTGTCTTTGACTACCGAACGAACGAACTTTTGTTTTACGATCCCGCGGCGACACCGACGTCCCGATACTTTCAGCACGAAAAATCATTTCTTTACACATACATAAACACTTGCGAACCGAAGCAGCTCTATCGTCTCTTTCTTCCTTTCACCTTTCTCACAGCTACGGCGCGAGCTGTACCGATATACTGACGGTACCGAAACTGCCGAGAATCCTTTCAACAAAACCGATACATTTTTTTCTCCTTCGTGATGATCGAGAATTACAATAATCAGTCACGAATCGAAATAATTTATGTGACGGGCGCCCCGCAAATAAATATTTATTTAATTAAAATAAATATTTATTTAATTAAAATAAATATTTATTTAATTAAAATAAATATTTATTTCATTAAAATAAATATTTATTTCATTAAAATAAATATTTATTTCATTAAAATAAATATTTATTTAATTTATATAAATATTTATTTAAATCAAATATGTACTTTAGTTGAACCAAATAAATATCTATTTATGGGTGGCCGACAAATAAATAATTTTTCTAGGTGTGTATGTGGAATATTCCCTACCATTTCGACTTGGGTTCAACAACCCTTCACAGCCCACTCCGGCGCAGATAAAATTTTTTTTTTTACTCAATATTTTACAGTCTTTTTCATTGTAGCGATGAATTGGTTCATTTTTTAAATCATGAATAATTATACACCATTAAAAAAAATCTAATAAGAAATGTGAGTGCTTTCGAGAGTTAGTTCAGTCGTATAAAAATCGGGAGCCCAACCCAGGATGCGAAGGGTTCGACTTTGAGTATTTTCGGAATTCGGAGCAACACTCTTTGTAATTCAGATTGCCACCGGGCCAAAAATATTTTTGCAATTATCATCGCACATTAAAAACATATTTGGAAATCCGTACCGTGACTCTCAAAAATGCAGAGTCCAACCGTGCCAAAAATGTTTTTCAGACAATTAAATTGCAATTATCATCGCATATTAAAAACATGTTTGGAAATCCGTAGAAAGACTCTTAAAAATTCACAGTCCAACCGTGCCAAAAATGTTTTTACAATAATCATCGCACATTAAAAACATGTTTGGAAATCCGTACCGTCACTCTTAAAAATCCACAGTCCAACCGTGCCAAAAATGTGTTTGCAAATATCATAGCATGTGCAATATTTCTCCAGTTTTTCTCACGTACCCGCCGAGGAATTGCAGTTTGCACTTAGTAATTTTTTTGGCGCAACCTGTAAACAGCCGTGCATGCATACCGTGCCTCGGGCCGGTTACTTCTCGAGCCGGCCGACTAGCCGTGACATAATTCTGAATTGCATGCCCGTCGGGATCGCCTCTCCCTGCGCCTCGAATTTACCGATTACAGCGTATCACGATTCAGCCCGCGAATCGGCGACTGAGTGTAAATGCGATCGGGCGAAAAAAAATGAGAGTAGTCGAGTCGCGGCACTTACAGGCACGGTAAAGCTGCAACAGCGAAACTTTGTACACCTCGACGGGAAACCCTCTCGCGGGCTTGAGCCTCGCTACAATTATCTTAGTCTCGACGGCATTATCCAGTCTTTCTTTCTTTCTTCATTCCTACGGGGTCCTCGGCCCTCCTTGCCGCGATCTCTTGCCGCGCCCGACGAAATTTCTCTCCTGACGAGCGTGACGCAATAGGGCACGGATACCGACTCGGGATAGACCGATCATTATCCGTTCACAGAAGTCAGCACTCTCAAGAAAATCTCGATATATTATATATATATATATATATATATATATATATAATGTATATGTATATATAGTGTTGCAATTAAGTAAATTAACAACACTTATCTTTCGTGTCGAAGCGAATATCATTAAATAAGGAGACTGTTATTGATTGCCAATCGCTGTCTGTCAGAGATAGTGTCAAATAAACAAATCTCGCAGTTGTTTTTTAATAAAGGTATACAAACATCTCTCATAAAGGGGGAGGGAGGGATTTTTCGAATTTTTTTATCTCACCGAGTACAGCAACTACGAACATTGGAAATGGCCCGTTTTAAAGTGTCATTTTTAGTCTTAAGATAAATTGACCATTTTCAGGATAGGAAATCCTATGTTAAATTTTGCGAAACGGCACTTTTTTCAAAAAATTTCGAGATATCGAATTAAAACCTCCGCCATTGTTTTTAAGTGGCAAATTTCCCAACGGATTTCATTAAGGAAAAAAAAATTTTAATTTTTTTTGAAAAAACCATTTTCGTCAAAAAAAATTGTAAGGGTACTTCTCATTTCTGAACTTTCGAAATCGCCAAATTTTTTTTTTCGAAATATCGCATTTCTGCCACCGCCATTCGCTTCAGATGATCCGTTTCTTTACATCTCACCGAATACAGCAACTACGAAAATGGAGAATCGTTCAATTGAAAGGGTCATTTTTAGTCTTAAGGAAAAAGCCTCCTGCCCAACATCCCCGCGCTCAGTCGGTAACGAATCCATATTTCGCCTTCCATATTTTCTTCCAGACTGTTAAGAATTTTTGTCTAAAACATTAGAGTTTCCGTAAACAATACATAGAGGCATGAAAACCTAATTGTGTTTTGTTGTCGTTATTACCGAAGTGGATAACATTGTACCAGACTCAGAGAGCCAGGGTCTTGTTAAATCGTAGCTCCGAATATCCCAACTACCAAAGTGCATACATAAACTCTAAAACATAGAACAGCGCCGACTTTTAACTGAGAATTTCAAAGCCGCTAATCGCGGCGACCGCTTCGAGCTAATTTCGCAAAGAATTTTACTTCTCGTATTCCCACGAGCTTTCGTGCATTAACCCCTCTGTAAGTACGAGGTTCATGGATTATCTGCGGAATTTTAAAGACCTAAATATCACCGTAAAAAATATATTTAAAAAAATTGCATACCAAAAATATCTAAAATCCTTGCAACATTTGTTTCCTCGAACTAGGCGTATCGGCGTACAAATCTGGAATGTGAGAAACGTCGTCGAGGGATTGAATATATGACGCCTTAAATATTCGAGACTACATCTCAAGGAGGCAAAAAGTCTCATAGAGTTCGGTCGAGTGACTGGCCCTGACGACCTCGGTAATGAGTTAACAAGAAGACACGCATATTTTTGCACCTCATTAAAGCCACACAAGTCTGGCGGACCAGACGTCTTCATCATGGCATTAACTTGCCGAAAACAATTTTTTTTAATTTATTTATAGTGGAATCGAGACGACAAGATCTAGTTGGCCTGTCCGCTGATCTGGCGTACCGAATAGTGAATATTATAGTGGTCATTGACTTCGAAAACGGACCTTTGGCGAATCACAAAAAAATATTATTTTTTTTAAACGTCTCGGGTCCATCGTGTGTGATGTTCTGGGGTCAATGCCATTTGCGAATAAATAACACGTGGATTGGAAGGCGCTGATTGCGATTAGAGGAAAGTTCACGCTTGCGGAAGCGTGACATTTTAATGCAGTCCTGTATATTATCTGCGCCGGCTTGGTGATTAATTTTGAGGTAAATGCGTGTGACGAGCAGACGGTTAATAGACTGATGATTGAAGCTCCAGTCGAGATACGAAATGCGGTTGATATGTAAGGAAGACGAGAAAGATCGGTGCGGATTTTCGGGGATTCTTGGAATTGACGGAACGTAAATGTGAAGAAATAAAAAATATTAATATTAATATTAATAACAGGGCAGTACGTTAAGTACGTACTTGAAGTACACAAGTACTTTTTAGTACTTCAAGTGCTTTTATTACAATTTCAAGTACCAAGTACTTTTTGAGTACACGCTCGCATTACGGATTCTCGATGAGTATCCGTGAAGCGACCCAGTAGCATCACATCCTGTTTCTATTAATACATGATTATCTGTCCAGACTTTCCAATAAGCATAAAGTTAACGAGAATCAATTTTTTTTTAACTCAAAAACCGAGCAACGATGAGATAATTTTCGGTTTTTTTAGTGGGACCCTTTTCGGTTTCATTAACGAAATTTTGTATGAAATGTTTGTATGGATTTTTTTTTTAATGAAAAAAAATGAAGAATACATTAAAAATAGTCTCAAAACGACGGATTGCGAAAATTTCAGTTAACGATTTTTTACAATGAGGAAGCTTATGTGCAAATAACTTTGCACCTTTTCTTAAACCTAGATAACGCCTAACGCTATGAACTTAATTGCGAAAACCACTTGGAAAAAGTATTTGAGAAATTCTTCAAGTACAAAAAGTACTTAAGAAATAATTCAAGTACAAAAATTACTTGAGAAATCATTCAAGTGCAAATAGTATTTGATACTTCAAGTACTTGTGATACTTTGTACTTTGTATTTTGTATTGAAGTACTTTTGATACTTTGCCTAGCTCCGATTAATAAATATACCTCGAGTAGGTGGTTGGCGATTATCGCATACCAAAAATGTACGTGTAAAATGCCTGATCGATAATAACTCCTCGGGGCACGAAACATCTTGAGTCTCATTGGACGTTCGCGCATTGAAAATAGCGTGAGGCACACGCAATAATTGTGAAGAAAACATTACATCACACATCGCCGAACGCAAACTAGCCGTCTGCACGAGTGGTCATTTTCGACGAGTACGCATTGGCTTGCATCAATCAAAAAATCATTCGAAACACCTTCCGCTTCGCCCAACCCGCGCCCGTTCGGTAACGAAATCTGTAATCAATTTTTCACGTTTCCCGGAATCGTCGGTAAAAAAAACAGTCTCAGAGCGGATATTATGTCAGCTTCCGGTCAGACTTTCCTTCGACCGTAAATAATCAACGCCCGTGAAAAAGCCTTGATTACAGTTTTTATTGCACTTCACGGTATTTCGCATGCTTTTAATGATCGACGCTACAATTATTTACCATTTTTTAAAAACATATATAATGATTTTTTTTAATAAAAAAATTTTAAAATATTGAAGAAGAATAAGAGGAGGAAAAAGGTATTTCAGAACCGGAAGCGGACCGTAACACGGCCGCGCGGACTTTCCACGCGAAACAGAACTAAACGACCTAGAGTGGAAGAAGACGATGGCGTGGAAGGAAGCGCGACATTATACATGGACTCGCGTTAACTCCGTTGCGTAACGTTGCGTGGCTATATTTCGTCTGGAAACTTAGCGACGAGGGAGAGCAGCTCGGACAGTGACGAGAAACCTCTTGTGTACATGGAGCAAGTATAACTATATGTATGGCTTCGCGAAGAGTGCACCGTTAGTCGACTCGCCGTTACAGGAATTACATTGCGTCATAGGCCACTCGCGCATACGAGGACTGTTATCCTGCGGTAATCGAGGTAATTGAGCATTGATAGTCGATGCGCCGATCGGACCCTGTTTGGAAGGACGAATCGCCGCGGATGACAGAAATACACACGGATGCTCGCTAATGAGTCAGTAATATTTATTTTTTATGATTGCACCGAAGCGATTGGAAATTTTTTCGCTAAAATATATTTTTTTATCCCAACGATGCAGAATCGGGTGTTAATCTCTCGGACGAATTCTATTGAGGGAAATCTATTTACAAAAAAAAAGTTAAAAAGTCATTCGATCGAATCGCGTAATAATTGTCAACCTAAAAATCCCACATCTTTTGTATGATCCGAAGATTTGTTCGCGAGTGCGCATGCGCACTTTGCTATGCGTTATGACATTACTGCGCATGACGAGTTGGACACTTTGCTCTAATGACGTTATTTATTTTTAATAATAATTACCGAAGCGATTGGAAACTTTTTCGCTAAAATACATTTTGTATAAGAACAATGCAGAATCGGATTTCAGGCTCTTTGCCACGTAAGAAAAATAAAATCGTATCGAATTGTATTAAAACAAACCTATTTATAAAAAAAAAAGCTGAAGCAAACTGGGCAATAGAGTTTGTAATTCGATCGTACAGCATAATAACTTTTAACAAAAAAATCCCACACCTTTTGTATGATCCTGTGATTGGCTCGCGAGTGCGCACGCGCACTTAGCTACGCGTTGTGTCATCCAATTCGGTCCCTTATGCTGAGTTGGAAACGTTCCTCGGGCACGTGGGTTGTAAGATCTCGGGGGAAAAACGATTTCTGACCTACGCCATCAAAAGTGCACTCTGGTGCGAGACGAGACTCTGAGCGAATGGGCCACTTACTACCACTAGGCGAAGCCACCGCGGCGATTCGAAGCCTATCATCGTCGGCGCGTAATATTCTCGGTGTGGCGAATCATCCGTGAAATAATGACAACGAGGGGGAGAGCGAGGAGGAGGACGAACGAGAGGCGAAGCAACGGAAAGATTGTGAGGAGGTTTCATAGTAAAATACAGGGTGCACCAAGACCCTTCAATGTGTAGGAGTTGGAACTCTTAGACATTGATCGGTTTTCGGATGATCTCTGGAGCTCGGATATATTGGACTCGAGTGCGAACATTTTTTTTTTTATTCCAGCCAATTACTACCGATAAATATCGTTAAGCTTTTAAAAGTAAAATAGTAAAATAGTAAAATAGTAAAATAGTAAAATAGTAAAATAGTAAAATAGTAAAATAGTAAAATAGTAAAATAGTAAAATAGTAAAATAGTAAAATAGTAAAATAGTAAAATAGTAAAATAGTAAAATAGTAAAATAGTAAAATAGTAAAATAGTAAAATAGTAAAATAGTAAAAAGATTTTGAGGGGAAAAAAATGAGTTCCATCGAATAAACTCTACGAGCTGAGAAATGAGCTGGCGAAATCAAATTGACCGTAAAACATAGGATTTTAAAGTGAAATTCTCAAAAAAGGAGAGTGTCTGAATTAACAGCTATGGGTTGCGATTTGCCCCACTGTCCCATTTTGCCCGCTCTCCCCTATGAGGTTTTGAGCTCTGTACACATGTCCGTCGGGAAGGGGAACAAGAAAGACAGTGAAGAGACTGTCCTGCATGTGCTCTTTCAGCAAGCTCACCAGCGAAAAACTACTTGCAGCGGGCGAGCAGAAAAGATTATGCGCAGGCAATAACCGCACCATCACATAGGGCGTGGGTTTTCCATTACACCTTTATGTACTCGGAGGAAAAAAAATACCCGATACGATCGAGTATTTTCCAAATCGTTCGATCATCAATTCTTGATCGAAGAATAAATGTGCATCGTCACGAGAACCAATTACCTCGAAACAACTGCCAATGTATCGATGGGCAGATTATTACGCTTGATTGAATCATTATTTTCTTCAAGCGCGCAATAAGAAGCATAGGTACCGATTAAATAATACCTTATCGAAGAGAACGCCGGATTCACCATAAGATTCAAACGGTTTGATCATTGCTTTTCAAATTGTTCGATCGAGGATCAATTTTTCATCGAAGAATAACTGTGCATCGTCGCGAGAACGAATTACCTTGAAACAACTACAATGTACCGTATACATTGTTTTCTTTATGTAACTCATGCATGAAGAGTGCATGAAGAGTGCTACATGTCGTGCCTGCCGAGAGTGGCGTAAGTGGCACTTTACAGTTAAGTGTACTATAAATACCCGGCGCATACGCACATCGGGCCGATTTTACTTTACCGCACGCTTCTCGTACTTTACGCACGCTTCCCGTACTTTACGCACACTACTTGTACTTTACGCACGCTTCTTGTACTTTACACGCGCTTCTCGTACTTTACACACGCTTCTCGTACTTTACGCACGCTCCCCGTACTTTACGCACGCTCCCCGTACTTTACGCACGCTCCCCGTACTTTACGTACGCTTCTCGTACTTTACGCTCGTTGGCTGTACAGCTTCACAATCAGTAGACACGGAGTAGCACTTCTCCTGCATTCGTTACAGAAAATATGCGATACTATTGCGGTGCAGCGAACATCATACGCGGTCTGTGAAGTAAGTCGCACTTCACAGCGTGCGTATAAAGTTCGCTTTACCGCACTTGTATCGCAAATAACTGTTAAGTGTGCAAGGACATAAGAACCATAGGTACCGATAAAATAATGCCCTATCCAGGAGGACACCGAACTCCCCATAAATTTTACGGGGCAATAAATTGTACCTACAGGACTACAAGATAAGACTGGAATAGCTACGTGTGATAAGAGGAAAAGGGAATGAAAAGCTAACTGGATAAGAAACATCGAAGATGCACAGTAAAAAAAGAAGAAAACGAAACAACTATAATAAAAGAGAACTGGACTTGGGTGGAACAATACCCATAAATCGTTGACTTTATCGACCTCTGCTATTGTACTGACTCTAAAGTCGGCTCCGAGAACACTTGAAGGATAGTGCATCTCCATGTGTAACGATAGGCGCGACCCGGGAGCGTTCGAATACCTATGGGAATACTCATAGTGTACATGTATGTATCTATGTATCTACCTTGCAGCTTGGGAAAGTATAGTTATACGGAGCGCTGGATGAAAGGGTAGGATAGACACCTGCGAAACTATACAGATTGACAAAGGCATCGCAAGAAGATGCAATGAGATTCATTGAAAGTTTCAGGATTAAAAGTGAAGTAAATGGAGGAAGGAAAAAAATCTTAGAATTGGTTTCGTTCGATTAATTGGCGTCCATTAATTCGTGATTAATAATCATATATCTAATAATGTTTTCTAATTAATCTTCGAGGATTAACATTTTTTGAAATTTCGACAGAAATTAAAATGACTCATGGTATATGAATTCAGCGATGTATACCTATGCAATTACTTATAGTAGAAAGTAGGAATGAAATAAATGGAGGAGGAAAAAACTAATATATTTTTTTTTATGCCAAATGTCAGAATTCGTTTTTGTTCGAATTTTGAGTAACAAAAGTAGTTATACATTGAACATTTTACCCACCCGGAATAAATTCGAATGAAATCGAATTGGCGTCCATTAATTCGGTATCAATAGTCATATATTTAATACATTTTTCTAATTAACCTTCGAGGAATAAAATTTTTTTAAATGTCGACAAAAATGTCAAACACTCGTGTTTTATTAATTCAGCGTTGTAAACACATATATCGCTAGATATATGTGTTTACAACGATATATGGCAAAAGGTCGTATCTCCCGCGTTAAAGCATCCGGGCTGCGCCCTTTTATTCCTTAACAGTCGCTATGTGGTACACAAGCTTTTAGACCAGTGACTGGAAAGAGTTTTACTTTACGAGCGAATGTATCCGATTCAAACAAAGGCAGTTACCATAGCTACGACTATACATGTGTCTTCTCACGAGCATCGGCGAATAACAAAACATCGAGCGGCACGAAGTCGAGAACAAAGTGAAGTATTTATTTATCGCGCGGAGTCCAAGGCAAAACATTCGGTTTTGTGATTCTGGCACACATACATATGCACACCAAAATCGCAATACCACAATACATATACATATCCATGCATATAAGGGAGAGCGGGGCAAAATGGAACGGTGGGGCAAAACGGCTCAATTGGGCAAAACTCAATTTTCCAATAATTTTTGGATGCCCCATTTTATCCCAACGATACATCCAGATTTTCAAGCCCGTTTTGCCCCGCTTACTATCACCGACAGCATCCAAAAGTTATTGAAAAATTTCCGCTAGCCCATTATCCCGTTTTTCCCCACTGTCCTATTTTGCCCCTCTCTCCCCTACACATATACCCATAAACATATACATGCCTATACATATACATGCCTATACATATACATGCCTATACATATACATGACTATACATATACATGCCTATACATATACATGCCTATACATATACATGCCTATACATATACATGAATATACATATACATGCCTATACATATACATGACTATACATATACATGACTATACATATACATGACTATACATATACATGACTATACATATACATGACTATACATATACATGACTACACACATACATGCCTATACATATACATGCATGCACATACACATGCATATAATGGAGAGCGGGGCAAAACAGGTCAGTTGAGTGAAACTCAATTTTCCAATAATTTTTGGATGCCCCATTTTATCCCAACGATACATCAGGATTTTCAAGCCCGTTTTACCCTTTTCTCCCCTACATATATATGCATATACATATACATGCAAATACAAATATATGCATATGTATATATATATATATATATATATGTACAATAGAATTTGCAAAGTGTCTAGGTCGACGTTCACCATCGGCATTTGCCATAGCGATCCGGCGAAGATATAGTGCGACATAGGAGCGCAGAACATCACGAGCGGGGGCATCTTCGTTCGTCTGGGCCGAGAGGTGAGCATAGCTCGGGGATTCCTATCTCCGGTGCCTTGACTCGGCGGGTTCGCGAGGCGAGGGAAAGAAGATGGATTTACGAAGTCCGGTGAGCGAGCGAACGAGGATCGTTCGCCCCGCGCTATAAGGCAACGTCTTCTTACCGGTACCCCACGTGTATATCTATATCATGCACGCACCGGAGCCGTGCCTCGTATAGAGACACTGCGGCGCGGACGCCCAGCGAGAATAATCGCCGGGACCGAGCGGGCCAGGCGCAATGAGGCTCTCGCTGGAAATTGCGAGGGAGGAATACCGCGCACTGCACGGAGGGCAAAAGCCCTCCCCGGGAGATGCATCGCTCGGAAGAAGCTATAATGGAAAGACACGCGCGGACGGCAGAAAAAGTAAAGGGGCGGCCGCGGCACTTAACAATGCGCATGCGCGTAAGCGTACGCGCACGATAGGCAATACAGATGAGTCTGCGAAAGGGTATTTACGAGCCGCGCTCGAAATAATTGGCAATCTATCCTTGTACTTGAGATATTCGAGGTACGCCTACGTCGGTTGCCATACTTGGATTCGTGCGAGGAAAAAATGGAGGGATTTTTTTTTTTTTATTGTAAAAGAGACTCGGTGTTTTATGGCCTGTTTGATTTCAGTCTAGTGTGGTCTTGAGTCGGTTAAGGTTGTCCCGAATTGCGTTCACTTCGCATAAGTTGCGGAGAAATTTAGAGGGAATTGCGAAGAATTCTGGATGGGGTAAAGATCTGAAAAAAGTCGGGATTATTGAAGGTACTGAGAAGATTAATTTTGGGGAATAATCATTCCAAAATTGTTATTAGGATATTTATGAAAAATAAAATTGTTCAAGAGATCTGCCGGAACCTAACTTTTGTTTTTATGAAAATGATTCGTTCACTTTTCGGAATACGTATGAATTTTTTTCAAATTTTTAAATTCACTTTTGACTTTTTTTTTTTTATATGGGAAAAATGTGTAGAAAGTCACAGACTTCAAAGTGATTTTAAAAATCTGAAAAATGCATGCCTGTTCAGAAAAAGGAACGAATCATTTTCATAAAACGAAAGTTAGGTTTGCGGGAGATTTGTTGAACAATTTTATTTTTCATCGGTTTGTTAACGATTTGGAAATATTATTATGCAAAATTGATATTTTCAGTACCTTTGAAATGCTTGATTTTTTCAGATTTTTGTCCCATCGAGAAGTGTCTGCAATTCCCTCTCATTTCTCTGAAACTTATGCGAAGCGAACACTATTCGCAAGGACGACCTTAACATATGGACGAGCCTAACCCTTTGCAAGGTGGATTGTCCTTGTGGCCGGGGTGCCTCGCGGCGGCGAAGTCTCACTCGGGACACCGATTTATTGAGTCGGGATGCGGCGCGGTGCACGAGACGGCGAGCTCTTGCGTACGGGCTCAATTAAAGAGTCGAACCATCGAACAGCTGTACTGGAGTATTGATCGTCGATCGGATAGATATTTTAATCACAAACGTGCCAAGGGGCTTTTTACATAGTCATTGGTCCTTCACAAAGACCAAAGTCGATCGAGGGCCGAGCGCAATGGGATAAAATAAACGGTCTCGCCTACGCGCATGCGCGGTAGATCCGCGCTCAGCGCTATTCTCGACCGGTGGAATAAATTGAAAAAATAAAAAATATTGTAACATACACAGAAAAAAAAAATGCACATTTAGAACAGTTTTTTTGTCAACAAACGTACATAATTATTTTGTTGTCAATTTCACACAAAAAAACTCGCAATATTGACAGACATTCTTGTAAAATGGACAACATTTTTTTAGTAAAATTAACATGAAAACAATTGTGAACGTTTCTGGATAAGAAATGTTCGTATCTATTTTATCGTGTACATAGATGACTAGAATAACTCAGTACACTGTAAAAAAACAATTGTAAATTTAATGTACCGGACCGGAATTTTGTATGCAAAAACTGATTCATTAAATTTAATGTACAAACGTGATGAAAAATGAATAGGGTAAAAGTGGTGAATATGGCCCACCTTGATTAACACGTAAATCAATTATATATGGACCAGGCCATATTCCCCACTTTTACCCTATACTTTTTCGTTGAAATTAAAGTAAATGATTAAAAAAACAAGGAGTTTCCAACCATTTTTGTGTCTCCGAAAAATCGCCATTAACATCGAATAAAAAGCCGGGTTTATCTAACGATCGAGAGAACCGCAAGAAGACTCCGCGCGCGAAAGCGGCGACTCGCGATCATCGCTGATAATAAATGATGGCAGAGCCGTCCTCGATTGCCGTCGACCCGCAGGATCTTATACTTACAGAAGTTACATGCAACCGCGACCATTAACATAAACGCGTGACGAAAACTCCATGGTATGTAAACACTGAACATGGTGGCTATATATAGTACATATAATCGTGCCGAGATTAGTACATCGCCGGGAACGTTTAGCGTGTATTAGGAATCGGAATGCATTTTATAAAATAAACATTCGAATGTGACGTGTCTCGTGCCTCGAGGCATTATCAGGCCACTTTATGGACTGGGATTTTGAAACCCGAGTACTTTCTGAATAACCGCCGGGGACCGCGATTCTTAATGACAGCCCGGGTATGGGAAATATCATTTTCCCATGTAACCGAGCCGATGTGTATCGGCGTGTACGCCGGCACATGACCATTGTCACACTCGGCGGCGGCGTTTCGTATCGAGGTCGCTGCAAATTATTTCTTCTGTAACGATATAATTGCCCGAACGGAGCAGTGGCGAAAGAAAACCGAAGCATGAAAATAAAAGGTGCGACCGGAGAGGCGAAGTTTACGGAAGGAAAGGACTAACGGTTCATCGGAGGGAATCCGCTCCGGGCGCGCTGCTGACATCATTCCGTCCGCTTTTGTACACTTTTGCAGATGTCGCTCAGGGACGCGTGCGCGGATCGCGATGATTGATCTCGAGATTTTTTTTTTTTTTTTTTTTTCTTGCACGTCATCCGCGCCGTGTTTGGTCTTTTTAATGCTCGCCTACTCATTTTCGACGGCTTTTCTGGACGATGGATCTTTGTCATTCTGCAGACTATATCGTAGATTGCCGTAGTTAAAATTGCAAAAGGTTTGTACTTTTGACAAAGTTTTTTTCCGCAATGTCCAAAAACTCTTGTTAATATTTTTAAAAAAAGGTAAAAAATAACAAACATTTTTGTAAAATTGGCAAACATTTTTGTAAAATTGACAAACATTTTTGTAAAATTAACAAACATTTTCGTCAGATTAAACATTTCTGTACAATTGTTTCGTTTTATATATAGGTATATTTTACCATTATCAAATAAAAAATAAATAATTAATGTTCTGATAATTGAACGGGGTCGCTCTGCCACAATATCGTCGTGAGGGGGAACTCGCGCGAGGAACTCTCTCGGTCCATAGATCAAAAATGCATACACGGCGATAATAAATAAATCCGGATACATTTTTCCCTGCGACCGTCGCGATTGAGACTTGTACATAAATATACATAGACACGTATACCGAGTCGAGTCGCCTTGAGAGTTCGAGAACGAAAGTTCGTCCTCGTTCAGCGAGCACGGGCGCGCGCGGGCTCGACGTACCTCAGTGCACCGCGACTCTATAAGAATCCGCTCTCACCGGCGAAGAGGGGGGAGGGGGGGGGGGGCGGCATCGAATTTCATTGAAATACATGGAAAATCGGAACCCAGCGAGAAAAGTATTAACGAGGGCATACATAAGCATATATCGACTGGTAAGAAACAAAAGGGCGTATCTTGCATCATTTAACACCTAAAACCATGTCAAATACACCTTTCTTATTCTCAGCAGTCGATATAATATTTTGCACAAAATAAATCCCATAATGTTTATTATATTTGTTAAATAAACATATGTAAAATATTATTATATATACCCAGTTCCTCCCAATCAAAATCCATAAAATTCAACAACTTGTACGAGCAGTTAATTGATATGTTAATTGGGAAAAAACAAAAGGGCATATTTCACATAATTTAACACGTAAAACGATGTGAATACGCCCTTCTTATTCTCAGCAGTCGATATACGATTTTGCACTAAGTGCAACCCATCATATTTATTAAATGCATGTTTTACTTGCGTTATATTTATTAAATAAACATATGTGAATTATTATATATACAGTGTTTCATCCTCCCACCCAAAATCTATAAAATTCTACAACTAGCGCGACCAGTTAATTGATATCTTAATTAGGAAGAAACATAAAGGCGTATCCCACATGATTTAACACATAAAAGGACGTGAGATACGCCCCTCTTATTCTCAGCCGTCGATATACTATTTTGCACTAAATGCATCCGGTAATATTTATTAAATATATGTGAACTGTTGTTATATATACCGTGTTTCATCCTCCCACCCACAAGAATCAAAATCCATAAAATTCAATAAAAAGTAAACGAAACGGATTTTAATATACATTCGTCGCGTGACTTTTCCCGCGTGGAAGACTCGCTCGTATTAACATACGGGAATACCAAACGCGATGATTCACCCAGCTGTTGAATGCTAAATTATAATATCTTTCCAATTATTATGACCTTTTCATTATCGTAACTCGCCGATCGACCGAATAATAATAAACCGCTGTGTGCAGCGGTCACGATTAGTCGTGATGACGATGACGACGATTGTGAAACGGTGAAATGAAATTAATCCAAACGACCCGGACCCAACTATTTCATGGCTGTACGAAAAGTTCGCCGTGACGGTTCTTTTTGTTAAATTTAACATAATATCGAAAAAAATATATAAAAAAATTAATAATAATGATCGCAGAGAATATCGAATCGAATGCGAGATACGTCACGACGGAGATCATTGCCGTTGCTCGTACACCTACTCGCTCCAGGAACAGGACCTGTGGGCTTCATTGAAGTCGTCATCGAGTCTCAAACGACGATTGCCTTTAGAAGGTTCCGCCACAAACCGAAACGACTTTATATCACTGTCTATCTCCGTATTGGTGCACCAGCTATGAATTTCGTAAGGGTAATCGTAATTTGGACATTGTGCGGTAATTGTAAAAAATAAAATCAAAAAATGTAATCGAAAAAAATTTTTTAAAATTCACTAAATAATGCACATTATATCTCTATCTATCTCCTTACTGGTGCACCAGCTATGAATTTCGTAAGGGTAATCGTGATTTTCACATTGCGCGGCAATTGTAAAAAACCAAATAAAAAAAAAGTAAACGAAAAAAAAAAGTAATACACATTATATCTCTATCTATCTCCTTACTGGTGCACCAGCTATGAATTTCGTAAGGGTAGTCACGATTTTCACATTGCGCGGTGATTGTAAAAAATAAGATAAAAAAATGTAAGTGAAAAAAATCACGATGTAATGTACGTGAATAAACAATCGAGAGAATTGTACAGTGAAAATCGTATCTGTATACGAAATTCGGAAAGAAATGTAAAGATTATTAAAAAATTATGAAATACTCAAATTTTCCTCGACGCTTTGATTTAGTTTTTTAAGAATCTTAATTTTCTCATAATATGTCCTTTTATTCACAGACAGAGGTTCGGCATTAGATCTCTATCTATTTCCGTACTAATGCACCGCAGCTCTGAATTTCGTAAGGATATTTCAAGCTTTCCACATTGGACAGTAATTGAAAAAAAAAAAAAATCACGAAATAATCTACATGTAAAAACAATCGAATCAATTTTATACTGGAAATGGTTTTTCTGTGCTCGAAATTCTTTAAAAAAATGTCAATTGTATAAAAAAATTTTGAGGCACTCAAACTTTCCTCGACCCTTTGATTTGAATAATGGGTTTGTTTAATTTGCCCGGAAAATGGTCTTTTGGTTGACGAATCGGGGTTCGAAGGTGCGAACCGGCCGATATGCCTTGGAGGAGACCCTCGGGCACTGCCCCAGGGTAGGGAATAATTAACTCGATTAACTCGATTTCCGCGTGATACCGGTTATCCAACGGGGCTCGGTGTTATTACGTAAAGTGACATTTTCGCGAGCAAGCATATCGGTGGGGCAGCACGCCAGCGGCGGTACACCGCAGATAAACCTCCCTGCCGACCCGCGTCGGAAAAACAGGGCTTGAACACCTTCGTAATACACGATCAATTATTTTCATTAAATTCAGGCAAAGCCGCAATTTTGCGAAATATTAAACGAGGAACTTCCTCGTAGCGGAATCCTCGGTCGGTCAAAGAAAATAATCGCGATTGGAGTGGTTAAGAAATTCAAATAATTTACTAATTTTCCAACTATTCCAACGACCCAAAATTTGGTGGACCAAAAGAAAAATAATAATATCGAACGTCGCTAATTTTCGGGATATTGATTATAAAGATTTCTTATCAAATTTTTTAAATACATTTCGGATGGGACCATTTTTTTAGTTCGCTATAATTATGTATTTAGACAAATTCGACGTTTCACGATGAATAATCTTCCCTCAATTAGTATCAACAATACAGTACAACGTATAAAATAAATTCGACAATCACCGACTCTGGAGACGACAAAAAAACCAAATGTCTAATTTTCGGGTTGTCTAAATAGGTCACATTTCAGGTCTATATGTGACCAATTTTTTTAAGTGTGTAATAAAGACGTTTTTCGACATATCCGACGTTACACGATGAATAATCGAAATTGTTTGATGAAGAATCAAAACATTACAAACTATAAAAGAAATTCGCCACTCATCGACTCTGGAGACTACAAAAAAAAAACCAAATGTCTCTAATTTTCGGTACATTGATTATAATGATTTCTTATCAAATTTGTTATCTATACATTTCGGAGCGATATGTGTGCAATTTTTTTAAGTTCGTAATAAAGACGCTTTTCGACATATTCGACGTTACACGATGAATAATCGTCCCACAATTCGTATAAAAAATACAAACTGTAAAGGAAATTCAACACTCACCGACTCTGGAGACGACAGCCAGCACGAGCAGCGCGCTGCTAACCCACAGCATCTTGTCTGCCTGTGATCCGCCTTTTTACCGTTTAATTACTTGTCTACTTGACTATTCGCAATATCCTTAAAAAAAAACAAACAAACAAAAAAAACAATAAACAATATCCGTTCGACCGGCTCCCAGCTCGTCGAGTAAACACTCACGTCGATCTAGACTCGCGTTCGCGCATGCGCGCGCAAACCCTGTTTACAGCAATTACGGTACAGAGAAACTCGGGACCGCGTGTGTATCGAGATGACAGAAGGGAAAACGCTCGAAACGCAAGACCGCGACTCGAGACTCTCCGTGCACTTGTTCGTGTGAGAAAATCGAGCGGTCCTAAAACAATAACTTGCCTATCCACTGTACTGCCTCTTATTCATTATCCGATACAGAGCACTTTTCAGTGAATATTAAACAATAATAAAAAAAAAATTGCCGGCGCGATTTTTAATTCCACGATTTTTAATCGATCCAATTATTATATTTTTTTTCGAAAATTCTATCGTTAACGAGAAACTGATAAAAATGATTTATCGGAAAAAAAAAATGATAATAGTGCGATTTATCGTGTATCGTTTCGTGCACTCGGTTTAAGTTGGAGCCTACGTTGAGCGCCGATCAGAGCCGCGAGTGCGCCATTGACGGTCGCAAAACATATGCTGCGGTCACGAGGAGAGAAAGGTGACTGGATAGGAGACTGAGCCGAGCTCGATAGCTCGCTGTCTTCTTGGCATAGTCACCTTTCCAGGGAACCCGCGCCGGGGCAACAAAGAAGGGAGTGTTGAGCGTATAACCGCGGTTCCGCCACCACCGCGAGAACCATCAGCGTCCTCGGCGGCCACCGACGCGCCGTTCACCACCTCCAGCTAGAACGTCTTCCACCATCCGCTCGAAATCCACCTCCTCCGTTTACGGCCGCGCATAACCATCGGCCGCGAAGGGATTGGTGCGGCTGCACCGAGAGTCGCGAGACTTCTCAGCGGCCGCTGGACGAGGCTCCGATTGTCGTACGCGACGACAATGGGACGGTGGAATAATTAAGGTGGTCCTTGCGAATGGTGTTGATTTCGCATAAGTTTCCGAGAATTGAGAGGGAATTGTAAACACTTCTCGATCGTATAAAAATCTGAAAAAAATCAAAGGCATTCAGAAAAATAAACGAATAATTTTCATTTTAAAAAAAGTTATGTTTCAAAAAATTTGTTAATAACATTTTGGAATTAGTATTATGCAAAATGAATCTTTTCGGCATCTTTAATACCCTTGATTTTTTTCAGATTTTTATACCATCGAGAAGTGTTTACAATTCCCTCTCGATTCTCTCAAACTTATGCGAATGGTGTTCACTTCGCATAAGTTTCAGAGAAATGAGAGGAAATCGCAAATCCAGTAAAAATTCTGTACGAAATTTAAGCACATTCAAGAACATTTCCAGGTGTGGGACATTTATTAAAAAAATGAAAATATGCATTTCGGGCGCGACGTACGAAATAACATTTAGTTCCAGAATGGGTCCAGAAACCAAAACCACTCACTATGCACGAATGTGTAGATGTATCAAAGCGGAACTGAGATACACATTTTTTTAGGATTGTCACTAAACACCCACACTAAAAAAATCAAAGGGGCCCCTAGCGGGCCCCTTGATCACGAATATGACGGTCACTTTGCTCAAAACTCAATATTTTAGATTTTAGTCCCAAAAATCCGATTTCACATTAGAGCAAACTGTTTTCAGTGCATAAAATCGAAGATACAAATGTCCCTCTGTGCCTACGCACAAAAAGGCCATTAGATTCATGTTCACCGTATAAAAATACATCGGAATACGTCGCAGTTAATTTTATAAACGGAAAAAACATTTCACACCGAGAAAAAATATTTCATCAAAAATTCCAAGACTACCCTTCCAAGACTACCCCTTTCGAGTCCATTTTTTGCGTTTTTCAACGTCCTCGAACGGCACGATAAAACGATTCTAAAATTTCGCATAAGGCCCTATCTTGTGTATTTTTTCCCGTAGAACACGATGGGCACCCCGAATTTTTCCTAGCTCCATTGGGAGCCGAGATATCGTCCTTTGAAAATCACAAAAATCGACATATTTCCAAAAGTGGCTCAAAAAGTGAAAAATCGTTGTTCAATCGATTTTTTCTGGTTCAAGGCTATATTCCACGTATTTTTTCCCGCTGATCACGAATATAACAATTATTTTACTCCCAGCCCAATATTTTCCATTTTAATCCCAAAAATACGATTTTTCGTGCATAAGATCGAGACTTTCAATGTCACACTGTACTTTAGCCTCAAAACGGCCAGCGGATTCGTGTTCAGCGAGAAAAAATACGTCGAAATACGTGGCAGTTCATTAAAAAAAAGACAAAAACATTTCCTAACCTAAATAGACATTTTTAAACACACTCAAATTTTCGAGGAAATAAAATATTCAAGGACATTAGGTGAAATTTGACTTTTTCAATCATTTTGATTCTGACGTTGGGAATTGGGAGCAAGAAGAAGCCCAAATTGTATTTTTGCATAATTAATTATCACGGCAATTGCAAACATATTGATTCTGATATTGAGGGAAGGGGGGGGGGTAAATTAAAAATCCGAAAATTTCTTCCGTGACGTAGACTTGCTCATAATTTCAGTACTAAATTGGCGCAGGATGTATGGTGAGGGCACCTTCTCGGACGCAAAAGCGAAACCGAAAGCGTGCTAGCTATAACGCAAAGAAGAGAGTATCATATTGTTACGCTTCTGGCCGTACCTGACTAATTTATCATTAGCGCGTAATATCATGGCTGCGTACTGTGTACATGCGCGGCACGCACGTTTGTTTAAGACGCGAACAACGTTCTTGCATAACTGCGGCGCGTTCGGGATAGGGATCTCGAGATCGCTGGGATAATTGTGTAATTAATCATGGAACTTGATTCGCGACGTGGCTGGCTCACTCGTGGATAATGCTTGAATAATTGGATTTGAATTTGGGGATTTTGTAAAAAAAAATTTAATCATTGACTAGCATAAAGTAAACCGGCACTGGACTAAAGAGTTCCCACTTGGTGCGGAAAAAATGGGTAGCTATGAATTTAAAGAAAACATTCTTCGCTTTCACCAATAAATCTTCGGCAATATTTTTACAGTTTTTATTTATCTTTTTTAGTGAAAATTGCAATTTTAGTTCAATCTTGACGCTTATGTTGATTCTCTATGAATTCACGGATAAACATTAGCGATCATAATACTCATCGATCCTAGTTTGTAGTCATTTATTTTTTGTTTTATTATATAAAAAAAACCTAAGACGTGAACTTAGATTTCCTTCTCATTCATAAACTATGTGAGTCCAATGGCTCGGTAAATTGGCACATTTATATCTCTACCACTCACAACTCTCCCAGATTACAACTCTACCAGAATACATCTCTCCCCAAACATCTCTACCAGAAAACAAGTCTTCCGGATAATAATTCTACCAAAAAAGATAATTCTAACAACTCTACCGCATAACAACTCTACCAGAAAACATCTCTCCCGCATTACAACTCAACCAAAAACTCTCCCGGAATTTAAATAAAACTCTCCCCGAATTAAAAAAACTCTCCCGGAATTTAAATAAAACTCTCCCCGTATTTAAATAAAACTCTCCCCGAATTAAAAAAACTCTCCCGGAATTTAAATAAAACTCTCCCCGTATTTAAATAAAACTCTCCCCGAATTTATGTAAAACTCTCCCGGAATAAAAATAAAAATTCGGGGAGAGTTTTATTTAAATACGGGAAGAGTTTTATTTAATTACGGGAAGAGTTTTATTTAAATACGGGGAGAGTTTTATTTAAACTCGGGGAGAGTTTTATTTAAATTCGGGGAGAGTTTTATTTAAATTCTGGGAGAGTTTTTGGTAGAGTTATTATCTGGGAGAGTTGTGAATGGTAGACATATAAATGTGCCAGTAAATTTGTGAAAGATCCTTAAAAAAAAAATTTTTAATAAAAAAATGGACTTAAAATTACAATTTTTTTTTTTTAATTGCATAAAAATATTTCCGGATTTATATTGGCGCAAACTGAGTTATTTTTCTCAAAATTTATGAATACACATTTTTTGATACTTTTTCCAAGTCTTTGTAAAATTTGCATAATTTTTGAAGACTTAGTACCAGTAATTAAGACTTGGTACTATTAATAAGACTTAATTCTAGTAATTGAATAAAAACCATATTCATTCGTGATCTTAAAACGACCTTCGATTCGACTGTAGATCGTCGTGACGTTTCTAGGCTAAGCCGGGTAGACTCCGCGTCGTCATTGTCCGTTCGACCGGATACGACAGTGAGCGCGCGCGCGGAGGTAGAGCATTTCTGTACACCAAATTATACATTCGATTTCTGCCACGGATCTCCGCCCGTCCGAGAAATGCATGCACAACAGGCGGGGCACACGAACCGCCACATAATAATAACCGGGCAAGCGTTACCTAAGATATTAACCTTTCTTTTTACCTTGGAGTACGTGAGGCCGCGGATATTCATATCGTAACAGCAACAGTGAACGGATTCTCAGGCTACATAGTTGCGCCCGCCGAGTTTCGCCTGGGCCAGTCCCATATAAACATACACATTTTTATTTTCCCTTCCGCAACAGATCCGATCCTATCTCTTGCGGAAAGAAAAAGAAAGGAACGAAAAAAAAGGATAATGAAAAAAAATTAATACGGACATATAGGTGAGAGTGGACGAGATTGATCGGGAGCCGCGTGGGTCTGTGAAATCACAAAAGTTTCGTCGGACCTTGTCAAATTTTTTCTTTTTTTTTTCTATCCGCCACTCTCGTCGCTGACCGCTCGCACGCCACTTATACATTATTCGGCTGTGTATGCTAATTGGCGTAGCTGCTTTCTACTCGTGCCAATACATTACGGGCGTCGTTTCGGACTAAGCAGGCCCGACACTCATTTCGCCACGTGCCCTCGAATGTATTGTTCATCGGACTGGACTCGATTAGTTTCGCCCGAAACTGTCGTGTCCTCGACGAAAACCGCTACATAATAGCGGGATTCGATCTAAGTTTAGACCACGGTCAGATTTTGGAGGAGAGAGAAATTTGGAGTAAAAGTGGTAAACACACCTCCTCTTGGCCACTAAAAAGTTTGGGTCCGTTTGTCCTACTTCCGGTGGCAAATCACACTTTGGTGAAAGGAAGAGGAATCCGAAAACACCCTTTAGAAAGGTCTGGCAATGAAATATTTTTTTAGGATTTTTTTTCACAGATTTCACCCGGTGGGCCATTTTGCCTGCCTCATTTTGCATACCTGGTAATATGAACCACAAGGCCTACCTTGGACCTTAAATAATCTTGGACTAACTTCGCACAAAACTGTCGTGTTCTCGAGGAAAAGTGCTATATAATAGCGGGTTTCGATTTTACTCTGAACTCCTTCGATCAGACTTTGGAAGAAGGCCAAATTTGGAGTAAAAACGCAAATGCACCACTTTTACTATTAAAATGTTTAGGCCTTACTTCCGGTGGTAACACCGATGCTGCGATGAAAGGAAGAGATATCGGAAAACACCTCTTAGAAAGGTCTGGTAAAGAAATATTTCTAGAACTTTTTTTTCACGGACGTTACCCGGTGGTCCATTTTGCCCACGTTTTTCCCATACCTGTTAATATGACCCATAGGCGGTTGGGTTTCGATTTGACTAGACTCCTTCAATCAAACTTTGGAAAGTATTCAAATTTGGAGTAAAAGTAGTAAATACAGCACTTTTACGAGTAAAAAGTTTGGGCCAGCATCTTCTACTTCCGGTGGTAAATCACACTTCAGAGAACAGGTACCCAAAAACACCCTTTAGAAAGATATTTTTCAATTCTCATCAGGAGCAAGTTTTAAAGTTCCTCGCAATAGCAGTAAAACTGAGAGACCGAAATTATAATTTTTTTATCCGAATTCGTGTAAGCACACACCGGTCCATTTTACCCCGCAGGGCCATATTCACCCCCATATACTCCAAGTATTATACTCGGAACAATTACCACAATTTTATGCATCTGGTGAAACAAACGTGAAGCCATCGGCTCGGTTTCTTCGTATATGGCGTAATTGCTGTAAGTTGTGGCATAAATGGCAATAATTCCTGGCGGCTCGTGTACAGTATTTTTAGGCGAAATTTCGCCGAGGAAACAAAGCGAATGCCGATGCTGGAACGCGGTGCTTTGTGGAATAAATCGATGACCCTGAAGAGAGGTCCGGCAATTTATCCCGTCCCTGATCGGGCTTTGCACCCCGAGAGTATCCGCGATTATTCTAGTCCGCGCGGAGAAACGCCTAGAGGGAATGCGAAGGACTGCGGACCGCGACGGCCGCCGCCGCCGCCGCCGCGGCTTTCGCAATGGACCACTCTTCCCGCGAGTCCGAGAAGCGTGGGACGATACGGACCCCACCGGTTCCCCGCCGTTCACTCGGGGCGCCGCCTCGCCCGGAACCCCGTTACCCTCATTTTTCGCACTTCCGTTTTTCCACTTCTGCAACGCCGCTGGGATTAAGGCGGACGCTCGTAAAACACAGTCCCGGGGATCGCCGGCTGCCTCATCGAACCCCCGAGCCAGCACGATGTTGCACAATTTGAATAAACGCTTTTCTGCCTTTTATCGCAGAACCGATCCTGCATCTCTCGAACGCCACGCCCAACGAAGTTTCCACATCGCGCTCTGCAAAACTAATTTGATTTAAGCTTGCTTGTTAAATTGTTAAAATTAAGTTTGACGTGGGAGATAATTTGTTGACCTTTTCGAAAAATCCGTGGGGTAATAAGTCGCATTTTTCGATGTGTATTGTTGTCGCTTAAGGACTTACGACACAGTAAAATTTCGAGTCTTTTATATCGAATAGTTTGTAGTGGCAAGAATATTTTGTTAAATTTTTATGTTCAAATTGAACGCCTTATATATAATTTGTTAAGAGACAATTAAAAAATGTTGTTTCTGATAAAATGGCGAGTTGAAATCAGGGAACCGGCAAAGGAACTTGAAAAAAAAAATAATAATAAAATTAATTGAAAAAATTCCTAAATGTTCTTTAATATATCCTTCGTGCACCCTAAAAAAATAAATCGATAAAGAGTGTATTTACCGCTGTTAGTTTTATAAATTTTTCATCGTCGCCTCGACTGTCGCAACGATTTTGTTACCAACGGCGTGTAACTTTTTTTTGAAATCCTGATTACAAAGTTACCTCCGAAGTAAGGCCACGAATGCGTGGGCAGGCAAGCGGACTTGCGCAATAAAAAGTCCTGCACACAATACGACTGTAATTCGTCGGAGCAAATTTTTTTGTTCTTCTTTTTCGCTATTCGGGCTACGCACGTGAAACAACGCGCGTCCGCTCAAAGTGGTATTTATGTGGAATAGGTGCGACCTTGTGAACCTATTTCTTCGTTTTGCAACTGGTAGAGAGCGCAGTACCACGGAAAGATACTAAAGTCAACGCTATTCGCCTTTCATGCATGCGTGCATAGAAATTTTTGTAGGTTTTTTTTTTAATCCAAGGCGACTGGTTTTAGCGTAGTTACTGGGTCAAAACTCGTTCGGTCGGTTTACATGGAGCACCCAACGTCGATACACCATCGTCATGTCATGTTCATCGTATCGACGCCTTATGCCAGAAGGGCGAACCCAACATGCTTATACACAGCCGATATGCGCTTATGGATTATACGCTATTCGCGTTTCATGTATTTGTGCATACACATTTTTCCAGGTTTTTTTTGTTTTAATGGAATATTCAAGGCGACTTGTTTTTGTATAGTTACTGTGTCAAAATTCGTTTCGTCGATTGACATGGAGAAACCAACGTCGATAAGCTATCGTCATGTCATGTTGACCATATCGATGGCCTGAAGCCAAAAGTGCGAAAACCCTATGCTTATGCACAGCCAATATGCGCTCATGGAATTCAGCCTTGCAAACCTATTTCTTCATTTTGTAACTGGTAGAGAGCGCAGTACGACGGAAAGATACTATAGTCAACGCTATTCAAATTTCAGGCGTATGTGCACAGAAATTTTTGTAAGTTTTTTTTGCGGTATACTTTTTGTAAGGCTTTTTTTGTTTAAGGTGTACTTTTTGTAAGCCTGTTTTCGCATAGTAATTGTGTTAAAATTCGTTCGGGGGGGTTAACACGGAGAACCCAATTTCGATATGCTATCGTCATGTCTTGTTCACCATATCGACGGCCTAATGACAAAGTGGCAAGTACGCTATGATTATGCACAGAATTAGGCCATCGATATGTGGATATTGTACCTAACATTTTTGGGAAACGTTACCCCAACAAATGTACATTTTTTGGGAGAGCGTTCGACCTCCTCCGTTCTCGGGTTTTAATAAAATCGGGTTTTTGGAAGAAGGATTTCATGTAAAAACTTACCAATGGGAACGCCTAGCTGGAAGGGACGCTTCGACATCAAACTCGGACGGACGAATGGATATTGGATTGGAAATTGGAGTTTGGGACTACGGGGCACGCAGCCATAACAACTTCGCCGAGACCACTCCGATAGATCCATCTGTTAAATAATTTTCGTTTATTATTAATAACTATGAAACGATTCTTATGTACAGAATGCGACGTTGCATCGTTGATTTTTTTTTTCTGATAATATGATAATCCGATAAAATCCCACTGTTCGAGAATAGACACGGGGAACCCTTAAGAAAAATCATGCACAACGATCGTCGATAATTAAACACGGAATGATTTTTTTCAACGAATTTTTCGTATCGATCGCGAGCCCGTTACGTTGAAGGGGAGGGAAGGGAGGTGGACGAGACACCGATAAAAAGGTAGGACTTTGATTTCTTTTTTTTTCGAACGGACGTTTCCTCCCACGCTCTCGACGTTATCCGCTCAATCTCGACAGAGTCGAACCCGTAACCGCAATCACGGTTGTGTATGTATAAATGATTACGCAATCGAATAGAACACATTCGACAGCTTCCACTTTATACAATCCTAGTTACTAACTAATTCAATTTGCCTATACTTTTTACGCAGGTTGCTGACGGAATCTTTGAATAGCACGGGATCGAGCCTCATGTTGGAGCGCAACAACGGCATGTAGCCGAACACAGCGACGAAGGTGTTCATGCATGTTTGCCGCTGTATAAAGTGATCCGGGTCGTTCCACGGAGATCTGAAAGTTCGCAAGGTCAATGTGATATATCGCCTACTGAAAAGTCGCGCGGGGAAGGGTGGAACACGAGAGTGCCGAAGAATTGCGCATACCTGATACCGGTACCGGTTGTTTCTTTGTAGAGCTTGCGCTGAGTAACCTTGATCGGCGGTCGCCTCGTCACGTGGCTCACAAGAAAGTTCATCAGTATGTCCTCGCAATTCTGCGACTGTTCCACCGTCTTGTGCAGCGTCGAGCTCAGCAGCTCCGTATAAAGTGTATTGTAATATCGGTGATAAAACGCCGCACCCGTAAGAACGATACTGTAATCGTTTGTCCACTTGCTTGTGTATCCCCAGGATCGCTGAAAATTCAATCACGTTGAAAATTTTATACGAATTTTTATGTCATGTGGATAATGCCGAGTTTACCTCGGCATTATTCACCTAAATAAATAAATAACATATAAATTTATATATGTGTACAATATATAAATTGTTTGGTTATTCGCATATGCACAACTTTTACGACTGGAATATTTTTTTGGGCGAAGTAATCGATGTTCATTTAAGTTACAAATATTGTTGCAGTAAATTCGTACCTTGGAGTCATCCCAGTAATGAGATCTAGCGGGATAGCCGACAATCCGATCGGGAAACGATTGCCAAACGATGAAAGCAAAATCAATCTCGTCCGTGTTGAGAGTAGCATCTTCGTCCAACGACAATATGGCACTGGTTTTGATCAATGGGTGAGGATAGAAACGCTGAGAGATCCCCGTTACGGCGACGACATTAATGGTTGCTTTTATTCCCTGCCATCGCGGTCTTCTTGGCAATGGAAGGTCGGAATTCCACATCAAGATTATCTGAAAGTGAAAACGGCATTAGTTTATGACAAATTGAATCAATCTTGTTTGTCTCTTCGTGACAAACACAGAATTCAATTGGGTTAAGGTGTAAGTAAAAGTCACGTGACGGAGCCAGGAGTGTGAGGGAGATAGGCGGCATAGTCTTATGGTGGAGCGAGAGAGAGCAACAGAGAACGTGTTTCACTTCACCTTAAAAATTTGATATGCCTTCATATGACAAACTGGGCAAACTGAGTAGTGAAAAAAAATTATTAATTGAAGCGTAGAATAAGTAAGTGACGTTAAAAAAAATGCTCGTCTTGGCGCAAATGTTAGCACATAATTGAGGTACTTTCGAATCTAAGGAATGTGGAATGAAATGGTTATGAAAACACAACAGACGTGTCGAGAAAAGGTCAGCTTCGCGCCGTCAAAGTTAATCGGGTCAAGACCGTTTCTTTACGGTAGGCTAAACGAAAGAAACACTCGTTCCGAATTTATGAAAACACAAGGGAAGTGTGGATCAACTTTGCACCGTCGTTTTCATGCCGCATCGCTGGTCCAAGTCCTGCAGCCGTAAGCTCACCTTATCTAAATATTTGCTCTTCGCGAGGCTGCGTAGCAGGCGATACAGGACTGCCGTGGATCCCAACTGCGAATAGATTATGGCAGTAAACGCGTTGCCGGGCTCGTTGGTCGAGAACGGTAGCTCTTGCCGACTGTCGGAGAATCGCGGCAAAATAGCCAAGGCGCCCGGACTCGTATTCCAGACGAGACCATCCCGCGCTCCTTCCCACGAAAGACGTTCGCGCACGTTCTGCCGGAAATTCATAAAAATTATTTCGTTAGTGGAACAACTAAAGCGTAAAATAATTCATTTTATTTTTTATATTCTCACCTCAAAAACCGTGAATATAATTTTTTCGATCGATGAGAAATATCGCTCCCAGAGGATCTGTGTTTGCTGCCTGAGTTTTAAAATTTTCGTATTCGAGACAGACCTAACGATATCGGGAATCTGAAGCAGCAGCCGCTCGTCCGTAAATATAACCGCCTGGGCCCAGTCGATCCGTTCGTGGAACGGCAGAGCCCATCCGTTGCTAAGTATGACTGGTATACAACCGGCTCTGAGAGCTTCCAAAAACCGGAAGCTGCCGAGCCTACGCCCTCGTGGTACGAGACAGAATGTAGCGTTCATCAATAAAATTTCGTAATCGTACCTGAAACAGAAAATTGTTGATTACCCGCTTATGTAACTATATATATTCCTTAATTTTTTTAAATTATCTTTACGCGATCGTTCATAATGTATGAAAAAAAATTACCACCTTGAAGATATCTCCAGACTACATTTTTTCAAGTTATAACAACTGTGTTTTGCACCGAAAACCTTTCGCTTGGAGAAATTTATTTAGAGAATAAAAGCCTACAAGTGAAATTGGTTTTCTCCCTAAAGCAGTGCATTCCAGTGGAAACTTGCCAAAAATGATATTTTATGTCGTGCAGATATCTTCAGGGTCATCAAAAATATTCTTTTTTGAAGACCTTGGCGCAGCAACAAACGATTAAGTCAGTACTTGTCGACCGCCCGACCTCACGTGAGTTCAGAGATAATTGAGAGAGAATTGCAAACACTTCCCGAAAAGATTGATTTTGCATAATAATAATTCCAAAATTTTATCAACACATTAATGATAAAAACAATTGTTTAACAAATCCCCCGACAACCTAACTTTTTTTTAATGTGTATGAATTTGTTCCGAATTTTATATTACTTTTGAAAATTGCGTTTGTTTATTAACTAAAAAACGCGATTTTCAAAAAGTACACAAAATTCTGAAAAAAAATTAACAAATCGTTTGTATATAAAAAAGTTAGGTTGCGGGTGATTTGTTGGCCAATTTTCTTTTATTAATTTGTTAACAACATTTTAGAATTATTGTTATGCAAAATCAATCAATCACCTTCCGTATGCTTGATTTTTTCAGATTTTTATCCCATCGAGAATTCGTCTCTCAACTCGTCTCTGAACTCACGCGGGGCCAGCCTGTTCGCAAGTACAACCTCAAGAATCATTAATCAATTATTGTACTCTGATCTAAAAGACCGTTTTTACAATCCCGCCCTCGACGCCAGCAGCCTCTTTCTACTTAAATGTCAACGATTAATCGCAAACATAAAAAAAAAGTCCCGTTCAAAAAATTCTCAAGACCAGTTCGTCTCAACGTCTTACGTATCATATTCCTGGTTATCCTGCTGGCAGTGTTCGTCCTGCAATTCCCGCCACGCCTTCCCGTGACGGCAGGTTGTAACGAATACGAGGTCCTTGCCATTGTGAAGATGATAAAGCGCGTTTCTCGTTTCTGAGCCGATTCCGTGAACGTATCTTTTCCCCTTGAACGCGGCGACGTATTTCTTGTTGCTCGGAAAATTGTTCTCCGGCGCTTGGCCCGGTTCGCCGCCGCGTTCCGGATGTTGCTTGCCAAAGAGCGGTATCGACACGTCGAAGTTGGGCCTCAGTCTGAACACAGACATGCTGGCCTTGGCCAGCATCGCGTAACCCAGATCAAAGGCCAAGGATTCCTCGGCGTAGTCGGGCCACGTGCCCGAGTAGAGGTTGAAGATCAGATGATTTCTTCCGTTGTTCCAGTGCGCGAGGCGCGACAACTTCGCGGGCAGATTGTGGACGAACTCCGTTGATAAGGGGTCGCGGTCGAGGGTGTCCAGCGCGAGCACGAAAATACACGCCCGTGCCGGATCGGTCGTGTAATATCGCGATTCCGTTATGACGTTCAGGATCTTCTGGTAGAGCGGACTTATGGCGTCCTCGACCGGATACACGTAAACGGTGAAACCCAGCTTGCACCTCGTGAAGTCGAAGCATGTTTCCATTCGACATTCCCGCCGCGGTTGAGTCACCGGCGTATTACCGTTGGAAGTCCTCAGATCTTTCTCGTAGAACTCCTCGGTCATGCTCAAGAACGACGGCAATCGCTCGTGCGGCAGCTGCTTCTTAACGTTCGTGCTTTTGATTTTTAATCTGTAACCGCCGAAGTAACAGTAGCCAAGAAACGCGCACGTCACGAATAAGAGTAAATAACGTTTTTTGGCTTGCATATTTTTTTTTCAGTAACTTTTATCGACGCGTCGATTATCACGTTTTTCAAGCATTGTCCTTAATATTTAAAATCTCGTTAATCAGTCGTAAAATACATTGCAATGTGTGCCGACGCGTTTATTGCAACGTACGTTGTGTTATGTGTATGCTTATAGGTATGGCGATGTGGATGACACTAGAACATTATTGGCTCCATTGTAAGATATTGCTGCAACAGAAAAGAATAATTGACACGTGAGAAAATCAGTTTCCTGTGAATTGGGTCGTAAGAATTTTAATTGTATTGTAAGAACGTCGATAGACTCAAAGCTACATTTTTTTAAGTATAGTAAATAATTGGGGGTTTCTTTAACGTAAAGATTTGTGCACAATGTAAAAAGATATAAAATAATTAGCAAATTTAATTTATACCTTTGTATTCATTGTAGCACTGTACCGAAGTTTGAGAGAGAAAGATTGTGTTCCAAACTTTTAAATCTCCGAAATTATGAAACGGTATAGGCTGAACACGGAAATACTGTGACATTTTTCCCGATTTGGTTGAGTCTCATGATTTGTCGAATTTTGCATAAAAGCAGCAATAGTGCAAAAAAAATTAATAAAACTAATAATAATTCAATTTAATTACCTCCAGTAAGAGAGCTCCAAATTAGGAACAGTCATACTAATCTTAAACATTTTTTTTTCTTCAGAAAATCGATCTTTTTTTAGATATTGATTTCAGAACTTTCTTCGAGTTTGAAGCCCATAATTGATTTTTATAAAAATTATGCCAAAGGTTGGATACTGTGAGTTAGACAATTTTTTTTCAACATATTTAAATTGATGATGGAACACATTCCCTAAATAAAAGTATTCGTTCGATACAGAGTTTTGACCATTCAGAGTATTCCACTATGCAGAGTATTTTTTATCTTTCAGAGTTTCCGACAATCAGATTATTCAAGCATTCAGAGTATTTGGCCATTCAAAGTATTTAACCATTCAGAGCACTTGACCATTCAAAGCATACAGCGCATTTGTAATTCAGATATTTTACAAACTGTTTAGATAACTCGAGCTTAATGAGCCTTGTTGCTCCACGTTCGCTGCGTTATGTTTGTAAAGTCATGTTTAGCACAAGCAACATTGTAAATATTATCGTGTAAAATTTTGATGATGCATTTAACGTAAAATCTGTACCTTATGCGAATTGGAGAGGATGCACCGTAAAACTTATTCAACGGGCATCGCATAACAGTACGATGTTCCCCTGTATACTATCCATGAGGTCTGTTTTGAGGTGTGATAGGGATTGTTCCAAGTATCACAGGAGACAGCACCGTTTAGCCTCATAACGTCGGAAAGACGAATTTATTCCGATATTGCTGCATAGGCACGATTCCAGCACGATTCCATGAATCGTTTGCCCCGTTACGAATTCGGGTATATCCGACTCGCGACTTAATAGCCTCGTCGAGCACTGTGCGTTCGAAAAAAGTTGAACGGGAATGTACTCCGACCCATCGTACGACACTGCGTCACCGCATTTACCGCGTATCGCGCTCGAGACGCGGACGAATGTCCCCAATCATCTTTATTTACTCTTGAAGATAACTTTGCGGTTTTTTTTTTTTTTTTTCATGAACCTACGAACTGCGACGTGACGGTTTTAGGTTAGTTCTTTGCCGAACGCACTGGTCACATCTCGCCGGTGTAATCGAACAGGAGCACATTATTTGAGTGATATGTATCGCGTATGGGCGAACGCACGATTACGAGAAACGCCTACTTATTGAGGCGCAAAAGCTTCAACCGCAGGTTTATCAAATAATTGCTTTAAAAATACGGCACGGTGACGTTCGAACGATCAGATTGGAAAATCGTTCTATTAGTGTAACATCGGCTGCTACACAGAGGCATTGAGCTGCACTGAATGGTCGTGAACAGTGTCATGTCGACATCACTCGGCCTACGGACTCGGCCGGCCTCGTCGGGCGAGCAGAGATTTCCTCACGGGAGTAACTGTTTTATCGGTGGCTGCTGAGATTCTCTGTACCAGCGACTGTGACGCCGTTTCGTTTGATAGCGCAAATCGATTGGTGCGATGATTTAAGGTGATGTGAAATATCGCGGTCAGTAACAAAACTGTACTAAATGCAGTTTCGAGACCGCAGACCGCTGAGGAAAAAGAACATTGTCTTTACCTGGGGAATCGGCAGACGCAGGGAGCGAAAATGTTCGCTTTCCTCGGCGGTCTGCGCTTTCGTGTACCGCATGCCGTTTTGAGACCGCAGACCGCTGAGAAAAAAGGAAATTGTCTTTCCATAGGGAATCGAGAGACGCAGGGAAAGACAATTTTCATTTTGCTCGGTGGTCTGCGACCTAAAACCGGCATGCAGTATAGCTTTTGTTACCGACTGGGCGCGGGGCAGGTGGGCGGGGGGTTATACCACATCACCTTAAAAGAATATGGGTCGTAGACCAACTGGTCATCGTATCGTTTCGTCTATACCATACAAAATACCACGGAGAAACGATTTGAAATATCGCGAAACAAAATGCAGACGCTGTGACCACGTGATTCGACCCGTACAAAATTTTGCAAACTGTAATTCGTGGAAAAGAACCTTTCAACATTCGAAGGCTATCTTCACTACTGTAATACAATATAAGTACTAAATTTCTGTTCAGCATTTCAAAGATACTTCCCTCGAATAACTCCTCTTACAGCGACGAAGTATGTTCTGTCTAACGTAAAAAAAAGAGCGAAATACAACTATTAAAGAACCTTGCACGCTCGAAGTTGTCGTCTAATTGATTAAACATTGCTCGCATATCTGTTGAGTTTTTGCGATGACCGTTAAAGATAATGTGTAAAATGAAATTCTTTATAATTATATATAAATAACGATGCCGCTGTTGCGTTTTCAGTAGCCTCACAGTTGTGTGAACGATCGATTTTATACATAGTCTATCTACCGTGTGTAATATTGCATTCCGGTAGATACAGAGCGCTCGGATAGCACGCACGAACGGTACGCGCGTGCTAGATAAAAATCATAAAATAGGATTGTAATCACAGTGACTGGACTGTAATGACAAAGTGTACTTCTATCGATTCCGCCGCGACTTTCTCGCCCCGACAGTAGACACCGCGTTGTAACTTTAGTCGTACCGGGTCTCGTGTCGTACCGTCCTACATTTCAATGCGATCCACCGATTTCGGTAATAAATCGGAACTTTTTAATTATGAAAAAAATCGAAAAAGTTTCTGGCAAACTTTGGTACAAGTTTATAACGAATTCTCGTCGCAATCTACCATACACGGAATCAAGTACACTACCCAAGCGAAATCTACTGTCGGCAGGTATATAGCAAATTGTTGTTCGATATCTATAATTATACTTACAAGACGGAAAAAATTCATCTAGGAGACGCTTGGAAGATTTGAACTAGGCTGCCGATGCTGTAACGGTTTCTGACTAGTTTTACACTTAAGCGCTCCGGTTAAGTGTAGCGCCCCCCCCCCCCCCCACCCACCGGCCAATGGGGAAAAAGTATACGCGGAAATATATTTTTCATATATCAAATGTACTTTTAACGAAAATTTATATATAAATCATTTGTTACGACACCTCTATGACGGATGTATCCGGAAAAATAAAAAATTGAAATGAAATTAAAAGTAAAAATTTCGGAAAGTACAGAATTTATATAAAAATATCTATTTTAGCGTTGTCTCGCGGAAACAAAGTATATGCGACAGAGTATTTTTCATACATCAAATATTCCTATAACGAAAATCGGGCAGTGCTTCGTTTCTACAGAATCAAACTAAACACAGACCCAACTCGACGCAGGCAACTGTACACGAAAAGATTCTTCACATCACCAATTCGACACATTGCCAATTCGACACAGTAGAATTTGCTCCATCGCAAATTCGACACAGCAGAACTCGACACATTGCCGACTAGACACGTCAAAACTCGACTCGTTATCAACTCGACGAGGTAAAACCCGACGCGTCGCCATCTCGACACAGTAAAATTTAACACATTATTAACTGAACATGACAAGACTTGACACATCACCATCTCGACACAGTAAAATTTAACACATTACTAATTGCACACGATAAAAGTTGATATACCGCCAACTCGATACGACGAAACTCGCCACACCACCGACTCGACACAGCAAAACTCCATAAACCACCGACTCGACACAGCAAAACTCTACACAGACCCAATTCGACCCGGCAAAACTCTACACAGATCCAACTCGACACGGCAAAACTCTGAAACTCCGACCCAAAAAAAGAAGCGCTTTTGAAACCAGACCCAAAAAAGAAGATGAGACCCGTAAAAGGTGTCCGGAAATTCAGTCCGAATCTCGAATTGATAATGTGTTAAATTTTACTGTGTCGAGATGGTGACGCGTCGGGTTTCACCGTGTCGAGTTGATAACGAGTCGAGTTTTGACGTGTCCAGTCGGCAATGTGTCGAGTTTTGCTGTGTCGAATTCGCTATAAAGCAAATTGTACTGTGTCGAATTGGCAGTGTCGAGTTTCGCCGTGGCGAGTTGATGATGTTCATTTTTTCGTGTACAGTTGCCTGTGTCGAGTTGGGTCTGTGGTCAGTTGGAATCTGTAGAAACGGAGCACTGCCCGAAAATCGTTATATAAATCACGTGTTCCCGGATATATATATGATGGATGAATCCGGAAAAACACATCAAAAAAATCGCGAACGTTAAAAGTATATAATTTATATATGAAAAATATATGTTTCATATTTCAAATATACTTTTAACGAAAAATGTTATATAAATCACATGTTACGAGATATATATGACGGGTGTTTCCAGAAAAACACAAAAAAAACAATTTCGCGTATATTATACGTACACAATTAGTATAAAAAATATATTTACCCCAAAAAATTTGATATTTTTCAAGAGTTTATCTCGCGAAACTTTCGAAACTTTCGTACGAACCCGAGAGTCTCAAATGATGCATAACAATTTTCAGATGGCTGTGGCTCCTGATAGTGTCACTTTCACTCGTGGCGTCGTGTCAGTTGGCGAACGAATTTTACGAAAGACACGAGTCGGCGAATATGCGGACTTTGGTGATAAGCAACCAGCATCCGAGCGTCCAGCTAAAGTTGCCAGCGGTGACTTTTTGCCACTCGAACGTGGCGACCCTTCACCGCCTGGTGCCTTATCTGAGCGCGAAAAAAAACCTGTAAAAATTGCAAATTCATTATTAGAAAAACAAAACGAAAAATAATAGCGTGTAAAATGCCGCGGGTTATGCGAACGAGTTTAACGTTCCAGGCGCATGCCGTTCGGGACAACGATCAAGGACTTTCAAGACAGCTTGAAGTATCTATCGGTCACGATATACCCGTCGAATCTCTTTGAAAAAGAATTGCAAGTGTTGGACAAGGTGCTCGCCGTTAACAAAATGTCCCTGCTCGAACTGTTCCAACTCACCAGCCCGAGATGCAGCGATTTTTTGGTGATGTGCCAGTTCGAGGGAAAGATAAATAATTGCGACCACTTGATAACTCCGAGCCTGACGCCTTACGGAATCTGTTGCTCCTTCAACTACGCTCGTAACTCCGCGGGGCACAGGTACGTCCTCGATTCGATCTCCTCGATTTATAGTCACGTCACTATCAGCGCCATCGGAAATTGGCACTGTCAAAGAACGCTTCTTCTTCTTCGAGCGCTTACCGAGAACTGGATAATTTCTGAGCTAAGATAGACGTGGAAATAAAAAATTCTTCCACCTTGACCAGCAGGACCTCCGCACACTATCGAGAAGCAATTCTCGCGCTTTTTTTTCCTCGCGCAGCTCATTTTAATTCAGCACTTACGCGTGCCATGTGTTGAGCAATCGCTGTATGCATTAAGATAAGAGAATAATGTATCTCTTTGATGACTCTTTGCAGTGAGTTTCGCGTCGAGATTATTTAGTAGATATCGAGTTTACCAAAACTGTTTTATGGAGTTCCAAGAACGCTATTTTTTTTTATAATTGTTTTGACGAAGAAAAGGCAAATGTTCGGTACTTGTTGTTTGCGTTTAGTTTAGATGTGGTTTAATGAAAGGAGGAAAAGAAACGACGATTTTTTCATTACGGGTAGATCTATTATCGCAGATGGAACTCTTCCGGCGCAGATTATCATTCGTTCTATCCGTTCTCGTAAAGTCGTTCGGTACGGACGATAGAGTTTCCGTTCGGTTGCGTTTTGCGAAAGGAAAACGTTCGGTACTTATTATTTGCGTTTAATTTAGATTCGTTTTAATGAAGGACGGAAGAGACACAACGATCTTTTCATTACGCGTAAATCTTTTATCGCAGATGGGACTCTTCCGGCAAGGCTTATCATTCGTTCTCTCCTTTCTTGGAAAGTCGTTCGATACGGATGAACATACCGATAAATCGATACCGGTTCTAGTAAAGTCTTTCGATGCGAATGAAAATTTCGTCCATGTAAGGTTTTTTTTTATTTGGCGAAAAACAGGCTAACGTTCGATACTCGCTGATTGAATTTAATTTAGATTCGGTTTAATGAAAGACGGAAAAGAAACGACGATCTCTTAATTACACGTAGATCTTCTGTCCGTTTCGTAAAATCGTTCAGTACGGACGATGGAATTTCGTCGATGAAGTTCGATTTTTAAATTTTTTATTTTTATTAATTTTGTGAAGAAAAGGCGAACATTCGGTACTTGCGATTTCCATTTAGTTTAGATTCGGTTTAATGAAAGAAGGAAAAGAAACGACGATCGTTTAATTACGCGTAGATCTTTTACCGCAGATGGAACACGTCCGGCAAGGATTATTACAGCTCGACCTACGGAGCTCGTTTCATTCTATCCTTTCTCGTAAAGTCTTTCGGCGCGGGCGATAGAATTTCGTCGATGATGTTCGGCGACGGTCTGAAAGTAATTATCCACGACCGGTACACGTATCCGGGCCCGACGGCTCTGGAGTTTGTCGCAGCCACCGGTCACGAAACGATCGCCCGTCTTTACGGCCGATACTTGGCATCGAGCGTCGAGGTTCTGAGATTGGAGCCTCATGAGCGGGACTGCTACCAGTCGCACTCCGCCACCGATTTCTACAGGGCCGACAATTGCTACGTAAAATGTCGCGAGAGCGCTTTTCTTCGGCTCTGCGGCTGTCTGCCTTTCTACTCGTCCGAGATCGAGGACGGCCAGACGATATGCAATTTTTCACACGTGTCCTGCCTGGCGCGGGTCAAGCAAAAAGCTTACTCTCTCACACTGAGAGATCCGTCGTGCGACTGTCTGCCCGACTGCGAGAACACGGCCTATTCTCTCGTCACCACATCGTTGCCGTTCAACGCTCCGCAATTCAATCCCTCCAAGTTTTAGTGAGTCGACGGAAATTTCCTGAAATTTCGAGAAAATAATAACATAATAATTTTATGGTCTATACGAACCTACTGTTTATCACAGCAGGAAAGCCGAAAACATGACAAACGCGACGGCTATACACATCACGTATTCGGAACAATCGTCGATGCTCCAGCGACGTGAACTTGTTCTTTCATGGATCAACCTTGTGTGTGAGTAGAGATATATGTATGCGAGGAAAATCTTTCCAACATTTTTTTTTTTCGTAATTTATTGATGAAAAACGACACTGAATAATGAATGCTGTTCGGCAAAATGAACTTTTTTTTCTTACGGAAATAATTATTGCTACTAAATCGATAATTACGAAATGGCTATTTAGAAAAATGTTTTATTTATCAGAAACTCGGGCAGGTTGTTACATCGGTAACCATTTGATTTCAGCTTCGCTAGGGGGAGTTTTCAGTCTCTTCCTTGGCTGCAGCTTCATCTCGATAATCGAGATTATTTATTTCTTTTTCATCTATCTTATATGGAAATTAAGGGGCAGTCCGCGCACCAGACGAAACGCCTTCGGAACTACCTGACTCGAGGACAAGTACGATTATTTTTCTTTGAAAAACTAGAATTACCGCTGTCCCGACGGATCATAACTATACATCTCGAAGTCATCGTGAGATCAACGCCGATGCACTACCGAGATATGGAACAATAATGTATGACGTAATAAACTATATAATACAATTAAACCTACCGTATTTCTGGTACGAACGAAATTAATTGACTAACTAAACTATTCCTCCTCGGACTCGGAATTCTCATCGGGGTTCGAGTCTTCGGATTCTACTTCGTCGTCCTCCTCCTCGTCCCCGGAATCTGCGGACGCTTCGCTCGCGGCTTTTTCCTGCTTCGATGACTTCTTCGATTTATTCTCGCTCGGTGCATCACCGTCGTAAATCTTCAAACCAGTCGACTTCTTTTTCGCAGAATTGGTTTTTTTTCTGGTATCTACCTGGATCACTAGACGATTGCCTCCCACCTCGGGCCATTCACGTTCTTTTCGCAAATATTCGCCCGCCAACTGGATGCTGCCCATTTTCAATATGGCTTTCCTGCAAACAAAAGAAGTCGTGTGATTCTAATTCAAATGCAAAAGAAAATTTAGAGCGGACAAAAAAAAACTGAGAAGATATACACAACACTTTTTTTATACTAGATAATTATAGCAATTTTTTTTTAAAGAAATGTACAAAACTGCTTTAAAAAAAAGAAAACAATTAGAATTACAATTATCTTGGAAACATGTGAGACAAATTTTCCTCAGCACAAAAAGATGAAATCGTAAAACAAAAAATCTCACAATTGTTCAAAAATAATATCAGCGTCCTTTTCGATATAACGCCTAATGTCAATCGACTTCGAATAATCCATACACAAGTAGAAATAAAATTGCTCATCATACCTAGCTTTTTTGCCAGTCTTGACCTTGAGCATAGCCAACGAAGTGCATCCTGGAAAGGCGTCCCGGATTTCCTGTGCTTTGGTTCCCAGTTTTATATTGGAGATGCAAAGTCTGTTGGAACGAAAATACAATAACGGTGAAAACTTATTCAAAATATTATCCCATGAATTCAATGAACCACTCGATGCGTGCTTACGTTTTGGTGACCTTGACCTCTGCCTTAGGTTTCGGTACTCTCATCTTTTTTTCCTTCTTTTTTTTTTCCTCCTCCGGCTTGACCCTGGGCGGACAAGCGATTATGTGCTTGCCGTCGATAACGAGTTTCTTTATACATTTCAGATTTTTAATCTTTTCCTCGACATTTGCAAAAGTCACGTGACAATATCTGGAGGATTGTCTAGGCAACTTGACCTTTACATCGCCCAGAAATAATTCCTCTATTTCGGTTGCATTTTTAATCGTATGCGGCAGTCGGACGTACAGAGTTTTCGACAGATGTTCGTCTATTTCTTGCGGCGTGCGGGTTTTCATATTGTTCCCTGGTGAGACAGAAAATTGTACCGTGTCAGCAAAAAAAAAAGAAACAAACGGTTTACTCGAACTCGAAGCGTGAATTCCAGAAGAAAAAGAAACAAATACACAGCAATCTTTGTTTACAAAATGCGAGGATATTTTGTTTCTTGCTCGGCAGTTACAGATATTTATAAATTCCTTCGAAATATCACTTAATCTCACCGTGTTTGATGTCGTTTCGCTGAAGAGAATAATTATTGCGCAGAGATATGAAACGGTTGAATGAAAAATCGATGAAAACTGAACCTGATTCAACCACGTGCGAACTTAACGTGCTCAATGCTCAAACACTAATGACCGCACCGGCGAACGTGGTGCCTAATTCGGGAATAATGTGCGGCGATGTTTCGAAGCTTCATCGTTACACATATCGATTGAAACAACAGCGATCTCAAAGTGTACCGTTTACGGTAAGTCGCGTTATCGCGGATTTCAATTGTTTAAGCAATTTAAATTAAACTTAGTAACAAGCTTTGCTTGGCAATTAGTTTAGCTCAACAAAAAGCTTAACTTATTGGGCATTAGAATTTCATTTTTGATATACTGCAAATATAACTTTCTCGACGCTTATCATCAGCGAAATCTGTAATACCGACACTCCCCGAGCGCCTGCTATACCGACCGAGTTCACTCGAGTACAAATGGCGGTTGCATAGAATTCAAAACTAACCCAACGATAACAGCTCGCGCTCAGTAACACAGTGTTTGTTTGGAACCTCCGATTGTACACGAACATTGATAATTCCCTTCAGTTTATATGAATTAAAGAATCGTTGACTCGAGTGATGCTCTTAACATAGCGAATCAACGGACCAAAAAAAAAATACAATGTTGATCTACGACGTTCTGCACAAGGAAAAAGTTTATCAAAGCGTCGCGAACGACTTGCGAACATTGGGGGTTAAGCATCGTTTGAAGAAAAATGCAATAAAGACCGACAAGTCCGACAGAAATCGTAACAGCCTCAGGAAAGTCTTTAAAGTTCCGCTGTCCTATCAGCCGCTCGATGTCGTGAACTTGTCGTCGGGCGCGATAGTCCACGTGCCAGTTTTCGTCTGTCAGGCGGCCGCCTATCTCGAAAAGTTCACGAACCAGGAGGGTCTCTTCAGAAAAGCGGGCTCGCACGTTCGACAGAAGGAGCTCATAGCTCGCCTCGACAATGGCGGAATTCTCGGCGATAAGAATCACGCGATCGACGTCGCCAATTGTCTGAAAACTTTCTTTCGCGATCTTCCCGAACCTCTCATTCCGTACGGCTATCACGACCTTTTCGTGCGATGTCTCATGCTGCACAGTCGCAGGGTCGACGCCCTCCTCCTCGCCTGCCTTCTTCTGCCTCCTCATCATCTGAACACGCTCGCGTTTTTCATGGGTTTTCTCAAGAGAGTTTCGCTCTACGAGAGCCAGAATAAAATGGGCGTTGACAATCTGGCTAAAGTCATCGGACCTAACGTCATGCCGCTGCAGGAAACTACCATGTCGGCCGTGCAGTCTAGGCTCGAAGCTCATTTAGTCATCGTCAAGGTAAAGAGCCGTGGACGCACGAGAGTGAGGCGGCTTCTTTTTGTTGCAATGATTTTTTTGTATATATCGAAGGCTTTGCTCTGATTACAGATCTTGATAGAGAATGCTGAAAGCATCGGTGTTCTGCCGGAGCACATTTCCGAAACCATTTCCGCCGAAGTTATCGGCAGCGTCGAGACCGAATTGGACCATTCCGATGCTTCCTTGCGCCCCAGGGGCAAAAAGAAGAAGCATCGAAGCGGCAGTCTTACACGTAAGTCTCTGGAGATTCTTGTTGTTTAACGGTGTTTGTAAAACCTTCGTTAACAAAGCTGAGCGATTGATTTTTGGCTGGCTTGGAGACAAGCTTTGAGAATCATGGAAAACTATGAGGATGCATATATATTCTGCTCAGTTTTTTTTTTTTATCTTGTAAAAATTAAGCTAGTTTTCACTTAAAATAGTATATTATGCCACAAGGGAGGAAAGTGCGTTTTTTCACCGAGTGTGAAGTTTGATGCCCGAGCAAAGCGAGGGCAGAAATTCACACGAGGTGAAAATGCACTTCCTCCCTTGTCGCATACGATATTTTTTTTCCGATTTCGTTAAAATAACGACATTTCTTGCGTCGCAAAATCGTCATCTTCGCCAATGATCGTTGCTCCCCCGGGAGTAATGAGCCCCATTACTCCCTAGGGAGTAATGAAATTGTACCGCGCATGCGCACATGTTAATAATGATCATCGGTCAATAATAGCTTATTTTCCACCCGTATTGCACGCAAGGAATGTGGTTATTTTAGCGCAGTCGGGAAAAAAATAGATTTTCACCATTTTTAAAAAATAAATTAAAGACCTGAAAAGTCTTACACTCATTTGATTTGTATTATATTATCCTGTACAAAATTCATTTTTGGCTCACTCGTAGAGTTTTGCGAATTATGAAAAACTATGAGGAAATAATGTATAGATCACAATTTCATATTTTAAAAAATCTTATAAAAGTCATACTAGTTATATTTTTTTTAAATAACTTAATACCATTTTTTTTACAAATAATTATATCCTAATAGTCATGTGCAGTCTCATCTGATAAGTGGCGAAATCTGCCGATTTCTTTTACTTCTCACCACTAATCTTAAATTTACATTTAATGTATTGATTAACAATGTTTCCGTTGCAGGAATGTTCAATGGTCTCAAAAAAATGGTCGGGAAAAGTGGCTCACCGGAGGGTGGACAAATTAACAATCAGTTAGTTCCTGCGAGCTTGGATGCGTTGCAGACACCAGCGATAAAAGTCGGCAAAAAACGAAAAGTCGCTGAACCCGCGGGTCCGGCAAGCGTTAAGAAAAAGTGAGTGTATCGTACGATTGGCCGAATTTCATTCGCCTCGTACCTTACGAGTTTTATTGAGTTTCAACCTTACCCATAGCATGATTTAACTTACACGCTGTTCACCGTTAGAACCAATGCACTTTGGTGTTGCACTTATTTACCAATGACTTTGCAGACGAGATATATTGGATGCAATGCCCGAACGCACGAGTCACCATGTACGACCTTTGTTTGCATCTCCAGTTTCTAGCAATCCAAAGTACGTGTGGATGCAGTGTGGTTTTTCTTCATTTTTTTTTTCGTTTTTTTAAGGGCATGTAAAACTCCTTCCCACCCAGCACGAGTCCAGTACGTGATACAAGCTGCAATGCTAATTCTTCAAGGCTGCTGAAAATGACCTCTAACTGAAATAATCCAAAAATTCGGCACCTTTGAAGAACAAAAAAAATTGCAGCTTTCAGTACCGCCCGCGGTATTTCACATGCCCTTAAATCCGAACGCCTCGGTATCTGAGAACCTGGCACACTAATTTAACTGTGGTTCTGGAATTATTTTAATATTCACAGCCCCGTTAGAGAGAGGAGTCCGATGCACAAGTCGAAGGTCCGAAAATACTTAACGCACAAGGTGCATTCAGAAATGTAAGAATTAAATTCGTATGCTTTGCGGAGAGGGTTTTTGGGATAGTGGATGGAAATATCGACGAAGAAGTTTCTTGTTTCCAATATAAATTTTGTTCTAACGCAGACGAGTCATGGAGAAGGTCGAAAAGTCCAAGAAACTGAGGATGAGCCTCGATCGATTTGTTTCCAGAAGCAAACAGGTACGAGTACACATTTTATCCGAGCACTTTTGTTCGTAAATAAAAAAAAATCCATACAAAAATTTCATACAAAATTTAATTTAAAAAAGGCTAGCGTCCATTCTTGTGTTTTTTTTAATATCCATTGTAAAAATAATAAACAAAATAAATTCTCGTTAAAATGATACTTATCGAAAAGTTTAGACAGATAATAATATTATTAATAGAAACAGTATGTCAAGCTACTCATCGAGTATCCGGAATGCGACCATGTACGCAAAAAGTACTTGTACTTGGTACTTCAAATCGCAAAAAAATTACTTCAAATACCGCTCAGCTCTGTAATAAAATATGAAATAAACCACCGGTAATATTACTATAATTATTAATAAATATGTTATAATATAATAATTTAAAAAATATGATTAACATTTGTGCGCATTCTAGAAGGTCGCCAACATCGAAGTGGACGCCGAGCGATCGTGCAACGAGGCTTACAGTCCGTGCATCGAGAGACGCTGGAGTTCGGCGAGCAGTTCGTCGGCAACGAAGAAGAAGCGAGAGACTCAAACAGAAAATCCATCATCCGTAGCGTCGCCATTGATAAGAAAAGCAACGACTCTCGTGAACGTTCGCGACGATTACGACCGCATATTCATGGACGCCGACGTGAATCTATCCGACGACTGCGGAGATCCGATTTCGCAGGCTCAAGGAAAGTCGTCGGATAGCGAGAACCGACCGACGAAACGCAGCCGTCCGAGCACGTGCAGACGATCGCTGGACGCGTCGCTGTTGCCGAACACGACGAGCGACTACACGACGAACTACACTCCTAAACACGAAAAGAATCTCAGATCATCGAGCCGACGAAGATCTTCGCACGAATTCCAGAGATCAGCGGAAGATTCGGGATTCGCCAACGATCAAGATTCGGACCTGGCGATCGCTTTGAACGGACCTTGCGAGGAATACGTCAGAATACCAAAGAGCGAATACGAGGAGATAAAGAGCAGAGTATCGGCGATCGAGTCGCGAATATCGCAGGAGTTCGGTTGCATCGCCGGTGAAACGGAGTCGAGCACCGTCTCGAATTCCGTGAGCAACGTGCAGAGCGAGTACGAGAAGACTTTAGGCGAGGCGAGCATCGAGAGCACTTTGACCGCGGACCATTTGGCGAAGAGGCTCAGCAAAGAATTGAAGATCCGCCGTTCGGGCGAGCACAAGATCATAAGATCGCCGAGCGCCCGAAAGATCGGAATCTTGCGAAGGCGCTCGCAGGACAAACCGTCCAGCAGGCGCGTGAGCCGGACCGCCTCCTGGCACATTTCTCAGCGAAGCGACGCGGAGAATAACGCCAAAGCGACGAACCAGCTGAACAACGTTTACGCCTCGCCGAAACGCGGACGCGGAAGACCGCCCGATTACTACACCGAAATCCGGCACGACTCGCTGTGCAGCGACGACACGAACGCCAGATTGAATTATCTCCAGGAACAACTGCACACGCTCATAACTCACACGGCCGAGCACACGCGCGGCTCCTTCAGCGACGACGACGGTGGCGCCACCGACGACGTCTTCGAGCCTCCGGCGAGCAAACTCACGCCCCACGTTCGTCGCGCCTCGTCCTTTCACGGCAACGAGTTCATCGACAATTCGCAGTACTTCAACAATCGAGTCAAGGAATTGAAGAAGACTAACAGTCAGCAGAACGTGACGGTGAACGAGATCGCAGACGAGAGCTCGACGCCCGACGCGCGGAGGCAGAAGACGATCTCGTGGAAGGACGCGGCAGGGTATTTCAAGCTCGAGGGACGTCCGAACTTCAACACGCCCGTGCCGCAGACCGGTCGGGCCTCGATAGCGAAGCTTCGAACTCAGAACGCCGGGATGGTTCTCGCGAAAGCCAAGTTGTTCGACGATAACACCTGCAAGGGCTCGAACGACGCCGGGCTCGAGAGAAAGCACGAGCGAGCCGACAGTCAAGCGGCGAAGATGACGAAGGTGAGGGAGATCAAAAATTTCGAACTGGAGGCAACGTCGCCGAGAAAAACTGCGCTGACGCGTCGGAAAAATTGCAAGAGCCCGAAAAACAATAACGCCAGATTGAGATTGGCCTCGTCGCCGAACTATTCGCCGCTGATTAAGATGGAACTGACGATCGTTCCGCCGCAAACGTCGAGGCAACCGACCGAGAAGCGAGCCCACAATCGTCGCGTTTCGCAGAAATTCGATCAGGAAAATCGGGAAATGGCTCGGAACAATGCGAAGGCTAATATGAAGATCAAGGACGATCGGTTCATCGAGCGCGGCTCGAACTCGAGCGTGCACACGAAGGAGAACAAGCTCTCGAGATCTCCGCCCGTTCAGCACGCGTTTGCTGTTAATACGAATTTGCAGGAGACGAATATCAATATCTATAATCCTGATATGGCGATCAATGCCAATTGCAAGACACCGCATATAAAAAGACCGCTCGCCGTGAAGACGCCAAAGAGCGCGAGGTCGCTGGCTCGCAGACCCGCGGTCGATACGCGAAGAACCCCCATGAAGGCCGTTCCGACGCTGGGAACACCGAAACGGCAGAGTCCGAGAGTCGTTCTGAAATCCAGACAACTGAGCAAGCCGATGAATTGATAGAGAGGCGTGAGTGGGAAGGTCTGGAGTGAGTACCGAAGTGCCATGTTTGTCGTAGAATTTAATAAAATAAATAAACTCGAAACTGGAGAGAATATTTTCCGTCCGCGAAGACTAAAGACGCAAAATATTTTCATCTGCGGAAGCGCGATTCGACGGAACGGAAACATCGCGTCGATGCTTCGACTTTTCGAATTCGGCTCGGAAAAGTATGTTCGAAAGAAAAAAAAATCATTGGGATCAAAAATCGATAAGAATATGCGCGGAGACGAAAAATATTTTATTTGTAATATAATATTTTCTTATACGATATTGTAGCGCGATCGACTTTTTTTTTTACTCTTCCGCGATCGAGTGAAGTCTTCTGCGAAGATCATCTCCGTAAGATTTTACACGTTTCATTTTTGTGTCGTATCTCGTTTGACATTGAACATCGGACTGTATTTGATACTATCAACTTCCGCTATTTCGACGCATAATCGACAAGAATGAGAACATCGATGGTCCGCTCGTAGAATTTATTGTACTCTTTTTTTCTATGTGTTTTTTTTTATACATCAATAATTTTAACGTATATATTAATTTTAACGTATAATGTGGAAGAGAGAAATGTAGGAACACTGAATATTACATATTCGGTGTGTTATCTTTACGTAATAAATTATACATCACTTTTTTTTCTTGCTTTTTCTGTAATCACATCAATTGTACTTTCTCCTTGTACTCGCAATAAATAATATGGCTACATTTAAAACAAAACATGAGAGTTCTAACTCTCATTCGATTCAGTCTTAAAATGGAGTGCAGACTAAGAGCTTGGTGCTTACGAAATAAGTGAAGTATCGCTGAGGCGACCTATTTTGTTTTCGTTGTGCCGCGTCACGCGATGCGAAATCCATACAATCAGGACGAGCGCTTCGGACTCTGAAAAAATACAAAAATTATCCGTTTATGCGCTCGACTCATATTTACGTTTTTTCCATAAAATATTACATATGCTTACGAAATGAGAGAAATATCGCTGAGGCGACCGTTTCTTTCGTTATGCCGAGTCGGGCGACGCGAAATCCATACAATTGGGACACACGCTTTGGACTCTGAAAAAATTTTAAAAATTCGTTTATACGCTCGATTTACAATATTTTTTTAAAATAAAATATTACCTATGAAATCTGGGAGTAGCGCCGGCATGAACGGGACTCCTTTGCCTCCGCCACACGGAGTGTTTCGGGTTCGTAACGTCCATCACGACCTCGCAGCAGGCGCGTGAAACAACAGCGCGATATCCCATTCTCTTGAAGAGCTCCTCGCGACTACGTAACAAGGCGGAGCACGACCACACGTAATCGGGCGCAAGCAGCAATGCCGCGCGATTGTCCTCATCGTCCTCCTCCATGTCGTGGGCCAAGTACCTTTGAAACAAAAGTCTTCTGTTACCACGAGCAATCGAGAGGCAACGAACAAGCGCAAACAAAACAGAGGTCATTCGGGTCGCGGATGCGTAAACAAGCGCCACGTGCTTACAGTGCGACGAAGAAGTTGAAGCACGTGTATTCCTCAGGGAGGAACGACGCCCTGAGAAAATACATGAATACCATGGCGATCAGATATTTATCGGCTAATTTGTGACATCGGTCGTGTTTCAAAAAATCTTGGAGGTCCTCGTCTAAAAAAAAATGTACAACAAAAACCGTGGCATACTCGAACGATCGTCGAAAGGTAAAGATATATCGATGAAAAAAAAACAAAAATTAAGATCTCTCGGGCAGATTGTGATGTACCGATTATTTTGAAGAAGTACTCGACGTTCCACTGCTTTATGGAAATTCTCCGGCGATCGGCGAGAGCTTTCGAGTAATCGGCCTTGTCCCTTCGCTCCCTTATGTCTCCCATCCTCGGATCTAAGGCCGAGTGTCGTTAGACCGTGGAGCGGTTTTATCACTTCGTAAATAATCGCGCCTGCTACCAGTCAAACGCAAATATGTACAAGTGTTTAGGACTCGTAACCAATGAGATCGCACCGCATGTACGTTTGCGATGAAATTTTAAACGGTGGAGAAAAAAAAATGCGCGCGACCTTTCCACGGCGGAACTTACGGACAGTCTCGCGTCGTTTGCACGGTTTAAGTCATCGAAGGGAATTAATCGTCGGGCGGGGGAGTTTGATGAATGCTCGCGAAAATTTCGTCGCCAAAATTGTCAAACACGTGGGTCGTTATCCGCAGACGACGACGCGGACCAATCGAAACGCGTAATTGGACGATGTGAAAATAAGGTTTCGGATCGCTGCCGAACGGTGAACACGTACGTGTCCCACGGTAGTTTCTCGAATCACCGTCCGATAACACGACCGAACTGTCAGCGCTTTCCAGCTCAGATGTCGAAACGTAATAGAGTGCTCTAGGTTGATAATAAAAATAAAGTATACATTGTTTATACGCGTTGAAGCCCCCGTGGCTCGGAACTAAAGATGAGGGCTGCTGGAATAATGCTCATCAGTGTCGCGCTTACGTGCGCCGTTATAAGCAACGCTTATTATCAGAAGAAACAATTCTATCCTTCCGTCGTCTACATAACCAAGTCGAATCCCAGTATGGCTGTGAGTTCTCTTTCAAACTATTTACCGTCGAATTTTCACTCCCCAAGTGCTCTACATTTTTTTCCCGATCGCGAGAAATTCGACTCTAACGATTTTTTTCAACGAAGGCTCTTTACTTCCGAAACGTCGGTCATCGTTGTTTGTGTGGGTTTTTTTTTTAGGTAATGTACGTACAGGGATTGATAATCGTGTTTATGACCAATACAGTACTGAGAAAAATATTCTTTGGGAATCTGCGAGCGGCCGAGCTGGAAGTGAGTATTTTTGGCAGAGTATTTTGCGTTTCAAGGATGACAGGAAACTGGTGAACTTTGTTTCCTTGCAGCACCTGGTCGAGAAAGCTTGGTACGCTGTTACTGAAACGTGCCTCGCTTTCACTGTGTTCAGAGACGACTTTAGTCCAAAATTCATAGCTCTGTTCACTCTGTTGCTGTTTCTGAAGTCGTTCCACTGGCTGGCCGAGGATCGTGTAGACTATGTAAGAAACATCAAATATTGCAACTTTTAATGAATTATGTTTTTCATATTTATTTATTTATTTTATTTATTCACGGGACAAGCCCTTTTATATTTGCAATTTTTATAGTTCAGATAATAATTCAAATGTGAACAAAAGTATAGCATGTTTTTATACTTTTTTTTTTCAGATGGAAAGAAGTCCTGTGATTACATGGCTCTTTCATCTGAGGGTCAGTACGCTTCTGGCTCTGCTCGGACTGATAAACCTAAATATGATCCAATACGCGTACAATTCGACTCAGGCGAAGGGAGCGTCTGTGCAGCTGGTCTTTGGATTCGAATATGCGATACTGTTGACCGTGGTGTTGAATATAATTGTTAAGTACATGCTTCACACGGCGGATCTGCAGAGCGAAGGCCCCTGGGAAAACAAGCCTGTGTTCCTGCTGTACACGGAACTTGTTATCGGATTTTTCAAGGTATCGTACAATTGATAAATTCTCTAAACAATTAATACAGATTTTATGTCTGTGGGTACAAAATAAAAGTTTGATAATTACTTTGAGCGATTGAACTGAAAAATAACATATCTATTAAAGAAACATAAAAAATCCTATCCAAAAATTAAATGGCAATACAAATATTTTGCTGTTGTCAACCATTTTTTAACAATTACGAGTACAATAATGCTGATATTTGTCAAAATTTTAAGAATGCTACATGTGCACATTTTTTGTATATTTTTTTAGATTACAGCTCAAAAACACAAACGGGCAAACCTTTTTTTTTTTATAAGGCTGAACAATATACTTTCAGGTCATTCTGTACGTGTCCTTCGTAGCGATTATGGTCAAGCTCTACACTCTACCGTTATTCGCATTCCGACCGATGTATTACACGATGCGTAATTTCAAAAAAGCCTTCCAAGACATCGTAATGTCGCGGAGGGCGATAAGAAATATGAACACGTTTTATCCGGACGCTACACCCGAGGAACTCGCGGCGGCAGATAACGTCTGTATAATATGCAGGTAAATTAAATATTGATTTTTTAACGTGCAATTCTCCTCGTCCGTGAATTATTCAATTTTTACATGCAATTGTTCGCGTCCGTCAAATATTCAAATTTTTTGCACGCATTTGTCCTCGTACTGAAACGTTAAATGTAAATTAAATGACTGAACTGAACAATCCAAATACTATTACAGGGAGGAAATGGTATCGGCGAGTAAAAAGCTGCCGTGCAATCACATATTCCACACGGCGTGTCTGCGATCCTGGTTTCAACGTCAACAGACCTGCCCCACTTGCAGGCTGAACATTTTGAGACCGGCGACGGCGAATGCGGAACCGCGGCCTCAAAATCAACCACAGGGACCAACGCCGACACCTCAGGCGCCCCAAGCTGGTGTCAATCAAGATGGTGAGAATTTCGCTTCGAGATTCAACAGAATCCGCGCGATTCAACTTGTCCCCAACAAGAGAATTTCATCGGTCGATTTTATTTATATTTTTTTTGGCAGCTCCGACGCCAGATATCATGACTGTGGCTGACCTGAGGGCCGCGATAGCTCAAGGCCGTTTGCCACCCCCGACCAACATGCCATTCTTCGCACCGCCTTTCCCCACTGCTGTGCCCTTACCGCCAGTTCCAACGCCTCCGCCGAATCTCTCCACTCTGAGCGAGGACGAACTCAGAGCGATGGAAGGAAATCTTCGGCAAGCCGTCGAGACGCGAATACAAACGTTGCAGAGGGTTCAACTTTTGTTGGATGCGGCGAACGCGATGATGAATCAATATCAGACCGCCGCCGCAACGGCCAAGTGAGTTTGAAAAAAAACACTCGAGTTTTTTTGGAAATGGTAATGCGAAAATGTATTCAAAAGATGACCCAGTAAAATTCAGTGCCGAGAATTCATTGCCCAGCCTACCATTTGTGACATTGCAGAGTTTCTAGCGGTTTATGTGCGACATTGCTCGTCAAATTTTATTAAGTCTTGACGAGAAGAAAAATTATTTTCTCCATTAATTATCTACAATCTATCATTTTTTTATTTTATTTTTTCACTACCTGTTAGATCGTAAAGCGCATCGTCTAAAATGTATTATTTTTGCTTCCAGCATTCCAATTCCGACCGCGGCAACCGTTATAAATCAAATGCCAGAGACGGTTAGCAAAGAGCCATCGAAAAGCGCAGATCCAGTCACGGAGATCGTCGACGAGCCGACGACGCTAAACGCGAGCACATCGAACGACGACGAATCCACGAGATCGGGCAGCAGTACGGACGGAGCGTTACCATCCACGTCGAGGGCCGACGAGGAGACGAACGTCGAGCAGGCGGCTCTGAGAAAGCGAAGACTCCAAAAATTCTCTGTGCAACCTGCGGCAGATTAAAAACGAAAAGATCAGAAACAAAACAAAAAAACAAAACACTAAGCTTTCGTTATGTGATAAAAGTCTATCGAATCGGCGAAACGCTGGAAATCCTATCTCCACGCTGACCGAACGAGAATAATTAATTCAGCGCGAACAACTTACGTTGGTAGTCGCTGGAAGATTTGAAACACGCAAATTGATAGATTTGGGAAACGAGATAGGTCGAACGTGACGCAATTTTCTTTTTTTTCCCCTTTCAAACTCGAAAATTCTTTGGGCAATTCACGGCTGTCGTAAGGACTAAATCGAGCCTTCACTCTCTTCCCAGTGAAAAAAAAATCGATTAAGTCCGATCGGCACAAACTGAATATTCGAATTCCACATCAATGAAATGCAATTTTTTTTCTTTAATCAGTTCTTAACAATCACTTCGCTCGATCATCCAATCACACAATTTCGTTGGAAGTCTGAGACTCTTTTGTATTCTTGACCCTTGAACTAGAGAGCTTCGCGTTCTCCGGTGCTTCTTCCATCGTTTGCTCTACGCGACATAGAGATTTTACATGTAGATAAAGTACGAAAAGGTAATATAATTTTTTTTTTCTCTACGAAGGACACTGAAGGAGTAAAAAATTATCGAATCGCCGTTTGATTCGAGTTTATCGGGCATTGACCTTATTTGCGCGGTAACCTGGTAAAACTAAGTTCGTCCTTTGAAGCACCATAAACGCCATTTTAAAGCCAAAAAAAATTGTCTTGGATCCGAAAGTTGGATAATTAGTATATTATGCCACAAGGGAGGAAAGTGCGTTTTTTCACCGAGTGTGAAGTTTGATGCCCGAGCGAAGCGAGGGCAGAAATTCACACGAGGTGAAAATGCACTTCCTCCCTTGTCGCATACGATATTTTTTTCCGATTTCGTTAAAATAACGACATTTCTTGCGTCGCAAAATCGTCATCTTCGCCAATGACCGTTACTCCCCCGGGAGTAATGAGCCCCATTACTCCCTAGGGAGTAATGAAATTGTACCGCGCATGCGCACATGTTAATAATGATCATCGGTCAATAATAGCTTATTTTCCACCCGTATTGCACGCAGGGAATGTGGTTATTTTAGCGCAGTCGGGAAAAAAAATATATATTGACCTACCAAATACGTAGAAACATTTCGCCGAGTCGTTTAAAAGATACAATCGTTAAACGATACGGTAGAGATGCAAAGTGTGCTTCAAAGGGTTGACATAACGAACGAATATTTTCGCGAATGTAATTGTCCTACTGGCGCGAGAATAGTCGAAGATGAATTGGAACGTTCCGATCGTTCGCTTAAGCCAGGGACGGTTCAGGATGCGCCAAAAAAGATAACTGAAAGTTTGGCTTCAGAAAAGATTTCGTTATCGGATGAATCCCGCTGAATCGGGACGGCACGATTGACGGTTTTATGACACACTATTATAGTTGCGTGGCTGTAAAATAGGAATTCCAATTAACAATCACCATGTGTAATAAACCTATTTGTCTATTTAAATTTATGCACATTGTGTCGAATAATGGCGAATTATTGTGTAATTATCCCTCGCAGAAAAAAAGCTGTTTGATACGAAGTAATCGTCGTTCTCGAGTTCAATTAATTATAACAATTTTTATATAATTGTGCCCTCCCAATCGTTTCTCGTATCGTTCTGTTCGCCGATTCTGTATTTCATGCATTTTTGGAGTTACCGTTTTATTACTGTGCTTTAATTATGATCGAGTTTCGATAGTTAAGGGCAAGTTAAATACCGCGGTCGATAGTGAAAACTGTAATGCTCTTTTTCGAAGGTTGCCAAAGCATTAGCGTGTAATGGGAATAGTATTCCAGTGCATTTATCTATTATTTAGTGGGATCCTATTTCTTTTGAAAGCCTTTTCGAAGCCTTTTGCCTAAAGTTTAAGCATCCCTTAAAAAAATTGCATTACAGTTTTTATTACCGACCGCGGAATTTCACATGACCTTAGCTAGAGAAATCTACCTTTATCGTGCCCCCATAACTTTACAGAAAAACTGTTCGTCTTCGTCCAGTTATCTAATTAATATCTACAGCCCGCTTGACAAATCAGTATTTTGATGCTCCAAAAAAATGTATCGCGAAACATTGACGATCTAGGGAGTTTCCAGTCACTTGCTGTCGACAGGCCAAACAGCGGCCAGCAAGCGCCCAACATGGCGAATCAGCTCGTTCAGAAAATTAGCGATAACTTGACGACGAAAAAATGTTCCTATTTCACGCGAGGTCGTGTCCTACAGCCACATTTATTATTAGAAAGGAGGAAACCACGGTATAGAATTCTTCAACGGCGTAAAAAAGAAAATGCGTGCCACGTATTTTCACAATACTGCACAAAACTCTCGAGGAATTCGCGATTTACAATTCATCGCATTTTCCACTGGCTGCGATCTCGTGCCTCGCGAGAACGTTTTTAACGTCCAGCAGTTCTCCGCTCGAGATACATTTTTTTTGTCTTGCAATATTCTCATAACTACATATCGACACTCGAACTCGGCTTTACGGCGCTACGCGTGTTACAAAGATGGCCTTGCCAGCGAGATAATTACAATGACGTGTACACACGCAGATACAGTAGATACAACAAAAAAAAGTATACGCGCGAGGATTCCCGGCTAACGAACTCTCGGGCGAATATTTCACACAATTACTGAATAATAAATCATATTTCCAAGAATGGAAAGTACATTCCACGGCGCTTTGCCTATCCGCGTGGGAGATCAAGCCGAGCAAGTGGCGATCTTGATTAGCGACCGTCTCCCTGCATCTATTGATCGAACGCAAAGATATAATTATCCCTATTTTTCGTGCCTGTATCAAACGATCCTCGCCTCGGAGCTTACGACGGGATTCCTTTCTCCACTATGCTAAGAAGAAATGACGATCTCTTGAGATCCTTGTCGTTAACCACGCCTCGCAGAGATCCACGAAATCGTCGATAAGACGCGGGGGGAAAAGGAACGGGAGGCGAATAGATCGCATCCGCGAAGCGAGATAATCTTTCAAACAGCGCGGGCACATCCGTGAGTCGGGCCCGGTGGACCCCGTGGCGCGTTGTTGTGATCTAACATGGCGGAATGTAGTGTTGTGGCTGTCCAGTGTCTACGTCAATTTTAGCGTAAATATCGAGAGCACAGACGGACGTAGGAAGAACGATGCTTGGCATTGGGGAATCATCGGTAACTCGTGGAAAGTAGTTCGATACCTCGTGGGTCTTCGTCTCTCGCCGAAGAACAGAAGATCAACGGTTCGGTTGCCGTGTGCCCGCGATACCGCTCGGTGAATCCGTACACAGCGGTGCCGTAAAGGTTCGTCTTTGCGGGGGGATCGACGACCGGGTTGAGTTTTCGCCGTCGTCGTCGAGTTATCGCCATTCTAACGCGTCGATAACTCGCGATTAACCCTCATTAAAACTTTTTCATCCTCGATTCAACAACAATATAAAGTTATTTAGAGTTAACTAAACGGAGTTTCCCGCGCGTCCGTAAACCTGGGACTCCGCCACAAACTATAAATTTCGGGCTTATGCAACGAGCGCATAAACATAACTCGCCGTAAACAATATACACCGAACTCTCGTATACGTGCCAATTATTCGGTGTTTCGGAAACAGTTCTCCTGCACTTCTTCCTCTCCCCTTTACCTTCGGGTATAACAATAAAATATATATTAAAAAAGAAAAAAAAAATAACAACGAGAGACACGGACGAATCAATTCGTCAGGTGTACCGTCTTTCTCGCCGAACCGAGGTACCGTTACCGCGGTGAACGAGATCTCTCGCACGAGCGCAATTTCTAACACGGGCTAATAAAAGTTGAGAGGTTTTTTTTCCCTTTTTTTTTTCGCACCTCTTCCTCCCGCGACGTCGACGACGTACCTGGCGGCGTCGAGTCCCGACACGCGGAAGCACCGCTGTCGCCTCGAAGTGCATAATTCTCGTGTCCAGTTTCGTAAAGAATCGACGATTTAACAAAAATTCGCGAGAAAAAAATCTTCGCTCGTCAGGAGGGAGACGAGAGTCAATGATAAAAGTTCGCCGTGGCTCGCTGCGTCCAATCCTCCGGCCTTGTTACTGTCGCCAAGATGCGGTACGAACGATCCTCCGAGTGACACAGTATCGGTGATAGACGAAAGAGAGGATAGTTTTGTTTGTTTTTATTTTTAATATATAGGGAACATGCGAGCTTCGAACTATATGTTAATACTGAAGATTTTTAAGCGCTCCTCCGATCCGTAGCGAACGCGCGGCGCCGTTAGAGAGGGGTTGATTAAAAAAAAAGTGAACAAGTTTTGCGCGCGCCGAAACCTTTGCGAAGGACCGGATGGAATTGTGATTCGCAGTAGATTGTCCTTGTAGGCGCGTAGGTTCGTCCCGAGCACGCAGAAGTACTTTGAGCGAGCGAGGAAAGTCGAGTGAATACGAGGACTTAAAGATTTTCAAGCCAGATACATATATATACATATATATATATATATACGTATATATAATAATAAAAGGAGATCGAAGTGATGCGAGTTAGTTGGCCGTAGGAAAAAAATACCAGAGGCGCGACTTATTCTCTCACAAGATGACCGACACGCGGAGAAGAGTTAAGCTGTACGCTTTGAACGCCGATAGACAGTGGGACGACCGCGGCACCGGACACGTATCCTCGTCGTACGTCGATCGACTCAAGGGAATATCGCTGCTCGTCAGGGCCGAGAGCGACGGATCGCTTCTGCTGGAGAGCAAAATTCAGGCGGACACCGCGTATCAGAAACAACAGGTTCATAAAAATTATTTTATATAACTTTCGTTCGTAGATAAGAGTAACATTGTTTTTGAGTCGCATGAAATGCAAAAAAAAAAAAATATTGTTTTGTAGTTTTTTTTTATTTATTTGATTTGTTACTTTTGATGGATTTCTCCTTTACAATTTATTATAACATGTAATAAATCCTATATATTTATCCAATTTGTTAAATCCTGAATGTAGTTGTTTGTTTTTTTGTAAAAATGTTGTCCTTGCATGGTTGTTGATGCTGAGAGCGAAGGGGTTAAAGATGCTCTTTCTCTGATGTTGATAATTAGCTGTTTGTTTTTTTTTTTTATAAAAATTATATTACCATTCATGATGTAGCAATGAAATTTAAGGGTTGACGCTTCAGAGATGACTAATCAGAGACAACACGTTCACGAAATTACGTCATCTTCATTCGTCGATAACAACAATTGTTTTTGAATCGTAAGATATGTAAAAAAAAATCGACAATTTTTATCTTGTAGTTGTTTGTTTTCTGTGCGAAAGTTTTTGGGGCGATGTTTTTGGAGCAAAAACGTTATCCTTGCACGGTTGGTAATGCAGAGAGCACAGGGGTTAAGGATGCTCTTTCTATGACCTTGATAATTCACAGATGAATTTGCTGGTTTTTTTTTTGTTTCGTTTTTAAATAATAAATTATGTTACCATTCACGATGTAACTGTGAGATTTAAAGGTTAAGTTGTCGACGCTTGAGAAATGACGTATCGGAAAGAACAGGTTAAAAAGTTTACATCATCTTCATTCTTCGAAATTGTTTTTGAGTCGCATGAAGTGCAAAAAAAACCTTTTTATTTTGTAGTTGTTTATTTTTTGTAGAAAAGTTTTCGGGGGCCGCTTTTCGGAGCAAAAATGTTGTCCTTGCACGGTCGATAATGCAGAGAGCAGAGGGCTTAAGGATGCTGTTTCTCCGACCTTGATAATTCGCAGATGTGTTCGCTGATTGTTTTAAATAAAAATTATGTCACCATTCACGATGTAACTGAAATTTAAGGATTAATTGTTGACGCCTCAGAATTGATTTTTTTTCAGAAATAATGTTATTTTTAATAAGTTATTATGTGGCGCATTAGCAAAGGTTTTTTTTCTTCAATCGCCTCTCAACTTGAATGTAGCTGCAGAGGCTGACTTTTCGGTCTTAAACGATGCAATAAATGGTTTTTCGATACGGTGGGATTTGTCCAGTACTGAGGCCTTGAACTATTAATTTATTTATTATTATTTTTTTAAATGCTAAAACAGTTGCTTGACCACCCAGATATTTTTTTTATTTTATGTGGCTATATTTGTTCGTTAATGAATGTCGATTTTTTATTATTTATATTTACAGTTTCATCTTTCCTTTTTTTTTCGCGTTCCTTCTCGAAAAAGTGGTCCATGCGGATATTGGAAGTTTGATTCTTTTGTGTAATATCGATAATTATTATTACATTTAATTGTACATATTTTATATTCATGTATTCATCTCCCAGTCGATACTGGACGATATTTTATATCAAAATTAAAATAATGAAAAAGGTGACAATCTCTCAAACGAATAATCAATGAATCCATCAATGTTATTTTGAAAACATTTTTTAACGTTTTAGGACTAAGGTCTCTAAAGTATCAATCAATGCAAAATCCCAATGCAACACCGTCCTTACTTAACATTATAGAAAAAAAATCCTCAATTCCCCATTAGTTTTATTTATAAATCTTGACAAACAGATCATCCACAATTATACGAAAAAAAAAATGTCTTTGTTCACAGGACACCTTGATAGTGTGGTCGGAGGGTGACAATTTCGATTTGGCGCTCAGTTTTCAAGAGAAGGCCGGCTGCGACGAGATATGGGAGAAGATATGCCAGGTTCAAGGAAAAGATCCATCGGTGGAGATAACGCAGGACATAGTCGAGGAGTCGGAGGACGAGAGGTTCGACGACATGTCGGATTCGGCGCCGCCGATCGAATTACCGCCGTGCGAGCTCGGCCGTCTCGAGGACATAAACGAGCTGATAGGCAATTGTTTGTCATCGCCGATGAGAAAGGAGAAATTAGCGATGGCGCTAGAAACGGAAGGATACATAAGGAAACTCCTAAACCTCTTTCACACGTGCGAGGATCTCGAGAACATCGAGGGATTGCATCATCTCTACGACATATTCAAAAATATTTTCTTACTTAACAAAAACGCCCTCTTCGAGGTCATGTTCAGCGACGACACAATATTCGACGTCGTCGGTTGTCTCGAGTACGAGCCGTCGTTACCACAGCCGAAGAGGCACAGGGAGTACCTTCGTCAATTGGCGAGATTCAAGCAGGCTATACCGATAACGAACGCCGAATTATTAGCTAAAATTCATCAGACCTATCGCGTCCAGTACATACAGGACGTAGTCCTGCCAACGCCGAGCGTATTCGAGGACAACATGCTCAGTACACTGAGTAGTTTTATATTTTTCAATAAGGTCGAGATAGTAACACTGATACAGGACGACGAGAGGTTTCTAACGGAATTGTTTCGCCAATTGACCGACGACACGACGTCGATCAGCAAGAGGCGCGATCTGGTACTGTTCCTCAAGGAATTTTGTAATTTCTCACAGAATCTACAGCCGCAGGGAAAGGAGGCTTTCTACAGAACCCTGACGGCCCTCGGCATACTGCCGGCACTCGAGATAACGCTAGCAATAAACGACGCCCAGACGAAAACGGCGAGCATAGACATACTGACCTACATCGTCGAATATTCGCCGAGCGTCGTCAGGGATTACACGCTGCAGCAGATAAACAACACCGAGCAGGAACAGATGTTGATAAACGTCGTCGTCGCTCAGCTCGTCGGCGACACCGATCCCGAACTTGGCGGTGCGGTCCAGCTCGCCGGTGTTCTTCGCCTTCTTCTCGATCCCGAAAACATGCTCGCTTCGGTCAATAAATCCGAGAAGACTGACTTTCTCAATTACTTCTACAAGAACAGCATCGTTACACTCATCGAGCCTCTGCTGGCCAACACCGTCGGCGACAAACCCGCGAGAGAAGACTACAGAACCGTACAACTACTCGGCTTGATACTCGAACTTCTGTCCTTCTGCGTCGAGCATCACATGTACCAAATTAAAAATTGCATTTTGAACAAGGACCTCCTGAGAAGAATACTTATACTGATGAAATCAACGCACACGTTTTTGGTACTGTGCGCACTGAGGTTTATGAGAAAAATCATTGCTCTCAAGGACGAGTTTTACAACAGATACATCATAAAGGGAAATTTATTCGCGCCTGTTTTCGACGCTTTCGTACGAAACAACGGCAGATACAATCTATTGGACTCGGCGATTCTCGAAATGTTCGAATTTATCAAATTGGTAAGCAAAAAGGCTCTTTGTAATTCGTGATGAAAAGAATTTTTCATTGCTTCGGTGTTTACTAATTTTCGATGTTCTTTTTTTGTTTTTAACAGGAAGATATCAAGTCTTTGTGTTCGCACGTCGTGGAAAATTTCTCCAAGGAGTTGGAGGCTATTGATTATGTTCAAACGTTTAAGGCGCTAAAATTGAGGTACGAACAGCATCAAGATAAACTTAAGGATCGTGATAGAGCTACTCTGAGTTTGGAGAGGTATGTTTGCACGACAACCGACATACTCTTATCTGTGTTGTAATTGCGACTTTCGCGTTTTTTTTTCTTCTTCGCCAACGAAATTTAGCGCACTATCAGTGAATTACTTTGATGCACTGATACTGAATGTGTGCACCAAACGACTCAAGGGTCGACACCAAATTAACATATATATATTTTTTATTACACAGCATTGATATCAGAAGTGGAGTTATTGCTGTTATTATTATTCAAACCGCAAAAAATTGTTATACTTGAAATCGGGCTCCTGTTCCATTTTTCATATAATTTTTACACAACTTGTGCATTAACCTATTATCGATATTTAATTTTTTTTTTAATCTCGCGTCCATCCAGAAGCAGGGAGTTTAATTATCGTCTTGTACCGATAATTCTATTATATTACGAACAGTGAATTACTTTCATGCAGGGTCTGTGCACTAAACGACCACTGGTCGCCACTAAATTAACATCTTTTCTTTACAAAAAAAGTTTTTACAAAAACTTTAACAGCAGTCGAGAAATTGCTGTCATTATTATTCAAAGAAATTTCTATACTTCCTTCGAATTGGGTTCTGGTTCAATTTTTTATATAATTTTCACCGTAATGGTGCGTTAACCTAGGATCGATATTTAATAATAAAAAATAAAATAAAAAAAAAACACTCGCGGCCCGCGCCTGAAATCTACCATCGATTTATTTCTTCACTAACAGCGTACCCTCGATACTAAGGAACAGTCGGTACAGACGAGACCAACGGCAGCTTGACGAGGACGAGGAGATGTGGTTCAACGAGGAGGAGGACTTTGACGAGGGCGAGGCGGTTGTGCCGGCCGCGGCGGCGGATCTCGTGCCACCGGCGTCAGCGAAGAAGCAGCCGCCCACGCCGAATCCGGCGCCCAATCCGATGCCCGCGGATCCGAAGGGTCAGCAACAGACTGTTCTCAATAACAATACTGCCAACAATAATTCGGCAGCGCAGCAGCCACAAATAAACAACAGCGCACCGACGGTAAACACCACCTCAATATCCGCGGGAATAATCGCCAGCTCGACCGACGGCGTTGTGGAAAAAGCGGGGACAACTATATTCAAGAAGGTAAGAAAGGTACCAAAAAAGTACCAACGCCTCTTTAATTTCATTTACCCACAGACGTTCCGTAAGTAACTGACGCATCGTTTGTTTATTTGTTTATTTATTGACGGATTTCTCCTTGACCAATTATTTATTTTACCTTTTACATTTCCAGTTTTTACAGTTCTGATAAAATTTCACAGATGTAGCATGTGCAACAGTATATAATATATACACATTCATTATTTTACATTATTTCTCTTTTTCATAAACTTCTTTGCGAGATCACAATATGACTAGGGATATCATTGTTTTTATTATGTGTATTTTATTTTCATCTTTATGCCTTTTTATTAATATTGGGATGATAATTTTTTTTTAATTCTAATTTTTAATGTATGTGCCTAGAGGACCCTGAGTCCTACTGTACAATAAGTCACTTAATTCGTCTGCTTCATCAACGAAAAATTTTTTTTTAAATTTAATTACAAAGCGCAACTCGATATTTTTTTTCAGGGTTTGGTCGACTACGAAGGGGACTCGGACGAAGAGGACGAAGACTCGGAGCTGAGTCCCTCGCCGAAGCGGCAGCGACTGTCATAGTAGACGAACCACAGGACAGCAGCACGTGTGCTGCGATTATCGATCGCCGTTGCCGTTATCCCCCCAATCAGGCCCCCTCGAGTCGATCCAAGGTTGTTTTGATCCGTCGTTAAAGAACGATGAATACATCGATCGAAACTGAAAAATGAAGCGAAACCTTCGAGTATCCGCGAGAGGCCAGGTACTTTGAGGGGGGGTGCTTTAAAAAAAAAACAACAACAACAATAACAACAAAAACAACATCAACAACAAACGTAGTGTGTGGTGGACGTTTACACGCCTGTCTGTGCTAAACGGTGTACAGTAAAAGAAGAAAAGAAACACGACAAGAATTAACGCGGTACGAAAAAGGACGAAGGGTGCGGAATAAAAGGGGACGCGTGGAGAGAAAGAGATTGAGAGAGAGATAAAAACGTAATAACGAGGGACGATGATAGATTTGTAAAACAAAAAAAAACAAGGAACTTTGAACTTTCTTAAATAAGGTAAATAAGAATTTACACGCTATTGTACGACTATGTTGTGTAAAGAGATAGTAAATTTGAAGGAAAACAGTAGTTTATTCCAGTGGTTTGGAAGGTCCCAACACGATGAATGAAATGTAAATTCCCTCGGAAAAAAAAATCAAACGATAAAACAATACAGGCGAATGAAGGAACAGAGAAAAACAAAATGCACGCGTAAGAACGAGAGCTCCCAGCAAGCTCCGAGTATTCAATACCGTCGAGCCATTTGCGAGGAGCCGGTTCGATCTCGATCGTTGCACGAACGTTTACGAAGCATTTCGACAAACAGCCGCTCACGACCGAGGGAACAATCATCATTATCACAAACGAAACATTTTTATTTTTTCTTATTCGCGAAACTTAGATACACACTCGGAATCATTAAATTCAGCTCCCGAAAAATTCATTATAAAATAAAAAAAAAAAGGAAGTATAAGAAAATTCACAAAGCAGCGACTCTGCAGTTCGATGGCGATCGGTACGCGAACGATACTGAATTTCGAGCTGCAACGGCTTGGCCGTTCGAAATTTGCTCTGCTTCATGAAGTAGCAGACGCAGTCGTTACGGTCGTCGGGACGAACGTTTCGACGAACCAACCATCCAACAGTTTTTTATAATCTGGCTCGTGTTTGGTTTTTATCAATTTCTTTTTTTTTCGGTCGGACTTCGACACATCGACGAAAACACGAAGGGACGATATCGAGCCCCAGCGTTTAAGGACAATGCATTTCACGGTCAGCAAACAGATTCTGTAATGTATCCGCGTACTTTTAACGAATCACATTCATCGTGCGATCAGTCGTTATCGTCAGTTGAAAAAAAAAATTAATTTGTCCGTTGTGTAACATAACTGAGGATCTCCAGAGGCGAACGTAGCGACTACTTGTAGCGGTCCAATTGCAGACTCGTAATGTTGAATAATCGGCCGACGCTATTAGCTCGGGAAATCTTCGAGACTCTTAGCCGAGCCATCATTTCACCGATAATTCCACATTCTGACTCTGCTTCACGATGGTCACTTCGTTCCTCGCTAGCGATCGGTCGTAATTGTTAATTATTGTTATGATTTTTTTCTCGGTCCTTCCATAGGTTTCATCGTTGCATCCAACAGCGTAGCCGTCATGTTTCTTTTTTTATTTCCGTATCGAGCACTAAACATAAAATCATTGATAAAACGATCATCTGACGTAAGCTAATGTACAGATTTGTAATGGCATTTCTACTCGTAAGAATATCTTAAATCGCAACCGTCGAAGAAAAAAAAACACACACACACAAAAATGCAACAGATCTGTTTTCTGTGCTGACCGTGACAAAAGTAAAAGAAAGCAGAGAAAATAAAAATAAAAGTTCACCGGAGCTGAAACGAATTTGTACATAAAAAAAAAAATCGCGCAACTCGGTCTGACCCCAGACAGTGTAACAAAGGCTATCAATTAATTAGTTGCCATGTTAACGCATAATTACCCCCCCCCCCCCCCCCCCCCCCCAATGTGTTTTACTATATTTACAAGTTATCCGGTAATGAGAAGGAAAAAAAAGAAAGAAATCTTAGTACTATTAATGCTAAGGAACGCTAACGCGGTCGCGAAGAATGTAAGTAAAGAAACACACAACAAATGATTTAAAAGAAAAAAATAATAAGAGAGAAGAAAAAAAAGTAAGAAAAGTTTTACCTAAGTGATAATTGAAATAAAAAAAAAAGATCGAGTGCGAGTTTAGTGTATTCGATTTAATCATCGTACAAAGTGTATCAGGCGTTGTTGCGAATGATCGTTCCCGGGTAACAGACGACGCTGCGCGATTAGTGCGATTAAAACAATTATTGTCGAAAAAAAAAATAATTGGACTGTCCATAATCATCTGCCATACACGATAAGCCTTTCCGGCTCGATAAAAAAAAATCACATACCGCAAAATGCATAATAAATTAATTGTACGAAAAAAACGAAAAAAAAGATAAAAGAGGTCAATAGAAATATCTTGAATGAATTTATTTCGACGCTTCCCAAGGAACGTTTATTCGAGACAATTCACTGAAATATTGTGTACACAAAAGCGTTTACATCCGTACCGAAGCGATCACTCGAAATTTTACAGCCGTTACATCGATATAATATTAATGGAATGGAGGAAATTAACGCAATGTACAATATCAAGTGACATTGATATTAACGCGTTTTACTTTATGTATCATCGTACGGTGTCAGTTTATCATTTATCTTTCCTTTTCCTCCGAAAAAAAAAAATTCAGACAAACAAATTTTTTATAAAGCCAAACGAATATCGGTGAACTCTGTGTGAAATGAAACACTAAAACGAAAAAAGGAAATAAGCGGAAAAGGAATTATTGAGTGTGTAACAGTCGGTAGAGAGAGCATCCAGTGTATAAGCGAATCGGTATATATATTTTTTTTTTATTTCATCTAAGATAGTGTACGTCACACGATCGTACATAATTTTTCCAAACAGACCTACAAGTTCGTTCTTCAAATTTACAAAATCAAAGCAGCTTACGTGATTGCTGTTTTTTTTATCTTTCGTTGAAAAAAAAGGAAACCTACATCGTGATTTTAATTTAATGAGTGATTGAACAAAGCAAAAACGTTCGTGTAATGAGTTGTCACAGTTATTACCGTTCGTTTTATACTGAAAAAAAATGCTTATAGCTCTTCTTCTCAATTCGGCAGACGAAGAGTACAGAGTGATATGAATGAGTGTTATACGAATACAAGTGTGTTGTAGAAGTGCGAAGAATATTTAAATAAATAAAATTAAATTTAGACGAATTCGATTGTTGTTCAAAAGAAAAAAAAAGAAAAAAAATCGTACAATCCTGCGATGTGCTTATTTCACGCGATCGATGCGCGAATGGAAGAAAGCATCTCAGTGAAAGTAATGCTCGAACTCCGATATAATGGTCGGACGAAATCGACGAATCGAAAAGATAAGCAACTTTCTCGCATGGACGATATGCGGAGCGGCTTTAAGAGCAAGACCGGTAGCGTTCGACTTCCGCAACCGCGGATCGAAGCGGATGGCCGATGCGATAAGAAACTATTAAATAATTAAAGCAATGCTGAACTCGTGAGGTCTGAAAAAAGCTACGCGCGCGCGAAGATTCATCGCAAATTTGACTACCTTGGTTTAACATTAATTTTATTTTCTCGTATAGTAACTTTAGTCCAACTTGGTTGTGAAACATTCTGTCGAAGTTAACGTATGTTCGTACTTGAAATTCTCACTGACAATCATATATTTAAGCACTCTAAAACGACACAATCGGGCGTTGAAAATAACAAATTTCTCTCGTTTTGCCGAGAATTAGCGATTGCCTACGGACATGATAAAATATTTTTAAACCTCGCTTTGAAGACAAATTGTCACAGGCCATAAATCCATAACTAATATATTGTAAATTGACGATACAGGAATAGTGATGCAATTTTTTTTTTTTAAGGTAAAACAGATAATTACGTTCAACCGATTCCAGCTCACAATCTTATAATACTAATTATCGTTATACTTATGTTTCTAAGTGTCTCTATCTGATTTTCGCGATAGCATTAACTCGAATAACTATGCAGCCGGTTTCATAATAGCGCACTATAGCGGGGCAATGATTCACGGACGTACGACTTCCGCTTTGAGCCGGGCAGCAAGTGCTTTTCGTACTTGAAGTATCGAGGGTTCGGGTATCTGCGAAGCTTCGAAGTCCTGAGTTCCATGCATACTGGCCTCGGCAGCGATTTTAGCGGAACCGGGCCTTGTCTTCGTCATCTCCAATTTCTGACTTCGCGCCTGCTTCTTCAGCGCTACCAGCTTGTCACGACGCGCCTTCAGGTAGTCCTCTCGTTTCTTCATCTCTATGAGACTCTCCTGCTGCAATTACAAATCCATATTCAATAAATACATCACGGTCGAAACTTGAAGCGTAATTAATACAAAAAAAGATAAACATTTTATCCACAAAGCAGAGTACGCTAATTGTTATACGTCACTTCCGGTCGAAAAATGAGACCATCAAACTGGAAATGACGTATTTCCGGTACGATGTAATTTTCAATCGAGAAATGAGACTATCAAACCGGAAATGACGTATTCCCGGTCAAAGCATTACATTTTCAAACCGGAAGTGACGTACTTCCGGTTGAAAAATGAGTTTTCTGGACCAGAAAAGTTCTGGTCGTAAAATGAGTTTTGGATTCTTGAAAATTGGGACATTCAACAACTTAGCTAAATGTATATATATAGTATATATATATATATATAAGATTGATCTGCTTGCCGAAGATTTCATTGGCTGATTTCCCGATGAAGTCTCGTCGTCTTTCGTGCGCGGTTTAATTTTCGATCGCGGTATCGGTTGCAAAGGAACGAGCTGTTTCAGCTCTGGAATTTTTTCCCCTCGAGATTTCACAGAGCTCGAACCGCTCTCGTCCTCGTTTTCTTTAGCTTCTACTCGTTCCGGCTCGGGAGACGACGTCCTCGATGAGCTCGTCGACGCTTTTAGAGCTTTTTCCAGTAGGACCGTCTCGTTCTGATACTGCGAGGCGAGCCGCTCGTGCTCTTCCTCGAAAGCCAGAGCATCCTGAGCTCCAGGTCTGTCCTCCTCGGGCTCCTCCATTATTTGTTTCCTGAACGGACAGAAAAGTTAAACCAGTATTAAAAAAAAAACTTAACGATTATTACTCATATAGCACGAAATATTTAAAAATCCTCTTAGAAATATTTTCAATGTTTCAAATCTCACGAAATATTTCCAAAATATATGAAAATGATATTTTGAAATATTTTTAATTTCATCTTTCGCCAAAACATTTCTACGAATTGGACCGGTGATGCAAGCCTTTCACGTTTCGCTGAAATCTTTTTAAAATATTTCAGCGAAACATTTCTAAAAGGTTTCAATATAAGATTTATGAGCGGACGAAAAAATATTTTCAAAAAGTTTTAAAAACATTCCACTATTAGGTTTAACAATATTTCCGTGCTATGTGGGTATTGTTAGTTCGATAAAGTCGAAAGAGAACGACAATCGTACTGCAACAGTTCTTCCATGACCAATTCGTCGTCCGGCAATCCATCGCTCTCGCAAGTCAACGAGGCTGGCGTGAGTCCGTACTTCTGTTCTATCATATTCAGCGCTTGCAACTGAAGTTCCAAGTTCTTTTGAATCATCATCCTCTTGAATATTTCATACTCGTTCGCCGCCCAAATCTGCTCGAAGAGACTCTGAAATTTTTTTCACATAGCCAATTTAATTGATTTAATCGCTTTAATCGATTTAATTTAATTATCCACCATTATTAATAACGCCTCGAAGGAAAAATTGGCGTAGCAATTTTTGGATACAAATTAATCGATTTATCGCAAATGATGTTCGATTCACGCAACGAAACTTTTTTTTATGTACGAAGTTTTGTGTTGGCATCGGAATTATAATCGATCCGTATTTACTTGCGCGGGAAATTTGAATTTTATAAGAATTTTAGAATTAATTATTATTAATTCTTACTTGCTGAAACTGCACGGGCATCTTCGTGTTCTTGTTCACAGTGCAGGCATGTTCGAACTGCTCGGGTGTTATGCCCATGTCCTCCATGTAACAACCGAGCAGCAAGTCCACAAGGTTCTTGTATTCCTGATAGACCTCCTTGTATTCTTTGCTGTCCTCCATGTCAGCTTCGAAAACTGAAATAATCGAGCAGTCGAACAAAATGCATACGACGATAGAATGAATTTTTGCAAAGGTAAGTGCAATAACACGATTTAACTCACTGAGCGACTTTTCTTCGATGAAAGTTAACAGAGGCGAGGACCAGATCGGTCCTTGCAAAAATCCTACGAGGGAGTCGAAAACCCATGCGCTGTCCTCGCCTTCGGTCATATTTAAGGCCGACTGTATTTTGCAGCGCGATAAACTTGTTAAAACTTCGACGAGTATTGAACGACTGCGGAAACGACGATGTTGGATGTCCGGGAAATCAGAATGAAAACCACCACGTAACGCGGTGTTACCATAGCGATGCTTGGCAAAACAATCCGCTGTCTGCAGTCGCAACGTGGCTGCCGCAACTTCGTTCTTTATTCGAGAGCACAAAACACTTTGCTGATCGGACAATAGTCTTTTTTTTCTATTCGATAACGGAAATTGCTGGCTCAACGTCAAATTGCCTTAAATGCGATAATGTTTTTACAATAATGAGCTTATTTTTTATTCGTTATTCTTTATTCGAGCTCGTCGTTGACAATAACGATTATTTCGATGCTTGCCAAACAATCATTCACAGTCACAACGTAGATGCTGCATAACTTCGTTCTTTATTCTTTTTCTTCTCGTTTTTTCTTTAAGATAATTGGCATTGATGACTGCCTTAAACCCACTTTAATACTATATCGCATTAAATGGAATAATTTTTGTATAATAATCAGCTTCATTGTTTTTAATTTGAGCTCGTCGATGAAAACGATTATTTCAATGCTTGGCAAATCGATCACCTCTCCGCAGTTACAATGTGGCTGCTGCAATTTCGTTTTTTTATTTGAGAGTTTGGTAATATGCCAAAATACAGCTTGGTAATATGACAATTTTTTTTTTCTTTCGTTTCGATAACGGACGTTGCTGATGCGACGTTAAGCTAGCTTGAATAAAATAAATCTCATTAAATGTAGTAATTTTTTTACAATAACGAGCTCGGTTTTTTTTTATTTTGACTCGTCGATGAAAATATAGATTTATTTCGAACCATTATTCACGGCAAAGCTTCAGCCGGCGTCCGCCGAGTCTCTCCTCTCGAAGTCTCTTCCCCGCGATTGCATCTTTGCACGGTCCGCCGCTGCTTTGTTTTCGTTTGCGATTATCGAATTTCCGAACAGGAAAAAATCGTTAAAAATGTCGAAGACAGCATCTCGGATGAGGACCATGAAAAAGCTGGTGGACAAGGTCGATCACTCGGGTAAGATGCGAACGGATATTCCTGCGGGAATGGCCGTGGCCAGTCCACCTCTCGGGCCTATGCTCGGCCAGGTTAGTCACGGAAAGCCTATCTCCGCTTGGAAATTTACGTTTATTTTTCTCGATCGACTGTACATTTAATTTTTTCTTTCACGATCCGTCAACAGAGAAACATCAATATAGCAACGTTTTGCAAAGACTTTAACGAGCGGACGGCCCATATAAAGGAAGGCATTCCGATTCCCTGCAGAGTCAAAGTATTGCCCGATCGAACCTACGAGCTGGTCATGCATCAACCACCGACTGTGTATTTCTTGAAGCAAGCTGCCGGCATTCAGAGAGGAAAAATGCCTGGTACGTATTCTATTGTTTATAAATTTAACATTCCAAATATGTTGCAATATTTTTACCTTATAAAATATCTTTGGAGCAAAAGAAAAAGCTGTTATCGTATATTGTATACAGAATTTTATAGACGGAGCAACTCCTTTACATAGAAATCGAAAGTAGTGAACCAAAAACATGACGCATATAAAATTTAAATATTTACATAGACTTTTTTATTTTTATATATAGAATTATAAATATAGACTTTCATGAAAAAGCCAAGACGTAGTGGACCGTACATTGTGTCTAGGAACTCTTAGGGCAATGAGGTTCAAGAGCGTCGATGATTTTATTATGCTGTTTATTACCTTACAAAAAAATTAAATAAAACTCTTACACAATTTAAGAACGGTATGTTCGCTAATTTGGAAATACGGAAATAGTTGTGATTATCGACCATGAATAATTTAATTTAATTTTTTTGACAGATTTTTCCTTTCCAATCTGTATCTAAAATATAAATCCTGAATATTGGAGCTTCAGAATAACAGGTTACAAAAGTTGAAAAAGTTAAAAACACATGGGATTTAAGTGGGATTTCCATCTTATATGCGAGAATTCTTAAAAATGTATGCTACACGGACTCCCTTGTTTCCAAGTGATTTTCATAAGTGGGTGACTAGACAACAGAAGCGTACATGATCTCAAAAATTTGTGGTGGACAGTGTCCAGTCTCTTCGAGTAGCATAAGTAATGCGGGGACCAGACAGTAGTGGTCTACATTAATTAGAGACGGACTTTATTTATTTAATTTTTTTATGTAAAAAGTATGAATTGCTGAACGAAAGAAACTGCAGAGTTAAAATTCTTGGTTGTCTTTCTGTGTAAATTTCATTTGACCATGTTGCTTGTACTATGTTCCAGGGGACCCATTTGTGGGCAAGATAACGTTCAAACACCTGTACGAAATAGCCAAGATAAAATCCACGGATCCTCCGCTGGCGCTGACGAGTTTAAAGGACATAACGCAGATGTTGGTCGGCACAGCTCGTCGCGTGGGCATCGAAATCGTAAGGGACCTTGATCCCGTGGAGTACGCCAAATTTCTCGAGGAACGAGCAGTAATTATCGCCGAACAAAAGAGAGTTTTGCAGGAAGCCAAAGAAGCCAAGATGCTTAGAACGACTCAATAAATGCATTGCTTTCATGGAAATATTACACTGTATAGATTGTTTTTTATTATAAGTTTTAATAAATCGTAGTTTTCACGGTTAACTAATGTGATTCTATGAGTCGCCTCATAGAACTTTGCCTGTCTGCACGTAATGCGCCCAGTTTCTCGCGGAACGGGGAGTAATCATCGCCGACTAAAAGAGAGTTTTGCAGGAAGTCAGAGCAGCGAAAATGCTTAGAACAACTTAATAAATCCATCGCATTTATGCAAATCTTACACTGTATAGATTTTTTTCTAATTATACGTTTTTATCCATGCCAGATAACTAATAATTCACGGTTAACTAATATGGATTCTATGGGACGCCTCATAGAATGTTATGAGGTGTATTTTATGCCCACGAGCCTGCCTTTACGTAGTTATATAGCCGATGAGGATTATGAATCTGTGCTTAGGCAAAATTTATGCGACAAATTTGGTGTTCCCTTCAAGGTAAGCTTCCGGCCAGTTGGAGAATCCAGTGCTCGGCTGTTCGAATGTAGATTGGTAATCAGTTGTTCTTAACAATAAATAGGGTAAATAAGATAAACAGCTCCGATAATATTGAACTTTTTTTTATTAATTCCTACAGGTAATTCTGCTAATTAAATAATTGGAAAGATTCGTTAAGTTGGAGATATATATTCGTTAATAATTTGTGAGTTTTGTTATGTATGGTATTCGTACATTGTGTTCGTACTAAGCCGACAATCTAACATGTATATACATATATATATACATTTTAATAGGTATTGTCAATTGGATTAGTGTTCCCGGGACTCCGTATTACAGGAATAAGGATAATCGTTCGACCTGCTCGTATCTTATTATTATTCTTCATGCTGATTTCGGTTCGCGATGCTGTCAAGTCCGCGTCTCACTTCGCTGTCGAGTCCACGTCTCTCTCCGCTGTCAGGTCCACGTCTCTCTCGTTGCCGTCAAATCCGGGTCTCTCTCCGCTGCCAAGTCCTCGTTTCTCTCCGCTGTCAAGTCCAGAACTCCCTTAGCTGTCCAGTCTAGGTCTCTCTCCGCTGTCGAGTACAGGTTTCTCTTAGCTGTCCAGTCTAGGTCTTTCTCCACTGTCAAGTCCTGGTTTCTCTCCGCTGTCAAGTACAGGTCTCTCTTAGCTGTCCAGTCTAGGTCTTTCTGCGCTGTCAAGTCCAGGATTCTCTGCGCTGTCAAGTCCAGGATTCTCTGCGCTGTCAAGTCCAGGATTCTCTGCACTGTCAAGTCCAGGATTCTCTCCACTGTCAAGTCCAGGTCTCCCTCAGCTGTCAAGACCAGGTCCCTCTCAGCGGTCAAGTCCATGTTTCTCTCCGCTATCAAGTCCTGGTTTCTCTCCACTGTCAAGACCATGTCTCTCTCCACTGTCAAGTCCAGGACTCTCTCCTCTCTCAAGTCCAGGTCTCTCTCCACTGTCAAATCTAGGCCTCTCTCCACTGTCAAGTTCAGATCTCTCTTCGCTCTCAAGTCCAGATTTCTCTGAGCTGTCAAAAGTCCAGTCTCTCTCCGCTGTCAAGTTCAGATCTCTCTTCGCTCTCAAGTCCAGATTTCTCTCAGCTGTCAAGTCCAGGTCTCCCTCCGCTGTCAACTCAAGTTCTCTCTCCACTGCCAAGTCAAGTTCTCTCTCCACTGCCAAGTCAAGTTCTCTCTCCGCTGTAAAGTCCAGATCCCTCTCCGCCGTCAAGTCCAGGTCCCGCGCCGCCGTCAAGTCCAGGTCCCTCTCCGTGGTCAAGTCCGAGTCCCGCGCCGCCGTAAAGTCCAGATCCCTCGCCGCCGTCAAGTCCCAGTCCAAGTCCAAGTCCCGCGCCGCCGTCAAGCTCCAGTCCAGGTCCCGCGCCGCCGTCAAGTTCCAGTCCAAGTGCCACGCCTTCGCTCAAATGATGTCCACGTCGTCAAAATGTATTCCCGCGATGTCGTAGAGTTCAAACTTTAGTCGAAAAAAAATTTTGTCTCACGGAGCCGTCAACATAGACCCGGCATTATCAATGCTGAAGTTCCGGACAACGGTCGAAAATAGATTTACATGTTATCGTCGAGGCTTCCGCGTAGCAGAAGTCCGACGTCGGTATCCGATAAATTGATCGTGCTGTTTCCTAACCTCATCGATCTCGGATACATCTTCGATTCGCTGCTCAATCTTCGTGAAAGTTAGAGTATCAAACGACCTCGTAACGAGGGGATGAGGTTTAGTCGTGATTGCGGTCCCGAGAAAGCGTTACGCGCCGGTACGAAGAGCTTCGAACGGTATAAACCCGGTTGAATCGAATAACAAAGAATTTGGATAAGCTTCATCGTAATGCAATATCTTCCGGGAGTGTCTTCTCGGCAGCTCTGAGATACTTGGGTGAAGCGAGTATACACGCGATCGATCCGAGTCTCGCGAAGTTGAAAGCCGGTTCACGGTCAGCGATAGGTAAAATAGTAGCGTCGAAGGTTGCTTCGAGTCTTGGAAAACCCTCGTCTCTTGGGAATAAATAGGCTTTCTTCGGACGTTTCCCGATTGTGATCGAGACGCAGTACCGTATCGACGCACGCGATTGGTCTCGTGTGGAAATAATGTAAGTCTCGCGAAGAAATCGTACAAGTCTCGCGAAGAAATAGTACAAGTTTAGCGAAGAAATTGCACAAGTTTCGCGAAGAAATAGTACAAGTCTCGCGAATAAATTGTACAAGTCTGGTGTACAAATAGTACAAGTCTCGCGAATAAATTGTACAAGTCTGGTGTACAAATAGTAGAAGTCTCGCGAAGAAATTGTACAAGTCTGGTGTACAAAGTGTAGAAGTCTCGCGAAGAAATCGTTCAAGTCTCGTGAAGAAATAGTACAAGTCTCGTGAAGAAATCGTACAAGTCTCGTGAAGAAATCGTACAAGAAGTCTCGTGTAGAAATAGTGCAAGAAGTCCCGTGTAGAAATAGTACAAGTCTCGAGAAGTCGTCAGTTCGTCGGTCTTAAGAAATGTCGTTCTTTTTCCCCGTTTTCCGAAAGTGCTATTAGCTCGCGATATCCCTCTAGATAATGTGATCCTCCGCCGAAGTTTTTGATCCGCGATGCAGTTAAGTGTCGATGCCAAAGTCAATGATTGATGAGGATAGAAAAATAGTTCATAGTAAGCCTAGTTCCTGATGTCCCTGATTCCTGATGTTCGACGAATCTCGAAGGTGTTAAATATCTTATGATCCGTTCCAATGAAGTCCCACGATGTTCCATCCAACGCGTCGGTCCGCTCCCGCGATGTCCCACGCTGCAGTCCAAAAGGTCCTCTTCTCTCGATCCATTCCCACGATGTCCTCGTCCGTTCCAAATCCCATGATCCCATCCACGTGGTCCTCTTCTACGATGGCTTCTCTCTTCTGCGCTGATACCTGAAAACCCCCCTAAAATCCCCATTCTGCCCATGTATTTTATTTATTTCTTTTTTCCATCTTTTCATTTTTTTTCTTTTTTTTCAATATTCTACTTTAGTATTATTCTCTCTTTTACAATCTATTTTTTTTTTGCATATTTGTATACATTTTTTTTACTACTTTTCTCTGTTTTCAAATATATCTTTTTTTTTTGCTATTCTTTTTTCTTTTATCTTTTTTAAACATTTTTTTTATATATATTTTTTTTACATTTTTTTTCCGTTTTTTCATAATACCATGTATGCAGAATTTTGGTTTAGAATGGGTGTGTAACACCTATATGGGAAAATAGTGGAAATCCCGATTTAAGGATACCGCCTTAGTATGCCCAGTTTCATTTCCAGTAGTGGAAACATTGAAATCCCGATGTAGATGTTCCCCTCCGTTACGGTTTTTTGTTGCATTTTTTGCATTTTTTTTCTTGTTTTTCTTAATACCATGTATGGAGAATTTTAATTTAGAGTAGGTGTGTAACACCTATATGGGAAACTAGTGGAAATCCCGATTCAAGGATACCGCCTTAGTACGGCTAGTTTCATTTCCAGTAGTGGAAAGATTGAAATCCCGATTCAAGGATACCGCCTTAGTACGGCTAGTTTCATTTCCAGTAGAGGAAAGATTGAAATCCCGATAGAGCAGATGTTTCCCTGGGTTACGGTTTTTTACGCGTTTTACGTATTAGTCCGCGAAGTGCCGAAAATTCATAGTTCCAACGAGGAAGATAAAGCTTGTCGTTCTTCAATCCGTAAGGTTCATCCAGCGAAGTCCACGAAGTCCATCAGTGCCGATCTTCAGTCCAGAAAGTCCCACGCCGTCAATCTCCAGTCCAGGAAGTCCCACGCCGTCAACCGCCGCTCCGGAAAGTCCCACGCCGTCAACCGCCGCTCCGGACAGTCCCACGTTGTCCTCGTCGGTCCAGGAAGTCCCACGCCGTCAACCGCCAGTCCAGGAAGTCCCACGTTGTCCTCGTCGGTCTAGGAAGTCCCACGCCGTCATCCGCCAGTCCAGGAAGTCCCACGTCGTCTTCGCCAGTCCAGGAAGTCCCACGTCGTCGCCGATCCGGTCGATGGTCCTCTTCTACGATGGCTTCTTTCTTCTGCGCTGATACCCTGTAAACCCCCCTCTAAATACCCTATTCTGCTCATGTATTTTCATTTATTTTTTCATGTGCTTTTTTTTTCTTTTGATTTTTTTGTTTCTTTTTTATTTCTAATGTATCTTTTTTAACGCATCTTTTACATTTTTTTTTTTTTTTTCATTCTTTTTTCATTTACATTTTTTTCTCATTTTTTTTACCTGTATTTTTTTGCAATTTTTTTTTTGTACTTTTTTTTTTTGTATTTCTTGTATTTTTTTTCTTTTTTTTTTAATACCATGAATGCAGAAATAAATTCGGGAAAGGTGTTTCTCAACACCAAAGGATTCGCTAGTAGAGAGACTCCGGGATAAGGAATAACGAGGCCTTAGTTCACCCCCACCAGTAATTCTCGATTCCACAGAAGCAAAGAGAGGTTGTCGGAACCATAGATAATATCTCGCAGCGATCGCATAGATAAATAATCTGCAACGTGAAGAAAAAAAAGAAAAGAACGATAAAAACATTGTTCGATGTCGAAACAATAAAAATTGACGATTTCGGATCGTCGATAATAAAATGAAAGAAAAAACTGCACACCTTTTTAAACTGGTGATGGATGCTTTTCGGCTGGAACTCTGCTCGCACGCCAGCGCCGTTGAGTGGATGACGATTATGGATGGATGACGACGATGATGGATGTCTTATCGATTAAATCCCAAACAAAGCCCCAGGGCCGATGATCGCTCGGAAGACACATTCAAACCAGGAAACAGACCGAAACATCGACGGACGAACCTCGAAGGACTCTCTCCGCGCAGCGAGGGGAACCCCCGCAAAGGCCAAAGAAGTCGCGGACCAATGGAAATCCTGGGCTCCGCAACGGGCTCGAGCACCGTCCACCTCGAAGTCGTTTAAACACTCCGCGGAATCCGGAAGACCAGCCTGCCGGGAGTTCAGACTCTGGTAGAGGACGCTTTGCCCGATTGACGAAAGAGCGTAGATTCCGGTCCCGGTGTTGGCCAACCGAGGAGGGGGAGAGTTCAACCGTCTCGAAGCTCGATAAACCGTCTGTACCGAAGACCAAACCCGTCTGCGACGCAATTGGGTATTGGAACGCCAGCGTTGATTTTTTCGCTCGTCGATGAAGATACTCTTCGAATCGTTTGAGCCGTTTCTCGCTCGAATTGTCTCTAGAACACTCGGTTAAAGGGGATCGTTGGGGGGGCGGTGTTGGGATTAAGGATTGCAAACTCACTCTCTTAGCCGAAGCCGCTTGCTGCTATCGAACGAAGGGGATGCTTTTCCGTCACCGCAAACACCCATCTCCGATATCCGGACGGACTCTTATCGAGGGGGGACGTGTGCTTTCTCTCATTCGGTTTAGTGTCCGCCAATCAGAAACGTGCATATCCTATTGCTGTTGCTGCCTCGTGTACAACCATGCCAGGCCTCTCGCTCGAGTATTGCTTTGCAAGTTTTACTTCTACCGGTATTGTAGTTGAAGATGGCTAAGGGAATTCACGAAACCTCCGCCGCTTTATATCATCGGAAAGTGAATCTTCGGATCTTCACCCTTGCTTCGGTCACGTCTTCGGCGTCTTTCTTCGTCTCGTCATACGATCGTGTGTGTGTGTATAGGAAGACAATATATATATATATATAAACCTTCGCAACTTAAAACTAATCAAATATGCTCAGGCAGCCGCGCTCGTCTTCGGTTTGGATGCGACCAAAATTTAATGTGCAAACGTCTAGAATATAGTGCGTTCTCGTGAAGCTCGATTTAAACATCTAATAGTGCATACCTTTGCTAAGCCCCGTTGTGTTGGTATGTTTTTTTTTGTTTTGTTTTTTTCGTTTTGCGTTCCATTCTCTTTCTTTAACCACCACGTTCACCACGAAGAATTTGTTTCTTTTCGTGTGGTGGCAAACGATAGGAGTACCGTGATTGTCGTCTAATTACATCGGTGCAGCGCCAGAGTTATTTCTTCGAGGCAATCATCCGTACGATGATGCTTGGTTTTAGCTTTTTCTTTTCTTTTTTTTTTTTTTGCAAGATAGCGAGTCCAAAATTATCGAGAATTATTGCAGTAAGAAACGGCGAAACATATACAGCATGCCCATATCCGATAAAGTTAGCAAATCGCGCAGTAGGTTGCTTGGCTATTGTGCACAACGGGTGGAGGACACACGTACTCTGCCGGACAATCGTGCCAGGGAAGGCATTTTTTTTGTTGCTTTTCTTTCTTTTTTTTTTTTTTGCTGACAAAACACCGATTAGAAAATCGTCGAGGAGCGTTTATAGCGTACTGAAAATAAAGAAAATCTTTCGAAAAAGATAATGCGGATAGATAATTAGTAGCCCCCACCCCAGCCCCACCAAAAATAAGTCGTGATTTATTCAGACTCTGCTCTCGGTTACGCGTACAGCCAGTACAAATACCTTGATCAATCGTCAAACGCGGCAGTTAGATATATATATATATACCATACAGAGTATTCCAAAGTACAGTACATAAAACAAAAGAGGAAGACAAACAAAGAAATTAATTAATAAAGAAGAAAGACAATTCTTCAAGCAGAATGATTGGCGCGTCAATACGTGTAAACAGTATATAACACAGCATACTAAAGTTGCGATTAACTACTAGAATTAATGACGATAAATAGAGTCCGTTGAATATCCAAACTTCCACAATTTTTCTAAACTTGTTACGTGATTGATTTTTTGTTTGTTTGTTTGTTGGGTTTAAAAAATTCACTCACCGAGTCTCTCTTTCTAGAAACAAGCCACTTCTAAGATACCTCGGAGTTCGTCCGACAAGCCACCTCTCTTGGGGGGGATCGATCTCTTTCGCTTTTTTTCTCTCGGTTACATTGATCGAACGGGATGCCGGTTACTCAAACTTCTTCCTCCAAAAACAAAAGCTCGGAATCTTCCAAAATCCCACTAGTTTGTAGATACTCGTACCATTCGCAAACACATAATGCTTATATAACACAGCGAAACTTAACATTTTTGCGGCGAATATTTTTTTTTGCGACATTTAAATAAACATTCAAAATATTACTTTCTTTTTTCCATGATTCTTGCACAAATAGTAGTTACCGCACTACACAACTTACTCGGTTATTGGTATGCTTCAAAAGTGTCTGTGTGATATATATAGGTAGATTAAACAAAACAAAAACTGTAGATAGACGAATAAAACTTGCTCACAAAAACAACAACTGATAACTAGATAAAACTTTGAGGTGTTTGTGGTAAGAACAAAGTAACAAACTTTAACTGCACAGTTTTTAAAACACGTTTCACGCAACGTTCCACTCAGGATGATAGATATACTTTTTTCTTTTTTTTCACAAGACATTGCGCGAGTTCAAGCCAACTGGGGAGTTTCACTTGCGGTTGTTTTAATGGTGCCAACTTTCCACGAGGGTGCTCAGTGATTATTATCAACAGCCTTCTAATAATCAAATGCGTATTTCCATAAAGCCATGTTCCGGTAACGATCCGAACTTCCGCGCTCTATTACGGGATCTGCTTGGTAAAACACTTCTCAAAGCCAGTCCGAGACACAGAGGTGCGTTAAGTTGGTAAATTCATTTCTTTTTTTTGTTCAAGCACATTCTTTGTGATTAAATAACAACCGGACCCAACGTGTGTTATTTATATCGTACGAAATGGTCTTCCAATGTGACTGATAAAATGGTATTGGTTTTTTTCTAGAAAAAAGTGCATTAATACGCCCCGGATGTAATTCCCCCCCTACTGCGATTACCTGGCTGATAACGTAGAGATTTTCGTCGATGGTTCGGACAAGTGTGTTCCCAAATACCGTCTGGTCACTGCGTGTTAATTCTCTTTTTCGTTTCTCTCAATTCCAGCCGAGTTTCCTCTACGTCTCTCTATAATCGTCTTGCCTCGAGTTATCCACGATATCTCTCGCTATGTTACTCGTCGTGTAAACACCAACAAAAATTACATCTCCGCACCGAGGAGCACGGTACTTCGTGGTTAGGTGACTTGGAATTTCCCATGCGAAGCGTTTGCTGTGACGACAAAGAAAAAGAAAAAAAAAGAAGGAAACTTCCCCGCAACTCCGCCGTGCCGCTACACGGCCAACTCAAAGCGGATCTATCTACTCTCCGATATATATATGTACAATACAAAAGGGATAATTATACACAAATATAATCTGTGCTAAATATCGTTACCTCCCGTCTCGTATCAAGGGTACTTATGGTTTTTGTTTTGTTTTCGTTTCGGTCGTCGGAACCGCGAAGTGTGTGTTTTCGGTCTCCGGTCTCACGATCACCTGAGAAACAAACTTCAACGCCCCGGCTGTTTCGCCCAAAGTCCTCGAGATACAACGTGCATTTCATCAAAAATATTTTGCGACAAACGGGTTATTGATTTTTGCAGTTATTAAAATAATATTCATGTCGAATTTTCAATTCGTGACATGATTCTCACGTCTCGGTTCGTGGTAGGTCCATTATTCCTATACACTTCGGACACTCGTCGACGCGTGTCTTCCGGTCCCGTGAATGTGTACCTAAGCGCCCGCTTTACGCACATCGAAGATCCTGTGGCTCAAAACAAGAACGTGTTCTTTTGCCCAACAAATATATCCCTTCCCCAATATCTTACGAATCCAAATTGATAGATATATATATGTATGTATGTATATATGCATCGTAATAATAATAATAGCACGTTACGAAGAAAAAAAAGAGACCCAGAAATACTCTTAGTCATTCCACACTATAGTGTAGGAATAATTTTAGTTTAAACTTTGTCAATTACTGTACCTGACTTTTCTAAGGCCGCACAACTATTTCTGGGGCTCGAGTTAAATGTGAAATTGTTTGTTTTTGTTTTGCAAATAATATTTCGAACCTGCCTCTGTTCTACAAATGGATATGATGGTCTCATCGGCGATAAATGAATGGTCGGCTGACGCGGACTCCGGGCTCTAAGCGGCACGCCATCGGGAGTGTCGAATAAATATCCTCTCACTCATTTTTCTCGATCAGCTGATCGCCGTTTTCCAGCCTCGTAATTCCTGCGATGATGAAACAGAAATCCCCCGATTTTTCCCCGGGATTGCCCCAAATTGGTCTCTCTTGGAGGTTCGATACCTGAACGGTTTAAGCCTCTAATGATTCGGGCCTCTCCTCTGTCCCGATCGACGCGTTCTTTCACGGGCCTTGTTCCCGAACCTTCGCGCAGCTCGTACGCGCAGCTCGTTCGAATTTCTTTTTCTCTTTTCTCAACGCACACGGATGGAATTTCCTGCGGCTCAAAATAACATTTTGCGTTGCCCCGTCCCACATGTGAATCACACACAAAAAAAAGAGAAAATTTCGTAACGAATCGTCCCTCCTCCGTACGAATTACCATGGAACAAGATGAATGATTTTTGTGATTTGTCTACGGTAACGGCCGCTCGTTGGATCGCGCCGGGGCCAATCCCGTCGTCCTGGAACGTGAGGGCTCGAGGTTTCCGCCAATCCCGTCGGTCCTCGCTCTAATCTCATTGTGCTGAAGCGAAAATAACTGTTTTTCTCAACAACCCCCGCCCCGAATACCCAACAAATGATATGTGGAAAAAAAAATTAAAGAAAAATATGGAAAACGCACGTGCTATGCCGTGGATAATTTTTCATAGAGTTATTACCGCGTTATGACGCTCTCCTTACTTTCTCTTTTTTTCTTAAAGATAAATTCGTAATGTGTACCTCCGTACATAAAGTATCTCGAGTGTGTTCTGCCTGTCCCGCTTTCTCCGTTGCGCCACACGTCTTTAGAACGGCCCGCCGCTCTCTCTCCCTTCGATCTAAAACACATACGCAATTTTCTTTTTCTACCTCCCACCGTGTATTATCGCCGGAATCACAGGAGGCTCTCCCGTCTCGGCAACCCGGTTTTCTTCGTAATCTGTGAAAATATCGTTATTTTCGATCCCATTCGGGGCTCTCTCTCACTCTTCTCCATGTGCATTATTAAAACGGAACGATCGTTCCACCGAAAAATGTATATGTATAAATATATATCACCCGTATATATATATATGTATCGTAAATCTACGTGGCGATTGCCCTTTCAATTTGTTTTTTTTTTTTCCATAATCATTCATGCATAATTCCTGAGATACCTGAGGACATTCTTATGGTACGAAGATTTGTGAGGGTATCGCCAGTGGTGGATAGCGAGAAGACACCAGAGCGCGTCTGCTTGCCGTGGGTGACCATTCGGTACGAAGCCCGAAGTAACGGCTCCGTTATCGGCCGACGTCGCAGGTCTTTGTCTGGATAGAGCATAACCTAGGCGCTTCCAGACCTGGGAAAACACTACGGTTTTTTTGCGGGGATTCAAGTAATATGGATCAGCTCACCAGGCTGTAAAACCTTTTGATTTTTCTCGTCTCGGCCGTCGAGCTTCTCGAGTCAGAGGGGGCCTTCGAGTGTGCACGATGGACGGTTTGATTTGCGGTCACGGTATGTGCGATGGTGAAGAACGTGAGGGTGCGGAGGTTGGGTGTGGTTCGTTGGTGCGTGCGGTTATGGTCGTTGGAACCGATGGTTTTCAGCCCTATTTTCGTATTCGTTCGCAGCCCGGCTGACACCGTAGACCTTCTAGAAAGACACAGATCCGCCCCCTTGCTCCATAACGGAAAATAATAATCCTCACCGAGGTTTTATCGCTCTTATTCGGTAGGCAGATATATTTTGTACGAGAGAGGCCAGCAACACCACGGAACGATGACGGTCGGACAGCTCGGAAGATAATCGCACCCCAATTTATCTCTCACTCACAATAGGGATTTTGTGTAGGATGAATCCATACTGAAAAGGATGCACGGTATTAATAGTTAATGATTTTTTTGCGTATTGTAAAAAAAACATCTTTCATCATACCGCATTAAAATTGATATATCTATATTTTCTTTTTTTTTATTAATATTTATTTATGAAATAATATTCCGAGTCTCCTTCTCTCCATCTATAAAATAGTCGTTACTTATTTACAAAATGAGATTCAATTTGAATCGATAATATTTACCCGTAGATCGGTGGATCGATTTCCACCCGACTGAAGTAAAAATAAAAACATTTTTTTTTTTGCTACTGTACAATGAGATCTTTCTTTTTAAAATTAGAGATCACCGATAGGACTATCTACGCCAACTATCGCTAATTTACACATCGAATGATGCCTGAAATTGTATTTCTTTTTTTTCTTCTAACGTGAATGATAATTTGCCGTTTAAAATACGGTAAAATTAATAGAAATTTCATTGTTTTGTTCTTTTGGTTTTGCCTTTTTTTCGATACGATCTACAAACCAAACCGATGATCGGTACTAGCGAACCCAAGTGCGTGGAGTAACGGGAGTGCCCATGGTTCCCCGACGTTCGCCGGTATCTCTGTCTTCGACTCCCTCCGCCCAATCCCATTGCCATCTCAAACGGTGAGACTGCAAGTAAAAAACATCCGGATATACATCGGGATATTGATGTCGTTTCTTCTTCTGACCGGCCGGTCAACATCGCCGAGCAACGGGAAGTTGCTCCGTGGGGAAGAGTAATTCGGAAGTATTTCTTCGATGGATGAGAGCCGGCCATTTTGTCACTAATCTTGCCCGGATGACGCTGGTGGCCGCTTAATCGATGAACTTTCCAAAGTTTTCAAGGTTTTTCAAGCCTCTGTTACAAACTTCGATAAATTTTTTTTTTTTCTTTAATTTTCCTCAGTGCTGATCGGAGGCGCTTCATCGCTGCAGCGGAACTTTGATTTCGCCGAGTTTGGACATGAACTTGTCCAGGCTGTTCAACTCCGGACACAGATTGCCGCACCAAGCGTTGCCGTTACAATTGTCGTCCGAGTAATTGTCCTGATGGTCCATCACTTCGTAGCCGCAGGCCGTATCGTAGGAGTTGTTATTGACCTCTATCTGCTTCTTGAGTTTTTGCCATCGATTGATCCTCTCGACTTGCTTGTTTCTCAACTCCTGCTCGGCCTGCGACAGGGCGTAACCGAGAACGGCCTCGACGCGTATGTTGCGACGCCGATTTCTCAGATACTTGATCTTCTTCGTGCGCACTTGCGTGATCCAGTTGAACAACTGCTCGGTGTTGCTCGGCTGATCGAACTCCGGGTCCCGTTGTCTCAGCGTGGCGCCCATTTTGTTTTTCGTCGACGCGGCGACAATGACGCAACGATAGATTTTTTTCTTTTTTTTTTTATCGCCTCAGAGTCTCGACACGCAGAACACTTTTTTTTTTTCTCTCGACAAACGATCGAAATTTTGCACACAACTACGGCTTCAGTGACTAGAGTTTATTTCTTTTCCTTTTTTTTTTCAAATCTTTTTTTTCTTGACTATTCTTTTTTTTTCGATATTAAATTATTGAGGAATAATCAACAATTAATAAAACACCAACCTGCAACTAGCTCGTGTTTCTCGATGCGAAGGACTCGTGGGAATGCCTTAACGAACGTTAAGGACGAACAAACAAAAAAAAACTGTCCTGACCGACCACCGAGCGAGGTACAGTCCACACCGTTTGAGATCGCCCCGAAGAATGCCAGGGCCAAGCGGCCGGGTGGGGCTTTATATACCCCCGCGGTCGACGCAACGCTGTAACCTTACGCCCGATCGATAGAAAGTAGTTCCCAAGCTTTGGCTATTATTAACCGTTCACCTTCGACGAAATAAACCGATGTCGCTGAGATAATTTATTTAGTCGACGAGCTTATCTTGGTTAACAATATTTCTCGTAAATATTGCAGTTTTCGCGATTTTCGGAGGATTTTTCGGATATGTTCATGAGCGTATGAGGCGGTTCTGCGGTCAACTCCCACCAACGCTTTTGGTGTCTGGACGCTACGTCGATCGTCCTTTTCGTTGCGGCAGATTCCCGACGTTGCCAGATTTTCTTCACCTCGACTGTTCTCGACGCTTCCATGATACGTTTGTTGACGAAAAAAACATTCCGATTATAGCCCACGCTCTAATTAATTGGGGTAATACGATTTAGCTTTGTGTTTTGCTTTTTTTTTCTGTTTTACTTTCGGGAAATATAATAGATTTGCAGCAGGGAATTCGTCGTGACTCATCGGCATGCAACGCGGGATTCCTTCGACCGTTTCGTCGAAATATGAGTCATAAATGAGACGATGCTAAAATCATATTCAATGTAATTTAATAGGGATTGCAGAAACGCATTGTTCCGATCACGGTGATTGCTGAAGGAAAAAAGAACGGTGAGATGAAAGTTTTATGTGAAATGGGTAGAACAGCCGTTACTCGCGAGAAAGAATGAGAAGACTTGGCAACGCAGGAGAAGAGAGGAAGTGTTTCTCTCTGTCGGAGCGTCGCAGGGAGTTTCACCATAGGCTGCATTATTCTCTAAAAACGGATGGGGACGCGCTGTGCCGAAACGGCACAGTTACCACCTTATATTTTCTCGTTACAGATAAATTGCATGCTAATTGCGTAGGTTCAAAAATATGTATCATTGCGTTTGCCCGATGTTCCACTAACGGTGCGTGGACTAGCATTTCGGAGAAAATACACGTACAAATTCGTTCAAACACTATTTTTCAGGTTCAATGCGCTTTAAAATATTTTCCAAGTATTTTTTTGTTATCTTAACGCGCAGTTGAACAGAACCGCAATGAATTTTGACCTCTAAATTCAATATTGCACGAAACAGTAAATGCCTTGGTTCAATATTATTTTTTCTGACTCTCCTACTTATTGAATATAAGTTCGGAACATTTTTCTCAGCAATAGCAAAAATATCTTCGATTAGTACTTTTCTGGTCCTAACGCAGTAAAAAAAAATTCTACTACATGTTTCCTTTGTAACTTAAAATATTCTACTTTAATATTTCACGAGAAATAGTAATTAGTATGACATGAGTACACCCATATAGAACGCAATATTTCTAAATAATTTTAGAAATATTTCCAATCTTTCAAATCTTATGAAATATTTTTGAAATATATGAAAATAATATTTTGAAATATTCTATCAAAATATTCCAATGAAACGATGCTCAAATATTTCAGAAACGTACTCGATCTTTCAATGCTTCCGAAACATAGAGATTACATTTTTGAAATATTTTTTATTTTATGTTTCGCCGAATAATTTTTACAATTGCTTCAGTGTTTATGCGGTTGTGTATATGCAACTTCGACTGGTGATGCAATCTTCGACATTTCACTGAAATGTTTAAAAAACATTTCATAAATATTTTTTAATACTGATAAAATATTTTTAATATTTCAAAAAAATATTCTTTAAACATTTCAACAATAATTCCGTGCTATGTGGGCAGCATGCTCTTCATTCTTAAAGCCATCGGAATTGACAGTTTGTCAACAAAAAAAAATGCTAAATGATGAATATATTTTTAACCCGGTCATGTTCGGGAACTACTTCCACGCGGCGAGCCGTGAAAACAAGAGAGACGTGTAGTGAAGCGTCCCCCCACCTATGCGAACGTTATTGTGTGCTTTGAGAGTCGCCTACGACGTTTCGATGACGCATCTGCCGAGACAACACTTGGAAAAAAAGGCAGTACAATGACCAACATTGCCAATCTATGCGGCTCATTCATTGCATGTGTGATATACCAGCATGCGGGGAATGAGAATGACGTAGCTCAAGAAATCGATAGGAAGAAAGACGGCGCACACGCATATGTGGCGCTGGGCGTCAGCTGACCCGATGACGCCAGCTGCGCACCATTGACGATAGCTGCTGCGATAAAAATAAAACGAACCCCGGCGTACCCTCGACGACGCGGGCAAGAGCAAGGGCCTACGTGGCCGTTGTCATGAACGTTTTACATTCTTAATGCAGGGTTGAATTCTTAACGCTAAGTCGGCTGGTACAGCCCCTTCCGAAATTTTTCGTGCCAAGTGCATGAAAAAGTATCATTTAGGCGATCGATATCATCTGAACGAACGTTTCATACATTAAGCGTCAATTTTTTATATTCCAGATACATTATTCATTCCTAACTGGAAAGTGCAAATATGCATGGAGTTCCAAAGCCTGTATAAACATATTTTCCATTCTGGAACGCATTTCACTCGAGCGTTCGTGACTGTACTAGCCAAACCCTCGGGACAAAGGGTCTCCCCTCGTTCGCATACATATACCTGGACCTCAGGTCTATCGATCGCAGCACCCCGTAACGGTATAAGCACCCAAACGTGATGTATACAATAGTACGTTTCCAAGGACGAGTCCGAGCGCTCACCTACTGAATTTCGCTCTCACGGTCAAAATTTAGAATTATCCGAATGGTAAATTATTCTCGAAGCTTCGAGAAGTGAGTAAAGCGCATGCGCGCTACTAGTCTACTCCAGTATTCTTTGTTACAATATAATTCTAATGTTATTCGCGAGGAATTCTCGAATTAAGGTAGAATTAAAAGAATGCATTTTAGGATTAAGGCACTAAAGTTAAGAAATGAATTTTCTAAAAATCAATTTACGGTTTCTGCCACATTCTTGTAGTCTGAAATGGTAAGTTTAATCTGCGACCAAGTTTTTACAAAATGTCTAAAAATTGACCCAGTTATCACGATTTTAGTTGAGAAGGTTTTGAACGCTTCGCTGCTCGCTTGTCCGGTGAATCCCCGAGGCGTGCGGAGGACTCACCTGCTCCGTTTTGTATCCGATAGTCGAAGACAAAGAATCCCATGATTCGTAGTTACAGAGTTTGCAGCTGCTCACCTCACTCACTAATACAAAATTTATATTTATCCAAGTGGTAAATTATTCTCGAAGTTTCGAGAGGAGAGCAAAACACATGTTACTGGTTTCACTAGTTTTCTCCAGTATTCTTTGTTAAAATACAATTCGAATGTTATTCGCAAGGAATTCTCGAATAAAGGAAGAATAAAGACAATGCATTTTAGGATTAAAGCCCTTTATTCCTCTCCCACCTCCCCTAATAATTCCGCAATACATACAATTTGTTATATACATCGAGCATATTAAAAATTACTTTGAACATTAAAAGTTTGTCCGTTGCTGTACAGTTGCGATAAGCGATGCATCTATCGTGGATAGACTCTTTGAGTAGTTCATATGGCACAGCAGTGACTCGAACTCTATTCTTTGGTAAGAATAACAACGCGCCTCGAATGCCCCGAACTTCGTGAAGTAATTAACAATTTTCCACTAGAATCTCCGATTCCTAACAACGATCGATATACCAACGAATCGCATGGCCGTGCGTCTCCGCTTGATACTGTTAGTAGACCCGACGACGATTCAATCGTCTCCAATGCCGTTAATTATTTATTTACAAAAAAAAAAAAAAAAAAAAACTATGATAATCGAAGCCTAAGGGAAAGGCTGCCGTTAAAACGGATAAAAATCGTTGGTCCACAACGAGTCGACACTCCTCTTGATATCAAAATTCAAAACACCCAGGTACATGTAGTATACGGAAAGTTTGAAGAGCGCCCATCGTTCCGCGACCGCGAGAGCCCATCTCGACCAGTCGTTGTCGCAATACTTCAATTTCTCGTTGTACATCGACCGCACGCAGCACTTGGACATTTCCATGAAAGCCGACATTCTCGCACCGGTCTGCAGCGTATGCTCGATGCTCCTTACGAGATCGTTGGTTTTCAGAATGAGCAGCATTTGCCTGTTGACTCTCTCCAAAACTTCGCTTATCTTCGGCAACAAGCCCGGTATCTCTTGCTGAAAGAGTTCTTTCTCGGTCGAATCGTACTTGCGTTTTCGCACGCCGGCCATGAGCGCGTCCCAAGTGCGGCCCGACACCATGCAAGCCAGAAGACCGTACATATCGCCCACCCCGAGTGCCGTGCAATGTTTCTGCATCGCCTGCTTGTCGCCGTCCAAAATTGCCAGCCAGAGCTTCGAGTATTCCCATCTAAATTCGTTGGTGAGATCGGCGTAAAGACCGTGGTCGAGCAGCACGATCTCGGCCTCGTTGTTTCTCTTCCGGACGAGAATGTTGCCCGGATGAGGATCGGAGTGCACGAAGCCTGTGATGAATATCATGTGACTGTATAGACGACCGAGCTTTCCGCTTACTTCGTACGGATTAAGATTGTTTTTTCGTATGTAGGGCAAATCGTTTATCTGCCCGCCGTCGACGAACTCCATCGTCAGAACGCGGGAGGTCGATATGTCCCAGTAGATCTTCGGAATTTTTAGCCACTTGTATTTGGCGAATAGTTCCTGGACGCGCTCGGCGTTCCGGCCTTCGCACATGAAGTTCAGCTCCATCGGGATGTTCTTTTTCGTCTCGTCGACGAGCCAGTCGAACTTGAATTCGGGGAAGACCCACGAGGTCAGCTTCACCAAAGCGGACATGGTTTTCACGTCCACGTAGGAGTTCGATTTGACCGAGCGATGTTGCACCTTCACCGCGACCAACTGGCCGTCCTTCAGAACGGCTTTGTGAACCTGTGCGAGACTCGCCGCACCCAACGGCTCGGGGTCGATGGACTCGAATATTTCGTACGGGTCCTTTTTCAAATCCTCCTTCAGCACGGTGAGAACGTCGCTGAAGGTGGACGATGGCGCCGAGCTGTGCAAAACTCTCATCGTCTTGACATACTCCGGGGGCAGCAAATAATCCAGGGCGCCGATGTGCTGACCGACTTTGATGTACACACCCTTGTTCGCGCAACATAGCTCGAGCAACTTCTCCGCTCCGTACTCGTGAGCCTTTGACTTTGTCGCCGCGTACTCCGGTGATTTTCGGTCTAACTTGCCGCTGTACAGGGCTCTTTGGTAGTTTGAACTTATCGTAAATACCGCAACGGCGGCTCGTCCCAAACGAACTATACCGATCGATCCAACGTCATACTCGTTCGCGCGCAAGGACATCAGCGTTCCTATCCCCGCTGCACCCAACAGGCCGAGCTTCAGATATTTCCGGGATTTCAACATTGCTGGTGAGCGAGAAGCGACGAATCATCGATCGTTTATCTCAAACCTGATTCAGGCCTGAAAATAATATAAATTTAGTGATTTATAAGATAGTTTGTTCGTGGTCGAATTTCAAAAAATTCAAATTTAAAAGAATGGCAAACATAGCTGAACTAAGATATGAGTAGGCGAGGGGAGTTCCAATGAATGAGAAAAAAGAGAGGCGCCTAGTCTCATTTTAACTTTTTTAACTTTTATAATTCGCTATTCAGGAGTTCCAATATTTAGGAATAATCATACATTGATTGTAAAGGAGAAATCCATAAAAGTACTAAATTACATTAAAAAAACAAAAATGAAATAGTACCATTTATTCGAGAGTTCGTTTGTTTATTCAACAACTACGTGGATATCATTTTTTGTTTCAGTAACTATCCATCCATCTATCGGCGATCGATATGGAAGGTACCATCAGAATCTGTACCAATATTTGTCGGCGTATTCGGAAATTAAAATTTTGTCAAGAAATTGTAAATTTTATGCCAGAACTCAAGTTTTTGTTGTAGCAACAGTTACGGTAATAAATTCAGGATAATTTGCAGAAAGGAAGTAACTGCATGGCTGCTCATAGAGTTTACAGCATTCTCGCAAGGAACTCTCACATATTATTACTGGTAGCAACGGTGCGGACAGAAGAAAGTGCCTTTCTCATGACTCTGTTGTGAAATCTTTGAGAGAAAGTAGAAAAGTTTTTTTTTCATGAAAACAGTATTAATTTGTCTTTTAATACTAGTCTGTATCGAGAGTGCGTTTCTTGAAAAATGTTAGTTAACGAACCATGCGTGGGTGCCTATAATCAAATTTAATAGAGTTTTAAACTTCAATTAAATAAAAAAAAAATTTTATACAAAATTCGATTAAATAAAAATAAATTTTTATATAAAATTTGATTAAACAAAAATAAATTTTTGTATAAAATTCGATTAAACAAAAATAATTTTTTTATTAACTTCGACTAACCTTGCATTCACTGCATTCCGACTGGATCGTCAGAGCTCCTTAGGTCGTGTATCTCATAGAATGATTTGCCAATCTTTTTGGTAAATAATTTTTGAGCACAGCGATTCGTTCGCCGATAACGTTTTTGACCAGGTGTTACCTTAAAAATAGAAAATAATTTTTTTTATATAAGTGGGTCAAGTTTGAAGTAAAATTTTTTTATCTGTTACATGACACACTAACCTCTAATTTGCCGCATGCCAATCGCCAAAAATCGTCTACGATGAGAATGAAAGATTCTGCATTTTTTTCGAACCGATTAATCGTGTTCCTTGAGCTTTTGTAAAAACGACTCGTCGAAAAAATTTCAATCCACTCGTTCCCTCAGTGAGAAATTGAATTGAGGGTTATGCAGACGGAGATTGGTTCTAATCTCTGATGAGCCTACTATGATCACTATGATTATGACGAACACGTGAGTCCGTCCTGTGGATGCAACTTCGTAGCGATAATTTTATTCACGGGTCGATCGGACGGCGTAAAAAGCGTTACAAAAACTTGGTCATGTTTTGTGCTTGAGGCTGGCGCCGAATGTCATACTACCGATAATAGCCGTACGACGAGAACGAAAAACTATTACGAAAACTCCCGACATTGTCGGACGTAGACTTTCTATTTTACCACTACGGCCACTACGCCGTAGTGATGGTCAACTGGTTTCAGATAATTTTACGAAATTCACCGGAATTTTGCCCAATTTAGAAACCGGAGATTTACCGAAGATAAATCGAACCGGTTTGAAAATCTCATTTTTCAGTGACGTCATACTTGAGTTTTAAAAATGTCGTTTGTCGACCAGAAATACGTCACTTTCGTTTTGAAAATCTCGTTTTTCGACCGGAAGTGACGTCATGCCAGAAACACGTCAGTTCCGGTCGAAAAATTAGTTCCCGGGCGGACCGCCTTTGATTGAATATTTTAAGGATTTTGAGGAAACATCAAACTATTTTCGTCCCAGTTATTTTTCACTTAAATTTTATTTACATTACAGCGTCAACGCTGCAGTTTTCCAGTGAGGTCCGCTAAATCCACCTTCCGTACGATTAATATTACTTTATAGACGATACTGTACACCATTAATAATTATTCAAACATGTTTCGAAACGTAGCAAATGTATGAGAGTCTTCTTATAGTAACTCTTATAGGGTATTCTTATAGTGCAGTATAGTTTGTCTGTTTCCGGAAACGATTTGAGGGCCGTACAGCGATGAAGTTATCACGTACATGGCTAGGCTGCCGTAAGGGTCTACAAATGAAGTACTCCAGTAGTCGAGAATCTTCGCAAAACCATTCCTTCTTCTTTTTCAGATGAGTTGATGAGGGATTCGTCGGAATCAAAAAGGAAATATCGCATTCGATTATTCGATGAGGTGTTACCATGAATAATAAATCGCACCCCTAAAACAACAGTCTAACATCTCTTATGGTATTCCCATACAAATAGTTACACTGTTATTCTAGGCATGCGATTTGCCCACTCCCCAGATATTTCACGGATGTCGGTCGACTAATGGTACAAATTATGTAACGAAAAACATTATACAATTTCTGTAATAGCAATAAACAGCGTGGTTTTTGAAAACATAATACTATAGCATTCTTCACATCGCAGTTGATAGCCAAAAGGGTAGGCCTTCATTAGCGAAGCGCACTTTGATCCGCAGCGTATCCCATAATGACTTTCTGTAACAAAAAAGTGTAAGTTTATACGCATTGAATCGTATGGAAAATATACATCCGCTTTGTATCCATTATATACTTTTAACGGTGAGATAGCGTTGGTGAGCTGAAGACCCAGGCTTCTCGCAAGAACAATTGGAGCAGCCGTGCCTTTGTACAATCTGTGCAATGCGTCGATGGCCAGCATCGTTGGGACGTTGTGTCTCTGTCGCAGTGTTTCGTATTTTGACAGATACATCATATCGCCGAAAACAGCGCCGTTCATCGAGGCTTCCGCGAGCAATTTAACTAAAACCGTTACATCACCGAAACCCAAGTTCACTCCCTGACCAGCCAAGGGATGTACTCTGTGAGCTGCATCTCTGAAAAAAACAACACATCATTAATCACTGATATTTTTAGTTCCATTCAGGGTTCCATATAACACGCAATATGTTGAAATAATGTCAGAAATATTTTCAATCTTCCAAATCTTACGAAACACTTCTGAAACATTTTAATGTAAGATTTATGAGCGGACAAAAGAATATTTTCAAAATATTTTTAACACATTTCACAAACATTTTTAAATATTGCTAAGATTTTTTCAATATTTCAAAAAAAATATTTTCGAAAATATTCCTGCGCTATGTGGGGTGTTTACTATTTTTTTTTAGGTTTGCTGTTCGCGAACAAATGTTCAAGATTTTTACCCGACGAGCACCGTTCCCGGTTTGACGTAATACGTGGAGTGTCCAAAACCTAGAGGAAAAGCTGCCCGGGAGCCTTCGACGATGCCCGAGACTGATGGCTGCAATTGTCTCGTGACTCCCGTCTGAAGCGAGAATCCTTCGAGTATTTGTTGAAGAGCCTTCATTCCACTCTCGACGATTCCATTTTTCGGATATACTTTCCACAGCGCCTCGTTCAAACAGTCGACGAACTCTTCCTCGGAGAGTTTCAAAAGCTCCTTGGCTCTATCGGTCGTGACGGACCACACGAGCGAGCTCAACGAATCCGTTAGCTAGGAAAACGTGAATGAAATTTCATATCTTTCTGCGCGGTTTACGGATTACATACCGGCAATAATGCCACTGGACCAGTTGGCAAAAATCTTTGCCATGCGACAACGTTTTCCGTAGGCTGAAAAATCAAGAATAAAATTGCATTATTATATTATTAATATACTATTGCGTCATAGAGAATGTGTCTCTTCCGGTTTGAAAATTTTATTTTTCGACCGGAAGTTACGTATATTCGATATGGCGTCACTTCCAATCGAATTTTTTTTCTCTACATATGTGCAAGATTAGCTTTTTTAATTTCTATACTGATGCAAAAATCTTTGGCGAAGTTGACAATACCGTACCTCTGATAATTGAACGGTTGCAACTATCCCCATCTGATCGTAATCCCATTTCACGTACTGCACATCCATCGCCTGACGGACTCGAGAATTCGCTCCATCCGCACCAATCTAATACAAAAAATAAGTTTTTGATATTAGTGAGACAGCTTGAGAATTTTATTAGACTAGGTCATTTATCGCGTGCGCCATATGTAACAAAAACATGTTGTTTGCATTAATGAACGGTATTGACAGCTTTTTTTTTACATAAACTGTTTCCGAAATTGCAAACACGTTGCAGTATAGTAAAATTTTTATTTTTAATAAAAATTGTTGTAATCTTTAGGCAAAAGGTTTGTAATTTTTATATCAGGCATTTTTACTTTACAAAAAAGTACATTCATTTACAATTAATGCAAGTAATCTAAGCGAATTTCAAGTTCTAGTACCTTAAATTTACAATTTATTTTTACAGTGCACAAGGACAAAAAAAAAATAATCCCTCTATTGGTCATATCCGATGATTAATTGACATTACATTATGTTATGGCATCAAGTCAAAACTCAACTCAATTCAACGTCAGAACTTTGAAATTTCCAAGACATTAATCGTAAATAACGATCTCCTCAAATCGGGCGAGCCTGAACGATCATATAAAGTAGCGCTTCAAACGTCGTAACGGCCCCAGCTATGTTTTTCCGCACGGAATTCCAAGAACCAAAATTTCGTGATTATTGCCGATTCCCCTCGGGCCCCACCACAAATAGACCACACACGTTGGTGCCACGGGATTTATAATAGCGAGAAATCGACGACAATGTGGCGTTTATTACGAACTGGTGGGAGTATCAGGAAAGAGGTTGCAGTAACACGATCCGGAAATAACTTCAGTTCGACTCCAGATGTCCATCCGGCCTCCAGAAGTAACACCGAGAGGCTTCAATGAGCTTTTCTCAATTTATTCCCTCGTATAAAAAAAAGTGGGTCGCGAGTGAGATTAAAAGAAAAAATCACGGGATTCGTCGAAAGCAGTGTTAAAAATTATTTTAAAACGTATCCAATTTCCGACGCCGACGGTCTTCTCTCGCGGTCTTATATCGCACCAACTATATCATGATAGTAAACTATCTCAATTCTTTAAGTATATTATAATAGCGTTCGCGCTACGGTTTCAGTTTACGGACGCAATCACAGTGGTCGCGACTTCCTGCTCGGTCCGTCCTATCAGTTGGGACAATGAAATCGTATATGCACAATAAAGAAGTGATGCAGTTCCTGTGGTCAGATTGGTCTCGGGTGTCGCGTTGCAACGATCGAGTCGCGCTCAACTAAATGCTACAGATCGGTGATTTTTTTTCCTTTTTTTTAGCTTCTCTACCACGGAATGCAGAGATCAAGGCGAGAGCTAAATATATAACGGGGTTCTGTGTTTTATAAACAATCGGGGAACACGCGTGGTGTTCGTAAGTGTACAACGTGCATAGGAGAATCAGTCGATCCTTGTCGATTGAGGCGCACAGATGAAGCACAGTGATAGGCTGAGAAGTGATACAAGTGTCGTGCGAAAGCTTCTTGCATCGAATGAAACGGGCGAAAGCGCGTTTTGGCTGACAAGCGAGGACACATGTATCCTTTCAAATTAACACGTTCGACGGGATATTTATAGTTGAAGTCCCGGCTAACATGTTCCCCCGTCGTCCGAAACCGACGGACAAGCTGTCGAGTCGCCGTCATAAATTTCAAAGTGCCGCTGACGAAGAGGGAAACCACATGGGATCCGCGGAATTGGAATACGAGGTGATTATTCGTGCGGTATTAGACGTCTACTCGCTCTAAGCTCCGAATTTATCATCGTTCGTCCTTTCTGCAAAAAATTAATGAAACAATATTAAAGATCCAAAATTACCGGGCTTTTTGTCGAAGCTTTGAGAATTCGGGAAAATAAAAAATATTATCCCGGAGTAACAATTTATCGACCGGATAAACTGTTACGTATGGAAAAAATAAATGAAACAATATTATAGATCTAATAAATCACCGGGTTTTTTTTTTAAGCTTTAAGAATTCGGCAAAATAAAAAATATTACCACGGAATAACAGTTTACCGACCGGATGCGAGATGGCAATATAGCGATAAGAAAATCCGAAAATTTTGTAGGACGGCAACGAAGTCTTGTGGTTGGACGATATGGATCCAGGAAGTATCTCTTCCGAGGGCAGCTCCGGGTCGGTTGTATGTACGAAACATCAATCATCGTCGCAGCAGCAACCATGGGACACGGAACAAGTAAGGTTGGCTCTGATTCAACTACCCGCCGGAGAAACGGCGCTATCACTCATCTCTACGCTTCACGGCGAGGCTCTGGACAAAGCGCTCGAAGACGTTCGGGAACGTGATTTTTCGAGATACACGCTGATCGACAGAAATTTGTCGATACCGTGCTTCGCGAACGGGTATGGATTAGAGAAATAAGTTCTCGTGCAACCCCACGATAAAAAAAGTATATAGATTTTGTACGAGATTTGCAGCAAACTGTTAAGACAACCCACATAGCACGGAAATATTTTTAAAAGTTTTCAATCATATTTTTTTGAAATACTGAAAACATTTTATCAACATTAAAAAAATATTTGTGACATTTTTGAAAAGATTTTGAAAATAATTTTTTGTTCGCTCATAAATCTTTCAATAAAATGTTTCGAAAATGTTTTTTGAGCGTTTCAGCGAATCGTCAAAGATTGCATCACCAATCTAAATTACATCAACACACCCGCATAAACACGTAACATTAGTAAAATATATTTTGGTAAAACATTAAATTAAAAAAAGATTTCAAAATATTTTATCACGATGTTTCAGAAATACTTCAGATAGGTTGAAAGATTAAGTGTCTTCCTGAAATAATTAAGAAACTTTTCATTCGAATATTTTTATAGAATATTTCAAAATAATATTTTCATATATTTTACAAATATTTCGTTCGATTTGAAAGATTGACAATATTTCACGCTGAATGGAAATAGACGTGAAAAAAAGAAAGTATATACAATATAATAATAAAGATAACGATAACAATGAATACTCGAGTCGGTAATTGATCTATGCGCAGGGGTATAAGAAAAGCCTCGCTGGCTGCGGAGAACGACGAGGCGGCAGTTTCGGAGCCGGGATCGGTACTCGCCAAGTGGCCGGAAACTTGTCTTCTCGTCTCGTGCTGGTTGGGTCAGTACGAGCTGGCGAAGGCGTTGCTGGAGAGAGGTGTAAATGTCTCGGCGAGAGACGGCGACGGAAGGTTGGCTGGCCGCCCAGAATTTTAATCATCCGTCGTCTAAACTGTGCTCGAGTATATTTCATATGCCTTTTTTTTTTGTATCTACAGAACTCCGTTGCATCTGGCCGCGAGCTCCGGCTCGTCGGCGATCGTCGAAGAATTGCTGAAGCACGGTGCGGACCCAAATGACTGGGACTCGGCGAAGGAGCACACGGCTCTCCACTGTGCAGCCGCGATGGGCGACGTGTGCTCGGTTCGATCTTTGGTCAAAGCCAAAGCGAACGTCGACGCGGGTCTTCCGCGACGGAGCCCGCTTCATTACGCAGTTCTGAGCGACGCCTCCGACTGCGTCGAGGTGCTCTTGAAAAATGGTGCCTGTCCCAACAATCCACAGGTAGTGATGGAAAATGTTGGTCTTTTTTTTTAGATCGGTCAAATTACGACAAAGTGACCGTCGTTTGACGTAATTGTTTTTACACTTATTTTTCTAAGTGAGAACGACTTTCATTTTGGTGGTCATCTGACGTTCCTACGTGAACATCAAAGTACCAAAACTCCTTAGATCATTTTTTTTCTATCAAGAATTGGTCAAAAATTTTCTCACATTGCATGCATTTGGATCTATTCCAGGTCGATAAATATACCCTGATAGTCAAATGACCCGTTACGTGACGACCTCGCATCACTAGGCTGATCATCAGCGCCGCTGATACGAAGTTTTTAAAAAAGTGCCATTGATCACAAAATCAGTCATTTTTGGAGCCGCCGGTGACGGTCATTTGATCCGTCGTTTGACGAGCTTGTCACTATCCGCAGGTGTACACCGAAACTCCTCTGCACGTGGCGGCCGGCCTCGGAGCGGCGAAGAGTATAACGCTTTTGCTCAGTCACGGGGCGGACGTGAGGGTGCAAAGCGGCACCGCGAGATCGACTCCTCTTCATCTCGCCGCCGAGGAAGGGAGTCCCGAGTGCACCAAACTCCTCCTGGACGCCGGCGCGTCCTGGGACGCGAAAGATTCTCGCGGCAGAACCGCGATGCACTTGGCTGCGTTGGCGCAGTCGGCCGAGACTCTGGAGACCCTCATTCAGGCCGGGGCCAACGTAAACGCTGAGGACAACGACGGCCGGACACCGCTCCACACGGCGGTCGCGAAAGCTCTTCGGGGAAGCGAACTGGTCAGGATGCTGATACAGGTTCGATGACGAATTGCCTCGTGTAGGGTAGAAGTACCAATGGCCGGACACCCAAGGGAGCAGTCCCAGTCCCCGGACGTGCATGATGAATCGTACTTTCGTCGCTCTTGCACGCACGCTTTGTCCGGCGACTGGGACGCGTCTGGTCATTCGTCATTGGGACGTTTACCTTACACTTTAGCGAGGAAACTCTGCCGGCTTGAATTTGCTAATCTGTAATCTTGCCAAAAATCATTAATCGTCTCTGCGAAATTTTGGTAACTTAAGGTAGCTACTGCCGGAATACTAAAGCGAGTGCTAAATGTTGTTTAAAATTGTTCATTCAGAATGTTGTACCTTTATTAACAGTAACGGAAGTCGATTTGTATTACTGCCTGGATCTTCAATCAACCCCACCAAAAACTTACTATCATGGAAATTTGCATTAACCAATTGTTGTTCTTGAAAGACCATCGTGATTACTATTTCTCTCGGTTGAGGACACATGCAATAATACGAATCAACCTCCTTCACTGTCAATAAATGCATACAATTTTGAATAAACAATTGTAAAAAATTAGCACTCATTTGACTACTGCCATGCAGTAGCTATCTTAATGTTCCCACCAAACGGGAGTTATCTTCAGTTTTAGAAGATAAAATATTGATATTGATTTCATAGTATGAAAACTTTGTAGAACCCTCTCGACTTTCATGACATTGTAGAGAATTTTTTTTTTATGTCCGTCCAGGCTGGTTCGCTAATTAACAAGCCCGACAAATTCGGCTACACACCGCTCCACATCGCCGCTCTGAACGAGAGCTCTCCAATCGTGATTCTCCTGCTGAGCAAAGGCGCCGACGTAACCGCCCGAACGAAGGGTGGAATATCGGCTCTGAGTTGGATAGTTCGAAGAACTCCCGAAGTTATACCGCGTCTCGTGAGCCGCCTCGATCAGGCGATAGTGCTGCACGATCACGAATTGGGCGACGTCGATTGCGAGCTGAGATTGGATTTTCAGCCTCTGGTGCCCGGAGGTCGCGGTGAGACCGACCTGATGCTCTGCCTCGTCGAGGTCGGTCAGCGACACATTCTGAAGCACCCGCTGTGCGAGAGTTTTCTATACTTGAAGTGGTTCAGAATAAGAAAATTCTTTCTCTTCAGTCTGATATACCATTCGATATTCGTGGCGTTGTTCACGGCCTACGTGACGATCGCTTTCATGTACGACTTCAAGAGTCTCGCCAACGCTCTGATCTGGCCGGTCGGCGTTTTCACGTGTACGCTAACGTGCAAGGAGGTCTTCCAGCTATCGCACGGTGTGTGGATCTACGCGAAGCGTTGGGAAAATTGGCTCCAGTGGGGCGTGATCCTGGCCTCGAGCGCCGTGCTCGTAGCGCCGGCGGGCGACTGGCAGCATCACGCAGCCGCTTTCGGAGTTCTCCTAGTCTGGGTCGAGCTCATGATGGTCGTCGGCAGATTTCCAATGTTCGGCCTATACGTTCAAATGTTCACCCAAGTGTCGATGAATTTTTTCAAATTCTTGGGCGCCTACATGTGTCTCATAATCGGCTTCTCGATGGGTTTCAGTGTCCTCCACAAAGAATACAAATCCTTCAAGAATCCCATGGTCGGTCTGCTCAAGACCATAATCATGATGTCCGGCGAGTTGGAGTTCGAGGACGTTTTCTTCGACGATGAAGCGCCGATTCTTTATCCGGGAACGGCGCATCTGATGCTCCTCGTCTTCGTCGTGCTGGTCACGATTATTCTCACGAACTTGATGGTCGGTCTCGCGGTCTCGGATATTCAGGAGCTTCGAAGATGCGCCGGGCTCGACAGACTCGTCAGACGGGCCGAGCTCGTCGCTCACTTGGAGAGCATGCTGTTCTCGAGGCTCCTCGATTACGGACCGCGGAGAATCGTGAGGGCTTGCAGAAAGGGCGCGCTTCTTCTTCATCCGCCCCACCACTGCGCCATTCACATTCGGCCCAACGATCCTAGGGACAAACGTCTGCCGCGCGACCTCCTCAAGGCCGTCTATCGTCTCGTCACCGAGAGGAAGATTCGCAACAAGAATACCAACGATCTCTCGAACAGAAGCGTGAACACCCTGGCGGCCGGAGACTTCAGACTCAGCAGGCTGTACAGTCAGACATCGGCGACCGACAGCAATCGGCAGCAGCTCACCGAACTCGCTGCGGAACTTAAACGATGCTCGCAGAACATTGGCACGCGCTTGGATACGCTAACGACGAGAGTCGAAAATATCGCCCGCGATATCGAATTGCAGGGCTCGACGTGACGAAAATTTTCCTGGTATTGGAATTTAAGCAATATCGTAAATTTGTTGTTACGCGGAATTTCAGATGGTAATTTAGGTTTTGTATAAATTGGCAGTGGAACTTCGACTAGCGTAATCGATCGGGGGTCCGAAACAGTTTTTGTTAACGAAATTGTGGAAGATAGAAACTTGAGGATGAATTTATCGGCCTCAAATAATGCATGTGGGAAAAATAATTTGCTTGTATAATACAAGTGTATTTTTAATATATATATTCGGGAAGTAAAATTGTTCGTTATTCATCTTTGAAGCCAATTACGTAAAAGCTCTGTTTTTTTAATTACCACTTATCGGCTTTGTCAACATTTAAATGTGCGATGTGAAGTATGTTGCGGTTTGGATGATGAACACTCGGATAATTGAGATTCCGTTGTATTGCTGTTTACCGAACGGAGCCGGCAAGTTTGTGGTAATTTTATGCAGCTGGCACGTCGGAAATCTATCCATAGACGTCAGGAGTGATTGTAAAATCATCAACTTTAATTACGAAAATTCAGATATCAAATAAAAGAGTATAGAAAATAAATGAGTCTGATGGCTTAATCTTAATTTTCTTTTTCTTTCCATTTAGTTTCAGTAAATAATAATACATTATGCTACAAGGGAGGAAAGTGCATGAAAATCCGCACCTCCCGTGTAGGATACCATATTTTTTTTCCGATTATGGAAAAAAGTTGCCATATTTCTATGCCTGCAACGGGGATGGAAAGTGGCCGATGAAACGGCGATGGAAAGTGAAATTTTTCCTCCCGCTCGTCAAGAATCTTTCCATCCTGTTTGCAGTCATGAAGTAGGGCCTTTTTAGCGTAGTCGGGAAAAAAGAAATTGTCGCTTACCAGCAGCTTTGTCCTGAACTCTTCTCCATTCTGTAGAGCGATCCTTGCATCCTCTCCTTGACTCCTCGGCAGTGCGATATCCTCCACTCTGGCCTCGTGAATAATTTTTATCGCCGGATGTTTGGGCAATTGTTGATTAACGGCGTGGAGCAGGAGATCGTTTTCGACTATGTAGGCAAATTCGTCCGCCAAGTGGTCCTCGTTGAAGGTAATCATAGCGTCTGAACACGCGTCCCAAACCTACCCAGCAAAGCACAATATTCATTAATATTTACAGAAATTAAGTTTTAATTTTTTTAATCTGCTTCTATGTAAATCCTTTTCACATAAAAATGTATAAATCAAATTTGTTATAGAATATTTTTATTGATTCTGCTTGAATTGCATCTATCAGTAATGCATTCCATGTGTCCATTAGGGTTTTGCATAGAGTGTATTTACACGGTTTTTTGTTGTGTACAATCCATGTACAAAACTTCTAATTTTACTAGAGTATCAAGCAAAGCGTTTAAGACGTGAAAGAACAGAGTCGTCCCAAGATACAAGTAGAAATAGCAACAAGTAGGCTCTACTAAGTTGATGCGGTCCAACAGTTCATGACTTTTTCTTTCTTTTACATGTTTACATTTTATATTCAATCTTGTTTATTTACAAACAATTTTTTGTCTGTATTATGTATATTCAAATTTTCTATGCCTTGTATTTCCGGTTCACTACTTTTGAGTTCTGTGTAAAGGAGTTACTCCGTCAATAAAATTAGCAATTAACAATTAACAAGGGAACAGTAGACTACCTGCATCTTTCGCACCGGAGCATAACGGACCGACTCGATGTGTTGCCAAGCTCCGATACTGGACAGCAAAGTTCTCGTCTGCTGGTTCAAGGCCACTACCCGATTAGAATATTTTTCCTGTTGCTTGTACTCGTGTTTTTTGCCTCCCTCCAACAAAAGTATGCTTTTGGACTCCAGTCTTCTGTTGTTAGCTGTTCGAAGTACGCATAGAAAAGAAATTACTGTTAAACTCTTTACGAAGATAAATTATTAGCGATGAGTATCGTGAAGACGAAATATTTTGAAAATGGCGACGCCGCAAGTGACTAACCTAAAGCAACGGCCAAAGTTGTGCCGACCATTCCACCGCCCGTGATGATAATGTCATAAATTCCATCGCTGCTCGCGGCTTCCTGATGCTTGTTTCTCGATATTGTCAACGAGTTCGATACAATCCTGCTGTATTGTCGTACGAATCCTGCGAAAACTCCCCGAGACGCAGAAACGGCGTCAACGATGAGCGCCATTTTATCGGCGTCTGCTGAAACCGTCAGCTGATTATTATTATTTATCTACTTCGGGCCAGCTCCGATCTTCGTAGCTAAGTAGATATTTTTTACTTGATCTTTTTTTTGTTTTTTTTTTTTGTTTTACAACTAAGAAAAGCAACTTTCGAATAAGTAAGGGCGGGTTTCAATATTGGCTGCAGGAGCTCGCAGTCGCTTGCAACACTTCTGCGAAAGTTATGAAAACGACACTTCTGGTGGAAAAAGTCCTACAACCGATAATTCTAAGATCGCGAGTTCGCGCCCGCCATATGGATAATTTTTTTTCGGACGTGACAACAAGTAGCTTTGAAACAAACCCTGACATCAAAACAATTGATTATTGAGAAAATATAAAAATAACCGAACAATGATGCTTAAAGTTGTTTGATAAAAAAACTTGACTTCGAGGATAAATAAAAACAAAATTTCAATTTTCACAGTAATTTTTGTTGCATGAACGCGTTTAATTAATCTCCGTTCGACATTGCAAATTATTTATTTATCTATTTATTGCAATATTCACGAGCTGGGCCCAATAAGAAGCGCGATACGTAAATGTGTCGTCAAACGGACAATATGGAGAGGGTTTGTCGCAGAAAAAAGTAAATATGTTAAAGAAAAAAGAAAATAACGATAAGGGAAAAATCTCATGAAATGCGAGAATATTTAGTAAATTCATAAAACGGTGATATCGAACACATTCGATATTTGACCAGCTGATCGCGAATAGGGACTTTTGATTTTTTCCCATTGGGACGCTTTTCTCGAAATCGCTGTCAGATCCTGGTCAACAAAATATAGTGATCCTCCGTGTTGCAGGTGTTTGTAACTCCTGGAAACGTTGTTTCGTTGTTTACGAGTTATTATTAATTCTTGGTGCACAAGAATGAGCGACGATGACCGTGATATCGACATCGAGAGCGACGTGAGTCTTGACCGTCGCCTCGGACACGGCCGTACGGACGAGTAAACAGTCTGGAACTTCGACTTTGTTGATAATGCTTCACGAGCTATTTTTTTTTGTTCTCGTTAGGAAGGCGACGACTCCGACTCCAGGCAGAGGCACTCGAACAACACGCAATATTACTCTCAGGTGCGTAATCGCGTCCTTTCGTTAGTGTTTGGATTTTGCGACGACTCGCTGAAAGAATCGTCTCTCTAGGCCAATGAACTCGGCCCATTGAGGTTAGAAATTTATGGCCATTGGTTGTTCAGAGCAATGTTTCACGTACTCGTGACTCAAACACTTGTGCTCGATGAACTTTCGATACTGCAAAACGGTTCGCAGACTATTTCTTGTGGGAACGAAACATTTTTATAAAAAAAAAAAAATTTAACCTACAGGCGGAGAAAAGGGCTCACCACAACGCGTTGGAGCGCAAACGAAGGGATCACATCAAGGACAGCTTTTCGAGCCTTAAAGACACCGTACCTGCGCTGCAAGGCGAGAAAGTAGCGAGCAGGGCCCAAATACTGAAAAAAGCAGCAGAGTATATACAATTCATGAGACGCAAGAATAATTCGCATCAGCAGGACATAGACGATTTAAAAAGGCAAAACAGTTTACTGGAGTCTCAGAGTGAGTATGCAGATTAGAAAGCAATCGAGGGGATGGATAGAAAACGGCAAGACATGAAAATGAAGTTTTTTTAAAAATCTTGATGGGAGGGGAGGGAGACAAAGTTATTGCAACATTTATACTATTGTGTGTTTGTCTCTATTACCAGACTATATTTATTCCTTAAAAAAATATATATATATTTCTTTAAGGGGGTGATTAAAAAAAAAAATTGACGTAGCCTTCATATCTGACTAATACTAAGTTGTTTACTGTAAACAACTTTTATACTTTTTTTGCAATCAATTGAGAATGGGAGTTGTATCACGACATATTATTGGGTACTAATAACTGTCTGACCCTCCCGTTTGTATAAATTCAGAAAAATCCTTGAACTCATAGGATATTTGTTAATGCTTAAGTTTCTTCAATTTATCCCAGCCCAGTGCCAGTTTTTCTCAGATTGGATAAACTTTGTAGAATGCACTAACGAGGATAGATAGATATCATTATTTCTCATGCAGAAATAATATTCAGACACTTACTGATACAGAATTTCAAACGCGTTCGGAATAAAAAATGTACCGTATTTTTGGTAAATGCTACAAATATTTCAAAAAGTCTTACGGGCTTGTGCACCTTTAAGAGTAATCTAAGTATCTAAGTAGTGTTGCGGTCTTGTTCTGTCCATCCTTTAATTTCACCTAAAAAAAAAGAAAGATTGCTTTTAGTTTTTATTCTTAATTTAATGCACCCCTTTTTGCGAAGTTCGCACATTGGAGAAAGCCAAGATCACTGGAAACTTTGCAGCTGAATCGTGCGAAGTTTCCAAGTCCGAATCTGTGGGAATCGGGGGTTACAACGATTCTGAATCAGAGTCGTCGGACAGCGAGACGGGCAGAGCAATACGTCATCCAAAGAAGTTGAAGATAGCGGGCCTCCATCACTGACGCATGCGCGAACAACGTTCATCGATATAATCGACTTGAAACTTTATTTTGATAAAACAATCACCTCGTTGTAATTAATATACGTGTATCATGTAAACATATGTAAAGTAGGTACTTATTTAAGAGAATAAATATTAGTTCTGTTCATAATCCGAAACAGCAACGTTACTGGGCGGTAATCTCGTACTTGCAACGATGTTCGATTTTTCGGACTACTGTCGGGACGCGCTAGAACTTTAGATTTTTGTTCCAAATAATTGTAAAAAACAAAATCAAACGGGAGGAACTTTGATATCGTATTCTGTCGATATTTTAATGGACCTCGCCGTTGGTTCTAACAAATGGAAAAACTTGACCCACATAGTTCAAATTTGGTCCACTGTGTGGCTGGGATCTTAATCCATTCGGCTCTATCATTATTACACGATCACAAGCTGTGTAAAGAAAAAGGCAAAGGACTGTTTCCCGCTACGACAATGTAGGATATTTGAATTGGTTGGAATGTTTTTTTAGTATTTAGCTCTATACAGAGTGCAAAAGTTCTGAACAGATGCCGAGTTCCGTCAGAAGGGAAATGGTATTAATTCACGGCAATGGATAACGTATCATAGATTTAAAAAAGTGTTGGATGCATTTTTTTTTTCCTAATTTGAATTGTTGCCAGATTTTTAAGATCCATATAACAAAAATAAAAAGCGTGTGTATAAATATTTCTTTATACTATATTAAATTGCTCGTTTCGACTTACATGTAAAAATAACATTAATTGGAGTGAGAGGAATTTTTGTTTGACGTAAGGAAATAAATGGGGTAGAAAGAGTTGGGTAACTGGAACTTATTTGAGTGAATAAATGTTCGATTTATATTCCGAGTTTTTTCAATCCCTGACGAAAATATGAAATATTCCCGTTGCACATTGCCCTCGCCGTTAGGTCTTACCCCTCTCCAGTCAAGAAATAACAACGGATATTGAAAAAAAAGTTTGTGTAAAACATATCGCGGTATCAGCAACACTATTCTCCACTTCGCTTGACGCCCGTAAGTAAGTAACTTAATTTAATTTTTATCTTAATTGAATTTATTTGACGGATTTCTCCTTGAATATAACATACAATAAATCCTAAATATTAGAGCACCAGAGTCACGATTTATAAAAGCTGAGAAAAGTTAAAAACACTAAAGTTTACAATTTCTAAAAGTTAATAACTCTTTTTCTTTATTATTTTCGTTACTTTAATAAAATTTAATTTTAAACATTTTTAAAATTTTTAAAATGTAATTCCTCTCCTACTCTTCGAACCGCGGTATGTTTGCCGATTTTTTTGGACCAGGAATTAAAATGCTACATGTGTCCAATCATCACCAGGAAATATTTATAAGCCTCTCATCGCGAGATAAAATTCCTGTGTTATTCCATTATTTTCCCACCACCCGGCTCGACGCACAAGCGCAGTGTACTAGATCGGGATAAAAAATAAATAAAAAAATGATAATGAGTAATAACGATTGATAAAATTCCAGTTTATCTGTGTGGCAGTGGTCGGAGGCGGTTGCTCGCGGGAAAGGTCCCACGGACTAATTCCGCAGCGTATGATCGACTGACAGTCACGAGGCAGAGACGGATCGGAGCGCGAGTCTTTTTTTTTTAAGCCCAGTGACTGCTCGTCCCCTGGCGGAGAGCGCGCCACTCGCTTCTGCGAGCACGAGACTTGGCGCTCGAAAATTGCATTACGTGGGTAGGAGGTGCCGGTTTGTTCCGGAAGGAGGCGGTTTCGACGAGGACGTTTGTCGTTGGTTCGCTCGTTTGTCGGCGCGGTGCGTGGACGGTGTGCCAGAGCCAGCGGGCCAGAGGGAACGTGTACTGCTCCGCCGTACTCCGTCGCTCGTAGGTGGCGGACATAGAAAAAGGCAAAAAAAAAAAAAAAAAAAAACGGAAAAATCTTCGCGCGAAGTGTGACATCCCGAGAAACGGCGTCGAGACGATACCGGCGTGAAATGTCAGCCTGTCCGAGAATACAACATCCGCCGCAGCAGGCCAACGGCGACGGGAATCTCGGATCTCCGAGAAAGAAACAACGAACCTCGACTTCCGGTTCTTTGTCCAAGGTCACGGTTGTGCTGGGCGCGCAATGGGGCGACGAGGGCAAGGGAAAGGTCGTCGACATGCTCGCTTCCGACGCGGACGTCGTCTGCAGGTGCCAGGTAATTCCAACCCGACGACATCGCTTTCGCGCGTGTTTGTAAATTCGCCGAAAAAAAAAGAGGAACGAAAAAATTTTCGTGTCTCTTGGCGTGCTCGAAGTCACGGGACAAGGCTTCGCGCCATCTTTGAGCCAAACTTCCCCCTCCTCCGCGGAGCTCCGAGCTTATTTTTATGTATGTTAGATGCGACGTTGTAACATAACGAAATTAGTGCCGGTGACGCTTCCGTTTCACGATCCGCACACACGCCCGACGATTCTCGTCCATTGCCGCCTTTTTTGCTTCTCCCCTGCCGATGCTCCTGGGAGGCCGCACGTGCGAGCTGTTTTCACGACCGTTCGGTGTTCGTGTGTGTGTGTGTTGTTTCCCCCAAAAACCGCGTTGCTCTGCGAGCCTCGACAAAATGTTTATTTTTCGTTTGTTCTCTTCGTCTCGTGCCGAAATGAGAAAAACTTATATATAGCTCGGCGCGCGTCACGCGCTCGAACCGCACTCGAATTTTGTAATCTTTTTACCCTATGACGAAATCGGACCTTGGAGGCAACATTTTGCGGCCGATATATATTTTTAGAAACGGAACTTTTGGATCCTCGCGCGAGCGATATTTGCACACCCCCGGTCGCTGCAGTTTTTGTTATGTCTTTCGACCTGGCCCGGCGTGACGGACTGACGGAGTTACGTCATTCGCATTTTCAAACAGTCATCTGCGATAAGCTCCTCCCAGCTGCCAGGCCGTTAAACTCGGGATGATGATTGTACTCCGAGCGACGCAGTATTTCATTGGCGAGTAATTAATTCGTCGCGTCAGCATAACGTACGGAAATCCACCGGAGACTCGTTGTTTCAGCGACGCTCTCACAGCCTTGACGTACGCTGACGTCTATGCAAATATGCGCGTGGATAGTAAATTTTTTATGCAAGGTGCGACGAGAATAAAATTGAGGATTTTGTATCGGCCAGACCTGTCTCGTGGGAATCCTATTTCTGTTATCTCTGCGCTTAGTCGTCGGTGTAATGTTTCTCCTTTCAGGAAAATCGCTTCATTGTAGAAGCGCGCTCTGTCATTATGCAAAAAAAAAATATTGAATCGGCTTCAGTCACACTTATCTCCGTATCAATGCAAACCGCCTGTGCAAATTTGCTTTGATCGGTGATTTTTTATGCGAGCTTCTGAGAGAATAACATTGAGAATTTGTCCGATCAAAAAAAGCGCTCCATTGTACAAGCGTGCTTTGTCCTTGGGCAAAAAGAAAATTATCAAAGGTTCTTGAGTTATCATCGTCATAGTAATGCAAACTGTCCATTCAAATGTGCATAGATCATCGATTTTTATTTATTTAATTATTTATTCATTTATTCATTTATGGGACTTGCCTTTTTCATAAGAAATTCAGACAACAAAGTAAATGTGTGAAATTAAGATGAAATTAATTATTTTGTGGTTTTGTACAGTATATTTGAAAATAATCTTTGCAAATAATAGAACTTGTATCATAATTTTTCATGTCAATTTCGGTGAGAAGAACATTAAGAATTTCCCATCTTAAGGAAAGTACTCCATTGTACAAAGGCGCTTTGTCCTTATGCAGAATAAAATTATTCAATCTCCTTGAGTTACACTCATAATCGTATTAATGCAAATAGTCTATTCAAATGCAACAATAAAATTAAGTCATTCCCTTCTCAAGAAAAGCGTTCCGTTGTACAAGCGCATTCTATCCTTATGCAAAAAACAATTATTTATTAGAATACGGGACAAGCCCTTTTACAAAGAAAATACAGACATAAAGAAGAAAGTATGATTGCATTTAGTACAGTGTATAAAGGGTATAACCGTATAAAGGAAAATTATGAAATCTTCTTGAGTTATACTCATCGTCGTATTTATGCAAAGAGTCTATTCAAAAGTGCGTGGGTCGTTGATTTTTTATGCGAGTTTCTGTGAGAACAAAATGAAGAGTTTCGTATTGCCCGGACCCGTCTTGCGAAAATCGCGTTTCTGTTACTCCATACTCGGTTGACGGTGTAATATTTCCGCTTCCAGTATAAGCGTGCTCAGTCCTTATGCAAAAAAAATAAATCACCCAATCTTCTTGAGTTACATTCATCGTCGTATTAATGCAAAGCGTTCACACTTGAAATATTTCTATTATTCCACAGGGAGGAAATAATGCGGGTCATACAGTAGTTGTAGAGGGTGCCCAATACTTCTTTCACCTTCTACCTAGCGGAATAATCAATCCAAGATGCAAATCCGTTTTAGGTAACGTCACACTTCAATAAAAGAGCACAAATTCGTTAAAAAAAAAAAATAATAATTGTTCCGTTGTTTGAAACACTCGAAAATCTTACGTACTAAAGAGAAAAAAAATCAAATATATTTATTACATTATGAAAAAAAAAGAAATTGTTCCGATGTTTGAATCACTCGAAAGTCTTATGTACCAGAGAGAAGAAAAAAAATGCAAATAGATTTATTACTTTATTTGACTTAAATGAATTTTTTTAATGATGAAATAAATAAACGATAAAACAGCATTGAGCGTTGAGGCGCTGCCAGTTACCTCGTAAAGATAAGGGAACAGTATATCTTATTTGAATGACTATTGTGTTGCAGTGCTTTGAATAACAGAGTACTATAAATGAAGTAAACCGAGAGGTCTCCGGTTAGCGCGGCTCAATTATCGTCTATCATTGATTCAATAATTTGCAAGCTGGTACTGCCTGTTGCCAGGTTCTGCAAGATGCCTATAATGGAAAGGAGAATAGCGAAAACCGGACCGGAATAAATTGTTATGTTTTGCAGGTAACGGCGTCGTTATACATTTGCCGGGATTGTTCGAAGAGCTGGAGCAGAACGAGGCTAAAGGCCTCAAGGATTGGAACGAGAGATTTATCATATCGGATCGGGCTCACATAGTGTTCGATTTTCATCAGCAAGTAGATGGCTATCAGGAACTGGAGAAAGGGCCGCAATCGTTGGGAACGACGAAGAAGGGAATCGGGCCAACTTACTCGAGCAAAGCCGCGAGAAACGGTCTCAGAATCGGCGATCTGCTCGGCGACTTCGACAAATTCTCCGATAAATTCAATACCTTGGTCGCTTCGTACCAAAGAATGTTTCCCGCTCTTCACGTAGACGTTAAGGCGGAACTGGAACGCTACAAGGGGTGAGCTATGCGAGCCTGGAGTAAATCAGTCACGAGTCAAATCTGCACGAGATACCGGCATGGTATTCTTTCGGTTTAATTGCCGTTCGCTATAGAGTCATCGATTAAACAATTTAAATGCTCGATAACCGCAGGTACGGAATCGGTGAAAATGTCGCAACGTCTCAAGGCTTCCTACAAATGACCTAGACAATTTTTTTTTAATTCTTAGCCAATGAAGTAACCGAAGTTTATTAGAACCGAACCGAAGAACCGATTTTTTAGTTAATTGAATTGAGGGTATTTTTCGGCTATTTCTGACCGTTCATATTTATTATAAAAACTTTAACATAGCTTGATTCCATTTTTTTAAAATTAACATTTGACTCTCTTTGTCGCTACGTTTGAAGGCTTCTTACAAGTGACCCTGAAAGAAAAAGAAAAATTCTTAGCCAATAAAATAATCGAGGTCGATATTTGTTGTAAATTAAATTGAGGGCATTTTTCGGATATATCTGACCGCTCATATTATTATAAAAGCTTTATTAACATAGTTTGATTGAATTTTATTTTCATTTAACATTTGTTTTACATAACACTTGACTCTCTGTAGATACGTCGAGCGTATCAGACCGTTGGTGAGGGAGACCGTACACTATCTGCATCAAGCATTGAAGGAGGGGAAAAAAGTGTTGGTCGAAGGAGCCAATGCGGCGATGCTCGACATCGACTTTGGTACTTACCCGTACGTGACGAGTTCCAACTGCAGTATAGGAGGTGTCTGCACCGGACTCGGCTTGCCACCTGCGACAATCGGCGAGGTCGTGGGCGTCGTCAAAGCGTACACGACGAGAGTCGGCGACGGGCCATTCCCAACCGAACTTCGCGATTCCATCGGTCAGACTCTTCAGACTCGCGGTCACGAAGTCGGCGTTACGACGAAGAGGAACAGGCGTTGCGGATGGCTCGACCTGGCGCTGCTCAAGTTCACAGCGTTGGTCAATGGGTCAGTTCAATGACAACTGCATATCGCTTAGCTTAAATTACAATACACAAAATATCCCGAGAACCGAAACTTTTGCACGACTTCTACATGTAATTTGACGCAAAAACCTCGATGTTTTTTTTTTTTTTTTTTTTACGGAACAAAGCTTTATTTATAACGAAGCTAAAAATGTGGCTTTTTTTACATGCATATGTTATTTTCGATCGACGAGGCAAAAATTTACATTCGAAATTTTATTCCTTGAATCTATATAGATACACATCGATATGCCTGACCAAGTTGGACATCCTCGACACGCTTCCCGAAATAAAAGTGTGCACGGGCTATCGCTTGAACGGAAAGGAAATTGATTATTTTCCGAGCACAGCCGTAGAGCTGGCACGAGTGGAACCGATTTACGAGACCCTCGAAGGCTGGCGCTCGACGACCGAGGGTGTACGCTCGTTGGAGAAGCTCCCGCCCAATGCACGAAAATACGTTGAAATGATCGAGGACCATTTGGATATTCCAGGTAAGACCTCTAGTTAAGGACGCTTCACACGTACAATCCCAGCCAACAGTGATACGCCCTTAAATTGACCTTTCCTCAATATCGATCCGCACCGAAAATATCATTATTGGCAAAACAACGATATTTTTTCAACACGATATTTACGACCGAAATACCCATCGCACGATGGTCTCATCAAAGTCTGTTTAAAACATTTTTCCAACCCTTCTGTATTTCAGTGAAATGGATCGGTGTTGGAGCGGGCCGTGAAAGTGTCATCGCCCTCTGACGATTCAACGATTTTAGCCAATTATCTGAGCGCACCATTTTCAGTGTATTATTAAGGATAACTATAAATGTATTGTTCACAATTAGAAGCTGATGCGCGCACAATAAGTGGAAATTATAACAAGGCTTATAACGAAGGTAGTACGATAGTCGAAAGCGTTTAAATTAATTCAAACATGAATTTTATGATTGTAATAATGTAAATGTCAATATTGAATAGTCAGTATCTACAGTTTGATTTAATTACGGTTAAAGGGGGAAAGCGGAAGATATTTAACGATATTCGACTTATATCGTCATATCCATAAAAAAAATAATGCAAAAACTAGAATACACCGGTATTGTACAAATATTTAATTAACCGCTGACCGATCATTCTCACTTATCATTAATTTCTTTTTTTCTTCAAATTCATTCAAGTGAATTTTTTTTCGTAACTTTCCTTCGACGTTCGAGCGTTATGAATTGCAAATTAAATTTCTCGATCCCGAAGCCGGATGAACGGTTCGATAGTTCATACGGGATTTGGCGCCGTGGGATTATCGTATGGAATATCTTGCGATTTACTAGCGGCCGATAAGACCGTTGCGTTGCCAGCGGATATGCTCGTCTCTCTTCTGTCCCGGGCACGTCGGTTTTGAAACCAGATCTTAACCTGATGGCAAAATATCGAATTAGTTCGGTTCGTTTATCGAATACCGTCGTTATCGTAATTGCCGTACAGCTCGTAAACTTTGATTTATAAGCATTCGTTGCAACAACAATACTATCTTGAATTATGAATGACTTGTTATGTTTTTTTTTCGGGATGATAAGTGCAACATTATATAGAGTAACAGACCGCCACTGTTTCGAGAAGATAACTGGGTGAAATCAATTAAAGAGGGTTCGAGCCCGCACTTCGGATCAACGGCCGTGGGGAATTCCCATTATTACGTATATTTTCCATTACGATAATCGACGAGAAATCTACGAGGTTCGATTGCGGTAATAAGAACAGTGTTTACTCATTCAATAACTTTTATCGTTCTTACGGAAACATACCGGGCAGATAGCATTTAACAACTTAACGGCTTTGTCCACTGTGGCGCCGAATGCACAGCGATTCCACTTTCCGCAACTCTTAAAAAATGTACGATAAATTTTACCGTGTGGTATGCTTTACTGATGAAACGCCTGCGTTAGTTACGTTCCGTACGAAGGTACACTGTAAAAACATTTTGTTCGACAATTAATTAACGGTATTGGAAACTTTTTTACATAAACTGTATCGGAAAATTCAAATTTTTTGTAAATTTCCGGCAAAAGATTTGTAATTTTAATATCTGGTATTTTTATTTTACAACACAAAAGTACATTAATGTTCAATTAATGTAAGTAATGTAAGCAAATTTCAAGTTCCAATACACTAAATTTACAATTTATTTTTACAGTGCATATAAGGTAAAGGTTTCAATTACCGGAGAAGTGCGTGCCACACTGTAGAAAAAATGTGTATGAAATTTAATGTACCAGACTGGAAGTTTTTATGCAGAAACTGTTATATTGAATTTCATGTACAATTGTGATGAAAAAATGAATGCTCAGTATATTAAAAACATTGTGAATACTTAATTTTAAATAATTTACTTTAATTTCAATGAAGAAGTATATTAATTTTTCATCACAATTGTGCATTCATTTTACTGTACCAGTCTGCATAAAAACTTCCAGTCCGGTACATTAAATTTACATTTTTTTTTATAGTGGACAGAGACTTGGACTGCTCGCTTAGATGTCTTGCCGTTTGTACTTTTACCTCAATTGAAATGCAACTGTATCGCCGTTTCGTCAAAATTATCGAGCTGTACCGCACGTAACATATAATGTTTATAATTTCTGTTAAATATATGCACTTACGCGACTCTGAGGCAACCGCAAAAGCGTAGACAACTGTACAACATCCCTTCTCGATAGATAAGCAGTGTTCCGATATTTGTCCTCCAAGACGTGAAGCTGGGAGGATGTGAACGGTATTCTTGGATGGGCGCCGGGTCGTCTTTTCCCTGCCTTACCGGCCGCGGATTTCCTGAGTAGCTTCGGAGGCCTGTATCTCGTGCACTGAAGCCACGACAGTTCGCTTCTCTCGATTCTCAGAGCCCTGAGATCTCGAGTTCCGCGAGGGAGCTGCGAGCTTTCCGGCTGCGACGCGATTATTATCGAACTGTGCAAACGCGAAACGTTCGGAGCATCGTGGCTGTCAAATTGGTTGTCACTTCCGGTTCTTCCGAGACTCGGAAGCGGAAACGACTCTCCGGCGAGTCTCGATCCGCCTAACGAACTCGTGTCAATCGTCGCGCCTGCGCTCTCCCGCTGGGACAAACTTTCCGAACCATCGGTGTAAACTCTGACCGTCGCCGATAACGAAGATACGCGCGATTTTCTCGTGTGATCCTCGGACAAAATTCGCGCTATGCTGAAATCACTCGCGGCACGCGAGTGCCTCTGTACCTGATTCATTTTCGTTGGGCAACTGAATTCGCAAAGGTTTTCACCCCTTGTATATATACTCTCGGGTCGTAGCGAACGAACATCCCCGCTTTCTATCTTCTCTCGTCACAGTATCCATTTCAGCGATGAATCTAAATTAAACGCATAGTTGCACACTCGATGGCTATCGCGTTGCACTCGCGGTTCTCTCGCTGGCCCGAAAGAAAAGGAACCCCCTACCTGTCCCATTGTCCTTTGCTCTTATACCAGTGTATTATCTCAACCACATCTCCTGCTGCCCAATAACAACAATGTAATTGATACTACCGTAGGGATGTGCGCGCTCAGGGAGGGGACGACGCCGAGACCGCTACCGTTTTCAAGGGCCAGATGTCCCGGTGCACGGAGGCTTGGATAATCGAAAAGCCACGGGGGTCATCTAATCCGGAAATACGTCTATCTCCCGAATGTAAATATCAAACAAACGGCGTACTTTGCCGCGGGTAACAAGGGCTGTTGTGGTTGGGGAAAAAAGAAACTTTTTTTTTTCTATAAGTAGTGGGTAATGTTTCAATACAATTTTCATGATGATTTTTCTGCTGGGGGATCTTTGTGAATGTAAGAAGCCGGTGTTATAAAGACGGCTCGCTATATGCAAGGAAAACTGATAAATAGATCATGAAGAGATTACTCGTTTAACACGGAAATGCTTGTCTATTATACGTTGCGGGTTCGTATCCAGTTGTGTCGCGTATCATTACAGTATGATACGTGTTCGTCTAAGGTAGTTCTTGCGTGTAGTTCCACTTCGCTTAAATTTCAGAGAAGTGAACAGGAATTGCATATTAACAAATTGATGAAAAATAAAATTGTTCCACATATCTTCAAATTGTTCCAAAAAAATGCAAAGTGAAAGTAAAAATCTGAAAAAATGCATACATATTCAGAAAAGTGAACGAAGCACTTTAATAAAAAAAAAGTTAGGTTTCCGCGAGATTTGTTGAACAATTTTATTTTTCATCGATTTGTTGATAACAATTTGGAATTATCATTATGCAAAAATAATCTTTCTAGCACCTTTAATATGCTTGATTTTTTTCTGATTTTTATACCATCCGGAAGTGTTTGCAATTCTTTCTCATTTCTCTGAAACTTATGCGAAGTGAACACTATTCGCAAGGACTACCTTAAGCTTGGCATTGACAACAGCGGCAGTTTTACCAAGCTGCTCGAGCAACAAGTTTTTCGCTAGTCGTAAGCTCGTTGCGGTGTTTCGATAGTGCAATGTTTCATTATAATTCGATGCGCATATCTGCGAGGACAGCTTTTTGTTTACATGCGCAGTTTCGTTAAGGACGTTCGGTATCTTGCAAAGAAATATGCAATTTTGTTGTAGCGGTAATGCTGAACTGCATATATCTTCGATACTACACGATAAAACTTGCATTTGTATTTTCTGGATGATTCGACGTTACTCGAATTCATATTAAAACGACTACTTTTCCCCATCGCTTCTACTCTAAAAACCATCCAGTACAGCGAACGGCGATCCGATTATCTGTTCGATTACGATCATGAATGAATACTTAATGAGAATATGATGAGTTTATGGAAGAGATAAAAATCTACTCAAGCAAGACACATTATCGTGCGTACCGACTGAAGGCAAAATCTCGCGGCCCTATTGCGGATTGTAGAGGGCGCGCAAATCGGAATAACGTGATAAGATAAGATAACGGTAAACAACAAGCGAAGATAGTGCGAGGCCTGGTGAGGTCGAGGCATTTGATTTCTCGAATGTAGGTTAACCATTACGGGAAAAAAAAAATATAACAAAAATAACGGAAACGAACTTTCTCCTCGAGAAACTTGTGAAACCCGACGGCTCGATTGTCCGTTACGGTTGACCTTCACCACATCTGACCTATTTAAAAAAAACATCTTACACAAAAACGTAACAACGACATTTTTTAAAGTATTTATTTATTTATTTGTCAACGGGAGAAGACCCTTTTGAAAAGAAATAAAATATAGTCTATATGGTTTAACATAATATAATGCGTAAAGTATATTGAGTATTGAGCATTACGTGACATTTTTGGGGAAATTTGCCAAAGATATTTAATGAAATTTTATTTTACTCGGTGCGTAAAGTGCAGTTTTACGCACGCTTCGCGCGCATAAAACTCCTCTTTCGCACCTTGTGAAATAAAATTTCGTACGATACTCGTGCGAAAAACGTTTTCTTAACTCGTGTGACTGCAACACTCGCCTTCGGCTCGTGCTGCAAACTCACACTCGTCAGAAAAAGTTTTGTCGCACTAGTATCGTAATGTACTATTATATATGTTTATTTTTGGAAACAATATCAATAATACTTCTTTTTTTTCTTACTTTATTGATAACTATTCAAGTTAAGTCTAAACTACTTATGCATATTTATTGAGTTTGATAATTCGGTTGTCGATGTTTTAAAATGGAAATTCCGGATGCTTTCGAGTACCCTTGAAAAAACTGAAGTCGCAAATTCTTCCAGCCGGTCCTTGATCCAGTTTGGCAAGCGAGCTCATGTCGGTGTCATTGAGCGCCCAGTCGAAGAGATCTATGTTCTCCTTTATGCGTTTGGGATTCGTGCTCTTTGGGATAGCGGCTATGCCGTTCTGAAGAGTGTATCTGAGGGCTACCTGTGCGGGTGATTTATTATGCTTCTTCGCCACTTCCAGAACCGTTGAATTTTCCAGTAAGTCAGGGAGTTCGTCCGTTTTGCCAAGGAGTTTTACCAGTCCTCTGGTGCCCAGTGGTGAGTACGCTGTCACTGTGATTCCTTTGCCTTTACAGAATTCAACCTGAACAAAAAGATCAACGACTCAAAGAATTTTAATGGTACTTGTGCTTGAAAAAAAAAAAAAAAAAAAAATTTTAAATAGATATTAATTTGGACCATAAAAGAGCAGATTCGTTGCTGTTTTACATTATATTAAAATAACATTTCTAATCCACTTGGAATACGAAAAAAAAATTATAATTGGAGCAGGATTTACCATATCTTTTTGTTGAAAATAAAGATGAAGTTCAATTTGCAGATTGGAAATGGGCAATTTGGCGTTGGAAAGAATCTTGCTTATCTGCTTGGCATTAAAATTGGACAGTCCTATTGCTTTGGTGCGGCCCGCTGCAACTTGTTTCTCCATCTCGGCCCACACAGCCGCGTGATCGGTATTCATGTCCATTCTGAACTCTCCATTTTCATCGACTGGATGCAGGTCATCGCCCACCTCTTCGAAGCCAAACGGAGTGTGTATCAGATATAGATCCAGATACTCCAATTGCAAAGCTCCCAAGCTCTTCTTTATCCATTTTTCTATCCCCTCTGGACGATTGCCGGTTGGTGGAACCTGTTTCAATAACAATTCGTCTTACACGCGCAGATCAACGTTGATCAATGCATTTTTCACCAAATCAACCCTAGTAATTACTTTTGTGACTATGAACAACTCTTCTCGTTTGATTCTTCCGGAGTCGAGCCACTTCTTCAAAACTTTGCCTATAACGGCGTCGTTCTCGTAGACTGGTGCGGTGTCGATGTGCCTGTAACCAGCCTCAAGAGCATTCTCAAGGGCCAATTCCAGTTCCGACTCTGTGGCCTGAACATAGTTTTTTTTAGCAAAAAAAAAAAAAAAAAAAAAAATTAAATTAGTAATTTACGTCGAACCGCCGAGTGATTTTCGAGAACTCTTACCTGCCAAGTGCCGAATCCCAAAGCCGGCATTAGCTGCCCGTTCGGTAGAGTCACAGATAATTTCGAGGCCATTTCCGTGACTCGATTCTTGTGCAGCGCGATTGAAACTGGTTGAAAATCCCGAGTTCGATAGCTCAAACCAATGTGGCACGAATACAATCCCGCTTCCCCACCATTAGCATGCACTTAAGCCTTGGAACACTTTCACCAGCGGAGAGGGAAGCTTGTATTTACGGTACATTTCTAGATATTCTAACTCGATGCCGATTTATGCTAATGTGTACAAACACATGAGACCAAACTGTTTTCGATTAACACAAACCGGAAACAAAATTTATTAGATAGGGAAGGAGGTAAAGTTTTTACAGTATAATTACGTAACAATTTTTACAGCAATTACAGTAGATGCTCGATTATTTGAACCCTCAATTATTCGAACGATGACTCCGTTTATCCGAAGGCTCAGTTATCTGAACGTTAGCGAGAAATATTGTACATTGTTCAAGCGTTTTGAAGTCCGGTTCTCCGAGCAGTTTTACCCAACCCAGCAGAGTCTTCAAGATTTCGCTGCGCAAAAGCGCGTAGCTAGCGTTCGGTAATTACAAAAGGACGACTTTATTTCACAGAATCCATGAAATAAGATTTGGCTGTTGGAATATTGTTAAAAGTATGTTTTGAATTTTAATATTTTTTCATTTACATGTCTCATTTCTGTATGTGTTACAACGCTGTAAACAAAAAAAAATGCTTATCTGAACTGAAGCCGGTCCCGTCGGGTCGCATAATCGAGGTTCTACTGTACACTGGAAATAGATCTCGCGGTATCCTTGGCGCAGGCAGATATCAACCAAAGATCTCCTTGAGACAACAGCTCAACCGCGACGACGACACTTGCAGTCGTGGAATGTAATTCTAATGATTTAATGTTTCAGAGTCTTCGGTTACTTTGTAAAGCGGCTTAGTGAGCTTAACGATGTACACGTGTATCAATTGCGGCGTCGAGGTCGAGGAGCTCTACAGACGGTACAGTCCCAGTGTACTAAAAGTTCTGAAATGCGTAAGTTTATCCACAAAAAATATCTGTTACGAACAATAACAGGAAAACTGGATTATTGGGCGAAAATTTACTACCGTCTTTTACAATAGAACCAGTAGCTTTTTGTGACTCGAGCGCTTCGCGTCTTTAAAAACCGGAGATTTGCTTAAAATACATCACTTCCGGTTTGAAAATCTTATTTTTTTTACTGGGCTTCCGGTCGAATCGGATTTTCAAACCGGAAGTGACGAATTTCTGGTGTGACGTCACTTCCGGTGGAAAAATGAAATTTTCAAACCTGTAGTGACGAATTTCCGGTATGACGTCGCTTCCGGTATAAAAATGAAATTTTCAAACCGGAAGTGACGTATTTCCGGTATGACGGAAATATATATGATATATAAACACAGCAAATATATAAAATTTCAGAACAAATGTGGGAGCCTAGCGGACAAGTACATAGAGTACGATCCCGTTATAGTACTGGTGGATCTCGTCCTACTCGAGAAGCCAGCATACAGGCACCTTCTGTACAACAGTGGCTTCCAGTCCTACTGGAAATTAATGATCGTCCTGCTGCTGAGTGAATCATTCAGAGTATGGTCGACGCACTCGCCGGAAAGTGGCCACGAGAGTGTGACACGGCTTGATCATCTGAAAAACGATATTTTCGACGGAGAACGAAGTTTTTACATCCTGCTGGCGCACACGGCCCTCTCACTCGGAGCGTTCGTGAGCGCGGTGATCGTCGGTACGGAAATACGATGGCTTTTTCTGCGCGAACGACCGGCCAAGTACAACGCGACCGATCTAGTCCGGGCCCTCACGGTGGGGGGTTGCGCCAAATTGTTGGGTCTTCTGGGTCTCGTTTGGCAGCACGTCGCTCACGATCCTCACTACGCTCTCATACACGGTTACACGATGCTCTGCCTCCTCACAGCGTACTCAGGTAATCCAAACTCACCAACGACCCATTCGATTTTTCCTCAAATATCACATGTATACACTTTTATTTGTTAATCGTACTTTGAATCTATAGAGAAATGATAGTTAACAATTACAATACGCTAAACAATTCTTTACAGTCGTATGCGAGAGCGGAAGGGGTGGATCCCTGATCGGACTTGCCGGAGGACTTTTGGCTCACGATTACGTATCTAACAGTATTTCTTGGTTGCCTCAGGCTACGCCCAATATCACACTATTACAGAATGGGACTTAGCGAATACACAACGAATTAAAATCTTGTTAGTTAATTTACTTAAGCGTCCTTCACCGGAAGTATGCTCCAGCCAAGGACGAGTCTGTCGAAGCCGCACGAGAACAAATTGCACACCCCGCCCTCTTCCGCCCAGGCTACCGAGCACACCATCCTTCGATGGCCCTGAAAAGAAAATGAACGTAAATTTGCATCGCGCCTTATCGATACGCAGTGACGGAGCCGTGGAAATGTGGAAGGTTTTTTTTATCGCACCTGCCGACTCGTTCGTGGTAACCTTGCCAGTCTCTGGCCGCTCAGGTCGAACAAGCGTATTTGCCTGTTGTCGTGCGGTATAGCAACGGTACCGCTGCTGGACACCGCCAATCGATTGGCCGCGCTATCGCCACGGATCGTAGCCAATGGGCTGCGGATATTCCGCAGTTCCCAGACCTTGACACTTCGATCGTCCGAGCCGGAGACAATCTTGTCCTCCCGGGTAAATACCGCCGATGTAACAGCCCTGTGCGAACACACAAGAAAATCATTATAATACTCGCCATCGACGAGCGATTTGATGGCATTGTTTTTATCGAGGTCGATAGATCAGCAGCTTTGTTGCGGAGAAGATCGCGGCATGCTAATTCTTATACAATCGTTCGACCCTGCACTTGCGGACGACCGTTCGTCGGGAGCGAAAGGCTGCTTTTTATTTCGTTTGGTAAAACTATAAGGATGCTTATAATGAAATTGTTTCTGCAGTCATCAAAGAAACTGCGCTTTGAAGTCATCCTCGAATTTTTTTTTATTACCGAAGTACCGCTTATAGGTTGAATTCTTTACTTTTGTTGTACGTGAAAGGTCAAAGTCGAGAACTTTAACTTCGCGGGGAGCTATTTTTTTATGTAAAAAAATGTATTAAAAAGAAAAATGTGTAAACGATTTTCTGCTGAACTGCCTCAACGGAGAGTCTTACTCGGTGTGTCCTTGAAATACAGATACGGAATGAATGGGTTCTCTGAAGTCCCACAGTCTGAACGTGCTGTCCCGACTGGACGTGACGCAGAGACGTTGCGCGTGATGGGTCGATACGTGTGTGAGCTCCTGATCGTGGCCGCAAAGTGTGTGTATGACGTCGCCGGTCTCGGCGTCGTACAGATTGGCGGTTCTGTCCCAGGACGCCGTGACCAATTGCTCAGCGCCGGGTAGCCAATCGGCGGACATCACGACGCCGCTGTGACCGAGTAATTCCCGCACGGGTGTTCTCAGTGTCGGCGGTTCCTCGAGCTCGTCGCCGCCGCAAACGGCGTTCGTCGGCGTTCTGTCGGTATTCGAGAGATCCTCCGACGACGATTGGCGCTTCGGTATGTCCCAATTTACGGCGGCTTGCCAAACGTGAGCCGAACAGTCGCCGCTCGACGTAAGAGCCAGGTCTCTCGTCGGATGAAAACGGACCGAATTCACCGAACCGCTGTGACCGATATATTGGAGCAGACACCGGCCGCTCTCCATTCCCCAGACCCGAGCTGTGTGATCCGCCGATGCCGTTGCTATTATTGGTTGACCCGAACGGCCGACCGATACTTCCCACACACCGTCCCTGTGGCCCGTGTACTGCCTCTGCATGCTGCACGACATCGTAGGATTCTTGAAACTCGAGACTATCTTACTCGTTTGCGCTTTGAGCTTGTGGGAAGTTTTGACCTTTTGGGCAGAACCTGCGCTCGATACTGCAATGAGACAAGTACGGCGAGTAAGTTAGCTTATTCAAAAAGGAAATTACGTTGGAAAAACTGTGATACAATTGAAAACAAACCATTGATCTTGAACTTTGAGATCTTGTTTCATTCAATCGCTCCACAAGATGCAATTTTTTTGAGAGTAGATTGAATCGTATGTTTGTGCTTTTTAATAATGCAAAGTTAAATAGTAAAAAAGAAAAATTGTAAATAATATACAAGATTTTTTTTTTAATAAGGGCAAATTATTGTTTAAACTTTTGGAGCAGAGTCGTGTACCTTAAAATCTTATTCATATTGCATTTGTTTGTTTAATAACAAAAGTTAAATAGTCAAAACAAAAATTGAAAAAAATATGCAGGATTTAAAAAAAATAAGGACAAATTATTTTCGACCTTTCCGGAGCACAGTAGTATTCCCTCTACTCCAATATCTCATTAAAGGAAATCAAGCATTGCATAAATGCAATACCGTGCTGAATAAAATGTTAACAGACATAACGGACTCGTCTCGAGACAAACCCCTCACCCTTTGGTTTGAACGGATTTTTCAAGTCTGCGCAATCCGCAAGATCTCCTGGCGGTAAGCTGCGTTCTCCGGAGCCATAGCATTCTCTCTCCAGCCTTTCGTTGAGCCCGTCGATCTTTTCCTGCACTGTAAACAATTGATTTTTTAAAAATCTTTTCATTTTTTTTTTTTTTGCACAAACAATGACCTACAGCGGTCACAGCTGCTGGAGATTCCTTACATCCAATGTTCTCCATGCAGACGGTTTCGAATTCCTTCTGAATTTGTTGAAAAAGATCAAGCAGACGGGTGTGCACGGCCGGCGGTATTGGACTGTCATCGATGTCCGAACGAAAGCTGACGTAGTGCAAAGCCATCGGTTGCAGGGGTGTCGAACCGCTCTGGCTCATCTGCGACTGTAACTCGGTGTCGGTGCCGCTCTGAACTCTCGGTATAGAAATTCTTTTTGATTTTCCGCTGGTTTTGTTGCCAGTCGAGGTTGGCGGCTCTCCCGGCATATCGTTTGTGTTTTTTCTCCAGTATCGTCCACGACGCCTCGCACGGATTCTCCGTTATGAATAAAGGTGAGCGGGACGACAGCACGGCATTTACGTTTGTATTACGCTTCGCCCGAGGATCGATAAAACTTGTGTTATTCGCGCGTAGTAGTAGAGCAACCGTTCACAAATGTCAATGGTCACGATTGTTCATGAATCAGCTGTGAGGATCTCCAGAACGTCAATGAACAAATAGCTTTCTTCATCTTCTTCTCGTAATTCCGGAAATCTCCGATAGAGGGCATATGGAACAACAAAATAGCTTCGCTGTAGGATAACATATAGGTGGACGAAAGTGGAACCTCTATTATGACCAACCTCGCCCAACGCAAAGTTTCTAGAGCACACTCCGACTCCCAAATCGCTTCCGCATAAGAGACACGATATATGTGCTTAAATGCAATTTCCATCTGACATTCTCGGAGTCGAATGCATATTAGAGTCAAAAGGAAAATAGTATGATGTTTATTAACAATAATACATAAAACCTGACGGATAAACGTTCTATTCTCGTCACCTAGTAACCCGTCCTGACTGAACGGTATATCAATCTTTCAATCTCCCGCCAAGGAGCCGACTTGAATCCAAAGGGATTTCAAACGATACTGACCCAAATCATGTGGTCATTTAACGATCCATTTCCACACAAAATACGTAAAACTGGTGCCTTTTCAAAATTTTTAAAATTGACCATTTTCAGCATAGGAAATCCTATGTTAAATTTTATGAAACGGCACTTTAAAAAAAAAATTTCGAGATAGCGAATTAAAACCTCCGCCATTGTTTTCAAGTGGCATATTTAGCAACGGATTTTATTTTTTTAAAAATTCAATTTTTTTTTGTTTTATCATTTTCATCAAAAAAATGTGGTGACATACACATGCCCGAAAGCGAGTCACGAACAAGTGCCAACCTTACTATATACACATTCCCCAGCTTGCTACAGTACTAACGTGTTAACAGTAGAGCAGACGAAATGTTACCGTAAAACTAAAACTCTCGTAAAAATCTCTCGGAAGCCAATGCATAAGCTGGCCAAAATCTTTTTGAAAAGTACTCTCTCGCCATAATTACAAATAATTCCAGCACGTAGATTATCACACACTTATTTGGAAGTATCCCGCATCTGATGACTGTTAAGCAGACGTTTCACACCTGCCACAAAAGTTAAGTCGAGGACAAAGCGATTTCGGGTGAAGCTGCCACCAAATTGTAGGGATAAATTACCGACGTTTCGAAATAGTGATGGTCGGTAAAGTAGATACCAACTTTAGGTAATGCGAGGGTCCTTTGCCACAAGATGTCGTCAAGGTCCGACTCTGCAACCGAGGTGCCGCAATAGAGATACATGGCTTACGTATCAGGGGCAACCATTTGATCAACAAGGCCTTACACCCAATCGCTTCAATAATTTTCCATGTTTTAAATGTTCCATTTAGATGCTGCAGAACGAAATGATGCTGATCGGTCGATTGTATTGGATGCGATTCTAGTATACGTATATGTATAGGGAAGAGCGGGGCAAAATGGGGCAACGGGGCAAAACGGGGTTTTTGGGCAAAACTAAATTGTCCAATCATTTTTGGATCGGAAAAGGTGGCAAAACTGGGCAGAAAAGCCTGACGTATCCGATAGGGCGAATTCGGGCATCCAAAAATTATTGGAAAATGACGTGAATTGTATGAATATCTACGTGCTGGAATTATTTGTAATTATGGCGAGGGAGTACTTTTCAGAAAGATTTTGGCCAGCTTATGCATTGGCTTTCGAGAGATTTTTACGAGAGTTTTAGTTTTACGGTAACATTTCGTCTGCTCTACTGTTAACACGTTAGTACTGTAGCAAGCTGGGGAATGTGTATATAGTAAGGTTGGCACTTGTTCGTGACTTGCTTTCGGGCATGTGTATGTCACCCAAAAAATGAAGGGTACCCCCTTCTCATTTTTCCACTTTCAAAATGGCCAAATTTTTTTTTCGCGATATCGCATTTCTCCCACCGCCATTCGCTTCAGGTGACCCATTTGAACGCAAAATACGTAAAACCGGTGCCTATTTCAAAATTTAAAAAACTGACAATTTTCAGCATAGGAAATCCTATGTTAAATTTCGCGAAACGGCACTTTTTTCGAAAAAATTCCGAGATATCGAATTAAAACCTCCGCCATTGTTTTCAAGTGGCATATTTACCAACTGATTTTATTAAGGAAAAGAATCTTTAAAAAATTTGAAAAAAGCCATTCTGGCTAAAGGTATCTGGGATTATTAATCCCAGATAGACACGCACCACAAAAAGTAGCAGTTGGCGCAATAATTGCGACATGTGCTGCGAGTGTCGTAAATATTGCGCCAATATTGCTACTTTTTGTGGCGCTTGTCTATCTGGAATGTTTCACTCGAATTTAATTTTAGTAGAAAAGGTCGTACGTGGCACGTACGATACATGGCAATAGTCTAAAAGCTATGAGCTGGACGCTCCCACAATCGTTTCGATCTTCAGCGCACATTAAATATTGCAATGCCTTCGTGAACATTGTTGCGACTAATTGTCGCAGCTACTGATTGTATCTATAGCCAGCGGTTTCAGATTTCTCTTTTTTTTCTTTTTTTTTCAAGTGTCAACAAACACCGAAGGTCGACAGACATAATTTATCGATCGATCCGCATTTCTAAATATTTCAATTCTTGCGGTTAGCTCACTTGTGTTGTTGACAAGCGACTAAAAACTTGAGAGGTGTAAGCCATAGCAAGAACATGAAATTTTTATGTAGAAATTTGTATTCTTATCAAATACTCGCAAGGTGTTTCAATAACCGAGAAAACAGCTCGTTAAACAATCGTCAAGTAATTTTGTATGTTTCAGAAATGAAACTTCATTGTCGACGAACTTTTATTGTTTGGTAATAATGTTTCACTCGAATTTAATTTTAAAACAAAAGGTCGCGCGTGGCAAATATGATACGTGGCGATAGTTTAAAAGCTATTAGCTGCACGCTCTCTCAATCGTTTCGATCTGCAGTGCACATTAAATATTGCAATGCATTCGTGAACATTGTTGCGACTAATTGTCGCTGCTACTGGTTGTACCAATAGCCAGCGGTTTCACATTTCTTTTTTTCCTGTGTCAACAAGCACCGATGGTTGGCAGGCATAATTATTACCGCAATTACACCCTTCTCTTTTAAAAAAATGCATATATCGCGAGAACGTCGATATCCTGTGACCGACTTTTCATACAAGGGAAGCGACGCTTCGTCCATTATTATCATTTTCGCAGTCGCTGGAGTCGGTGACTTTTTCCTCGAGCTCGAATTATCGTGTTCTTAAGAAACATGTACACGTTTAGGGAAATCGAATTCGGTAAAGTTGCAGTCCGGTGTGAAAAATATTCTTAGTGGTTTTCAATCGATCAACGCAAAGTTTGACGTCATGAAGCAAATGATGTTCCCGATTATTACTTTGGCTCTAATCGCACATACGTGTCCAGCTGCGATCGTCCTACCGACTCCGGAATCAGAACATCTCACTCGTCTTCACAACGCAGTGGTAAGATTTTTTTATCGTTTGGGTGATGTGTCGTTTGTTTTTCAGTAGAATAGGTAACGCGTAACTTCCTTTTTGTGTTTTCAACCAAACCGTGCAATTTTTCTTCCGTGGCAAATTCTGACCTTCTAATCGGGATACAAAATACAGGTCTGAATGTGTAAACGATTTTTTTCTTGACAGCTTAGTAATTAAGGAGAACATTTTTTAATAGAATTTCGGGTCATTTTTTATTACGGGGAATAAAATTTTGATACCAGTATAATTATTGTATCTTAATGAAAATTCAATTGACCAAATTTTAATAATTTTCAATGAATCAATGATATAAAGCTAGATATGGAGCAATGAAAAAGGAAAAAGTGTAATCGTATTTCCTTTAGACGCCAAAATTTTAGAACTTTTGTAAAAAGAATATCTAAAGTTATCACAAGTGACTCGCACTAGGTAGGGGGGGGAGGGTGAGTAGAGTGTAATTTCTTCGCCGGTATGATTAAACTTCTTGATGGATTTCAGATCGATATCGTCATGACATGCTACGGAGATCCGGGAAATGCCGTAGGCGTTGTCGGCGATGCAGATGGCTCGATCCTCAAGACACTTTGGTCCAACTATTTCATCCCAGCAATATTGGTCGATACTACGATGACAATGGATAATTCAGTGACTTTCTCAAATCAACACAAACTACATGTCTTCGTGGTTGCAGCTGAATCTACAGACCAATTCCACGAATTGATGTTGGAGCTTTCAATGTCTATTTGGTGGACCCATTACGCTAATTTTCTCATCATGAGCTCAACGCCTAATATCGCACAGCAATGCTCAAATATCGTACAATATCTGTATATAACATTTGAAAATTTTGGTGTGCTTAACGCACAATTTATTTGTATCGACCGTACGATGAACGTACATATCTTAAATTTCAATCCATATACTCGTAAAGCGCCAGTACCTTGGCAATTTTTAAGGTCATACAAAACAAAGTCCACGCCTTTTAGTTTGTTCAAGCGAACGTATCGGGAAGGGGGAGAAACCTGCGACGTTTTGAACTTTGAGAAGACAAATGATCTCGGTGGCTTTCCGTTCAATATTATGATACCTCCGGGCCTGGTCCATCAAAAAATGTCGGGTTCTATCGATGCATGGAGTAAAAACATTGAAAGTCCTACTATGAAAAAGATGGTGGATTTGTTCTTCCAACAGGACGTGTGGTTTGTCGATAATATTGTAACTGGTCTAAACGCATCGATTGTGATATCCGAAGACACGATTGCAACAGGAATCAGTGGAATCTCCGACGTTGTCTCCAACTTGAGGTTGAGTTTCCATGAACGTATAATCTATACATGGGAGCAAAGGTCTTTTCTTGCTATGACTCAGCACACGGCTCATAAGTCACAACTCGAAAAGATCTTATCGGTAATTGATCGACCGTCTCGAATTGGCATGTGGATAGTTTACTTAATTACCTTTTTTTTCTTTAAATTCTTTCTACACCAGTCGGCAATACCAGCATTATTGAATCTCGTACGTTTGACTTGTAACACAGGTCTCACAAAATTACCGACGGCTTTATCTTCGTCAATTTATTTGGCATGTTTATTTATGTTTGTGGTAACGATCCAGGCGATTTACACCGGCGACTTGGCATCGCTTTTGACAACAGTTATAGCTTATCCGAATGTGAATAGGATGCAAGATATTGTAGATCTTGGTTATACAATTCACACTCAAAAATTTACTAAAAACCTACTCGCTGCGGATCCTATCCTCGACGGGTACGACATCAAAGTTTCGAAGGGTAAAGACTGTATCAACAACGTATTGCACAATCCATTGGCTACTTGTGTCGCAGAATATAAAAACGCCGTGATCCTTGCGTACAACAGTAAACTACACCTAAGCAGAGATACAATAAAAAACGACTATGCGTTTTATGTAGTATCAACCTGTGATCCGTTAGGACGAAAATTACAGGCGAGAATAAGAAAGTGGGATGAGTATAGTTTACGTCCTCCTGACAATAGAATGTTCGGAATGATTCATACTAATTTGGTGAATGATGACGAGGTAAATCAAAATGTGGTGAGAAGGGTCATGACTATGGATGACCTGATGTTCGCTTTTGTGATCTTAGCTGTAGGATTAACATGTTCTTTCGTTTGTTTCATCGGCGAACTTGTAATTCGTCGCATTAGTTTAAGACTCGCTAGGCAGCGCGACCGGGTCCTCCCTCGATCGGCTTGGGAGGTCACCGAGGATAAATGCTTATCGTTTTCGGCATTGAAATTGAGATTTAATGCGTTACGTTTGTTTTCTAAACGTCGCTAGACTTGACGCCTGATTCCGAATACTCGGGACTGTTTCCGGCAAGCGATAACGGCCCGTGCCCACGGACAAGTATTCTACGATTAAAAAAAATGTAAAAGCACATACATGTGTATAATAAACCATGTTGTTCCACCTATTATATTGTTATAAATGGCTATCTACACTATTATAATGCGCCTACAGGTTTACCTACATCATAAATAGAAAAACGTGCGGGAATTATATAGTGAGAATTCTGAAAATGAAAGACGATTGATGGAAGATCTGCTTAAGGGAAGAAGCGAGGGCAATAGTTCATGGGAAATCGTCCAATTGGGGAAAAGAATGGAAGAAGGCGATGGAGGAGGTAGGAGACGGTTGGACAATACAGGGTATCCGGGAAAAGGAAAATTGGGAAGTAATCGGAAAACGGTTAGCAAGAGGTGAGGAGAGGAAAAAAGAGCAGGATATACAAGGGGACTGGTGCAGGGTGGATAAATCCAGTTTCAGCGCAGTCTACAAGTTTATTAAGCAGGGGATAGATCAGGAAAAATACTGGGCGGATAAGGACGTGCGTGGCTGGGTGAAGGAAGAATGGGCTACAATCAGGTGCGGGAATGCACATAGACACGGGAAAAAGGGTTTTGCGGAATGGAGTTGCAGACTGTGTGGAGAAGAGGAAGAGGACTTAGCACATATATGGTTTTGCAACGGGAGCAGGAATGGACTTGATTCGGAGGGTATACAAAATCTAGAGGATTTCTTTGGAGACCGGCGGGAGGATGTACTCTCGGAGGACGTGATCGCGATCTTGAGGGGACAGCCGATTGAACGGCTGTGTAGAGTCACAAGGGATTTTGAAAAGGCAGTGAGAGGTGAGTCGAGTACCGACGCCGAAAATCCGAGACTAAATGGACTGCAGTCGAGCCAGCAAGTGACGTGGGAAAACGAGAATGTAAGGTAAATGTCCCTATTCCCGACCCCTATAAGGCCGACCGGGGAAAAGAATGACGTTGTCAAACGGAACGAAAGTTAATTCGAGGATGATTTTCACATCAATCGATAGCTTTAACCATACACTTTCCAAAGATCGTAGACTCAATCCATTTCGTCCAGTATTTTCCTAGATAAAGCGTAATAAAGCCGCACTAGTGCATGTGCCATCTACCGAATAGCTGTGTCGAATTCCGACCGGGCATGGCCCCCATTACCGACCACCTTTTTTACAGCATGAATGACCGAGGTTGCAAAGAAAAAATAAATATAAATCCAGACTTCGAACATGAAATCTGCAGCATTGTGTACACACTTAGCCTAAACATTTTAGAAAAGAAAATTTATTAAATTTTTATTTGTTATGTGAAAATGAACTGACGTTTACATGTACGGTAATGGGGACAGGCAAGAATTTTTCTGTGCCCAATGCCGACCGGCGAAATAAAAAAAAAAGAAAGTTTTTCCGACTGTTTTTTTTTCGGAATATGTAAACCGGACTACAACGAACCATTTAACGCTCGAATTATTCCTTAACAACGGATTTTTACCGAAATATTTACTATTTACACGATCGACAATTCTTAACCTTACTTCTAAGAAACCGCTCGAGTCGTGATGTGCGGTAAGAAAAGCGATAATATTATGCACTAATTATTACACTTACTCTGCAATTTACAATCCTTTCACATTACACAAATTCCTGAATATTTCTAGACCACTAATAAACATTTTTATGCATTAGCTGCCTCGTAAATGACGTTATACGCCGAAATGGTCGGTAAAGGCTCTGGTAAAGGGAGCAAGGTCGGGAATAGGGACATTTACCTTAACGGGGTAAGAAAGATGGGGAAAATTTCGAAACAGTGTCTGTATGAGAGGGGGAATTGTATTGAATGGGATAAGGGTATTGAATGAAGAATCGATGGATGGAATCTTTGTGAACCTGCTATATGTTTATATTTTTATACCAAAAATAGGCGTAAGCTAGCTTGTAAGGGAAAATTTGTAAAAGGCAATTGAAGCCATACATTGGAATAAAAAACTACTAGAAAAACGTGCCGTCAAACGGGTTTCGTACCAACCAACGGTGGTAATTTTTCTATCTGGGATTTAGTGACTTTGAATTAAAAATTTCGACGACAAGCTTATGGTAATAACGTCGGTATATGATTGCACGGTATAAAAATCATATTTGGACGCTGGGCGTAACAATTCAAGCATGGCTGCAGATATCGCATTTCTCCCACCGCCATTCGCTTCAAGTGACCCATTTGAACACAAAAGTTGTAAAACTGGTGCCTTTTTCAAAATTTCAAAAATTGACCATTTTCAGCACATGAAATCCTATGTTAAATTTTGCGAAACGGCACTTTTTTTGAAAAAATTTCGAGATATCGAATTAAAACCTTCGCCATTGTTTTCAAGTGGCATATTTACCAACTGATTTTATTAAGGAAAAAAATCTTTAAAAAATTTGAAAAAAGCCATTCTGGCTAAAGGTATCTGGGATTATTAATCCCAGATAGACACGCGCCTCAAAAAGTAGCAGTTGGCGCAATAATTGCGACATGTGCTGCGAGTGTCGTAAATATTGCGCCAATATTGCTACTTTTTGTGGCGCTTGTCTATCTGGGATGTTTCACTCGAATTTAATTTTAGTATCAAAGGTCGCGCGTGGCACGTATGATACGTGGCGATTGTCTAAAAGCTATTAGCTGCACGCTCCCACAATCGTTTCGATCTTCAGTGCACATTAAATATTGCAATGCCTTCGTGAACATTGTTGCGACTAATTGTCGCAGCTACTGATTGTATCTATAGCCAGCGGTTTCACATTTCTCATTTTTTTCTTTTTTCAAGTGTCAACAAACACCGAAGGTCGACAGACATAATTTATCGATCGATCCGCATTTCTAAATATTTCAATTCTTGCGGTTAGCTTACTTGTGTTGTTGACAAGCGACTAAAAACTTGAGAGGTGTAAGCCATAGCAAGAACATGAAATTTTTATGTAGAAATTTGTATTCTTATCAAATACTCGCAAGGTGTTTCAATAACCGAGAAAACAGCTCGTTAAACAATCGTCAAGTAATTTTGTATGTTTCAGAAATGAAACTTCATTGTCGACGAACTTTTATTGTTTGGTAATAATGTTTCACTCGAATTTAATTTTAAAACAAAAGGTCGCGCGTGGCAAATATGATACGTGGCGATAGTTTAAAAGCTATTAGCTGCACGCTCTCTCAATCGTTTTGATCTGCAGTGCACATTAAATATTGCAATGCATTCGTGAACATTGTTGCGACTAATTGTCGCTGCTACTGGTTGTACCAATAGCCAGCGGTTTCACATTTCTTTTTTTCCTGTGTCAACAAGCACCGATGGTTGGCAGGCATAATTATTACCGCAATTACGCCCTTCTCTTTAAAAAAAATGCATATATCGCGAGAACGTCGATATCCTGTGACCGACTTTTCATACAAGGGAAGCGACGCTTCGTCCATTATTATCATTTTCGCAGTCGCTGGAGTCGGTGACTTTTTCCTCGAGCTCGAATTATCGTGTTCTTAAGAAACATGTACACGTTTAGGGAAATCGAATTCGGTAAAGTTGCAGTCCGGTGTGAAAAATATTCTTAGTGGTTTTCAATCGATCAACGCAAAGTTTGACGTCATGAAGCAAATGATGTTCCCGATTATTACTTTGGCTCTAATCGCACATACGTGTCCAGCTGCGATCGTCCTACCGACTCCGGAATCAGAACATCTCACTCGTCTTCACAACGCAGTGGTAAGATTTTTTTATCGTTTGGGTGATGTGTCGTTTGTTTTTCAGTAGAATAGGTAACGCGTAACTTCCTTTTTGTGTTTTCAACCAAACCGTGCAATTTTTCTTCAGTGGCAAATTCTGACCTTCTAAACGGGATACAAAATACAGGTCTGAATGTGTAAACGATTTTTTTCTTGACAGCTTAGTAATTAAGGAGAACATTTTTTAATCGAATTTCGGGTCATTTTTTATTACGGGGAATAAAATTTTGATACCAGTATAATTATTGTATCTTAATGAAAATTCAATTGACCAAATTTTAATAATTTTCAATGAATCAATGATATAAAGCTAGATATGGAGCAATGAAAAAGGAAAAAGTGTAATCGTATTTCCTTTAGACGCCAAAATTTTAGAACTTTTGTAAAAAGAATATCTAAAGTTATCACAAGTGACTCGCACTAGGTAGGGGGGGGGGGGGGGGGGTGAGTAGAGTGTAATTTCTTCGCCGGTATGATTAAACTTCTTGATGGATTTCAGATCGATATCGTCATGACATGCTACGGAGATCCGGGAAATGCCGTAGGCGTTGTCGGCGATGCAGATGGCTCGATCCTCAAGACACTTTGGTCCAACTATTTCATCCCAGCAATATTGGTCGATACTACGATGACAATGGATAATTCAGTGACTTTCTCAAATCAACACAAACTACATGTCTTCGTGGTTGCAGCTGAATCTACAGACCAATTCCACGAATTGATGTTGGAGCTTTCAATGTCTATTTGGTGGACCCATTACGCTAATTTTCTCATTATGAGCTCAACGCCTAATATCGCACAGCAATGCTCAAATATCGCACAATATCTGTATATAACATTTGAAAATTTCGGTGTGCTTAACGCACAATTTATTTGTATCGACCGTACGATGAACGTGCATATCTTAAATTTCAATCCATATACTCGTAAAGCGCCAGTACCTTGGCAATTTTTAAGGTCATACAAAACAAAGTCCACGCCTTTTAGTTTGTTCAAGCGAACGTATCGGGAAGGGGGAGAAACCTGCGACGTTTTGAACTTTGAGAAGACAAATGATCTCGGTGGCTTTCCGTTCAATATTGCGATACCTCCGGGCCTGGTCCATAAAAAAATGTCGGGTTCTATCGATGCGTTGAGTAAAAACATTAAAAGTCCTACTATGAAAAAGATGGTGGATTTGTTCTTCCAACAGAACGCGTGGTTTGTCGATAATATTGTAACTGGTCTAAACGCATCGATTGTGATATCCGAAGACATGACTGCAACGGGAATCAGTGGAATCTCCGACGTTCTCTCCAACTTGAGGTTGACCTTCCATGAACGTATAATCTATACATGGGAGCAAAGGTCTTTTCTTGCTATGACTCAGCACACGGCTCATAAGTCACAACTCGAAAAGGTCTTATCGGTAATTGATCGACAGTCTCGAATTGGGATGTGGATAGTTTACTTAATTACCTTTTTTTTCTTTAAATTTTTTCTAGGCCAGTCGGTAATACCAGCATTATTGAACCTCGTACGTTTAACTTGTAACACAGGTCTCACAAAATTACCGTCGGCTTTATCTTCGACAATTTATTTAGCATGTTTATTTATGTTTGTGGTAACGATCCAGGCGATTTATACCGGCGACTTGGCATCGCTTTTGACAACAGTTATAGCTTATCCAAATGTGAATAGGTTGCAAGATATTGTAAATCTTGGTTATGCAATTCACACTCAAAAATTTACTAAAAACCTACTCGCTGCGGATCTTATCCTCGACGGGTACGACATCAAAGTTTCGAATGGTACAGACTGTATCGACAACGTATTGCAGAATCCATTAGCTACTTGTGTCACAGAATATAAAAACGCCGTGATCCTTGCGTACGAGTTTAAACTACACCTCAGCAGAGATACAATAAAACACGACTATGCGTTTTATGTAGTATCAACCTTTGATCCGTTAGGTCGAAAATTACAGGCGAGAATAAGAAAGTGGGATGAGTATAGTTTACGTCCTCCTGACAATAGAATGTTCGCAACGATTCATAGTAGTTTGGTGAATGATGACGAGGTAAATGAAAATGTGGTGAGAAGGGTCATGATTATGGACGACCTGAGGTTCGCTTTTGTGATCTTAGCTGTAGGATTAACATGTTCTGTCGTATGTTTCATCGGCGAACTTGTGATTCATCGCATTAGTTTGAAACTCGCTAGGCGGCGCGACCGGGTCCTCCCTCGATCGACTTGGGAGGTCACCGAGGATAAATGCTTATCGTTTTCGGCATTGAAATTGAGATTTAATGCGTTACGTTTGTTTTCTAAACGTCGCTAGACTTGACGCCTGATTCCGAATACTCGGGACTGTTTCCGGCAAGCGATAACGGCCCGTGCCAACAGACAAGTATTCTACGATTTAAAAAAATGTAAAAGCACTTACATGTGTATAATAAAACATGTTGTTATAACATATTGCTATAACATATATATAACATATTGTTAAAACATATTGCTATAAATTGCTATCTACACTATTATAATGCGCCTACAGGCACCTACAGGTTTACCTACATCCCAAATAGAAAAACGTACCGTCAAGCGGGTATCGTACCAACCAACGGTGGTAATTTTTCTATCTGGGATTTAGTGACTTTGAATAAAAAATTTCGACGACAAGCTTATGGTAATAACGTCGGTATATGGTTGCACGGTATAAAAATCATATTAGGACGCTGGGCGTAACAAATCGAGCATTGCTGCAGAACCAATTCGGCAACGATAGGTAAATATAAATAATGTATAAATAAGCTCTATAAAGTTAGCCATATAACTTTAATTTAAAAATTTGCAATTAATACCATTCGATTGGTGGTTGTTTGGTGGTGATTGGTAGCCTAATTAAAACATTTGGTGGTCAATCGTTTAATTACAATAAATAAAAAAAAATGAGGCCCAAAGTTAGCCATAATTAATTTTTTTTCTTAAAATTACTTCAAATAGGGCTCCATCGATGCGGAATCGTTTGGTGGTCAAGAATGTTAGAATTAAAAATAAAAAAAAAAAAAGAAGATATAATCATTCAAGTAGCGCGGCAAATGGTTTGGGCATGCGTGGCCGAGAATAGGTGGCGCGTCGAGACGGTAGGTTGAGCGCCAGGAGGAACAAAGAGAAAGAGAGTCGGGTTTTGGAAGAGGAGAGTAACGGATGTACGACGAAAGATTTAATAAAGCTATTCTTTTTCATACTTTTAAAAAAACGTGAATTATTGGAAGAGCCACCCCGACCCCCGGGAATTCCTGAAGACAGTCAAGAGGACAACGAGGAGGATAAAGGAGATATCAAATAATATAATTAAAACGTTTGGTGGTCACTCGTTTGGCTTAAAAATGTAAAAAACTAGGTGCGCGTTAGGGTGGCCCTTCATCAGTGCCTCGTACGTTGGCGACCATGATCATCACGAAAATAAATAAATATTATAAAATAAATAAATATAAATTGTCTATGTAAACGTGAACATTTTTATAAATTTGACTTTTTTTATATTAAAATTTGTTTATCCTATATTCACTACGAATAACACTATGAAGACTGTATATAAAATATAAAAATAGTGAATTACCAATTGAAACGAAAGTTATTGTAGGTTGTCCATATTCTGACAGAACCACAATCGTGATAGCCACAATAGAATTAGCCTGTGTGTCCGGGGGCTGGGTGGGACACGCGGTCGCGTTATGCGGGGTCGCGGCTCCACTTCTTCCTTCTCTGGTAGTCTTGAGGATGCTTCCACAGTGAAAATATATAATGGCACTGGATTCCCAGTTATTTTGTAAAAGAGTGCTGAACAATTGAAGTGACTCCGATATCGGATTGAACGGATATTTGTGGATATGCTTTAGTGGAACAAAAAAATTACGTGTGAACTGTCCGCCATCTTCCAAACGACTCTCCTCCGGCTCTTTGATAGTCTCACGCATTCTGCTCGTCGATGGTGCCTCTTCGGCGAATCCTGGACTAGCGATTAAATCACCGTCGAGCCCAGCGTCCTGTGCGATCTTCTTCTCACGAACATTATCGTGCACAGATAAACGTCGACAGAAATCGGTCGACGAATTGCAATTGGATTTCGATGCCAATGACGGTGAACTCAAAGGGTCGTCCACAGCCATGCAACGCTCCAATCGACCTTTCATTATTGGTGGTTGTCCAGTATTATTCAAAGCATTTTCTGGAGTTTTGTTAACAGCCGTTTAGAGATCAAGTTTGAACGCGTTGATGACTGACGGTACTGCTATCTTATTGAACATTAGTATTGCTATAACTCCTGTCGGAGCTGTAAATACGTAGTTTGGTGGAGCGAACGACTGTCCCTTGGTGTCTTTTGGCAAAGGAGATACTTTTGAACCGGATGCCACAGCGGGTGACGAGGCTTTCGCAAGATTTCTTGCTTCCAACCGCTTCTGAGTCGCCCTAGTTATTCTCTTTGGTGGAGTTGGCGGACTCTCCACTTTCTGTCCTCCCTTGGGACATGGCTCTCTTTTCGACTTGCCCCTGACACTAATCGGAGGTGAGTGAAACTTGTGACGAACGACGCTGACTTTGAATACAGGTTTTTTTTTCTGTTCCTCGATTTTCTTTTTTAATGCACGCTCCTCTTTCCACCTACGGAGCTGCGCGCTTAGATCGGTGCGGCGGGTGGTTCGACCTTCTGCGAATGCAAAAAAGTTTGATTATGTTACACAGAGAAAAGCATTTCTATTCTCTATTCTCTTATGACGCTCACGATTTGGTAGCGGAATATTTGAAACACCAGTCGTGTTGGTCGTATTAAAAAGTTCAATTTTACATAAACAGGCCGACTAACAATGCAGAAAGAACGGGTAAATCTGCGACTGTCGTAGAAGCCACATCCTGCAAGGAGGTTGTCGTCCGGGAGAGGCCACAGGACAAGTTAACGAAAAAGTTAACATTCGACAGAGTCTTCGGACCCGAATCTAAACAGGTACTGTTATAATCTTGGAAACTCCATGTCCCTTCATGAAGACACAAAATAATGCTTGGTTTGTTTGTACCCCATTTTTGTAGGTTGATGTGTATAATGCAGTGGTCAGTCCTCTCCTGGACGAAGTTCTCGCTGGATACAATTGTACCGTGTTTGCTTACGGTCAAACAGGCACAGGAAAGACGCCCAAGAGTATACCGTTAGAGTCAGCTTTCTGGAGCTCTACAACGAGGAATTGTTTGACCTCTTGTCGCCTACGGATGATGCTTCCAAGATTAGGTATGTACATTGAGTAATTTTATGAGCAGGGAAATTTATTAAAAACTATTATCTTATATATTTTTTGGAAAATTTTGGACTTGTTTGTTGGTTTGGATATTTGCCCCCCCCCCCCCCTCCCCCACCAGTTTTAATACCATTTAGAATGGATTTCAGAGTTTCTGTTTTGATTGCATGTAGAATGGATTTCGAAATTTCATTGCGTATGCTATATTTTGGAATGTTTAGTATGTCTAATGGATTTGGCCAATCGCGCGATCCAACATCATCACTAGTAGTACACTATATAGTAGTGAAATTAAATGTACTATAAATTGTAACGTACTTTTTTTGGCGTTCAAGGCTTTACGAGGACGCGTCGCGCAAAGGAGCGGTGATAATTCAGGGCCTGGAAGAGGCGACGGTGCACAACAAGAGTGAAGTGTACAAGATTCTGGAGTAATTCACTATTTTTATATTTTATATACAGTCTTCATAGTGTTATTCGTAGTGAATATAGGATAAACAAATTTTAATATAAAAAAAGTCAAATTTATAAAAATGTTCACGTTTACATAGACAATTTATATTTATTTATTTTATAATATTTATTTATTTTCGTGATGATCATGGTCGCCAACGTACGAGGCACTGATGAAGGGCCACCCTAAGGCGCACCTAGTTTTTTACATTTTTAAGCCAAACGAGTGACCACCAAACGTTTTAATTATATTATTCTTGACCACCAAACGATTCCGCATCGATTGAGCCCTATTTGAAGTAATTTTAAGAAAAAAAATTAATTATGGCTAACTTTGGGCCTCATTTTTTTATTTATTTATTGTAATTAAACGATTGACCACCAAATGTTTTAATTAGGCTACCAATCACCACCGAACAACCACCAATCGAATGGTATTAATTGCAAATTTTTAAATTAAATTTGTATGGCTAACTTTATAGAGCTGTATAAATAGAACTGTAAGTCTCTATCCGACGGGCGCCGTCCGCGATCTGGACTATTTCACTACTTCCCCGTCATTTTACGGTCAAGTTACCGTAATTCATCGTCGTACACGCGTACCTTGCGTTCGAGTGTGTACACAATGACACATCAATACAGAAGCACTGTCAAAAGTCTCGAAGGACACAGCAGACAACTCGCGGAGTTTGCCGTTCGAAAAGCCCACAGTCCATAATGACGTTAACGATAGCGGCGTTATCGTGAATGTGGGCGAAAAAACACCTGTCCGAAACGTTATCGCATTTTTATTTTACCTCTCCGAGGCATGCCCTCTTCAGCGAAATCACAATTTTTTTTCTTCCGCGACCAGCAACGATAGGGTTAAGTATGAAGTCGTCGTCGCGGCTTCTGTTATCGCAGCACAGTTCGTCGTGAAAATGTTAATTGTACGAGAGTACAATTGTACGAGAGTGAGTTTTACGCTTTAATATACGAATATTCTAAGAATAAGAATATCACAATTTTCGCGGAAAAGCTTTTCGTAACGTAAAAAAAAATAAAATCGTCTCAAAAATGAGGACTCTTAAGACATTTCAATGCTTCAAACTAATCGCCGTACTCGGAGCGGCACTGATACTGGCTTGCTGCGCTATGATGTACTTGATGCTGGATCCTACGCTGTTTCCGAAAGGCCGCAGCGAAAAGCTTTCCATAGAGGACGTGAGTGAAAAAAAAATTCATTTCCGATGAGCGACCCAGACACCATTTTTAATATATCTTCTTTTTTTTACAGAATCAGTGGCTCCATTTTGAGAACAGATTGTCCAAAGTGGAGGAGGATCTGAATCGTCATCGCCAAGCGCTGTCTGCGATAAAAGAAGCTTCGGCACCGGCACGAAAATCCGTATCCACAGTCGTGGCGGAGCAGACCCGAAACCGTTCGACTGCCTCGGCGAAATATCGCCCCTCCAAGTTGCCGGCATGCAGCTTCAACATAGAAAAAATTCCCAACGTCGACATACAGATGTTGGATCTCTACAAGCAGCTAGACTTTGAGAATACCGACGGCGGCGAGTGGAAGCAGGGCTGGCCGATAAGATACGACGAGAAGCAGTGGCATCCGACCAGGAAGCTCAACGTATTCGTAGTTCCTCACTCTCACAACGACCCTGGCTGGTTGAACACATTTGAGAAATATTACAGCACCCAGACTCAGAGGATTCTCAACAATATGGTGACGAAATTGGCGGAGGACAGGAGAAGAAAATTTATATGGGCGGAGATATCGTTTTTCAAGATGTGGTGGGACGAGCAAACTTCGTCCACCCGGGACCTCGTCAAGCGGCTGATACTGGACGGGCAGTTGGAAATTGTCGCGGGCGGTTGGGTGATGCCCGACGAGGCGGTGTCCCACTGGATAGCACAGCTCACCCAGCTGACCCAGGGTCATCAGTGGCTCAAGACGAATCTCGACTACGTGCCGACTTCCGGTTGGGCGATCGATCCGTTCGGTTTGTCGCCGACCATGCCTTATCTGCTCAAAGGCGCTGGACTCGAGAACGTTCTCATTCAGAGGGTACACTACTCGGTGAAGAAACGCCTGGCGAGAGGCAAGAGCCTGGAATTTCGTTGGCGCCAGTTGTGGGACAACGACGGCTCGACCGAAATATTTACTCACATGATGCCCTTCTACAGCTACGACGTTCCGCACACGTGCGGTCCCGATCCCAAAGTATGCTGCCAATTCGATTTCTTCCGTCTGCCGAGCTTCGGTCTAACGTGCCCATGGAAAATGGCACCGCAGGTCATAACGAACGGTAACGTGGCCAAACGCGCTATGCTGCTGCTGGATCAGTATCGGAAGAAATCGCAGCTGTACAAGACGAATGTCGTTCTTGCGCCGCTCGGCGACGATTTCCGGTATTCTCAGAGCACGGAGTGGGACGCTCAATACGGAAATTATCAAAAATTATTCGACTACATGAACGGCAAGGAGCAACTGAATGTTCGCATACAGTTCGGCACCCTGACCGACTACTTTAATGCTGTTAGAGACGAACAGAAGAATCTCGAAGAATTTCCGACATTGTCGGGAGACTTCTTCACTTACGCCGATCGGGACGATCATTATTGGAGCGGATATTACACGTCTAGGTAGGATTTACTGTACTCTGTGGACTTTGATGAGCACTGTTCGTGCAAATCGGGGCGATAGCAGTTGTCGTTAATATCTACAATATGAGATCATTAATTATTTCGCTACATTAAGGATGCGTCATGCGTACATTCCCAGCAAAAATTGAGATTCAGTGAGAATTGGAACTCTCTATTAATATAAACATCTGAATAAAATCAACTGTGTTGAAGGTGCCAAGAACATTGATTTTGCATAATAATAATGTCAAAAAGTTATTAACAATTTGCTAAAAAAATTGTTCAAGAAATAATCAGCATACTTTTTTTTCTCTGGTTGGGAATGTATGTGTGATGCATCCTTAATACATCGAGTCATTTGGAACAGAGAGCCACATTTTTTAAGTTAAATATTTTCATTTCTTATCGCAAACATCGTCTCGATTACTTTGCTGAAGGCTTCGTTTTTATATCCGAAATTTCATGTGTCCTTATGCGTTTCAGACCTTTCCACAAAAGATTGGACCGGGTATTGCTCGGCACCCTGAGAGCGGCCGAAATTCTCGCGGCTATAGGATGGGCCAGAGGACACGAGCATCTGACCGAAGGCAACATCGAAGAGAAGATAAGCGAGGCGAGACGATGGCACTCGTTGTTTCAGCACCACGACGGTGTGACCGGAACCGCTCGAGACAACGTCGTTATAGATTACGCACAAAAGATGATAGTTGCTCTGACGAATTCTGCTCACGTCATCCAACAATCGGTCGCTCATTTATTGCGAAGTCCTCACGGACCTCCGCTCAATCCGAATTCTCAATACTTTTCGATGGACGAAAAAAGGTGCAAATATTCGTGAATTTCAGAGAATTCTCGCCTTTAATTTCGGACTGTCCTCGATAGTTAAAATAACGAAATTTATTCGTTTACAGATCTCATCATACGAGCGTAGGTGAAAGATATACCATCGAGCTTGGTGACGAGGGTACGTCGCAGAAGGTCATAATATACAATCCTCTGCCACGTCAGAGAACGAAAGTTCAAACATTGATCGTCTCGACCCCGTACGTGAGAGTTACCGATCGTATGGGACAGCCCGTTCGATGTCAGATATCGCCCATTTGGCTTGGCGAAACGGCTTTATCGTCGGCCCGATACGAACTCTCCTTCCTGGTGACTGTGCCCGGTTTCGGGATCACGACTTACTTGGTTCATTCTCTCCACGGGACCATATTGCCCGAGTAAGTATCGGAGTTCGGCCGTATCTGAGTTATTTTTTTTTATTGTTTTTTACCCGACGTTGCTGAAATAGGAGTCCTTGACGAGTGTGAAAATCCCACATGCGCCGAAGACGAGTGCGACGTTCACGTCGCACAGATGTGCATCTGTTAGGAAATAGTTATTTACGATAATAGTGCGATAAAATTTTTCGCGCGATCATTATACAAAATTTTACTTCACAAGGTGTGAAAATGGAAGTTTTGCGCACGCGAAACCCGAAATTTACACTCGGTGCGTAAAACTGCCATTTTCGCACCAAGTGTAATAAAAAAAGTATCACACACTATTCGGAAGGAAGCGGATTTGGACCTCGTGTGATTTTTGCCCTCGCCTCGCTGATGCAGCAAACTCCACACCCGGGCGAAAATCGCGCACTTCCCACCCTTGTACCATAATATACGAATTCCCTACATCGACGAGAACTATAAAGCTTTATCCTCCACAGGGGAGTTTACCTAGCGAACGTGACGCTCTACAACACCGCGGTAGCACCGTCCGTCGTGCCCGGCTTCGCCCATCTGCAAGTGATTCCGTCTACGCAGGAGTTCTCGATCGGCAACCGGGCAAAGTTATCCGCGGCATTCGGCAAATCGGGACTTCTGAAAGCGATGCGTGTCGGGAACACGACGTTTCCGGTCCACCTCGAATTCGTCAAGTACGGAACCAGAGGCCCAAGTCACGATCGAAGCGGCGCTTACTTATTCTTACCGGACAAACCAGAACCCGATCCTATTTACGCGACGAACGAGAGGATAGTTCATCTCATTACCGGACCGATTCTTTCGAGGGTATTCGTTGAACTGCCGCACGTTCGTCACACGTGTACGCTATTCGATTCGCCGGGTGGTGACGGACTGGGTCTTCACATCCTCAACGAGGTCGATATATCCGAGACTCAAAACTTCGAGCTGGCCATGAGATTCGACACGGACATAGCGTCCGGCGATCAATTTTTTACGGATTTGAACGGTCTCAACGTAAGTATATTGATTATCATTGCTGAATCGATCGGGTTGGACCTTAGTGATTTTTGCTGTTCTTCCATCTCCAGATGATCAGACGACAACGTTTCCCGAAATTACCTACTCAAGGAAATTACTATCCGCTCGCGTCGGCCGGTTTCATCGAGGATAAACGAGTGCGGATGACTGTGGCGACCGCGCAACCACTGGGTGCTGCGTCGATGGCATCTGGACAGTTCGAAGTGAGTTTTTATTGTTCTACACAATTCCTCGTAAGACCATATGCAACACCTCCCTCGCCGTCCATCCCGGGCTCAGTCGGTATCAAAAACTGCAATCAACTTTTTTCACGGGTTCTCGCATGTACGGTAAAAAAAAGTCTCATCGTAAGCGAATATCATCTCGGCTTTCAAAAAAAGTTGATCACATTTGTGATTACCGACTACGGTGTTTCACATTCTCTGGAGGAAGGTTGGAGCGCTTTACACCAGTCAAATGAGTGCTACATTTTTAAAGTGGATAGTTATTTGTATTACAAAATTAATATATACTATAATAACAACGTTAATTGCAATGGATTTACAAAAATATTGTAGTTAATATTCTTCTACATTAAGGGCATCTGTTGTAATGCAAATAACTATCCACTATGATCGATAGATGCGTAAAAGTTTGTATAAAAGGCTTAAAAAATGTAGCACTTATTCGACTGGTGTGAAGCGCACCGACCTACTTAAATTCGTTTAAAGCTACATCCGAAAAAAAAATTCGATTTTGATGCGATTATTTTTTTAATACTTTTACTAATTGTCTATACTTTGCAGATAATGCAAGACCGAAGATTGCTCCAAGACGACAACAGGGGACTGAGTCAGGGTGTGACGGACAATTTATTAACGAATCACGTATTCATGCTTGTTTTGGAGAGGAAGCGAACGCTGTGCACCACGGCGTCGTCGACGTCCAATCACCCGGCCGGTGTGCTATCGCTGGGTGGTCACTTGGCCTCGGAGGAGCTGTTGCATCCGACGATGGCCTTGCATCCCGAAGCTTCGATGACCTTCGATTTGAACGCGAATTTCGTGCCGCTGCGCTTCGATCTTCCGGTAGACTTGGCTGTGATAAGCCTTCGTGTATTTCCGGTGCCGGAAGGCGCTGGCAAAGGTGTCGGCATGGTGCTTCATCGCCAGGCGATCGATCTTTGCTGGGGCGAGGACGTGCAATTAAATAGTTTCAACATGTCGGAAACTGGTGAAATAAATTTAACGAAATTCCTCAGCTTCACGGAAGACTGGACGATAAGCGAGGCGCCGCTGACCTTTCACAACGTCGGCCCGTCGATCAAGTCCCACGTGATAAACATTTGTCCACACCAAATATCGTCGATATTGTTTCACAAAACCCAATCTTAGAATCGACCAATTGTCACAATTCCTCGATACTCGTAGCATTCCTTACGGATGATAGATGTTTTTTACTCAGGATTACGTAATGTAGATTTTCCGATTCCGCCGGGCTTGTTTTGTCCAATTTGTAACTGCGAAACAGTATTAGTCACTTTAGAGCGGTTACGATAGAAACGAGTAATCTCACAATGAGAAGCTTTAAATAAAACGAAGTAATAACTAAAAAAGTTTATCTAAAAAAGTGTCGATGATACATTACGGACAAAATCTAATGGAGCCGGTGAAAATGATGAACGATATGAAACGCTGATAAATATATATTGAGGTCATAACGGTGTTTCTCCATCGATATTCTATTTTCGCGGCTCCGTTAGTCTTTTTTCGTATTGTTTTGTATCGAAAGACAAATCGTATGTTTTCCGATAATAGAATTTATCTTTTTCCGCGACAATAGATATAGCTTCCCGGGATCATTTAAAAAATTGCTATCGTGTGTGCCTGTCGGGAGATCCGTTAGGCAAGATTTCGTACGTTAAACGCAAATAATAAGCCTCATTCGTCGACGATTATAGTTTATATGATTCTTGGGCGGAACGAAAAAGGAAACTTTGTCTAGCCTAGCTGGACGAATTAATGCTGGTTGCGTACGCCAGAAAAAAATCTATCGTTAAAACGATTAGACTAAACGAGTGCTCCGTATACAGATTGAATCCTGGAACACCGCACATCGCTCTGGGCCCGAGTCGATTCAAGAAAAAGTGACTCTTTTAAACAATTTATCCGATTCTAAATCGCGTAACTTCTGTCATATTTCTACATCGATATGGCACCTGAAAAAATGTGATATCGCATAAAAGAACAAAGTAGACACCGTAATTTTTTAGATTTTTAGAACGCTCGCGCGAATTTTTTTTTTCAGGTGTAAAAATCTCCACTCAAAGTTGGTAATTTTCTTAAGGATGCATCACACATACATTCCGTACCGAAAGTGTAATTGAATAAAAATTTCTGTACTTGGCGATACGCCAAAAATCTGATAAAATTAGCCATATTAATGATGTGAAGACCTTTGATTTTGCATAATAATAATGCCAAAAAGGTATTAACAAATTATTTAAAACAATAAATTGTTTTAAAAAATTAGAAAACCTTTTATTGTTGCATTTTAAATGAATTCCATGATTTTTTAGAAGTCGTATGGATTTTTTAGACTTTTCTTACATTTCAAAAAAGATTTCGAACATTCGATAAATCTATGTAAAGGCACCAGTTTCAGATATGTTTCCGTATCACGATTCCACAGTACATATAAAAAGTTTCGGGCACCAACAGTTCCGTAGTTATGGCTTTAAAAAAATTTCAAAAACGAAAATTCAAAAACATTCTCACTGCATCTCACTTTTGGCTGGGAAAGTATGTGCAAAGCATCCTCAAAGTCGAAAAAATCCGCGGTGTTCCAGGGTCAAATACAAAGACATAGAATAGTTTAATTTTTGTAAATGGCAAGTAATGAAAAGTGTACCCGAGTATGTGGAAAAACGGTACGGCAGTGAAGTTGCGTTTGAAAACCGTGAGGACGACTTTTTGCATTAAATTTTCTAACGCCATGGATTCGAGAGCGGCCATCATGAAGCGACCCAGTCCTTTTCTTCTCGCCGTCGGCTCGATCTGTAATTCGTAGCTGTAAGAAGATTAAAAGACCCTGTAAATTCATGCTGAAACTAAAAAAATTATGATAATTAAAAGTGCATTTATTTGTGCCTACCAGTACAACACTTCGACCCCGTAATCTACGTCGAAGCGAAAATGCGAGAAGCCTATGAGTTTCTCGTCCGCGTCGGAGGCCACCAAGTACCAAGCGGCTGGCTCGGTGAGCTCTTTCTGTTTCCTCTGCGCGTTCCAGCCCCACCTCGTTTGCTCGTACATGACCTTCATGTTTCTCTCCATAAGATCGAATATCCAGACCAGAGTTTCGGGCTGCAAGTCTCCGACTCTGCTGCACTTGACGTTGATCTGACTTCCGTCCGGAGCCTTGTAACTGCGGAGGGACGGATTGAGAGGGTCAGAAACAGCGTTTGCAGCATCCACGCGCTCCTTCGCTATCGCGGTCTTCTCGGCCAACTGTTGCCGCCTCGTTTTGTGCGCCTTTTTCTACAAAAATCATAATTTTTACGATAAAAAAGTAAAAAAAAAAATGTTTAAACAATAATTTGCCGTTGACTTTTGTTCAATTGTAAATACCATACCTTCATTGTGGGTAAAAAAAAATTGAACGTCAACTGTTGCGTTTGTTCGACGCTTGTTTTTGTTTTCGTTCTCGAACGGTTTTTCGGCCGGGTCGACTTTTCGAATCTCCCTGGACGGTGTTTGCGCAATTTTTATCGCCTCGCGGATTCAAACGAGTTTTTTTAATCTCCGTGACTCGCCTCTCGGCCCCTCGCCTAACTGTATTTCGATTCGTTACCCGTTTACTTTTATTTTTATTTTTCCGAATGTTTCCAGTGATTATTCGACCTGAATTCGACGTCCCGCTGGATTATGTAGGTTATACCCGTTATATCCTATAACGCGCCGTCCAGTGTGACTCACGCCTGACACCGCAAAGGGTTAAATCATCTACGATCGCTCCACCAGTCAGCATCAATCAGCTCCAAATATTCGGCATTCCTCGAACGGTAGTTTCAAATGAAAAGTAAGTTTACAATTATTCGCTTTATTATAATTTTTTTAACGAAGAATTCAACGTTTCACTGCGCTTCGCAACATCGTTCGGATGCGATGTGGAAGGAGGTTAAGAAGCTGGACCATTTGACGTCGAGCCCGGAGATTCCTTTCGTTCATCTCGATCAGCAATTCTGCTAATGTTTATTCAACGACCGCACGCTGTGTCAAAGTGGAGGAATCAAAAGAAAAAATATCCACGGCACTTTTTCTTACTCTTTATCGTAATCGTTGCTAATGATAAAAAAAAAATATATATATATATAATTTTGCAATGCAAAACCACACCTGCAAAGATAAGTTTTATAGTTCCTTGCAGATATGCGAAGAAAAATGTGCCGTGTTGTAAGGAACGCGTTTTATTATCATATATGTGCCTAAATTATCTTGCGTGCGTGGATTTTAGTCGTGTTTAATGTTATGGTACTTAACTGTGAATTCTGTAGGGCCGAAGATACGTGACTTGTATCTTATGATACAATCTTCAGTTTGGGTTGCTTTAGTTTACATGCATGGAAAATTGAGGGTGATTTGTTCGTAGCTTGTTTTTATGTTACAGTCTAAGAAACAAAAAGGTATGAAAAAACATGTTGTTACAAAAACTATGATAAAAGTAAAACTTGAGACTGGGAACGACTCCCAATTTTAAGTACTATACTTTCGTATTTAAAAAATAAATCAAAAGATTCCAAAAGAAGAAACGACGTTCAACTACTTCTGGCACAACAAGTAAAGTTCCCGATCCAACTATACACAGAATTTGTCTAGAAATATTGGTTTCGCACATTTAATCTTAACTTGATCTAAAGACGATTTAAAAAGAGTGTTTCCATGCATTAAAGGCTTCCTTACTTCCCATGGAAGAAATAGGAACGGTTCTCTGCTTAGTGTACATTAAAAAAAATTGCTGCAGCAGAGCTGGATAACTATATTTGTATAAAATTGATTGCTCTCTAACATAATATTGACCTATTTTTTTTCTAGGGAATTCAACATTTACTTTCAGCTGAAAAACGTGGATGTAAAACTTTATCAATAAGCAATTAAAAAACGGTTTTCATCTCATTGAAGCCAGCTTACTTCCCATGGAAGAGAAAGTTTTTTTCCATGCAAAAAAAAACTTCTCTACTTACAGTGCAATTAAAAAAAATGACTATAACAAAACCGAACGACCGTATTCGTATAAAATTTATTGCTCGTCCAAATTATAATCTCCAATTCTTTTCCAGGGAATTGAACAATCCCATCGCAATGTCCGAGAATGCAAGTGGATCGACGTCGGAGGAGAAAGATGCGATTTCCGCGATGAGCCAGTGTTACGAGAACTACATCCTCGTCGACGTCGGTGCGAATCTAACGAACAAGAAGTACAGTAGAGACTTGGACAGCGTCGTGCAGAGAGCGAAAGACGCCGGTGTGCAAAAGATAATGGTAACAGGAGCGAGTATTCGTTCTAGCAAGGAGGCGTTGCGTCTGACGAGAATTTATCCGGGTACGTTGTACTCGACCGCGGGTGTTCATCCTCACGACGCGAAGTCGTGGGAGGAGGACGAGACGCACCGGGAGCTCGAGAGTATAGCGAGCAATCCCGAATGCGTCGCGATAGGCGAATGCGGTCTGGATTACAATCGCGATTTCTCCGATCCGGAGACTCAGCGTTCGGTTTTCCACAAGCAGATAGAGTTGGCTTGTCGTTTGAACAAGCCTCTTATAGTTCACGAGCGCGGTGCTCAAACCGACGTGCTCGAGGTGCTGAGCCACTACAAAAATTTGCCTCCAGTGATGATCCACTCTTTCATCGGCATGGCCGACGAGGCTCAGCGTTACCTCGATCAGGGCTTCTATCTCGGCATCACCGGATATCTCTGCAAGGACAAGTCCGACAGCGGTGTGAGACAAATTCTCGAGGGCGGCCAAGCGCCCCTGGACAGAATATTGGTCGAAACGGACGCACCGTTTATGTACCCGAACACGAGAGCGAGCAAACTTCCGCCTCACGTGAAAGACGCGTTGACCGAAAGATCCATGACATTCCTACATCGCTACTGCACTTTCCAACGCAACGAACCCTGTGCCTTGCCGGCTGTCGTCGAGATGGTCGCGGCTTTTATGCACAAAACACCGGAGGAAGTTGCGCTAGCGACCGCTTTCAATGCTCTCAAACTCTTCGGTCTCAATCAATGATCGACGATTCGTCTATCATTTTTTGTCGTCGACTATGGTGCTAGCCGGTGCTCCAGAAAAATTGTATCGATTGTATGTCATGTAGGCAGCTTATTTTCAGCATATTGAAGGAAAAGAAAAAATATCGCTAATCATTTTTAACTCTGCGCAGTTATTACGTTAATTATTATTATTATTATTACTATTATCATCACATACGTACGAAAATGTTTCGGAATGTTTCGGTGAGCATTTCAATGGTTTTAGAGCCAAAGGGTACGTCCCTTGAGGCATTGATTGGGCTATCGATCAGATCGATTTTATACTCCACGTACTGTAAAAACAAAAACATCACGCGTTGTTACGTTATCGACTCATCCAAGCAATTTGTTGAAGTCGCAAGCTATGTTTAAAATTTCGCTATACTTACGACGATGCGTTTTATTATTGCCAATGATTTTTCGTGATCCGGTCACGTTTGGCGTTCGCATCGTTGTGGTATTTTTTTTTATATATCGCGCAGACGAGTTGATCGTTTGTCGCGCGATAGTCGCAGTTCCCGTAAGCGTCGATGTCTTACATACCCACCATCCGCGATATATCGTCATCACGAAGTCGATAGAGAATCGCGTTCGGAGCAATTATACAATAACTATATTTTATTGTTGACATATTACCTATTTTCATATAATAAACTGTTGAATAAGTATAAATGTCTGTTGTAATTTAATTTCCGTTTTTTTCGCGTCTTTTGGCTTTAGGTGCGTGGAAAGAATTTTGCGAACGGTGTGCAAGTTTATTAAAAAAGAAATCGGTTGCGAAGCATCGAGATTTCGTCGAATCGCCCAATATCTTTGATACGATGTTATTGTTAACGTCAGTGCGCATGCCAGCGGGAAATAATTTTTTTCACTTCGTAACAATCGATACCATGTATATATATATAAAATACAACTTACACTACGAGCATTCGTTTTCGAAATAAATTTTCGCGTCTCCAAAGTTCAGCGGAGCAGCAAGATAATTTGTTACATTTGTATAAACCCATTCGTCGAAGATATTTACATTCAGGGATTAGCGGAGATCGATATATAATCACACTTGAGCCTTATGGCTTGCATGAGGTAGGGCATTTTTTCCATTGCTGGAAGACTCATCCACATCGACGATTGAATCGGTATCACCGTGTATCCCGACAAAGCTTCCAATGTTCTGATCCGTAACGACCAGGCACCCTTCATCCGTTGAGAATTTATCGAATATGCTTGCGCAGGAACGAACAGTAAGAGAATCCTGAAATCCAACGCGTAATCAGGTCGTTATTGGCGAGGTCCTTTATCAGCATTATCGTATGGAAATCTTATATATATTTTGAAAAGCTGTTAGTTTGTTCCAATTTTCGAAAAACAGGATTTTCAAAACCGAAGTGACGTATTTCCGGTAGAAAAATTAGATTTTTAATCGGGGAGTGACAAATTTCCGGTAAAACGCCAAAAATCTAAATGTCTCGTTTTAAATTTCCATAGTCCATAGCGAAGGCCCGAAACGCCCAAGCCACGATAGCCTGCTAGCATCTTTATAATCGTAATCAAAGTAAAGCCCATTCCGGCAAATAATTGTTAATCCTATTTAGCTTCCGAGTATTTTTAGATAAAACAGTTGAACTTACACTTGACTGTCCGCGGGTGGTTTTTGTATTTCGTCCAATTGCCGAACGGGATGTTCATCGAACGCTGGATCCGCATAATTATTTATGGCAATGGGGAAGCCACCTTTCCGCATTACAAGTACATGATCTGAAACAAAGATGCTATTACAACGGTGTTCACGTTTCAGATAACATGAGAGTCGTATCGCGGTATTTAAAAAAAAAAACTGATCTGTTACCGATTACATGCCCGAGACTCGACCGAACGTTACTGAGTACGTAGCTACGTCCTCCCAGAGCAGATTCCAGCGTCGCCATCAACGGAAAATCTTTGCTAGTTTCCATAGGACGCGGTGGCGAAATGTCTATACATTCTTGTGCGGGCCACGGTCCGGAGTATTGTGGATGCAGAGTCTTGATAGCTTGATAAAGCAATAACAATCTCGACTGTGCCGGCCATCGATTCGGCAGTTTCGTGGCGTAACTGGCGAAAACGTTTTCCACCAATTTAGGACGATAGCAGTCTAACGATAACAGATTGACGGCGAGCTTGGTCTGCGGGAATCGGAGTTCCTCAGCGTGGTCGATCAATCTCGTGACGTATTCCTGTATCACTTCCCAGAACACCGGTTTGTAATCGGCGTGAGAGAAACCTGTTATCAATGATCCGATTTGTGACGGTGGACAGGTTTGTAAGATCGTTGGATCCTCGAAGCACTTGGCGGCTATGTAGTCCAAGAGAAATATTTGCGTATGACCCATCGTTATCAGTCTACTGAGAATTTCAATAGCGTCGGCGAAGCCCCAATCCTCCGATATAACGACCGAGGCGCAAGCATCTACGAGTCCTTCGTGATAGTACCGTTGACCTCTGAAAAATAAATTAATTTTTATGCAGCTCGTTTGGACGAAAATAACGCCGTTAGACGTCACGTTAGCGATGTTAAAAGTTTATATGCAACAAAAGTATCATCGCTTAAAGTGAATCCCATGAGTAAGTCGTTCGTAAGAAATGTTAATGGACGAGAATCCAAATAAGAGATAGTTGACTTTTACTTATGTGCTCATCCAAAAAAAAGCGCTCTTTCGATTTTAGTAAATTTTGTCGAATTGTTTAAATATTGCGAGAAGGGTGAACGGCTTACCGGCTCCTCATATTCATCGCAAGATGCTTCATCATGATCTGTATAGATCGTCGGTCCTGATTCGTTATATTCTGTGCCAGCAGGCTCTGGACATCATAGAGCAAACTCGACAGTCCCGGTGGGTCGCATCGCATTTCGAACGATGACCACAAGACGTCTTTAGCGAGCGACTCGTTAAGCGGAGTTTTGCACTTTTTTATAGCGTGAATTAGCACACCCAAAACCTCTGTCTTTTCGGATCTCTTGGCCAAGTATCTGAAGGCCGCTACAATCGACTTGATATTTTCTCTGTCGAGTTCCATGACAATATTGCGCTCGTAGACAATCGGCATCGCCACTCTGAGGGCATCGATTATCGGTGTTCTTTGGCACCTGTCGAATAAAAACTCGAGAAACTCCATTTGCTGAATCGTCAATTCGTTGACGGAATGACGTATCATCTGAAGAACTGTTTGTACAATGACACTGGTCGACGGTACGTTAAAGTGGACGAACGCTTTGAGCGCGAGTATCGCGTCGGAAACGTCCAGTTGCCTTATGTTTTTCTTCAGTATCTCGCACAATAGTAGAAAATCTTCTTGCTCATAGATTTCCGGGGTCCTCTGAGATTTTTTCTTGTCGATGTGGAACAACGCGTGCAAAGCCGTTGCCGCGTCCGGACCTCTCATTATGCTCTCGCATGCGCGTACCGTGCTAAAAACTTCCGCATGATCCTCGCAGTACTTGAACTCAGGCGGCTGTGGAGTTTTCTCCGAGACCAGATGTGGTTGCGGCGATACCAGTGAATCTGAAAAATAATATTCGTAATACAAAAAGCACTTTATTTATGTAATATACTTAAAATTGATTTTAAAAAATCAATAAGAAAATAATAAAAATCTCAATCTACTGTGTATAAAACTTAAATTCAAGTTTTCAGTAGTAGAAAGTAACAAGTACATTTGATACAATCAGTTAAGTTTAGACAAATGCTAGTCTCCCAAATGGAATTTGTTGCATTACCACAAATATCTACACAAGTATAGCAACTCTAAAAATTTCCAGATTGGGCAGCTTGATTGTTGGGAAAACAATAATTAAAAAGTTATTTTAGAAATATTAATAAATTTTAACAATTAAAAATATTTATGAAAAAGACGTTTATTTCAAGAACTTAGTTTTGGGAAAGCAAAATTACTCAGCGCGTACAATAATTAGCTAAATAAATATTCCAGCAATGAAATAACACAGAGAAGGCAAGTGTTTTCTTCGCATCTCAACATTTTTTTAGCTGTTTAATACAGAATATTATGACATCCAACGCTGAATTAGCACCTTTTCGGTGCCAATAATAATAGTTTATATTAGAACCTTTCTACTATATAATTTAGTACCGTATAACGGTTTAGGTTGTCGGAAAACCTTTGATCGCAAAGATTAATTAAAAATGTTGCAAATTGTTTGCGCAGCTCATATACCTTTGTTGTATCTCGTGTTGGAGTTACAAGCCGTGTGGATAAAACGTTTCGCCAACGTGCAACCATTCAGTGTTCCTAAATTACGTATCGCCATCGATATTCTCAGCAAACTTTTTATAGTTTTAGCCATTTTATCGACAGACCGGCAGTTTCGCTGAAATAAAAATGGAATATCAATAACCTCTCTCCTCGTCATACTTAGAACGGCAATGTTATAAATCATTACTCTCTTGACAAATGATTGTGTCATCGACAATCTTGTCGCCAACTGTCTCACCTTCGAATTAGCCGATCGCACGTCTTCCCACTTAACACGAAAATTGTTTAATTCTTATATGTACAATATAACCAAGCATAAAATCTCTGGATTGTCGTCACATTTGAGACAGCCCAGGACGGGCAGCGTGCAGGCCAGTGCAGGCGCCCAAATGCAAAAGATAATTTCAGTACCAACTGACTGCAAACAAAATACGTTAAGGCGATGTGAAATTACTCGGGCCGAACCCGAGTCGATAACAAAAACTGTGGCGAATTTTTTTTCATGGATCCTAAGAACTGCCGGTTGAAAAACAATTCTTACCGAAGCGCATGTTAATTTAGGCCCAAGCGAGAATCCGTTTTCGATTGCGAACGATCAGCGTGATAAAAAAAAATTAATTACAGTTTTGATTATCAACCCCTGTACAAAGAATATAGAAAGGCGACCTTAGACGTTGCATCGAATTTGGCGGCTGATCGAACACCGCTCATTGCCATTACTGTTGCTATTTTTAATCAATAATAGTGAAGATTAATCTATTCGATGCAAAGGCGAAACCTTCGTTTCACGGTTGCAAGAACCAAAATATCGTTTTTCGGTGTCGCTGCACGAAAATTAATGTCAGTTTTGGTCATTTTGGTTGTCAACCATCCTATACAGTAGAATATAGAAACGCGCCCTCAGATTCAGCGTCGAATTCGGCGGCTAATCGAACACCGCATATCGTCGGTTCTATTGCGATTTTTAGTCAATAACAGTAAACGTTGATCTACTCGATGCACAGGCGAAACCCTTGTTTCTCAGTTGCAAAAATAAAAATATCGTTTTTCAGTGCTGTTGCGCGAATACATCGAGCGATCGGTCATCGGCGAAACGAAATAACATAACCCAAGACCGGACAGCTGATTCAAAAAGGTGAATATTAATAATGCCGATGAGCGTAGATCGTGAATGTTTCGCGATTGTCAAAAGCATTGTCACTCGATATCGAAGTTGAAGCTCCGGGTTTGTCGAATGTACGATTTGCATGCTATAGTCGCTTGTTAATCCGAGTTCATTGCAGAAAACAATGATGACATCCAGCGACAAACTAGAGATGATACCCGAGGTCGCCCAGTTCTTACTAGCCGAAGGAGCGACTTTGGTAATTACAGACGTTCCTCCAGGCACGGATTTTGGTATCGATCTGAAGTCATGGAATACAGGAGAGAATTTCAAAGGAGTTAAAATGATACCGCCTGGTTTCCACTTTGTACATTACAGGTAATTTTTACCAAATGTTGTTTCATCTCAATGTCACGTTGACAGAATACATTCTATATAATTAACATTCCATATAATAAAGAAATTTTTAATTGTTTTAACAGTGCTGTGAATGAATTAGGCGAACTTGCCCCCCGAATTGGCTTCTTTCATACTTTCTTGAAAAGCGAATTGGTCGCCAAACGATGGGATTCAAAGGTGGAGGACATCTCGTCGGAATGTAGGAAAACTTTTTGTTAACATTTTTTTTCTTGTTAGACAAATAAGCAATTTTCTTAATTTAAAAGAATGACACTCAAATGTATTAAAGGCTCTTTTTTATCTTCCGCGATAAAAAAGAGCCTTTAATAAATGAAATGATTGCATGTCCATAATTTGACACTTTGCAGCTGTGGATAATGAAACTACCGAGAGGATGAGGGAGAATTTGAAACAACTGGACAGATTTTTGGGTCCTTATCCATATGACATGTGGAAACAATGGAGAGATTTGACAAACAATATAGACGACAATGTAGTCCAGAGATGCAGTCCCGTGTGTGGGTGGGTAAAAAAATGTCTGATTATTTTACAGTCCAGAGATAATTGGATCTTTTTTTTTTAGATACGTTCGATCCGCATTGGAGCTCGAAAGTTGCGACGACGCATCAAGGCCGCGAGGCTCGGAAGTGAGAAGGAAGAGGAAAAGATCCAGCGGGCTCTCGGTCGAGGCGAAAGAGGAGTTACTTTTACCGGATCTGAAGCCAAGGCCCGGTACCGAGTTGAGATTAACGGAGTTGCCGGACAGGAATTATCCGGACGGCGCGTCTCCCGTGGAAGTAACGAGGCACTCGTTGGACACGAGTTACGCGCTCGAGTCTATCCTGCAGAAGCTCAAACAGTAAGGCGATAATTCGTTAACGCTCCTCGATCATTTTTGTCTAGCGCGATTAATCGATTGTCTCTAAGAAAAAAAAAAATTATTTCCAGTCCGATGGAGATAGTGGGTGAGTGCCAATTGGCTTTCGTGTGTTTCCTGGCCGGTCAAAGTCTCGACGCTTTCGAGCACTGGAAAAAGCTGGTCGCACTGATCTGTGGCGCGGACGCTGCGATCGCTCCGAGGCGTTCGATCTACGTAGAATTCCTGAGAACTCTGGAAACTCAATTGACTCACGTACCCGAAGATTTTCTCTGCGACATCGTCGCCAACAATAACTTCGTCTACCACAGTTTGAGAAAATTGTTCGCCAATATCGAGGCTAACGCCGAGATCGACGGTCGCTTGAAATCCGAAGCTGGTCGAATGCGCGACCGGCTCACCGGCAAGTTTCTTTGGGATTTCAGCGATCTGCAGGAAGAGGAGGATGACGAGGCACCCGTTGTCGTGTCCATGGACTAGAGACAGCCTCCCCATCCGTCTGCGCTGTGCTCTTGTATATTTCGCAATACATTCATACTATAGCTATGAAAACGGCGATTAATTTTTAAATATCCACTCCTTGCTTCGGTAGTCTTATACAGTCGATAAAAACGATGTTCGCATCGAGTCGGAGATTTAACGTTCGTTAAACAAAAGAGGAATGTTGAGAAAAAAAAAAAAAAAAAATGTTTCCGTTCGGGATTGAACCACGGAAACGATGTATACGAAATAACCGTTGTCCATATAAAAGCCTTCTCAACGCCGTTAATCGAATTAAACTATGCATTTCATATGATCAGGTCAAGTTTGTATAAAATATGCTATATATTGCTTGGCAGAATATAATTTTATTGATTTCGAAGATCTGGTATGAATACATTCAGATAAAAAGATTAAGTTCAACTAATTTATAGTATTGTATATCGAGTGTGAAGTGTCAGGTCGACGCTATTTAAGATTTAGCTGTTTCATTAGGATCGCCGAGTAGTTCCGCCTGTGTTGCGCTCTTCGCGCAAACAAGGATTGGTCTTCAGGATCAACGCTTCTTCGTCCCATCGCTCTCATTGATACTGGCTTAGTGTCTCTATAAAGTATTCATAATGTATGGAAATAAATATACTACTGCTAATACACTGTGTATTAGTAGTAGTATATTTATTTCCAGTATACCCTGGCAGGTTTTTACATATATCCCCTTCCCATACAGTAGTGCCCCCTTAGTTATTATTCCTATTTCTTATAGTTCATTCCGTTTTCACTTGCCATGCGACTTCTTCTCCACACTCACTTTTTTCACAAAAACGTCAAATCGTATTTGCCTCATCTTCCATCGAGCCTTTCACCATTCACTTTCACCATTGTTCCCGTTTCCGGGCTATTTCCTCATTTCCTCCACCTTTCCTTCCGAACTTATTATCTCTGCCCAATCTTTCCTCCTGCCCCTTCACTCTACGCTATCTTTCACTTACTTTTGCTTCGATTGTTTTCTCTAACCTCACGTTTCATTTCGCCTTCACACCCCATGGTGGCTGCCCCTACAATAGTGTATTATATTCGTTCTTTTTTTTATTAATCAAGAATTCGACTAAAAGTAATTGACGAAAACGACTAAAAAAGGAGATGATAGTAGAGTAGCATTTTCACTCACCATCGACTTGGGCTTCGGCCCTTGGTGAACTGGCCTGTTAGGTTTGCCGGGTTCTGGAGCCGCTTCCGGTTGGGGTACGGGTTCGCGACGACGACGCTGTGCAATGCAAAACAATTTGTTTTTTTTTTTATTAATCAGGTATTCGACTAAAAGAAGTTGACAATTTTTAAAAAGTGGCGATGATGGTTGAGTAATATTTTCACTTACATGCGGACGTGGGGGCCAGTTGCCTCTGAATGGAGCTGGTTCAGGTTCGCGACGATCGCGCTACGTAATATAAAACATTTTTTGTATTTTTTCGAAATTAATTAGGCTTTCCACTAAAAAAATGATGATTAAAAAACCCAAGTAGCAAAAAGACATCTGGTACGAAAAAGTCATCCGAATGGGATACATAATTTCGTCCAATTGGTAACTATCCTACGTCCAAAAGTTTACTTTTGGACGTACGATAGCTTGTCTTTTTGCTACTTGGGCAGTGGCGATGGTGGAGTCACATTTCCACTTACATGTGGAGGTCGCTTCGTCGCTTGGTGAACTGGCTTGTTAACTTTGCCCGGTTCTGGAGCCGGGTCAGCAAGGACGACCATCACACATAGCACGGCAAATGCCACCAAAATGCTTAACTTCATTATTGCTAAAAACAACAAAAAAATATATGCATATATAACAATTTTACACGTCAATTTCACTTTACTGGATCACGGATGCGAGAATCATCTTCGAAGAATATTAACTGAAAAGTCTGTATGACTTTTCAGTTAAGTTTAAGTTTTGAGAAAAGAACATATACCTTAGAAATGTATCTTCTATCAAATGAACGGCGAACTTCTCGAAAGTAGATTGATGCTCGGGGACTGTTGCCGAAGGCTTTTATACCAGAAAAATCTTCATGGAACGGACTCCACTGTTCGCAAATATTTGTTTTTTGCACGGGTTTTACGAGATAAGCAAATCTACGATGCCGGAAAGGAAATCTTTGAAAAACAGTGGGGATAATGTGAGATTCGCCGCGGCCTTCAATTCGTCCCACGACTTTCTCCGCAATATCTGTCGCACACACATAGTGTATACTTAAGCATATCGCGCATTATTATTATATGAGTTTTCCTGATTTGACGCAATTAGTGTAGCGCCGATTCAGAGTACGTACATTTTGCTTCCTTATAGAGGAAGCTTTATTTCCTTGGAAAAAAAAATTTCTAGATTTTAAGGAAAACGTGTTCAGAATGTTCCAAAACATCGGATAATGATACTTAGAAAAAATATTTGGATGTGTGTGTGTCTCAGCCCCGAAAAATTGAAACTCCTAATAACTTCAGAACGTCTTGAGCTATAATAAAGCTGAAGTTTGTAAGGTAGAGGGGTAAATCCTCAATGTTTGGTTAAATTTTTAGCAAAACGCTTTCGCTCAGAAATTTCAGAGACATTTTCCAAAATTTTCAGATATATTTTCAGAGATATTCAGAGAAATATTTTAACCGAAAATACGATTTTTATACGATACGATTTATACGCAAATACGATTTTTCATGCATGTACGGGAACTGGGACTTCGCCCTTAGGCGTGCGGCCACTGGTACTTTTACCTTATATTTCACAATTCCTTGGTATTAAAATTGATTTATTGTAATTCTCACTGCTTGGATCGGTAGTGTTGTGGACTCGACAAAAACGATGTTCTCATCGTGCGGAATGTTTAACGATCCTCAAATAAAAAAGAGAATTTGGACAAGAAAAAAAAAAAATGTTTCCGCCCGGGATCGAACCGGGGACCTTCCGCGTGTTAGGCGGATGTGATAACCACTACACCACGGAAACGATATGTTCGAACTCACAGTTTTCCGTATAAAGGCCTTCTCGACACCGTTAAGGGAATTAAACGACTTATCTTACATCAGGTTCGTATAAAATATCCTATATATTGTTTGTGTAGAATATAATTTTATTGATTTCATAGATCTGGTATGAATACATTCAGATAGAAAGATTCGTTTCAATTGATTTATAGTATTATACACCGAATGTTAAGTGTTAGGTTGACGCTAAAAATTTAGCCGATCATTGCGATTGCCGAGTAGTTCCGCCTGTGTTGAGTTCTTTGCGCACACAAGTATTTGTCATCAAAATGTCGTCATAGTTTCTTCGTCCCATCGCTCGCCATGCCGTCGCTTCACCAGTGCTTCTGTAAAGCGTTCGTAATATACAATAGTAATGTTTTTTTTATCAATTGTTAAACTTAAATGAATAGACGCAACAAGAGATTTTTTTTTACACTGTAAAAAAAAATTGTAAATTTAATGTACTGGACTGGAAGTTTTTATGCAAAAACTGGTACGTTAAATTCAATGTACAATTATGATGAAAAATTGATGTACTTTTTGATCGAAATTAAGGTAAATTATTAAAAATAAAGTATTTCGAATGTAAGACACTGAACATTAATTTTTCATCACAATTGTACATTAAATTTAATATACCAGTTTTTGCATAAAAACTTCCAGTCCGCTACATTAAATTTCATACAAATTTTTTTTACAGTGTATACTTACAGGATGATGGGGGTGAGGACGGTGAGGTTGCTGATGATGCGGTTGCTGATGGTGAGGTTGCTGATGATGCGGTTGCTGATGGTGAGGTTGCTGATGATGAAGCTGATGGTGAGGATCCGCTTCAGCCTCGGCTTCGCGACGGTGACGCTATTTTTCATCACAATTGTACATTAAATTTAATATACCAGTTCTTGCATAAAAACTTCCAGTCCGCTACATTAAATTACATACAAATTTGTTTACAGTGTATACTTACAGGATGATGGGGGTGAGGACGGTGAGGTTGCTGATGATGCGGTTGCTGATGGTGAGGTTGCTGATGATGAGGTTGCTGATGGTGCAGTTGCTGATGGTGAGGATCCGCTTCAGCCTCGGCTTCGCGACGATGACGCTACAAAATAATTTTAATTTTTTTTATTAATCAGTCATTCGACTAAAAGAAATTGACGATTAAAAAAAAAGTGACGGTGGTAGGGAAACATTTTCACTTACGTGCGGACGTGGCTTCGGCTTTTCCTGGACTGGCTTGCTAACTTTGCCCGGTTCTGGTTCAGCAAATACGACCACGACGAAGAGCACGGCAAATGCCAACAAAATGCTTAACTTCATTGTCGCTAAAAACAATACAAAAATATATTTAATTTATAAAGCAACTTTACACCACAATTCTACTTTACTGATAACAATAACTAAAAAGTTATGTAGTTTAAGTTTTGAGAAAATAACATGTACCTTAGAAATGTATTTTCTGCTAAATGTGAACGGTGAACTTCCCAAAAGTAGATTGATGCTCGGTGACTGATGCCGAATGCTTTTATAGCAAAAAAAAAAGTTCATTAAATGGAATCCAATGTTTGCAAATATTTGTTTTTTGCGCGGCTTGCACAAGATATGTGAATTTAAGATGCCGGAAAAATAAAAATTTGAAAACAGGAATAATGCGAGATTCGCCACGGCCTTCAATTCGTGCCACGTCTTTCTCCGCAATGTCTGTCGCTCACACATAGTGCATACTTAAGCGTATCGCGTGTTATTGACGTCGGGTAATTAGCACGCCGCCGGTTCGGAGTACGCTCCAGCGATTTGGATATGTCAATAATTGTCGCGGAAAACTGCCACAGATATGAAGCGAAATTCGCGCATCCGATAATCGGATTTTTTTTACAAGCGAGCGAAAATAATCGGCGGAAGACTGCGATGCGGAACGAAACTCTTTGCGAGATGACATAAAGAGAAATCACGAAAGTGTATTGCGTTATGTTGACTTCGAGCAATTAGTACGCCACCGATTTGGGGTACGTACACTTCGGCGACTGTGGCATGTCAATAAATATATCGCCAAAAACTATGCAGCACTGGCGTAGAAAAAAAATTTGCTCATCCAATAAACTCTTCGAGAGATAAGGTAAAGGAAAAAAAAATGCAAAATTAATACCGTAAATATCACGAAAGTGTATTGGAGGCAAAGCATAACACAGCAGAATCTGACTTTCATTGCCGAACCAGATTACAAATCAAAATATTATTATCACCTTTGCCCGTCACATATTACTCAACTCAACTTCGTACTTGAGTTTTAATTTGAAATGGAATTCGATTGTTTTTTTAGTTCGAACTTCGACTGATTTTTACTGTTGAATGCATATTATAACTTTCTAAAATCCCAAATCAAAATATTATTATCACCTTTGCCCGTGACATATTACTCAACTCACCTTCGTATTTGAGTTTTAATTTGAAATTCAATTCAATTTTTTTTTAAAGTTCGAACTTCGACTGATTTTTACTGTAGAATGCATATTATAACTTTCTAAGTTTGACGTCCGCGAAAGGGTTAATATAAATGATTGACAATAGTGCCGATCAATTGGAGGATATTTCTTGATCTTGAAAATTTACTGTTTGGTGTATGATCGAACTGAAGTTAGAACATGAATAGGAACTTAAATCAGGAAGTAGAATTTCAACTTAAGTTGCAACTTACCTTAAGTAAGCATAATTTGGCTCCTGTTATTTAATTTATTTTCCATTTTTTTCGTTTCGTTACATATCATAATAATTACAACAATCACTTAAAACTTTAATCCCAGCCGATCTTTTCGTCATATTAACGTAAATGCCACTGAGGGGCTTAAGAGTGATATCGCTGAACTTCTTCATCGTCGAAGGTTTCTCAACGCTTTTTACACTGAAATTTCTCAATACTTGCGCTAGTATAACTTTAGCCTCGAGTATCGCGTACTTTTGCCCTATGCAATTTCTCATACCCGCACTGAATGGTATGTACGCATATGGATGTCGTGTTTTAGCGTTCTCCGGCAGAAATCGATCGGGATCAAAACATAGAGGATTCGGCCATACTGCGGGATCTCTGTGTAGTTGATAGATATGCATATCCACAGTTGTACCCGCGGGAACGACGTAGTCTCCTGAAAAGTCGGAGTCGATTACTCGATGAAGAAGCGTCCTGGTCTCTACACTGAGAAAAACTTACACAGTAAACAGTTCCCAGCGGGGACGTCTACATTTTATAGTTACGACAATGACCAAAAATTATAGTTGTAACTATAATTAGGGTAAAAGTGGGGAATATGGCCCGGTCCATATATCATTGATTTACGTGTTAATCGAGGTGGGCCATATTCACCACTTTTACCCCATATATGTTGAGAGGCTGTGACCGATATAATGAATATTTTTACTTTCATTGCTGCGGCTTCGGAACGGTCTGTTTCTGGGAAATTTCTTCGTTCGGTGTTATTTAATAATCATAGTCATAATCGGGAAATAATCACTTATCAAAAACACAGAAAATAACTTTCACAAAACAACGATGACAGCGAAACATACTCCCAACCACAAGATAAATAAACATTCTGAGGAGGACCCTGACCAGGGTGGAAACGTTAAACAATGAAAAGGGAATTTTTCATATAACACTGAACGAAGAATTTTCCCAGAAACAGACCGTTCCGAAGCCGCAGCAAGGAAAGTAAAAATAAACTATAATTATAGTTTAATCAATTGAGTATATAGGGGAGAGCGGGGCAAAATGGGGCAATGGGGCAATTGGGCAAAACTAAATTTCCCAATCATTTTTGGATCGGACAAGGTGGCAAAACGGGGCAGAAAAGCCTGATGTATCGATGGGGCGAATTCGGGCATCCAAAAATTATTGGAAAATGACGTTTTGCCCCATGCCCCGTTTTGCTCCGCTGCCCCATTTTGCCCCGCTCTACCCTACTATCGCTAACTATCTATATAGACGTCCCCCCCTGCGAACTATTCGTTACAGTAGGAAATACCATCCTTTTTCTCAGTGTAAGAAACTACTGCAACGAAGACAATGTACCTATTTGCGTATCCTCTGACAGGCATCTGCTCATGGCTGTTGCACTCGGGTAGAGTCTCAGTACTTCCTTGATAACCCTCTCGAGATATTTGAGATCCGGCAATTTCTTCAAGGTCGTAATCTCGTCCGAATCGCGGAGAATATCGTCAAGTTCCTCATGTACTTTTCTCTGCACGTCCGGCTCGTTACCGAGACTGAAGAGTGTCCAGCCGATCAGAACACCAACCGTGTCGTGTCCCTGAAAATAAATTCGCAAGATGGATGATCGACGTCATCGGTTCGGATCACGAGTTTCGAGGACAACCTCACCCCAAACATGAATGTGCTAGTTTCGTTCCTGATTTCCTCGATCGTCAAAGGATTGTCTTCTTTCTCGTTCGCGTCTAGCAGCAGATCCAAAAAAGCTCTCGACTTGCGTTTGCCTGGTAACGTTCAAAACCCGTCAAAACCGCACGTATTGTCCATCGAGTTTAAAAAAAATTCATACGCAGATTATGAAACTCACTCGTTACTTCGTTCTCTTCCAATTCATCACTTACTGTGGCGCCCAATTTTCGTTCCTCTTGCTTTCTCTTGATTACCTGCAAATCACACATACTATACACTGAGAAAAAATTACATTGTTGTTAAAACAACAATACTGATTTTTACCATAAAAAATAGTTCCCAAGGGGAACGTCTACATATTATAGTTACGACAATCACAGAAAATCATGATTGCAACCATAATTATAGTTTAATCAATTGTATATTGTAACGAATATCGTAGCTGACTATTCGTTAAGACACACGGTATTAGTTAGGTTTGACATTAGACGAACGAACGGACGATCGATATGAGATCGATCGTCATGTTAGACAGTCTGGACTGACACGTCGGATCGAACAGACGTGTGACAGTTCATGCTCGGGTTATTTAGATGCGATTATACTAATAATATCCGCCCCCAAACTAAATACGCGTGTTATTCATTCGCTCGATCGTTACAATATATACTATCAGAAACTATCTATAATAGATGTTCCTCCTGAGAACTATTCGTTATAGTAGGAAACACTATTCTTTTTCTCAGTGTACTATACTATATACCTGCACACTTCATTTTTTTTATGTATTTAAAATATATGAAAATTCGAAGTATGACTTACGCGAGTGCAAAAATCATGAGCTACATCGATCGCCAGCCTGAAGGATTTACCAAAAGCAGTCCTATAGAAGATCCAATCGACCGCCAACCAAGGCTGGTAGTGTCGATTCATGGCACCCGTAGTAATGCTGAATATGCAATAAAAATAACAACACAAAAACTGTATAATTCTTTGGATGTCTTTTTTTTCTTTCATTCTGACACTTACGTGTTCACAGCTTTTAAATACTCATTTTCGATGTCCTCCTGAGCGTGAATATCTATGCCCATTGCTGTTTCTAAATACGCAACGTCGATTAATAATAATCGCGCATAACACAAGATGAGCTACAGCAGCGTAACTGAAGAAAGCCCAGCGTAATTCAAGAAAGTTACCACATATGATATCTAGTGTGCATCTCAAACACAATTCAAATATATCGAACGGCTTGTCACCATAATTTTTAATCTCACGCTCGATGCAACTATTAAGTATCGCCGCTTTGTCGATCATCACTTCGGCAAATTTTTCCAGTATGCTGAAATGAAAAGCTGGTGTAATCAACTTTCGGTTGTGGAACCACTGACCTCCTGAAAAATTATTTTTCCGATTGAACGTTTTATGCAAAATGTTATGGAATCTCATGGGATCTCGATAAGCACCGGACCTACCGGTAGACGTGAATAGACCGCGTCCCAACCACGGCACTAAATTGTCGTATACGGCACCCTTCGTAATTTGCGTGTTACTGCGCAATACCACCTGAACGAAAAAAATATAGTGATTATGAGAGTGTCAGTCGATAAAAAATAATTTGCCAGTTTAGATGGATATCGAATTTCATGATATACTGAGAAAAAATTACATAGTGAAAGCAACAATACTGGCCATTTACCATAAAAAATAGTTCCCAAGGGGAACGTCTACATTTTATATAGTTATGACAATGACAAAAAATCGTGGTTGCAACCATAGTTATAGTTTAAGCAATTGAATATATATTTTTATAAACTATCTATATAGACGTTCTCCCTGGGAACTATTCGTTATATAGGATAGGAAACATCCTATATAGGATAGGAAACACTATCCTTTTTTCCGTCGCTAATAACCATAGCAGTTGATGCGACGTTAAATAATAACAAATAAAAAACTATCCTTTTTCTCAGTGTAGGTACTACAATATCCGTGGCTGTTATTGGATTATCGAGGCTTTACCTCTAAATGCTTTGGATTTTGAATGTGTACCGTCGGCACGAAGCCTATCCAATTTCCCATAAATCCATCTTTGTACCGATTGGTTACGTCGTTGAACCATTCGAGATAATCTGCGGACGAAGTGCGGAAACGCATTGCCAGTTACTAGTTCGCCGTTCAGCTGAACTATCGAACGATATTGTGCACTTGCCTTCCTTCGGTACCGACATCATCTCGAACACCATGCCGATGAATGGTATCGCGTATTTTGGGCCGGGTATTTTATTGAAACGCTGACGAAGCAAGTAGAATCGGTAAATTCTGCCAGCAACAGCGTACAGAATCAAAGCCAATACAGCCGCGATGATCAACAGAGTGCGATCCATCTTCGCTGTTACGTTTCGCTATTCAAGATTTAACGATCGATTACTAACCAAAAGTTTAATTCGAATAAAATAAAAAATCTCCGTACTTCGCAATTTGCCAAAAATCAGAAAAACATCAGCCGTATTAATGATGATTTCGATTTCGCGTAATAATAATGCCAAAAAATAATTAATTTTTATCATTTAAATAATAAATTGTTTTAAAACCAATTTACCACCACGAAAAATGGACGAAGAAAAAATCTGGCCCGTAACAATAACTTAAAGGCCTGAATAAAATAAATGAACATTATCTACTCTGATTAGCACGTAAACAAGTTACATATGGACCGGAATATTTTCATAATTTTTACCCTACCTGCGATATCAAAGATGCCGACTGATTGTTTTTCTGTGGTTCGGTGTCTTATCGTGTACGTCGGAAACTACTTTGTATAGCGCGATGCTAAACGATTTTGTTGTAACGATTTTACGACATTAAATAACGACCGACAGGGTTTATGCTTTCGTGGAGATACTGCAATCGTCGCCCCGTCACATAACTTCCGACTTTCCCGCATGCAAAAACGAAATTTCACAGCTATAACTCACGCCGCGTCAAGGAAAGTGATTCGCTATACTTTGTAATAGATCGAACTCTCGATGCTTTTTTGCACTTTTTTCACACTGGTGTAACTATTACTCAAGTTGATGACAGTTTTTGATACCGACGGAGCCCGGGATGGACGGGCAGGGAGGTCTTTCATACACCGATAAAAAGGTTTGTTAATATCAACTAAGCTGCGGTTGCGGGTGGCGACGGAAATATTTAGTTAATTAAACGAATATTTAGTTAGTTAATTAAACGAATATTTAGTTAGTTAATTAAACGAATATTTAGTTAGTTAATTAAACGAATATTTAGTTAGTTAATTAAACGAATGTTTATTTAGTTAATTAAACGAATATTTAGTTAGTTAATTAAACGAATATTTAGTTAGTTAATTAAACGAATATTTAGTTAGTTAATTAAACGAATATTTAGTTGAATTGAATGTTCTGTTATTGATTGTAAAAAACATTTTGTTCAATCGACCAAACATTTCCTTCGCCACCCGCAACCGCAACTTAGTTGATATTAACCTTTTTATCGGTGTTACGATCTTAAACTCTTATGGTCTTAAGCTCTAACCCGGTCTCGGGCGGTACCAGAAACCGTAATAAAGTTTTGGAAGAGTCCCGGCAGTGACGGTCAAAAGAAAAATCTCAGCGAAAGTTATTGGGCATATTGGACTTGGCCGACTCTTGTCCCACCCGATTACCTCGGCCTTGCACTCGTGCAGCGTGTGCATAGAGATTATGTCTTTGATGTACTCTGGAGAAACATATCGGGATCGAGTTGTAGAAAATGCGACCATGCTGAAGGATCTTGGAAGAAGCTTTGCGAATATGAAAATTTCAATATTTTTTTTTTATATCCATGTTATATCCTAATGTGGTCCGTTGGTACCCAGTCGATAATTTTTACAATAGCATAAAGATATTTGATATTTGAGATGCGACCACTGCCTCGAAGTCGTCCGATCGTCCGAATCACCCAAAAATGTTGTGTGCCTCGCGAAATTTTCTCGCGGCCGAAACCGTCCTGCTAATTCTGAACTACTGTACAAAACGCAATTTTCCAATAACTTTCAGATGGTGGAAATGGTCGTCCGTGGGGTAAAACGGGGTTGAACATCCGGATGTATGGTTGGGACAAAATGGGGCATCCAAAAATTATTGGAAATTTCAGTTTTGCTCTCACTGTCCCATTTTGCCCCGCTCGCCCCCTATTGCAAAGGCAAACTCACCGCAAACATCACTTTTTTTCGTTCGTAAAAAGAAGCAGAAAAAAAGCTTTTCCCTTGCATTTGCTTCCTCGCCCGATTTCCCCGATCATCAGACGATTTTTTATTTTTCGTTCGTAACCAGAAGCACATAAAAAACTTTTCCCTTGCATTTGCTTGGTAATGATCGAATCCCCCCATCAATTCGCAAGCATTTTTATCGGCGATTGTTTATTTATCGTACGCTTGCGACGCAGCTCGAACGCAAACGCAGATATATTTTATTATTGTGTCGCACGATCGGGCCATGTACAGTTCTACACGTGGACGCTATATCCGTGGAATTCTATGGATATATGAATTTGTTTCAAAGGCGACGACACGTGTTGCAGAATTTATTGAACGTGAAAATACTCATGTTATTGTAATCACTGATAATCGTAACTGCAAATCGTCGAAGATATGTTCGCTTAACACGCTTCGTCGGGCACTCCCGAGATAACACTATCGTCTCCAAATGACAATGCTCGGTATTCACGTACAATGTTACAATGTTGTATTGTAACTGCTTACCATTGATGGTAAATAGCCGAGCAAAAAGCGCTCACCCAAGTCCAGCAATACCGTTTGCGGCCCGTATTTGGATGGGTGATCAATTATAAATAATTTTTAATAGTGAATAAAAATGCAAAAAAAAAAATGTATAATAGTGAATAAAAAATGCAAAAAAAATAATTTATAACAGTGCCGATCGATTGGAGCATATTTGTTGACCTTGGAAATGTATTCAATATAGGTAATAATTAGTATAAGGCGATAATAATTTAATACTATTATCACCTTCGCCGTAGAGTTGAATATACAGTTGAATAGAATATTTATTTATTTTAGGTAAAGACCTTTTGCGAATTTAAGTATTCACAGTAATATATTCGGAAGGTGGAGTGTTATGTTGACTGTAAAGATTTCGCCGTTTCGTTAAGGTGACGTGGTTTGTCGAACAGTTGCGGACGTCTTGCGTTCTCGGGCACAGCACTGAATCGACGATTCTTCTTCGCGTCGCTCTCCATGTTTTAAGGGAAAACTCTCTGCAATTGTTAATTACATACCACGTTATAGCACAAACCACTTTGCTCGAAGTCGTTACGATATTCAGATAATTGGGTAAACAGTCGTTTATTAAACAGTACATTTTCCGAGAAAAACTGAATTATATACATGAATGGCTTGCAATTTTTGCTTGGAAATAAATGCTTGGAAATAAATAAATTCAAGTCGAAGAAGAATTACCGTATCGAAATATGAAATTTGTGTACTTACGGTGCCAATTCGGGGGTTGAATGGCCGTTGGGTTTGACTATCAGACTTCTTGGGCTTCTTGGGCTTCTTGGGCTTCTTGGGCTTCTTGGGCTTCTTGGGCTTCTTACCTTTAGGTTTGCCTTTGGGAATACGCTACGACATATAAAGAAGTTTGTTTTTTTATGTTAATCAAACGTATTAAACTATAATAAATTGACAATTAATACGACACAACACTTTCTTTTTATTTGCTAATCATTCGTTAATGTTATATAATTTATACTTACAAAACGAGGTAGACGAGCAGGGATCGGATCAGCACTGCGCTTCTGTTTGGTTTTTCCTACTTCCTGCTACACGAGGTACGACAATCCGTTTATTCATTTATTTATTAATAACGGGCCGGGCCCAATTACAGAATGATAGTCCATAGTTACCCTATGGACGATCCATAGAGGAGTGGTTGAGATAAATCGCAATACAATAAGCATTTGCTCGCAACGATGCATTCAATTGATCGAACATTTTTTTAACGATACTACCGAGTTAGTTCCACGGATTCGTATAAGCAAAAAAAATAAATACAAGATAAGTCGAAAGTACACAGTAAAAAAAGTTTGTACTTTTTACAACAACTTATGGTCTACAAATGATCACAATTTTTTTTCTTTTACAAACAAAAGTAGAAACTAACATTGTTAATTGCATGAGAAATAAAAGGACAAACAAAAAATTGAACAATCGAGTTTGTCACTTGTTTAACAAAATAATTTTTACGAAACTTCGTATTTCGATTTTACGAAATTATTTTTTACTGTGTATACCAGAAAAGCACGACGAAGACAAGCGAAACAGAAGTCACGCGACTAACAAACTATCAAGTCACAATATCCGACACTACTTTTATCCAATCAACACTTTTTTTTGTTAATCTATTGTTAAACTTAAATAATTGGACTGCAATTATTGGCAATATAACATTTTTTGTTGATACTTACAGGATGTGGGCGAGGCTCGACTGGACCCCAGTTTAGCTCTTGGAGCTGAGCATCCCTGCTGAGCTCGTTGAGCTTGCGTGCTTCGACTTCGACTTCGGCCTCGACTTCGCTAGGACGAAGCTACGAAATGTAAAAAAAGTTTGATTTTTTTTTTTTAGACAAAAGTATTAAACGGAAATAAATTGACAATTAATATGAGATGACGGAAACATGCGATTGTTACTTACAGGCTGCTTGTAGTCACGGGTTTGAAACTCCGGTTCAGCAAGTGCGACCACCACGAAGAGCACGGCAAAAGCCGTCAAAACACCCCGGTTCATGGTAGCTAAAATATATACATAATCATATATAAATACCTAGTAATTTCAAAAAATCTGTTCTCTAGAAGACCAAGAATATAAGCATTGTCTTCGACGAATCCAAATAAAAAAGGTTTTCTTTTCAGTTTTGTAAATGCGAAAAATACCTTAGGAGTATATCTTCCGTTCAGCTTCGATTAATTCTACTGAACAAGCGGTGTGCTTCTCGCTTTTATACCGGTCAATCGCAGTGTATAGTGGAGCGGAACGCCCCGTGTTATTGTACGCTTTCTGTTATTTTGGGGTAATTAGTATGTCGCTGGTTAAGCGCACATACACTCCAGATATTTCGATACGTCAACAACGATCCCCGATAATGTAACGTATGTTTTCAATCAAACTCGCTCATACGACTGTAAATATTTTTTTTTTGAGTCTGAGAGAATATTTGAAGAAATAAATTCGAAAAAAAATTACAACCACCATGCAGTTGATGTCACAAAAAGTATTATTAGTAGAAAATCATACAGCGTAATTTAATTTTTTTATTTTTTAAATTTTTATTATAGTACCAGGTTGCTAATCGGTACGTTATTAATCGGAAACAGAACGATAAAGAACTCGAGTGTTCTTTATCGTTACCTGACGGTTTGCGTGGAAAACGGCGCCGCGGCCTAAAAACGATAAATAAAGTAAAACGTACAACATATATTGACTGTGAGGATTTCATCATTTGGTAAAAACGACGCGGATTGTCGAACAGTTGCGGATGTTATCTTGGGCACCGCATTGGATCAACAATTTTTGTTCAATTTTGTTAATATCACTGCCAGTTTTGCTGTAGTCAGGCAAAGGATTATTTAAGGATTTAAATACATCAGGATCATAAAATACGAAATATTACTTGATAAGTTGTTATTTTATTGAATTCACAGATGTTCTACGAATACTTTCAAATGTGAAGATTCGTTTCAAGTAATTCATCGTATTATCATAGTATTATTCATAGTATTCATAATATAGTTTCCCGAAGGTGGAGTATATTGACAGTAGAGATTTCGCCGTTTCGTTACAAGATATGGATTGTCGAGCAGTTGCGGATGTGTTGCGATCTCGGGCACCGCACTGGATCAACGATTCTTCCTCGCATCGCTCACCATGATGTCAGCTCAAACTCTCTGCAATTGTTAATCATAGACCACGTTTATAGTAAAAACCACGTTACAATAATCAGACAATTCGGCAATCCATCGTTGTCAACTTAAAACGATATGAAACCTCTTTCCGTACTTAAATTTTTTGAGGAAAAAACTCAAATCTTAGCGACTGCACATCTGCTGTATGAATCCCAAATTTTTACGATTCTTGGAACTAAATGGCTTGCAACTTTCGTTACCGACCAAGTATGTTTCACATCGCCATAAGGGCATGTGAAATATCGCAGGCGTGAGAACGGTAACGCTGTATTTAAAGGGTGTTTCACATCGTCTTAAGAACCTACTTTGACGATGAAGAATTACCGGATCGAAATATGAGATTTGTGTACTTACGGGATGGAATGGACGAGGCTTGAATGGTGGTGGGTTTGGTCTATGAGGCGTAGGACGATTGGGCCTGTTGGGTCTGCTTGCTTCGGCTTCGGCTTCGCGGCGAACACGCTACACGAGGTACAACATTTTTATTTGTTAATTAATCGTCAAACTTAAATAAACATGAGATTTGTGTACTTACGGGGTGGTATGGACGAGGATTGAATGGTGGTAGGTTTGGTCTATGAGGCTTTGGATGGTTGGGCCTGTTGGGTCTGCCTGCTTCGGCTTCGGCTTCGCGACGAAGACGCTACACGTGGTAAAAACATTTTTTGTTAATTTATCAATCGTTAAACTTAAATAAATTGATTGCGGCACTACAACATTTTTTGGTTACACTTACAGGATTTGGGCGAGGCTTTGGCCTCGGGACTGGTTTTTGGGGCCTCACAGGCGGCTTGCCGGGCTTGTTGGGCCTGTTGGGCTTAGCTGCTTCGGCTTCGGCTTCGCGACGAAGACGCTACACGTAATACAACCATTTTTTTTTGTTCATCAATCGTTAAACTTAAATTATTAGACTGCGGCAATGTAAGACTGCGGCAACGTGAACTTAAATAATAAGACTACGGCACTTTCTGATTATACTTACAGGATGTGGGCGAGGCTTCATCGGGGGCGGGTTTGGCCTCTTGGGCATAATAGGTTTGCTGGGCTTGTTGGGGCCGACAGGCCTGCCGGGCCGACGTGCTTCGGCTTCGGCTTCGGCTTCGGCTTCGCGACGAAGACGCTACACGAGGTACAAATTTTTTTTTTTGTTGATCATTCGTTAAACTTGAATAAATAGACTGCGGCAATATAACATTTTTTGTTGATACTTACAGGATGTGGGCGAGGCTTCATCGGGGGCGGGTTTGGCCTCTTGGGCATAATAGGTTTGCTGGGCTTGTTGGGGCCGACAGGCCTGCCAGGCCGACGTGCTTCGGCTTCGGCTTCGGCTTCGGCTTCGCGACGAAGACGCTACACGAGGTACAAATTATTTTTTTTGTTGATCATTCGTTAAACTTGAATAAATAGACTGCGGCAATATAACATTTTTGTCGATACTTACTGGATGTGGGCGAGGCTTCATCGGGGGCGGGTTTGGCCTCTTGGGCATAATAGGTTTGCTGGGCTTGTTGGGGCCGACAGGCCTGCCGGGCCGACGTGCTTCGGCTTCGGCTTCGGCTTCGGCTTCGCGACGAAGACGCTACACGAGGTACAAATTTTTTTTTTTGTTGATCATTCGTTAAACTTGAATAAATAGACTGCGGCAATATAACATTTTTTGTTGATACTTACAGGATGTGGGCGAGGCTTCATCGGGGGCGGGTTTGGCCTCTTGGGCATAATAGGTTTGCTGGGCTTGTTGGGGCCGACAGGCCTGCCAGGCCGACGTGCTTCGGCTTCGGCTTCGGCTTCGGCTTCGCGACGAAGACGCTACACGAGGTACAAATTATTTTTTTTGTTGATCATTCGTTAAACTTGAATAAATAGACTGCGGCAATATAACATTTTTGTCGATACTTACTGGATGTGGGCGAGGCTTCATCGGGGGCGGGTTTGGCCTCTTGGGCATAATAGGTTTGCTGGGCTTGTTGGGGCCGACAGGCCTGCCGGGCCGACGTGCTTCGGCTTCGGCTTCGGCTTCGCGACGAAGACGCTACACGAGGTACAAATTATTTTTTTTTTGTTGATCATTCGTTAAACTTGAATAAATAGACTGCGGCAATATAACATTTTTTGTTGACACTTACAGGATGTGGGCGAGGCTTCATCGGGGGCGGGTTTGGCCTCTTGGGCATAATAGGTTTGCTGGGCTTGTTGGGGCCGACAGGCCTGCCGGGCCTACGTGCTTCGGCTTCGGCTTCGGCTACGGCCTCGGCTTCGCGAGGATGACGCTACGAAATATAAAAAAAAAGTTTCATTTTTTTATTTAACAAAAGTATCAAACTAGAACAAATTTCCAATTTATAAGAGACGACGACAACGTGAAATCGTTGCTTACAGGACGCTTCGGAGGATTATGTGGTTTTGGCTCGATGGGGTGGTGGTCATGGCCTTTATTGGCCTCCGGTTCAGCCAGGACGACCACCACGAAGAGCACGGCGAAAGCCGCCAAAACACCCCACTTCATGGTGCCTAGAATATTTAATTTTATTTATTATTATATTAATATTCATTTTATTTAATTTATTTGACGGATTTCTCCTTTAAAATCAAAACATGATATATAAATAAATCTTAAATATAAGAGCTCCGGGGTAACAACGGAGTAAAGAATATATACGATCATATATAAATAACTATAGTAATTTAAAACAATTTTAAAAAATCTGATATTGAGTGAACCGCGAATACAACTAATAGGTTTTTTCGTTTTCAGAGTAAGCTGGAGCAGAGCGCTCGATTTTATTATACAATTATCTATTTTATTATATATATTATATCCAATAAATATAGATATACTTTCCACGTAAAATAGAGCGCTCTATTCCAGCTTGCTCTGAAAACGAACGGACCTATTGTCTTCGAAGAATCCAAATAGAAAAGGTCGCTTTTTTGCAAAGGTGAAAAATACCTTAGGAATCTTCCGTTCGGCTTCGATAAACTTTACTGATGAACAAGCACGGTTCTGCTCGCAAGTCGGTTGATGCTCAATGACTGCGACACCGGGCTTTTATACCCGAATATCTTTCCTTAAACGGGACGTCCCGTGGATAGATATTTGTTTACATACGCTTGCATAATACATGCGAAACGCAGACACAGGAAAGAAGTATTTGAAAAGAAGAGTAATGCGGGATTCACCGCGACCTTCCATTCGAATAACGTCTTCGGATGCCGCGATATCTGTCGCACACTCACAGTGTATGCTGGAACGGAACACCCTGTGTTGATATGCGCGTTCTGTTGACTTCGGGTAATTAATATGTCAGCGGTTAAACGCACATACACTCCAGATATTTTGGCAAGTCAACAACGGTCCACGATACTGCAACACATGTTTTCCATCAAACTCGCTCATTCGACTGTTAATTTTTTATTTTCGGTCTGACAGAATATTCGCACAAATTGGAAAAACTATGCAATTGCTATGCGCGTTTTGTTCACGTCGGGTAATTAATATGTCAGCGGTTAAACGCACATACATTCCAGATATTTTGGTACGTCAACAATGGTCCACGATACTTTACACATGTTTTCAATCAAACACACCCATTCGACTGTTAATTTTTCATTGTTTCAGACATTGTCGGTCTGAGAGAATATTCGGAGAAAGAAATTTGCACAAAAATTGGAAAAACTATGCAGTTGACATCACAAAAAAATGTTATTCGTTCGTGGAGCATACATAGTGTAATTTAACTTGCATTGTCGAAACAGGTTTCTAATCGATACGCTTTTGTCGTCAAGTTCGACGGTGGGATTGAGAATAACACTGTATGTTGCTATACATTTTCTGGACAATATTTTTTTTTAAGTCTAAGAGAATATTCGAAGGAAGGCTGTAACGCTCCACAGAATGGAGTTTCTTTTTTCGGCAGCGTGAAGCAAAAATTTGAAAAATTATTCAGTTGATGTAACAAAAAATCTTATTAAGGCTATGTAAAACACGTAGCATGTGACATATAAGTGCAAGAGAGATAGTTGCATTTTTCTAATCCATGCCATGTAAAAATTGTTGTCATTTTTTAAAAGCGAAGTAGCATCAGACGTGGTATTAAATTCGACATCAGTTAGTATTTTGCTTTTTCGCATAATGTCTACCGCCTCCGAATTAATATACATATTCGAGTTGTATGTTTCGTTCAATTCACTGCCAGTTTCGGTGCAGACAGGCAAAGGATTATTCAAGGATTTAGATACATCAGGTTTATAAAATATGAAATATTATTTTATGATTTATTATTTTATTGAGTTCACAGATCTACGAACACATTCTAATATGAAGATTTGTTTCAAGTAATTCATTGTATTATCAATAGTGTAGTATGTATTCTTAGTATTTATAGTATTGTGTCGTGAAGGAGGATTATCATGTTGAATGTAGAGACTTCGGCCTTTCGTTACAATGACGAGGATTGACGAACTGTTGCGATTGCGTTTCGATCTCGGGCACCGCACTGCATCAACGATTCATCCTCGCATCGCTCACCATGATGTCAGCTCAAATTCTCTGCAATTGTTAATTGTTGACCACGTTATAGTGCAAACCACTTTACACGAAGACGTTACAATATTCAGACAATGCGATAATCGATCGCTGTTAACTTAAAACGATATGAAACATTTTTCGGTCCTCAAATTTTTTGCGAAACCTAAATTGTTAGCGTCGGTTCAGCTGATATACGATGTCCAAAGTATTTACGATTTTTGGAAATAAATGGCTTGCAATTTTGTTGCCGACCAAGTATGTTTCACATTGCCATAAGGGCATGGATGTGTTGCTGGCGTAATGAAAATTGTAACGCTATATTTGGAGGGTATTTGACATCGTTAACACCTACTTTGATGACGAAGAATTATCGAATCGAAATATGAGATTTGTGTACTTACGGGGTTAAATGGACGAGGCTTGAATGGTGGTGGGTTTGGCCTAATGGGCCAGTTGGGTTTTTTGAACCCAGCTGCTTCGGCTTCGGCTTCACGACGATTACGCTACACGAGGTACAACAATTTTTATTGTTAATCAATCGTTAAACTAAAATAAACACATTGCGGCAATATAACATTTTGTTATACTTACACGATGGGGTGGATGAGGAGGCATCGGAATAGGTTTGGGCCACCGAACGATTTTTTTTGCTGCTTCGGCTTCACGACGATTGCGCTACACGCGGTACAACAATTTTTATTGTTAATCAACCGTTAAACTAAAATAAACAGATTGCGGCAATATAACATTTTGTTTATACTTACAGGATGGGGAGGACGAGGAGCGATCGGAGCAGGTCTGGGCCTCTGGATGGGTTTTCCTGCTTCGGCTTCAGCTACGGCTTCGGCTTCGCGACGATTACGCTACACGAGGTATAACATTTTTTTTTGTTAATCAATCGTTAAACTTAGACAAATAGACTTTCGATGATATACATTTTTTTGTTTATACTTACCGGATGGGGTGGACGAGGAGCGATCGGAGCAGGTCTGGGCCTCTGGATGGGTTTTCCTGCTTCGGCTTCGGCTACAGCCTCGGCTTCGCGACGATTACGCTACACGAGGAACAACATTTTTTTTTGTTCATCAATCGTTAAACTTAAATAAACAGATTGCGGCAAATCCACATTGTTTGTTTGTACTTACCGGATGGGGTGGACGAGGAGCGATCGGAGCAGGTCTGGGCCTCTGGATGGGTTTTCCTGCTTCGGCTTCAGCTACGGCTTCGGCTTCGCGACGATTACGCTATACGAGGTACACATTTTTTTTGTTAATCAATCGTTAAACTTAAATAAACAGATTGCGGCAATATAACATTTTGTTTATACTTACAGGATGGGGTGGACGAGGAGCGATCGGAGCAGGTCTGGGCCTCTGGATGGGTTTTCCTGCTTCGGCTTCAGCTACGGCTTCGGCTTCGCGACGATTACGCTACACGAGGAACAACATTTTTTTTGTTCATCAATCGTTAAATTTAAATAAACAGTTTGCGGCAAATCTACATTGTTTGTTTGTACTTACCGGATGGGGTGGACGAGGAGCGATCGGAGCAGGTCTGGGCCTCTGGATGGGTTTTCCTGCTTCGGCTTCAGCTACGGCTTCGGCTTCGCGACGATTACGCTATACGAGGTACACATTTTTTTTGTTAATCAATCGTTAAACTTAAATAAACAGATTGCGGCAAATCTACATTGTTTGTTTGTACTTACCGGATGGGGTGGACGAGGAGCGATCGGAGCAGGTCTGGGCCTCTGGATGGGTTTTCCTGCTTCGGCTTCAGCTACGGCTTCGGCTTCGCGACGATTACGCTACACGAGGAACAACATTTTTTTTTGTTAATCAATAGTTAAACTTAAATAAACAGATTGCAGCAAATCTACATTGTTTGTTTGTACTTACCGGATGGGGTGGACGAGGAGCGATCGGAGCAGGTCTGGGCCTCTGGATGGGCTTTCCTGCTTCGGCTTCGCGACGATTACGCTACACGAGATATAACAATTTCTTTTGTTAGTCAATGGTTAAACGTACATAAATAGACTTGCAACGATGTACATTTTTTGTTTATACTTACAGGATGGGGTGGACGAGGAGCGATCGGAGCAGGTCTGGGCCTCTGGATGGGTTTTCCTGCTTCGGCTTCAGCTACGGCTTCGGCTTCGCGACGATTACGCTACACGAGGTACAACATTTTTTTTTGTTAATCAATCGTTTAACTGAAATAAACAAATTGCGGCAATATAACATTTTTTAATTATACTTACAGGGTGAGGTGGACGCGGAGCGATCGGAGCAGGTCTGGGTCTTTGAATGGGTTTTCCTGCTTCGGCTTCGGCTTCGGCTTCGCGACGATTACGCTACACGAGGTACAACATTTTTTTTTGTTAATCAATCGTTAAACTAAAATAAACAAATTGCGGCAATATAACATTTGTTAATTATACTTACAGGGTGAGGTGGACGCGGAGCGATCGGAGCAGGTCTGGGCCTCTGGATGGGTTTTCCTGCTTCGGCTTCGGCTTCGCGACGATTACGCTGCAGGTGGTAAATTTTTTTTTTGTAATTAATCGTTAAACGAAAATAAACGATTTGCGGTAATATAACATTTTTTAATTATACTTACAGGGTGAGGTGGACGCGGAGCGATCGGAGCAGGTCTGGGCCTCTGGATGGGTTTTCCTGCTTCGGCTTCAGCCTCCGGTTCAGCAAATACGGCGACTACGAAGAGCACGGCAAAAGCCGCCAAAACACCCCACTTCATGGTGCCTAAAATATGTACATAATCATATATAAATACATAGACATTTTAAAAAATTTAAAAAATGTACTCTACACTGGACTACGAATACAAGTATTGTCTTCGAAGAATCCAAATTTAAAAAAGTAGCTTATTTTAAGAAAAATACCTTAGAAGTGTATCTTGCGGTCCGACTCAGATAAACTTTACTGTGCAAGCGGTTTGCTTCTCGCAAGTCGACTGATGCTCAATGGATGGGGCACCGCGCTTTTATACAGGACAATCTTTCGTCAAACGGGATGTCCCGTGGATATGCGTCTACAGCATTTGTTTACATAGGCTTGCAAAATTCTTGCGAAACGAAGAAGCGACAGAGAACTGTTTGAAACAAGAAAATTGTGGGACTCCCAGCGACATTTGATCCGAATAACGTCTCGCCGGCTCTTGCGACATCTGGCGCAGATCGACAGTGTTTACTGGAACGTAACACCCCCGATTAGAAATGTTTGCACGTAAAACACATTTGCCAGAATAGATATTTATTATAGTAGCAAGGACCGCGTTGATACTGTGACACATGGATTCAATCAAACTCGGTCATTTGATAGTTAATTTTTTTAAAGTCTGAGAGAATATTCGGAGAAAGTCTGCGGCGCAGAACGGATTTATTTTTCGACTGCGTGAAGGAAAAATTTGTAAAAATATGTAGTTGGTGGCTGAAGGACTTGGGTCGATGGCCCGTTGGCAATATATATGGTAGTAGTAAATGTATTTATTGACAATATATTACACGGTATGGATGCTGGTACATTTCAACGATTATTTACACTTCATAATGCTATTTCTATGGCCAATAGGCCATCGATCTAAGTCTTCAGCCCCAATATATATATTTTCACTACAATCTACCTTTTGTCATGCTATATACCAAAAATTGCTTCATCTGTCATATTGTCAATAAATCCACGTACTATGTAGTGGATTTAATCAAAGTAAATCACCAAAAAATGTTATTAGTAGGAAATGATACATAGTGTATTTTAACTTTCATTATCGAACCAGGTTGATAATCGGCACACTATTATCGTCATCACGACATTGAGAATAACATTGTACGTAGTTATAAATTTGTTCGACAATGTTTTTTTTAAGTCTGAGAGAACATTCGGAGAAAGACTTTAACACCTAGCAAGTCAAGCGAACGTCTTCAACGATTATCAAAATAAGCAAGGAACGACTGGTCGTTTTGTGACACTTTTCGTCCGGCATAACGACCGAAATAAAGACCAATTGTTAGGTTGAAGATGGGTCGTTTTTGCATCAATGGCCGCAAAATGACCACAAAAACAACCGATGTATGAATTACTGAAAAAGCTCTAAGTTGGGTAATTTCGCTGGCGTTGATCTGCAAGTAACCGGAAAGACGACCATGTTGAGAGCTTTTCTTTAGGTCGTTCTTCGGGTCTTTTCTGAAAAAATACTGGGAAAGCGACTGGTCACGAGCCATTTTAATAAAATACCCGAAGAACGACCCAAAGAAAAGCTCCCAATAAGGTCGTCTTTGTCGGGACTTTGGGATAGACCTGTTTGCCTCGGTGGTCAATAAGAAATGCCCAATTTCTCATTTCATAGCACAGGTACCCGGAGTCTATGGCAGTGGATACCTCTACGGTGTCATGGACATGTTATTTTTTCTACACTTTCCCTCCTTCTGTTATCGTCGCACGGGTTTTGAGAAAGATTGGGCCAGATCAAGCTGACGGAGTACCGGTGATTCCTCTATTGACCACGCAGGCCTGGTTTTCCTTGTTTACATCCATGCTGATTAAAGATCAGGTTTAGTTCAAACCTCAAGATATTGAGGTTTGGTGTCTCCTTGCAGGGAGACGTACCCGCTTCGAAGCAGCCTTCGAAGCAGCTTCGAAGAGCCCTGGCGAGTTAAGCTCTTATCTGGAAGCCGTTCAAAGTGCGAGGAATGCCGAACGAAGCGGAGCCGATGATCATCGCGTCAATATCGAAAGCAAGACTGAACCAGCACGACAGGTTTCTAAGACTTTGGTGGTTTTATTGTCAGGAGAGTGAGATATTGGATATTCAATATCCCAGTAGGACAAGTGTTAAGGTTTTTGAATAGCTTGTTCCAGAAAGTGCAATCGTATAGCACTTTAAACTGTTATCGCTCAGCATTGTCCTAATCGAGTTACGATCTAGGCTACGAAACGTCGGTACGTAGCGGTTCTTTAAGAGAGTCGGGAACATGCGCCCTCAAAAACTAAAATGAACCACATTGGGGCCCAACGCCGGTTTTAACATTGCTAGAATCCTGGGGTACAAATATCGTAATATCTTCAGAATCCTGATTATCCTGACAAAACACAATAGCTGAATGCTAGGGTAAACCGGCCAATGAATGGATAGTTAAGCAGACGAAAAAGCTAATGAATAGACTTTTTTATGCACGTGCTCTCATGGAAAGTGTCCATTCATTGGCCCTGTCCATTCATTGGCTGGTTTACCCTATATAGGACTCAGCAAGAAAACTAAACTTCGGACAATTTCGTCGTTCAAACCCCCAAGCGACTGTCTTAACATATTATTGAACAGCTGCGAATGTGTTGCGATCTCGGGCACCGCACTGGATAAACGGTTCTTCATCGCATCGCTCATTCAATTCACTGCCAGTTTCGCTCTAGACAGGCAAAGGATTATTTAAGGATTTGGATACATCAGGATTATAAAATATGAAACATTATTTGATAAGTCATTATTTTATTGAATTCACGAATGTACGACAACATTCGGATATGAAGATTCGTTCGTATTCAGTAGTAATCATAGTATTGTTTCCCGAAGGTAGATTTGTAGGTTGATTGTAGAGATTTCGGCGTTTCGTTAAAATGAGGTGGATTGTCGAACAGTTGCGGATGTGCTGCGATCTTGGGCACCGCACTGGATCAACGATTCATCCTCGTGTCGCTCACCATGATGTCAGCTCAAAATCTCTGCAATTATTAATTATAGACCACGTTATAGTACAAACCACTTTGCTGGAAGACGTTGCAATTTTCATCCAATGTGGTAATCGATCGTTACTAACTTAAAACGATATGAAACCACTTTCCCTACTTAAATTTTTTGAGAAAGACTAAATAATTAGCGTCTGCTCATCTGCTATGTGAAGCCCAAAATATGTACGACGTTTGGAAATAAACGGCTTGCAATTTTTGTTACCGACCAAGTATGTTAATTTCACATCGCCGTAAGGGCATGTGAAATGTTTCTGGCGTAAGGAAAACTGTAACGCTATATTTCAAGGTTGTTTTTCACATCGTCTTAAACACCTACATTGACGACGAAGAATTACCGGATCGAAATATGAGATTTGTGTACTTACGGGTTGATGTGGCCGATTGTGGGATCCCGGTGCGCCTGGCTGAAGAGGCTTAATAGATTGGGGGGGGATTGGGCCTAACTGCTTCGGCTTCGGCTTCGCGAGGATGACGCTACACAAGATACAACATTTTTTTATTTGTTAATCAATCGATAAACTTAAATAAACATGAGATTTGTGTACTTACGGGGTGGTGTGTTATTGGAGTTCCCGGTGAGCCTGGCATAATAGGCGCATGAGGTCGGGGAGGATTGGGGTTAACTGCTTCGGCTTCGGCTTCGCGACGAAGACGCTACACGAGGTACAACATTTTTTTTTTGTTAATCAATCGTTAAACTTAATAAATAAAGAGATAAATATAAAATATAAAATATTAAATAAAGAGATTGCGGCAATATAATATTATTTGTTTATACTTACAGGGTGAGGTGGACGAGGAGCGATCGGAGCCTGGTTGGGCCTGACGGGTTTTGCTGCTTCGGCTTCGGCTTCGGCTTCGGCTTCGCGACGATGACGCTACACGAGGTACAACATTTTTTATTTGTTAATCAATCGATAAACTTAAATAAACATGAGATTTGTGTACTTACGGGGTGGTGTGTTATGGGGGATCCCGGTGCGCCTGGCTGAAGCGGCTTAATAGGTTGGGGGGGATTGGGCTTAGCTGCTTCGGCTTCGGCTTCGCGACGATGACGCTACACGAGGTACAACATTTTTTATTTGTTAATCAATCGATAAACTTAAATAAACATGAGATTTGTGTACTTACGGGGTGGTGTGTTATGGGGGATCCCGGTGCGCCTGGCTGAAGAGGCTTAATCGGTTGGGGGGGATTGGGCCTAGCTGCTTCGGCTTCGGCTTCGCGACGAAGACGCTACAAGAGGTACACATTTTTTTTTGATAATCAATCTTTAAACTTGAATAAAGAGATTGTGGCAATATAACAATTTTGTTTATACTTACAGGGTGAGGTGGACGAGGAGCGATCGGAGCCTGGTTGGGCCTCACGGGTTTTGCTGCTTCGGCTTCGGCTTCGGCTTCGGCTTCGGCTTCGCGACGATTACGCTACGCGAGGTACAACCATTTTTTTTTTTTTTAATCAATCGTTAAAATAAAATAATCAGATTGAGGCAATATAACATTTTTTGATTATACTTACAGGGTGGGGTGGACGAGGAGCGATCGGAGCAGGTCTGGGGCTCTGAATGGGTTTTCCTGCTTCGGCTTCGGCTTCAGCTTCGGCTTCGCGACGATTACGCTACGCGAGGTACAACATTTTTTTTAAATCAACCGTTAAACTAAAATGAACAGCTCGCGGCAATACAACATTTTTTGTTTATACTTACAGGGTGGGGTGGACGAGGAGCGATCGGAGCAGGTCTGGGGCTCTGAATGGGTTTTCCTGCTTCGGCTTCGGCTTCAGCTTCGGCTTCGCGACGATTACGCTACGCGAGGTGCAACCATTTTTTTTTGTTAATCAATCGTTAAACTAAAATAAACAGCTCGCGGCAATATAACATTTTTTGTTTATACTTACAGGGTGGGGTGGACGAGGAGCGATCGGAGCAGGTCTGGGGCTCTGAATGGGTTTTCCTGCTTCAGCTTCGGCTTCCTCTTCAGCAAATACGGCGACTACGAAGAGCACGGCAAAAGCCGCCAAAACACCCCACTTCATGGTGCCTAAAATATATACATTATCATATACGTACGTCAAATACGTAAACTTTAAAAACGATTGAAAAGAATCTATTGTACACTGGACCACTAATATAAGTGTTGTCTTCCAAGACAACACTTGTATCCAAATTTGAAAAATCCATATTTAAAAAATCCATATTTAAAAAATACATATTTAAAAAATCCATATTTAAAAAATCCATATTTAAAAAATCCATATTTAAAAAATCCATATTTAAAAAATGTTTTTGCAAACTTGAAAAATACCTTACGTGTATATCTTCCGTTCGACTTTGATAAACTTCACTGACCAAGAGGTGTGCTGGTCGCAAGTCGATTGATGCTCAATGAATGCTGCACAGCGCTTTTATACTGAACACTTTTTCGTTAAACGGGATGTCCCGTGGATAGATATTCGTCTGCAGCATTCGATTACATATGCTTGCATAATACATGCGAAACGCAGAAGCAGGAAAGTAGTATATGAAAACAAGACACGCGAAGGATTCCCCTCGACCTTAGATTCGAAACACGTCTCTCCGTCTGCCGCGACGTCTGGCGCAGACTCACAGTGTTTACTAAAACGTTACACTCTATTAGAAATTTTTGTACGTCAAACATATTTGACAATATAGATATTTAGTACAGTTTCAAAAATCGCCTTGAAAAAATCAAGACACATCACCTCAAAAATGTGTATTTAATCAAAGTCGCTTCTTCGATAGTTAAATTTATTTCTAAGTCTGAGAGAATATTCGAAGAAAAACTGGAACGCGCCGCAGAATGGTTATTTTTTTAAAAGCGTGAAAATTGGAAAAAAAATGTAGTTGATATCACCAAAAAAATGTTATTAGAAGAAAATTATACACGGTGTAATGTAATGTCCATTATCAAACCAGGTTGCTAATCGGTACGCTATTATTGTCATCTTCGACCGTGACATTGAGAATAACATTATGAGTAGCTATACATTTGCTCGGCGATATTTTTTTTTCTCAGAGAGGATGCGGAGAAAGAATGTAACGCGCCACAGAACAGATTTTTTCCGTGAGCGTGACGGAAAAATTGGAAAAAGTACGCAGTTGATATCACAAAGTATTTATTAATAGAAAAAACATACATAGTGTGTAATTTAATTTCCATGATTGAATCAGGTTGCTAATCGATGCGCTATTATCGCCATCTTCGATCGTGACATTGAGAATAACATTGTATAATTATAAATTTACTCGACGACCTTTTTTTCTGTTTATTTTCTTGATTATTCGATGACGGATAGTGTGTAAAAATAGCCCGGTGGCTACTGGAGGGAAGGCGGAACGACGGTTTGCTCGACTGCGCACGCCGATGCTTTGTTTTCAGCGGTCAGAAGAGTTACTTTCTCCTCGTATTTTCCTCGCAGATCTTGGAAGAGTCGCAGTTGCGTCTCGTATTCGGTTTTGAGATCGGCGTTCAGACGCACCGCCGCATCCATTTTTTTCAGCATCGCGTTGTGTCTATCGCGCTCGGCTGTTATTCGATTCTCCATGCTGTCCACGTCGTTCTGAAATAAGAAGATAAGAAATATTAATAAATAAAGATTACCCAGTACGGTAAAAACGGGTTTCAACATTTTTTTGTCCAACATTTTTAATTGTATTATTATTATTAAATACATTTTTGAGGATTTTAATTATGAATTTGGAACTTAAAAAAAAATTGTTAAATTTGAAAATTGTATTGTATCGTTGAAATATTGCATGTATTGTTGAATTTAGTATTAGGTATTAGTGTTGAAATATTGTATTATATATTATTGTATTGTACTGTAGAAAATTGTAAAACTAGACAAGGACATTAGGGTCGTTTGTGGACAAGAGATGTCTGTTAAACGTGGAAAACATTTTCTTTATCATGTACGAACCATTTTTTAATTATTAAATAAAAAAAATGCATATCCTAATTGTAGGGCCGACCTGCAAGTGCTTGACTTCCATATTGCGTATCTCGAGCAGATTCTTCGTAATGGCGACGACCTCTTTCAGGGAGGACACCTGCTTCGTCAGCGCATTAATCTGGTTGTCCTGATTAGCCATTAGCCGACCTCTGTCGTTCAGCTTCGCGTGACTCTGCGCGAGGCTGTTTTTCAGTTCCCCCAACTCCCTTCGAAGACTCGTCTCGTCCCCTTTGCCGCTCGTTGCGGCATCGTACGCCGCCTGTAGGGCCGACAGTTTCTTCTCCGTCTCCGCGAGCTTCTTCGCATAATTGTCCCGCTCGCCGGTTCTCTTCTGTACCTCGTCGAGGGCCCAACACAACGCTATAGTCGTACACAAATAATATCGCGGAAACAGCGATACACCGAAAGCTCAATGATTTATTTTTTTCTTATTTTTTTCATCATACCTGCACTTCTTCTTGCAAATTGGTAAATCGGGCGTCTTGCGCGACGCTATCGTTGACCTTTCCGAGAGTTCCCGGTTCAGGGGTCATGACCTTATCCTGTGTCTGGCCGGGAATCACCGATCGACAGCCAAGAATTAATATAATGTTCGATACGTCGCGTACGATTCATTGCACATAATAAAAGAAAAAAAAAACAAACTGTCGAGACTGCGAGATAACTACTTAATGACACTATCGTGTCGAACAGTATTTAATACGTGCGGATGCGTTAGTATTTCTCAGACCGATAAATAATAATTATAGTGATGAAACATTATACCGTTTCGACGGCGACATCGCCTTCTCCAACAGCAGCGGCTGCGGGCGAAATTTTATTGTCCACCAATGGCGTCACCTTCGATGATAGCGCACCTTCCGAAATCGATGTTATTTCTGGAACTTCCGCTCTAGCGATTGCAGGTACTTCTGCGTCGGACGGCTTGTTACTCTCTGCGATGCAGGGATCTCCAGCTGCGCCACAGATCTGTGCCGTTTCCGTTTTCTCGGACATCGTAATTGCTGTCTTTGTAGACGATCTGATGCAGACTCTTTATCCTGAAAAAAAAACACGATAGCCCGATGCGATTTACGACTCAGCGAGCGAATTAAACACCGGCCAATTTCGTCGTCGAAACCTTCGAGCGACTACTTTACAACAGAACAGAATTATAGAAAATTCGTACCTTTCACGATTACTCCGTTAACTAAGTTTACTTTGTACTTTCTTCGAGTAACGCGGACACGCAGCGAGCTTAAAGTATAACGAGATGCCGACTAAACCAGTAAAGCTCCAAGTGCCAGGATCACCGAAAACCGAGTAGGAGTCCGATTTATTTTTAGATAATCTCTGCCTCACTCTATTTTAAAACATGCGTGTTCGACGCTCTCTCGGCAGTCGACCGGTGTGATCGGGCCCGATGTCCTATGGCGTCGAGGAGTACGAGAAATATCGAAAAAGAAATGTCACTTAACTGTACATTAATAATCTATGTGCTTTACGTTTTTTTCCAAAGTATGTCGCTGAAATGACGTATGGAGGAGTAACGACCTAGACCTAAAGAAAACAATTGCCCGTTACAATCCTCATTCAACCGTCGAGTTAAAAGCGCAAAGTTCATCGCAGTCCGATAAACAAAAAAGCGACGAACAAGTCTTTATCGCGAGCTCGTCGATTCATCCACGGAAAAATGGTTCGTTAGTCAACGTCCCGGGACAGCCCCGAGCGTATTAATAATGATAATATCACATGGATAATCGGGCAGCCGGGAAGTTGTTGTTTATTTATTTATTGTTTCACGGGTCCAGCACCTTTTATCAATGTATACATGTTTTAAGTATAATATATAAGATCGCAAAGAATAACAAGAATAACAATTTGTACAATAACAGTCAGTAGTCGACGAGTACATTGTTCGTCTGTTGCACGAAAACAAAAAAGCAACGCACATGTCTTTATCAAGAGCTCGTTGATTCTCCCATGGATAAATGGTTCGTCCGGGGACATCCCCGCGAGCATATAACAAATAATAATATCACACGAATAATAAGCCGGGAAATTGTTATTTATTTATTTATTGTTTCACGGGCCAGCACCTTTTATCAATGTGTACACATCTTAAGTATAATATAATATAGGATTGCAAAGAATAATAAGAATAACAATTTGTACAATAATAGTCGTTAGCACACGAGTACATAGTTTGTTTGTAGCATAAATACAAAAAAGCAAGGCACAAGTCTTTATCGCAAGCTCGTTGATTCTCCCACGGATAAATCCACGCTCGTCGACGCCCTGAGCCAGCCCCAAACCTATTAATAATAATAATATCCTACAGATAATCGAGCGACCGGAAAGTTGTTATTGTCTGTTTGTTTATTGCACGAAAAAAAAATAGGATAGCTACAATCGATTGTAAACGCTACAGGCGGAAGGCACATGGAGCGCTTGAGTAGCGACTAGCAGAAGCACTCCGGCCTAGCGTTATCGCCGTAACCCTTTCGAGCAGACGTCCTTCGCCGTAAGACTCGCTGGCCTCCTCGTTATTAACCAAAATCATTGTTCACCAAGACTTCGGTGGTAAATAATCAACAAATTCCATTAACGTACCTTGCGTCCTCAGTGACGCATGTCTTTACGTAACTAACTCGACCTCCTCGACTATTGTCACCGACTGTGTCATCATACTAACCTAAATTCGAGTTTACGCTCTACTCGCTGTACGCCGCGCGCCCGATTCATTCGCTGTTCTAAACCAATCTCGTTTTCTTTTTTTTTTTGTTTGTCAGCTTTCCCACGCGGCTGAAGAGGAATGGAGGAGTACGCGAGAGAACCTTGCCCTTGGCGGATCGTCGACGATTGCGGCGGTGCGTTTACCATGGGCGCTATAGGAGGCGCAGTCTTTCAGAGCATCAAAGGTTTTCGGAACGCGCCGAGCGGTTTGAGCAAACGCTTCACCGGCAGTCTGATGGCGATCAAACAGAGATCGCCGATACTCGCGGGAAGCTTCGCCGTTTGGGGTGGAATGTTCTCGACGATCGACTGCACCCTCGTGCACTTCAGACAGAAGGAGGATCCTTGGAACTCGATAATCAGCGGCGCGGCTACGGGCGGAATACTCGCGGCGAGAAACGGCCTTCCGGCGATGGCTGGAAGCGCGGTCATCGGAGGAATGCTTCTGGCTCTCATTGAAGGAGTGGGCATTCTGTTCACGCGTCTCTCCGCCGAACAGTTCAAACCGGCCAGCATAGTAGTCGACGATCCCTCGCAACTGGGCCCTCCGCCGCAGAATCATCCGTCATAAAGTTTGCAATAAACAAAATAAATAAACTAGATTTATCGACAAATTAGGACATAACAATTGAAGAAAAAAAAACTGTTACTCGACTGCCCACCAATCCGGTGCGAGAAATGGTCGGAGGAGAACTCCGTCGGAACTTTCTCACGACTTCGGCGGCATCACAAATTTGTACAGGTCGCAATTAAGTTTAGGAATGAGATGAAAATAATAATATTTCACGTTTATTTGTAACGAGTTAATTGCCCTTGTGCTGTTCTGATTAATACTGGCGTTCGGTGGATTACGATAAGCGTATATCGTTCTATCGTTCTTGTAAGGTGGTCTTTCTCATATTTTCATGAAAAAAGTAAAAATAATGGGAAAACGCAATTTTATTTCAAGAAGAAGCTTACAGCGCTCTTGAATCAGTCTAATCATTTTTTTACACATTAATGACTTAAGGATTTAATTATCCTTGTCTGTTCTGATTGATCTATCATTCGGTAGATTTCAATAAACGTTCTTTTGAGTCTATCATTCTTGTAAAACTATCGTTCTTGTAAGTCAGTCATTTTCAAATTCACTTGAAAAAAGTAAAAATAATAGGAAAATATTATTTTATTACCAGGAGCAGAGAACAGTTATCTTGGTTCAGTCTCATAATCTTTTAAAACCATTAACAACTGAAAATGATTTAATTGCCCTTATACTGTTCTGGTGAATACTATCGTTGGGTAGATTTTGATAAGCTTATGTGTCTATCGTTCTTGTAAGATTGTCATTCTCAAATTTACATGAAAGAAGTAAAAGTAATGGTAAAACGTAATTTTATTGCAAGAAGAACTGTAGTTTTCTCGAATCAGTCTCATATATTTTTTTAACATTAACTTAACATCGCCAGTACAGTTTCATTTTGCAGTTTAAGAAAGTTAGGTCCAGCAGAGAGTACACACGCGCAGTGTAAAACCCTTTGCAGAAATACAAAGCTAATAACAAGTTTTTGGAAAATACGATTTTTTTATGCCTATAGTTCGTCGTCATCGTCCTCGTCCTCCTCTTCCTCCGTGTCGTGTTTAATTTTAACAGGAACGCTGAGATCCAACTGTTGTGCGCTCTTTTTCGAAGGCTCGTTGATCTGCGATTGTTTATTTTTTTGCAATGCGTCGTTGCTAGCGTGCATCGTACTTTGCAATTCCATCTGTTCTACCTGTAAATAAAAATAAATAAATAAATAAATACAAATATCGACGATACCGAATAGTCTCTTTTTTGACCATTGTTTACGGACCTGCAGGGAGTTTATTTGTTGATCAATTTGCCTCAACAACTTCGTTATGAATTCCTCCTCTTCGTCCAGCTGTTTTTGATACGTCAGGAGCGCGTCCAAATTCTCCATTGCCGTGATTACTATTCGTGTAATTAACGTAACAACACAGAATCCGGCAGAGAAATCATTGACAACTGCGTTATCGAGTAAAAAAATATTTATGCGGTCGCTCGGCGACTAGAGTGGTGGGAACGCGAAGGGGATTGGCTGCCCACTGCTAATGTTCTCGCGAGACCGTGCGATTCGTTCGTATCTACACAAAGCCATTACTTGGAAATAGGAATCTCTGTATACACGTCGGTAAGGCACAATGTATTAAAAAGTAATTCATATATTTAAAAAATAGTGACTATATTGTTCGTAGTTACAAGTATATGTTGTTATGTAACTGCGGCTACGGGCGACCAATCGACACTTTCGTAAGGTGGAGAATAATATGCGTACTCTTAAATCTTCTTTTTAACGTTTCGGCCAATTCCAAACGTTACAACGAGGATGTAAGAGTACACGCACATAATTCTCCACTTTGCGAATGTGTCGATTGAGCGCTTGTAGCCGCAGTTAAATAACAACATTTCTGTTCATCGACCACTGTAAACCCATCTCAAAGTTACACGTATAGTTCTCATAGGTGGAGGGGGCGGGAGGTCAGGCGAGTCGGTGCAGCTCGCAAAAAAAAACCGTTACTTTACGTGCGTGACAATTAGAATGTCCACGATTGCTACTCGATTACTCGGCTTTTATAACGCATATGTAAAAAATCATGTTTATATTGTTTATAGAAAATGCATACCGTGGCTGGAGAGTTACGAAAATAGTTCTCCAACGCGCGCGGGTGGGGGGGGGGCTGTTCGTCGAGCGGGGAACAAAGACAATTCTTGCACGCAACAGGGCTATCCGGCGGAACGCGAGATTGATTCTCTTTTATTTCGTCGAAATGTCTGCTGACCGTATTATATCATGTACCCCATGTATTCCTCGATGTTTCTTGCATCCGTGGGACAATAAATATCTTAGATCTGTGATTAGTGTGTCGACAAAATGTCGGGTCGAAGTGTAGACCACGCGTGTTCCTTAACCTGCGATTTTTTTGTTTTCCAAAGTCGTCATTCATAAAGTATGTACCTCAAAACTCGAACGACACAAAGTTAGGTACGCGGCGATTAGATTACTCGAGACACGTGTCTAAGGACAGGAACTACTTTTATACACCATTATGTCTGTGCATTATGAGTGTGTTAGTGTGAAAAAAGTGTCGTCCGGTGCCGGTCCAGCAGATTCCAATTACACTGAATTATGCAATCATCTACAAGACCTCGCCAATGGATTCCGTATATCCTATATGTACAAATATATGCTTCTACAATATCGGATCTATGTGCAAATATGTGAGCATGTGTTAATGTGAAAAAGTGTCGTCCAGTGCCGGTGCAGCAGACGCTCCACCTCCCCAATGGATTCCGATTACAATGGATGACGCCATTATCTACAAGAACTCTCCGATGGATTCCGATTACAGTGGATCACGCGATTATCAACAAGACCATCGATACGGCAAGTAAAAACTGCAAATTTCGATATCTCCTTTACTTTATTTATAATAATGTTTTATTCTTTCTACAATATCAGGTCTATATTATGCCCGTCGGTTAAAGACGAATGATGGTTTAATATGAGATAGTAGGAATTTTATTGGTTACAGAGCCCCGTTCGGTTAATCACAAACCGATGACTATTTTTTTAATTATTTTCATTTCCAACCACTTCATCGATGTCTATAAATAATTACAGTTCGTAACTTACGAGACATACCTCGACCCGGAGAGAGACTCCGGATCACAAAAATATAATAAATATACTCAATTATCCAAACTCGCTTTTTTCATAAATTACGCGGACAACGCCGTTCTCCGGGCTTACACTTTACCGGTCGTCGTCGTCTCGATTTTATCGGATCAAAGAGATCCGTCGACATGTTTACACAGGATCCTATTTACATTTAAATACAAACGAAGTATCGGGGTCGAAGGGAGTTAATGGTTCCATTTTTTTAAATCAATTATATATATAGCTACTTATTATTTATAATCGCGCTATCACAATAAACTCGTAAATCGTCCAAAGAATGTACACGGACGACTTACTTGCGGCTTAATGGTAGATTAAATTTCTTGAATTCCGCGTATCGTCGATTCGCAAAATTGCAAAAAAAAATCTTCAGGATGATAAGACATCGCATTGAATTGTCACCGAGTTCACAGGGAGGGAGGGGGGGGAGGGGAGGGGGTTGCTCAATTTTTTCGGCAACATGTATTATTATTATTATTTGTTTTTTTAAATCCGCCGTAACTCACAATATCCATCGGTAATGATACGAGAATAGATATAAGACAGTAAAGTATCTGTGTTTGATAATAATACGAATCGCGAGGTACTTGGTAACTTTTGGTTTCGGACGATTGAACGTCGACTATTCTATGCCACATCGGTATCCGGTCTACACGTATTTACAAAAGACGTTAACTTGCAGCTCGCTTATATCATCGCCTTAGTTCTCTTTCCAGAATTCACAAATTATACTAAAGTTCTTTCAGCACCAATTTTTTTTTTTTTTTTTTCGTGCGTTCGGTTTAATTAAACGATACAGGTTTAAAATAAATAATACGCGTCCGCGTGCGCGACTACGAGTACAAACGTTTTTGGAATGTCTTTAGTCGGCGTCTTTACCGACCGCGATGGGAACGATACACCGGTAACACTGCCGCCCAATTTAGCGTTACGAATAATTAATGGGGCTCGGGGACGAAGACGGACAAGCCGCCAAATGTGCCGGCGTGGCCCAGTGGACTTTGCATCGGCACGCTATACACCTTAAATTATGGTCGCGTGATGACACTGTAAAAATTATAGGACAAAAAAAAAGTAAAAGAAAAAACAACTATGTGGGCACGCGACGGTTAGCAGTGTCGGCTGGCCCGCAGCGTAGGAACGTGAATTCGTACAGGTTGGATGTTTCGATAGTTTCGAATAAAAAGATTTCCGATCGCAATATTCCTGCCCGATAGATATTCGAGACCCATTCCTTCCCCGCCGTGGATCTCTCGATCGGCAATCGTCCACAAAAAAAATATCATTGAATCAAGTAAACTTTGCTTGCGGGCTGCCAAAGAAGTAAAAACGTTGTTTCAATTCTACTGTGAATTCGTACAATTTCATACCGGAATGAAACGATAAAATGTCACCTTGACAGTCTTGCTGTTGTTGTTTCAATATCATATGGAATTGTAAGGATTGAAAGTAGAATTGAAACAAACCTTTTTTTCTTCGGCAGCCCGCAAGCGAATGTTTTCTTCAGTGTCCGTACTTCGCGTGCCCAAATTTCGACGCAAACGGTCTACAAATGAAAAAAACAGAGTCCACTCAGAAATAAATTACGCGTCCGGCACTCTCTGCATCGAATAGCGGTCCGACGCTTCCACGCTCAGTCATTCCTTGTTCGACTCGGGTGGCGAGTCGCGGCAATTGTCGTTAGGAAAATTAATCCCACCGGCGAGTCCACCGATTTCCAGATGACTCGTCGAGCCCGTCGGCGAGCTGCTGCTGCTCCTGCACATACTGCCCATGTGCGCAGCGCCACTGCCGCTCGTCATTACTCCCGAGCCCGATCCGCCTCCGATCTCGCCGCTCGTCCCGATGAGTCCCTCCTTCATTCGCTTCTTCTGCTTCATCCGACGATTCTGAAACCATATCTTCACCTGAGTCTCGTTCAGCTGAAGCGCCGAGGCGATTTCTATCCGTCGGGCCCGCGTCAGGTACTTGTTGAAGTGAAACTCCTTCTCGAGCTCGGTGAGCTGCTTGTTCGTGAAGTTGGTGCGACCGGTGTTGTTGAAAGCGCCCGACGATATAGCGCTGAGCGAAGTGGCCGCACCGGCTATTCCACCGCCGCTCGGGCCACCGCCGGTAAGACAGTTGACCGGCGAACCGTCGTTCCCGAGCCCGCCGCTGGCGCTTCCGGCGCCACACACCGAACTCGAGGCCGCGTAAACCGTCCCAGCGGCCCCCGCTGCTAGTCCAATAGGGAGTCCGGCTCCGGCGACACTGCTACCGTATTCCCCACCGTTCTGATTAGTCTTCGCTGCTGAAAACATACAAAGGAGTTTAACTCGTTAATCTTGGTATATCTGTTGTGCCGACTTGGGGATTTAATCTGACTTCACCGCTCCCTTCGTTCGTTCAATATTTGGCAGTAATCGACAATAGGAGTTAAGGATTTCGACGGATTAGCGACAGGTTGTCCGATACACATGGCGCCTCCGAAACGGTCAGTGCGCGGTGCACTCGGACAAAGCGAAGGGGTCAAGCCGATTCTCTTCGCGTCTTATGGACAGCTTTTGGATGTGGCGGAGGAAAAAACAATAAATAGAGTTCTCGGTTGGACGTAAGCGTACGGCAGTGACACGCAGCAGCGGACTCCCTTGGTCATTCCCCTCCGAGCTAATCGGGAGCGAAGAGAGGGTGGAGGGGGGGGGGGGGGGTTACGGCGAGCGAAGTATATTCGTGCGTCGACGCTTTTCAACAGGAGTAATCCGCTCCGCGCTCCCGTAAGAGCCATTAATTCGATTTAATCTAATCGCTCGCCGATCGCACCTTACCACTGGACTAGGCAGTTGCGTATAGTTATAGCGAGAGCCACGGAGGCTTTAGGGCACGACAGACGACGTAATTAGCCGAGCTCGCCGGGCGACACAGCACAAAACCAACCTGCTGTCCGGCGCGCACACTTTTCTTCGCCTGGCGGACCAGCACCGACACAGTCCCCCTTCCTCCCTCAAAGAAATGACCGTTTGCTAATTTGCACTATCGTGAAGAAGAAGGGAAGAGCTTTCGGGTTTCTTTATTTTTTTTATATTTTTTTTACCCGTTAGTGACGTTATAAAAATTCGTGGCAGATTATCCTTGCAACGGCAGCTCAAGATAACAAGTTTATTCAAAGAAACAGAATGAATATGGCTTTTACAAATACTTCTGATTACAATTGTTAATTTCTCTGACCATTAGCCTACCTCAGAGACCAACCTCTCTGTTCTCTAGTCGAGTTCAGACTGTCAATCTCCCGATCGCGATCTATCTTGCTCTATGCCCATATTTGGGCATCGAGCATCATCCGATACTTACTCTGCAAATTCCTACACGTGTCGGCTTCGCAACTCGGTGGATTTGCGAATATTTCCCAATTTACTTTATGAATTTAATCAATTTTGCCAATAGAAAATAATTCCGGGTACCACAGTATTTTCTATGGAAGAGGGTAAAAGTCCCCCCCCCCCCCCTACGTTTCTTAAAAAAATTACCATTTGTTAATTCGCACTATCATAAGGAAAAAGGGAAGAGCTTTCGAGTTCTTTTTCCGTAAATTGCGTTATAAAAATTCGTGGTAGATTATCCTCGTAACAGCGGCTCTTGGAGCTCGAGTATACGTATTATCTGTGGAAGAGGGTAGGAGTGTGACGGACGCCAGTCAATTTGCGTAATGGAAGGAGAGGATGACGGGACTGCGAGTAAGCCATCGCCTTTCTTACTGGCTTATACGTGATACGTCTTATGCGAGGGAAAACAAAAAAAAAACAGCAACGTCGGTGTTCTTCTCGGCAGAGTAGTTAGAAAATTGGCTCGCAACTTCGTAGAATCGGAGAAACACAAATTCGCTTAGGATGAATTTTTATTAGGTGGCGAAATGAAAAAAAAATCGATCGATGAAAATTAGCGACTGCAGTTATTGCCATGTAAGTCACTTTTCGAAATGGTATATTTTTTATCGTTATATCTTCTGCGACCTCTGCTAGCAGAGCAGTTTTAAATTTTCGTCAATCGCCAAACTATGAAATCGCAATAATTATCATTTGCACGGTAAGATTTTAAGTGATAATGTTAAAGTAACGACTTAAATGCAAAACTGGTCGGATTAAAAAATCGGCAAATTGAGAATGAAAGTCGTTCGGTTAATCGAACGTCCAAATAAAACAAATCATCATTCGGATAATCGACGCTCTTTCGTATAGGAAAATAATTTTCGAGGCTTTTCTGTTCCAGTCTCAAGAATATTTTTCCGCGGCCAATATATTCCCTATACAAATATAAATCCCTATTACTTCGAATGATACGTGAAAAGGCACAGATTTCGATGTTCCCAATTATATCTGTCGCTATAATAATACGTACTGCAAGTACGTATTATATAGTAAAATTATTTTCGAAGCTTTTTTCTTTTCCCGTCAATTTTGTTCTCTTTCAGTTTAAGGATATTTTTCCACATCGAATATTTTCTCTCTACAAATATATATCCTTATTACTTCGGATGATACGTGGAAAGGAACAGGTTTCGATGTTTCCATTTATATCCGTCTCTATAATAATACGTACTGCAGGGTATCGCATAATGATAGAGCGAGGTGAGAGAAGCAAAAACAAAAAGAAAATACAAAAACATTGAGAGATATTGCACGAAGCAAAGGTGCCTGGAGGGCGTGGGAGGGTTGTTGAGCTTCGGCCCCTTGTTACCAGCATTACTACCTAAATTGATGTACGAGCTGGGAGGGAAGGAAAAAGATCTCATGTCGTGGGCGAAGTCCCGGTAATGTCGGCATCGACTAGGTGTCCCGGTGCTTTAATAGAACTTGTCCAAGTTCATTATTTAACTGAGGGAAAAAAACTTGCGAGCTTAATGCCCTTCCCTAACGGTGTCTTTCTCACCTTCTGGCCAGCCTATCAGAGTAAGTGAGCGATCTCTCGTCTCACACTTGCTGTATAGAGCTAGGCGCCATCAGTCCGAATCTTCTTGCCCTTAACTATAGCGGGTATACCTCTCGCGATCCCGTCATCATTTGCCTATTATTAGACGCATCCGCGAAGTTCAGGAGCTCAAGAATAAGTTAAAGTTCGCAATGGCTAAAAATAATATTTATGGTTTTTTTACTTCCGAAAATGAGTTTTCATACAAATTATTGAGTTACGAGTTAAACAAGTTGTAGATATAGGAGACATGGTCTCGAAATTACGAAAGGTGAACATTTTTTTTAGCCAATTTTTACAACCAATTTTTCGCAAACTAATGATTTTCGGTATTTTCAAACAGTAATATTTTTGTTTTCCGATGGAATTGCGGGAAATTTACGTTAATTGACAGAGTTTCAGAAAAAATATTTATGGGTCGTCACTGGTGGATGAAAAACTTGGAAAATAAGGATAAAGGGGTATTTGTCAATCCGAAGAGTTCCACAAAAATATTCTAACCAACTTATCTCGATGTGTTCTTTTTGGGCTGAATAATAACAAAGCGACAAGCCTCTTCAATATTTTCAGATTTTTCTCAACATACATGGACGATTTTTTTAGATAGGCTCGGTACACTTAAAACCTCCACCTATATCAATCGCAGTGTATTGCCACTAGCGTAAGTAGCGGATACGTTCAAATATTTGTTCGGCCGGATGTGAGGAATCGGTCGGCGTTATAGCGTAAAATTGAATTCGAGGAATTTGATATTAGTCAAACACAGCTGAAAAAAGTGTGTGTGTATACAGTCTACAATTTTTTTATATCATCCCCTAATCGAGAGCGGGTAAACATGGACACGAAACCTCGATGAATTTGCTTAATCACTATATTCCAAGGGCCGCCTAGTCTAGACCTAAAAAAGAAAAAACAATTCCGTGATAAAATCCTCTCTCCTGATCGCACAACAATTACTTTTATTTCATTTTTTCATTCTTCATATAATGTGCTCGTCCACGTATACATCGAAAAATAATAACGCCCGCACGTTCGCCACTTTTCGACCTGAAAAAAAAAAATTCATCCGAGCGACCCCAGCTACTCATACCTGAACACGTTGTGTACATAGGTAGACGGTAACACTACACCGGGAACACTTCGCGTTACTTTTCTACCCTATTTTCGTTCCCCTCCGCTCTCCCCCACACTCGACCGCGCGCGCTCTTGCATCATCTGCGTTCTCCCACTGGCCCGGCTTTTAGCCTTTTAATAATATTTGAATTGCATAATGCGTTCTACAAGCCTCGGGCTTTAGTGCGCCCCGCAAAGCGCAGATGATCCCGTGTACTCGACGGATTGACTTCCCGCATGCTCCGCACGTAATAACGTCGAATTGGCTTTTATCTATTTCGCCTCGGTTACCAGTATGGCGCCGTTACCTAACCCGCGACATTCGATACTCTTTCTCCCCCTCCCCCTTCCTGGTCGATCAAATATTCGCTTCCGTGGAAATCGTCGTGCTACTCCCTTCACATAAATATTGGAAAACAACGGGCGCCCTTATCCCCGACGATCGCTTGACCTCTAAGATGCTTAATACACACACGCTGGCAACCACACCGGCAATCCAATGCCCGCCGCAATGATAAATAGCACGAAGAACCGTACAAGCTAGCCTCGAAAGTCGAGCGAGCAATGCATATAATAACTTCGAATTGGCTTTTATCTATTTCACCTCGACTTGGCGTTTTTCGCTATTATAACGTGCCTGCGCATGTGCACGGTCGTTTTCTGCTAAGACTGCTTACCAAAAAACTACCGTGCGCATGCGCAATCACGTTATGATTGGTGCTGCAGTCCGAGTATTCTATACGGAAATTGCATTTGACCGTGGATAGCTTCGATATTTACTTTAAAGATTTCGGACTTAAACTACGCTAGAGAATTTCGATATGATGGACGTTTCGCATTTAGTGAACTGTCTGTCACTCGAATAGGCCGCCATGTTGACTTCAATTTTGGCACGCTTTTGCCCAGCGAGTGTTCAGACCTATCTATAAGACCGTGATTGAGGCTTTTCATTTAACCGCGGAAATGATTACGTTATAATGACGGATTAATTTGATTGGTCAATTCTCCCAGATGATGCTAGTATCTGACAGAAGGGACCAATGAAATCAATCCGTCGCTTAGCGTAATAATTTTCAAGGCTGGACGAAAAGCGCCAAATCGAAAGCACCTCGCTATGACGCCGATTCCCCAACCCGCAGCACTCGATACTCCTTCTCCCCCTCTCCTTTTTTCGGCGATCAAATATTCGCATCCGTGTAAATCGTCCTGCTACTCCCTTCGCATAAATATTGGAAAACAACGGCCGCCCTTATCCACCAACGATCTTGACCTCTAATATCTCTCATACACACACACTTTCCAAGCACACCGGCGATCCAGTGCCCGGCCCGATGATAAATAGTACCGGGAACCCTACAAACTAACCTCAAAAGTCGAGAAGCGTGAGCCGACACACCTACACAATGCATATAAGCCCGACTGTGTAAATCTATATGGTACACTTTATGTAGATAAAAGAGCCGAGTATAAAATAATAATATTAAGCCGCTAGCGCGGGCGACTGAGATTTTAATCGGGTAGGTTTGAGCGACAGGGCTGCGGAGGCCGCGGGCACGCAGGCCCTCTATACTCGCCTCGTGCATGCACGTACTAGTCCGCCGCCGCTCGCCGCCCGGCCGTGGAACACGGTGAGGTTGACTCGAGTTTGATACAGTTCTGTCGGACAGTGTGCGACGGACATTGTAGAACAGCGGTCAGCTTCACTCTTCGGAATTCGTTTCGTATTATAGAGTATCGTAGCTGTTTTCAGTGCACCACATTAACGTAGACTGGCTCACCGGTGCGATTACATAGACGGGTTATGTTCGGGAGCGTTACTGCGGACCGAGCTCGGTGGCGAGCGCGTCGGAGACACCCGAGCTCAACCGATGTTGCCGGTACGCCATACTCGTGCCCCGGCCGGTGAAACGTAGAGGGCGGCGGGGAGCAACGAGGAAAATCCGTGAGGTCCGAGGCGAGTCGCGGGAATATCAACTGCACTTTTAATGATCCTCGTAAAAGCCTGCGGCCCGAGCTGGGCCAAACAGCTCGGCCGCACTTAAACGGCTTCGATATTATTGCCAACCGTATCACTTGGCGTTCCCTTTATCACCAGCAATGACCGCGAGTCTCCTGTAAACGTTTTTCAAATTGCCTATAACTTTTCCATCGTTGCGGGGAACTAAGGCAATAGGAAATTGGTGTAAAGAAAAAAGAAATAAAAATTAAAAATTTAAGTACGTTTTCGTGTGAAATTCACGACGAATGATTTTTTTTTTTATAATATATTTTAACGGCAAATAATATATTGAGGATTTAACTATCCGAATATATTCAATACGAACGCTGAATTGATTCGTATTTAAATATCACAAGAGATTTTTGTTAAATGTACAAAGACTTGTATGTTGTCTATAAATTAGTATTCATTTTTCCAAGTAAATCTAGATAAATTGTATCACAGGACCCTTTTATATATTTCCGGACCTTGTGAGGAACAATACCCATATCTCTGCATCTACCGAACGGTTATAATCGTAACCGAGCGCGTTGAAAAGCTTGTGTCCGAATTGAATCATAAAAGTGTCACCGGAATTCCGATCCGATGCTTCATTTCTGAGAAAATCGAGACTGAAGTTTCACTTCCGGCATTTTGGCCCAAGTACACTTGGCCGCATTTCGCTCAAAAATATTTTTTAAGTACTTGGTATCGAGACCGCGTCTCTTGATCTCGAAATTTAGCGGTCAAAAAAAAATTCCCGTCTTATTATGCACTGATGTACATAGCGGGATGTACGTTGGGTCTAGGCTGCTGGTAGGCGCGGAAATGAAAATCAGCGCGCGCCGTCGGTCGAGAGCCTACGTGAGACACGTGGTGGACGATACGGTATGTAGGAGGAGTGGGACCCCTCGGGGTTGCAGAGTGCAGGGGTTAGTTCCTGATGTCGACGTCCGTTCCCGCTGGACTGTAGAGGGGTATATATAGCGTTATACTGGGCCATGGGTAGGTGCCAGGTTGCTTGGGTTGTCGTGGCCTGGAGTGGCTGCCGGCTTTGGAAGCGGCGGGCGCGAAACACGCCAACGATCCTCTGATCCCCTCGTGAGATATCGGACGCTCACTCACGCGTCGAGCGGCGTGCGCGTGAGTCTCCACCAGGCCCCTCGTGCGCCTCCATACCCGGCAACTCGCAACTTGCCGCTCCAACGAGCCTCCAACCTTCCTCCCGTAGCACCTATATATATATATGCATGTATGGATGTATATATATATATATGTATGGATGTATATATATATATGTATATAATAACCCCTTGACCACTACCATCCCACGCAGCAACACTCGAAAAACCTTTCTGACGAGCAAAGCCGAAACTTCGATTATTACCAAGTTTTAGCGAGTTTACCGAGCACGCATCTACTGCGAAGGACCGATGGCGATAAAAGAACCTTATTTAAAAAAATCAGGCATATAAATTTCAATATCCTGGGAAATATGAGCTAATTAAAATATAGACCGGCTGTTTTATTTTTTTTTCCTCGGTAAAAGGGATATGTATATGTATTTAGCTAGGTAGTTAGTATATGTATTGTATGCATATGTATGTAATAACCCCTTGACCACTACCATCCCACGTGGCAACACTCGAAAAACCTTTCTGACGAGCACAGCCGAAACTTCGACGAGTCGGAAGAAAAATCGATGTTTTCGAATTAAAGAAAATATTAATTACCCTTTTGATAAAACGTGAGCCCTATTATATATGTATATAATAACCTCTTGACCGCTACCATTCCACGCGCCAAGACTTCCTTCCAGACCAGCGACGCCGAAACTTCGTTATTACCAAGTTTTAGCAACTTTGCCGAGCACGCACCTACTACGAAGGACCAACAGCGATAAAACGACCTTTTTTATACAGAATATAAATTTCAATATCTTGGGAAATATGATCTAACTAAAACATAATGCGAGTGTTTAATTTTTTATTTATCGGTAAAAGAGAAATTATAAGAAATCCTGCGTGATTGATTTTTCTTGACGGTGATTCGTGATCGCGTAGAAAAAAAAAAATTAATAACAATATTTTTGGTCTGAAATCGTCGAGCCCCTCCGTCCCCCTCAATGCGCACGATAATCATTCGCGCGCGTTACGGAGCGGATTTCTAAATGAGACGAGAGGCGTCGTAAAACCGCGCTGAAACGGCTATGGGTATTTTTACCTATAAACCATGCCTTTAATCGGCACAATGGGATCGTAAAGTAACAGCCAACGCTGATTGCGCATACATCTGCAATGCAACCAGCAGGCTAATAAACTCTCTCGCTACAGCCATGTAGCAGGTACGATCTATAATCGAGAATCGCTCCTCGACCACTTGTTATGCGGTGAAAAATCGTAGCAATAGGTTCTGATTCGCCAATACAAGCTATTCGATCAATCATGAAAGTAAAAAAAAAAAACCATAAAAAAAGAAACTAATATCGGTAGTGTCGATATAGGAATTTCGCCACGGTACCAACTCGAGAAGAGGGTCGAAAATACACGCGCCTTACACTCCGCGCTACCAATATATATATATATGTATACATACACACATACACACACATATTAGTAAGCAGGAAAAAAATGTATATATATTCTTTCGTATTACTACTATATATACACGTGTGTCTACAGGACTATATATGCTATATATATATACACATAGTAGTGGGTAATATGAAAGAATTCTATGAAAGCGGAATTTCGGCCGATGTTGGCTCAAAGCGCGGCAGAGGCGTGTATCGCCAATCTCGCTATGGAGGATCATTGGAGAGAAAAGAAGGTAGAGCAGAGTGAGGAGAAAAAAAAAATGAAAATCGAGTACAGTAGTATGGGTATGATAGATCGGGGTCGAGGGAGTTGACAGGGTAGTCGCGGGCTTTTTTTCGCGGCTGTATAGATTCCTCGGGACATGCGCGTATATACGCACTCGTGCGAGCCGGCACACCAGCGAAAGGACAAGAAAGTTCTAACGTACGTTACTCCCGTTCTCCCCGGCTCGCGCGGAGCTCGGAGAGACCGGTAGTCCCGACACGACCCTCTATCCTGCCGTCCCCTCGTACATACCTCTAATGCGGATAACGAAATAGTATTTTTCCACGCAACAATATCGAGTGCGAGTGTCCGTCGAGCGCCCAATTGGATCGGAGAACGGGGAGTCCCCAAGGGCCAAAAGGGACCCCTTCGTTAATGCGGAGAACTGATGGATTTGGGGGGGGGGGCATATAGCTGGACCGGCAGGAGCGAGGACTAAGCTTTTGTCCGTTGTAGCCACGAGTCTCCGAGTAACGCCTGCCATCCAACCGTGGACCATCGCGTACAAATCTCGCTCCACCCCTCTCGCATCGCCCTACGTCCCGCCCATTCGGCCGTAGCTCTCTATCTTTGCCGAACGAAATGGAAATGTATTAATTAAATTAAAAAAAAAGATCGTGACTAAAGAATCTTTAACGGACAAATGGAATAAAATCATTTTCGTTCCTGGAGGAAAATTGTTTTATTAATTTTTAATTGCATTTTATTTATTCGATAGTTCGCTCTACCTTTGCCGAACCAACAGAATATAAACATATTTGTAAGAGAAAGAAATAAGGAAAGTCGATGATTAATAAATTGTTAATACACGAAAAAGAAAAAATGATTTTTTTAATCGGTTTTTTAAAAGTACACAATCGCGGGTAGTTTAAATTGCTCGCTGATTCGAATTCTCTTGTTTCCCTCGACATTAAATCTATTTATACCCGCCCGGCACAACAACGTAAATGAAATGTTGATTATCGACGAGCGACAAGTTATCGAATAAATCCGTCGAACGAGATTTACATCGGATAAGAGTATGTTTCCGTGAGAGATTGAGACGCGGCTCGGTCCTTGTGATAAGGAACCACAAAGATCCCTCGTGAATGATGATCCGAGCGATAAAAAACAAGTAATAAATATAATATAAAAATATATATATAACAAAATTTTTTTAAATATATTTTTTTTTCGATCCTATATTCTTAACGCCCGATTTTCCCTCGGGACAATCGTTCCACAGTGCCGTACGGAAATCGTCGAACGATTATTACGCCCGCTACCATAAACAGACACGAGTCCGTATCAGCGGTTCTGCTAACCGCAGGTATCGCGGTCGCACGCGAGCAGTTATCCCGACGCTCGTAGATTGTAACGTTTGCCGAGATAGAGAGGTCTGAGCTGACCGGCGGCGGGCGCAGCGCCGATGCCTTGGGGCCCCGTTCTCGCTTTTGATTTATAGCCGGTCGCGAAGAATCGGGTTGCGCGTAAACGCGCTCCGGCTCTTCGTCCGTGCGCTATCTTCCGTTCGGCTTCTCTCCCGTCTTCCCTCCCGCTTACACGAGAGCTCGCCACGGTCGGCGACTTTATCTCTCGGACTCGATCGGGTGGCTCCCATGCAGCTCTAAGCCGTCCGCAAACGAAGAAGCCCCGGGGTCGACCTTCCGCACGCATCGAGCGCGACAATAGCATGCTTGCGACACGCAACCGTCCGACACCATTGCCTACGTGTTATCTTGTATGTTTCGTTGTTATAGCAAAATCTTACTTCGTATGCCCAAACGGCCTCCCTAAAGTGGCTCGAGCGGGCGACTGTGCTAAAAACTCGATACCTGTGGGGTGAGGGCGGTGCATATTGGCCGAAGGGGTAAGATGGACCAGTGCGTGCTGACACGAAGGCGGATCTAAAAAAAATCTACGACTTCACTCGCTCGAGGTATTTTGAGGTATTTTGGTAAACCCGTTTGCTCCCGATGCTATTTAAAAATATCACAGGAGTTTCCTTATTTTCCATGTAGATCATCCGCACGGAAAAAATGAATCAGTTGGACGAACAAAAAAAAAAATAGTTAACTCGACCAATTGTTTTAGTGCTCTGAGCGTCAGAACACTAAGACGATAAATTGGTTGGGTTAGCTCTTTGAAGTTGGTTAGTTTGGTATTCGTTAGACCAACTAATTTGTTAGTTGGGCTAATTGCTAGTGAAATTGTTGGGTTATCCATTTACTTGGTTGGGCTAAAATCAGTAATTTTTTCGAATCTGCTATATCTCTTCCTGTCAAAAAGCAATATATGTTCATTAATTAGGTAGGTAATTGAGGCTGTTTGACTCTCGTAGACCTCCACGATTAGAGATACTAATAAAATAGTAACTGACTTGCATGTAGAAGGGTGTCATGCTTGGGTTCGCAGCAACTACGTTTCGTTGAGGCAATCATTTCAGTTGGTTATCTAACACGCGCGCCGAGCTTGGTTACACCAACTTATCAGCAGAGCCCTCACCGAAAGAAAGAATTGGCTGGTCGAGCTAGCTGGACCAGCGAATTATTTTTTAGTGTGTCTAGAGTCAGAAGATAAATTGGTTGTGCCAACAAACATATTGGTTGCGTCGCCAAATTAGTTGTGTGCAAATCAATAAATTAGCCGTACCAACCACTGAAGTATTTAAGAAGAGCGATTTATTGTCTGGCGCAGAAATTGGTTGTAGAAACTGCGCCTTTTTCTGTGGTTCATATTACCAACCATGCGATAATAAGTGGGTAAGATCGATCACCATGCCGTGTTGGAAAATGAAATCGTAAAAACATTTCATTGCCAAGACTCTGCAATTTTTTTGGTTCCTATTCCTTTCACCGAAGTGGCATTTTACCTCCGGAAGCAGAAGATTCCTGTCCCACACTTGTTAGTGGTCCATATTCACCGCCATATTAATTTTAGCGGTATACACGAGCCTCTATCTACACTCCGCATCCAACGCACACGCACACACATGCACAGCTCTTATCTTCGAGCCTCAACAGTTATCGGTAGTTGATCCTCCGATGAATATCGAGTTAGACGTTACCCTACCTACTGGCTTGGGAACATTCCTCTTGACCTGCATCCACTTGTAAGTCGGGACTTGGGCCTGTTGTTGTTGCATTTGTTGTTGCTGCTGCTGCTGCTGTTGCTGTTGTTGTTGTTGAAGATGATGATGGTTCGTCTGATGCTGTACGGTCGCCAGTACAGCGCCGGACGCAGCAATGCCGTGTTGCTGGGACTGATACTGCTGATGACTCTGCGAATGATGGTGTGGATGTTGGCTAGAATGTGTCCTCGTCGCGTGAATCGAGTGACCCGAGCTCTGCTGAATAGCGTGATAGCTCGGCACTTCGGTGCTCTCCAGATCCTTGTAATGAGCCGTCGGATGTCCATGAGGATAAACGCCGGACAGCCTCATCGCCGGACCGGCGGGATAATGAAGGGAAGCATCCTCAGCGTTGGCCGTCGCCAAATGATGCTGGTGGAGGTAATTCGAGCTGGCGAGATTGCCGCCCGATGGAATGATACCACTTCCGGTCTGATAGTCCGGAGTCTCCGGAGCCTGTCGATGCTGACCGTGGCCGTGGGAGTGAATGGGATGCTGATGCCGCAGGTGCTGCTGGGTCTGACTAGATTGATGCTGGCCGTGGAGATGTTCGTGCTCCTGGACCAGAGAGTGACTTCCGGTTTGCTGGGAAACCTGGCCAAGATGCTGCTGCTGGGACGATTGGTGAATGGCGCCCGAGGAGGATATGGCTATCGAGAGGACTCCCGGTGAATGAAGATTATCTTCCCTGCAGTAGGCGGCACTGCTCGCCGAGCCGGCGTGCTGGAGATGCTGGTAGCCCATCGCGCTCCCGTGAGAGCTGTTGGCGTGCTGGACGTGCGGATGATGATGATGATGGTGATGATGATGATGATTGTGATGAAGACCAGTCGGCTGAACCGCCGGTAATCCGGAAACGTAATTCGCCGTCGAATTGGCGTAATCGAGATTGGTGTAGCTCAGACCGTTCTCCGAGGAGATGATGGGTGTCGTGTCCTCGTGAAGATGAGCCCCGGACGGTGAATAGAATGCCTGAAGTGCCGCCGGCGGAGTGGTCGAGCCATCGGCCGCGCTGGATTCCGCTCCCGCGCCCTGCTGAAGATAGACGATTTCCGCTGATGTCGAGGACGGCGAGGACGTCGTCGTCGAGGAGTACGGGGCCACGGCGCTCTGCGGGTAATAATGAGCGACACTGTTGATCGGCGCGTGTCCCAGCTCCGGCGAACTCGAGCCATGCTCCACACCGAGAAGCCCCGCTCCGTGAGATGACAAATTGTAATTAGCGTGATAAGTGTCCGGTTTGGCGTAGGTCCCGTACATACCCATGTCCATCATCATCATCCTCACCGAGGAGATACATGAAAACCCGGCGACTGTCTCTCGGGACGCTCTAGAGACCTCGGCTCGAACGGCGCTCGATAACTTCTTTCACCACCCGAAGAAGAAGCCTCTCTAAAGAGGACACCTAATGTCACCTTATCTCTGATGGTAAAACAGTTTTCCTTCTTTCACGATTATACACAGTGGCCGCGAGATGCGGGCAATTAGACGAAACTCGAGGGACCTGCGACAGATTCTCCGACGCAAACAGGACCCAAAGACGTTCCACCTAGTCTCGGCGCCCAACCAACTAGTACCGGTCCTGTTTCAGGATCCTTCATCGTGAGGGCGCTTCGATCGTTCCTCGCGCATCGGGACTAACAGAGATCTCTCGCCAGCAACCAACTATCCTCTTCGAAAGGCACTGAACACGAATCACACACAGGAACCACACTGTCGCTCACACGCACCTTTGCTCGGGAAATCTACCTTCAAAATATCTTTCTTTCCCGGTGAATCTACCGTCAAATTTTGTTTACTGTCGTACGATTCATGAACAGTATTCACTCTCCTCACGGGCACCGAATCTCTCGCGACAAGTCGACAGGCCACACGTCCAACGATTTCGACATTTATTTATAGCCGGTAGATCGATCGAAAAAATAAAATGAACTGTTAATTCGAACAGGCTAGCTAATGGCACAGCCGAGCGTGCTCGCGGTCCGCCGTGTGCCTGGTGACTCGCGCGAGGTGTCTGCCCAGCTCGCGAGCTACACTGCCGAGGGGGCCGCCGCTGGCGCTCGCCGGTGCCGCCGACTGCGCTCCCGTCCTCGGACGGGGTGGGGAGCGGTCGGGGAATTCTGTAACGGGCAACCGGCCAGCCGGGACGAGGAGAAGCTGGGCATTGGGCGCGCTAGTCCTCCGCTGCTCCTGGCAACGTAAACCGCGCGGGCTCCTCTGTTACCGGTACACCTTCGGCTTCGACGCCACGCAAACGGGCGTGTCCCGGCCGGGGTCACGTGATCACCGGTGGGCGTGCACCGGCCAATAGACCGATGCTCCGCGAAGCCGTTTTCCACCGTTCACGTGATGGATCGTTCCTTGATTTTATTTTCATTCCTTTTATCTACCGCGTTGCAGTTGACACTTATCGCTAGTGTGCACGGTTATATCATCCGTGGAGAGGGGGGGGGGGATACTACGTATAACAACCAGCCAACCATCCCACTTCGTATCCCTTCGCGCCGGTATCGCACTCTGAGGCGTACGGAAGAGCAACCTTCCTCTTCGCACTTCTCATGTTTTTTTTTTGCTGTTTGTTTTATTTTTTTTTTTACTCTTCGCAACGGCGACTTCCTTTTTCCAGAGGAACGTTATCTCGTTAATGCTCACGGCACCTGCTCCGCCAGCAGTTTTAACGCATCTGCGCCGGCGAAGGTGCGGTGGACATTTTATTCGGCCATTTTTCTTTTCTCTTCCGAAAGTGCGTTATGTTTTTTTTTTTTTTTTTTTTGCTGTAGATGGCCAATGGAAGGCATAATGTAGATGCCAATGGAAGGCATAAAAGGGATTAGAGATTAGAGGGATTCTTCGATCGGATGATGGCGATCACTTGCGGTGACCTTGAGAAGTCATTGACCTGAGGAGTGAAGCACTTTGAGATTTTAGAGCTGTTACGAGAGTCGCGACACGGTCGATGCACGGCGTTACTTACTACTGTGAGGAGAGTAAAATATTAGTTGTCCTGTCCGCGATGCAGGATGGCACGGTTGCGTTAGGTCCAGCATGTGTGCAACGAGCGCCCTCCGGGCATCACCGCGCCGATCCATCTTCTCCGCTCTCTCATCATGCGTGAGTTAACTTACGTGTTCCCAGCGATTTACCTACACGGCTACCGGCCACTATGATCGTCTGGCGAACGTCGGCGTCGACTGCGGCTTTATTTTCTCGCTTGATGCACGTTTCATTTTTTCACTCGGGGAAGCTTGAATGGGCACTGAGAAGAAAAAAAAAATCGTATGAATCGACCGAATTAGCACCTATGTAGTGGCGAAAAGCATGTTTGGCTTATTGTAAGGAATGTTCGGTTGATCGAATAAACCGTGACTTGGATTTGATGATTTTCTTTCTATTCTGACAATTATTTCGTTCTATGAATGGACAAATTAAACATATCTACGATAGATGATTGGTAAATAGATCATTAAATAGATTTTTCCAATGTGCCTGTAAGGCACATTGAATTATTGATTCCGAGAATTAAACACAATTATAGCTGATACCATATTATGAAAAAAATAACAATTAATGTTTACATATTATTGGTAAATACATTAAATAGATATGAACCTTTCTAATTAATTGTCCAATGGGTCTGTAAGGTGCCTAATTACAGTAAAGCTAAAATGGTCCTAACTATCGAACCCCGATACATCTGGCACCATATTACTAACATCAGTCAAAGAATACCTGTACTCATCCCATTACATGTGTTTGAATCACTTCTCTCTTGGTAGCTTAAGTTTTCGTATATAAGCGTATAAACGCCATTGATTAACGCTGGCCATCTTTTTATTTAGACAGATATAGTGTTGTTCAACTTTCATGAAAAAATAAATACAACTAATGATTACCAGATTACCAATAAATCCATCAAGTAGACAAATACCTCAATTAGTTATCCAACGGGTCTGCAAGGTCCCCAATTATAGTAAAGCTAAAACGGTACCATATTAATAACATCAGCCCGAACGAGCCAATAAATACCGGTGCTCATCCCGTTAAACAGTTATTTACAACAGCCACAATGCTGTATTAAATGTGTTTGTGTCGCTTCTCCCTTGGTGGCTTTAGCTTTCGTATATAAGCGTGTAAACGCCGTTGATTCTCGCTGGCCTTCTTATAATACTCCTTTGCCTCCGCTGCCGTTGGCCGTTCGAGAATAATGCGCGCGGACCAGAAGTCCGAACGGACAAGTGGCGCGGGATTCTCCGTTTCTCTCGTTCGCCCGTGGCTCATCGCTCGTTCTCATGTTCTCCGAGCACTTGAGCGATACGGCCGAGACAGCGAATGACGAGCGACGTTTCGAAGATTCAGAGGCGAACGGTCGAACCGAGCCAGAGCGACCAGCCGGCGCCACGCTGCGTTTTGACATGGGACGAGTCACCTGCATTGTCATGGCCCGGCTGGTCAGTCGGAGTTATACTTGTGCCGGCTACTCTATACACGACTGCCATAGAGGTCGTTCGGGCTGCACGGAGGCTTCCGGCGCGCGGATGTCACGTTCGTGGGACGTACGGACGGCCAGTTTACTGCACGCCCCCCCCCCAATCACTGCACCGACACTCTCGTGCATCTCTTCACGATTATCCCAAAGGGAAGAAATTTTTAAAAATTACTTCCCTTTGGGAAGTAATTTTAAACACATTAGACTCTGTTATAGATATAGATAGATTATCACTATTTTAGAGCTGTGCACAACTGAGTATTAGGTAGAGAATTTGTAATTAAGTTTTTAATTAAATATAGATAAGAATTCGATAAAACTGAATATGGAATCGGTTGCAGTAAAAAATAAATACAATTTAAGTCAATTTTCAAGTTAAGTTAATGTAAGTTAATTTTGGTCTTTATCGGAATGGCCTGGAATTCAATTGCAAACACTGTTTGCAATTGAATTTCTCTCCCCTTAAAAACAAAATGTGAATTACAAACAATTATAAAAATATTATATAATATAAAAAATAATATTATATACATTAAAATGTATATAATAATATATAAAATACTAGCGGCTACAAACATATAAACATCTAAACCAACAAACAAACCCCCAGTTTTCCAAAATATATACAAGGTTTAATATAAAATGTAAAAACTATATATATATACTACTATATACTACTATATATTTAACCCTTGGTCTGCCTAGGGTTTTTTTGGCACCTTCAGCCTGCCTAGGGGTCCTGACGTTTTTTCAACCTGTTTAAGTGGGGCTAAAAATCTGAAAAAATTCATGGAGTTTCTTTAAACCTTTAAGTTGAAGTATCGATCATAAAATTATAAACAATTTAATTTTTTAATATATTTTTTATTACATTTGATTTTCGACATTTGATTTTCGCTCGGACGCAAACGACCCCCCTAGGCAGACTAAGGGTTAAAAATATTGAATTTTTTGTCGCAGTAGCAAAAGAATTTGTTTCAGAAAAGCTAAACAAGCTACCGCAGCAAAAAATTGGGAGTCGCTGCGTGCAAATATTTCCCGATGCGGCAGTTAATTGCCTAAAATTGCCCTGATGCGCCGAGTCTCCAAAACGCTAATCCACCAAACGCTCATTGGATTACAAGCGGTATATTAGTTTAAGCAATCGAGTATTTCCTCCCGTCGGATTTCCGAGCGCCCCCCGACGGTCCGTCCCGATCGTCTCGAGACGTCAGAAGTCCAAAAGTCAAAAATTGAGTGACGCGTCAAAACAAGCCGGCGGGTGGTCCGCTTCGGTTGTGGCATTATTCGTGTAAAGTGTGCACTGAGCGATTGTGCGTCTCGCGCATCGCTTGTGCGCAGGCCACTGCGCTCGGACGTCGCTCACAATGGAGAAGAAACTATGCAAGAAAAGCCGCGCACAATCTAGCATCGGGAAGACGAGCTTCGACTCCCACTTTGCCTTTATAGTTTGAACGTTTTTCTTGTGTTACACGCAGTTCAAACCATTGAACAATTCAGTTCCACGACCATCCTCCTTCTGTCTTCTTTCCGTCTCGTTTGTTTGGCCGAACATTTTCATCGACTCCCGATAACAATGCGAAACGCAGGAACACGCCTATCTCGCAACTTTCGTACCGCGAGAAGTACGGAAATAAAGGTTCTCGGCGACGATGACTCGTCCGGCTGAATCTCGCCGTCGGGTACAGTCGAACCCCCTTAAGTCGCGGGCAAAAAAAAATCGTGTGCGGAAAATGTATTTAAAAGTTCAACTTTTAATATATTTTTCGCATACCATTTTTTCGCCCGAAAATAAATTATATTGGGTCAATAATTTATGTTTACTGAAAAGTACACATAAATTATTCACATAATATAATTTATTATTGTTAGAAACAACGTGGTGGAGTATATTTGAATCGGTAGTATAAAGGCTTAATATAATATTCTGAGTATAAGTTATAACAGTAGTAAGAGAAGTGCTCGACTCGAGTCTGCCACGAGAGTGTCCATCAGGGGTGTAGTGCGATCGTTCACGAGTTCGAGTTCTCGAACGAGATCTACGTCGGCTTCGCCGCGAACGTCCCATTGTAGTTCACACACTTCAGTATATTTTGATCACGCACTACTTATTTTCATTGTTAAATACACAGCAATGATGTCTCACGTTATTTCACTCGCTTGTCACCAACACAATAACGGTGTTAAGTAACGCGTAAAATCCGATAAAAGTCTAATCTACCAGAATCTGAAAACCGAGTTCAGATCCCACTTCTGAAGCTGTTAGAAACAACGTGGTGGAGTATATTTGAATCGGTAGTATAAAGGTTTAATATAATATTCTGAGTATAAGTTATAACAGTAGTAAGAGAAGTGCTCGACTCGACGTGTCGATGATGATTGCCGCTGGTCCTTCGATCGATGGACGAGTCGCCTGCTGATTACGTCACATCTTCTTTGTGACGAATACGGCCCTTGTCTCGGCTGTGGCCCTCTATCGAATCTCGGGTGACTCGCGAAGATTGTTTATACTCGCGCTATACCCAGCAGCGAGCATCTAATCTAGCCGCCTCGAACTACGTTGCCTTCATTATGATTTTTTTTTCACGCATCTAATTTACGTACGAAAATACGTCAATTGTATGCGGAAAATATATTTATAAGTTAAATTTTTTCGCGCGAAAATAAATTATGCCTAATTGAGTGTATAATTGAATTTCGTTCTTTCTATAGGTAATTAAATTTTTTTTTTTTATTTTCACATTTTAGGAGTGCAATTTAACGGAAGTTTCACTGTAGTTCGTAGTTTAACTTGGTACCGTTGGTCCCGCGAGTAGGCGGAATATTCACTGGCTAGAAGGCACTGTGACTCGTAGCTGTGCGAAATATTGAGAACCGAAGGTACAAGAGGTTTGGCCGTGGGAGGAGAAGTCATCCGGTTCCGTGCCCTCCGGGTTCTTCGCTCCCGAGGGACACCGCAGACGCTGTAAGTCGCAGCCTCCAACCGCCCTCCCTCCCTCTACCGAATTCTTGTCAATTTCGCGTTCCAAATTAGTTCTATGCGTCGTCATCGTACGGAATAATAATCACGCCAATAAATGGACGTGTGCCCATGAACAAGCATTATGACAAATTGTCGTATCTGCCGGATGACTCGAAAGAAATGCATTAGTTCTACTTGCACCACTCAGGGATCAGAGAATTTCTTAAAAATATGTAAATATACATTTTAAAAAATTTCATAAAAGTTTCATAAAAATTTCATAAAAATTTCATAAAAATTTCATAAAAATTTCATAAACATTTCATAAAAATATATTAAATGGTGTTCGCTCATTGGGCCGTTTATATAAATTCGCAGTAGAAAAGTACTATTAAATTATTATTTTTTTACTCAATGCTCTTCATTTTGAGGACCGGGGAAAAAAGGCGCAGGAGATACAGATGCTGTGGACTATATATTCCGAGTAGCCATGCAGTGCCTCTCTCACGCTTTCTTCGCGAGAGCATACGCGACCCGATCGATCTTCCGAAGCGCGAACGGCAACGAGCCGGCAATGGGTTTTTTTCCCCCCATTTTCCATAATTCCACGCATTTTGGGAATGGCGCTGCGCGCATTCGGACGCGCGACAGGCAGGCATTTTGTTGTTCCGAGAACGAGAATGCCGCGTGCAGCACGCGCTTTGCTACCCTCTGCATGTCTCTATACAACGATGAGCCACATATATACATATATACATATATACATACATACATACATACATACATACATACATACATATATACATATATACATATATACATATATACATACATACATACATACATACATACATACATACATACATACATACATACATACATACATACATACATACATACATACATATATACATATGTGTGTGTGGATATACACACGCAGTTACTGGTAACAGAAATAGTGGCATAGCGGAGTGAGAGGCGCTGTCGGTGAGCGGCGGGGTTGCGTCGAAAAAAGCCTTCGGGTCTGGCACAATGGAGTCATCAATCATTTCGCAGCACGAGAGTCCCTCTCGATTGGTGCTCCCAATCCAACTCGGCAGCGCGTTACCAAAGCGTCCGATATACCGAATCCAATGCTATCCGCTGCAAGCTCGTATTACAGAGTATCTATTAATTCGATGCTGCCTCGTGATTTCCGCGACAGTTTGTCCGGCAGCAAATGCGTCAAATGTATCGAATTCTCGGAGTTATAAATATTATAATAAAAATATAATCGATGCACGGCGGCGTCACCCCGAAAAAGGGCACTTTTTGCCGACCCGCCGATCTGTCGATGATGCTTTCGTTGAGAGACAGTTGGGATTAATTTCGTCAGATAACAGGCAGGTTGGATTCATTTTTTTTTTTTTTTTCGTGCGCTACAACAGCACCATCTAACGGCAGCGCGCGGAGCGACCGGTACGGCGAGCGCTGCGCATGCGCAGCGACCAAAAAAGTAAGGTTTGCATATTTCAGACATTTTTCGTTCACAAATGTCCATAATATTTTATTTTTATTTTTTTCCTCTAACGAACTGTATTTAAACAAATTTAATTTGGTCAAAAGTACGAACAATATTTTAACTATATGAAAAATGTTGCCTATAGTTTCGCTAACAGTTCTTGTCTCTGTACACAAATACATGTATATTTATATTTTTTAAAAAAGGTACAAGAAAAATTTTTGCATATTACTCAAACACTTTTCATACACAAATGTCCGCAATGTATTGTTTTTAATTTGTTTTCTTTAACGCATTAAATTTTTTATTTGACTTTGTAAAAAAAATAAAAATTTCTTATGAGCCGGCGCCGTGCACAGAAACTACGAAAAATATTTTAACTCTACAAACAATGTTGTCTACAGTTTCAGTAATAATTCCCGCCACTGTATATAAGTACACCTATATATATATATATATATATATATATATATATATATATATATATGTTTATAAAAAGTGCATTCACGCTACGTATAGGGCCAAGCGAGGGGGCGCACGGACAACCCTGCATTAACAGCGACGCCGGGGTCGGTTACGTCGAGGGTGAATGTAATAAAGTTAGCGCGGTAATTATGACAGGCTCGTTACCAGCACGTCGCTCGGGATATGAAGTGCTAATTAATGGAGGCGAGCAAGGGTTGAGCCCGAGCTGAGGCGCAGCCTGGTACCGTACATCCTGCACTGTATATCAAACCCGGTAACCCTCAAAGCTCCGAATCCGTCCGCGTTTAATTCGCCGACAGTGTGAGCAGTTTATTCGCTTCTCGAGTATTAGAAATAACCCCCCCCCCCCCTCCTCCTCCCTCCCGCTAATCCTGGAATAGCAAAGGGTTCAACCGCCCTCGAGACACGATTCAGATACTTGCCTCGACACAATTTGTAGTTAAATTAATCCGTGTCGGTTTTCGTAAACGGAGATTTTATCTTCGACGTAAATATTTTTGCCGACCGAGATCGAAGAATTTACAAACGATAAAAAATCGATAAGAGATTAAACGGATATGCTTAAATATAAACATGGGGGGGGGGGGACTGGATCATCCGAGCGACTGAGAGATAATTCGTGAATAGCCAGTTTTTATTTAATTTGTTAATTTTTTTTTACTGCAAAGCGAGAAAAAAAATTATTCTTATAACGGACGGTTTTTCATTGCCGTTTGTCTTGCGACATGTAGGGGAGAGCGGGGCAAAATCGGACAGTGGGGAAAAACGGGACGGTGGGGGCAAAATTCAATTTTCCAATAATTTTTGGATGTCCCATTTTGTCCTACCGATAAATTCGGATTTTCAATCCCCTTTTGCCCCACTCACAACCACGGCCACCAACCAGAAGTTATTGGAAAATTATGTTTTGCCTCATTATCCCGTTTTATCCTTCTGCCATTACGGCGTATGAGCTACGCTTAAGGACGCCAGATACGCCCTTATGAAATCAAGCCGTCCATACACATCTGCCGATGAGTAATCGGCTATTCCTCCCGCGATAAATCGGATAATAGTACAAAGTTTGAAAGGTTCTTGCACGATTAATCGAGAGACACGCACTTGAGCCTCCTTAATTCCATCCGCGATAACGGTGCGTGCCCGACCGTCGGAATCTTTCCCGGAGACACGACGTTCGCTGTGTGCGTAACGGCACTTTATTGCCTCGATACAAAATGTAATGCCGGTGAAAAACGTCCCACTAAAGCAAAGTACCAAAATACCGAGGTCGAAAACGAAAACTATAAAAAACATTTTTTTATCTATGTCGCTAATTTACTTTATGGGAAAAAAAATTAACTAAATTGAAAAGAGTATATTGAATAATTGCAAAAAAGTATAATGGCTAATATACATTATAGCATAGTTGCCTCTCCAATAAACTTTTTTCAATCAACTTTTCAAATTTTTTCAATAAACTTCTCAACTTTTTTCAATAAACTTTTCAAATTTTTTCAATAAACTTCTCAACTTTTCAATAAACTTTTCAACTTTTGTCAATAAACTTTTCAACTTTTTTCAATAAACATTTTTCAATTTTTCAAAGAAAAAAATGCCACTATTAAAAAAAAAAATTATTGAAAAATTGCACCTACCACCCTGACGGCCCATTCACTTCACTTTAATGCCACATTTGTGCTATTGGGAGTATCAGGGATAGGCTTACGCGTTATCTTATCGTCGGATATTTCCGGCCCTCTTGCAAAGTAGCAGCAACGTTGCGGCTCTCTAAACACCCTCTCGAAGCCCCCGAATCAGCAGCATCAGTAAGCAGATTAGACGCTGATGCGCATCGCTTTAATCCTCTCTAAACTACCTGCTAGACAAATAGAACATTTTTCGCTCATGATTATAAACTCCTTCGGTGCCGCTTCTTTTCCGTTCAAGTTGTCTTTTTGTTTGCATCATTTTCATTTTTTATTTTTTACGATAAATCGCGGGTACAAAAGTCACGATTGATATTGCTGCGAGCGGCGTCATTCGGTCGCGATATAACAAGGCGCGAGTCTGTTGTCACCACGGGTAATAATAGCATGTATTTTTTTATCGCAATAACACGATCGATCCCTCGCGAGAGAGATCGCTATCTCGTTTTTCTCCAATCTTAATTTTGTTTATTTACTTTAATTTTAATTTAAAGGAATTTTTTAAAAAGTTGCCAGTAAAGAGGAAAATAGAAGAAATGAGAAAACATGATTTTTAAAGTACAAAGGTTGGAACGTGAGATATTTTTCTTTTGTATTTTCTACCGATTTCTTAAAAATAACTTAAAAATACAAACCGGATAAAAACTAACTACTATATGGCAAAAAAACTGCACGACCCGATTCTACTTTTATTCCTTTGTCAATATTTTTTCCACGCCAATAATAACTTTTGCCATTTGGCCAATTTTCATAATCCCCAATACCCGTCGCAAAAAAAAAAACAAAAATGAGTAAATAAATGAAAAAAATAAAATCAATACATAAATGAAAAAAATAAAATCAATAAATAAATGAAAAAAATAAAATCAATAAATAAATAAAAAAATAAAACATTGACTCACACGTCGGGAGACGTTGGTGGATGCGAGAGCCAGCTCCGGTCAGATTTCCGCGTCATTACGCAGCCGGTCGAGTTCCTCTCTCGAGTTAATTGAATGCAACGTGTGTTGACAGGCAGGAGTATATTGGCAGGAGGGGATACACAAGCCCCGTGAGCCGGGGAGGGTACGACGTCGCCGGGAAACCGAGAGCAGGACTGGACCGGCCGAGGCTCGAGTCACAGAAGGTTCGAGTCACGAAAACCTCTCGAGGTTGGCGAGGAGGCTTGTGTCAGGAGATTGCCTCGCGATATGCCTCTATCCCGATCGGTTCGAGGCGATTCTCGCTCCGGCGTTCTCTCTCCCTATCTCTGCCCCCCCCCCCCACCTCGCCCGATGCTTAGAGGAGACGCGAAGGAGAAATGAGAATCGAGACCGTGTACCTGTCATCTTCGTCGGTGACCGTGTCATTCGGCCCGGAGCCCTTTCGGTGTAACCGCAGCAACACAAACTGCGCATGCGCGCGGGATACCCATAATACGCACCGAGATGCGAACTGATAACGGACCCGACTCGGGCCTTGGTGTATCGGTGCGTTGTCCTCTGCGGGCAATTAACACGAGAATAATTGTATTTAAGCGGTCAGAGCCGTGGTCGAGGACGAGAGAGAAATAGAGAGATAGCGAGGGTTATTTTTACGAACTTTGGGGCGAAGCCTCTTAAGAGCACCGGTCGTAGATGCAATACAAATTAGACGTGATAGAGGAAAAAATAACTGCATCAAAGATTAAAAACTATAGGGAAATAAAAGTAAAAAATAAAGTAAGAATATAATTATTGACATAATTAATATAATTAAATATATTAATATAATAAATGTAAATATGTATAATAAATAAAATAGAAAATAGAGCTGGGATTTGTTTGACTAAAAGTTCGTCTCTAGCTATGCTTTTAAGATTCCTTGCAAAGACATTAAAGATTAATAAAACAAATAGAAAATGTATTAGCGATCTCTGGGAACGGAGGTGCGGGGCATGCGCAGAAGCGTGCGCGCGATCGAAAAACCGGAATTCTCGCTCGCCCGCGTCTCACCGATTTGAATAATAATCTACGAGATGTTGATTTATTCGTGATCGACGTGGCGAGGGGGGCGCGTAGTCATCGGCGTACAAGCGGCGAGCCGGCCAGCAGATAAGCCAGAAAACGGGGGATGCCTCTTATTTCATTTATTTTTTATAATTTTTTTTTTTTTTTTTTTTTTGTTGCAATATCCCTATATAGTGCGGTATACGTGGGTTATACGGTACTCGTCATCGTCGGGGCGATAGCGTAGACAGGGAACGAGCTGAAAGCCGTCTACCTAACGTGGGCCGGGGAAAAAAACGAATAAAAATAAAATCAAAATAAAAGAACAATAATTCAGAAGAAAGAAGAGCAGAATGGAAGCTTCTCGCCCGGCCAGCTAACGTGGAACGGAAAAAAATTGAAATAACAAAGTAAAAAAATGTAATGAAAATGAAACAACGAGGCAAAAAAGCAGAAGAGCAGAATTGAAACTTCTCGCCCGCTTAGCTAACATGCAACGGAAAAACACATTAAAAAAACAAAAGTAAATAAAGATACAATAACAACAAGGCAGAACAGCAGAATTGAAGCTTCTTACCCGGTTAGCTAACGCGAACCGGAAAAACACTTTAAAAAAATACCTACAAAATTTAAAGAAAATAAAAATAAAACAGAACAAGGCAGTAGAGCAGAAGAGCAGAATCGAAGTTTCTCGCCCGGCAAGCTAACGCGGACCAGTAAAAAAAATTTTTTTAAACAAAACGAAAACTTAAAGAAAATAAAAATAAGAACAAAACAAGGCAGAAGAGCAGAATCGTCGCTCTCGGCCGTCTCGCTAACGCGGACAAAAAAAAAACAAAAAAAAAATATCTAAAGAAAATAAAAATAAGTATAAAACAAGTCAGAAGAGCAGAAGAGCAGAATCGAAGCTTCTCCTTGTCCCCCTCGTCCGTCCGCTCGCCCCTTTCTCACAACCGGCGGTAACCGCCACTCTCTCGAGACCCTTCAGTTTTCTCGGGATTCGAGTTTTGCGACGGCTCGCGTTGATAACGTCGAGAAGTTTGAGTCTCTCTCTATCTTCGTGGCGGTGGAATGTTGATTCTTGTAAGTCGTCGTCCCGGCGCACGAATCTTCGGTTGCGGCAGGTCCCCATCTTCTCGGTGTCCCGCTGATGGCCCGGAGACGGTGAGAAGAGAGGAGCGTCCTATTAGAGCGTGCGAGAGTGTCTTTTTTAAATTTCCGAAGGGGGGCGGCGGGGAGGGGGAGGGGGGGGGGTATACGTATAGCGAGCACGGAGCGCGATGGGACGAGATGAAAATACCTCGCGAGGGCATCGGCAGCGGGGCAGGTAAAAACGGACACGAATGACGCTGACGAGACATCCCCGGGGACGTTCCTCATCCTCTCTCGCTCTTCGGCTCTTTCGTCCTCCGCGTCCCGTAGCGTTACACACAAAACCCACGAAACTCACTCCCAAACTCCGCCGCAACGCGCACCGCTCGGTCCACAGCGGTCACCGTACACTCCGTGAAACTTCTGTCCTCCAGATCTCCCAGAGGACTTTCGCGTCCCGGGACGCGCTTTTGATCCCTCGACATTTTTCAACAAGCTATCGCGCGTTAAAAAAAGAATACATGTATTTATGCATGTAAGAATATAAGAATATATTGTACTTTTTTTAAACAAATATATATATTATTATTTTGTTTATTTGTTTGTTTGTTTATTTGAATGACCTTGACGATATCTGCATGTGGTCAAATGTCATCAAGTTATAACGGCTGTGATTTGCATCGTGCAAACTTTGCTCGAGGAAGTTCACTAGGAGATTAAAATTCTATAAGTGGACAATTGGTTATTCTTCCTAAAGCCGTGCACTGATAGAGACTTGCCAACGCCAAAATTTGATGTCATGCAGATATCTTCAGTGTCATTTATTTTAATAGAAACGAGTCAAGCCAAATTACAGCAGATGAGACATCGCATCCATCGATTTGGTGTAGTGAGAGTGACCGGACATGACATATGTAGATACAAACGACGCTTAAAGACTAAACGTATGGAAATATTGCGCGGAAACTTAATTTGAAACGAAAATAGAGAACCGTCGAAGAAAGCAACTCGGACACAATACACATTATCCAGTTTTAAGGAACGTGAGAACCAACTGTGAAATGTGTAATTGACTCGATTGAACGAAATCACGGAATTATTATTATTATTTTATATATAATAATATAGTAGAAGCAGTAATATGCAATACACATAGTTTGTTACGTTTATGTTATGTTTACGTATAAATAGGTAAACGTCCGAGTGACCGAACACGTCCCAGTGGCCGGACAAAGCGTGCGTGCAAGAGAGACGGAAATGGGTGGATAGATTATTATTGGAAAATTGAGTTTTGCTCCACTGTCCCACTTTGCCCCGTTTTTCCTTATACGGGTATAAATGAGTAAAGTACTTTTATGTCACTCGGTGGGAAAATGGCGGTTTTTTCGCACGCTTCGCGTGCGAAAACCTCCATTTTCACACCTTGCGAAATAAAATTTTATTCGATACTCGTGCGAAAAACGTTTTCTGAACTCGTGTGATTGCAACACTCGCCTTCGGCTCGTGCTGCAAACTCACACTCGTCAGAAAAAGTTTTTTCGCACTCGTATCGAAATGTACTATTATGGCGAAAGGTGAAAAAATAAAGCTGGCGAAGGGCATTTCGAACGACCTGTCGATAGATTCCCGTCGCCTAAGCCGCGGCTTACGGCTATTCCCGGATGGCTGGATTGCAGTCTTTAGCGGTCGTCACGGGAACGTTGCTCGTAGATCGTAACGCCTCGCGGATCCTCGGGGACAGATACGTCAACGGGAGAACACGGGAACAACCCGGCGAACGGACGGCAAACGGACGCCCATGTCCGAACCACATCCCCTTTTTCGTTCTGCGCAAGAAAACAGAAAGAAAGAAAGAAAAACTCCCACCTAAATCTCCTCTGCTGGGGAGCTCGCATATCCCATACAGGATGAAAAAAAAACATCGCTTTCGGACCGAGAAAAAAACGAGAAAAAAAGTTAGTTTACCTCTGCTCACATTTCTTGCAATTCCAGAAAGCTTAAGTCAAAAATGGAAAAAGAAAAACCGAAAAGTAAAAATGTAACTGTTGCTTCAAACGTGTTCGGACTTTTAAGAATTAGAAGGGTTGATAGATTATGTAGTATGTTTTTGCAGCCCGCGAATGAATTATTATTTTGGGAATTGATTTTTTTTTTTTACTTTTCAATGGAATTCCAACGTATTACGATCTTTCATTCGTTGGAACCTTTGCGTGCTTTAATTCTTCGTTAGAAATATAAATATATGTATATATATTTTTTAAAATTGTTTTCGTGTAGTCTCAACGACGTTCGCGGTAAAAAGACTCTCGCGTTCTTTTAATTAAGAATTAAAAGAACAGTCGAAAGATTGTCCAGCTTTTGGCAGCCCACGAGCGAATTGTTACCTTTACTGATTGAATTTATTTATTTATTTTTCAATGAAATTCGAACGTATCACGATCTATCATTCCTTGAAAGCTTCGCGTGCCTTAATTCTCCGTTAGATAAATATATATATTAAAAAAAATTGTTTTCGTGTAGTTCGTGGAAAAAAGATTCGCAGTCGAGCATCACTTTTGCCCAGGGCCCTGTGCATATAAATATACGGGTCGCAATAAGCCCGCTCTTGTTCGGACTTTTAAGAATTAAAAGAACAGTCGAAAGATTGTGTAATTTTTGGCAGCCCGCGAGCGTATTTTTCCTTAGTAATTGAATTTTTCTTTTACTTTTTTTATAACTATTTTTTATTTAATGAAATTCCAACACATCACGATCCATCATTCCTCGGAAGCTTCGCGTGCTTTAATTTTCTGATAGATAAATATATATATTTTAAAACTGTTTTCGTGTAGTTTCAACGACGTTGCAACAACAGCCGTGAAAAAAAAACTTCGCGATCGAGCCGAGCATCACCTTTGACCGCTCTCTGCACATATACAGTTACATAGATAAATATATATATATATAGTGCGCAAGAAACCCGCAAAGTCGTCCGAATACCCTATAGATTTGGAGAATCGCCATTGTAGTACGTGCATGGAAAATAAGAGCTCGCTGCGGCACGATAGGTCGAGTGAGACGTGAGAGAGTATAGTGGTAGGCCGATCCATCAAAACTCCGTGTCAGTAGCCATTAGCACGCTCTCGATCCGCCAGCCGGACCGCAGCGAGATGCTGCTGCAGCAGCCGCATCCCCCCAGGTCCTCTGGATATACATGTCGCTCGCGGACTCCATTGAAACTTTTAGTGAAAATCTCGCGGTACACAACTCTTCGCCCTCCGGCGCAGCGCCGGCCCTCTCGAAGAGATGGCTCTATACACATCGTTGATCGAAACTTTCGGCATGGGACTGAAAATTACAACGGATTTGGCTCGAATTATCGGGAACGAAACTTTTTGCTTCGGCGATCGAGTGTAACCGAAAATTAAGGGTTGATCGATGCAAGGCTTTTTCGAAAGAAGATTTTATATTCAATTTATGGTGAAAAAAATTACTCTTTTTCGTTATTATATTGCCGGCTTTGGGAGGTAAAATAACTTTTTTGTATGTTTAGCGTTTGTTTTTATTTTTTGCAAAACTTTCACCTTTTTCATTTTCTTGTTGATTTTAGAATTACTTTGTCGGTAGATTGGAGTTGTGTAAGGGAGAAAGTGTGTCGCGATGCAAATAAAAATTGGAATGATAGATTGTGTGTTGTAAACGTGTTTTGCAGGTTCTGGGATGCAAAAGTGGGATGCATTTTTCCATTTCCGCCGGATTGTCTCGGACGGCAGCTTAGATGGAAAAATATCATTTTGTGGGAGGGATAAAATACGGGACTTATTACTAGACAGTAAAAAAAATTAAAATGGCTTAGGAGTTCGCAAAAATCGAATGCATTTTCCCATTTCTGTCTGATTCGTCCGAAGCTTACATGAAACAAATCCGAAACTTATTATCAGGCAGTAAAATAAAAAAAAAAATTAAATAACTTAGGAGTTTGTAAAAATAGACTGCATATCCCCATTTCTGTCTGGTTCATCCGAAGTTTACATGAAAAAAAAACATTTTCCGACACGAATAAGATCCGGGACTTATGATTAGACAGAAAAATGAAAAATGATGAAGATGGCCTAGAAATGTGCAAAAAACAAAATTTTCTCAGCGTTTTCGAGACAAGATAAGAGAAATAGGCGCATGTGCTACCGCAGTAGTCGCCCAATATAGTAAATAAAGAGGAAAAGAGAGTGAGGGTGAGAGACGTAGAGAAAGAGCAATATGAGGCTAACACAGATGAGGTAGCGTGTGCGAGGTTCTCCCCGCGGGGAGAGCAAAGAACGGTCTGCGGGCGGTAACGATCCATCACATAGGTGTCAGTCTCCCTCCTTCGCGAGAAACAACTAGCTATGACATTCTGTCTCGCTCGCTCCGTTCGACTGTCGAGAACGCGTTACGCCACTTCGTAACACACAAGCACTTACATACCCCCCCCCCCCCCAACCCCGCGCGGCATTATAGTTCTTCCTCGGTTATTTCGCAGCTTTTTCACTTCCTCTCTGTTTTACCGACTGCCGATAAGCGCCGATCTTGAAACCGATTTTTTATTTAACGTATCGTATCCGCATCGTGATTAACAATAAAAATATACGAATCGGCGTATCAATTAAGCGTCGCGAGCCAACGACAGCGAATACTATGTTAACGATGCGGAGAGAGTGAGAGATACGCCTGTGACAAGAAGGTGTGCGCGGATATCAATCATATCGCGCGCTCCCGGCGTGTGAACTGTAAAACAGCTCGTTCGATTCTGACACGATTGAGATCTCTCATGTCGGATTTCGTCTGTTGCGGCTTGTGCTTTTCGCTGTGGGTGTCAACCGCCTGTAACGGATATACTGGGGAGATAGAGAGAGAGAGAACTCGGCATTCTACGTCTCCTTTATCAGGGTTATTATACGATGCCCACGATAAAGTGCCATTTCTGGTCGGTGAATGTGATTTAACAATTAATTTCAATAAGCCGACGTCTCGATAGTGTTCCACTGGTATACGCTATACAAATTTTACACGCGTCAATTCTTAATATAAAAAAATTATATTTCAATGTTTTCTTTATCACATTTGTCATAATTATCACGTGACAATTGTACATTTTTTTATAGTATTTTAATACCCCAATTACCAGTAGTTGTCCTTTTGACCAATATTTTATGCCTTCAATAAAGTGCCATTTCTGTTCGATGCCCTATTCAAATTTATCACGCATCAATTCTCAATATAAAAAAATTATATTTTAATGTTTATTTATCACATTTATCATAATTATCACATGACAATTATGAATTAAAAAATATAATATTTTAGTATCTCAATTACCGATTACCATTAACTGACCTTTTAACCAATACTTTATGCCTCCGATAATGGACTTCCGGTTCACATTCTCGCGTTACACTGAGAATTACTCTCAACTTTCTTCTTCTTCTTCTTCTTCAATTTCTATCGAAACCTTTGAGCACCACTCTACTCTCAACTTTACCAACGAATTTACAAATCCGTATTAGACACTTTGAGATCGACAGGGAATTTGAAATGCCAACATCTAGGAATACGGAACGTGGAAAGAAAAAAAAATAGAGCCTCGAGTCGACCCGGCTGTCGTCTGCTATTGAGAACATTATTCTCAGGCTCCGAGCGTAGTTCTCGCGGACATCTTGGCTGCTGTTGACAACGTGAACGGCAGTTGTGAAGTTTTCCGCCGTGGAACGTACGAGAAAGAGCGGCGTATAACCTACTCGTACGGGGCTAGGGTACAATTCTATTTGTTGGATGATTGTACTGCTGCGAAATCAAGTCTGACGAAGATCGATCGTCGGCGTTTCAGGCGTCAACACACAGAGAACAGCCGGGTCTAGGCTGGAGGCACGTCCCTCCCGAGGTCGGAATACGACAGCCCGCCCCGTTCCCGGTTAACATCCCCATTCCCGTCCGACGCTACTTTCATGTCTCTTCTCATTCCGCCTCGGCCTCGTCGCAGATGCTGCCAATCTTTCAGCAAAGTTCCCGCGAAGACATTTTCTCTGATAGAAGTGTCTCGAGAATTACACGATACGCCTACGAATTCTCTTCGAAGCACATACGCACAACGCGTAGTGTAGTGTAGTGTTATATTTTTTTTTGTATTCGGTATTCCTTCGGTTTGTTGTTGGTCAACGTGCTTAGAGGACCCCAGGTCCTAATGTACAATAAATGCATATCTATGTATCTATAGCGTTGCAATTCCTGTCGTAGTCCTGTGCTAACAATTAAATAGATGCACATGGATCAGCATAGATGTTAATTCGTAATCTTCGTTTTTCACTTCGTATCTCAATTTCCCGAATTATCGTATGTTGAGCTTCGTTGATGTAGCTTTTCGCCAGATCGTATTCTCTCATTGTGTCGGAGTGAAAAATGGTTGTAGAGGAAAGGTTGATCATTGATCGCCAAAAAAAACATCTCACATTGTTCTTCATAACTTAGTTGATATTGAGGCTTCAACAAGGTACTTTTCGAGAGCATCGAGCTCTCGCATAATCCGTGTGTCTGGTATTTATCTGGGGATCTTTTAGCGGTAGGTCGAACAGCTGAGTTTGGGTAAGGCCGAAGGAAGAGTAGATTGTGATAGAGATCCTGGCTTGCTTCGCCACGCTTTTTGACTTCCGGTTGCGCTACAGCAGTTACACTGTACGAATCCTGATTCACTTGGGCGCACTTTTTTTTACTTCCGGTTTCGCAACATCCGGTTGTCTGTCTGTAAAACTATAAAGGTTGTTTACTGCTGCCTTCCATTGGATGTCTGTAACTTCGTATCGATAGAGCCAGCGAACAAAGACAAACCAGAAACTACTGTACCGTCTGACGACAAATCGAAACGGTAGATAGTGTCAGCGAAAAACTACCGGAAACGGTCACGCCGTTTACAACAATCGGTACTGTTTTACCGACAGATGTAACATCCGCTAGATGGAGCCATCGATCGACTGGTACCGTTTTACCGACAGACGACCGGATGTAGCGCAACCGGAAGTGAAAAAGCGCGGCGAAGTGAACCAGACCGGCAATAATCACTGCGAAAGTACCCGGACCAGCCGCTCGCGTCGCCACTGTCCGGTCTGTTGTCTCCGACTTTCGTGAGGCCACGCGTGTTCATTGAAACCCATGATTGAAACAAACTTTGTAAACGATACAGCGAGGCATGGCCTGCTGATAATTTAATTACAATTGCAACTGAGTAAATATTAATACGAGCGATTGTTGTAAAGTTATAATAACCAAACAAAAATGGATTTTATATCGCACGAAACCGAAAGCAAAATGTTTGCTTATCTACGAGAGATCGGCTGCTGCACGAGTTGTTGCCTGCGGTTCGTAGGTACGCGAAGTCTGGAGACCTTTCGCGAACCGGCAGACAGTGCAGTAAAGGTAAGTACATAAATCACCAATGCCGCATGATGAGAGGCAAGTTGTGAATCGATCTTCATTAGTTTCTCCTTGCTTTGTAGCTCAAGTACGTTGCCGAAGGCGAAAAGATCGTCGACGACGATGCGTCACCGTGTACGGCTTGTTTGGGAATCCTGCAGGAAGTTACGCAGAAATCTGCCGTCGAGAAAGTACGTTGGTAAAAAAAAAACTTATTTTGAGAATGGAAAAGAAAGAAAATTTTCGTTGTTTTTAAGATGATAAGCGCCATAGAGGAAGGTGCTTACGACGATAGCAACTTCAATTGCGCTCTGACTCTGCCAGTTTGCCTGGCTTTGAGAGAGCGATCTGTACAAACGGCCCTGAGCGTGCACTTTCAATTGTCCGACACTCAGCAAACTTCGCTCAGGCTCCGAACTCAGAACATCAAAGAAATATGGAAATCCAAAGTACTGGGACAAGTGGAGAAAGTTGTTGGAAAACACTTACTCGCCGCACCGAATCCTTCGCCGCTTCTTGTAGAAATTTCTTTTACCTACAAGAACGACAACAGTGAGATTGCTTCGTTGTGAGTATCCGACTGGAAACGTTCGACAAATATTTCTTGTCCACAAAGAACCATAATTTTTTTTATTTTACAATTTTTATAATTACAAAAATAATTATAGTTATTCACAACATAATTAAATTGTAAAATTAAGGTGAAACAACATTTTTTAAACATTTATGGATGAGAAATGTTAGTTAAATGTACCAAAAACTTTTATGGGTAGTTAATTGATTTTAAGGTAATGTTTTTGCTGATCGAGCTAATTTAACAGTTCCAGACCGAATGGGAAGAAAAATCAGTCACCCAAGTTCAGCAGAAAGACAATGGAAAATACCCTGATTGGTATGACGAACGATGCATTCCAGGAATGTTACAAGTCTCCTCCAGCTAGGCCGGAGAACTTTGTCGTAGTGGAAAAAGCTACTTGTGTCCATGCGAGCATATTTATAGGAGGTTCGTCTACTTTCCACCCAATGTTTTTTGGTTCCTCGTAATGCATCGAAATTTTATTGAGGAAAACTATGGAATATTTCTTTAGACGCTTGGAGAGTGTTCTTTTCACTAAACTTGTAGATTTCAGGCCGATACGCCAAGTTTTCTAGAGAGCTGAGTCAAACACCTTGGTTCATAAACGGCGAAAAGAAGATGGAAACATCGGTGCAGGATCTGATTTGCGGACCGATGATCAAGCTTACGAAAGCCGACTGTGAGTCCGAACGGAAGTTAGCCCTGGAATACCACAAGTGGGTCTGGTGGAGCCAAGTTTCAAGAAAATCTTGATTAAAAAAAAAAAATCGAATTCGGTTTATTTCCGAAGCGTGTGCCCGAACAGCCAATGTAGCTTACATCTTTCCGTTCCTACTTCACTAAATTTACTCTGAATTCATTAAATTTTTTTGTTAAAGTAGAGGAACAACGAAGAAGTGTGCGCCAGATCCATGTGTGGTGTTAAAGAGGTGCAGGAATTAATACGGAGTATTATAGGATGAATTCTCAGAACGCATAGAAATAGAAAATACGCTCTCTTCGTTTCTCAACAGCGGTAAAGTTTCTATCCTCCGGACGCGAGGACGTCGATGTCAGGAGTATACGTTCGGGCAGGCCTTTCGCGGTGGAGCTCGTGAATCCAAAAAATACAATTATATCCGCCGAGCAGCTGGACGACATAGTCACCGAGATCAATGACGAAACGGACTTGGTGAAGATAACGGTGAAGCTGAAGGTCCTCAACACGTAAGTTTCGACCACAAAACCAAAGTCACAACCTTTCGAGAGAGCGCCGAGAGATAACGCGTCTTAAATCCGTTTGCTTTCAGATTGGATCTTAAAAAACTTAAGGAGGGCGAGAACGAAAAGACGAAGGTGTATCGTGCACTGTGCACTTTGAAGAACGCATCGAGGGACCTCGTGAAGCTCGACAAACTGAAAGATATGAAAGACGTGGAGATCGTGCAAAAGACACCGATGAGAGTGCTTCACAGACGACCGCTCATGCCACGAGTCCGTGTCATCCACGCAATGAGGTCGAGGTGGCTGAGGGACGAGGAGATCGCCAAAATACGAGAACGCGCTACGAAATCGGGTCCATCCGATACCTCGCACATCGACGACCTATTCGTTCTCGACGTCAAGACCCAGGCGGGCACTTACGTCAAAGAGTTCGTTCACGGCGATTTCGGTAGAACTAAGCCAAGCTTGTGCGACATTCTCGGTGCCGATTTCGATATCGTGGCGCTCGATGTGACTGCTATAAATCTGGAGTGGCCATGATGATCTCGCGTTTTTAATTCAGCCTACTCGTTCCCAATGAACTTTTTTCAGGCATTTATTTTATCGAATATCCGATATATTACAACGTCCATACCGATATGTCGTAACGTTGACGAAGCGCCTTGATCAAACCCGCGCGCTGTTTCTATTCCAAAGGTAAACGTTTTATTGCGATAACGCGTAACTCGATTGTTATGCTCCTTTTGAGATTCATTCTCTGCCCTTGACAGAATAAACTACCGTTTAAGGTACACATTTTCGTATCGATACAAATTAATCCGTCATTTCACGCTCGGATGTATGGATCGTAGAGAGCTCGACAGGTATAGTTGTTTTTGTTTCGTTGATAGTTTTTTTTTTGTAGTTTTCTCGATATCAGAGTCGCGTTTTCGTGTTCCATGATTTCTCTCGACTCGTTCTACTATGCAGCTCGATGATATCCCTTTAATCATTCTTCCTGCCGATGTTACCTGTTGGGCCGTTGTTCCTCCACCAGTCCTATCAGTCTCTGGCGCGTCTTCTTGTTGTTTTGGCACGCGCAGGAAATCAGACCCACCAGGTGTTTGACCGAATATTCCTGCAAGCCATAAACGGCGCTACAGTCTTCCGATATATAATTGGCAGATTATAACGGTAGAAAACTCGAATCGAATTTGCAATTACCTTGTGTTCCTTGACCCATTCTTCCAAGGTGTTCTCCGGTATATAATACGCCTTTATATACAATTCCACGTACTCGCTATGAGGCATCGGTCTCACGCACGCAATTTTTTCAAACTTCGACTTCAGTTGAGTAAAATCGAGTTGCATGAGGCCTCGCCCGCCGTTCGAGCACTTCTTAGCACCGGAGAATCTGTGACGAAAAAATAGTACATTACGTCCGTGAGTGTGAGTTTGCAGCAAGAGCCGAAACCGAGAGTTGCAATTATACGAGTTAAGAAAACGTTTTTCGGGCGAGTATTGTACAAAATTTTATTTCACAAGCTGTGAAAATGAATGAAAAACCGCAATTTTCCCACCGAGTGATATAAAGTTAATTTTAATAGGGAAACTTACCTTCGGTATTAATTTAATAAATAGCGTATTTTAAAAATACACACCCTTCGACCAAAGTATGCGTTATGAGATGAGCGACGTTTTCCCAGATCGCCGCCCGAACTTGAGGCGATAAGGGGACTACGTTTGCGATCTCCTCCATTCTACTGTGCATCGTTTGCATCTCCTGCAATGGCCATTTCGAGTTATACGATAATAAACTTTCGGTAAAATATTTTTCGACTAAATCGGACTCGATGTTTTACCATCATGAGGGCATCGATGTAACTACTGTGCTGCGACATTACGTCCCGCACCTCCCAGTTGACTTTGTTCATGAGATTCAAAACGGCTGCGACGTCGAACGCCTGAGCGGCGACCGCCATGAAAACGGGCTTGCGGAGTTCGACTGCCGATGCGATAGTCTGCGTGTAGAACTGATGCAGAAATCCCTGCTCCTGTTGACTATTGGCCGACGTCAGATGCTCCAAGTACGGTCTCAGGCACTCGTACTGATGTCCGAGAAATATGAGAGACTCGACCCCGACGACCCGCTCCGTCAAGCCGAAGAGCTTCGATGACTGCGTCAAGTCCACTATCGACGATAACTGCGGTTGTCGTACTTTGTATCTCTCGCTTACCGGGTTGTCGCTCATCGAGCTTTCGTTCACTATGAGAGTTTCTCTGACCCTCGCGAGACACAGTTTGAGCTTCGGACTGTACAGCGAATCGCTGTTTATTTGCTGGGACAAAAAAGAAAAGGTGTGTTTTAGTCGATCGTATTTTTTTGCTGTTACGCAGCGATGAGATTTCTCACGCGAATCTTTACGCGCTACTCACGAGATCGGACGTAAAAAATGCGTGTATGGCGTAGAAGCAAAGCTCGAAGAACTGGATCATGTTTTGAATAACTGTTATGGCTATCGAACGAAGAAGCCTCGACATCTGCAGGTACCTTCCGCACACTCTCAGTACGCTGAGAGTCGTGTTCGTGACCATTGGACCGTGCTGAGTTCTCGATCTGAGCTTCCTTTTCGACGATCTCGTTTGATCGGTCTCGTCGACGAACTCCCGCTTCAATTCCTCCGGCATGTCGTCCTCCGAATCATCGGAGATGTAGCCTGACGCCTCGTCCTGCGATACACGTTTCGTTATGGATAAATCATGCACACATTCCTGACCAAAAGTTTAATATGAAGAGAAGAATATTTTTTTAATTTACCGCTATGCTTGACAAGATATCCTCGTCCATAGTCTCATCGGCCGCGACGTCGAACGGCGATGTACCGTGCTCGAAATAATAATTCAGCCATCCACCGCCGACGACGGAATTTTCGTGCTCGCTCGCGAAACACGAACCGTCGGCACTGCTCGTACCACTCCTGCAGTTGTTCAACGCCGGTCTCAGACACTTGAACTCCTCCAGCTGACTCGCGACGAAGGTCGATTTCACCGGACACAACTCCCATCCGTCGTGCTCGAGAAATATCCTCAACTCGTCCAAGCGCGACGCGTGGTAGTGAGAGAAATACGATAAACACTGTTTCCTCATAGATTCTTGGAGTATCTCGGATTTGCTGCCGCACAATTCGTCGCCGACTTGAGTCAATCTGCAACGAAATTACGATAAGCCGGTGCTGAGAAGAAATCAGCCTCTTATTTAAACTTGTTACCTATTTTTAAAAATTGTTTTTAAAAATGTTACTTATTTATTATTTATTATTTTGTAAATAAAAAAAAATGAAGGCCTCACCTATTGACCGTTCCGAGAACTTCGACGAATTGCTCGAACTTGAACAACGTAAGGTCCGTGCCGATGAGGAAGGTCGAGATTTTTATTTCCACATCGTGCCACATTCTCACCATACCGCTCTCCAATTTCTGCTTGACGTACTGCTCGTTGAAATTCATTTCCGGATCTCTGTCGATGATCGCCGCGGCATCCCCGGTCGCTTGGCTCCTCTCCTCCTCCTTCGCGCTGTGCCAATTCAATACCTGATAGTAGGAGCTCAATATACGCCACAGAGATTTGCACAGCTCGAGGAGGCACGCTATAAAATTCTCCCGGCTTATCGACTGGCAGAGTTGCTTGTACTGCCTCTTGGTATCGCCACCGGCGTACGTGTGAACGACGGTGAACGCGCTGTTGTGTATAGCGGCGGTGAAGTGCATGTGCAGCTGGTCCATCGCCGTCTGAGTCTTTCCCAATAGCTTGTAGGCCTCCTGAACCGACGAGTACGTTCGGGTGTCGAACTGTCCGCACATCTTCGAGAGCGTCACGTCCAGAGTCTCCTCGACCTGGTCCAGGGTGTCCTGGAGCTTGCCGTTCAACGCCGCGACGCAATGAAAGTGCTTGTACGTCTGGGCGGCGCTCTGGCACTCCAGGAGCAGAGATATCGCGCCGGGATAGTTCTCCTCGTTCAGGAGTTCCTGGAGACGATCCTCGGTGCGTTGCTGCACAAAACAAAAATTAAACCTTCACACCGGGACAAGAACTAAAATACACTGACGATAAAAACTTAATCAATTCTCCCGTAAGTAACTATAAAATAGTTAAATAAGCGTTTTGCACTGGCCAAACAATTGTCGTACATTTAACAACATTTAACGATCTAAAGATGTGTAATAATTGTGGATGGGTGGAATGCGTTACCAATGGATGCAGTAGAAGCAGACATTGAATTGATTGAAAAGCAAAATCGATGCATATGTTTTTACGTGACACGACGTTATACACTGTAGAAAAATGTTGTTTGGAAAAAACGGTGAAATGAATGAGATAAAAATTGTGGACATTTGTGGATCTTTTTTAAGTGTGCGATGTATATCGGTGATATATTTACCAGGGTTTTGACGGTGTTGAGATTATTCAATAGCTCCTGTACGATTTGCCTCTTTCTGTAATTGGCCAGAATACCCAAACTGGCAGTGGTAAATTGTTTCTTAGCCAAATTGAGATTCGACCTGCCCGTTCTACAAATTTGTAGCATGTCGCCGAGTTGCTCCTCGGTCTTCAGTATACGCTGAAACTCCTCCTGACAGGAGCTCTGTTTTTGGAGTATCAGCTGGAGAACCTTTTTCGAAACTACTTGTTGCTGCTGTCTTAGCCTCTTGTAGTATCTCTCTATCTCTTTGGAGTCCAATATTTCTGGTAACTTTTCTAGCTCGTGCCTGCACGAATCGAAGCTCTCGTCATTGCGATAGTAGACGGATTCTATCGCCTCCAATATATCCTGATCGGTGACGGCTTCGCTCTCCGTGGACTGACCCGCCTCGGATCCGACCTCTTCGCTTCTCTGCGATTCCGTCGGATTCAGCAGATCCGGATTGAGACCCATTGACGGAATCTTTGCTTGACTCTGCAAAATTCCCCGTCAAACTTAACAAATGCAACCTCAGCTATTTTTTTTTTTCTAACCGGCGTCCGCCAAATTCGTCCTTGAAATACATTTGTTCATTGCGCAATGAACACTATACCTGTTAGCTCAATTAATTTTAAATTGACGCTTTACTTTGTCCTCACCTGCTTGTTTATGAGACCCAGAAATTTGCATTTTAGGTCCTCCATCATAATCGAGTTCTTGACAGATAGTCCCAATTTATTTCGATCCATTTCTATTTTTTATTATTATTATTATTATTATTATTATTATTATTATTTTATGTATTGTTATTATTACTAGTCACAAGCTTTTATGACGTTATGATCAAAGGGTTTATCCGACGAGGCGCAACAGCAGCGTGATCCAATAAGTATTTGTAACGGCATAAAACTGTCATCCTGTTCTTCCGCACGGTAGCCTGCTACGACACCTCGATTTCACCACTACCAGTAAACACGACTGTCATGTGTATGCTTCGTACGTGCCATACGTGCATTCGCATAAATATCAAATTAGCCCCCCCCGAACAATTCTGTACGCTCGGCGTTCACCGCCCACTGTGTTGCATCCTTATTTCTCACTGCTGTCAGTTGCCGTCAACTGTCGACGCATCGGCTGCCGGAAAGGTCCAATCACGTGGGAGAGCTTGCGAACGGCAGCCAATGGAGTTGCGCCAATTCTCGTCTAACCGTTTCTCGGCTCCAGCCTGAAATTTTACCGGAATCGAATTGAGGTTATATTCCGAAATCGTTTCCGGTAAGTGACTGACAGTACTGCACTGGAGTTTCGAAATCCCCCAGTATGCCAGTGCTTATGTATGACTCGGATGGTGCGATCAGTGATTTCAGTAAAACGTCGGGACTTGGAAACGATTTCGGAATATATCCTGAGCGTGCAGACCCGAAGTGAGACAGCCAAGAAATGAGAATTCTTGCTGATAAAAAAGTTAATATCTCGCGTCCGGTACCGATAAAAAAAAATACCGACAAAAAAACGATAATTGATATCCGAAGATTCAGGCGTGGTGGAGATACTTCTATGAGAATACCATAACGATACTTCTATAAGGATATTTCTATAAGGGTACTTCTATAAGGATATTTCTATAAGGATATTTCTATAAGGATATTTCTACAAGGATACTTCTATAAGGATATTTCTATAAGGGTACTTCTATAAGGATATTTCTATAAGGATATTTCTATAAGGATATTTCTAGAAGGATACTTCTATAAGGATATTTCTATAAGGATACTTCTATAAGGATACTTCTATAAGGATGCTTCTCTAAGGATACTTCTATAAGGATACTTCTATAAGGATGCTTCTATAAGAATACTTCTGTAAGGATATTTCTATAAGGACACTTCTATAAGAATCCTATAATGATACTGTTATGAAATTTTTTGCAACGCATGCGTGAGCAGTGCCACTTTTCGTCCCCTTAAGGTGTGGCGAAAGTGGCGCTTTAGAGCAAGGCGTACTATAATGGTGCTGCGCATGCGCATATCGCCCCAATTTTATTTCTCGCGCCTTACAGGCACGAGAGTGGCACATCACCTGTATCTGTTGCAAAACGCATTTTATGCACCGCCCATAGAACGTTTTGCGATCGTATGCAAGGCCGATTTGATCCTTTTTACCAGTAGAAACTCCCGTATATATCTAAATATAGAATGAGATAATAATGTATTCGAATAGGTCAAGGCATAAGGGTGGTTGTTATAACCGATGTATTATCGTCGATCAATTAAGTCTTCGACCTTTAATCCTCGCAGCAAGCTCTACAGATAAGCGATCTTTGTATGTTTTTGAAACACTTCAGATAATTCGGCTTGTATCGCCGGGCAATCACCGAGCCCAGTTGGTTAATCGGAACAACCGAGAGATCGAGCAGAAAATCACTTGTCTCGCGATCGGTGCAGCCAATTTTATTGCCTTTCACGCTTCGAATTAATCGTCTGGTAGTTTCAACGTCGAAGGTTGGCTGCGAAACAAAAAGGAAAGAAAAAAAGCAAAGCTTCTCGAATACTGAAACAGTATAGGCAACTGCGATTGATTCTTCCTATACATCGTATCGATGACTCATCTCCCGAACAGTCATTGCGTGTATGCAGTGCGTAACTCGACCCCACGATACATAGATACATACACATAAAAAAATAAAAAGATCGTACTCATCGAGGGAAAAAAAAAAGTTGCGACAAGTGTCCCGACTATACCGCTGGGTACGTCGTTAGATCCGTGGTAACGGCGCAAGCGCGCGGTGCATGTTTTCTTTCACCGCGTAGAGGCTAAAGTCACGGTAGTCGAGAGGGAGTCGAAACAGGCACCTCCTGCCATTCTGGCATTACGTCAATGGTAGAGATCGCTCGTTCGCTCGTCTGGGAGGAGGTACCGCGCGACCGCCATTGTTTCGTCACTTTCGTACATTTTTCGGTACGTGTAACAACCGTCCGATCAACGGGATAGACGGATCGTCGACGGTCACAGTTTGGGCAAAGCGAGCCGCCGTTATCGACGAATTTAATATACGCGAAGTGAAGGAAAACGCGGCATCGGTCAGACGCCTCAACAGCGTAGCATGTCCACAATGAATCCCGAATAGTGAGTAAACGTTGACTTCTTTTTTTTTTTTTTTTTCTTGTCTTTATCATTCTTGCGCAGGCACGTACGTATCGTCCTGCGATCACGGCTGGCACCGTTCGCCTTCCACCGCCATATCTCCCGCTACATTGCCCTCCTATTTTTTTTTTTCTCGAACATTTCCCCGACTCTCGCCGTGGCAACAAAGGTTCCCCGCCTTCGGGACGCACGAAAATCTCACGAGATAACGCACGCATTGACGCTTGCCAATTCGTCGTCAAACACGTATCTCGTGACGTGCCAGCATCGTGTTCGTCCCACACAGGCGTAAAGTGAAAATGACTCGTCGCCCATGTACTACTGACAGATTTCACTCTGTTTCTCCTCGCATACTACGTTCCCTCTCTCTTACTCTCCCTCTTTTTCTCGCTCGCTCGCTCGCTCGGTAACTCCGCCGCTCCTGTCTCCACGACGATTTTTTTTTCTTTCTTCTTTTCTTTCTCTATCGCACGCTCGCGTGAGCTGAGCGATCGCGCCCGCGCGCACCCTCCCTCGCGACCGTTCACGCACAGGTACACGCACACGCCCCTCCACGTCTCAGGCCCGTTGTCAGAACAACCAGCTGCTCGTGCATTTCCGGACTTTAGGCTCTCCTCTCCTGTTTCGAACGAACGCCATATTTTCGTTTTATCCTTTGTTTCTCATTCTGTTTTATTTTCTTTTTGCTCCCTCTTTTTTTCCCACTTTTTTCCTTAACTCTCTGACAGTTCGATGTCCAATCGTTAGCCTACGTTAATTCCAGTTGGGACACTCCGTTCATAGCATTTTTTTGGAGCTTACGCTCTGTTGTTTCGAATGAACTCTGTGTTTTTGTTCTATGTTTGTTTCCTATTTTTTTTTGTTTCTTTCCGTCTTTCCCCCTTTTTTTGTTTTGTTGCCGATAGTTCAACGTCGAGTCATCCCTGCTTTCCATCAATTCCAGTTGGTGCGCTCCATCGATTGTATTTTTGGACTTTACGCTCTCCTGTTTCGAACAAATGCCATATTTCCGATTTATTTTTGATTCCTATTCTTTCCTCCCTTTTTTTCACTCCTCGTTGTAAGTTTGCAGTTGAGTCATCCTTATTTTCCATCAATTCCAAATGGTCAGCGCCAACGATTGCTTTTGGACTTTATATTCTCCTCCCGTTTCCAACAAATGCCATATTTTAATTTTATCTTTGTCTCTTATTCTTTTTTCCTTTATTTTTTTCCTCCCTTCTTATTTTGTTGCTGACTGTTTCGCCGTTGAGTCATCCTGACCTTCCGTCAAGTCCAATTGGCCCGCTCCATCCATTCCTCACAATTTTCTTGTCCTTGGCACAAGACTGCAATTTTTTTGGATTACCATTCGTTAACTGTACGATGGATATGTATACATAGATATTTATTATTTTTTCTTATTTACAGCGACTATTTATTCAAGCTCCTGCTCATCGGTGACTCCGGAGTTGGTAAATCATGCCTTCTTTTACGTTTCGCGGACGACACTTACACGGAAAGTTACATCAGCACCATAGGCGTCGACTTCAAAATAAGAACCATCGAGCTAGACAAGAAAACCATAAAGCTACAGATCTGGGACACCGCGGGACAGGAAAGATTCAGAACTATAACGAGCTCTTACTACAGAGGAGCTCACGGTATAATAGTCGTCTACGATTGTACGGATCAGGATTCGTTCAACAATGTCAAGCAGTGGCTCGAAGAGATAGACCGCTATGCCTGTGATAACGTTAATAAGCTACTGGTCGGCAACAAGTGCGATCTCACCGCCAAAAAAGTCGTCGACTATCCGGTCGCTAAGGTATCGTTATCGTCTCCGATTTACAAATCGTTTCGGCGGAGCCGGCCGACCAATCGTCCTTTTATTCGTTCGAACAAAATGATTGTAATTTTTTTGTCTATTCGTCGCGGCATTTTAGGAGTACGCGGATCAATTGGCCATTCCGTTCCTCGAGACATCGGCGAAAAACGCGATGAACGTGGAGCAGGCCTTTATGACGATGGCCGCAGAAATAAAAGCCCGAGTCGGTTCACCGTCCGGTGCGGGAGTCGAGACAGCGAACAATCTGAAAATTACCCAAGGACGCGACGTTGACGCCCCTAAAACCGGATGCTGCTGAAACCGTTCTCTCGCAGCTAACCAAGTGAGTCCAATTTATTACCGTGTGTCAGCTAAATTAAATGCCGATTGTAGCTACCACCATAGATGATCGGGAGTTGCTGTCGCGACTGGACGTAGAGTATTTAAAAATAACGATAAAAAAAGAAAAAAAATGAGACGCTACCGTTTACTTGCACTCCAATAGTGACATTTTTTTTATTCCCTTCTTTATTTATTTATTTATTGATCAACGGGCAATGGCCTTTTACACATATAAAAAGTCTTTATAATATAATATAACATTCAATAGAAATACATATTAAAATAAAAATCAACATTTGGATGTTAAAATCAACATGTGGTAAAGTTTTACGTCAATCACGCGTTAAGGTGATGTGGTGTAACCCCGTGCCCAGTTGGTAAAAAACACTGTACTGAATGTCGCTTTCAGACCGCAGACCACTGAGAAAAAAGAAAATTGGCTTTTCCTGCGTATGCCACAGGAAACGGCAATTTTGTTTTTTTCTCAACACATGCACGTAAAATCCCGCTTTCCGTTTCTGTGAAGTGCAGAAAGGCACTTTCGCATCGCCTGTGAGAAAAGTACTCCAAATGCGTACAAATGCAATATAGCCTGTTTTCTCTACCTAGTGCGAGAAAGTGCCTTTCTACGCACACTTCCCAAAAACGAACGATGTGATTTTCATGAATGTGATAGGAAAAATAATCTGAATGGCAACGGGCGTAGAAAGGGGAGTTCTGACTCGTGTGTATGCCGCATTTTCACACTCGTCAAGAATTGCCTTTCTACGCCCTTGCCGTACAAATAACATACAAGTAACATCACCTTAACAGCGATGACGAATTCACTACAGTCGTTCGCTACAGGCGGAAGACGGAGCAGGAGCTAAATTTATGTTGCCAAATTGTCGCTCCAGAAAGCTCGAAAAGAATTATTGAAAAAAATGTAGATATTGACCGCACCGGTTTGTTTTCAAATATTGCAGAATAACATCATCATGCAACATACCTTGGCTGCGCGTCCGATCGCGGCGTACGGGAAAAACTATAACAATTGCAGATGTCTCTTTGGTTTGATGTACGACGAAGAATATGGAGCGAGGAGCAATGCCCCCCACCCCCCACCCCTACAAGGACCATCAACTCTGTTACCGGGTTGTACAAAATTCTTCAGTTGCCGTTTAAGATGCAAATGAAAGGAGGGACGAGAGATAGAGACAGTTGATGAAGAGCGAAAGAGGGTACGGTGAGAAAGAGTTATAATCGAGAACGAAAGAGAGAGAGAGAGAGAGACAGGAGTAAATAATTATTCAATTTGCAATTAAGTAGCATCGGAATCGGTGGTTAGAACGATTCATTGCATTAGCCTCGAAAAACAAAAGAAAAAAAAAAATTCGATCGTGTATAACAAAGGTGCGATTGAGAGTGATTCGAGTTTGATAAGTAAAATAAAATAACGTCGTGTATGATTGTGGAAAAAAAAGAATAACAACAACAACAAAATAAGCACCTTTATTTTTAGCCTAATTGTAACATGTATAGATAGCTATACTGGCTGACTATGCCTCCCCGAAAAAACACCCCCCTCCCCCCCCCGTCGCAGCTTTTTGTTCGACGCTCAACGCTGCGAATCGTATGTTCATCTGAATATAGAAAATTTCTCTGCTCTCCCTGTTTTGTTTTTATTTTTTTTAATTTTGTTATTCCATCGTACCCGACGATCGACGAGCTTCGGAAATGTCGTTGATAGCTTTTTTTTTTGGTTGGTTTTCGATTACTCAGCTCACGCATTGCAATCAAAGCGGCATCAAAGTTTTATTAATAACTACGGCACGCGCTCGTTTTCCCATGGGTGCTTAGCGAGGAAAACTCGGTTTAAAGATTACTTGTACTTCCGCTCGCCCACTTCCCGTCGTTCCCCGTCACGTCCGAATCTTCGTACACCCTCGCCGATCGGATATCAATTATCAATGATCAATGTTTTTTTTTGTATTTTTTTTGTCAATGCTTTTTTAACGGATCACGGGGGCGAGACATTGAATTCCGAATTTTTCGATTTCGAGTTGTTTAAGGCCCTAATTCTAAAGAGGTCGTCGATTTCACACTCCACGAGCGAAGGGCTCAAGCCCGACACTCGAGCTATGCTTTCCCGTCGTGTGCTTCTTCGCAATACGCTATTAGAGAAAAAAAAATTAAAAAATTAATCTTGTTCGCGATCGAGGAACCGCGCGATAACGTCGAGCAACTGTCGACGCGCGTCCTAAACGATCGGCCGGTTTGATAGTTATTAAAATAACAGGAAAACAAAAAAATAATAAACCTCGGGATGAAACACAACGAGGCGTTTTGTACACAGCTCGGATCTATAGTTTGTACTAAACAAAAAAAAAAAAAAAAACTAAAGGAAAAAAAAAGAAAAAAAATCTTTTAAAAAAAGCATACTATTTTATATGAAAGATACGTGAACTGTCGTTGTCGCGAGTGGCAGACACTATCAATGCTACGGAAAAATCTGTGAGAATGTAACAATGATTTGCCTCCATCCGATGTCGAGAGACACTATTGCTTTCGAGAGCCGTCATCGTCATCTTTCTATTGTGCACTGCTATTGTGTTGTACGAGGTATAATATAATATATATATATATATATATATATAGGGTCTTTCACGATGAATTATATGTATAATAACTGTAGTTAGTATACATGCCCAATAAAAGAAAAAAAACATAAGAAAAAAAAAAAATCGACAAAAAAGAAACATAAAAATAACGAGTCGGAATGTTGAAGCGTTTACGAAGAATTGCGTTCCGTGAGCTCGAAGGATCTTAATTAACTCTGTAGGAAAGAAAAAGAAGAAAGAAAGAACGGCGCTACCACATCGTTTCTCTCCGCCGCGCGTAGGGTTCGTCCTCCCACTCGAAACTCGTTTGATAACGAATAGATATTTTTTACTAACAAGCCTCGTCGCGTCTGTCGCGCGCGCCGGAGTGAAATAATTTTTTTTTTCTTTTCATTTCCGCGCGCGTGTAAAAAATCGCAATATTACATTACGAGATAATTAAAATAGAATAAGCCTCGGAGACGGCAGTATTTTCAACTCTCAGTGTGTAACTACTGTAGTTGATATACGAATTATGATAAATAAAACATTGAATGTAAATTGATGCCTACGATATTATCTGGATTTTTATCGTTCAGTGCATAATAGCTCGGCCGCTAATGGTTTCTATCCGCGGATTCGCATGCGACGAAGTCATGTTTGTGTCGTTAAATATTATCACGATTAAAAGACAACGTAGCTTCTCCCTCGCCACACCGCAGCTTTTTTGTTATCATCTTCCTCTTTCGCTATGTTTTTCCTATTCGGTTACGTATAATTAGTCCGTTTAAAATCAGGTGAAATACCACGGCCGGTAATAAAGACTGTAATAAATTTTTTTCACAGATGGTGATAAGGTGAAAAGAAAAGTGTCGTCGAAGACGGATTGCGTGTCACCTTTCGATGACACTTTTCTTTCGAACGTAAATGCTAGTATCCGTGAAAAATGTTGATTACAGTTTTTAACTTGGGAAAGGGGTTTTACGTGCTCTTAAGGTTGTCCTTGCTCTTAAAGTAGTTCACTTCGCATAAGTTTCAGAGAAATGAGAGGGAATTGCAAATACTTCAGGATGGTATAAAAATCTGAAAAAAATAATCCAAAATCTTTTTAGAGAATTTTGGATGGCAATCTTTGTTACCGATCGAGGAGTTGCATATCACCTTAAGACGCGTCTTTGAACACGTTATTACTATCCGTCGATAAAAAATGCATGCGAATGCAGGAATCTGCAAACGCTGCCTGTTGCAGGAATCTACCGTTCACTGTACCAGTGGATTATCTACAACGGTCGAGATCTAAGAATTCTACCTCGACTCGTCTTGTCCGATTATCCGACACTTGAGGGTTCTCGATTCACCCAGCAGATGGCCAAACTCGTTTGACACGACCGGTGACACTCTCTAGCGAGAGGATTGAGAACCAAATTTCTCTGTAAACTGCTATCATTCTAGTTGTAGTACCCAGGAATAATAATAATAATACTAATATTAATAGTGATTATTATTTGTTAACTTTATGTTCATGTGAAAATATAAATTTTTTATATTTTCACGTATACTAAAAAATATTAAATATGAAAAATGTTTTTTTACTGCGGAATGTTCATAACCAACTAATTATAACTGATTGTTATTCAATCTTTGCATACGATGTCAAAATGACTAAGTACAGAAACTTCAGCTTTGATCGGGGATGCACAGCGATTTTTACGTTTCAACGAACGGCGAAGAACTAATCATTTGTTGCACCGTTCGATCACCGTGCACTTTCTTATAACAGCTCATGAAATAGGTTCAAATTAATTTGCCCATTCCTACCTCGCGAAGAAAGCTACGCTAGCAATATATAAATTAAACGATACAAAATCACATCGAAAATTGTGTTGAAAAAATCACTGATAAAAAAATCCTCAACCCAAATGTTCGTATTTCATAATTTAAGGCCAATCGAGCTAAGAAAGCGTGCCCATTGAAGTTCAGCAGTAAATAAAAAATACAAAAAAAATAAAAGAAAAACCAAAAAAATAACGAAGCCCGAAGAACCCGAGAAAGTGTAAGACGAGAGATTGAAAAGAGCCACACCCCCTCGCAAATCACGAGGATCTCCCTCATTCCCTTTGTTTCCAGAGCCGGAATGAAAGCCGTGCGGATAGGTGGCCATCGCTAGACGTCCATTAGACTGCGAGGACGCTTTCCAGCGGGCCCTTCGACGTCCTGGAACGGGTCGAGCGAGATTCGAGAGCGAGGGAAAGAGAGGAGTCCGACGGAGATACGTTCGGGGCCCTCCGTAGCCGCGAGAGTAGCAACGGGAGGAGCGGACGAGGAGAGCTCGGAATGAGAGAAGCCGGGTGGGTCAGAACGCGCAGGCGCATTTAGCCCGAGGTCGTCCCGGTCCCGAGCGCGCAGACCATTAACAAGGAGCGCAGCAATTTATGGACGGGCTCGCTCATTTCCACTTTATTATTATTTTCTCATCTCATAGACTCGTCTATATACGCTCGCCGAACGGGCGCTGCGCCGGAACGTCTCGCTTTCTCTCACTCACGAAATTAATACGAGCGAGCGAGAGACGAGAAGGAGAGTCTCAACGGGGTACCGTCTCGCGGCTGGTATGAGAATACGAGAGGCCCGCGGAGACTTCGATTGAGACCGGTACTCTCTCGCTCGGGAGGCCCACCGAACGGCGAAAAATACGTTTAATGATCGAGGTTTAAGGAGAGTACATAAAAGTCGAGGGACAGCAATTTTTCGATGGACGATGATGGCACGAGTTGCACCATTTTTTATCGGTGCAACTTCGGTCCAATTATCTCGTTATTCGTGGTCTCGAGGCACTGCAGTTATTGAGCGATTATTAAGGAATTCAGCCAATTTGTTGGTATTCAGATTTAAAAAAAATACATTTTATTGCTTCCAGTTTTCGGGATTTTATGTTTCATTGTGACTTTTTGGGAAGAGAACATTTTTGAGAAATCTGATACTCATACGACCATTTTACTGGGACCAATTATTAAAGGGTTATTAAGGAATTCAGCTAATTCGTTGTTATTCAGATTTTTAACATTATTTTATTAGTTCCTGTATTTTGGGTATTTTATGATTTATTGTGACTTGTCGAAAATAGAATATTTTCGAAAAATCTAGTATATGAACGGGACCATTTTATGATGTCGAAGGAGTAGACGATCGACGCGAAACTGTGGCGTTCAGCCAGTGAGCTCTTTCCATTTTTTATTTTCGTGGTTTTTGTTTTAATTTTTTTTTTAATCCGCCCAACACCGGTCATCCTGTTCTTTTTTTGTTTTTCGCTCGCCGCGCTGGGCCACGCTATTGGCGCAAGGGCTGTTGTTAAAAGAAAATTAGCATGAGGCGATCGGCCGAGGCTCGGACGAGCCTGGTAATCGTTTTGCGAGGAACCATCACGATTGGGTAGCTGTCGAGGGGATTCCGAGCGGGCAAGCCCTGTACTCGCCAATATCAGGCGAAACCCTGCAAGCCTAGCGTCCAATTGGATCGACGATTTTTACTCACTTCACAAGTCCATTTATCCTTCCTTATATGTATATATTTGTTTAAAATATAGATATTATAGATATAGATATTATATATATTATAGATATTATAGATATTATAGATATTATAGATATTATAGATATTATAGATATTATAGATATTATAGATAATATAAATATTATATATAGTCTATATACTATATATTTTTTTTTTTGTAAATTTCTTGTCGCTCGTCACATTTCGCCGTGTTATTACCGATCGTCCGATTTTAAAACACACAAGAAAATTGAACGCATCGAACAGTTTAAGGTTTGACACGAGTCAAAGTGACAGCGCTCTCTTGTACGACACCAGGACTCCATGCGAGGTTTGAAGGATCGATCGATGACGGGAGAGTCCGAAATTGTGTCCTTAATCGAAACCGGCAAATCTGCCTTTTAAAACCTCGCGCGATAAAACATGTAAAAAAAAAATTGCATTTTCGGTAAGAACGGGGAAAAATGGATTCCTTCATTTGAGAGGAGACATTCTTTTGACCCTCTGCAAAAATTGGGAAAAAGTCCATTTTGCCCCATCCGTCTTGCCCCCCCCCCTCACCTCACGCGCTGCAGTTACGTAATATCATAGTAGTATTATGCAAGACCCGCATCGAAATAGCCGAAGATCGAGATAACTTCGCGAGTCAAACTAGACGCGAGAGAGTCAAGAGGTCCATGTCAATGACGTTACAAATCCCGTTGTTCGGTTGTCAGTCCGATTTAGGATCTACGGGGTCCCGAACCGACCGGGTGATTAACCCGTGTCTGATCCGATCCTCGTCGGGGGCCTCGATCAGCCAGCGTCATCACGAATATAAAAGGCCTACAAAAATGCAGATTTTTTTTTTTTATGGGCTCTAAAATCTCGACTTCCGCCAGCCGATCTAAGCGCGTCAGCGATCGACGTAGCGGTGAACTTTCCGCATTTCTTTCGTCCGCAAAATTAATATTCCCTTACCAAAAAAAAAAAAATTATATCCACTGAGAAAAAGAAATAGTTTCATTAAGCAAATGCGCGGTGACATGGGGGAGAGCGGGGCAAAATGGGACAGTGGGGCAAAACGGGACAGTCGGGGCAAATCTCAATTTTCCAATAATTTTTGGATGACCCATTTTGTCCTAACGATACATCCGGATTTTCAAACCCGTTTTGCCCCACGGACGACAAAAGTTATTGGAAAGTTGCGTTTTGTCTCATATTCCCGTTTTGCCCCACTGTGCCATTTTGCCCCACTCTCTCCTACGTTAAAAGGTGTATTTTATCGGTACAACAAAAATGTTTATTTCAATCGACAAATTTTGAATAAATCGAAGCAAATGCTCGTTTAACAAAACAATGTTTTTTTTGTACCAAAGAAATAACAGCTTTGAGCGTAAGTCAGCGCGATTTTTGGTCAATCAAACCAATTTTTTTTTCAACGTGCATACCAATTCGGTACAGTTGTTTATTCCGCGCGAAATGAAGAGAAGTCGAAAGTGCGGAGGCGCAGAGGGGCCCGAGCGAGGCATCGCGGTGCCCCGCGGTGAAGGCGCGCCGATCGGATCGGTGAGCAAGATTGATCGTTTCTTAATAACCGAGAAAAACCGGCAAAACGATCACCTCCTTCGTCGCCGCAGGTGGTACGAAGCTCTCTGCGCGCCCGCGCTTCGATCCTCCCGGATATTCTCCCGTGTCTTTCATTCTCGTTTCTCGCACCGATTGCCTACGCCCCCCTCCCCCCCCCTCCCCCCTCGACACAGTTTTTCATGGACATTCGGCCCAGGGAGATCGAGCACTCGATTTCTCGCATACGTTTTTTTTCAACCTCTCCCTTCGCACTTTATATTCGCTATCCGTCGAAATTTATTTCGCCATCTCAGCAAGAAACGCCAAAGGGGGCAGAGGGGGGCAGGGAGGGATTTTATGACGACCCACCATACTCCAGATCCCGAATCTCATGCTTTTCTCGAGCGATGAGAAATAAACGTCGCTCCGCCGCGAGGGGGTCCAGAAATAAAAGATGGAGAGTTTAGAAGGGGGGGGGGGGGGGAAGGGGGCCCGGTGAGGAAGGAGAAGCGCAAGGTCAGTTTGGTTCTTGTCACATTCTTGTCAACGGGAACAGCGTACCACGTCAATCTCCTCGACGCTGTGGGTTCCCTGCCACTCGTTGATTCCTCGCCCATCGTTTTCTTTCTCTCCTCCGCCGCTCTGCGCCCGCTCTTCGATCGCCCCCTCGGCCCCCTCCTCGACCTTACGCTCCCCCACTCGCCCCCCGATGGAGTCGCGGAACCCGCGGCGGACGGATGGATGGACAGACAGCTCCGACAGCCGGAGGGGGGATGCGTCAAAGAGAAATATAACCGGGGGCCCGAACCCCCTTCGGCCCCCTTCGGCCCCCCTTCTGCCCCGGCAAACGGGAGCGCGGAGACTGCCTCATTAGCTCCCGGGTTCCTATCCGCGAATGTTACTCTTTCGCTCCGGAGATCCTCCCGGGTCCGCTCGCGACGCCGGACGGGAATCGAGGAGGGAAAGAAAGAACTGAGGATAGAGAGGACGGTGAGGAGAAAGAGATTTCTGTCAACATTCGCCAAACGTTCGTCAATCACCGCGTCCGCGGAGACGCGCTCGGCACCTACTCTTATTCTCACCACGATATCCTCTGTAAATCGTCGGGAATTAGGAACGAGCCTTTGACACGATTCTCGTAGGTGATTCTTGTTGGTTCTCTGGTTCTTTTCGCTTTTGTCGATCAATTTGAGGAACGAAATGAAGGGTTTTTTTGTATTCGGGCGGATAGATAGGCGTTCTTTTGGTGCCATCTTTGAGGATGTTTTCTCGGTGATTGTAGCCATTTTTTTTATGGAGGAAAGTACGGTTCGTTGGGAGGGATGAGAGGATTGTGAAATTGAGTCACTCTAATTTATATATAATATTTTAATTATCGATTAGTTTACGGAAAATTCGATGATCCTTCGGGCCCCTGTCCCTGTTCTTGATTACTCAAAGTCCCTATTCTAAGTAAGTTTTGGAGACCCTTCAAGGGCCCGCGCGACCTACCAAAAACCGTGGTATTCCATATAGTAACACCCGCGCTAAAAAATAAATATAATAAATAATAGTCACCGCGCTAAAAAAAGAAAAACATATAACGACGACTGACAACAAAATGTCGCAATAAAAAATATTAAATCATAAACTTAAAATTAAACTATATTACAACCAAAAAAATTACAAACGAAACTGAATAAACAAAAAAAAGATGTAAACGAATGACAATAACGAGAATAGCACTAATATAGGGTAAAGGGTAGGGTAGGGCCTATATATGTATACATATATATATATTTAATGAAAATGTCTCAATAGCCGATTACTTTGGTGGAGACCTCGGGTACAAGCGCGTTCCAGCATTCGCGCACATATAAGTCCTTCCGTTGGGGCCGATATAGTCGTCGAAGAGTTTAGCGAATTTATGTACGAGGAATGGTATAAATCACAGGTTGCTTCCGCCTCGACAGGGTCGAGAAGGCATGTATCGGTAGCACTTGCCGCCGGCTGCTGTTGCCACCGGAGCTCGAAGAAGATCACCCGTTTGCCTCCCGGCGCTTCACCGCGAATCCTCCGGCGCTTTTCACTCTTTTGCCGGCTCTTTCCTTCCAGCTCGGTCCCGTGCACTCTCGAGCGGTGCTATATGCGATGGGCACACACACACGCACCAAAAATTCCTCGTATTATATGTACCTTAAAAGCCGTATTCTCCGCCTTGCAGATAGAGACGCGACCTGCTGGCCCGTCGGGGCTTTCGACTTCTTCTCCTATACCTACTCGTTGCCTTTTGCGACTTTCTAAACGCTCGTTAATCTTTGCCACTTCCGACAGTAGCCGAGGAAGTTAATCGGCCGGACAGCCGACACGCATGCCTCATACAAGCAATAACAAGCAACCCTTCCACTCAACTCAAAGCATAAATTCCAAAACGAAATTTTAAAAAAGTGCAAAAAATTCTCAGGACAAAATACAAAAAATTTTACACGGTAAGAAATAATTTTGTAAAATCGGAATACGAAGTTTCGTAAAAATAAATTTATCAAGTAAGTGACAAACTCTTTTGTTCAGGTTTGAATATATAAACCTGTCCATTTACTTCCCGTGTCATTGACAACTTTAGTTTGTACTTTTGGTTGTAAAATTAGCGCCGGATCGAAAATTAGTAAATAAAAATTGTGGACGTTTGTGGACAATAAGTTGTAAAAAGTACAAACTTTTTTTTACTGTGTACGAGTTTCATTTTTCAAATATTGTGTTTTAAATATTAAAAAAAGGACTCCTAGAATTTTTTAATATTCGAAGCTGGGCATTTTTTTCACATTACCAGAGAACCATTATAACCAACTATTCGCGGGGAATTCTTGACTCAATTTTTTATTTACCAAAGAAAAAAATTACTTTTTTTTGAGTCTGAAATCGATGAAATAATTTAAGGAGGCAATAGGTTGTTTCCTTCTGCCTCCTTAAATGTGTAAACAGTTTTTGCCATGTACGACCTTTGCACGTGCAAAGATCGAAAAATCTAAAAAAAAAAAAAAAAAAATTAAAGTCACCGATGCGAGGGTGAAAGATGGGTCAATGAAAATGGAAAGCGGCACCGCATGGGGAGACCCGGCAAATAACGATCTCCCGGTCCATCCATCAATCTCCTCCGATGCTCCTCTCATTCCACTCGTGTTTCGCTTTCCGGTCCCGCGGACTCGGAGACTCGGTACTTTAATACCCAGCCGTAACGGCTATTACAATGCTATAAGAATCTCGAGGGCCGTGTACGACGAGAGGGACATTAATTGACACGGGCAAGAAACGAGCGGTACGAAACATCGGTCCGAGCCTCCCCGCCGAGGGTTTCTAGCCTCGGTAATACACCGGTACGTATAATTCCACTTTTTACTCGTGTACTTTCGAGAATGCCTCGAAGCCAACAGAATCGGTGGATTAAAATACAGGCAGCAAAGAGAGCCAAACGGAGCGAGCGGTGAAGCCGCGGAGAACAGCACAAGAAGAAGAGGAAGAAGAAGAACAAGCTAGAAGAAGAAGAGGAAGAAGAGGCCGAAGAAGACGGATTCGAGAGTGTTGGACCGTAGGCGGAGCTGGACTTTGCGTCCGTCGTTTGCCGCCCCAGTCGCCATTGGTTGTCTCTTCTCCGTCCGAGACTGCGTCTCAGCCATCCGGGAGCTCAGCTGCAGTTTTCGAGAGACCAAGTGCAGATCTCGGGCGAAAACTTCCGAGGACATCGGCAGAGGAGTTGGGGTTGTTGTTGTTCTTCTTCGGTGCTTCGTGCGCCGCAGCGATCAGGGTCGTATAGACAGGTCTGGAGACTCGCCGAGCAAAAGCGCCCAAAATTGCATCCAAGATGGCGGCCAGTTCAGGCCTGTTTTATCCACACCCTCGTTTTTCCACTGAAAGATTACAACCGAATCTACCAACCCATTGATTTATTATTCCATCAAATAAAAACAAAACACAAATAAAATTAGTGACTGAATTCGAATTTTGCAGGTAGGCTTGAAAAAGACGCAACACTATTCAATGTCTAAATGAATATAGTATTCCAATGAATTATGTGGTATAAAACTTGGTCTGTTTGTTTTTAACAGCACTCTGCTTTTTCACATTTTAGTTTATTTACTGTGAATATTGTCGCATTCTCTTTCGTAAAATAATATTTGATTACTACACGACACGAGTTTCAACGTATTGGGCATGCGCGGACAGAATCATAACGATTACAGCAGAACCCCGTTAATCCGAGGTAATGTGGAGAGAGCGTACGTCGGATAAGCGAAAACACGGACACATTCAATAACACATTCAATTCAAACTTGTAGTACTATATTATATATTTAAAAAATAGCACACTTCATATAAACATTAACTTTATTAGTTAATTTACGACTTGTTTCCGTTTTTGCAACATCACGATGTTCTACCATTGACTCTAGAATCGGAACTGATGTATTTACAGCTCGCAATATAAAGACGCAGCAACCTTGTACAAGTTTAACCGCGTATGCAACAATGTAGCAGTTACAGACTACTCCACGCGCGGGTATGTTGCTATATCCGTTTTATCCGAGTTTTCCGTATTACCCGAGCCTGCACCTCGGTTAACGCGAAGGGCTCGGATGAGTTGGGTGTGTCGGATAACGTGGAGGCTCGGATAATCGAAGGTCGGATAAGCGCGGTTCTACTGTATTTGGCCTGAATTGACCGCCATATTGGCTTGATTTTCGGCACAACTGACTACATAGGGACGGCATAGGAGCGTCCAGACCTGTCTACAACACCGTGGCCGTCCCCGTGTAGTCAGTTGTGCTGTAGGACCGTGGCCGTCACACAACTCGTACACCGCGCGGCCGCTAGAGGCGCGCGGGGCGCTTCCCGACGAGCGGGAGGACGAGGAATAGAGCGGCGGGCGAGCGTTTCGCTTCGTAGCTACCGGCGACGGCCTCGGCGGTGTTTCTCTATATGCCAACCCGCGATACACCTACCTGCCTCTTTGCCTTCCGTGCAAAACCGTACATGCGAGAGTCCGGCTCGCGCTCTCTCCTCCTCCGTCCTCGCTTTTGCATCTCTCGCACGAGTCTCATTCGGCTTCTGGCTCCGGCCGTAGCACCGAGAGTCCGACGATTTATGCCCTTGCCAGTTGAGACGTTTGCGCCCGTGAGATTGAATACGACGATATAAAGGAGGCTACCGTGCCACGCATACGCGCGCCCAAGCGCATCGGTGCATGCACGACGCCGCTTAGAAGACCCTTGAGACGTAGACGCGATGATACATATTAGTATCGCGGATTGCAGATTAACATCGCGGTGAAGTGGGCTTGTCTGCTAAACTGTAGAAACGATTTTTTTTTTAATAATTTTTGAGGATTTTTAGATCCCACGGGTTAACATAATGGCCCATTAGGTTCGATACGTATTAGTATCGCGTATTGCAGATTAAGATCGCGGAGACCCAGGTTTGTCTGATAACCTGTAGAAAATATTTAAAAAAAAAAAAAAAATTGAAGGATTTTTAGTTCCCATGGGTTACCATAATGGCCCATCGGGGTCGAGGGTTGCAAATGAATTTCACTTGATAAAACTCCGATAAGCAAGTTAACAGTTCGCGGTGTCATATCGATGAGTCAATCAGAAAAAACCAAGATACAAGAATCCTTTTTTCATCGGCTGTGGTTATCTCAATACAGGAAATAAAAAAATATATAAAAAAATAAAATAAAATAAATATATACGCAGAGTCATTGTTCCTTATATCGTAATTATTTCGTTCCTCATTATCATTTTTGTTTCAAGTAGTTTATGCCATCGCGTAAAATTGATGGTTTGCTAACACTGCATTCGAAGATACACTGAGAAAAACTTACATAGTAAATAGTTCCCAGAGGGGACGTCTACATTTTACAGTTACGACAATGACCAAAAATTATAGTGGTAACTATAATCATAGTGTAATCAATTGAGTATATACTATCACAAACTATCTATATAGACGTCCCCCCTGGGAACTATTCGTTATAGTAAGAAATACCATCCTTTTTCTCAGTGTAGGTTATCCTCGTATAGTCCTGGTTATCAGCAAAGTTATTTCATTTTTTTTTATTATTGTAATATTTTTAATTAATTACTGCAATATTTATACAGTTATCTTCTTATACTAATTTTATACCCAATGATAAATTTGCACTTTGGCAAAGGGCCATCGTCCTGAGTCCTTCAGCCCTATTATTAATATTTTTGATAAAAATAGAGTTTTGGTGAAATAAAAAAATGATAAAATTGCTATAAGAAAACAAAGAAAAATAGTGGGTCTTTGCGGACAAGATCTGTTTGTCAAGTTTACAAACTCTTTACTTTTCGCTCTGCAGTGCTACATATCGCGAGACCCTCGCCGGACCTCGATCTCCGGAAAGACCTATCACTCTCCCGGCACTCGCGGATAAGTCGAGATTCGCGAGAGATTGACGTTCGTCAATCGGAATCGGACTCGGAGCGCTTGGTCGCTCGCAACTCTTCATTCCAGTGTATCTCCTCACGTGTCTCCATCTCCCCCTCTCCGTCCGCTCCCATCCGGCGGTCCGCGGATCCGGCGCGAAACGAGACTTGAGATCGTAATTATACCCGTGGAACACGACGATTAAATCGAGTATTCGATCGCACGGTTCCGATAAGATTCCACGGGACTGTCCTCGCTTCTACCTCATTTTTTTTCCCCCCGTGAATTAAGCGGATGCGTAAAATGAAGAAACACATAGAGAGAACTAATAAAAAATAAAGCAAAAAATAAAAAATCAAATAAATAAATAAATAAATAAAAACCTTAAAAAAAATCATCCAATCCAAGAAATAATAAAGCGAGGCTCTTGCATCGCGAATAATAAAAAGCTGCGCGAAGTTTCGGCATATCTCTGTGGATAAACGCTCGCAGCGTCTTCGGAGCGCCGGTGCTCGCTCGGTTATTAATTCGCTCGGTCCCTTTAATTTCCTAATTATAATGAATAACGGACGCAAAATGAAGAAACATATAAAGAGAACTAATAAAAAACAAAGCAAAAAAAAAAAAAATTAGAAAATAAAATAAAAATCCGTAAAAAAATCATCATCCAAGAAATAATAAAGCGAGGTTCTTGCATCGCGAATAATAACAATAAACGGCTGCGGATAAACGCTCGCATCGCTCGGTCCTTTTAATTTCCTAATTATAATGAATAACGGATGCCTAAAATAAAGAGACACATAAAGATAACAAATAAAAAACGAACAAAAAAAAACAAAAATAAATAAATAAATAAATAAAAACCGTAAAAAAAAATCATCATGCAAGAAATAATAAAGCGAGGTTCTTGCATCGCGAATAATAAGAAGCTGCGCGAAGCCTCGGAATATCTCTGCGGATAAACGCTCGCAGGGTCTTCGGAGCGCCGGTGCTCGCTCGGTTATTAATTCGCTCGGTCCTTTTAATTTCCTCTCGCGATGGCTACGAGCGTTGTAACCCGCTGATGGTGCTCGGGGCCCACCGCGGAGCGTCCCGTCATCGCCAATCAATATGCTAACGAGCGGATTTCGGTCCCAGCGTGGAGGAGAGCTCTCGGGCTCACGAGCTCGAGAAAGAGGAGTCCGCGATAACTGTCGAGATGGGGAGTGGCCGGGCGGACGGAGCCAGGGATCGCGAGGGTAAGGGAATGAAGGCAAAAGTCGTGGATGATCGTCGATCGCATAGCCGGCAGCGAAACCGCGGTGAAATCTCCGCGCGTTCTTTCTCCCGAGCCTCGCGAATCTTATTTCTTCTTGTTACGTTCGTCCTGTTTATCTCTTTTATTCTTTGGATCCTCATACCGCGTACCCGCCCCGGGTATCTCTTTTGAATGTGCGCCGGCCAATTAAAATAATTAGCGACGAAGCCCGAACGACCGGAGAGAAAGACGGGACGGCGAGAGGCGAGGGAAGAGAATAAGCACGAGAGGGAGAGGAGGAGGGACGAAGCGCACAGCCCTCTCGGGGCGCACCGCGATTATAGATACTGCCGATGCGCCAGTTCAAAGAACATTTGTATATGTATATATTTATATGCATGGATATATGTGTATATATATGTATATAGATATATAGATATATGTAATATGGTTGTACTATAATATATGTACTAAGGAGACGAAGACGGTTATCAGCGAATGGGGGAAGATCCGAGTATCGTATTTACGACGGGTGTTGAAATAAGAATCGTGTGTGGCAGAGCCGGCTACCGAAAGTATATTTGGTACCAATTCGTACCCGAATTATCGAAGTCGGGATTTATCGTAGTGTCTTAAATATACGTATATACAGAACGTATGTTATAACACTGATATTACAATATAATATTATAATTATTATTAATAATAATGATATCAGTATTAGATTTATTATATTTTGCTAAAAGCGCTGCACACAGCCCTTTCGGAGCGCCCTGCGATTATAGATAGTGCCGGTGGGCCAGTTCAAAGAACATTTGTATATGTATATATTTATATGCATGGATATATGTGTATATGTGTGTATAGATATATAGATATATGTAATATGGTTGTACTATAATATATGTACTAAGGAGACGAAGACGGTTATCAGCGAATGGGGGAAGATCCGAGTATCGTATTTACGACGGGTGTTGAAATAAGAATCGTGTGTGGCAGAGCCGGCTACCGAAAGTATATTTGGTACCAATTCGTACCCGAATTATCGAAGTCGCGATTTATCGTAGTGTCTTAAATATACATATATACAGAACGTATGTTATAACACTGATATTACAATATAATATTATAATTATTATTAATAATAATGATATCAGTATTAGATTTATTATATTTTGCTAAAAGCGCTGCACACAGCCCTTTCGGAGCGCCCTGCGATTATAGATAGTGCCGATGGGCCAGTTCAAAGAACATTTGTATATGTATATATTTATATGCATGGATATATGTGCATATATGTGTATAGATATATAGATATATGTAATATGGTTGTACTATAATATATGTACTAAGGAGACGAAGACGGTTATCAGCGAATGGGGGAAGATCCGAGTTTCGTATTTACGACGGGTGTTGAAATAAGAATTGTGTGTGGCAGAGCCGGCTACCGAAAGTATATTTGGTACCAATTCGTACCCGAATTATCGAAGTCGCGATTTATCGTAGTGCCTTAAATATGTATATGTGGAACGTATATTATAATATTAATATTACAATGTAATATTATAATTATTATTATTAATAATAATGATAACGGTATTAGATTTATTATATTTGGCTAAAAGCGTTGCGCACAGCCCTCTTGGAGCGCGGCGCGATTATAGATAGTGCTGATGGGCCAGTTCAAAGAACATTTGTATTTGTATATATTTATATACATGGATATATGTAATATGGTTGTACCATAATGTATGTACTAAGGAAACGAAGACGGTTATCAATGAATGGGGGAAGATCCGAATATCGTATTTACGACGGGTGTCGAAATAAGAATCGTGTGTGGCAGAGCCAGCTACCGAAAGTATATTCACTACCAATTCGTACCCGAATTATCGATGTCGCGATTAAATTTTTTTGATAAATATCATTATCATATTTGTTATATAAAAAATATTTTGTAAGGTCGTTTGCTAAATGCTAGTTTTCACTCCGAGCGAATCATCGAAAATAGGGGTTTTACCTGTTTTCCTGATTTCTCATATTCCACGGTTTTTCAATGAATCTTTAAAGAGAATAAAATTTATCGCCCACCATCCATTATCTTGGGAACAAAAAAATCTTTATTTAATATTAATGGGACCATTTTGACCGTCCCGAAAAGCGTGATTTGAATACCAACGTCGATCACATTGATGTGAAACGGTAAAAAAAAATGGACCTTCGACGCTTTAACGCCTGGTCAGTTTCCAAGGATCTTCCAAGCATCAATGAACTTCGCTCTAATGATTCCGAGTCCGGTCATCGATACTCGGGCTCTGCCATCGGTACCACGAGCGGTACGTATTGCCCCCTCGTCTGCCCGACACAATGCCCGCTGTAGCGGCGATCGAGGGAGGGTTCGGATCGTCATCCTGTGTTATAGACTGCCCGAAGACCGCGCCTCGGAGGACTCCTCCGTGGTGCAGGGAGTAAGACAAGCTTGTGGCAAGACGCCGAGTGAAAAATGTCCGCGCTGTTGGCGTTCGTTAGCGTGCTTCCGACTTATCAAAGGTAGGCTTCGTTCGGTGGGCTCGCTGCGGGCTCGCCTGCCTCTCGGTCGCGACGCGAGGGCCCCTCGCTCGCGCGACCAGCTCGAAACGATACAATGGGGCTCGGAATATCCACGGGCAGAGTTTGCTCCGCGCGTGAAAGATGGCCCCGACGTATCGTAAATTCAACGGGCTGGCGGAGGACCCGCGCCGGTCGCGGCCCCCGTTACTACTTCGGACGTCGCTCTCTGCCTCTTCCCGTGTACGTCTCGGCGCACGTTTCTCCCGCACCCCCTCGCGCCTCTATGCAGAAGAGATAGCTGCGGACACACCGCATCCCTCTTGCGCCTAGTACCCCGAGGAGATCCCTGCCGCAGTAGATACAGACGCGATTTCGTCGCGGACCGAACAACCGCGATTGATTGACGGCCCCACCGATTATAGGGGGACGCCTTCGCCGTGCGAATGAGACCCGATGCACTATGCACATTCGGTCCCGTATCCGCAGCCTTCTTTTCTATTTTATTATATTCTATTGAGTTTTCAATTATTTTCGATTGTTTTGAATTATTTTCAATTTTTTTCGATTATTTTCGATTATTCTGAATTATTTTCAATTTTTTTCGATTATTTTCGATTATTTTGAATTATTTTCAATTTTTTTCGATTATTTTGAATTGTTTGCAATTATTTTCGATTGTTTTCAATTGTTTTCAATTATTTTCAATTATTTTCAATTATTTTCAATTATGTTCAAATATTTTCAATTACTTTCAATTATTTTCAATTATTTTCAGTTACTTTCAATTATTTTTAATTATTTTCAATTATTTTCAATTAGTTTCAATTACTTTCAATTATCTTCAATTATTTTCAGTTATTTTCAATTATCTTCAAGTATTTTTAATTATCTTCAATTATTTTTAATTATTTTCAGTTATTTTCAATTATTTTCAATTATTGTATTTTTTGACACGTGAGTATCGTTTCGTACTTGCACTGGGTCAATTTTCGTCAACTTACAGGGTTATCACGCCCTAGAGACGATAAAAAATTACTTTAAAAAAAATTCTTATAAACTTTCAGCTGTGACATTCAAAGGTTTTATGTTTCGCATAATAATTTCCGCGTCATTCTGGTTGTTTGTGACGAGTAAATTGATATACAATAGAGAATAAGAAGCGCAACTGGACGGGATTGCGAGTCGGACGAAGGGGGCACAAATGCTTCCAAAAATTCTTTCGGAATTGTCGATGGTTGGCTCCTGAATCGGCGACAGAATTACCAGCATCGGGGGACAGGCGTGTGTATGTCCGAGAGAATAAATACTATGAGACCGCGCCGGTCACGCTCGATCCTGTCTCGTCCATGTCGTCGTTTATTTAGAACCGTCCGAGTCCTAAACATCGTCGTCGTCCTCGTCGTTCCGTTGAGAGACTGGCTGCAGGCGCGCACCCGCGGCTCTCCGGGCGGAGAACCGAACAATCCGCCGTCCGTCCGCCGTGGTCGCCTGGGGTATTATACGGAAAGTCTGGTATGCTGGCGCGCGGCGCGTTTCATTTATTCAAAGTAAGTTATTGCGATCGGTCCAGCCACTATATTACGTGGAAGCGAAGAAGCCCCGTCAACGGGCGGACTCGGCAATAAGAGAAGCACGGTGGAAAGAGGGATCGAAACTGAAAGGTAAGGGCTTTAGCGACTCCACTCCCACGGCTCGTGATTTTCTGGCAAGATATCAATCTAATTCTCATTCTCGATCAGAGCTGACTTTCAACACAGCTGGACATTTTTTTTTTACTTTGTTTCGACGATTTGTCGACTTGGGGCCATTTCTGAAGAGTGCAACTTCGGTAGCTTTAACGGTACCGGTATTGGTTAAGTATCGTCACTGCGTCAATCAGCGGACTTGGCAATAAGAGAAGGACGAGGGAAGAGGGATCGGAACTGAAAGGTAGGGGTTTTAGCGATTTTGTGATCATACGGCTCGTGATTTTCTGGCAAGATATCAATCTAATTCTCATTCTCGATCAATGCTGACTTTTGACTAGGACTGTACAGATAGGCAGGCCTAGCCGGCCAAAATATCTTATGCGGCTACTGGATTTTATAGTTTGGCCGGCTAATCCGTTTTAGACGGCCAAGCTATTTTAGTCGGCTAAGTGCATAAAATCGTGCATAAAATCGAGTCCCTTAATGTCGCGTTGTACTTTAGGCCACAAAGGCCCACGGAATCGTGTTCAGCGCGCAAAAATACGTCGGAATACGTGGCAGTTTAATTTTTTAAAAAGAAAAAAAAATCGTCCAAAAATGCAAGGCTACTTGCAAGACCTTTCGAGTCAATTTTTTGCGTTTTTCAACGTCCTCAAACGGTACGATAAAACGATTCTAAATCTTCGGACAAGGCCCTTTATTGTGTATTTTTTCCTGTAGAACACGATGGGCACCGAGGATTTTCCCTACCTCCATTCGGAGCCGAGATATCGTCGTTTGAAAATCACGAAAATCGACGTTTTTCCAAAACTGACCCAAAAATTGAAAAATCGTTGTTCATTCGATTTTTGTTGTTTCAAAGCTATATTCGATGTATTTTTTCCCGCTGATCACGAATATAACAATTATTTTATTCCCAACCCAATATTTTCCATTTAAAACTCAAAAATCGAGGTTTTAGCGATTTTTCGATCACATTGCTCTTCATTTTATGTCAAAATATCAATCTAATTCTCATTCCCAATGAGTGCTGACTTTCGACACTGCTGAACATTTTTTAAACTTTTTTTGGCCAGATTCTGTATTACCCAGTACGGCCGAATCTGCACCTAGAGAACGACCTCGTCGACTTTGCAGCCCCCCGTGCTTCCGAATCCTCCGTCTATCCCTATTCCTAGCTGATGCTACAGTGTCATGCGCGCCCGGACCTCAGCGCGGAGAAAAAGCCTCGGTACCCCTTGGGAAATTTCTCCGTTCGGTCTCCCGGTGTGAAAGCCGTTCGGGAATAATTTGCAAGCTCGTGACGAACGTCGTCGTCCTCTTGGTCGCACTGCCGTGGGATTCTTCGGAGGATCTTCCCTCCGGTTTTCCCTGACCCGAGCGATGCAGCCGCGCCAAGCTCGTAACATTCCGCGCCGGAATGTTTCCTCTTCCTTCCGGCTTTCCATCCCCCCCCCCCCTCCCCCCTTACCGGGCACGGTAAACGGTAAACGGTTATTCCGGACACGCGTCGCTTTCCTCCGTGACGTGTGGTACGTGTACCGCAGATACGTAACAGGGAGACACGAAACACCTAACCCGAATCCACAGCGGGGACGAGCGACCTCTTCAGGAGCGGTGACGCGCGCGCGCGCTGCCCGAAGAAGCGAACGCTTCCACGGAATCCTGGAATTTCGTTGTCCACCCCGCGGGCACCCCTGCAACGAATTCCACTTCCATCTTGGTCTGCTCCGTTATACATGCTAGGCTCGGGACTGCGGCTAGGAGAGATATTACTCCGACTCTCACTGCCTTTCGACGCGGTTGGAGAACGTCGCGTTGTTCCGGAGAACAATAACTGCGATGAGAATTCTATATTAATTTGATTGCAGGGTGGCCAAAGCTCACCATTTCTATCTACATAATTCACATATTTTGAGACATTTGACAGATAAAATAATAATAATTGTGTAGTGGCTTTATTTGCATGTATAATAGGGTGGTTCAAAAAAGGACATTTTTAAAAAATTTCCTGCCACCTTTTTAAAGTATGGATTTCGATCTCAAATTGAATCTCGCGAAGGCGGACCCAAGCAAGAGATGTTAATCTATATGCACGTTGAATTAACTGCAAATAATAATAATAATACAATTCTTATTTTCTTGTAATTCGTACCATTAATGGATCACTTTAGTTTGCGAAATATTGCATGTCGATCGGAGCTACGAATAAAATAACGATCTCGCAAGCCGCATAATCGGTAATATGTTTCGCGGCTGACGCGCGTTAAATTAACTGCAAATAATAATAATAATACAATTAATATTTTATTGTAAATCGTACCATTAATCGATCACTGCAGTTTGCGAAATATTGCATATCGATCAGAGCTACGAATAAAATAACGATCTCGCGATCCGTATAATCGGTAATTTGGTTCGCCGCTGATCTATATGCACGTTAAAATAACCGCAAATAATAATAATAATAATACAATTAATATTTTATTGTAAATCGTACCATTAATCGATCACTGCAGTTTGCGAAATATTGCATATCGATCGGAGCTACGAATAAAATAACGATCTCGCGATCCGTATAATCGGTAATTTGTTTCGCGGCTGATCTATATGCACGTTAAATTAACCGCAAATAATAATAATAATACAATTCTTATTTTCTTGTAATTCGTCCCATTAATCGATCACTTCAGTTTGCGAAATATCGCATATCGATCCTCGCTACGAATAAAATAACGATCTCCCGATCCGTATAATCGGTAATTTGTTTCGCGGCTGATCTATATGCGCGTTAAATTAACTGCAAATGGGCCGTCGTATCTCAAGAGCGCAAAACATTCTTGCGCTTCTCCGGATATATGGCAAGAAGGAATGATCGAACCTGCACCGCCGAGAGGATCGAAAAAAAAGGTTGTAAATATAAGTGAAGGCGAAGGGTTCCGAAGGCATCTTTGGGATTGCGATGAGTATCGATCTCTTGCTTGTCGATCAGCATTCGAGGGTTCCCGACCAGAGGATAAAGAGAGCGGGATATCGGGCCGATTCCTCGACGCTTTTAAAAACTGGTCCCACCGAATCAGCGTTCGGGAAGCTGCGCTCGATCCTCCGGAGCGCGGAGCGCGGGCACGAGCCGAGTTTTTCTCATTGGGCGAATCCCGCGGGGGAAATGAAGTCACAAACTCGCGGTCTCTCGCTCTCTCGCTCGTCGTTCGCGGATTATCGAAAAACTCAGCTAATAAAATGTTATGTCCTCGCGGACGATGGGCAGGGAGGGGGGGAGGGGGGGGGCGGGCGTTTTATCGGCCTTTGATGCGAGACGCGCGCGCGTTCGGGTCGTAAAGGGATCCCCGCGTCCCGGCGTCGTCCGGTTTGACATCGCTGCTGCATGCGAGCATACACTCGTCGCGATCGGGTCGCTTCCTGATGCGCCGCATCGCGATTTAAAACTGTCCGACGATTCACTTAACAAATTGAACGACCGGACCGAATGGGAATTCCTCGTTCCTCGAGTTGTAAAAATCGTGGCGCGCTGCTCGGTCGGTAAAGCAGACGGAATCGGGGATGTTAAATCTTTAATACCCATCGGTTTCTTGTTGCGGGAAAGTATATCGACTAATGAACATTTTTATGCACTTTCGTACCTTAGGGGGCTCCAATGAATTTGTTGAAGTAAATGAGGTACAATTTTTTTTTATAAAATAATAAAATAAGTAATAAAGTTATAAAGTATAGATAAATATAATAAGATAAATATAATAAAAATAGAAGAATATAATTGTTTATTTATAATTAGATAGAACAAGACATTTTTTTAGAAGGGAGGATTCTTACAAATGATTACAGAGAAGAGATAAAAATACAAGTTATATTAACTGCAAATAAATTATAAGCAATTCAGACTTGGAGTAAAAAGTACAATAAATTTCCATACACAGGTCAGTCATTTAACAAAAAGACACGCAGCTTGCGGCTGTTTGATACAAAATAAAACAACGCTTTGACAGCAGTGGCTCGAAATTTATATCACTGCATACAATATCTCTGGTGTGCTGAAACGGCAGAGTTAGAAATTTCTAAACTTGTCATGCGATGGTCTAGTTTTCCTGATCACAAATTTTACATCAATCTTCTGGAGTTAGCTTGAAAGAGGAGTTATTGACCAATATACATTGGTCTGCACACGCAGATGTTTCATAGCTTAATAAAGTAACAAACTAATGAACAATTATTATGAATTATTTTTTATTGATTTAAAAAAATATTATTAATAATTATTATTATTAATAATTATTATTATTAATAATTGTTATTATTAATAATTATTATTATTAATAATTATTATTATTAATAATTATTATTATTAATAATTATTATTTTTATTAATTATTTTTTATTCGTATTATTTTTACGATAGGCAATGACCGATGCAAATTGTGCGTAGCTGAGTCGCGTTTGTGCTGTGCACTTTCCTCATTCACCCCGAGGGTGAGATTCGGGCGGGTGGGATCGAGCGGCCACGCTGTCGCGTCTCGAAAGAAACGTTCTAATATCGAGCGATTCGCCTTTCCTCGTCCTCGTCGTCGTCGTGGCTCGCCGGCTCGCGCGCCATGCATCACGGAAGAATTCGCGCGACCGTAGCCGCCGCCGTCGACGTTCGCCGCCGCCGCGGTGTGTACAGCGCGGCCGCGGCGGACCGTTTCGGGTCACATAAATCTCATTTTTTCACGACCCACTTTCCGGACGGACGCGTATTTATTGCCCCTCGTTTCGCAGCCGGTGCGGCTCGCGGGCGAACTGCCTAGAAGTAGACGTACACCTCTATGTATGGCCGTGTACACAGCTTTTTTCACAAAAAAAAGACAATCTAGCATCGCGTTTCAAGTGAGACGATAAGTCTCCGTAGGGACACGAGAACTGACTCGAGGCGATTGAGAGACAATCGGACGAATCAATGGTCCAAAGAAAAAAAAATAAAAGAAATTAAAAAACTGCGAATTTTCTGCTCCGAACTTTACCCGAACAGATGTCGAAAAAAAATATGGAGGATGGTCGAAGTCGTCACGAACGCCACGAGTTTGTCGAGTCAAAGTAGACTTAATTAAACCTCCATGTATGATCGTGTACATTTTTTTTCACTGATGAAAAAAACCATGTAACTTCCCGTTTCCAGTGAGATGATAAGTCTCTGGAGGGAGACAAGAACTAATTCGAGGAGATTGAGAGACAATCAGACAAATCAATATAAAAAAAAAAATTCCTCTGATCTTTGCCCGAACGGATATTGAAGCAAATGTATGGAGGATGGTCGAAGTCGTCATGAACGTCGCGAGTTTATTGAGCTAGAAGTAGACGTACGTTTATGGCCGTGTACAGAGCCATAAAATCCACCTGGCATTGCGTTTCATATGAGTGTGAAGTCGATTCTCTTTTTCCACTAATCAAAAAAAGTCCATCTAGCTTCGCGTTCCAAGTGAGACAATAAGTCTCGATGGGAACCCAATAAGCGATCCGAGGCGTCTGAGAGACAATCAGCCGAATTAATACTGCAAAGAAAAAAAACCCAAAAAAACTACGAATTTTCCCTCTGAACTTTGTCCGAACGGATGGCGAAAAAGAAGTTAAAAAAAAAAAATATACGGAGGAGATGGGTCGAAGAGGTCACGAACGCCGCGAGTTTGTCTGCGGCCCGGTCAGCGCGGGGTTCGCGAAGCCGCACCTGGGAGAGTACACAGGGAGCGGAGATAATGAAGTCTACCTGGGCGTTGGTAGAAAGTCGAGGGAATAACCCTTCTGCGTTTAAGATGGCGATCTGGCTGGGCTGTGAGCGGCTCGTTTTCGCATATAGGCAGTGCCGTGTATAGAGAAGAGGGCCTCGGCTCTCTCTCCGTGTACACGATGGTTGAGCGATAAACGGTTGGCGTTGCCGCTCGTAACCGGACGAGACGAAATGAGAAGCCGCTAGAGCGAGGCAAAACCGTGAGCGGCGGCTCTTTCCCTTCCTCTCTCGCTCCCGGGACAATCCCCCCAAGAACGTATGTACTCGCGATGGCCGATGAGGTGGTTCACCAGGAGCCGCGAGCCGAGAGGTATCGATCACGCGGCCCAGTCACGCAAACTCGCGCTCACGTCCAGAGCAAAGCGAAAGGGGTACAGAGAACTCGGAGAGAAACACGAATGGAAGATAGAGGGAATGTGGAATGGTGCGAGAAGCCCGAGAGAGGGAACGGTGGAAACTACCCCTTTTGGACTCTACCTCGCGATCAAATCGCGCCGCTACCCTTTCTGGCGATACTGGCGAGTTTCGCTGTAATTCGCGATTCGAAGAGCACGTTTTTTTTTTCTTCCATTTAACGCAATTGAAATTAACTTTTGTTGGCAACTTTTAAGTTCAGCGAACTTTAAAGTTCTGAATGAAATGAGGGAAGAGTGGAAACTACCCCTTTTGGGTTCTATCTTGCGATCACATAATGCGACGATCCTTTCTGGCGATACTGGCGAGTTTCGCTGTAATTCGTGATTCGAAGACCACGTTTTTTTTCCCTCCTGTTTGAACGAAATCCATGGCCCTAAACGCGTCAAAACGGCTGAAATTACCTTTCATTGGGAACTTTCAATTTCAACGAACTTTCAAGCTCTCAATGAGATGAGTTAAAAGTGGAAACTACCCGTTTTGGCGATAAAGGAGAGTTTCGCTGTAATTCGCGATTCGAAAACCATATTCAATTATTAAAGATTTTGTCGCCGCGGGCCTGAGGACCTTTCACTGGGACCTTCGAAGTTTGCTTAACTTTGAAGCGGTAACAATGGAAAAAAATATGGTTAATATAATTTCGGTAATCGAGAATGTTTCGGCTCGACTCTGGACCCGAAACTGACATCAGATTCGTGCTCGGTGCGACGAGATCCAAATCTACATAATAAACAATTTTACAGCTTATTAACTTCGATAAATTCATTGGAACATTCGAAGAGACGAAGATATATTAAAAATTTCATAGGTCAATTTATTTTCTCGAAATATGAAAGCCAAGAGCTATAAAGATTTAACATCCCCGATTCGAGACTGCTTTACCGACCGAGAATACTCCTCGAATACACGAATACGAAACGTTTATACGACGGTAAGAGAATTATCGTTTTCTTCGACGAGGATGGAAAAGACCCGATTTTTCGAAAGCCCTTTCCGCTCGCCGCTGACTATACGTAGAGTCGGGACGATATCCGCGATCTCCGGCCATGCTGCAACCACCATCAGGCATAGCGCGTGGCCGGCTCGTCGGCCGCGCAGCGAGTGTAAGTAACGAGTTCGGGATTTCATTAGCGAAGGGCGGCGAGATTATTTTAAAGAGATACGGAATTACCTGATTAGGATGAGGGAAAAAGTCATTAACTCGGGCGAAACTAATTAACGCTAGGCACGCCGAGCGAGGAGGGTGAAATCGGGTGGCCGGGGAGGCCGGAGGGACGCAAGGGGGGAGGGGGGGGGTTGAGACGGAAAGCGCTGCAGGAAGAACCAGCTTCCTCCTCCTTGTCGGCGAATATTCTTACGACCTTTCCTCTTTCTAATTTTTTTTTTAATTTTTATTTTATTTAATTTTTTTTTAATTTTTGCGAGGTTTGGGTGAAATACAGAAGGGCCAAGGAGAGTCCCGCGCTGTAAACAATAAGAGTTTCAATGGGGCGCGTTCGGCGAGGGCCGCTAATCTGGTTACCGCGTTATCAATTAAGCGGCTTTCGCGCAGTTTTGTGAGATCGGGTTCCGTTTCGCGAAAAAAGGAAACGCCTTCTCGCACCCTTGCGTTGTGAGTGATGGAGGGGAAAGTTTGACGGGAAAATTCTGCGGGATGCCTGATACATGAAACACGGACGTGTCTACGTTTCGGTTGTTTTTTATGCTTTTTTTCTTGAAATTAAAAAAATTCTTATCTCGGTAATTATTTTTCTCCGCTGCCATCGAGAGAACGGAGCACCCCTTTTTTAACTCCGCTTTATCGCTTTCCCTTTTTCGGTGCTTCTTTTTTTTAATATACCGACGAGCGTCTTGAGATCCCCGGTGAACAGAGAAACGAAGAAAGTTTCGATTGGGCGTTAGTTCGACCCTAAGAACGAAGAAAATATTCATTTTTAGTAACCGCTCGACGCTCCGCCGAAAAATGTTGGCAGAATGTTTGAAAAAGTTCGCTTCTGAAAATATGTGCTTTTTCTCATTTTTACGCTGGAATAAAAATAAATTTTACGATAATCAGCTATCAACATAACTGTTATTAGCTTATCATTGTTATTTTTATAAATTTATTTTTTTATAAAAAGCTGATAACAGTTGCAGAATAAGAAAAATCTCCACTTTTTTCGGTACTTCTTTTATTTTATTATACCCAGAAACTATTAATTCTTCTCAACCGCTTGATATTGTACCGAAATTTTTTTTGAAAAAGTTCGCTCTTGAAAAAATATGCTTTTGCTCATTTTTCCATTGCAATCAAAATAAATTTCATGATGACAATCTATCAACATATCTGTTAATTAGCTTATCATTATGAATTTAAAAAAATATTTTCTATAGAAAAACTGATAGTTGCAAAAAAAAAATTAAAGGACTGAACAAGCTAATAACACGACTCTTATCAGCTTCTCATAACGAAGCTTACACATTAGCTGCCAACAATTCAAGAGCATAAAACGCTTTTACAAATTTCCCCGTCGACATCCCAAACTATCTATCCATAAAAATGTGGTTTTTTTACATCTCAACTTCTCATCACCTCAATATTAAAGTTTTCCTTTCGGTGGCGCGCATGCGCCGCTTCTCCCCCCTAACACTAACAGCTGTAGTAAAATTCGCGCGATAGTGAAACACGCGAGCATCGAGAGCCTCAGCCACAGATCATCCGCCCCGAGCCACCGTATTAAAATACACGTATACATAGTTGCTGTATAATATCCCCTATATATAGTTATAACACGACGGAGTAACAAACGGTCGGTTCGTTATGCGAGAAATTTTAAGGTTTCGCATAAAGCTGGTTGTGCGAGGCCGACCGGCTGCGCTGCTGCCGGGACCGCGAAACCCGGCGACAAAAATCCCTCGAGTTATGGCACAGTATAGCACTCGGGCGACGGCGAAGCTTCGAGCGTGCAGGCACGCCAGGTATACGAGTTTCCCTCCCGCGGACGAGGACGCGAAGGATAAGGACGACCGAGAAAGACTGCCAAGGGTTCTCGTACTCCAACGTGTAATTCCCATGCATATTTGCCCTCTTCTTTACGACGATCATTTTTTTTTTTTTTTTTTCATTTTTTTTTGCAATCTTGTACCTTCTTTACTGGGCCGAAGCTCTTTTTTTTCTCTCCTCGCTCTCGTCACGCTCGTGCAGATATTTGGCGAGAAATGCAACGCGGAATGGCGTGTCATGGACGAAGTTTTTCCGCGCTCGGTTTTCTAAGCGGGACGTCCAGCTGGACGGTAATAACGAGCCGAAAGGTGGGAAGAGGTCGAATCGGGGAAGGGATGAGTCATGCAGAAAATCGAGCGGCGATTCATCGCTTCGCGGCACGGGGAGTTGAAGGTTTGGGGCGAATATGGCCCACCCTGATCAGCAGGCGAATCAATTATGTGTGGACTGGGTCACATACATTACTTAAAAAAAATTTACTGTTCGTTTGATATTTGTTCACTATAGTCCAGAATTTTCGCTCTTGTTAATTTTTCAACAATTTTTATCAATTTTAATCTCGAAATATGGTAATAGTACATTAAAAATTCACCAACAGTGATAATGCATCCTGGAGAAAGTTTCGGATGAAATTATTTCATCGTAACATTTTTTTTTTTATTTGGTGTTTGAGTATGAAAAATTTAATTTTCCAAGACTTTTTTTACATTACGATTCAGGACAGTGCACCGAGCCGTTAAAGGATTTGCTTGTTTCATTGACACGAAAGAGAGCTCGGACTCGGCAGGTCAGTTAAAAACAAATAGTATTTTTGGGGCCAAAAAAAAGAAAAAAATTCAAGAATAACATTTTTTTGAGCTGAAATAAAATAGTAAAATAAAATGTTATCTCTATAACTTTATAGTACGAATAAATTAATTTTTAAAAAAATGAGTTTCAAGGTAAAATTTAAAAAAAATCTGCGTGGTTAAGAAATGTTTGTTATGTGTGACGGAATTCTTTACACCGGAAGTGCGCCGATGCGATGCTAAACCTTCCTCGACGCGAGGGAAGCCAACGCTGAGACGACGTCACTGTCAACGTCTAATGAACAATATAGGCAGTAGGCTTCGTATATATCCGCAAGGGGCGAGCGGGGTTGTGAGCGCGAAAGCTCGTCCCAGAAGTCACCCGAGACGACTAAGAATCCAACATGGCTGACCCGGTATCCCGAAGGATATTCCCGAGGGAATCCTATGATTACATTCCTGACTATCCCGCCTTGCCGCCCTTCCCTATCAACCCGTCTTCGCCGACATTGCATCGTCCATATCTCGGCTCTCTCAGCCGCTCGGCGATTCCTCTGCAATGTCCTCGCGCGGCGGTACTCGGTGCACTCTACGAGCTTATCGCCGGTATCATCGGATTGTGCAGCATCGGGGATAGTTCCCGAAAGCCTCGACAGAACAGCCAAGTTATCGCTTATTAAATTTTCCGTGCACTCGCGGAATATTAATCAACATTACGGAATGGCAGAGCTGGCCCTGTGATGCTCCAATATTTTATTATTTACCATCTACAGGTATTACATTTTTTTTAAATACATAAATAAAATAGTATAATTTTTTACTTCCTCATGGAGGAAGCTATATTTCCGTGAACATTTTTTTTTTCGAGATTTTAATGTCGGCGTACTAGACATTTTCGAAAACGTCGAGAAATATGATTTTTAGCTGGCGTCCGGATGTATGTGTGTGTGTATATGTGTATGTGTGTATATGTGTATGTGTGTATATATGTGTGTGTGTATGTATGTGTGTGACAGACTTGCCTCGTTTAGAACGACTATATTGAAGAATAATTTTACTTTTTACTTTTTTAAATTAATAATAATCATTTTTTTAAAGAATAATTTAACTTGCTACTTTTTTTAAGTAAAAAGAAATTCCAACTCTGCTTCTATTCACTGCTAAATCATCGCAGAAATCGAGTTGGATTGGTTTTTTTCCACGTTTGGTGTCTTCGCGGGCCATTAATGAACGTAATGAAATGCCACAATTGGACCAGTTTGACTCTCCAAGTTTTCATGAATTACCTTCAACTCCAGTATTGCATAAAAAAAATTATGTTCGGAAGAATTTCATTTTTATTATTCTTTATATAATTGATATAATTTCAACGCTGCTTCAATTCCCAGTTTCACTGCTAAATCATCGTAGAAGTCGAGTCCGATTTTCTTTTTTTTCACCTTTCTTTGAACGACTGTGTGAGGCTCAGTCATCCGTCGGTGAAGGCAGTTAACGCCTTTGGCACGCACTCGCGCACGCAAGGTCCGAAATGCACTGCGTCGAGAGCCGCGCGCGCGCATGCGTACTTCACCGCTGTACTTACACCGGTGGGTTACAAAATGCGTTTATGTACTTATGTATGTACAAGCGGCTCTCTCGATCCGCACGCCGTTTTCAAAGCTCCACACCTCGCCGTGTGTGGCTATTGGACACATAGCTCGGGTCGGACTTCGTGTGCGCGGAAATATGCGCGCGCGCGCATGCGCGCTGTACTTCACGAGAAACCCGACGCGCCCGTGAATAATCGCCCTCGACGAGCGACCATTGTCTTTTTTAATTAAAAAAAAGATTTCGTTACGACCAATTTGCCGGACAATTGGTGGGATACAAATGGACACCGGTCTCGATGTCGGCTTCGTTCTGGGCTCGTACCAAGGTTGTTGTTCTTTTTTTTTGCTGGCGAGCGTATCGATTTCTCTCGATGAAATGCATGATCGATCGATGAACACTT